>CM028135.1:103163750-105615000 GCA_016271365.2 Neoceratodus forsteri | reverse complement strand
TCGCTGTTTCAGTGTGGTTCAAAAGAATGAGTGCAATGCTCTCTATGACAGTGTTGTGCTTAACTGTGTGAAATTTCCATTGTTACAGAGTGGTGATTAATATAATATAATATAATATAATATAATATAATATAATATAATATAATATAATATAATATAATATAATATAATATAATATAATATCATATAATATCATATAATATCATATAATATAATATAATATAATACAATACAATACAATACAATACAATACAATACAATACATAATATAATATAATATAATATAATATAATATAATATAATATAATATAATATGATATGATAACATAATATAATATAAATTATGATATAATATGATATGATATGGTATACGATATGATGCAATATAATGTTGTGCTGCATTAATTTATCTCTTTGTCAGAGTGATGTTAAACTCTGTTAAAATATCTCTGCGATAGTGTGGTGCTGAACTATGTGTTTTGTAAGAATGTTCTGATTAAATGTGTTACATTATCTCTGTGACAGTGTTGTTCCGATCTGTGATGAAATTATCTCAAGCAAGTGTTTATTTCTCCAGAGTAGTGTGGCTCTAAACAATGTGTAAAATGCTCTATGTTACAATGAGGTGCTTAATTGCATGAATTTATCAGTTATGAAGTGATGAGTAACATACTATAATATATGTATATATTATAATCTAATCTAATATAATATAGTATAATATAATATAATAAAATATAATATAATGCAATACATTATAATATTACATAATGTATAAGATATGATATGATATGATATATGATATGTTAAGATATGATATTATATGATTGGATATGATTGGATATGATACGATATGCTGTAATATGATAAATATACTACGATATGATAAGAAATTATGCAATATAACGTAATATAATACAACATATAAAATAATATAATATAACATATTATAATACAATATAATATAGTGGTGTTATAAGAGTATAACTATAAAATTAATTATTTGTTAATTTATCCTTGTGTCAGAGTGATGCTAAACTATGTGTAAAATCATCTAAAACATGTGTTAAATTGTTCTGTTGGTGTGTAGTTTTAAACTATGAAATAAATGCTCTCTTTTACAGTGTTGTGCTTAACTGTGTGATAGCATGCGTGTTACGTAGTGGTGATTAATTTAATATACTATAACATAATATAATATAATGTAATATAAAATAAATAATATAATAAAATATAATAGCGTTGTTTTATAATATTATAAATATTAAATTAATTATTTGTTAATTTATCTATGTGACAGTGTGATGCTAATTTATGTGTAAAATTATCTCAACCACGGGTTGAGTTCTGTTTGTTGCAGTCTGTTTCAACAAATGAGTTCAATACTCTCTGTGACTGTGTGGTGCTAATTTATGTATAACATTATCTGAAGGATGAGAAAAAACTCGCTGTTTCAGTGTGGTTCAAAAGAATGAGTGCAATGCTCTCTATGACAGTGTTGTGCTTAACTGTGTGAAATTTCCATTGTTACAGAGTATGTGATTAATATAATATAATATAATATAATATAATATAATATAATATAATATAATATAATATAATATAATATAATATAATATAATATAATATAATATAATATAATATAATATAATATAATATAATATAATACAATACAATACAATACAATACAATACAATACAATACAATACAATATAATATAATATAATATAATATAATATAATATAATATGATATGATAACATAATATAATATAAATTATGATATAATATGATATGATATGGTATACGATATGATGCAATATAATGTTGTGCTGCATTAATTTATCTCTTTGTCTGAGTGATGTTAAACTCTGTTAAAATATCTCTGCGATAGTGTGGTGCTGAACTATGTGTTTTGTAAGAATGTTCTGATTAAATGTGTTACATTATCTCTGTGACAGTGTTGTTCCGATCTGTTGATGAAATTATCTCAAGCAAGTGTTTATTTCTCCAGAGTAGTGTGGCTCTAAACAATGTGTAAAATGCTCTATGTTACAATGAGGTGCTTAATTGCATGAATTTATCAGTTATGAAGTGATGAGTAACATACTATAATATATGTATATATTATAATCTAATCTAATATAATATAGTATAATATAATATAATAAAATATAATATAATGCAATACATTATAATATTACGTAATGTATAAGATATGATATGATATGATATATGATATGTTAAGATATGATATTATATGATTGGATATGATTGGATATGATACGATATGCTGTAATATGATAAAATATACTACGATATGATAAGAAATTATGCAATATAACGTAATATAATACAACATATAAAATAATATAATATAACATATTATAATACAATATAATATAGTGGTGTTATAAGAGTATAACTATAAAATTAATTATTTGTTAATTTATCCTTGTGTCAGAGTGATGCTAAACTATGTGTAAAATCATCTAAAACATGTTAAATTGTTCTGTTGGTGTGTAGTTTTAAACTATGAAATAAATGCTCTCTTTTACAGTGTTGTGCTTAACTGTGTGATAGCATGCGTGTTACGTAGTGGTGATTAATTTAATATACTATAACATAATATAATATAATGTAATATAAAATAAATAATATAATAAAATATAATAGCGTTGTTTTATAATATTATAAATATTAAATTAATTAACTATATGTTAATTTATCTGTGTGACAGTGTGATGCTAAACTGTGTGTTAAATTAACTCTGGTGTGTTGTGCTAAACTATGTGTTTATCTCTGTGACAATGCAACACTAAAACTTTGTGTTAAAGTATAACTGTGAGAGTGCGATGATAAACTATCTTAAATTGCCACTTTTACAGTGTGGTGCAAAACTATGTGTTAAATTAACTTTGAGAGTGTGGTTTTCTACTATGTGTTTAATTTTGTCTTTGACAGAGTAGTTATTTTATCTCTACCACAATGCAGTGCCAAACTTTGTGTTAAATTATCACTGTGAGAGTTAAAATGTTTCTTTCACAGGGTGGTGCTAAACTGTGTGTTAAATTAACTCTGAGAGTGTGGTATTAAACAATGTTTTTAATTATCTCCGTGACAGTGCAGTACTAAAACTGTGTAAATGTATTTCCTTGACAGTGTAAAGCTGAAGTATGGTTTAACTTCTTATCTCTATCACAGTGTGATTCTAAAGTATGTGTTAAATTATCTCTGTAACAGTGTGGTGCTTAAATGTGTTACATTATCCATGTGACAGTGTGTTGCTAATTTATGTGTTAAATTGTCTCAAACATGGGTTAAATAGTTAAATACTCTCTGTTGCAGTGTGGTTCTCATCCATGAGTTATATGCTCTCTGTTATTGTCTTTTTACTTATCTGTGTGAAATTATATTTGTGATATTATGATGATAAATGTAATGTAACAGAGAATAACATCATAACATAACATAACAAAACATAACATAACATAACATAACATAACATAACATAACATAACATAACATAACATAACATAACATAACATAACATTGCAGTGCTAAACTATGTGATGCTTTCACTGTTACAGTGTGGTGCTATGTTAAAATACCTCTGTGATGGTGTGGTGCTGAATTGGCTCCAAATTATGTGGAAAATTATCTCTGAAATAAAATGGGGCTAATTTATGTGTTAAATAATCTCCCTGACATCAATGGGTATTTTAACATGCAAAGACACTATGGTGATAAACTATGCAGTAAATTAGCTCTTTGACAGTGTATTAAATTATCTCACACAAGGGTTAAATTCTTTCTGTTGCAGTGTGGTTCTAAACAATGAGTTGAATGCTCTCTCTTTCAGTGTTGTGCTTAACTGTGTGGTGGATAATATATTATAAAGTAATATATAACATAAGAACATAACATAACATCACATACCTAACATTAATATAATGGTGTGGTGTTATAACTATTAATTTACTTATGTGTTACTATGTCTCAGTCAAACTGTGGTGCTAAACTATGTGTTACATTAAAATTTGTTGAGTGTTATGATAAGCTATCTAAATTGTCTCTTTTACAGTGTGGTCCTTAACTATGTTGTTAATTATATCTGTCACACTGCAGTGCTAAACTGCATGTTAAATTACCACTGTGAGAGTGCAATGATCAACTGTCTTAAATTGTTTCTTTTACAGTGTGGTGCTAAACTTTGTGTAGAAATATCACTGTAATATGGAGTTGCTAAACTGTGTGTTAAATTATCTCTCTTACACCTATGGGTTACTTTATCTCACAAAACAGTGTGCTGATAAACTATTCAATTTTCTCTGAGACAAGATGATGCTGAACGTTGTGTTAAAATACCTTTGATAGTATGGTGCTGAACTATGGTTTAAAGTACATCATAGTGTGGCTCAAAATGATTTGGAAAATTATCTCGGTAATAGTGTGGTGGTAATTTATGTGTAACATTATCTCTCTGACATCTGTGGGTTACTTTATCTTGCAAGACAGTGTGGTGATAAACTATTTAGAGAGATATCTCTGTTATAGTCTAGTGCTGAACTTTGCTTTAAATTATCGCTACAACAGTGTGGTTCTAAAGAATATGTTACATTAGCTCTGTGACAGTATGGTGCTAATTTATGTGTTAAATTATCTCAGACATGGGTTAAATTGTCTGTTGCAGTGTTGTGGATCACTGTGTGAAATTATGTCTGTTATGGTGCGGTGATTAACATCACATCACATGAAATAGCATAACATAACACCATAAAATAATATAATGGTGTGGTGTAATAACTATTAAATTATTTAACTATGTGTAAATTTATTTCAAAGTATGGTGCTAAACTATGTGTGAAATTCACTCTGTCAGTATGGTGCTAAACTGGATGTAAATTATCTCTGTGACAGTGTAGTGCTATAGGATGTGTTAAATTATCACTGTGAGAGTGTGATGCTAAACTGTCAATTGTTTCTTTTAATGTGGTGCTAAACTGTGGTTCTAAACAATGCAGTGTGCATCTTTTGCAGTATCGTGCTAAACTGTGTATTAAATTAACACATAGTTTAGAACCACTGTTTGACTGAGAAATAGTAACACATAGTTAAGTAATTTAATACTTATAACACCACATCATTATATTATTTTATGTTAGGTGAGTGATGTTATGTTATGTTCTGATATGATATATTACTTTATAGTATATTAATCACCACACAGTTAAGCACAACACTGAAAGAGAGAGCAGTTAATTCATTGTTTAGAACCACACTGCAATAGAAACAATTTGACCATTGTGTGAGGTAGTTTAACACAAAAATTAGCACCACACCATCAAAGAGCTAATTTACTGCATAGTTTATCACCATACTGTCTTTACATGTTAAAAAACCCATAGACGTCAGGGAGATTATTTAACACATAAATTAGCCCAGCTCTGTTACAGAGATAATTTTCCACATAATTTAGAGACACACTGTGATATATAGATAGTTTAAACCATAGTTCAGCACCACACTATTACACTGTTATATAACTATTAAATTAATTATTCATTAATTTATCCTTGTGTCAGAGTGATGCTAAACTATGTGTAAAATCATCTAAAAACATGGGTTAAATTGCTCTATTGTTGTGTAATTTTAAACAATGAAATAAATGCTATCATAGCACCACTCCTCTATATTATCTTGTATCATAATATGTTATATTATATTATAATATAGCGTATTTACTATATTATTTTATGTTATACTACATTACATTATATTATGTTACATCATTTCTTAACATATCTTAATGTATCTTATCATATTGTAGCATATCATATCATATCATATCATATCATATCATACCAAATTACATTATATTATATTATATTATATTATATTATATTATATTATATTATATTATATTACTCACTGCTCCATATTAGATAATTTCACACAGTTAAGCACAACATTGTAACAGAGAGCATTTTACACATTGTTTAGAATCACAGTATTCGAGAGACAAACTCTTGTTTGAGATAATTTCACCAACAGAGTGCCACGACTCTCTCACAGAGATAATGTAACACGTTAAATCACTATACTGTTACAGAGATAATCAAACACATAGTTAAGCACCACACTATCCCAGAGATATTTTTTAAACAGTTTAGCACCACTATGCCAAAGATATAAATTAATGCAGGTATATTATAAGAGTACACCATTATATCATATCATATCATATCATATCATACAACAATATCAACAGTTTAGCGTCTCACTATAAGAGATACAATTTAACCTATGTTTGAGATAATTTACACATAGTTCAGCACCACACTATCACGAAGATATTTTAACACATAGTTTAGTATCACACTGTCACAGAGATAAATTTTCACAGACTTAATTAATATAATAGATAAATATTATAGCACCACATTATATTATATTATATTATATTATATTATATTATATTATATTATATTATATTATATTATATTATATTATATTATATTATATTATATTACATCATATCATATCATATCACATCATATCATATCATATCATATCATATATCATATTGTATTATCTGATATTATATGACAATAATCACAACTCTGTAACAGGTGTGATTTCATGCAGTGAAGCACAAGACTGTAAAAGAGAGCATCTAATTCATTGTTTAAAAACTCTCTACAATAGACACCACACTTTCACAGAGAAAAATTACCACATAGTTAATTGCTTTAATATTTACTATAGTATCAGCATCAGCACAGCATCATATTATATTATATTATATGACATGATATGATATATTATTTTATATTATTTTACTATGTGTAACATTATCTGAAACATAGGTTAAATTGTATCTCTTGAGCTGAGAGTCTAAACAATGCGTTAATTACTCTCTCTTTCAGTGTTGTGCTTAACTGAATGAAATTATCAGTATGACAGTTGTGATTAATATAAGATAATATAATACAATATAATATGATATAATCTATTATGATATGATATGATACAATATAATGGGTGTGGTATTATAACTGGGTTAAATTATTGATGTGACATAGTGGTGTTAAAATATCTGTGATAGTGTGGAGTTGAATTATGTGTTAAATTATTTCTGTAACTGTGTAATGATTAAATGTGCTAAATTACCTTTGTGACAGTGTGCTGCAAAACTGCATTAATTTATCTCAAACAAGAGTTATATTGCCTCTCTTGAATTGTGGTTCTAAACAATGAGTTAAATGCTCTGTTACAGTGTTGTGCTAAACTGTGTGAAATTATACCTGTTAAGAAGTGGTGATTAATATAATATAATATAATATAATATAATATAATATAATATAATATAATATAATATAATATAATATAATATAATATAATATAATATAATATAATATAATATAATATAATATAATATAATATAATATAATATATTATGGTGAGGTGTTATAATATTATAAGTAATAAATTAAGTAATTATGTGTTAATTTATCTCTGGGACAGTGTGGTACTAATTATTTGTTACCTTATCGAAAACATGATTAAAATTGTCTCTGTTGCAGTGTCGTTCAAAACAATGAGTTCAATGTTCTCTGTTAGAGTGTTGTGTTTAACTGTGTAACTTATCCCTGTTACAGAGTGATGAGTAATATAATATAATATAATATAATATAATATAATATAATATAATATAATATAATATAATATAATATAATATAATATAATATAATATAATATAATATAATATAGTATAGTACAGTACAGTACAACATAATATAATATAATATAATATAATATAATATAATATAATATAATATAATATAATATAATATAATATACTAACAAAGTGACATTATAAAATGCCAGAACAATAAGCCTAACGGTCTTTTCTCTCTTCTCATTTGGTCACCTCCCACCCTGTTAACTGACCTAGCTGCCCCCTCGCCCTCTCTGGCTTCTGCCTTCCCAGTCCTGGATTTTCTCGCTGCACTGTTTGCTTCCAGAACCCCTCCACCGTTTCTGCCTCCACCAGCCAGCGAGGCAGTGCATTCTATAACTCCTCCACCCTCTCAGTGAAGTAGCACCTCCTCCTTTTTCCAGTGACTCTCCCCCTCCAGCTTCCACCCATGCCCTCTAAATGCCCCACCTCCTTTCTTCGGAGTATCCTGACTGCTCCTCCCCTATTTGCCCCTTCATCTGTGTGAAAGCCTCTATCACTTCTCCCAGTCCCTTCTCTCTTCCAATGTGTACATATTTAGCTCTTCGAGCCTCTTCCCTTAGGTCCTTTCCCACAAGCCCAAAATCATTTTGGTTGCCCTTCTCGGGACCCTTTCTCAAGGAGTTCAATGCCCCTCTTTAAATGTGGTCTCCAAAACTGCATGCAGTATTCGAAATTTGTCCTCACCAAGGAGTTATACATTGGGATTATTACTTCACTCGTCCTGGAGGTGAGCCCCAGCGATGCATCCAAGCTTCATGTTGGCCATTGCCACTGCCCTCCTACAACTCTCTGAGTTGTTCATCTTGACATCTACTACCACCCCAGGGCCCTCTCAGCAATCAATACTTATAGCATTTCCCCCCCAGGGTGTCGACTTGGCTTGGGTTTCTGGCTCCCAGGTGCAGTACCCGGCATATTCCTGCTTTGAACCTCAGCTTCAACTTTCAAGACAACCTTTCCAGAGACTCCAGGTCCCCTTGTAGGACCACCCTCCCTCCTTCCATTCCACCACCGCTCCAAGTTTTGAGTCATTCACAAAGAGACTCAGCTCACTCCTGTTGCTTTTCCTAATGTCAGATACATAGGCATTGAACAGGAGGGGCCAAAGGACTCTAGTAATGACCATCCTTGGGGATGCAACTAACCCTCCAACCACGACCCTTTGGGTCCAGTTCTGGAGACAATTTCCTACCCACCTGATCATGTGCAGTGTCAGTGGTTCAGTAGGTAGCACACTCACCTCTGAGGACGGGAGATCAGAGGGCTGTGGATTCAGTTCCCACCTCTGGCACTTGGGATAATATCCCAGTACTGACACTGTAGTGCAGCATGAGAGGGGGTATTGCACTTCTTGCATGCCGTCTTTCTGATGAGACTTTAAACCAAGGTCCCATCTACCTGGACTGGTGGTAGTTCAGGTGGATGTTAAAGATCCCATGGCACTTATCGAAAAGAGTAGGGGAATGTGACCACTATCCTGGCCAAATTTCCCTCATTCACTAAAAATACCACCAACAGCTTAATCTGGTTCAAGGTCAGTTAGCATCCATCTGCATCCCCCTCACCCGGGTCGTGCCTGAAAATAGGCAGGATTTGTCTAGTGCACTTACCCAGTCAACAAAAACTAACTAAATAAATAAAAATAAAATCTGGTTCCCACCCCCATATCTTCTACATTATTCAACAGGCCCATGTGAGGAACAGAGTCAAATGCCTTACTGTAGTCAAGAAAGAGGATGTCCACTGGTCTTCCCAGGTCCATGGCACTCATCAGCCAGTCATAGAACTCAATAAAGGTTTGTCTGACATGATTTCCACATGATGAATCCATGCTGTCTATCATCCAGGCTCCCCAACTTTTCCAGGGCCCCCATAGTATCTCCTTGACAATGTCCTCCATTACCTTGTCCACTATCAATGTCAGGCTGATGGCCTGTAGTTCCCTGCCACCTCCCTTGATCCCTGTCTGTGGCTAGGCACTGTATACACCACCTTCCAATTCTGGGGCACCCACCCTGTCCTCAGAAAGATGCTGAAGAGCTCCATCAGGGGTTTTGAAAGGACATCCGCCAGTTCCATCAGCACTCTGGGATATAATTTATCTGGCCCTGGTGCTTTCTCCATCTTATGAGACTCAAGGGCTTCCCTCACTCTCTCTGCCATGATTTCTGCCTCTGGTACCTCATCTTCCTGCTTTGCCTTCCCCACACCTGCCAGTGATAAACCCCTCCCCAGAGGTATAATATAATATAATATAATATAATATAATATAATATAATATAATATAATATAATATAATATAATATAATATAATATAATATAATACAATTTAATATCATGTAATATAGTATAATATAATATAATATAATTTAGTATAGTATAGTACAGTACAGTACAATGTACAGTACAATACAATACAATACAGTACAGTACAATACAATACAATACAATACAATATAATATATTATAATATAATATAATATATTATAATATAATATAATATAATATAATATAATATAATATAATATACTAACATAGTGACATTCTAAAATGCTAGAACAATAAGCCTAACGGTCTTTTCTGTCTTCTCATTTGGTCAGCACCCACCCTGTTAACTGACCTTGCTGCCCCCTCTCCCTCTCTCGCTTCTGCCTTCCCAGCCCTGTATTTTCTCGCTGCACTGGTTTTTGCTTACAGAACCCCACCTCTTCTGGAACCCCTCCACTGTTTCTGCTTCCACCAGCCACCAAGGCAGTGCTTTCCATAACTCCTCCACCCTCTCAGTGAAGTAGCACCTCCTCCTTTTTCCACTGACTCATCCCACCTCCAGCTTCCACCCATGCCCATGCCCCACCTCCTTTCTTTGGAATATCCTGACTGCTCCTCCCCTATTTTCCCCTTTATCTGCGTGAAAACCAATATCGCTTCTCCCCAGTCCCTTCTCTCTTCCAATGTGTACATATTTAGCTCTTCGAGCCTCTCCCCTTACTTCCTTTCCCACAAACTCCAAATCATTTTGGTTGCCCTTCTTGGGACCCTTTCGCAAGGAGTTCAATGTCCCTCTTTAAACGTGGCCTCCAAAACTGCATGCAGTACTCGAGGTTTGTCCTCACCAAGCAGTTATACATTGGGATTATTACTTCACTCCTCCTGGAGGTGAGCCCCTAGCAAGCATCCAAGCATCATGTTGGCCTTTGCCACTGCCCTCCTACAACTCTCTGAGTTGTTCATCTTGACATCTACTACCACCCCAGGTCCCTCTCAGCCATCAATACTTATAGCATTTCCCTCCAGGGTGTCAACTTGGCTTGGGTTTCTGGCTCCCAGGTGCAGTACCCTGCATATTCCTGCTTTGAACCTCAGCTTCCACTTTCTAGACAACCTTTCCAGAGACTCCAGGTCCCCTGTATGATCACCCTCCTCCTCCCCATCTACCACTGCTCCAAGTTTTGAGTCATCCACAAAGAGACTCAGCTCACTCCTGTTGCATTTCCCTAATGTCAGATACATGGGCATTGAACAGGAGGGGCCCAAGACTCAATGAACCACCATCCTTGGGGATGTGACTATCCCTCAACCATGACCCTCTGGGTTCAGTTCTGGAGACAATTTCCTACCCACCTGATCATGTGCAGTGTCAGTGGTTCAGTAGGTAGCACACTCGCCTCTGAGGCCGGGAGATCAGAGGGCTGTGGGTTCAGTTCCCACCTCTGGAACTTGGGTTAATATCCCAGTACTGACACTGTAGTGCAGCATGAGAGGGGTGTTGGACTTCTGGGATGCCGTCTTTCCAATGAGATGTTAAACCAAGGTCCCATCAGCCTGGATTGGTGGTAGTTCAGGTGGATGTTACAGTTCCCATGGCACTTATAGAAAAGAGTAGGGGAATTTCCCCAGTATCCTGGCCAAATTTCCCTCATTCACTAAAAATACCACCAACAGCTTAATCTAGTTCAAGATCAGTTGGCATCCATCTATATCCCTCCCGGGTCATGCCTGAAAATAGGCAGGATTTTCTATGCACTTACCCAGTCAACAAAAACTAAATAAGTAAGTAAAATAAAATCTTGTTCCCCAACCCCATTTCTCCTACATTATTCAACAGGCCCATGTGAGGAACAGAGTCAAATGCCTTGCTGTAGTCAAGAAAGAGGATGTCCACTGGTCTTCCCAGGTCCATGGCACTCATCAGCCAGTCATAGAACTCAACAAAGGTTTGTCTGATGTTATTTTCACATGATGAATCCATGCTGTCTATCATCCAGGCTCCCCTGCTTTTCCAGATCCCCCCAGTCTCTCCTTGACAATGTCCTCCATTACCTTGTCCACTATCAATGTCAGGCTGATGGGCCTGTAGTTCCCTGCCACCTCTCTTGATCCCTGCTTGTGGCTAGTCACTGTATACACCACCTTCCAATTCTGGGGCACCACCCTGTCCTCAAAAAGATGCTGAAGAGCTCTATCAGGGGTTTTGCCAGGACATCCGCCAGTTCCTTCAGCACTCTGGGATGTAATTTATCTGGCCCTGGTGCTTTCTCCATCTTATGAGACCCAAGGGCTTCCCTGACTCTCTCTGCCATGATTTCCACCTCTGCTACCTCATCTTCCTCCTTTGCCTTCCCCCCACCTGCCAGTGATGCACCCCTCCCCAGAGGTATATTATAATATAACATAACATAACATAACATAACATAACATAACATAACATAACATAACATAACATAACATAACATAACATGATATCATACAACACAAGACAAAACAATATAATACAATATAATATAGTATAACATAGTGGTGTGGTGTTATAATATTGTAACTATTAAATGAATTTAGTATGTGTTAATTTATCTCTCTCACAGTGAGATGCTAAACTATGTGTTAAATCATCTCAATCATTGGTTAATTTGTCTCTATTGTTGTGTGGTTCTAAATCACTGAGGCCCGGATATTCAAACTGTGCCCAAAAAGTGTGCAACATCAGGAGCAAGCGCAAGTCCACTGCGCCCATGAGTAAGAAGCGCGATATTCAAAAACTGTGTAGGTCAAGATGCGCCTGCGACACATGACTGAATATCATGCCACCTGCACCATAGCACAACCAGGGATGTGCAGTTGCACATTTCAGGTGCACCATAGCACAACCAGGGATGCTCAGTGGAGCAGTCCAGATGTGCCATAGCACAACCAGGGATGCCCCGTGGAGGAGGGCAGTAGTGCAACAGCACAACCAGGGATGCGAGGGACAGGATGCAGGGGTCCACCACCCATGCCACAGATGGGCAGAGGAGCACACAGCAGAACAGACATCACCCCCCCACACCACATGCAGTGCACAACTGGTGGAGAGCTGGAATAACCATGGATACCAGCAACCAACCCACAGCCAGAGCATGGTGCCCCAGCACACCCTCTGGCAAGCTGTGACTGGCACACAAGGAGGGCTGACCATCCCGTGCCACACCATCACACCAATGCAGAGCACACCCGGCACCAAGATCACCATACACCCTTCCCAGGAGTAGCGCCCAACAGTGCAGGACACCCTATGCATGCTAGAACCCAAACTCTGACAGTGCAACCCTATGCACCATGGAGCAATGCAAGGCAGCCCCACCATGTGCTCCCTACAGTGGGTGGGAGCAGACAGCGGTGCAACAACTGCATACACAGTGCCACCCTGCATGCCCCCCAAGGTACAGCTGAGAGACCGACCATGCATCAGCACACGAGGTACCCTACATGTGACAGGACATGCCCCGGACCCCACCACAGGTGGGACAGCACCCTGCACACCCTCCCAAGGACACATCCCATCCCAGCACTGGCCACAACAGCCAGCACAGACACACACAGTGTTGCACAGAAGCATGCACCACACAGCATGCAACACAGTGCGTGGACAAACAGTCACCCATACCCAAGGGCACACCAACACAGGGACACAGTAGCAGGTCAACCAAGCTACTGGTATGGCGCACAGCAGCTGTACACATGACCAGAACCCCATATGGCACAGGTGTGCCCAGCCACCCTGGGCAGGCTCCATGAAGCTGTATGCCACCAGCATGCGGCCGGAGCACAAGTGACAGACAGTGGAGCACATCCCCTGCAACAGACACAAGCAACAGCATGGAGGAGGGACAACAACAGTGGAAGCCACAGTGCCACGAGGCAGCCATGCACCATACTGGTGATGGGAGGCAACCTGGCATTGTGCAGGTACAGTGGTTGTCCAGCATGGACAGCCACCACTGACATGCCAGCAGACCATGCATATCACAGACATGCAAGGGTGTCAGCTGCACAGGCCATGGATAGTCTGACAGGGGTGCCATGCACACAGTGCATGCACTGTGGACCACTGCACACAGGCATCCAGTGCACAGAGAACAACACACAAACCACAGACAGTGACTGATACCCCCCACACCATAGGTGGTTCCCTTTTGGACACACACACGCCCATGCTTTCTCCACACTTGATGCCATGCACACCACTGAAGCTGAGCACCTGTAGCCCACTGCAAATCAGAGACCACCACAATTGTCATAACAAAATGTATGTATTAAAAAATATAAACACTCAAACATATGTACAGATATATTCAAGGGTGGGGGAAAGGGCCACAAACCAGTTGGGGGTGGGCATGGGGCAGGAGTATGCAAATGGGAGAGGAAGAAGGGGTGTGAGGGTGGGTCCAGGGGATCGGGTGTCAGGGGTCATGGAGGACCTATTCTCTCTCCCTGCTCTCCACTCCTGTGGCACTGGATGCTTCTCCTCCCGACCCCATCCACCCAGCAGTGCCAGGGATGCCCATAGCATCTCCTGTATGCCCTGTTCCAGGGCCATCCAGCATTGTCTACCTAGGGACAAGGAGCAGAGTCAATATGTGTGACTGTCCAGCCCAATGCAGCCACCACAATTGTGCATGGCATACAGCCGAGTGCCATGCCTCTATGATGGTGTGCGACCACCCACAGTGACAGCTTAACAAGACCTGCCTACCCAGGCACCCACAGCCATGTGGACTGCTGCACACACCCACCGTCCATGTCCCACACAGCACCACCATGGCCATACAGTGACATGGTTATGCGGTGTGAAGGCAGTGGCACAGCCATGTACCCGGTGCACACATGGACCACCATTGACACACTCCCAGACATGCAGTGCCACTGGACAGTGATGACTGTAACAAGTTGCGTGCATGGCAATGGTGTCAATGGATGGTGGCCATGCTCCGCTGCCCACCCTGTTACACAGCATGTAATAGTAATCATGGATGTAGGCACTTATCATCATCCCTGCACCTCTGTGGTCCTGCATACCTCCTGGCCTGCTGGTCCTCTGTGGTGCCTCTTCTACCTCCTGCCAGAGCTCCTCTGGGCCTAAGGTGCAAACATGGAGAGAGGAACATCAGTAGCAATCTGCAGCAAAGTCCCCCACCCTGTGTGTGTGCAATTCCAACAGCCATACCCATCCACCCCAAATGGATACCACCACCATGGCCAACTTTGGACAGCACTCATGTGCCAGACACATGCAACCGCCATACCCGTATGGATTAACAGTGTATGGATGGGGCACCTACCTGGCTGTGGCACTGTGCCCTCCTGGCACATGCCCACAGGCAGTCAAACTCATCTAGGTCTCTCTGCCAGAGGTCCCCATATCAGTGGCGACACTGCTGCTGGACATCGCCCAATTCCCGTGGCCTCCTCAGCACCACTACCACCTCCTCCCAAACTGTGCTCCTGGCCATGTCCAGGGGTGCATCAGTATAAAGTGCCCCAGCATTTAGCTCTACTATGGCCACCAAATTGGCCAGCTCCACCTGGCTCCACACAGCAGCCCTCCTCTGTGCCATCTCTACAGCTGGTTGGAGTCAAAATGGTGCTTGGTAGTGCAGTCCGCCACGTGCAGATGCTGCATGGTACAGCGCTGCCATTCCCTATCAAGCTGTCACAGAACAGCACGATAGTGGTGCACCCATGTGGATGCATGGCACCCAGGGGGCAAAGGTCAGGCACAGGGTCAAGGGTCTCTCACGCATGGACCGCCTAGCGTGGATTGGTACTCAATGCGTGTAGTGTGACCTGGGTGCCTGTGTGCACTCCTGCCAGGTAGCCTGTGCTGTGGCCCCAGTGCACCTCGGTCTTAAGTGCCACAGTGCCATATATGTGAAGGTGCTGTGAGCCACTGGCACAGGTGGCTGTGCCCTACATTGCCTCCCAACGCACAGCATGACAGCAGCGCAGCAGGTGTCCGCATCATCACCGGCATGCACATTCGGTGTACTCGCATGTCACAGAAATGCGCACTTGCCTGAGCAAATTCAACACAATTGTGCAAAAGCAACAGCGATTAATATTCAGCCAGCATATGCAAATCGGTTAATAAGCCATTCAATGGAGCATCCAGTAAAATTGCTCACCTCTGACCACAGAGGTGTAGGGATCACTGATTATGGGTGCCACATCCATGATTACTATTATATGTTGTGTAACAGGTGGGCAGCGGGCATGGCCATCCCACTGACACCACATTGCCATGCACGCACTTACAGTCAGCACTGTCCAGTGGCACTGCATGTCTGGGAGGTCAGGTCCATGTGCCTGCACATACAAAGCACTGCCTCAAGACTGACAACCGGGCGTCACCCCATGGCCATGGTGGTGCTGTGAGGGACAGTGGACGTTGGTGGTGCAGCAGTCCACATGGCTGTGGGTTCCTGTAGGCGGTCTGTGTATGCCACTGTGGGTGGTCGACACCATCATGTAGAGGCATGGCACCGGCTGTATGCTGCAGCACAATGGGTGGCTGCATTGGGCTGACAGTCACATATTGACTTTCTCCCTGTCCTAGACACGCTGGATGGCCCTGGAACAGGGTACAGGAGATGCTGGCATCCTGGTACTGCTGGAGTGGATGAGTGCACTGGTCCGGAGGAGGCGATCCTGAGGTGCTACAGGAGTGAGAGCGGGAAGAGAATAGGTCCTCCATGACCCCTGACACACCTAATCCCTGACCCACCACCCCCTTCTTCTCTCCCATTTGTACCTCGCCCCATGCTCACCCCACCTGGTTTGTGGCCCTTCCACCCTGAATATATCTATACATATGTTGAGTGTTTATATTTTTAATACATACATTTTGTTATGACACCGTGGGTGGTCTCGATTTGCAGGGCTAAGAGGTGCTCAGCTTATGGTGCATGGCATCAAGGGTGGAGAAAACATACGGTGTGTGTCCAAAAGTCCTAGAAGCATGTGTGGGGGGTACTGTATCGTCTGTGTTTCCAGTGTTGTTCTCTGCACTGGATGCCTCAGTGGTCCACAGTGCATGCACTGCATGGCACCTGTGTCAGACTATCCATGGCCTGCAGCTGACACCCTTGCTGTCTGTGATATGGGTGTCTGCTGGCAGTCAGTGGTGGCCCATGCTGACAACCACTGGCCCTGCATGTGTCAGGTTGCCTCAATCCCAGTATGGTGCATGGCTGCCTCTGTGGCACCAGGTTTTACCGTTGTTGTCCCTCCTCCATGCTGTTGCTGTGTCTGTTGCAGGGATGCTCCACTGTCTGTCACTTGTGCTCCGCCGCATGCTGGTGGCACAGCTCATGGTGGAGCCTGCCCATGGGGTGGCTGGCACACCTGTGCCATATGGGGTTCTGGTCATGTGTGCACAGCTGCTGTGGCTGCCTTACCAGTAGCTTGGTGACCTGCTACTGTGTCCCTGTGTTGGGTGTGCCCTTGGGTATGGGTGTGACTGTTTGTCCACGGACTGTGTTGCATGCTGTGTGGCATGCTTCCCTGCAACAGTGTGTGTGTGCTGGCTGTTGTGGTTGTGCTGATGATGGTGTCCTTGGGAGGGTGTGTGGTGTCCACCTGTGTGGGGTCCGGGGCATGTCCTGTCACATGGGGTACCGTGTGCTGATGCGGCGGTCGGCCCTCAAAGGCTGTGGCCTGGGGCATGCAGGGTGGTATCAGGTGGCGTGCAGTTTGTTGCACTGCCGTCTGCTCCCCACCCACTATAGGGAGCACATGGTGGGGCTGCCTTTGTATTGCTCCATGGCATAGGGTTACACTGTCAGAGTTTGGGATCTGGCATGCTAGTGGTGCCCCACTGCTGGCACTTACTCCTGGAAGGGTTATGGTGATCATGGTGCCAGTGTGTTTGCATTGCTGCGATGGTATCGGATGGTCATCCCTCCGTGTGCGTAGTCACAGCTGCCAGAGGGTGTGCTGGTAGCACCATGCTCTGGCTGTGGGTTGGTTGCTGGTATCCATGGTTATTCCAGCTCTCCACCAGTTGTGTGTGCAGTGTGTGGGGGTGATGTCTGTTCTGCTGTGTGCTCCTCTGCTCATCTGTGGCATGTAGGTGGTGGACCCTGCATCCTGTCCCTGCGCATCCCTGTTGTGCTGTTGCACTGCTGCCCTTCTCCACGGGCATCCCTAGTTGTGCTATGGCACATCTGGACTGCTCCACTGAGCATCCCTGGTTGTGCTATGGTGCACCTGAAATGTGCAACTGCACATCCCTGGTTGTGCTATGGTGCAGGTGGCATGATATTCAGTCATGTGTCACAGGTGCATCTTGACCTACACAGTTTTTGAATATCGCGCTTCTTGCTCATGGGCGCAGTGGACTTGCGCTTGCTCACTTTTTGGGCACAGTTTGAATATCCGGGCCTCAGTGTTTAGAACCACACAACAATAGAGACAAATTAACCAATGATTGAGATGATTTAACACATAGTTTAGCATCTCACTGTGAGAGATAAATTAACACATACTAAATTAATTTAATAGTTACAATATTATAACACACCACACCACTATATTTATACTATATATTATATTGTATTATATTGTTTTGTCTTTGTTGTATGATATCATGTTATGTTATGTTATGTTATGTTATGTTATGTTATCTTATTTATGTTATGTTATGTTATGTTATGTTATGTTATGTTATGTTATAATATACTCTGGGGAGGGGTGCATCACTGGCAGGTGGGGGGAAGGCAAAGCAGGAAGATGAGGTAGCAGAGGTGGAAATCATGGCAGAGAGAGTCAGGGAAGCCCTTGGGTCTCATAAGATGGAGAAAGCACTAGGGCCAGATAAATTACATCCCAGAGTGCTGAAGGAACTGGCGGATGTCCTGGCAAAACCCCTGATAGAGCTCTTCAGCATCTTTTTGAGGACAGGGTGGGTGCCCCAGAATTGGAAGGTGGTGTATACAGTGCCTAGCCACAAGCAGGGATCAAGGGAGGTGGCAGGGAACTACAGGCCCATCAGCCTGACTTTGATAGTGGACAAGTAATGGAGGACATTGTCAAGGAGAGACTGGGGGATCTGGAAAGCAGGGAGCCTGGACGATAGACAGCAAGGATTCATCATGTGAAAATAACATCAGACAAACCTTTGTTGAGTTCTATGACTGGCTGATGAGTGCCATGGACCTGGGAAAGACCAGTGGAGATCCTCTTTTCTTGACTACAGCAAGGCATTTGACTCTGTTCCTCACATGGGCCTGTTGAATAATGTAGGAGAAATGGGGTGGGGAACCAGATTTTATTCTACTTCTATTTAGTTTTGCTGACTGTAAGGCACTCAGACAAATCCTGCCTATTTTCAGGCACCCATAAGGGAGGATATAGATGGATGCTAACTGATCTTGAACTAGATTAAGCTGTTGGTATTATTTTTAATGTGAATGAAATTTGGCAGGATACTGGAAATTCCCCTACTCTGATAAGTGCCATAGGAACTGTAACATCCACCTGAACTACCACCAATCCAGGCTGATGGGACCTTGGTTTAACATCTCATTGGAAAGACGGCATCCCAGAAGTCCAACACCCTCTCATGCTGCACTACAGTGTCAGTACTGGGATATTAACCCAAGTTCCAGAGATGGGAATGGAACCCACAGCCTCTGATCTCCGGCCCTCAGAGGCGAGTGTGTTACCCATTGAACCACTGACACTGCACATGATCAGGTGGGTATGGAAATTGTCTCCAGAACTGACCCAGAGGGTCATGGTTGGAGTGTTAATGCCCCAAGGATGGTCAACATTGAGTCCTTGGGCCTCCTCCTGTTCAATGCCTATGTATCTGACATTAGAAATGCAACAGGAGGAGCTTGAGTCTCTTTTGTGGATGACTCAAAACCTGGAGCAGTGGTAGATGGGAGGAGGGAGGGTGATCATACAGGGGGACCTGGAGTCTCTGGAAAGGTTGTCTAGAAAGTGCAAGCTGAGGTTCAAAGCAGGAATATGCAGGGTACTGCACCTGGGAGCCAGAAACCCAAGCCAAGTTGACACCCTGGGGGGGAAATGCTATAAGTATTGATGGCTGAGAGGGACCTGGGGTGGTAGTAGATGTCAAGATGAACAACTCAGAGAGTTGTAGGAGGGCAGTGGCAATGGCCAACATGAAGCTTGGATGCATCGCTGGGGCTCACCTCCAGGACGAGTGAAGTAATAATCCCAATGTATAACTCCTTGGTGAGGACAAACTTCGAATACTGCATGCAGTTTTGGAGACCACATTTAAAGAGGGGCATTGAACTCCTTGAGAAAGGGTCCTGAGAAGGGCAACCAAAATGATTTTGGGCTTGTGGGAAAGGACCTAAGGGGAGAGGCTCGAAGAGCTAAATATGTACACATTGGAAGAGAGAAGGGACTGGGGAGAAGCAATAGAGGCTTTCACACAGATGAAGGGGCAAATAGGGGAGGAGCAGTCAGGATACTCCGAAGAAATGAAGTTGGGGCATTTAGAGGACATGGGTGGAAGCTGGAGGGGGAGAGTCACTGGAAAAAGGAGGAGGTGCTACTTCACTGAGAGGGTGGAGGAGTTATAGAATGCACTGCCTCGCTGGCTGGTGGAGCAGAAACGGTGGAGGGGTTCTGGAAGCAAACATCAATGCAGCGAGAAAATCCAGGACTGGGAAGGCAGAAGCCAGAGAGGGCGAGGGGGCAGCTAGGTCAGTTAACAGGGTGGGAGCTGACCAAATGAGAAGAGAGAAAAGACCGTTAGGCTTATTGTTCTGGCATTTTATAATGTCATTTTGTTATTATATTATATTATATTATATTATATTATAATTATATTATGTTGTACTGTACTGTACTATACTATATTATATTATATTATATTATATTATATTATATTACATGATATTAAATTGTATTATTATCTTATATTATATTATATTATATTATATTATATTATATTATATTATATTACATGATATTAAATTGTATTATATTATATTATATTATATTATATTATATTATATTATATTATATTATATTATATTATATTATATTATATTACTCATCACTCTGTAACAGGGATAAGTTACACAGTTAAACACAACACTCTAACAGAGAGCATTGAACTCATTGTTTTGAACGACACTGCAACAGAGACAATTTTAATCATGTTTCGATAAGGTAACAAATAATTAGTACCACACACTGTCACAGAGATAAATTAATGCTCGTAATTACTTAATTTATTACTTATAATATTATAACACCTCACCATAATATTATATTATATTATATTATATTATATTATATTATATTATATTATATTATATTATATTATATTATATTATATTATATTATATTAATCACCACTTCTTAACAGGTATAATTTCACACAGTTTAGCACAACACTGTAACAGAGCATTTAACTCATTGTTTAGAACCACAATTCAAGAGAGGCAATATAACTCTTGTTTGAGATAAATTAATGCAAAGTTTTGCAGCACACTATCACAAAGATAATTTAGCACATTTAATCATTACACAGTTACAGAGATAATTTAACACATAATTCAACTCCACTACTATCACAGATATTTAACATAGTTTAACACCACTATGTCACATCAATAATTTAACCCAGTTATAATACCACACCCATTATATTGTATCATATCATATCATAATAGATTATATCATATTATATTATATTATATTATATTAATCACAACTGTCACACTGATAATTTAATTCAGTTAAGCACAACACTGAAAGAGAGAGTAATTAATGCATTGTTTAGACTCTCAGCTCAAGAGATACAATTTAACCTATGTTTCAGATAATGTTACACATAGTAAAATAATATAAAATAATATATCATATCATGTCATATAATATAATATGATGCTGTGCTGATGCTGATACTATAGTAAATATTAAAGCAATTAACTATGTGGTAATTTTTCTCTGTGAAAGTGTGGTGTCTATTGTAGAGAGTTTTTAAACAATGAATTAGATGCTCTCTTTTACAGTCTTGTGCTTCACTGCATGAAATCACACCTGTTACAGAGTTGTGATTATTGTCATATAATATCAGATAATACAATATGATATGATATGATATGATATAATATGATATGATATGATATGATATGATGTGATATGATATGATATAATATAATGTAATATAACATAATACTATATAATATAATATAATATAATGTAATATAATATAATATAATATAATATAATATAATATAATATAATATAATATAATATAATATAATATAATATAATACAATGTGGTGCTATAATATTTATCTATTATATTAATTAAGTCTGTGAAAATTTATCTCTGTGACAGTGTGGTACTGAACTATGTGTAAATTATCTCAAACATGGGTTAAATTGTATCTTTTATAGTGAGACACTAAACTGTTAGTTACATTCTCTCTGCTACAATCTTGTGCTTAACTTTTTCTAATTATCCCTGATATATGATATGATATGATATGATATGATATGATATGATATGATATGGTATGATATGATATGATATGATATGATATGATATGATATGATATGATATGATATGATATGATATAATGGTGTACTCTTATATTATACCTGCATTAATTTATATCTTTGGCAGAGTGGTGCTAAACTGTTTAAAAAATATCTCTGGGATAGTGTGGTGCTTAACTAAGTGTTTGATTATTTCTGTAACAGTATAGTGATTTAACATGTTACATTATCTCTGTGAGAGAGTCGTGGCACTCTGTTGGTGAAATTATCTCAAACAAGAGTTTAATTGTCTCTCGAATACTGTGATTCTAAACAATGTGTAAAATGCTCTCTGTTACAATGTTGTGCTTAACTGTGTGAAATGATCTAATATGGAGCAGTGAGTATATAATATAATATAATATAATATAATATAATATAATATAATATAATATAATATAATATAATATAATATAATATAATATAATATAATATAATATAATATAATATAATGTAATGTAACATAACTTAAAATAATGTAATATGATATAAATTGATATATGATTTGATAAGAACTAATGTGATATAATATAATGTCATATAATATAATATGATATAATATAACAAAATAATATAATGTAATGATGTGGTAATGTAATATGATATGATTGATATGATATGATATGACATTGGATACGATATGAGATGCTACAATATGATATTTTATAATATATTATGATATGATAAGAAATGATGTAATATAATATAATGTAAGGTAATATAATAACATATAAAATAATATAATATAATATATTATAATATAATCTAGAGGTGGTGTTATAATAGTATAACTATTAAATTAATTATCTATGTGTTTATTTATCCTGTGTCAGAATGATGCTAAACTATGTGTAAAATCATCTCAAACATGGGTTAAATTACTCTTTTGTTGTGCGGTTTTAAACAATGCAATAAATGCTCTGTTTTGCTTAACTGTGTGATACTGTGTGATACCTGTTATGTAGTGGTGATTATTATAACACAATGTTATATAATACATTATAATAATATAATATAATACAATAATATATAAAATAATGAAATACAATACAATATAATATAATAGGATATGAGGCAGTGTAATGTGCTGTCATGTTAGGTCATGTGATTTGATATGATATGAATGGCCTTCAATGTAATATAATACAATGTAATATAATTGTGTGGTGTTATAGTGTTGTATCTATTAAATGTATTAACTATTGTCATTTTATTTCTGTGACAGTGTGGTGTTAAAGTTATCACTAAAATGTATCTTCCAAAAGTGTGTTGCTGAACTATGTTTTAAATTATTACTATAAAAGTGTGCTGCTTAAAAGTGTTACATTATCTCTGTTAGTGTGGCACTCATTAAGGAGTTAAATTTTCTCAAACATGGGTTAAATTGTCTCTGTTGCAGTGTGTTTCAAACAATGAATTAATCACCTATTTTACAGTGTTGTGCTTAACTCTTACATAATGGTGCTTCATATAAAATAATATAAAATAATATAATATAATATAATATAATATAATATAATATAATATAATATAATATAATATAATATCATACACTGTGATACAGTGCAATATATTATGATATGACTTGGTATGATTTAATAAAATATAATATAATATAATATAATATAATATAATATAATATAATATAATATAATATAATATAATAAGGCAGTATAGCGCAGTGGTCTAAGGCTCTGAGCTGCAAAATCTGGTGACATCCAGCAGACCAGACCTGGGTTTGAATCCCACAGCTTCCACTTGCATACTGTGTGACCCTGAGCAAGTCACTTAACCTCCTTGTGCTCCCAGGTCACTCCTGTAAAAAAATCTTTCAGCTTAGTGTGCTATACCTGGTTAAACAACTAAAAAAAAAATAAAAAAATAGTCTAATATAATATATATTATCATATAATATTCTATAACTGTGTGGTGCTATAATATTATAGCTATTAAATTAATTAACTATGTGTTAATTTGTCTCATAATATAATATAACACAATAAAACACAATACATTACAAAGCAATACAATGCATTATGATATGAGGTATAATAGGAAATGATATAATATAAGATTATGTAATACAATGTTGTATAATATAGTATAGTATGATATGCTATGATATGATTTGATATGAAATAATATGATTTGATATTGTATGATGTGATGTGATATGATATATTATGATGCATATGATATGATATAATAATGATGTAATGTAATATAATACAATTTAATATAATATGATACAATATAATATAATGGTGTATGTAAAAATATAAATATTAAATTAATTAACTATGTGTTAATTTATCTATGCAGTGTGATGCTAATTTATGTGTCATATTATCTCAACCATGGGTTGAGTTCTCTTAATTGAAGTGTGTTTCAAAAATGAGTTCAATGCTCTCTAAGGTGTGCATAACTGTTTGAAATTATCCTTGTCACGGAGTGGTGATTAATATAATATAATAGAATATCATAAAATATAATTAGTATAACATAAAATGATACATAATATAAATAACATAACATAACATAACATAACATAATAACATAACATAATGTAATGTAATATGATATAATGGTGTCATTTTATAATATTCTAACTATTGAATTAATTAACTATGTTTTAATTTGTCTCTTGACAGTGTGGTACTAATTTATGTATAACATTATCTGGAAGGATGGGAAAACTGTCTCTGTTTCAGTGTGGTTCAAAAGAATGAGTTCATTGCTCTCTGTTACAGTGTTATGCTTAACTGTGTGAAATTACCACTGTTACAGAGTGGTGATTATTATAATATAATATAATATAATATAATATAATATAATATAATATAATATAATATAATATAATATAATATAATATAATATAATATAATATAATATAATATAATATAATGTAATTTGGTATGATATGATATGATATGATATGATATGATATGATATGATATGATATGATATGATATGATATGATATGATATGCTACAATATGATAAGATACATTACGATATGTTAAGAAATGATGTAACATAATATAATGTAATGTAGTATAACATAAAATAATATAGTAAATACGCTACATTAAAATATAATATAACATATTATGATACAAGATAATATAGAGGAGTGGTGCTATGATAATATAACTATTAAATTAATTATTTGTTAATTTATCCTTGTGTCAGAGTGATGCTAAACTATGTGTAAAATCATCTAAAAACATGGGTTAAATTGCTCTATTGTTGTGTAATTTTAAACAATGAAATAAATGCTCTCTTTTACAGTGTTGTGCTTAACTGTGTGATATCATGCCTGTTGGTGATAATATAATATAATATAATATAATATAATATAATATAATATAATATAATATAATATAATAATGTAGTATAAAAATAAATAATATAATAGCGTTGTTTTATAATACTATTAATATTAAATTAATTATCTATGTGTTAATTTATCTCTGTGGAGAAGTGTGATGCTAATCTGTGTGTTAAATTACACTAAGTTGTTTAGGTGCTATCTCTGTGACAATGTGTTTATCTCTGTGACAATGCAGCACTAAAAACTTTGTGTTAAAGTATAACTGTGATGAGTGCGATGGTAAGCTATCTTAAATTGTTTCTTTTACAGTGTGGTGCAAAACTGAGTGTTAAATTAACTTTGAGGTGTGGTTATCTCTGTGACATCGCAGCACTAAAACTATGTGATAAATTATATCTAGTGACAGATGTAGTGCTAAACATTGTTACTTATCTCTACCACAATGCCAAACTTTGTGTTAAATTATCACTGTGCAATGCTAAAGTCTTTTAAAAAGTTTATTTCACAGGTGGTGCTAAGCTGTGTGTTAAATTAACTCTGAGAGTGTGCTGTTAAAAAATGTTTTTAATTATCTCTGTGACAGTGCAGTACTAGAACTGTGTGAATTTATTTATTTGACAGTGTAAAGCTGAATTATGGTTTAACTTATTCTTGTCATGGCGTGGCTCTAAAGTATGTGTTACATTATCCCTGTGACAGTGTGTTGCTAATTTATGTGCTAAATTATCTCAAACATGGGTTAAGTAGTTAAATACTCTCTGTTGCAGTGTGGTTCTCATCAAAGAGTTATATGCTGTCTGTTTCAGTCTTTTACTTATCTGTGTGAAATTATCTTTGTTACATTATGGTGATAAATGTAATGTAACAGACCATAACATATCATTACATAACATAACATTGCAGTGCTAAATTATGTGATGTTATCACTGTAGTATGAGCTGCTAAACTGTTTTAAATTGTTTCTTTGCAGCGTGGTGTTAAACTTTATATTAAAATACCTCTGTAATAGTGTGGTGCTGAACTATGGTTTAAACTATCTATATATCACAGTGTGTCTCAAATTATGTGGAAAATTATCTCTGCAAGGAGTCTTATTAATTTATGTGTTAAATAATCTCCCTGACGTCTATGGGTTTTTAACATGCAAGACAGTATGGTGATAAACTATGCAGTAAATTAGCTCTTTTTTGGTGTGGTGCTAATTTTGTGTTAAACTACCTCACACAATGGTTAAATTTGTTTCTATTGCAGTGTGGTTCTAAACAATGAATTAACTGCTCTCTCTTTCAGTGTTGTGCTTAACTGTGTGGTGATTAATATACTATAAAGTAATACATCATATCAGAACATAACATAACATCACTCACCTAACATAAAATAATATAATGTGTGGTGTGATAAGTATTAAATTACTTAACTATGTACTATTTCTCAGTCAAACAGTGATTGCTAAACTATGTATTAATTTAATACGGTTAGCACCACCTGCAAAATGTACACCATTGTTTAGAACCTGTTTAGCACCCACATTAAAAGAAACAATTGACAGTTTAGCATCACACCTCACAGTGATAATTTAACACATCCTTTAGCACTACACTGTCACAGAGATAATTTACACGAGTTTAGCACCACACTGACAGAGTGAATTTTACATATGATTCTAGCACCATACTTTGTAATAAATTTACACTTAGTTAAATAATTTAATAGTTATTACACCATACCTTATATTATTTATGGTGTTATGTTATGCTATTTCATGTGTGATGTGATGTTAATCACCGCACCATAACAGACATAATTTCCACAGTGATCCACAACACTGCAACAGAGACAATTTAACCTATGTATGAGATAATGCAACACATAAATTTGGACCATAATCTCAGAGAGATTATGTACAATTTTAAGCACTACACTGTTACTGAGGTAATTTAGCATATACTTTTATTATCACACTCTCACAATAATATTCTAACACATAGTTTAGCATCACACTTTTGCTGAGAGATATTAACTATATAGTTAAGTGATTAAATAGTTATATTATAACACCACAGCATTATGTTATTTTATGTTATGTTATGTTATGTTATGTTATGTTATGTTATGTTATGTTATGTTATGTTATGTCATAACATATTATGATATAGTATGTTATATTATACTAATCACCACAACTTTAACATAATATATTTCTCAGAGTTAAGACAACACTAAAACAGAGACCAATTAACTGTTGTTGTTAGAAGAACACTGCAGCAGAAACTATTTAACCCATGTCTGAGATAATTTAACATATAAATTAGCACCATACTGTCACAGAGCTAATGTAACCATTCTTTAGAACCACACTGTTGTAGCGATAATTTAAAAGCAAGTTCAGCACTAGACTATAACAGAGATATCTCTCAAATAGTTAATCACCACACTGTCTTGCAAGATAAAGTAACCCACAGATGTCAGAGATAATGTTACACCAAATTACCACCACACTATTACAGAGATAATTTTCCAAATCATTTTGGCCACACTGTGATATACTTTAAACCATAGTTCAGCACCACACTATCAGAGGTATTTTTAACACAACGTTCAGCATCCATCTTGTCTCAGAGAAAATTGAGATAGTTTATCAGCACACTGTTTTGTGAGATAAAGTAACCCATAGGTGTGAAGAGATAATTTAACACAGTTTAGTTAACTCCATATTACATTGATATTTCTATACAAAGTATAGCAACCACCACTGTAAAAGAAACAATTTAAGACAGTTGATCATTGCACTCACAGTGGTAATTTAACATGCAGTTTAGCACTGCAGTGTGACAGATATAATTAACAACATAGTTAAGGACCACACTGTAAAAGAGACAATTTAGATAAGCTTATCATAACACTTAAAAATAATTTTATTGTAACACATAGTTTAGCACCACAGTTTGACTGAGATATATTACACACAAGTAATTTAATAGTTATAACACCACACCATTATATTAATGTTAGGTATGGATGTTATGTTATGTTCTTATGTTATATATTACTTTATAATATATTATCCACCACACAGTTAAGCACAACACTGAGAGAGAGAGCATTCAACTCATTGTTTAGGAACCACACTGCAGCAGAAAGAATTTAACCCTTTTGTGAGATAATTTAATACACTGTCAAAGAGCTAATTTACTGCATAGTTTATCACCATAGTGTTTTGTATGTTAAAATACCCATTGATGTCAGGGAGATTATTTAACACATAAATTAGCCCCTACTTATTTTAAGATAATTTTCCACATAATTTAGAGCCAATTCAGCACCACAATTATCACAGAGGTATTTTAACATACAGTTTAGCACCACACTGTAACAGTGAAAGCATCACATAGTTTAGCACTGCAATGTTATGTTGTGTTATGTTATGTTATGTTATGATGTGTTATTCTCTGTTACATTATTTTATCATCAATATCACAATATAATTCTCACACAGATAAGTAAAAGACAATAACAGAACAGACAGCATATAACTCATGGATGAGAACTACACTGCTGTAGAGTTTAACTATTTAACCCGTTATTTGAGACAATTTAACATGAAAATTAGCAACACACTGTCACATGGATAATGTAACACATTTAAGCACCACACTGTTACAGAGATAATTTAACATATACTTTAGAATCACACTGTGATAGAGATAAGAAGTTAAACCATACTCAGCTTTACACTGTCAAGGAAATACATTTACACAGTTTTAGTACTGCACTGTCACAGAGATAATTAAAACATTGTTTAATACCACAATCTCAGAGTTAATTTAACACACAGTTTAGCACCACCCTGTGAAAGAAACATTTTAAATGACTTTTAGCATTCTTCTCAGTGATAATTATAACACAAAGTTTGGCACTGCATTGTGGTACAGATAAAATAACTACTCTGTCAAAGGCAAAATTAAACACATAGATAGCCACACCTCAAAGTTAATTTAACACATAGTTTGCACCACACTGTAAAAGAGGCAATTTAAGATAGTTTATCATCACTCTCACAGTTATACTTTAACACAAAGTTTAGTGTTGTATTGTCTCAGAGATAAACACATAGTTTAGCATACACCTCAGAGTTAATTTTAACATACAGTTTAGCATCACACTGTCACACAGATAAATTAACATATAGTTAATTAATTTAATATTTATAATATTATAAAACAACAAATATTATTTATTTTATATTACATTATTATATTATATTATGTTATTGTATATTAAATTAATCACCACTACGTATAACACATGATATCACACAGTTAAGCACAACACTGGTAAAAGAGGCATTTATTTAATACTTTAAAACTACACTCAACAGAACAATTTAACACATGTTTTAGATGATTTTACACATAGTTTAGCATCACTCTGACACAAGGATAAATTAACAAATAATTAATTTTATAGTTATACTCTTATAACACCACTATATATTATGTTATTTTATATGTTGTATTACGTTACGTTATATAACATAATTTCTTATCATATCGTAGTATATTTTATCATATTACAGCATAATCGTATCATATCCAATCATATCCAATCATATAATATCATATCTTAACATATCATATATCATATCATATCATATCTTATACATCGTAATATTATAATGTATTGTATTATATTATATTTTATTATATTATATTATACTATATTATATTAGATTATAATATATATATATATATATTATAGCATGTTACTCATCACTATAACTGATATTTCATGCAATTAAGCACCTCATTGTAACATAGAACATTTTACACATTGTTTAGAGCCACACTACTCTGGAGAAATAAACACTTGTTTGAGATAATTTAATCAACAGATCAGCACAACACACTGTCACAGAGTTATGTAACACATTTAATCAGAACATTCTTACAAAACACATAGTTCAGCACCACACTATCGCAGAGATATTTTAACAGAGATTAACATCACTCTGTCAAGAGATAAATTAATGCAGCACAACATTATATTGCATCATATCATATACCATATCATATCATATTATATCATAATTTATATTATATTATGTTATCATATTATATTATATTATATTATATTATATTATATTATATTATATTATATTATATTATATTATATTATATTATATTATATTATATTATATTATATTATATTATATTATATTATTATTGTATTGTATTGTATTATATTAATCACCACTCTGTAACAATGGTAATTTCACACAGTTAAGCACAACACTGTCATAGACAGCATTGCACTCTATTCTTTTTGAACCACACTGAAACAGCGAGTTTTTCCCATCCTTCAGATAATGTTATACATAAATTAGCACCACACAGTCACAGAGAGTATTGAACTCATTTTTTGAAATTAGACTGCAACAAAGAGAACTCAACCCGTGGTTGAGATAATTTTACAATAAATTAGCATCCACACTGTCACATAGATAAATTAACAAATACTTAATTTAATATTTCTATATTATTACACCACACCATTATTATATTTATTATATTATATTATATTATATTATATTATATTATATTATATTATATTATATTATATTATATTATATATATTATATTATATTATATTATATTATATTATATTATATCATATCAGTTCATAATATATCATATCACATCACATCACATCCTTACAATATCATATCATAGTATTTCATATCATATCACTCCATTATCTTATAACAAATCATATTATACTATACTATATTATATAGATGGTATTACATAATCTTATATTATATCATATCCTATTATACCTCATATCATAATGCATTGTATTGCTTTGTATTAGCTGTGTTATGTTATATTATGAGACAAATTATTATAATTAATTTAGTTATAATATTATAACACTATACTTGTTATATGTATATTATATGATAATATATATTATATTATATTATATTACGTTATATTATATTATATTAAATCATACCATGTCATATCATAATATATTGCACTGTATATTATTGTATGGTATTATATTATATTGGTATTATATTATTTTATATTATATTATATTAAGCGCCATTATGTAAGAGTAAAGTTATCAACTATAAAATAGATGATTTAAATCATTGTTTGGAAACACACTGCAACAGAGACAATTTAACCCATAGTTTGAGGAAAATTTAACTCCTTAATTATTGCCACACTGTCACAGGAAATATATGTAAATGCATTTAAGCAGCACACTTTTATAGTAATTATTTAAAAACATAGTTCAGCAACATCATTATTTGGAGATACACTATAGCAGTACTAACAAAACTAAACTTAACTAAACACCATATTGTCACAGAAATAAACTGACATAGTTAATATATTTAATAGATATAATACTATAATACCACATTATTATATTACATTGTATCCTTCCATATCATGTCATATCAAATTTATATCACATCACATGACCCAACATGACAGCACATTACACTACCTCATATTCTATTATATTATATTATATTGTATTTCATTATTTTATATTATATTATATTATATTATATTATATTATATTATATTATATTATATTATTATATTATATTATATTATATTATATTATATTATATTATATTATTATAATATTATAGATTATTATGTTATAATAATCACCACTATATAACAGGTATCACACAGTTAAGCAGAATATCAGCAGAGTATTTATTTGTATTGTTTAAACCAAATAACAAGAGTAATTTTAATCGCATGTTTAGATGATTTTCCACATAGTTTAGCATCACCTGATACGGGGATAAATTACATAATTAATTAATTTAATAGTTATACTATTATAACACCACACCTCTATATTATATTATATTATATTATATTATATTATATTATATTATATTATATTATATATTATATTATATTATATTATATATATTATATTATATTATATTATATTATATTATATTATATTATTTTATATGTTATTATATTATATTACATTACATTATATTATAATTCTTATCATATTATAATATATATAGTATCTCATATTATAGCATCTCATATCATATCCAATGTCATATCATATCACATCAATCTTATCATAACTTGTCACATTACTATATTATATATTATTTTATGTTATATTATATCATATTATAGTATAATATTGTATTATATTATTTTACTTATCATGTGTATCATTTTATTTCCTATCATATTATTTTATATTATACATTACATAATATTATATTAAATTATATTATATATATTATATTATATTATATTATATTATATTATATTATATTATATTATATTATATTATATTATATTATTATATATATTATATTATGTTACTCCTGCTCATATCAGATAATTTCACACAGTTAAGCACAACATTGTAACAGAGAACATTTTACATTGTTTACAATCCCACAGTACTGTAGAGACGAAGAGTTTGAGATAATTACCAACAGATTGCTATGACTTTCACAGAGATAATGGAACACATTAAATCACTACACTGTTACAGAATACTTTCATGACATAGTTCAGCACACTATCGCAGAGATATTTTTAAACAGTTTAACACCCTCTGCCAAAGATATAAATTAATGCAATTATGTTATAAGAGCACACCATTATATTGTATCGTATCATATATCATATCATATTACAGTGTAATAAATTATATTATATCATATCATATCCAGGGACAATCACACGCAGTTAAGCACAAGAGTGTAGTAGAGATCATTTAACCAACTGTTTAGCTCTCAATATAAAAGATGCAATTTAACCCATGTTTGAGATAATTTAAACATAGTTCAGCAACTATACTATTGCAGAGATAGTAGCAACTGTCACGGAGATAAATTTTCACAGAGTTAATTTATAATAGATAATATTATAACATTATTTTATATTATTTATATTATATTATATTATTATATTATATTATATTATATTATATTATATTATATTATATTATATTATATTGTATTGTATCATATTATATTGTATTATCTTATATTAAACTATATCATATCATAATATATTATATAATATTACAGTACTCACCACTCTGTAAGAGGTGTAATTTTTGTAGTGAAGCACAAGACTGTAAAAGAGAGCATCAAACTCATTGTTTAAAAACTCTCTACTAATAGAGACAATCCACACTTTCATATAGAGAAAAGTAATAATATAGTTAATTGCTTTAATATTTATATTATTATAACAGTACAGCATCATATGATATTATGACATGATATGATATATTATTTTATATTATTTTACTAGGTGTAACATTATCTCAAACATAGGTTAAATTGTATCTCTTGAGCTGATAGGCTAAACAATGCTTTCACAACTCTCCCTTTCAGTGTTGTGCTTAACTGCGTGAAATTATCAGTGTGACAGTAGTGATTAATATAAGATAATATAATACAATACAATATAATATGATATAATAAATTATGCTGCAATATGATGCAATATAATGGATGTGGTATAACTGGGTTAAATTATTGATGTGACATAGTGGTGTTAAACTATGGGCTAAAATATCTTTTGTGATAGTGTGGAGTTGAATTATGTGTTAATTATCTCTGTAACTGTGTAATGATTAAAATGCAAATTATCTTTTGTGACAGTGTGCTACTAATCTGTGTGTGTTAATTTATCTCAAACAAGAGTTATATTGTTTCTCTTGTATTGTGGTTCCAAACAATGAGTTAAATGCTGTTGTTACAGGTTGTGCTTAACTGTGTGAAATTATACCTGATAAGAGGGTGGGATTAATATAGTATAGTATAATATAATATCATATCGTATCATATCAAATGGTGAGGTGCTATAATATTATAAGTAATAATTAAGTAATTACATTTTAATTTATCTCGTGACAGTGTGGTACTAATGTATTTGTTACCTTCCCTCAAACATGAACAAAATCATCTCAGTTGCAGTGTCGTTCAAAACAATGAATTAAATGCCTCTCTGTTACAGTATTGTGCTTAACTGTGAGAAATTATCCTCAGTGTTAGAGAGTTCATATATTATAATAATAATATAATATAATATAATATAAATAATATAATATAATATAATATAATAATAGTGACATTCTAAAATGCCAGGACCATAAGCCTAACGGTCTTTTCTGTCTTCTCATTTGGTCAGCACCCACCCTGTTATCTGACCTTGCTGCCCCCTCTCCCTCTCTGGCTTCTGCCTTCCCAGTCCTGGATTTTCTCGCTGCACTGGTGTTTGCTTCCAGAACCTCGCCCCTTCTGGAACCCCTCCACCATTTCTGCTGCCACCAGCCACCGAGGAAGAGCATTCCATAACCCACCCACTCAGTGAAGTAGCACCTCCTCTTTTCCCACTGAATCTCCCTCCAGCTTCCACCCATGCCCTCAAGTGCCCCACCTCCTTTCTTCTGAGTATCCTGACTGCTTCTCCCTATTTGCCTTTTGCAACTTCTATCATTCTCCCAGTCCCTCTCTTCCAATTGTATATATTTAGCTCTTCGAGCCTCTCCTTAGGTTCTTTCCCAAGCCCAAAATCATTTTGGTTGCCCCTTCTGGACCTCTTCTCCAGGAGTTCAATGTCCTTCTTTAAATGTGGCCTCCAAAACTGCATGCAGTACTCGAGGTTTGTCCTCACCAGCAGTTATATATTGGGATTATTACTCCCTCCTGGAGGTGAGCCCTAGCGATGCATCCAAACATCATGTTGGCCTTTGCCACTGCCCTCCTACAACTCTCTGAGTTGTTCATCTTGATGTCTACTACCACCCCAGGTCCCTCTCAGCCATCAATACTTATAGCATTCCCCCAGGGTGTCGACTTGGCTTGGGTTTCTGGCTCCCAGGTGCAGTACCCTGCATATTCCTGCTTTGAACCTCAGCTTCCACTTTCTAGACAACCCCCTGTAGGACCACCCTCCCTCCTCCCCAACCACCACCGCCCAAGTTTTGAGTCATCTACAAAGAGACTCAGCTCACTCTTGTTGCATTTCCTAATGTCAGATACATAGGCATTGAACAGGAGGGGCCCCAAGGACTCCAGTAATGACCATTCTTGGGGATGCAACTATCCCTCCAACCACGACCCTCTGGGTCCAGTTCTGGAGACAATTTCCTACGCACCTGATCATGTTCAGTGTCAGTGGTTCAGTAGATAGCACACCCGCCTCTGAGGCTGGGCGATCAAAGGGCTGTGGGTTCAGGTCAAACCATTGGCACTTGGGTTTATATCCCAGTACTGACACTGTAGTGCAGCATGAGAAAGGTGTTGCACTTCTGGGGTGCTGTCTTTCCAATGAGACATTAAACCAAGGTCCCATCTGCCTGGATTGGTGGTAGTTCAGGTGGATGTTAAAGATCCCATGGCACTTATCGAAAAGAGTAGTGAAATTTCCCCAGTGTCCTGGCCAAATTTCCCTCATTCACTAAAAATACCACCAACAGCTTAAGGTCAGTTCAAGGTCAGTTGGCATCCATCTGTATCCCCTTCCCTTGTCGTGCCTGGAAAATAGGCAGGATTTGTCTAGTGCACTTCACCCGGTCAACAAAAACTAAATAAATAAATAAAAATAAAATCTGGTTCCCCACCCCCATTTCTCCTACATTATTCAACAGGCCTATGTGAGGAACAGAGTCAAATGCCTTGCTGAAGTCAAGAAAGAGGATGTCCACTGGTCTTCCCAGGTCCATGGCACTCATCAGCCAGTCAGAGAACTCAACAAAGGTTTATCTGACATGATTTCCACATGATGAATCCATGCTGTCTATCGTCCAGGGACCCCAACTTTTCCAGGTCCCCCATGTCTCTCCTTGACAATGTCCTCCATTACCTTGCCCACTATCAATGTCAGACTGATGGGCCTGTAGTTCCCTGCCACCTCCCTTGATCCCCGCTTGTGGCTAGGCACTGTATACACCACCTTCCAATTCTGGGGCACCCACGCTGTCCTCAGAGAGATGCTGAAGAGCTCCATCAGGGGTTTGGCCAGGACATCTGCCAGTTCCTTCAGCACTCTGGGATGTAATTTATCCTGGCCCTGGTGCTTTCTCCATCTTATGAGACCCAATGGCTTCCCTCACTCTCTCTGCCATGATTTCCACCTCTGCTACCTCATCTTCCTGCTTTGCCTTCCCCACACCTGCCAGTGATGCACCCTTCCCCTGAGGTATAATATAATATAATATAATATAATATAATATAATATAATATAATGTAATGTAATATAATATAATATAATATAATATAATATAATATAATATAATATAATATAATATAATATAATATAATATCATACAACACAAGACAATACAATACATTACAATACAATATAATATAATATAGTATAATATAATATAATATTGTGGTGTTAAAATATTGTAACTATTAAATTAATTTAGTATGTTTTACTTTATCTCTCTCACAGTGAGATGCTAAACTATGTGTTAAATGATCTCAATCATTGGTTAATTTGTCTCTATTGTAGTGTGGTTCTAAACACTGAGGCCCGGATATTCAAACTGTGCCCAAAAAGTGCGCAACAGCATGAGCAAGTGCAAGTCCACTGCGCCCAAGTGCAAGAAGAGCGATATTCAAAAACTGCGCAGGTCAAGATGCGCCTGACACACGACTGAATATCATGCCACCTGCACCATAGCACAACCAGGGATGTGCAGTTGCGCATTTCAGGTGCACCATAGTGCAACCAGGGAAGCTCAGTGGAGCAGTCCAGATGTGCCAAGCTGAAACCAGGGATGCCCTGTGGAGCAGGGCAGCAGTGCAACAGCACAACCAGGAATGCGAGGGACAGGATGCAGAGGCCCACCAACCATGCCACACATGGGCAGAGGAGCACACAGCCGAACAGATATCGCCCCCCATACCACATGCACTGCACAACCGGTGGAGAACTGGAATAACCACTGGCCCATGGATACCAGCAACCAACCCACAGCCGGGGCATGGTACCCCAGCACCCCCCCTGGAAAGCTGTGACTGGCACACACAGAGGGCTGACCACCCCATGCAACACCCTTGCACCAATGCAGAGCACACCCTGCACCACAATCACCATACACCCTTCCCAGCAGTAGTGCCAACAGTGCAGGACACCCTATGCATGCCTAATCATCCACTGTGACAATGCAACCCTATGCATGATGGAGCCATGCAAGGAAGCCTCACCATGTACACCCTGCAATGGGTGGCAGCAGACAGCGGTGCAACAACTGCATACACAGTGCCAGCCTGCATGCCCCCAATGTACAGCTGAGAGACTGACCATGCATCGGCACACGAGGTACACCACATGTGACAGAACATGCCCCAGACCCCACCACCAGTGGTACAGCACTCTGCACACCCTCCCAAGGACACATCCCATCCCAGCACTGGCCACAACAGCCAGCACAGACACACACAGTGTTGCACGGAAGCATGCACCACACAGCATGCAACACAGTGCATGGACAAACAGCCACCCATACCCAAGGGCACACCAACACAGGGACACAGTAGCGGGTCAAACAAGCCACTGGCGTGGCCACAGCAGTCGTGTACACAGGGCCAGCACCCCTATATGGCACAGGTGTGCTAGCCACCTGTGCAGGCACCATGAAGCTGTATGACACCAGCATGTGGCCGGAACACAAGGGACAGACAGTGGAGCATATCCTCTGCACCAGACACAAGCAACAGCATGGAGGGGGGACAACAACAGCGGAGGCCACAGTGCCACTGGAGGCAGCTGTGCACCATAATGGGAAGGCAACCTGGCATTGTGCCGGTACAGTGGTTGTCCAGCATGGACAGCCACCACTGACATGCCAGCAGACAGTGCATATCACAGACCTTCAAGGGTGTCAGCTGCACAGACCATGGATAGTCTGACAGGGGTGCCATGCACTCAGTGCATGCACTGTGGACCACTGCACACAGTCATCCAATACAGAGAGAACAACACACAAACCACAGACAGTGACTGATCCCCCCCACCCACACCATAGGTGGTTCCCTTCTGGACACACACACACGCCCATGCTTGCACCACCCCTGATGCTGTGCACACCACTGCAGTGGAGCACCTGTAGCCCACTGCAAATCAGAGAGCACCACAATTGTCATAACAAAATCTATGTATTAAAAAATATAAACACTCAAACATATGTACAAATATATAGAAGGGTGGGGAAAGGGCCACAAACCAGGTGGGGTGGGCATGGGGCAGGGGTGTACAAATGGGAGAGGGAAGAAGGGTTGTGGGGGTGGGTCCAGGGGAATGAGGTGCATCAGGGGGTCATGGAGTGCCTATTCTCTTCCCTGTTCTCCACTCCTGTGGCACCTCTGGGTGCTTCTCCTCCGACCCTGTGCTACTCCATCCACTCCAGCAGTGCCAGGGATGCCCGTGCCAGCTGCAGCATCTCCTGTATGCCCTGTTACAGGGCCATCCAGAGTTGTCCACCTAGGACAAGGGAGCAGAGTCAATATGTGTGACTGTCCGGCCCCCTGCAACCCACCCATTGTGCATGGCATACAGCCAGTGTGCCATGACCTCAGATGTTACGCGACCACCCACAGTGGCCACCAAATTGGTCAGCACCACCTGGCTCCACACAGCAGCCCTCCTCCATGCCATCTCTACATCTGGTTGGAGTCAAAATGGTGCTCAGAAGCACAGTCCGCTACGTGCAGATGCAGCACGGTACATCGCTGTCATTCCCTATCACTCTGTCACCGAACAGAACGATAGTGGTGCACCCATGCAGATGCATGGCATCTAGGGGCAAAGGTTGGGAACAGGGTCAAGGGTCTCTCATACACGGACCACCACAGCACAATTGGTACTCAATGCATGTAGGACGACTGGGTGCCTGTGTGTCACCTCCTGTAGTGGCTTACCGCACTGTGGCCCCAGTGTGCCTACGGCAGCCCAGTGCCACAGCACCATATTTGTGAACAGTGCAGTAGCGCCACTGGCACAATGGTGGCCGTGCCCTGCATTGCCTCCCATGCACAGCATGTCAGCAGCGTGGCAGGCGTCTGAGTCATCACCATGGGCATGCGCAATTCAGTGTGTACTGCACATGTCACAGAAATGTGCACTTGCCTGAGCACATTCAACACAATTGTGCAAAATGCAACAGCGCAATATTCAGCCGGCATATGCAAATCGGCTAATCAGCCATTCAATGGCGCAGATACTGCATCTGCATCCACTTAAAATTGCCCCTCACCTCATTTGCATGCATTGCGCTATAAACATGCAACATTGGGCTGCACTGGCCATAGTTGGTTATTGCAGGCTATTGTGGTGAGTTGCATGCTGTTTGGGACACCTGTCATTCTCACAGGATGAATAATGAGCAATCGTGAGGTGGAGGAAGAGGAACAAAGACATTGGAGGAAAAGGAGGCCTAACTTCACAAAGGCAGAAACAGGGACACTGTTTGAGGCCTACCTCGACCAGGAGCCGCTGCTCAGCAGACGGCGGGGAACATCACAGGCCCATGCTGCTGCATGGGAAGAGGTGCCACATGCCGTCACCTTGCATGGCAGCCACCAGCGGTCTGTGCAGGAGTGCAAAAAAGAAGATTGGCATGGACAAGTGGAGGATTAAGGACAAGGTGGCTGCCATCAGGGCAGCACGGTCTGCGACCGGTTGGTGACAGGTGGACGTGCAACACCTTACCCCACAAGAAGAATGGGTTGCTGGCAGCATGCAGTATTGTGCCATCGAGGGTGTTCCAGGTGGTGGATTCCAGACAGGTGGTAGCCCATCACCGCATGGTAGGTCCAGGTCTGTCAATGGGGGGACAGGGTAGGGCAGATACATTAATGCTACAGTGTTCCCTTACAGCTCCTGAGCATCTACATGGGTCAGCGGTGCTGGGCTTGTCCACTGAGGGCGGTACCATGGACATAGAGGAGGGTCCGTCCACCTCCACAGGCATACGAGGTTCAGGGTGACAGTGGGCCTGCCTGGACATCTGGACTGATGTTGGTGGAGCAGTTGTGGAGGAGGCCTCGCCCATGTCCCAGCTTGCCAGCATCCATGGATTCCAGCATGCTGAGACTTTGGCCAGCCGATCCGCTACTGATGATGATGGAGCTCACTCATGGACAGTGATACTTGTGGGCTGCAGGATGGCCATATACCAGGTGACATCATGGGCATGGCCATGGGTGGTGCCACTGTGGAGGCCTGCATGACATCACAGTCCCAGCCTGTGGCTGTCTGCACCAGTGGGGCAGCACTGGCATGTGTCCAGGACAGTGGGGCTGTTGTGGCAACTGTGGTGGCACTGTTGAGCCCTGGAGAGTGGCAGCTGGAGGGGCAGTGTCAGCAGTCGGCCAATGGCCATGGGGTACAGTGTAAGGGTGGCATCACTGCACCACCTGTGGACATGCCCAGGCCTGACCCTGGTGTGCAGCACCCACCTCAAGGGGTGCTGCCATCAGGGCCATGAACACCATGAGGGATAGCATGCCAATGAGACAGATGACCTCCTAGAAGAGTACACCCACATACTCCAAGAATCAGTCAATCAGCAGGTGCGGCTTGTGATGGTGGTGGATGCACTCAGTGCGGCTCTGCACCAGGCAGAGGAGCAGCACATCAGAGACACTGCTCTGCTCCTAGAAGGGATGGACCATATGCGGGAGGATGTGACCGCTGCCATTGACAGACAGACACAGGCAATCACAGCTGTCATGGCCACAATGGGTACACGGTTGTTTGCCCATGCTTGCAGACACTGCACAGTGCAATATCCACAACACCATTCCCAGCACCATGTGACACCCTCCTTGTCGACACCGGGTTCAGCTGTGGGCATCTCGAGCACACCTGGCGGGGCATGTTCGGTGTGCTGCAGACCTCTGCATGAGCACGGTCATGTTCACACAGTGGAACCCTAGGGGACTGTCGGTGCCACCCCATGAGGCCAGTGGTCAGCCTGTCCTGCTGGCAGGTCTCAGTGGGACTGCCCACACATCCATGGCAGCCATGGCACTGTGGACCTGTCTCCCACAGCAGCTACTGTGTGATGCTGCACTGTGTGCATTGTGTTGTTCAACATGCAATGCACGGGTGGGTCCGGCCCTGCATGCACACACATTCCTCTGCACACCCTCCTGGCTGCTGTCCACTGTGGAGGGTGCATGATGAAGCCTGCATTCCGCTGTCTGCCCTGTGCAATGGTGCCCAGCGCTGACATCCGCACAATGACAGGCACTGGCATGGGTGGTCTGTGGACGTGTGTGGCTAGGGTTTCAGTTGGGGTGGAGCTCCTACCCTTTGTGCAGGTCTTGTGAGGTGTGTGTGTGTGCACCATGGTGTGTTAGGCCTTGCCCATCCCTGATGGCATGGGTGGTTCTATGCTCGGCCAATTCCTTTTTAAGACATGCACCCTAGGGTTTGTCCATGTGTGTTTGTGGGTGTGCCTTTGCCACTGGTGGTTCCACATGGCTCCACAACTTTCCTGGTTGGTTGAAGTGCTCTGTGATGGTGTCGACGCAGCTGTGCCATCTGGATCAGTCGGGGTCCCTTCAACCAAGGGGAGGCTGCCCATCACCATCTTCACCAGCGTCCTCATCGTCCCCATCGCTGTCCCCCTCTTCAACCTGTACGGCTATCCCACAGTCATTGGCCATGTTGTGCAGGATGCAACAGGCTAGGAATAGCCCACAGGCCTTTGAGGGGCTGTACTGTAGGGTACCGCCAGACATGTCCAGGCAATGGGCATGTGTCTTCAACATCCTGAACACTCGCTCAATGACATTGTGTGAAGTGGCATGTGCCTCATTGTAGCATTGCTACTGTGGGGTCACGGGCTACTGGTATGGTGTGAGCAGCCTGGGATGGAGTGGGTATCCACTGTCACCTGTGTGTAGAGGGTGGATGTTAGTTTGGTGATCAGCATCGCCCTGCCTTTGACCACCTAGGCTAATACCAATGTCTCTCTGACTATACCCTCCCAAGCTCCATGTCATTCCTCGTGTTCTGTACTCACCCACTAGGTGGCCAGTGGGATGTCCCCACTCTTGAACCTGTGGCACAGTGTGGACTGGTGCCAGATGAAGGCATCAAGTACCCCCAGAGTGCGTGGCAGAGACATTGATTCGTGCCCCTGGCATCGCAGCACACCACCTGGCAGTTGATGCTTGCATATCCATTCTGATTCATGTATGCTGCCCTTCGGGCCCACATGGTGTCGCGGATGGCCACTTGGGTACAGTCATTGCCCGAGCATTCCATGATATGCTACCCTGTGACATCCTGTATGTTTGCTGTGCACTCCACCGGTGTGCTGGGGAAATGAATGTACTTGACAGCATGTGACAGCAGTGCGCTGAGGAATTGGGTGAGGAGGTGTGACGCGGCTGACTGGGTTATGCCTGTCATTTCTCCCTGAAGGTCTCTGGAAGGTACCCATGGTAAGCAGGTACACAATGCTGTCAATTTGGTCTCCACTGATAGAGCATGGCTCTGCCGTGGGTGCCTGCATCATACCCACTGCACAGCTCACAGACTCTGGTTCAGGCAGTACTGGCCCACGATCTCAGTATCAGTGTGGAGTTGGAGCTGAAGTGGGCTCGGTACTGCCTGTTAGGGCACACCATTGACAGGCCCTTCCATGGCCATGCACCCCTGCCACCTGCCTTCTCACCCTCATAACTGCCTCCATCTGATGGTGGCACTGACAAGTCCCTGGCTTGTGGTCCCGGCAGCTGTTTCTGTGTTTCCCGCTGTCCTGCTTCCCCTGCACCAGGAACACCTCCTGTAGTGGCCTCAGTGCTGTGGCACTTCCCTTTTGACCTGCACAGTAGCAGAGGCTCCCCACACCTTCCCTGTTTCTGGGGTTCCAGGTGCTCTGTCTCTCTCCTGCCCTGTCCTGCTCACAGTTCTTGTGTGCCAGTGTGGCTGCCTGCAGTTCAGCAACATGTGGCTTCCCTGTGTTCCTTCACCTTCTCTTGTTCCTTTAATTTTAGATCCGTAACACGCAACTTTCGCTTGTCCTTATTGTGCGCATGGGCATGTTGTTGAATAACAAACTGTGCCATTTATGCATGGTTCCTCCCACTTCAGTTGTGCATGCATTCATTATCATTGCGCCTTTGCATTGTGATTTGGGGCACATCTGCCTCCCGCTGAATATCGCAGGTGTATTAGACTTGCGCTGAGCAAGATCCCTGCTGCACATGGTGCAACACTTTGAATATCTGGTCTGAGTTTAATTGCTCTCTGTTACAGAGTTGTGCTTCATTGTGTGAAATTATACCAGTTACAAAGTGGTGATTAATATAATATAATGTAATATAATATAATATAATATAATATAATATAATATAATATAATATAATATAATATAATATACTAACATACTAAAGTGCCAGAAGAATAGGCCTAATGGTCTTTCGGTGTTCACTCATTTGGTCAGCCCCCACCCTAGGAGTTGACCTTCTGCCCCTCTCCCTCTCTGATTTCTGCCTCCCAGTCCTGGATACTTTGCTGGACTGGTTTTGCTACCAGAACCTTCCCCTGCACCTGTCCCACCCACTCTTGAACTCCTCCACCGCTGCTGTCTCCACCAGCCACCTAGGCAGTGCATTCCATTCTCCACCACCCTCTATGAAGTAGTACCTTCTCCTTTCTCCACTGAAGTGCCTCCTTCAGTTTCCACCCATGCCCTCTAGGTGCCCCACCTCCTTTCTTCAGGCACCCTGACTGCTCCTCCCCTATTTACCCCTTCATGTACCTGAAGACCTCATCATCTCCCCAGTCCTCTCTCTTCCTACTGTACATATTAGCTCTTTGAGCCTCCCTCATAGGTCCTGTCCCACAAGCCCCAAATCATTTTGGTTAGTTCTCCTCGACCCTCTGCAGGAGTTCAATGTCCTCTTTAAATGTTGCCTCCAAAACTGCATGCAGTACTCGAGGTTCAGCCTCACCAGCAGTTATACAGTGGGATTATCACTTCCTCCTTCTGAAGGTGAGCCCCTAGCAATGCATCCAAGCATCATGTTGGCCTTTGCAGATGCCCTCCTGCAACTCTTCTGAGTTGTTCATCTTGACATCCACGACCACCCCCAGGTCACTCTCAGCCATCGAGATATGTAGCATTCCACCCCAGGGTGTACACTTGGCCCGGGTTTCTGGCTACCAGGTGCAGTACCTTGCATTTTCCTGCACTGAACCTCAGATTCCACTTTCCAGATAACCTTTCCAGAACCTTCAGGTCCCCCTGTAGGGCCACCCTCCCTTCCTCCTCCCCATCCACCACTGCCCCCAGTTAAGAGTCATCCACAAAGAGACTCAGCTAACTCCTGATACACTTCCTTATGTCAGAGATGTAGGTGTTGAACAGGAGGGACCCAAGGACTGATCTCTGAGGGACTCCACTAATGAACCTCTTTGAGGATGATACTTATCTCTCTCCAACCACAACGCTCTGGGTCTGGTTCATTAGACTACATCCTATCCATTCTGATCATCTGGTTCCCACCCCATTTCTCCCAGATTATTCCACAGGCCCCCATGAGTAACAGAGTCAAACGCCTGCTGAAGTCAAGAAGAAGATGTCCACTGGTCTTTCCAGGTCCAAGGCACTCATCACCCAGTCATAGAACTCCACAAGGTTTGTCTGACATGATTTCCAGGATGAATCCATGCTGTTTGTCCAGGCTCCTCAACTTTTCCTGGTCTCCCAGTCTCTTCTTCTGACAATGCCCTCCATTACCTTGCCCACCACCAATGTCAGGCTGATGGGCCTGTAGTTTTCTGCCACCTCCCTGATCACCGCTTGTGATTGGCACCTATGTGCCACCTTCAATCCTGGGGCACCCACCCTGTCCTCAGAGAAATGCTGAAGAGCTCCATCAGGGTGTTGCTAGGAATTCGCCAGTTCCTTCAGCACCTGTGATGTAATTTATCCTGCCCTGGTGCTTTCTCCATCTTATGGGACTCGAGAGCCTCACTCTCTCTGCCACGATTTCCACCTCTGCTACCTCTCATCCTCCTGCTTTGCCTTCACACACCTGCCAATGATGCCCCACCCCAGAGCTATAGTATAAAATAATATAATATACTATAACATAACTTAATATAATACAATATAATATAATATAATTATGTGGTGTTATAATATTATAACTATTAAATTAATTAACTGTGTTAATTTAGTTCTCTGACAGTGGGGTGAAACTATAGTGTTAAAATATCTCTGCAATAAAGGTGCTGAACTATTTGTTAAATTCTGTCAAACATTTGTTAAATTGTAAGTCTTGTAGTGAGGGTCTAAACAGTTAGTTAAATACTGTCTATTATAGGGTTGTGCTTAACTGTGTGAAATTATCCCAGTAACAGAGAGGTGATTACTGTAATATAATTTAATATAATGCATGGGGTGTCCTGCACTGTTGGGCGCTACTCCTGGGCAGGGTGTAGGGATCATAGTGCAGGGTGTGCTCTGCATTGGTGGGATGGTGTGGCACAAGGTGGTTGGCACTCCTTGTGTGCCAGTCATAGCTTGCCAGGGGTGTGCTGGGCACCATGCCCTGGCTGTGGGTTGTTGCTGGTTTCCATGGGCCAGTGGTTATTGCAGCTCACCAGTTGTGCAGTGCATGGGGTGTGTCAGGTGATGTCTCTCTGCTGTGTGCTCCTCTGCTCATTTGTGGCATGGTGATGGGCCCTGCATCCCTGGTTGTGCTGTTGCACTGCTGCCCTGCTCCACGGGCGTCACTGGTTGCACTATGACGCATCTAGACTGCTCCACTGAACATCCCTTGTTGCACTATGGTTCAACCAAAATGTGCAACTGCACATCCTTGTTGCGCTATGGCCAAGTGGCAATATATTCAGTCGTGTGTCGCAGGCCACAGCTGAGCTGCCCAGTTTTTGAATATTGCATTTCTTTCACATGGGTGCAGTGGACTTGCCCTTCTCCCTGCTGTTGTGCACTTTTTGGGCACAGTTTGAATATCCAGGCCTCAGTGTTTAGAACCACACTACAATAGAGACAAATTAACCAATGATTGAGATGATGTAACAGATAGTTTAGCATTGCACTGTGAGAGAGATAAATTAACACATACTAAATTAATTGAATAGTTACACTATTATAACACCACACTACTTATATTATATTATATTATATTATATTATATTATATTATATATTATATTATATTGTATTATATTATATTATATTATACCTCTGGGTAGGGGTGTATCACTGGCAGGTGTGGCAAAGGCAAAGCAGGAAGATGAGGTAGCAGAGGTGGAAATAATGGCAAGAGAGAGTGAGGGAAGCCCTTGGGCCCCTTAAGATGGAGAAAGCACCATGGCCAGATAAATTACATCCCAGAGTGCTAAAGGAACTGGCGGATGTCCTGTCAAAACCCCTGATGGAGCTCTTCAGCATCTCTCTGAGGACAGGATGGGTGCCCCAGGATTGGAAGGTGGTGCCTACAGTGCCTAGCCACAAGTAGGGATCAGGGGAGGTGGCAGGAAACTACTGGCCCATCTGCCTGACATTGATAGTGGGCAAGGTAATGGAGGACATTGTAAAGGAGAGACTGGGGGGACCTGGAGAAGTTGGGGAACCTGGATGATAGACAGCATGGATTCATCCTGGGGAAATCATGTCAGACAAACCTTGTGAAGTTCTATGACTGGCTGATGAGTGCCATGGACCTGGGAAGACCAGTGGACATCCTCTTTCTTGACTTCAGCAAGGCATTTGACTCTGTTCCTCACATGGGCCTGTTGAATAAAGTAGGAGAAATGCAGGATGGGGAACCAGATGATCAGATGGATAGGAAATTGTCTCCAGAACTGGACCCAGAGGGTTGTGGTTTGAGGGATAGAAGCATCCCCAAGGAGGGTCATTACTGGAGTCCCTCAGAGATCAGTCCTTGGTCCCCTCCTGTTCAATGCCTATGTATCTGACATTAGGAAATGCAGCAGGAGTGAGCTGAGTCTCTCTGTGGATGACTAAAAACTAGGAGTGGTGGTGGTTGGGGAGGAGGGAGGGTGGTCCTACAGAGGGACCTGGAGGCTCTGGAAAAGTTGTCTAGAAAGTGGAAGCTGAGGTTCAAAGCAGGAATTTGCAGGTACTGCACCTGGGAGCCAGAAACCCAGGCTAAGTTGACACCCCGGGAGGGGAATGTTACAAGTATTGATGGCTGAGAGGGACCTGGGGTGGTAGTAGATGTCAAGATGAACAACTCAAGAGAGTTGTAGGAGGGCAGTGGCAAAGGCCAACATGATGCTTGGCTGCATCACTAGGGGCTCACCTCCAGAAGGAGTGAAGTAATAATCCCACTGTATAACTGCTTGGTGAGGACAAACCTCGAGTACTGCATGCAATTTTGGAGGCCACATTTAAAGAGGGACATTGAACTCTTGGAGAGAGGGTCCAGAGAAGGGCAACTAAAATGATTTTGGGCTTGTGGGAAAGGACCTAAAGGGAGATGCTTGAAGAGCTAAATATGTACATTGGAAGAGAGGAAGGACTGGGGAGAAATGATAGAGGTTTTCCATACGTGAAGGGTACATAAGGGAGGAGCAGTCAGGATACTCCAAAGAAAGGAGGTGGGGCATTTAGAAGGCATGGGTGGAAGCTGGAGGGGATAGAGTCAGTGGAGAAAGGAGGAGGTGCAACTTCACTGAGAGGGTGGTGGAGTCATGGAATGCACTGCCTCTGTTTCTGGTGGAAGCAGAAATGGTGGAGGGGTTCCAGAAGGGGTGGGATTCTGGAAGCAAAAACCAGTGCAGTGAGAAAATCCAGGACTGGGAAGGCAGAAATCAGAAAGTGAGAGGGGGGCAGCAAGGTCAGTTAACAGGGTGGGGGCTGACCAAATGAGCAGACAGAAAAGACCATTAGGCTTATTGTTCTGGAATTTTAGAATGTTGAGATAAATTAACACACAGATTAGCCGCACACTGTTAGAAAGATAATTTAGCACATTTAATCATTACACAGTTACAGTGATACTTTTAGCACATAATTCAACTCCACACTATCCCAGAGATATTTTAACACTTAGTTTAACAACACTATGTCACATCGATAATTTAACGCAGTTATAATACCACGGCATTATATGGTATCTTATCATATCATATTATAGTGTATTATATTATCTGAGTTTAATCTCCAATCTGTCACACTGATCATTTCATGCAGTTAAGCACAAGACTGAAAGAAAGCATAATTAACTCATTGTTTTAGACTCGCAGCACAAGAGGTACAATTTAACTCATTGTTGAGATAATGTTACACATAGTAAAATAATATAAAATAATATAATATATCATTCATGTCATATAATATAATATAATATGATGGTTTGCTGTTATAATATTATAGATATTAAAGCAATTAACTATGTGTTAATTTTTCTCTGAAAGTGTTTCTCTATTGTAGAGAGTTTTTAACAATGAGTTAGATGCTCTCTGTTACAGTGTTGTGCTTCACTGCATGAAATTACACCTGTTACAGAGTGGTGATTAATGTAAAAGAATATTATGCTATGATATAGTATAATATAAGATAATACAATATCATATGATATGATATAATATAATATAATGTAATATAATATAATGTGGTGTTTTAATATTTTAACTATTATATTAATTAACTCTGTGATAATTTATCTCAGTGACAGTGTGGTACTAAACTATGTGTTAAAATATCTCTGCGATAGTGTGGTGCTGAACTATGTGTAAATTATCTCAAACATGTGTTAAATTGTATCTCTTATAGTGAGAAGCTAAACAGTTAAATTCTCTCTGCTACAATCCTGTGCTTAACTTTGTATTATTATCATCCCTGAATATGATATGATATAATATAATTTATTACAATGTAATATGATATATGATATGATACAATATAATGCTGTGCTCTTATAATATAACTGCATTAATTTATCTCTTTGGCAGAGTGGTGTTAAACTGTGTAAAAAAATATCTCTGTGATAGTGTGGTGCTTAACTATGTGTTAAATTATCTCTGTAACAGTGTAGTGATTAAATGTGTTACATTATCTCTGTGAAACTGTCGTGCCAATCTGTTGGTGAAATTATCTCAAACAAGAGTTTAATTTTCTCTTGAGTAGTGTGATTCTAAACAGTGTAAAATGTTCTCTCTTAAAGGTTGTGCTTAACTGTGTGAAATTATCTGATATGGAGCAGTGAGTAACATTATAATATAATATAATATAATATAATATAATATAATATAATATAATATAATATAATATATGATATGATATGATATACAATACGATACGATACGATATATGATATATGATATGATAAGATATGACATGATTGGATATGATATTATATGCTACAATATGATAAGATATATTACGATATGATAAGAAATGATGTAACATAATATAATGTAATGTAATGTAGTATAACATAAAATTTATGTTAATTTATCCTTGTGTCAGAGTGATGCTAAACTATGTGTAAATCATCTAAAACATGGGTTAAATTGCTCTATTGTTGTGTAGTTTTAAACAATGAAATAAATGCTCTTTTACAGTGTGTTTAACTGTGTGTTAAATTAACTTTGAGAGTGTGGTGCTAAACTATATGTTTAATTATCTCTGTGACATCGCAGCAGTAAAACTATGTGATAAATTATATCTGTGACAGTGTAGTGCTAAACGTTGTTACTTTATCGCTACCACAATGCACTGCCAAACTTTGTGTTAAATTATCACTGTGAGAGTGCAATGCTAAACTCTTCTAAAATGTTTCTTTCACAGGGTGGTGCTAAGCTGTGTGTTAATTAACTCTGAGATTGTGGTATTAAACAATGTTTTAATTATCTCCGTGACAGTGCAGTACTAAAACTGTGTAAATTTATTTATTTGACAGTGTAAAGCTGAATTATGGTTTAACTTATCTCTATCACAGTGTGGTTCTAAAGTATGTGTTAAATTATCTCTGTAACAGTGTGGTGCTTGAATGTGTTATATTATCCCTGTGACAGTATGTTGCTAATTTATGTGTTAAATTATCTCAAACGTGGGTTTTAACTATTTATAGATAAATACTCTCTGTTGCAGTGTGGTTCTCATCAATGAGTTATATGCTGTCTATTTCAGTCTTTTACTTATCTGTGTGACATTATCTTTGTTACATTATGGTGATAAATGTAATGTAACAGACCATAACATATCATAACATTGCAGTGCTAAACTATGTGATGTTATCACTGTGAGTGTGTGCTGCTAAACTGTTTTAAATTGTTTCTTTTACAGTGTGGTGCTAAACTGTATGTTAAATTACCTTTGTAATAGTGTAGTGCTGAACTATGATTTAAACTATCTATATATCACAGTGTGGCTCTAAATTATGTGGAAAATTATCTCTGTAACAGAGTGGGGCTAAATTATGTGTTAAATAATCTCCCTGCTGTCTATGGGTTTTTTTTAACATGCAAGACAGTATGGTGATAAACTATGCAGTAAATTAGCTCTTTGACAGTGTGGTGCTAATTTTTGTGTTAAATTATCTCACACAAGGGTTAAATTGTCTCTGTGGCAGTGTGGTTCTAAACATTGAGTTAACTGCTCTCTCTTTCAGTGTTGTGCTTAACTGAGTTGTGATTAATATATTATAAAGTAATATATCGTATCAGAACATAACATAACATCACATACCTAACATAAAATAAAATAATGGTGTGATGTTATAAATATTAAATTCCTTAACTATGTGTTAATATATCTCAGTCAAACAGTGGTTAATTTAACTCACAGTTTAGCACCACACTGCAAAAGATGCACAGTGCATTGTTTAGAACCACAGTTTAGCACCACATTAAAGGAAACAATTAAGACAGTTTAGCATCGCACTCTCACAGTGATAATTTAACACATCCTTTAGCACCATATTGTCACTGAGATAATCTACATCTAGTTTAGCACCACACTGTCAGAGTGAATTTCACACATAGTTTAGCACCATACTTTGACATAAATTAACAGTTAAATAATTTAATAGTTATAACACCATATCATTATACTATTTTATGGTGCTATGTTATGCTATTTTATGTGATGTGATGTTAATCACTGCACCATAACAGACATAATTCCACAAGTTATCCACAACACTGCAACAGAGACAATTTAACCCATGTTTGAAATAATGCAACACATAAATTTGGACCACACTCTCAGAGAGATTATCTAACAATTTTAAGCACCACACTGTTACTGAAGTAATTTAGCACATACTTTTATCATCACACTCTACAATAATATTCTAACACATAGTTTAGCATCACACTTTGACTGAGAGAAATTATCACATAGTTAAGTAATTAAATAGTTATATTATAACTGTGCACCATAATGGGAAGGCAACCTGGCATTGTGCCGTGTACAGTGGTTGTCCAGCATGGACAGCCACCACTGACATGCCAGCAGACAGTGCATATCACAGACCTTCAAGGGTGTCAGCTGCACAGACCATGGATAGTCTGACAGGGGTGCCATGCACTCAGTGCATGCACTGTGGACCACTGCACACAGTCATCCAATACAGAGAGAACAACACACAAACCACAGACAGTGACTGACCCCCCCACCCACACCATAGGTGGTTCCCTTCTGGACACACACACACGCCCATGCTTGCACCACCCCTGATGCTGTGCACACCACTGCAGCGGAGCACCTGTAGCCCACTGCAAATCAGAGAGCACCACAATTGTCATAACAAAATCTATGTATTAAAAAATATAAACACTCAAACATATGTACAAATATATAGAAGGGTGGGGGAAAGGGCCACAAACCAGGTGGGGCGGGCATGGGGCAGGGGTGTACAAATGGGAGAGGGAAGAAGGGTGTGGGGTGGGTCAGGGAATGAGGTGCATCAGGGGTCATGGAGTGCCTATTCTCTTCCCGTTCTCCACTTCTGTGGCACCTCTGGGTGCTCTCCGGACCCTGTGCTACTCCATCCACCCAGCAGTGCCAGGGATGCCCGTGCCAGCTGCAGCATCTCCTGTATGCCCTGTTACAGGGCCATCCAGAGTTGTCCACCTAGGACAAGGTAGCAGAGTCAATATGTGTGACTGTCCGCCCCCTGCAACCCACCCATTGTGCATGGCATACAGCCGTAGCCATGACCCCTGTGATGTTACGCGACCACCCACAGTGGCCACCAAATTGGTCAGCACCACCTGGCTCCACACAGCAGCCCTCCTCCATGCCATCTCTACATCTGGTTGGAGTCAAAATGGTGCTCAGAAGCACAGTCTGCTACGTGCAGATGCAGCACGGTACATCGCTGTCATTCCCTATCACTCTGTCACTGAACAGAACGATAGTGGTGCACCCATGCAGATGCATGGCATCTAGGGGCAAAGGTTGGGAACAGGGTCAAGGGTCTCTCATACACGGACCACCACAGCACAATTGGTACTCAATGCGTGGAGGACGACTGGGTGCCTGTGTGTCACTCCTGTAGTGGCTCATCGCACTGTGGCCCCAGTGTGCCTCACGGCAGCCCAGTGCCACAGCACCATATTTGTGAACAGTGCAGTAGCGCCACTGGCACAATGGTGGCCGTGCCCTGCATTGCCTCCCATGCACAGCATGTCAGCAGCGTGGCAGGCGTCTGAGTCATCACCATGGGCATGCACAATTCAGTGTGTACTGCACATGTCACAGAAATGTGCACTTGCCTGAGCACATTCAACACAATTGTGCAAAATGCAACAGCGCAATATTCAGCCGGCATATGCAAATCGGCTAATCAGCCATTCAATGGCGCAGATACTGCATCTGCATCCACTTAAAATTGCCCCTCACCTCATTTGCATGCATTGCGCTATAAACATGCAACATTGGGCTGCACTGGCCATAGTTGGTTATTGCAGGCTATTGTGGTGAGTTGCATGCTGTTTGGGACACCTGTCATTCTCACAGGATGAATAATGAGCAATCGTGAGGTGGAGGAAGAGGAACAAAGACATTGGAGGAAAAGGAGGCCTAACTTCACAAAGGCAGAAACAGATGCACTGTTTGAGGCCTACCTCGACCAGGAGCCGCTGCTCAGCAGACGGCGGGACACCACAGGCCCATGCTGCTGCATGGGAAGAGGTGCCACGTGCCGTCAACTTGCATGGCAGCCACCAGCGGTCCGTGCAGGAGTGCAAAAGAAGATTGGCATGGACAAGTGGAGGATTAAGGACAAGGTGGCTGCCATCAGGGCAGCACAGTCTGTGACCGGTTGGTGACAGGTGGACGTGCAACACCTTACCCCACAAGAAGAATGGGTTGCTGGCAACATGCAGTATTGTGCCATCGAGGGTGTTCCAGGTGGTGGATTCCAGAAAGGTGGTAGCCCATCACCGCATGGTAGGTCCAGGTCTGTCAATGGGGGGACAGGGTAGGGCAGATACATTAATGCTACAGTGTTCCCTTACAGCTCCTGAGCATCTACATGGGTCAGCGGGTGCTGGGCTTGTCCACTGAGGGCATTACCATGGACATAGAGGAGGGTCCGTCCACCTCCACAGGCATACGAGGTTCAGGGTGACAGTGGGCCTGCCTGGACATCTGGACTGATGTTGGTGGAGCAGTTGTGGAGGAGGCCCTACCCATGTCCCAGCTTGCCAGCATCCATGGATTCCAGCATGCTGAGACTTGGGCTGTGCCGGATCCGTCACTGATGATGATGGAGCTCACTTCATGGACAGTGATACTTGTGGGCTGCAGGATGGCCATATACCAGGTGACATCATGGGCATGGCCGTGGGTGGTGCCACTGTGGAGGCCTGCATGACATCACAGTCCCAGCCTGTGGCTGTCTGCACCAGTGGGGCAGCACTGGCATGTGTCCAGGACAGTGGGGCTGTTGTGGCAACTGTGGTGGCACTGTTGAGCCCTGGAGAGTGGCAGCTGGAGGGGCAGTGTCAGCAGTCAGCCAATGGCCATGGGGGTACAGTGTAGGGGTGGCATCACTGCACCACCTGTGGACATGCCCAGACCTGACCCTGGTGTGTAGCACCCACCCTCAAGGGGTGCTGCCCATCAGGGCCATGAACACCATGAGGGATAGCATGCCAATGAGACAGATGACCTCCTAGAAGAGTACACCCACATACTCCAAGAATCAGTCGATCAGCAGGTGCGGCTTGTGATGGTGGTGGATGCACTCAGTGCGGCTCTGCACCAGGCAGAGGAGCAGCACATCAGAGACACTGCTCTGCTCCTAGAAGGGATGGACCATATGCGGGAGGATGTGACCGCTGCCATTGACAGACAGACACAGGCAATCACAGCTGTCATGGCCACAATGGGTACACGGTTGTTTGCCCATGCTTGCAGACACTGCACAGTGCAATATCCACAACACCATTCCCAGCACCATGTGACACCCTCCTTGTCGACACCGGGTTCAGCTGTGGGCATCTCGAGCACACCTGGCGCAGGCATGTTCGGTGTGCTGCAGACCCCTGCATGAGCACGGTCATGTTCACACAGTGGAACCCCTAGGGGACTGTCGGTGCCACCCCATGAGGCCAGTGGTCAGCCTGTCTCTGCTGGCAGGTCTCAGTGGGACTGCCCACACATCCATGGCAGCCATGGCACTGTGGACCTGTCTCCCACAACAGCTACTGTGTGATGCTGCACTGTGTGCATTGTGTTGTTCAACATGCAATGCACGGGTGGGGTACCCGGCCCTGCATGCACACACACATTCCCTCTGCACACCCTCCTGGCTGCTGTCCACTGTGGAGGGTGCATGATGAAGGCCTGCATTCCGCTGTCCGCCCCTGTGCAATGGTGCCCAGTGTCTGACATACGCACAATGACAGGCACTGGGCATGGTGGTCTGTGGACGTGTGTGTGGCTAGGGGTTTCAGTTGGGGTTGGCAAGCCTCCTACCCTTTGTGCAGGTCTTGTGAGGTGTGTGTGTGTGACCACATGGTGTGTTAGGCCTTGCCCATCCCTGATGGCATGGGTGGTTCTATGCTCGGCCAATTCCTTTTAAGACATGCACCCCCTAGGGTTTGTCCATGTGTGTTTGTGGGTTGTGCCTTTGCCACTGGTGGTTCCACATGGCTCCACAACTTTCCTGGGTTGGTTGAAGTGCTCCTCTGTGATGGTGTCACGGTGCAGCTGTGCCATCTGGATCAGTCGGGGGTCCCTTCAACCAAGGGGAGGCTGCCCATCACCATCTTCACCAGCGTCCTCATCGTCCCCATCGCTGTCCCCCTCTTCAACCTGTACGGCTATCCCACAGTCATTGGCCATGTTGTGCAGGATGCAACAGGCTAGGAATAGCCCACAGGCCTTTGAGGGGCTGTACTGTAGGGTACCGCCAGACATGTCCAGGCAATGGGCATGTGTCTTCAACATCCTGAACACTCGCTCAATGACATTGTGTGAAGTGGCATGTGCCTCATTGTAGCATTGCTACTGTGGGGTCACGGGCTACTGGTATGGTGTGAGCAGCCTGGGATGGAGTGGGTATCCACTGTCACCTGTGTGTAGAGGGTGGATGTTAGTTTGGTGATCAGCATCGCCCTGCCTTTGACCACCTAGGCTAATACCAATGTCTCCTCTGACTATACCCCTCCCAAGCTCCATGTCATTCTGCGTGCTTTGCATACTCACCCACTAGGTGGCCAGTGGGGATGTCCCCACTCTTGAACCTGTGGCACAGTGTGGACTGGTGCCAGATGAAGGCATCAAGTACTCCCCCAGAGTGCGTGGCAGAGACATTGATTATGCGCCCCCTGGCATCGCACACCACCTGGCAGTTGATGCTTGCATATCCATTCTGATTCATGTATGCGGCCCCTCCGGGGCCCACATGGTGTGCGGATGGCCACTTGGGTACAGTCTATTGCCCCGAGCATTCCAGACATATGTGCTACCCTGTGGACATCCTGTATGTTTGCTGTGCACTCCACCGGTGTGCTGGGGAAATGAATGTACTCTGCAGCATGTGACAGCAGTGCGCTGAGGAATTGGGTGAGGAGGTGTGGCGGCTGACTGGGTTATGCCTGTCATTTCTCCCTGAAGGTCTCTGGAAGGTACCCATGGTAAGCAGGTACATACAAGCTGTCAATTTGGTCTCCACTGATAGAGCATGGCTCCGCGTGTGGGTGCCTGCATCATACCACTGCACAGCTCACAGACTTGGTTCAGGCAGTACTGGCCCACGATCTCAGTATCAGTGTGGAGCTTGAAGCTGAAGTGGGCTCGGTACTGCCTGTTAGGGGCACACCATTGACAGGCCCTTCCATGGCCATGCACCCCTGCCACCTGCCTTCTCACCCCCTCATAACTGCCTCCATCTGGATGGTGGCACTGGACAAGTCCCTGGCTTGTGGTCCCGGCAGCTGTTTCTGTGTTTCCCGCTGTCCTTGCTGCTTCTCCCCCTGCACCAGGAACACCTCCCTGTAGTGGCCTCAGTGCTGTGTGGCACTTCCCCCTTTTGACCTGCACAGTAGCAGAGGCTCCCCACACCTTCCCTGTTTCTGGGGGTTCCAGGTGCTCTGTCTCTCTCCTGCCCTGTCCTGCTCACAGTTCTTGTGTGCCAGTGTGGCTGCCTGCAGTTCAGCAACATGTGGCTTCCCTGTAGTGTTCCTGCACCTTTCTCTTGTTCCTTTTAATTTTAGATCCGGTAACACGCAACTTTCGTTTGCTCCCTTATTGCGCATGGCGCATGTTATTGAATAACAAACTGTGCCATTTATGCATGGTTCCTCCCACTTCAGTTGTGCATGCATTCATTATCATTGCGCCTTAGCAGTGATTTGGGGGCACATCTGCCTCCCGCTGAATATCGCAGAAAGGTGTATTTTCAGACTTGCGCTGAGCCGATCCCTGTTGCACATGGTGCAACACTTTTGAATATCTGGGTCTGAGTTTAATGCTCTCTGTTACAGAGTTGTGCTTCATTGTGTGAAATTATACCAGTTACAAAGTGGTGATTAATATAATATAATGTAATATAATATAATATAATATAATATAATATAATATAATATAATATAATATAATATAATATACTAACATACTAAAGTGCCAGAAGAATAGGCCTAATGGTCTTTCGTGTCTACTCATTTGGTCAGCCCCCACCCTAGGAGTTGACCTTGCTGCCCCCCTCTCCCTCTCTGATTTCTGCCTTCCCAGTCCTGGATACTCTTGCTGGACTGGTTTTGCTTCCAGAACCCTTCCCCTGTACCTGTCCCACCCACTCTTGAACTCCTCCACCGTTGCTGTCTCCACCAGCCACCTAGGCAGTGCATTCCATTCCTCCACCACCCTCTAAGTGAAGTAGTACCTTCTCCTTTCTCCACTGAAGTGCCTCCTTCAGCTTCCACCCATGCCCTCTAGGTGCCCCACCTCCTTTCTTCAGAGCACCCTGACTGCTCCTCCCCTATTTACCCCTTCATGTACCTGAAGACCTCTATCATCTCCCCCAGTCCCTTCTCTCTTCCCAATGTGTACATATTTAGCTCTTTGAGCCTCTCCCCATAGGTCCTGTCCCACAAGCCCCAAATCATTTTGGTTGCCCTCCTCTGGACCCTCTGCAGGAGTTCAATGTCCCTCTTTAAATGTTGCCTCCAAAACTGCATGCAGTACTCGAGGTTCAGCCTCACCAAGCAGTTATACAGTGGGATTATCACTTCCCTCCTTCTGAAGGTGAGCCCCTAGCAATGCATCCAAGCATCATGTTGGCCTTTGCAGATGCCCTCCTGCAACTCTCTGAGTTGTTCATCTTGACATCCACGACCACCCCAGGTCACTCTCAGCCATCGAGATATGTAGCATTCCACCCCAGGGTGTACACTTGGCCCAGGTTTCTGGCTACCAGGTGCAGTACCTTGCATTTTCCTGCACTGAACCTCAGATTCCACTTTCCAGATAACCTTTCCAGAACCTTCAGGTCCCCCTGTAGGGCCACCCTCCCTTCCTCCTCCCCATCCACCACTGCCCCCAGTTAAGAGTCATCCACAAAGAGACTCAGCTAACTCCTGATACACTTCCTTATGTCAGAGATGTAGGTGTTGAACAGGAGGGACCCAAGGACTGATCTCTGAGGACTCCACTAATGAACCTCTTTGGAGATGATACTATCTCTCCAACCACAACGCTCTGGGTCTGGTTCATTAGACTACATCCTATCCATCTGATCATCTGGTTCCCCACCCCCATTTCTCCCAGATTATTCCACAGGCCCCATGAGTAACAGAGTCAAACGCCTTGCTGAAGTCAAGGAAGAAGATGTCCACTGGTCTTTCCAGGTCCAAGGCACTCATCACCCAGTCATAGAACTCCACAAGGTTTGTCTGACATGATTTCCCCAGGATGAATCCATGCTGTCTATTGTCCAGGCTCCCCAACTTTTCCTGGTCTCCCCAGTCTCTTCTTGACAATGCCCTCCATTACCTTGCCCACCACCAATGTCAGGCTGATGGGCCTGTAGTTCCCTGCCACCTCCCTTGATCACCGCTTGTGGATTGGCACTATATGTGCCACCTTCCAATCCTGGGGCACCCACCCTGTCCTCAGAGAAATGCTGAAGAGCTCCATCAGGGGTTTTGCCAGGAATTCCGCCAGTTCCTTCAGCACTCTGGGATGTAATTTATCCTGCCCTGGTGCTTTCTCCATCTTATGGGACTCAGAGCTTCCCTCACTCTCTCTGCCACGATTTCCACCTCTGCTACCTCATCCTCCTGCTTTGCCTTCCACACACCTGCCAATGATGCCCCACCCCAGAGCTATAGTATAAAATAATATAATATACTATAACATAACTTAATATAATACAATATAATATAATATAATTATGTGGTGTTATAATATTATAACTATTAAATTAATTAACTGTGTTAATTTAGTTCTCTGACAGTGGGGTGAAAACTATGTGTTAAAATATCTCTGCAATAGTGCGGTGCTGAACTATTTGTTAAATTCTGTCAAACATTTGTTAAATTGTAAGTCTTGTAGTGAGGGTCTAAACAGTTAGTTAAATACTGTCTATTATAGGGTTGTGCTTAACTGTGTGAAATTATCCCAGTAACAGAGGTGATTACTGTAATATAATTTAATATAATGCATGCATGGGGTGTCCTGCACTGTTGGGCGCTACTCCTGGGCAGGGTGTATAGGGATCATAGTGCAGGGTGTGCTCTGCATTGGTGGGATGGTGTGGCACAAGGTGGTTGGCACTCCTTGTGTGCCAGTCATAGCTTGCCAGGGGGTGTGCTGGGGCACCATGCCCTGGCTGTGGGTTGGTTGCTGGTTTCCATGGGCCAGTGGTTATTGCAGCTCTCCACCAGTTGTGCAGTGCATGGGGTGTGTCAGGTGATGTCTCTTCTGCTGTGTGCTCCTCTGCTCATTTGTGGCATGGGTGATGGGCCCCTGCATCCCTGGTTGTGCTGTTGCACTGCTGCCCTGCTCCACGGGGCGTCACTGGTTGCACTATGACGCATCTAGACTGCTCCACTGAACATCCCTTGTTGCACTATGGTTCAACCAAAATGTGCAACTGCACATCCCTTGTTGCGCTATGGCGCAAGTGGCAATATATTCAGTCGTGTGCCGCAGGCACAGCTTGAGCTGCCCAGTTTTTGAATATTGCATTTCTTTCACATGGGTGCAGTGGACTTGCCCTTGCTCCTGCTGTTGTGCACTTTTTGGGCACAGTTTGAATATCCAGGCCTCAGTGTTTAGAACCACACTACAATAGAGACAAATTAACCAATGATTGAGATGATGTAACAGATAGTTTAGCATTGCACTGTGAGAGAGATAAATTAACACATACTAAATTAATTGAATAGTTACACTATTATAACACCACACTACTTATATTATATTATATTATATTATATTATATTATATTATATATTATATTATATTATATTATATTATATTATATTATACCTCTGGGTAGGGGTGTATCACTGGCAGTGTGCAAAGGCAAAGCAGGAAGATGAGGTAGCAGAGGTGGAAATAATGGCAAGAGAGAGTGAGGGAAGCCCTTGGGCCCCTTAAGATGGAGAAAGCACCATGGCCAGATAAATTACATCCCAGAGTGCTAAAGGAACTGGCGGATGTCCTGTCAAAACCCCTGATGGAGCTCTTCAGCATCTCTCTGAGGACAGGATGGGTGCCCCAGGATTGGAAGGTGGTGCCTACAGTGCCTAGCCACAAGTAGGGATCAGGGGAGGTGGCAGGAAACTACTGGCCCATCTGCCTGACATTGATAGTGGGCAAGGTAATGGAGGACATTGTAAAGGAGAGACTGGGGGGACCTGGAGAAGTTGGGGAACCTGGATGATAGACAGCATGGATTCATCCTGGGGAAATCATGTCAGACAAACCTTGTGAAGTTCTATGACTGGCTGATGAGTGCCATGGACCTGGGAAGACCAGTGGACATCCTCTTTCTTGACTTCAGCAAGGCATTTGACTCTGTTCCTCACATGGGCCTGTTGAATAAAGTAGGAGAAATGCAGGATGGGGAACCAGATGATCAGATGGATAGGAAATTGTCTCCAGAACTGGACCCAGAGGGTTGTGGTTTGAGGGATAGAAGCATCCCCAAGGAGGGTCATTACTGGAGTCCCTCAGAGATCAGTCCTTGGTCCCCTCCTGTTCAATGCCTATGTATCTGACATTAGGAAATGCAGCAGGAGTGAGCTGAGTCTCTCTGTGGATGACTAAAAACTAGGAGTGGTGGTGGTTGGGGAGGAGGGAGGGTGGTCCTACAGAGGGACCTGGAGGCTCTGGAAAAGTTGTCTAGAAAGTGGAAGCTGAGGTTCAAAGCAGGAATTTGCAGGGTACTGCACCTGGGAGCCAGAAACCCAGGCTAAGTTGACACCCCGGGAGGCGGAATGTTACAAGTATTGATGGCTGAGAGGGACCTGGGGTGGTAGTAGATGTCAAGATGAACAACTCAAGAGAGTTGTAGGAGGGCAGTGGCAAAGGCCAACATGATGCTTGGCTGCATCACTAGGGGCTCACCTCCAGAAGGAGTGAAGTAATAATCCCACTGTATAACTGCTTGGTGAGGACAAACCTCGAGTACTGCATGCAATTTTGGAGGCCACATTTAAAGAGGGACATTGAACTCTTGGAGAGGGTCCAGAGAAGGGCAACTAAAATGATTTTGGGCTTGTGGGAAAGGACCTAAAGGGAGATGCTTGAAGAGCTAAATATGTACACATTGGAAGAGAGAAGGGACTGGGGAGAAATGATAGAGGTTTTCACGCACGTGAAGGGGTACATAAGGGAGGAGCAGTCAGGATACTCCAAAGAAAGGAGGTGGGGCATTTAGAAGGCATGGGTGGAAGCTGGAGGGATAGAGTCAGTGGAGAAAGGAGGAGGTGCTACTTCACTGAGAGGGTGGTGGAGTCATGGAATGCACTGCCTCTGTTTCTGGTGGAAGCAGAAATGGTGGAGGGGTTCCAGAAGGGGTGGGATTCTGGAAGCAAAAACCAGTGCAGTGAGAAAATCCAGGACTGGGAAGGCAGAAATCAGAAAGTGAGAGGGGGGCAGCAAGGTCAGTTAACAGGGTGGGGGCTGACCAAATGAGCAGACAGAAAAGACCATTAGGCTTATTGTTCTGGAATTTTAGAATGTTGAGATAAATTAACACACAGATTAGCCGCACACTGTTAGAAAGATAATTTAGCACATTTAATCATTACACAGTTACAGTGATACTTTAGCACATAATTCAACTCCACACTATCCCAGAGATATTTTAACACTTAGTTTAACAACACTATGTCACATCGATAATTTAACGCAGTTATAATACCACAGCATTATATGGTATCTTATCATATCATATTATAGTGTATTATATTATCTGAGTTTAATCTCCAATCTGTCACACTGATCATTTCATGCAGTTAAGCACAAGACTGAAAGAAAGCATAATTAACTCATTGTTTTAGACTCGCAGCACAAGAGGTACAATTTAACTCATTGTTGAGATAATGTTACACATAGTAAAATAATATAAAATAATATAATATATCATTCATGTCATATAATATAATATAATATGATGGTTTGCTGTTATAATATTATAGATATTAAAGCAATTAACTATGTGTTAATTTTTCTCTGTGAAAGTGTTTCTCTATTGTAGAGAGTTTTTAAACAATGAGCTAGATGCTCTCTGTTACAGTGTTGTGCTTCACTGCATGAAATTACACCTGTTACAGAGTGGTGATTAATGTAAAAGAATATTATGCTATGATATAGTATAATATAAGATAATACAATATCACATGATATGATATAATATAATATAATGTAATATAATATAATGTGGTGTTTTAATATTTTAACTATTATATTAATTAACTCTGTGATAATTTATCTCAGTGACAGTGTGGTACTAAACTATGTGTTAAAATATCTCTGCGATAGTGTGGTGCTGAACTATGTGTAAATTATCTCAAACATGTGTTAAATTGTATCTCTTATAGTGAGAAGCTAAACAGTTAAATTCTCTCTGCTACAATCCTGTGCTTAACTTTGTATTATTATCATCCCTGAATATGATATGATATAATATAATTTATTACAATGTAATATGATATATGATATGATACAATATAATGCTGTGCTCTTATAATATAACTGCATTAATTTATCTCTTTGGCAGAGTGGTGTTAAACTGTGTAAAAAAATATCTCTGTGATAGTGTGGTGCTTAACTATGTGTTAAATTATCTCTGTAACAGTGTAGTGATTAAATGTGTTACATTTATCTTTGTGAAACTGTCGTGCCAATCTGTTGGTGAAATTATCTCAAACAAGAGTTTAATTTTCTCTTGAGTAGTGTGATTCTAAACAGTGTGTAAAATGTTCTCTCTTACAAGGTTGTGCTTAACTGTGTGAAATTATCTGATATGGAGCAGTGAGTAACATTATAATATAATATAATATAATATAATATAATATAATATAATATAATATAATATAATATATGATATGATATGATATACAATACGATACGATACGATATATGATATATGATATGATAAGATATGACATGATTGGATATGATATTATATGCTACAATATGATAAGATATATTACGATATGATAAGAAATGATGTAACATAATATAATGTAATGTAATGTAGTATAACATAAAATTTATGTTAATTTATCCTTGTGTCAGAGTGATGCTAAACTATGTGTAAATCATCTAAAACATGGGTTAAATTGCTCTATTGTTGTGTAGTTTTAAACAATGAAATAAATGCTCTCTTTTACAGTGTTGTGCTTAACTGTGTGTTAAATTAACTTTGAGAGTGTGGTGCTAAACTATATGTTTAATTATCTCTGTGACATCGCAGCAGTAAAACTATGTGATAAATTATATCTGTGACAGTGTAGTGCTAAACGTTGTTACTTTATCGCTACCACAATGCACTGCCAAACTTTGTGTTAAATTATCACTGTGAGAGTGCAATGCTAAACTCTTCTAAAATGTTTCTTTCACAGGGTGGTGCTAAGCTGTGTGTTAAATTAACTCTGAGATTGTGGTATTAAACAATGTTTTTAATTATCTCCGTGACAGTGCAGTACTAAAACTGTGTAAATTTATTTATTTGACAGTGTAAAGCTGAATTATGGTTTAACTTATCTCTATCACAGTGTGGTTCTAAAGTATGTGTTAAATTATCTCTGTAACAGTGTGGTGCTTGAATGTGTTATATTATCCCTGTGACAGTATGTTGCTAATTTATGTGTTAAATTATCTCAAACGTGGGTTTTAACTATTTATAGATAAATACTCTCTGTTGCAGTGTGGTTCTCATCAATGAGTTATATGCTGTCTATTTCAGTCTTTTACTTATCTGTGTGACATTATCTTTGTTACATTATGGTGATAAATGTAATGTAACAGACCATAACATATCATAACATTGCAGTGCTAAACTATGTGATGTTATCACTGTGAGTGTGTGCTGCTAAACTGTTTTAAATTGTTTCTTTTACAGTGTGGTGCTAAACTGTATGTTAAATTACCTTTGTAATAGTGTAGTGCTGAACTATGATTTAAACTATCTATATATCACAGTGTGGCTCTAAATTATGTGGAAAATTATCTCTGTAACAGAGTGGGGCTAAATTATGTGTTAAATAATCTCCCTGCTGTCTATGGGTTTTTTAACATGCAAGACAGTATGGTGATAAACTATGCAGTAAATTAGCTCTTTGACAGTGTGGTGCTAATTTTTGTGTTAAATTATCTCACACAAGGGTTAAATTGTCTCTGTGGCAGTGTGGTTCTAAACATTGAGTTAACTGCTCTCTCTTTCAGTGTTGTGCTTAACTGAGTTGTGATTAATATATTATAAAGTAATATATCGTATCAGAACATAACATAACATCACATACCTAACATAAAATAAAATAATGGTGTGATGTTATAAATATTAAATTCCTTAACTATGTGTTAATATATCTCAGTCAAACAGTGGTTAATTTAACTCACAGTTTAGCACCACACTGCAAAAGATGCACAGTGCATTGTTTAGAACCACAGTTTAGCACCACATTAAAGGAAACAATTAAGACAGTTTAGCATCGCACTCTCACAGTGATAATTTAACACATCCTTTAGCACCATATTGTCACTGAGATAATCTACATCTAGTTTAGCACCACACTGTCAGAGTGAATTTCACACATAGTTTAGCACCATACTTTGACATAAATTAACAGTTAAATAATTTAATAGTTATAACACCATATCATTATACTATTTTATGGTGCTATGTTATGCTATTTTATGTGATGTGATGTTAATCACTGCACCATAACAGACATAATTCCACACAGTTATCCACAACACTGCAACAGAGACAATTTAACCCATGTTTGAAATAATGCAACACATAAATTTGGACCACACTCTCAGAGAGATTATCTAACAATTTTAAGCACCACACTGTTACTGAAGTAATTTAGCACATACTTTTATCATCACACTCTCACAATAATATTCTAACACATAGTTTAGCATCACACTTTGACTGAGAGAAATTATCACATAGTTAAGTAATTAAATAGTTATATTATAACTGTGCACCATAATGGGAAGGCAACCTGGCATTGTGCCGTGTACAGTGGTTGTCCAGCATGGACAGCCACCACTGACATGCCAGCAGACAGTGCATATCACAGACCTTCAAGGGTGTCAGCTGCACAGACCATGGATAGTCTGACAGGGGTGCCATGCACTCAGTGCATGCACTGTGGACCACTGCACACAGGCATCCAGTGCACAGAGAACAACACACAAACCACAGACAGTGACTGACCCCCCCACCCACACCATAGGTGGTTCCTTCTGGACACACACACACGCCCATGCTTGCACCACCCCTGATGCTGTGCACACCACTGCAGCGGAGCACCTGTAGCCCACTGCAAATCAGAGAGCACCACAATTGTCATAACAAAATCTATGTATTAAAAATATAAACACTCAAACATATGTACAAATATATAGAAGGTGGGGAAAGGGCCACAAACCAGGTGGGGCGGGCATGGGGCAGGGTGTACAAATGGGAGAGGGAAGAAGGGTGTGGGGTGGGTCCAGGGAATGAGGTGCATCAGGGGGTCATGGGTGCCTATTCTCTTCCCGTTCTCCACTTCTGTGGCACCTCTGGGTGCTTCTCCTCCGGACCAGTGCTACTCCATCCACTCCAGCAGTGCCAGGGATGCCCGTGCCAGCTGCAGCATCTCCTGTATGCCCTGTTACAGGGCCATCCAGAGTTGTCCACCTAGGACAAGGTAGCAGAGTCAATATGTGTGACTGTCCGGCCCCCTGCAACCCACCCATTGTGCATGGCATACAGCCGTGTGCCATGACCCTGTGATGTTACGCGACCACCCACAGTGGCCACCAAATTGGTCAGCACCACCTGGCTCCACACAGCAGCCCTCCTCCATGCCATCTCTACATCTGGTTGGAGTCAAAATGGTGCTCAGAAGCACAGTCTGCTACGTGCAGATGCAGCACGGTACATCGCTGTCATTCCCTATCACTCTGTCACTGAACAGAACGATAGTGGTGCACCCATGCAGATGCATGGCATCTAGGGGCAAAGGTTGGGAACAGGGTCAAGGGTCTCTCATACACGGACCACCACAGCACAATTGGTACTCAATGCGTGTAGGACGACTGGGTGCCTGTGTGTCACCTCCTGTAGTGGCTTACCGCACTGTGGCCCCAGTGTGCCTACGGCAGCCCAGTGCCACAGCACCATATTTGTGAACAGTGCAGTAGCGCCACTGGCACAATGGTGGCCGTGCCCTGCATTGCCTCCCATGCACAGCATGTCAGCAGCGTGGCAGGCGTCTGAGTCATCACCATGGGCATGCACAATTCAGTGTGTACTGCACATGTCACAGAAATGTGCACTTGCCTGAGCACATTCAACACAATTGCGCAAAATGCAACAGCGCAATATTCAGCCGGCATATGCAAATCGGCTAATCAGCCATTCAATGGCGCAGATACTGCATCTGCATCCACTTAAAATTGCCCCTCACCTCATTTGCATGCATTGCGCTATAAACATGCAACATTGGGCTGCACTGGCCATAGTTGGTTATTGCAGGCTATTGTGGTGAGTTGCATGCTGTTTGGGACACCTGTCATTCTCACAAGATGAATAATGAGCAATCGTGAGGTGGAGGAAGAGGAACAAAGACATTGGAGGAAAAGGAGGCCTAACTTCACAAAGGCAGAAACAGGGACACTGTTTGAGGCCTACCTCGACCAGGAGCCGCTGCTCAGCAGACGGCGGGGAACATCACAGGCCCATGCTGCTGCATGGGAAGAGGTGCCACATGCCGTCACCTTGCATGGCAGCCACCAGCGGTCTGTGCAGGAGTGCAAAAAGAAGATTGGCATGGACAAGTGGAGGATTAAGGACAAGGTGGCTGCCATCAGGGCAGCACAGTCTGTGACCGGTTGGTGACAGGTGGACGTGCAACACCTTACCCCACAAGAAGAATGGGTTGCTGGCAGCATGCAGTATTGTGCCATAGAGGGTGTTCCAGGTGGTGGATTCCAGAAAGGTGGTAGCCCATCACCGCATGGTAGGTCCAGGTCTGTCAATGGGGGGACAGGGTAGGGCAGATACATTAATGCTACAGTGTTCCCTTACAGCTCCTGAGCATCTACATGGGTCAGCGGTGCTGGGCTTGTCCACTGAGGGCATTACCATGGACATAGAGGAGGGTCCATCCACCTCCTCCGGCATACGAGGTTCAGGGTGACAGTGGGCCCGCCTGGACGTCTGGACTGATGTTGGTGGAGCAGTTGTGGAGGAGGCCCTGCCCATGTCCCAGCTTGCCAGCATCCATGGATTCCAGCATGCGGAGACTTGGGCTGTGCTGGATCCGTCACTGATGATGATGGAGCTCACTTCATGGACAGTGATACTTGTGGGCTGCAGGATGGCCATATACCAGGTGACATCATGGGCATGGCCGTGGGTGGTGCCACTGTGGAGGCCTGCATGACATCACAGTCCCAGCCTGTGGCTGTCTGCACCAGTGGGGCAGCACTGGCATGTGTCCAGGACAGTGGGGCTGTTGCGGCAACTGTGGTGGCACTGTTGAGCCCTGGAGAGTGGCAGCTGGAGGGGCAGTGTCAGCAGTCGGCCAATGGCCATGGGGGTACAGTGTAAGGGGGGTGGCATCACTGCACCACCTGTGGACATGCCCAGACCTGACCCTGGTGTGTAGCACCCACCCTCAAGGGGTGCTGCCCATCAGGGCCATGAACACCATGAGGGATAGCATGCCAATGAGACAGATGACCTCCTAGAAGAGTACACCCACATACTCCAAGAATCAGTCAATCAGCAGGTGCGGCTTGTGATGGTGGTGGATGCACTCAGTGCGGCTCTGCACCAGGCAGAGGAGCAGCACATCAGAGACACTGCTCTGCTCCTAGAAGGGATGGACCATATGCGGGAGGATGTGACCGCTGCCATTGACAGACAGACACAGGCAATCACAGCTGTCATGGCCACAATGGGTACACGGTTGTTTGCCCATGCTTGCAGACACTGCACAGTGCAATATCCACAACACCATTCCCAGCACCATGTGACACCCTCCTTGTCGACACCGGGTTCAGCTGTGGGCATCTCGAGCACACCTGGCGCAGGCATGTTCGGTGTGCTGCAGACCCCTGCATGAGCACGGTCATGTTCACACAGTGGAACCCCTAGGGGACTGTCGGTGCCACCCCATGAGGCCAGTGGTCAGCCTGTCACTGCTGGCAGGTCTCAGTGGGACTGCCCACACATCCATGGCAGCCATGGCACTGTGGACCTGTCTCCCACCACAGCTACTGTGTGATGCTGCGCTGTGTGCATTGTGTTGTTCAACATGCAATGCACGGGTGGGGTACCCGGCCCTGCATGCACACACACATTCCCTCTGCACACCCTCCTGGCTGCTGTCCACTGTGGAGGGTGCATGATGAAGCCTGCATTCCGCTGTCTGCCCCTGTGCAATGGTGCCCAGCGTCTGACATCCGCACAATGACAGGCACTGGGCAGGGTGGTCTGTGGACGTGTGTGTGGCTAGGGGTTTCAGTTGGGGTTGGCAAGCCTCCTACCCTTTGTGCAGGTCTTGTGAGGTGTGTGTGTGTGACCACATGGTGTGTTAGGCCTTGCCCATCCCTGATGGCATGGGTGGTTCTATGCTCGGCCAATTCCTTTTAAGACATGCACCCCTAGGGTTTGTCCATGTGTGTGTTTGTGGGTTTGCCACTGGTGGTTCCACATGGCTCCACAACTTTCCTGGGTTGGTTGAAGTGCTCCTCTGTGATGGTGTCACGGTGCAGCTGTGCCATCTGGATCAGTCGGGGGTCCCTTCAACCAAGGGGAGGCTGCCCATCACCATCTTCACCAGCGTCCTCATCGTCCCCATCGCTGTCCCCCTCTTCAACCTGTACGGCTATCCCACAGTCATTGGCCATGTTGTGCAGGATGCAACAGGCTAGGAATAGCCCACAGGCCTTTGAGGGGCTGTACTGTAGGGTACCGCCAGACATGTCCAGGCAATGGGCATGTGTCTTCAACATCCTGAACACTCGCTCAATGACATTGTGTGAAGTGGCATGTGCCTCATTGTAGCATTGCTACTGTGGGGTCACGGGCCACTGGTATGGTGTGAGCAGCCTGGGATGGAGTGGGTATCCACTGTCACCTGTGTGTAGAGGGTGGATGTTAGTTTGGTGATCAGCATCGCCCTGCCTTTGACCACCTGAGGCTAATACCAATGTCTCCTCTGACTATACCCTCCCAAGCTCCATGTCATTCTCGTGCTTTGCATACTCACCACTAGGTGGCCAGTGGGATGTCCCACTCTTGAACCTGTGGCACAGTGTGGACTGGTGCCAGATGAAGGGCATCAAGTACTCCCCAGAGTGCGTGGCAGAGACATTGATTATCGCCCCTGGCGCGCACACCACCTGGCAGTTGATGCTTGCATATCCATTCTGATTCATGTATGCGGCCCCTCCGGGGCCCACATGGTGTGCGGATGGCCACTTGGGTACAGTCTATTGCCCCGAGCATTCCAGACATATGTGCTACCCTGTGGACATCCTGTATGTTTGCTGTGCACTCCACCGGTGTGCTGGGGAAATGAATGTACTCTGCAGCATGTGACAGCAGTGCGCTGAGGAATTGGGTGAGGAGGTGTGACGCGGCTGACTGGGTTATGCCTGTCATTTCTCCCTGAAGGTCTCTGGAAGGTACCCATGGTAAGCAGGTACATACAAGCTGTCAATTTGGTCTCCACTGATAGAGCATGGCTCCGTCGTGTGGGTGCCTGCATCATACCACTGCACAGCTCACAGACTTGGTTCAGGCAGTACTGGCCCACGATCTCAGTATCAGTGTGGAGCTTGAAGCTGAAGTGGGCTCGGTACTGCCTGTTAGGGGCACACCATTGACAGGCCCTTCCATGGCCATGCACCCCTGCCACCTGCCTTCTCACCCCCTCATAACTGCCTCCATCTGGATGGTGGCACTGGACAAGTCCCTGGCTTGTGGTCCCGGCAGCTGTTTCTGTGTTTCCCGCTGTCCTTGCTGCTTCTCCCCCTGCACCAGGAACACCTCCCTGTAGTGGCCTCAGTGCTGTGTGGCACTTCCCCCTTTTGACCTGCACAGTGGCAGAGGCTCCCCACACCTTCCCTGTTTCTGGGGGTTCCAGGTGCTCTGTCTCTCTCCTGCCCTGTCCTGCTCACAGTTCTTGTGTGCCAGTGTGGCTGCCTGCAGTTCAGCAACATGTGGCTTCCCTGTAGTGTTCCTGCACCTTTCTCTTGTTCCTTTTAATTTTAGATCCGGTAACACGCAACTTTCGTTTGCTCCCTTATTGCGCATGGCGCATGTTATTGAATAACAAACTGTGCCATTTATGCATGGTTCCTCCCACTTCAGTTGTGCATGCATTCATTATCATTGCGCTCTTGCGCATTGTGATTTGGGGGGCACATCTGCCTCCCGCTGAATATCGCAGAAAGGTGTATTTTCAGACTTGCGCTGGCGCATCCCTGTTGCACATGGTGCAACACTTTTGAATATCTGGGTCTGAGTTTAATTGCTCTCTGTTACAGAGTTGTGCTTCATTGTGTGAAATTATACCAGTTACAAAGTGGTGATTAATATAATATAATGTAATATAATATAATATAATATAATATAATATAATATAATATAATATAATATAATATAATATACTAACATACTAAAGTGCCAGAAGAATAGGCCTAATGGTCTTTCGTGTCTACTCATTTGGTCAGCCCCCACCCTAGGAGTTGACCTTGCTGCCCCCCTCTCCCTCTCTGATTTCTGCCTTCCCAGTCCTGGATACTCTTGCTGGACTGGTTTTGCTTCCAGAACCCTTCCCCTGTACCTGTCCCACCCACTCTTGAACTCCTCCACCGTTGCTGTCTCCACCAGCCACCTAGGCAGTGCATTCCATTCCTCCACCACCCTCTAAGTGAAGTAGTACCTTCTCCTTTCTCCACTGAAGTGCCCCCTTCAGCTTCCACCCATGCCCTCTAGGTGCCCCACCTCCTTTCTTCAGAGCACCCTGACTGCTCCTCCCCTATTTACCCCTTCATGTACCTGAAGACCTCTATCATCTCCCCCAGTCCCTTCTCTCTTCCCAATGTGTACATATTTAGCTCTTCGAGCCTCTCCCCATAGGTCCTGTCCCACAAGCCCCAAATCATTTTGGTTGCCCTCCTCTGGACCCTCTCCAGGAGTTCAATGTCCCTCTTTAAATGTTGCCTCCAAAACTGCATGCAGTACTCGAGGTTCAGCCTCACCAAGCAGTTATACAGTGGGATTATCACTTCCCTCCTTCTGAAGGTGAGCCCCTAGCAATGCATCCAAGCATCATGTTGGCCTTTGCAGATGCCCTCCTGCAACTCTCTGAGTTGTTCATCTTGACATCCACGACCACCCCAGGTCACTCTCAGCCATCGAGATATGTAGCATTCCACCCCAGGGTGTACACTTGGCCCGGGTTTCTGGCTACCAGGTGCAGTACCTTGCATTTTCCTGCACTGAACCTCAGATTCCACTTTCCAGATAACCTTTCCAGAACCTTCAGGTCCCCCTGTAGGGCCACTCTCCCTTCCTCCTCCCCATCCACCACTGCCCCCAGTTAAGAGTCATCCACAAAGAGACTCGGCTAACTCCTGATACACTTCCTTATGTCAGAGATGTAGGTGTTGAACAGGAGGGACCCAAGGACTGATCTCTGAGGGACTCCACTAATGAACCTCTTTGAGGATGATACTATCTCTCCAACCACAACGCTCTGGGTCTGGTTCATTAGACTACATCCTATCCATCTGATCATCTGGTTCCCCACCCCCATTTCTCCCAGATTATTCAACAGGCCCCATGAGTAACAGAGTCAAACGCCTTGCTGAAGTCAAGGAAGAAGATGTCCACTGGTCTTTCCAGGTCCAAGGCACTCATCACCCAGTCATAGAACTCCACAAGGTTTGTCTGACATGATTTCCCCAGGATGAATCCATGCTGTCTATTGTCCAGGCTCCCCAACTTTTCCTGGTCTCCCCAGTCTCTTCTTGACAATGCCCTCCATTACCTTGCCCACCACCAATGTCAGGCTGATGGGCCTGTAGTTCCCTGCCACCTCCCTTGATCACCGCTTGTGGATTGGCACTATATGTGCCACCTTCCAATCCTGGGGCACCCACCCTGTCCTCAGAGAAATGCTGAAGAGCTCCATCAGGGGTTTTGCCAGGAATTCCGCCAGTTCCTTCAGCACTCTGGGATGTAATTTATCCTGCCCTGGTGCTTTCTCCATCTTATGGGACTCGAGAGCTTCCCTCACTCTCTCTGCCACGATTTCCACCTCTGCTACCTCATCCTCCTGCTTTGCCTTCCACACACCTGCCAATGATGCCCCACCCCAGAGCTATAGTATAAAATAATATAATATACTATAACATAACTTAATATAATACAATATAATATAATATAATTATGTGGTGTTATAATATTATAACTATTAAATTAATTAACTGTGTTAATTTAGTTCTCTGACAGTGGGGTGAAAACTATGTGTTAAAATATCTCTGCAATAGTGAGTGCTGAACTATTTGTTAAATTCTGTCAAACATTTGTTAAATTGTAAGTCTTGTAGTGAGGGTCTAAACAGTTAGTTAAATACTGTCTATTATAGGGTTGTGCTTAACTGTGTGAAATTATCCCAGTAACAGAGAGGTGATTACTGTAATATAATTTAATATAATGCATGCATGGGGTGTCCTGCACTGTTGGGCGCTACTCCTGGGCAGGGTGTATAGGGATCATAGTGCAGGGTGTGCTCTGCATTGGTGGGATGGTGTGGCACAAGGTGGTTGGCACTCCTTGTGTGCCAGTCATAGCTTGCCAGGGGGGTGTGCTGGGGCACCATGCCCTGGCTGTGGGTTGGTTGCTGGTTTCCATGGGCCAGTGGTTATTGCAGCTCTCCACCAGTTGTGCAGTGCATGGGGTGTGTCAGGTGATGTCTCTTCTGCTGTGTGCTCCTCTGCTCATTTGTGGCATGGGTGATGGGCCCCTGCATCCCTGGTTGTGCTGTTGCACTGCTGCCCTGCTCCACGGGGCGTCACTGGTTGCACTATGACGCATCTAGACTGCTCCACTGAACATCCCTTGTTGCACTATGGTTCAACCAAAATGTGCAACTGCACATCCCTTGTTGCGCTATGGCGCAAGTGGCAATATATTCAGTCATGTGCCGCAGGCACAGCTTGAGCTGCCCAGTTTTTGAATATTGCATTTCTTTCACATGGGTGCAGTGGACTTGCCCTTGCTCCTGCTGTTGTGCACTTTTTGGGCACAGTTTGAATATCCAGGCCTCAGTGTTTAGAACCACACTACAATAGAGACAAATTAACCAATGATTGAGATGATGTAACAGATAGTTTAGCATTGCACTGTGAGAGAGATAAATTAACACATACTAAATTAATTGAATAGTTACACTATTATAACACCACACTACTTATATTATATTATATTATATTATATTATATTATATTATATATTATATTATATTGTATTATATTATATTATATTATACCTCTGGGTAGGGGTGTATCACTGGCAGGTGTGGCAAAGGCAAAGCAGGAAGATGAGGTAGCAGAGGTGGAAATAATGGCAAGAGAGAGTGAGGGAAGCCCTTGGGCCCCTTAAGATGGAGAAAGCACCATGGCCAGATAAATTACATCCCAGAGTGCTAAAGGAACTGGCGGATGTCCTGTCAAAACCCCTGATGGAGCTCTTCAGCATCTCTCTGAGGACAGGATGGGTGCCCCAGGATTGGAAGGTGGTGCCTACAGTGCCTAGCCACAAGTAGGGATCAGGGGAGGTGGCAGGAAACTACTGCCCATCTGCCTGACATTGATAGTGGGCAAGGTAATGGAGGACATTGTAAAGGAGAGACTGGGGGGACCTGGAGAAGTTGGGGAACCTGGATGATAGACAGCATGGATTCATCCTGGGGAAATCATGTCAGACAAACCTTGTGAAGTTCTATGACTGGCTGATGAGTGCCATGGACCTGGGAAGACCAGTGGACATCCTCTTTCTTGACTTCAGCAAGGCATTTGACTCTGTTCCTCACATGGGCCTGTTGAATAAAGTAGGAGAAATGCAGGATGGGGAACCAGATGATCAGATGGATAGGAAATTGTCTCCAGAACTGGACCCAGAGGGTTGTGGTTTGAAGGATAGAAGCATCCCCAAGGAGGGTCATTACTGGAGTCCCTCAGGGATCAGTCCTTGGGTCCCTCCTGTTCAATGCCTATGTATCTGACATTAGGAAATGCAGCAGGGTGAGCTGAGTCTCTCTGTGGATGACTAAAAACTAGGAGTGGTGGTGGTTGGGAGGAGGAGGGTGGTCCTACAGAGGGACCTGGAGGCTCTGGAAAGTTGTCTAGAAAGTGGAAGCTGAGGTTCAAAGCAGGAATTTGCAGGGTACTGCACCTGGGAGCCAGAAACCCAGGCTAGTTGACACCCCGAGGCGGAATGTTACAAGTATTGATGGCTGAGAGGGACCTGGGGTGGTAGTAGATGTCAAGATGAACAACTCAAGAGAGTTGTAGGAGGCAGTGGCAAAGGCCAACATGATGTGGCTGCATCACTAGGGCTCACCTCCAGAAGGAGTGAAGTAATAATCCCACTGTATAACTGCTTGGTGAGGACAAACCTCGAGTACTGTGCATGCAATTTTGAGGCCACATTTAAAGAGGGACATTGAACTCTTGGAGAGAGGGTCAAGAGAACAACTAAAATGATTTTGGGCTTGTGGGAAAGGACTAAAGGGAGATGCTTGAAGAGCTAAATATGACACATTGGAAGAGAGAAGGGACTGGGGAGAAATGATAGAGGTTTTCACGCACGTGAAGGGGTACATAAGGGAGGAGCAGTCAGGATACTCCAAAGAAAGGAGGTGGGGCATTTAGAAGGCATGGGTGGAAGCTGGAGGGGATAGAGTCAGTGGAGAAAGGAGGAGGTGCTACTTCACTGAGAGGGTGGTGGAGTCATGGAATGCACTGCCTCTGTTTCTGGTGGAAGCAGAAATGGTGGAGGGGTTCCAGAAGGGGTGGGATTCTGGAAGCAAAAACCAGTGCAGTGAGAAAATCCAGGACTGGGAAGGCAGAAATCAGAAAGTGAGAGGGGGGCAGCAAGGTCAGTTAACAGGGTGGGGCTGACCAAATGAGCAGACAGAAAAGACCATTAGGCTTATTGTTCTGGCATTTTAGAATGTTTAGATAAATTAACACACAGATTAGCCACACACTGTTAGAAATATAATTTAGCACATTTAATCATTACACAGTTACAGTGATAATTTAGCACATAATTCAACTCCACACTATCACAGAGATATTTTAACACAGTTTAACAACACTATGTCACATCGATAATTTAACGCAGTTATATTACCACAGCATTATATTGTATCATATATCATATCATATTATAGTGTATTATATTATCTGATATTAATCACCAATCTGTCACACTGATCATTTCATGCAGTTAAGCACAAGACTGAAAAAAGCATAATTAACTCATTGTTTTAGACTCGCAGCACAAGAGGTACAATTTAACTCATTGTTGAGATAATGTTACACATAGTAAAATAATATAAAATAATATAATATATCATTCATGTCATATAATATAATATAATATGATGGTTTGCTGTTATAATATTATAGATATTAAAGCAATTAACTATGTGTTAATTTTTCTCTGTGAAAGTGTTTCTCTATTGTAGAGAGTTTTTAAACAATGAGCTAGATGCTCTCTGTTACAGTGTTGATGCTTCACTAGAATTTACACTGTTACAGAGTGGTGATTAATGTAAAAGAATATTATGCTATGATATAGTATAATATAAGATAATCAATATCACATGATATGATATAATATAATATAATGTAATATAATATAATGTGGTGTTTTAATATTTTAACTATTATATTAATTAACTCTGTGATAATTTATCTCAGTGACAGTGTGGTACTAAACTTGTGTTAAAATATCTCTGCGATATAAGATGTCGAACTATGTATGTAAATTATCTCAAACATGTGTTAATTGTATCTCTTATAGTGAGAAGCTAAACAGTTAAATTCTCTCTGCTACAATCCTGTGCTTAACTGTGTATTATTATCTTTGGATATAATATAATTTATTACAATGTAATATGATATATGATATGATACAATATAATGCTGTGCTCTTATAATATAACTGCATTAATTTATCTCTTTGGCAGCGTGGTAAACTGTGTAAAAAAATATCTCTGCGATAGTGTGGTGCTTAACTATGTGTTAAATTATCTCTGTAACAGTGTAGTGATTAAATGTGTTACATTTATCTTTGTGAAACTGTCGTGCCAATCTGTTGGTGAAATTATCTCAAACAAGAGTTTAATTTTCTCTTGAGTAGTGTGATTCTAAACAGTGTGTAAAATGTTCTCTCTTACAAGGTTGTGCTTAACTGTGTGAAATTATCTGATATGGAGCAGTGAGTAACATTATAATATAATATAATATAATATAATATAATATAATATAATATAATATAATATAATATATGATATGATATGATATGATATGATATGATATGATATGATATGATATGATATGACATGATTGGATATGATATTATATGCTACAATATGATAAGATATATTACGATATGATAAGAAAGATGTAACATAATATAATGTAATGTAATGTATAACATAAAATTTATGTTAATTTATCCTTGTGTCAGAGTGATGCTAAACTATGTGTAAATCATCTAAACATGGGTTAAATTGCTCTATTGTTGTGTAGTTTTAAACAATGAAATAAATGCTCTTTTACAGTGTTGTGCTTAACTGTGTGTTAAATTAACTTTGAGAGTGTGGTGTTAAACTATATGTTTAATTATCTCAGTGACATCGCAGCAGTAAAACTATGTGATAAATTATATCTGTGACAGTGTAGTGCTAAACGTTGTTACTATCGCTACCACAATGCACTGCCAAACTTTGTGTTAAATTATCACTGTGAGTGCAATGCTAAACTCTTCTAAAATGTTTCTTTCACAGGGTGGTGCTAAGCTGTGTGTAAATTAACTCTGAGATTGTGGTATTAAACAATGTTTTAATTATCTCGTAGACAGTAGTACTAAAACTGTGTAAATTTATTTATTTGACAGTGTAAAAGCTGAATTATGGTTTAACTTATCTCTATCACAGTGTGGTTCTAAAGTATGTGTTAAATTATCTCTGTAACAGTGTGGTGCTTGAATGTGTTATATTATCCCTGTGACAGTATGTTGCTAATTTATGTGTTAAATTATCTCAAACGTGGTTTTAACTATTTATAGATAAATACTCTTCTGTTGCAGTGTGGTTCTCATCAATGAGTTATGCTGTCTATTTCAGTCTTTACTTATCTGTGTGACATTATCTTTGTTACATTATGGTGATAAATGTAATGTAACAGACCATAACATATCATAACATTGCAGTGCTAAACTATGTGATGTTATCACTGTGATGTGTGCTGCTAAACTGTTTTAAATTGTCTTTTACAGTGTGGTGCTAAACTGTATGTTAAATTACCTTTGTAATAGTGTAGTGCTGAACTATGATTTAAACTATCTATATATCACAGTGGCTCTAAATTATGTGGAAAATTATCTGTAACAGAGTGAGGCTAAATTATGTGTTAAATAATCTCCGCTGTCTATGGGTTTTTAACATGCAAGACAGTATGGTGATAAACTATGCAGTAAATTAGCTCTTTGACAGTGTGGTGCTAATTTTTGTTAAATTATCTCACACAAAGGTTAAATTGTCTCTGTGGCAGTGTGGTTTCTAAACATTGAGTTAACTGCTCTCTCTTTCAGTGTTGTGCTTAACTGAGTTGTGATTAATATATTATAAAGTAATATATCGTATCAGAACATAACATACATCACATACCTAACTATAAAATAAAATAATGGTGTGATGTTATAAATATTAAATTCCTTAACTATGTGTTAATATATCTCAGTCAAACAGTGGTTAATTTAACTCACAGTTTAGCACCACACTGCAAAAGATGCACAGTGCATTGTTTAGAACCACAGTTTAGCACCACATTAAAGGAAACAATTAAGACAGTTTAGCATCGCACTCTCACAGTGATAATTTAACACATCCTTTAGCACCATATTGTCACTGAGATAATCTACATCTAGTTTAGCACCACACTGTCAGAGTGAATTTCACACATAGTTTAGCACCATACTTTGACATAAATTAACAGTTAAATAATTTAATAGTTATAACACCATATCATTATATTATTTTGGTGCTATGTTATGCTATTTTATGTGATGTGATGTTAATCACTGCACCATAACAGACATAATTTCACACAGTTATCCACAACACTGCAACAGAGACAATTTAACCCATGTTTGAAATAATGCAACACATAAATTTGGACCACACTCTCAGAGGATTATCTAACAATTTTACACCACACTGTTACTGAAGTAATTTAGCACATACTTTTATCATCACACTCACTAATATTCCAACCGAGTTTAGCATCACTTTGACTGAAGAATATCACATAGTTAGTAATTAAATAGTTATATTATAACACCACAGCATTATCTTATGTTATATTATGTTATGTTATGTTATGTTAGGTTATGATATAGTATATTTATTATACTCACCACACATTTAACATAATATATTTCACGGAAGTTAAACAACACTGAAACAGAGACCAGATTAACTCATTGTTTGAACACACCATCAGAACACTGAACCCATGTCTGAGATAATGTAACACATAAATTAACACCATAGTATGAGAGATAATACAACACATACTGAGACACACTGTTGTGCGATAATTTAAAAGCTCAACACTACACTAACAGAGATATCTCTCAAATAGTTTATCACCACACTGTTTTGCGAGATAAAGTAACCGACACTAAGACAGAGATAATGTTACACATAAATATCACCACACTATTAAAGAGATAATTTTCCACATCATTTTGAGCACACTGTGATATACTTTAAACCATAGTTCAACACCCACTATCAGGTATTTAATACAACAGTCAGCATCCTGTCAGAAAATTGAATACACTATCTTGTGAGATAAAGTAACCCATAGATGTCAGAGATAATTCAATACACAGTTTAACGCTCCATATGCAGTTATTTCTACAAAGTTTAGCACCACACTGAAGACAATTTAAGACCATTACAGTCTCACAGTGGTAATTTAACACACAGTTTAGCACTAGTGTGACAGAGATAATTTAACATAGTTAAGGGCCACAATGTAAAGAGACAATTTGATAACATCATCACATAAAATATATTGTAACACATAGTTTAGCAACACAGTTTGACTGAGATATATTAACACATAGTTAAATAATTTAATACTTATAACACAACACCATTATATTGATTTATGTTGTGTGATGTTGTTGTATTTCTTATGTTATATATTACTTTATAATATATAAATCACCACACAGTAAACACAACACTGAAAAGGCATTTAACTCATTATTTTAGAACCACTGCAACCAAAACAATTTTAACCTTGTGGCGAGATAATTAACATAATTAGCACCACACTGTCAAAGAGGGGTTACTGCATAGTTTATTACCATAGTGTCTTGCGGATAAAATACCCATTGATGTCAGGGTTATTTAACATAAATTAGCCCACACTGTTACAGAGATAATTTTCCATAATTTAAACCAAACCATGATATAGATAGTTTTAAACCATAGTTCAGCACCACATCGGAATTTTTAACGGTTTAGAACCACACTGTAAAAACAATTTAAAACAGTTGGCAATGACTCTCACATGAAGCATCCATAGTTTAGCACTGCAATGTTATGTGCTAGGTTATGCTCTGTTACATTACATTTCATCCCAATAACGACACAAGATAATTTCACACAGATAGTAAAGACAGAAACGAAAGCATATAACTCACTGATGGATCACACCACAACAAACAGTATTTAACTTTTTCAACCCATATTTGAAATAATTTTACACATAAATTAACAAACTGTCACATGGATATGTAACACATTTAAGCACCACACTGTACATAATAATTTAACACATACTTTAGAGCCACACTGTGATAGAGATAAGTTAAAACATATTTCAGCTTTACACTGTCAAAGAAAAGAAATTTACACAGTTTTAGTACTAACTGTCCGAGAGATAATTAACATTGTTTATACCACACTCTCGAGTTAATTTACACAGTTTAGCACCACCTGTGAAAACATTTTAAAGTTTATTGCACTCTCACAGTGATAATTAACACAAGTTTGGCACTGCATAGTGGTAGAATAAAGTAACTATATTTAGCACCACACTGTTACAGACAAAATTGATCACATAGTTTAGTGCTGCAATGCAGAGATAATTAACATAACAGAGCACCACACTCTCAAAGTTAATTTAACATAGTTTTGCACCACCTGTAAAAGAGACAATTTAAGTGGTTATCATCACACTCACAGTTATACTTTAACCCAAGTTTTAGCCACATTGTCACGAGATAAACACATAGTTTAGCAACACCTCAGTGTTAATTTAACACAGGTTAACCTCACTCATCACAGATAAATGAACACATAGTTAATTAATATATTATAATATTATAAACAATCTATCATATTTATTTTATTATTTTTCTTACATATTTTATATTATGATATAATATTATATATTAGACTATATATATATATTATAATATTTACTCACCATACATAACTGTCAATTCATGCAATAAAGCACCACATTGTAACCTAGAGCATTTACATTGTTTAGAGCCAGATTATTCTAGAGACAATTAAACACTTGTTTGAATAATTTAACAACAGATTCGCATCACTCCAACACAGAGACAATATAACACATTTAATCAGAGCATTCTTACAAAGATATTTTAACACATGGTTCCAGCACCACATCGGCAGATATTTTAACAGAGTTTAACCACTCTGTCAAGAGATAAATTAATACAGTTATATTATAATAGCACAACATTATGTTATCATATCATGTACCATATCATATCGTATTATATCATAATAATTTGTATTATATTATGTTATCATATCAATATATATCATATTAAATTATATAATATAATATTATATTATATAATGTTGTATTATATTATATTATATATAATATATTATATTATATTATATTATATTATATTATATTATATTATATTATATTATATTATATAATCACCACTCCAAATGGTAATTTCACTTTACTCGCCAATATAAAAAGAGCAATGAATCATTCTTTTGAACCACACAAACAGACATTTTCCCATCCTTCAGATAATGTTATACATAAATTAGCACCACACTGTCACAGAACAAGTTAACACATGAAAATTAATTCATTAGTTATAATATTATAACATGACACCATTATTATATTATATTATATTATATTATAATATATTATATTATATTATAATATAATATAATATATTATATATTATATTATATTATATTACATATATTATATTACATTATATTACATATCATATTATATTATATTATATATTATATTATATTATTATATTATATGATATAATGTAATAATATATACATTAATCACCCTTTTAGCAGATGTTCAAACAGTTATACTATATGTAACAGAGCATAAAACTCATTTTTTGAAACACACTCCAACAAAGCGAACTCAACCCATAGTTGAGATAATTTCACACATATAATCACACTGTCACATACAAAAATTAACAAATAGTTAATTAGTTTAATATTTATAATATTACTACACCACACCACTATATTATATTATATTATATTATATTATATTATATTATATTATATTATATTATATTATATTATATTATATTATATTATATTATATTATATTATATTATATTATATTATATTATATTATATTATATAATAACATATCATCATACAATATCATATCTTATTATTTTATATCATTTCATCTTATAACAACTCATATCATACCATCATATCATATCATATTATATTATATATATTATATTATACAATCTTATTATATCATATCCTATTACCTCATATCATATTGCATTGTATTTTAGTATTGTATTGTTATATTATATTATGAGACAAATTAACAGATATTTAATTAATTTAAAGTTATAATATTATAACACACATGTTATAATATATATATGATAACACATATTATATTATAGTATATATATTATATTATATTAAATCATACCATATCATTTCATAATATATTTTCTATCATTGTATGATATTATATTATATAAATATTATATTATTTATAATATATTAAGCACCATTACGTGAGTTAAGCACAACACTGTAAAGAGATGATTTAATTCATTGTTTGAAACACACTGCAACAGAGACAATTTAACCATGTTTGAGAAAATCTAACTGTAATTAGTACCACTGTCACAGAATAATGTAACACATATTATCATATCATATTAACAGCACACTTTTATAGTAATAATTTAAAACATAGTTCAACACACTATTGGAATCAATTTGCAGTAAATTTAACACCACACTGTCACAAATAAATGACCATTGTTAATAATTTAATATAATACTACAACACCACACCTTTATAACACATTGTATCCTTCCATATCATATCAAATCATATCATATATCTAACATGACACATTACACTACCTCTATCTATCCTATTATATTATATTTCTTTCTTATATATTATATTACTAATGATGTATATAACATTATGTTATAATAATCACCACTACATAAAAGGTATCACACTGTATCTACCGTTAAACTGAATACTGTAAATCAAACATTTATTTCATTGTTTAAAACCACAAAACAAAACAATTTAACATCTTTGAGATGATTTTACATAGTTTAGCATCACACTGACACTGGGATAAATTAACTCATTTAATAGTTATACTATTACAACACACACCTCTAATTATATTATGTTATATTATAATATAAAATGTTATATTATAATATATTATATTATTTCATATATTATAATAATAATTACATACAATACATCATTTCTTATCATATCATAATATATTATAACAATCAAGTGTAGCATCTCAATCATAACAATGTCATATCATATAAAACATAACACATATTATTCTACCTAAGTATATTATTTTATGTTATTATATTATATCATATTATATTATATGACATTATATTCACTTATTACTTATCATATCATATCATTTCATATCATATCATTATTTTATATTATATTACACCACATATTATATTGTACTGTATTATAATATATTAATATTATACATTATAATATATTATATTAATCACTACTCATATAAGATCATTTCAAAAGAGAAGAACAACATTGCAACTAGATTTACATTGTTTAGAATCCAGTATTTGAGACAATTAAACTTTGTTTGAGAGAAATTTCCAGGTGCCCGACTCTCTCACAGAGATAATATAACACATAATTAAGCACCACTATAGAGATATTTTAAACAGTTAAACCCACCTCCAAATATATAAATAAATACAGTTATATTATAAAAGTACACATTATATTGTATCATATCATATAACATTTAACAAAGTATATTATATCATATCATATCCGGGATAATACACAGTTAACACAAGATTATGGAGAGAATGTAACTAACTGTTTACTTCTCCTATAAAATCAATTTACACATTTTCACTAATTTACATTATTCAACACCACCTATTGCGAATATTGTAACACATAGTTTAGTAACACACTGTCATGGAATAAATTTCTGAGTTAGTAATATAATAGATAAATATTATAACACCATTATATTATATTATACTATATTATATTATATTATATTATATTATATTGTATTGTATTGTATTGTATTATATTATGATATAATATATATATTACATTATATTATACTATAACATATCATTTCTATTATCTTATATTTTATATCATATCATAATAATATTATATTACAATGCAATAATCACCACTCATAACAGATGTAATTTCAGACGTGAGCAAAGACTTAAAGGCATCAACTCATTGTTTAAAACTCTCTACAATAGGACTCACACTTTCACAGAAAACTTAACACATATGATGCTCTAATATTTATACTAATAACAACACAGCATCATATTATATTATATTATGACGATTGATATATTTATTTTATATTATTTACTATATGTAACATTATCTCAAACATAGGTTAATTATATCTCTTATGCTGAAGTGTCTAAACAATACGTAATTACTGTCCCTTTCAGTGTTGTATATGTGTATGAAATTATCAGTGTGACATTGATTAATATAAGATAATAATACAATATAATATGATATAATATACTATGATATAATATGATAATATAATGGGTGTGGTATTATAACTGGGTTAAATTATTGATGTGACATAGTGGTGTTAAACTATATATAAATCTCATATAATCAATAAGTTAATGTACATTAAATATCTCTATAACAATAATAATTAAATGTGCTACATTATCTTTGCGATGTACTACTAATCTGTGTGTTAATTTATCTCAAATAGAGTTATTGCCTCTCTTGGATTGTGGTTCTAAACAATGGATAAATGTCGTACAGTGTTAACACGCTAATGAAATGCTGTAAAGTGGTGATTAATAATAATATAATATAATATAATATAATATAATATAATATATATAATATAATATAATATAATATAATATAATATAATATAATATAATATAATATAAGGGTGCTATAATATTATAAGTAATAAATTAAGTAGTAAACCAATTTATCTCTGTGACAGTGGTACTAATTTATTCACTTATCTAAAACATATTAAAATCGTTTCTATTGCAGTGTCATTCAAAACAATGGTAATGCTCTCTGTTACAGTGTTGTGTAACTGTGTGAAGTATCCCTGTTACAGGTGGTGATTAATATAATATAATACAATATAATATAAATATAATATAATATAATATATATAATATAATATAATATATAATATATATGATGTGATGTGATGTGATGTGATGGGATAAGATGTGATGTGTTGATATGATATGATATAATATGATATGAAATGTAAAATATAATATAGTATAGTATAGTATAGTATAGTATAATATAGTATAATATAGTATAGTACAGTATAATATAATATATAATTGAAAATTATATAATGTAATATAATATAATACAATTTAATGTCATGTATCATAATATAATATAATATAGTATTATGTATAATATAATATAATATTATAATATAATATAATATAATATAATATAATATAACATAATATAATATACTAACACAGTGACCTTCAAAATACCAGAAAGTAAACTAATGGTCTTTCTGTCTTTTTAGTCCTTTTACCTATTAACGACCTTGCTACCCCCTCTCCCTCTCACCTTCTGCCTTCCCAGTCTAGTTTCTCTGGACTAGTTTTGCTTCTAAAACCCCACCTTCAAGAACCTCACCATTTCTACCATCAACACCGAGGCATGCATAACTCCACCTCCTGTGATAACATCTCTCCTTTCACTGACTCTCCCCTCCAGCTTCACCATGCCTCTTAGTGCCCCACGTCCTTTCTTGGTCCTGACTGTCCTCCTATTTGCCCTTCATCTGTATAGAAAACCTCTCGCCTTCTCCCAGTACCTTCTCTCTTCCAATGTGTACATATTTGTCTTGAGACTCTCCCCTAGGTCCTGCTAAAACCCAAATCATTTGATTGCCTTCTCTGGACTCTCAGGGTTCAATGTCCCTCTTAAATGTGGCCTCAAAACTGCATGCAGTACTCAGGTTTGTCCTCACAAGCAGTTATACATTGGGATTACTTCCTCCTCCTGGTGAGCTAACGATGCATCCAAGTATCATATTGGCCTTTGCCACTGCTCCTACAACTCTCTGAGTTGTTCATCTTAACGTTTACTACCACCCCAGTTCCTCTCAACATCAATACATGCATTCCCAAGGTGTCGACTTGGCTTGAGTTTCTGGCTCCCAGGTGCAGTATTCAAACCTGCTTTCCAAAATCTCCAACCCCCATGAGGACCCTCCTCCCTTCATCACCACCACTCTGTTTGGAGTCATCCACAAAGAGACTCAGCTCACTCCTGTTGCATTTCTAATGTCAGATACATAGGCATTGAACAGAAAAGGGCCCAAGACTCCAGTAATGACCATCCTTGGGATGCGACTATTCACTCCAACCACAACCTTCTGGGTCCAGTTCTGGAGACAATTCCTATCCACCTGATCATGTACAGTGTCAGTGGTTCAGTGGTAACACATCGCCTCTGAGGCCAGGAGAATCAGAGGACTGTGGGTTCAGTTCCCACCTCTGGCACTCGGGTTAATATCCCAGTACTGACAATGTAGTGCAACATGAGAGGTGATACACTTCAGGTGCCGTCTTTCCAATGGGCGTTAAACCAGGTCCCATCTGCCTGGATTGGTGGTAGTTCAGGTGGATGTTAAAGATCCATGGCACTTATCAAAAAGAGTAATGAAATTTCCCGATTGTCCTGCGCAAATTCCCTCATTCACTAAAATACCAACAACTTAAGGTCAGTTCAAAAGTCAGTTGGCATCCATCTGTCCCCCTCACCGAATTACGTGCCTGAAATAGGCAGGATTTGTCTAAACACTTACGGGTCAACAAAACTAAATAAATAAATAAAACAAAATCTGGCTCCCACCCCATTTCTCCTACATTATTCAACAGGCCCATGAGGAACAGAGTCTTGACAAGCCTTGCGAAAGTCAAGAAAGAGGATGTCCACTGGTCTTCCAGGTCCATGGCACTCATCAGCCAGTCATAGAGAACTCAACAAAGGTTTGTCTGACGCCAGTTTATACATGATGAATCCATGCTGTCTATTGTCAGGCTCACAACTATTCCAGGCCCTAGTCTCTCCTTGACAATGTCCTCCATAACCTTGCCACTATCATGTCAGGCTGATGGGCCTGTAGTTTCCTGACACCTCCTTGATCCCTGCTGTGGCTGGTCACTGTATACACCACCTTCCAATTTTCGGGCACCACCCTGTCCTCAGAAAGATGCTGAAGAGCTCCATCAGGGGTTTGCCAGGGCATCGGCCAATTCCTTCAACATTCTGGGGATGTAATTCATCTAGCCCTAGTGCTTTCTCCATCTGCATGAGACCAAGGGCTTCCCTGACTCTCTCCCAAAATTTCCACCTGCTACCTCACCTTCCTGCTTTGCCTTCCCCACATCTGCCAGTGATGCACCCACAGAGGCATAATATAATATAATATAATATAATATAATATAATATAATATATATAGTGATGTGCGTAATACTATTGTAACAAAATTAATTTAGTATGTGTTAATTTATCTTCGCACAGTGAGATGCTAAACTATGTGTTAAATCATCTCAATCATTGGTTCATTTGTCTCTATTATAGTGTGGTTCTAAACACTGAGGCCCGGATATTCAAACTGTGCCCAAAAAAGGCACAACAGCAGGAGCAAGCGCAAGTACACTGCGCCCATGCACAAGAAGCGTGATATTCAAAAACTGCTCAGTTCAAGATGCGCCTGCGACACACGACTGAATATCATGCCACCTGCACCATAGCACAACCAGGGATGTGCAGTTGCGCATTTCAGGTGTGCCATAGCGCAACCAGGGATGCTCAGTATAGCAGTCCAGATGTGCCATAGTGCAACCAGGGATGCCCCATGGATCAGGGCAGCAGTGCAACTGCACAATCAGGGATGCGCAGGGACAGGATGCAGGGGCCCACCACCCATGACACAGATGGGCAGAGGAGCACACAGCAGAGCAGACATCACTCTCCCACACTACATGCAGTGCTCATCTGGTGGAGAGCTGGAATAACCACTGGCCCATGGATACCAGCATCCAACCCAGCCAAGAGCATGTGCCCCAGCACTCTGTAGCAAGCTGTGACCAGCACACAAGGAGGGCTGACTCATCCCATGCCACACCATCACACCAATGCAGAGCACACCCTGCAGCATGATCACCATATACCCTTCCCAGGAGTAGCGCCCAACAGTGCAGGACACCCTATGCATGCCAGATCCCCCACTGTGACAATGCAATACTATGCACCACGGAGCCATGCAAGGCAGCCCCACTATGTGCACCTTGCAGCAGGTGGCAGCAGACAGCGGTGCAACAACTGCATACACAGTGCCACCCTACATGCCCCCCTGAGGTACAGCTGAGAGACCGACCATGCATCGGCACACGAGGAACCCCACATGTGACAGGACATGCCCTGGACCCCACCTCCAGTGGTACAGCATCCTGCACACCCTCCCAAGGACACATCCCATCCCAGCACTGGCCACAACAGCCAGCTCAGACACACACAGTGTTGCCCAGAAGCAAGCACCACACAGCATGCAACAGAGTGCATGGACAAACAGCCACCCCAAGGGCACTCCAACACAGGGACACAGTAGCAGGTCAGCAAGCCTCTCAGCGTGTGGCCACAACAGCTGTGTACCGCAGTCAACACCCCTATATGGCAAGTGTGCCCAGTAATCCTCGAGGCTCCATGAAGGTGTATGCCGCCAGCATGTGGCGGAGCACAAGATGACTGAACAGTGGAGCACATCCTGCAACAGACACAAGCAACAGCATGGAGGGTGACAACAACAGCGGAGGTACCAGTGCCACCAGAGGCAGCCATGCACCATACTGGTGACGGGAGGCAGCCTGGCATTGTGCCGGGTACAGTGGTTGTCCAGCATGGACATCCACCACTGACATGCCAGCAGACTGTGCATATCACAGACATGCAAGGGTGTCAGCTGCACAGGCCATGGATAGTCTGACAGGGGTGCCATGCACACAGTGCAAGCACTGTGGACCACTGCACACAGGCATCCAGTGCACAGAGAACAACACACAAACCACAGACAGTGACTGATCCCCCCACCCACACCACAGGTGGTTCATTTTCGACACACACACCCATGCTTGCACCACCCTTGACGCCATGCACACCACTGCAGCAGAGCTTCTGTAGCCCGCTGCAAATCAGAGACCACCACAATGGTCATAACAAAATGTATGTATTAAAAAAATATAAAGACTCAAACATATGTAACAAATATACAAGGGTGGGGAAGGGCACAAAACCAGGTGGGGGTGGGCATGGAGCAGTGGTGTACAAATGGGAGAAGGAAGAAGAGGTGTGAGGTGGGTACAGGGGATTAGGTGGGCTCGGGGGTCATGGAGGGCCTATTCTCTCCGGCACTCCACTCCTGCTGGCACCTCTTGGGTGCTTTTCCTCCGGACCACGTGCCCTCCATCCACTCCAGCAGTGCCAGGGATGCCCATACCAGCTGCAGCATCTCCTGTATGCCCTGTTCCAGGGCCATCCAGCATTGTCCACCTAGGACAAGGGAGCAGAAGTCAATTATGTGTGACTGTCCAGCCCCTGCAGCCCACCAATGTGCATTGTGCCGCACGCCCTGTGATGGTGTGCGACCACCCACAGAACGCATCCCAACACCTGCCTACCGAGGCACCCACAGCTGTGCAGAACATTGCACACACCCACATATGTCCACAGCACCACCATGGCCGAAATAGTGACATGGCTAGCGGTGCGAAGGCAGTGGCACAGCCATGTACCCGGTGCACACATGGACCACCATTGATGCACTCCCAGACAAGCAATGCCACTGGACAGTGCTGACTGTAACAAGTTGCATGCATGGCAGTGGTGTCAATGGATGGTGGCCATGCCCTGCTGCCCACACTGTTACACAGCATGCAATAGAAATCATGGATGTAAGGCACTCACCATAATCAGGCTGGTCCCTGCACCTCTGCAGTCCTGCATCCCTCCTGGCCTGCTGGTCCTCATGGCAGTGCCTCCTCTCCCTCGCCCGCCAGCACTCCTCTGGGCCTAAGGTGTAAACATGGGGAGAGGAACATCAGTACAATCTGGTAGCAAAGTCCGCCGGCCCCCGTGTGAGTGCAGTCAAACACAGCCATACCCATCCACCCCCAAACGGATACCACCACCATGGCCAACATTGGACAGCCCCCCATGTGCCAGACACATGCAAAAGTGATACCCGAATGGACGTTAACAGTGTATGGATGGGGCACCTACCTGACCATGGCACCATGCCCTTCCTGGCACGTGCCCGCAGGCAGGCAAGCCTGTCCAGGTCTCTACACAGAGGTCCCCATATCAATGAGTGACACTGCTCGACCATGTGCCGATTCCATGCCTCCTCAGCACCATATACCTCCTCCCCGCCTGCGCTTGTTGCCCACTATTCAGGGGTGCATCACTATGAAGTGCCCCAGCATGGGGCTCTACTATGGCCACCAAATTGGACAGCTCCACCTGGCTCCACACAGCAGCCCTCCTCCGTGCCATCTCTACAGCTGGTTGGAGTCAAAAGGGTACTCGGTAGCACAGTCCACCACGTGCAGATGCAGCATGGTACAGCGCTGCCATTCCCTTTCATGCTGTCACCGAACAGCATGATAGTGGTGCACCCATGTGGATGCATGGCACCTAGGGGCCAAAGGTCGGGCACAGGGTCAAGGCTCTCTCACGCATGGACCGCCACAGCACGATTGGTACTCAGTAAATTGAGCTGCGACTGGGTGCCAGTGTCATCTCCTGTAGTAGCCTACGTGCTGTGGCCCAGAGTATCACCAGGCGCCCATGCCACACAGCGCCAAATATGTGAATTTGGCGCTGTAGAGCCACTGGCACAATATTGGCCCTGCATTGACTCCCATGTGTTCACCCTGGTGTTTTATTTTCTATTCTGAGGGATTACTACTGTTTGTTGCTAACATTTCATTGCTTTATTTTTCTCTGATTCAAATTGTTGTTGCTGGTATACCTTCTTCTACAAGGTGACCTACAGGTGTGTGCTAACAGATTACTGCTGTAATCTTCTGATTCAAATTGTCTTTGAAGGTATATCTTCTGTTACTGCTTTATTTTCTCTGGAGCAAAGTATTTCTTACGGTATATCTTCTCTGAAATTATTACAGGTGGTGCTTTACAGGTTTTACAGTTTTATCTAACATTAGGATAAGCTTTCAAGGGTTACTGCCATTTGTTGTTGCGACTGATTGTTTCTGCTCTTACCTCTTGTTCTTTCGTCCGTGGTTCTTCTTTTTAGGCAGGGGAAGGGCCCAGCCACCCACCCCATCCTCAACCACCACACAATACACTTCTTTTATAGGGTACCACAGTTGTGACATTCACTGTGGCAGAGCAGGAAGGGAGCAATCAGTGGGACACTCCACAAGCTGATCTCATACAGAGGCACTAGTAATTTAACTTGTCATAACAAGTTAAACAAAACACAATTAAACCATTACTTGCATTTTTTCCTTTTTTTCCTTCTAATTACTCTGACTGGGTTACAAAACCAGCAACTTATTTGGAATGGATTTCATTAACTGCAGGTACTGTGGAACAATTTTCAGAAGGACAGTCTTACAGGTTTAGGACACTGTCCTACATGCTGGGCCTTGGAGATCTGAGGGCTCAGCTCCAGGCAGCATGACGGGCAGAGATTGCACACCTCAAATTTCATATTGAAGGAAATACATTATAAGAACCACCCAGCCATTTCCCCAGCATCCAACAGAAAAACCTCAACATGAGAGGCTAGTTGGTCAGGGAGGGTTAGCAGGTGGTTAGGAGGAGCAAATCAGGTGCCCCATCACTCTCTGCTCCATCATGCCTCCAAAAACCATATAAACACTACAAACAGGTATCTGCCTCTATCTCTGAAATCAAATAAAGAGGCAGAAGACACTGCAGAAACAGGACACTGCGGCACAGGAGCTAGCACAACAAAACTCACCCAAATCAGGAACTAAAACTAAACAAGCACAAAGGAAATCCAAAAAAACTTCTGATCATAGGAGACTCCATGATTCGGGGAGTTGATACCCATCTCCAGCCAGGGGTGATGGTCAGATGTCTCCAAGGTACATCAGCATGGAGAGACACTGACCGCATTGCTAAAATTGTTCACAAAGCAGGAGAAAACATTGATGTCTAGTACACATAGGGACTAATAGTCTTGCCAACCGGTCAGTTGTGGAGACCAAAGACACCTGACTAGGCTGGGTGACAAACTTATCATCTATTTCATCCGGCATCTCCTTCTCCCGAGATCCTGCCAGTCTGGGAGAGGGGAGCAGATGGACGGAAGGTCAAAGAGGAGATAGGGGAGCTAAACAATTGGCTCATGGACTGGTGCCAGGAAAAAGGACACAGAATTTGTGAGAGAACTGGCAGCAGTTCCAGGAAACGAAGCTTTAAATTTGATGGACTGCATCTGACTAAAGAAGTCAGTGCATTGAGGCATAAGTTTGACATCTTTGCAGAATATTTAAACTAGCAAATGGGGAGAGGTGCAGCACCCATATACACAAATGGGAAGAACACCTCCCCTCAGCTGAGTGGTCAAACAAGAATTCAGCGTGGTTTGCTGTTCATTTGCATCACTGAGGTAAGAAAAAAGTTTACATCTCCCCATATGATGCACAGGGGTAATGCCAAACTTCACTAACAACTAACACACCAAAATCTGGCCAATGGAAAATCATGTACACAAATGCTCACAGCCTGGGAAATAAGATCCCAGACAGCAAGCAATATGCAGAGGCTAAACTGGACATAGTAGCAATTAGTGAGACGTGGTTTACAGTAACCATGCTGGGAAACTTAGTACCTGGCTATATATTGTTCAAGAAGAGACCGAGGTGCAAAAGGGGGGAGGAGTGGCCCTGTATGTTAACGAAAATATCAAAGCTACAGAAATTCAGAATACACATAAGGAGCCAGAAAGACTGGGGGTCGCCCTGGAAACAGGAAATGGGACAAGCATAGAACTGGGGTTGTCTACAGGCCCCAGACCAGAGGGAGGACATAGACACATTACTGTTGAGAAGATATACAAAACATGACAGCTAAAGGGGAGGTTCTGATAATGGGAGACTTCAACATGCCAGATACAGATTGGTCAATACCAGCAGGAACATCTGCCAGAACTAGACTCATAGTGGATTCCTGCAGGGGAGGGCCTCAAACAACTGGTACAGCAACCCACAAGAGACAGGGCTATCCTAGATCTAATAATGGACTAACAAGAAGGATAACGAATCTCTCAGGTAGAAAGGTCACCTGGGAGCCAGTGACCATCACATGGTATGGTTCAATTTGGCTACTACATCTAAATCATCCCATTCCAAAGGCAAAATAATAGGACTTCAGAGGAGCTGACTTTTGATAAGATGGCCAACAGAGTTAAGATAGCCCTGGCAAAAAGAAACACAGGTGAGGATACAGGCAAAGTGGGCAAGCATTAAGGATGCAATACTTGAAGCAACATCCCATTGTGTTAGACAGAAAAGGAAGTGCAAAGAAGAAGGAAACCACTTTGGTTCTCAAATACAGTAGCAGAAAGGTCAGAGCCAAAAGGCTGGCCTTCAGGAAATATAAGGGAACACAGCGGGATGAAGATAGGAGGCATACCAAACTGCCCTAAGGGAAGCAGGTAAGCAGTAAGGCAGGCAAAGTCCCAAACTGAGGAAACACTAGCACGAACAGTAAAAGAAGGTGACAAGACTTTCTATAGATACATTAGTGAAAGGAGAAAGTCCAGAGGGGTATTGCCAAGCTTAATGGAGAAAAGGGAGCATGTGAGGAGGAGAGGACCCTGTAAAGGCATCTATCCTAAATAGATACTTTTGCTCAGTATTTACTGAAGAGAAGGTAGGCAGGGCCCACAGCTCAGCATCATGGACACAGGAGGGAGGATGAGCACTACTCCCTTCACAAAAGAAAGGGTCCTACAAGGCTTACAGCTCAGAGTGGATAAGGCAATGGGACCTGATGGCATACATCCCAGGGTACTTAAGGAGCTAAAGGAGGAACTAGCAGAGCCATTGTTAGGAATTGTTTAGTGAGTCTCTGAGCACAGGAGAGGTCCCAGAAGACTGGAGAAGGGTTCATGTGATCCCGCTCCACAAGAGTGGTAGCAGGGAGGAGGCAGGAACTACAGACCGGTCAGTCTTACTCTCAGTATGGGCAAGATTATGGAGGCACTCCTTAAGGAAAGGATAGTGCAACACCTGGAATCCATAGGGGCACAGGATCCAAGACAGTATGGGTTTACAAAGGAAGGTCCTGTCAAACTAATCTCATAGATTTCTTTGACTGGGTAACCAGAGTGGTGGACCAAGGGGAGCAGTTGATGTCAGCCTACCTTGACTTCAGCAAAGCTTTTGACACTGTTCCACATAGAAGATTGATAAATAAGCTGGTAGGCTCGAGGGTGCTGTGAAGTTGGTCAACTGGGTGGCAAACTGGTTGACTGGCAGAAAACAGAGAGTGGTGGTAAATGGTATACAGTCAGAAGAGTGCAAGTCACAAGTGGGGCACCTCTGAGGGATCAGTCCTGGGGCCAGTCCTATTCAACACATCTTCATTAGTGACCTTGCAGATGGACTAGAGGGTAAGGCTTGTCTGTTTGCAGATGACACCAAGATCTGCAACAGAGTAGATGAGCCAGATGGGGTGGGCAGAATGAGAAGAGATCTGGATAAACTAGCAGAATGGTCAGAAGAGTGGCAACTGGGATTTAATGCAAAGAGTGCAAAATCATGCACATAGGGAAGAGAAACCCTGAAGCTACTTATAGGCTGGGAGGGAGTTGCTAGCAGTCACAAAGGAAGAAAGAGACTTGGGCATCATCATCACTGATGACCTAAAATCATCCAAGCAGACCTCTAAAGCAGTAGGTAAGGCTAGGGGGTATTAGAGTGTATTAGTAGGGGTATCACAAGTCGTAAGAGGGAGGTAATAATCCTCTGTACAAGACATTGGTTGAGGCCCATCTGGGTACTGCGTGCAGTATTGGAGGCCACACCTTCACAAGGACATTAACCAAATTAAGGCAGTCCAAGAAGGGCAACTAAATGGTGCAGGGACTGCATCAGAAGACATATAGGAGAACAGATTAACGAGGCTCAATATGTATACCCTTGAGCAAAAGGAGGGAGAGGAGTATATGATCGAGGCATTCAAACACCTTAAGGGCATAAACAAGGAAAGAGTCTAACATGTTTAAATATAAGAAAAAAAGGCAGACAAGAGGACACAGTATGAGATTAGAGGGAGGCCAATTAAGGGGAATGTGAGGAAATTCTTTTTCACAGAAAGGGTGGATGCATGGAATGGCTTACCACAAGAAGTGGTGGCTATGAATACAGTGCAGGGCTTCAAACAGGCATGGGATAGGCATAAGGGAGCAATACAAATGACTATGAATAGATAGGTCACTGACAGAGCAAAGGCCGATGGCACATTTATAAGGTAGAAAAAGAAATGGGCAGACTGGATGGGCCTTGCGGTCCTTATCTGCCATCAACTTCTATGTTTCTATGTTTCTATGCACAGCAAGTAAGCAGCACAGCAGGCGCCTGCGTCATCACCCCGGGCTCGCTCAATTCGGTGTGTACTGCACAGGTCACAGAAATGCGCACATGCCTGAGCAAGTTCAAGACAATTGCGCAAAATGCAACAGCACAATATTCAGCCAGCATATGCAAATCGGCTAATCAGCCATTCAATGGAGCAGATACTGCATCTGCATCCACTTAAAATTTCTCATCACCTCATTTGCATGCATTGCGCTATAAACATGCGACACTGGGCTGCACTGGCCATAGTCGGTTATTGCAGTCTATTGTGGTGAGTTGCATGCTGTTTGGGAGTGTGGACTGTGGTGTGTGGGACATGCATGGGACTGCACAGTCACAGGAAACACCTGTCAATCTCACAGGATGAATAATCAGCGATCGTGAGGTGGAGGAAGAGGAACAAAGATGTGGGAGGAAGAGCATGCCTAACTTCACAAAGGCAGAAACAGATGCCCTGTTAGAGGCCTACCTCGACCAGGAGCTGCTGCTCAGCAGAAGGCGGGAAACACCACAGGCCCATGCTGCTGCATGGGAAGAGGTGCCGCGTGCCATCAACTTGCATGGCAGCCACCAGCGGTCCGTGCAGGAGTGCAAAAACAAGATTGGCATGGACAGAGTGGAGGATTAAAGGTTGCGTGGCTGCCAGCAGGGCAGGACGGTCTGCGACCGGTTGGGGACAGGTGGACGTGCAACACCTTACTCCACAAGAAGAGTGGGTTGCTGGCAGCATGCAATATTGTGCCATTGAGGGTGTTCCAGGTGGTGGATTCCAGACAGGTGGTAGCCCATCACTGCATGGTAGGTCCTGGTTTGTCAATGGGGGGACAGGGTAGGGCATATACATTAATGCTACTGTGTTCCCTTACAGCTCCTGAGCATCTACATGGGTCAGCCGGTGGTGGGATTGTCCACTGAGGATAGAACCATGGACATAGAGGAGGGCTCATCCACCTCCACAGGCATACGAGGTTCAGAGCGTCAGTGGGCCCAGCTGGACATCCAGACTGATGTTGGTGGAGCAGTTGTGGAGGAGGTCCTGCCCACGTCCCAGCATTCCAGCATCCATGGATGCCGGCATGCTGAGACTTGGGCTGTGCCAGATCCATCAGTGATGATGATGGAGCTCACTTCATGGACAGTGATACGTGTGGGCCGCAGGATGGCCACATAGCAGGTGACATCATGGGCATGACCATGGGTGGTGCCACCATGGAGGCCTGCATGATATCACAGTCCCAGCCTGTGCCTGTCTGCACCAGTGGGGCAGCACTGGTGTGAGTCCAGGACAGTGTGGGGCTGTTGCAGCCACTGTGGCAGCACTGTTAAGCCCTGGAGAGCGGCAGCCAGAGGGGCAGTGTCAGCAGTCAACCAATGGCCATGGGGGTACAGTGTCAGGGGGCAGCATCAGTGCACTGCCTGTGGACATGCCCAGACCTGACCTGGTGTGCAGCACCCATCCTCAAGGGGTGCTGCCCATCAGGGCCATGTAACACTGTGAGGGACAGCATGCCGATCAGGCAAATGACCTCCTAGAAGAGTACACCCACATACTCCAAGAATCAGTCGATCTGCAGGTGTGGCTTGTGTCGGCGGTGGATGCACTCAGTGTGGCTCTGCACCAGACAGAGAAGCGGTGCAGCAGAGATACCGCTCTGCTCCTGGCAGGGATGGACCGGATGCGGGAGGATATGACCGCTGCCATTGACAGACAGACACAGGCAATCACAGCTGTCATGGCCACAATGGGCACACAATTATTTACCCATGCATCGCAGACACTGCACAGTGTAATAGCCACCCCCATTCCCAGCACCATGTGACACCCTCCTTGTTGACACCGGGTTCAGCAGTGGGCATCCCAAGCATGCCTGGTGCAGGCATGTTCGGTGTGTTGCAGACCCCTGCATGAGCACGGTCATGTTCACGCAGTGGAACCCCTGGGGGACCGTCGGTGCCACCCCATGAGGCCAGTGGTCAGCCTGTCACTGCTGGCGGGTCTCAGTGGGGCTGCCCACACATCCATGACAGCCATGGCACTGTGGTGCGTGACTGACCTGTGTCCCACCATGGCTAAAGTGTGATGCTGCCCTGTGTGCATTGTGTTGTTCAACGTGCAATGCATGGGTGGGGTACCCGGCCCTGCATGCACACACACATTCCCTCTGCACACCCTCCTGGCTGCTGTCCACTGTGGAGGGTGCATGATGAAGCCTGCGTTCCACTGTCCACCACTATGCAATGGTGCCCAGCGTCTGACACACGCACAATGACAGGCACTAGGCTTGGTGGTCTGTGGACGTGTGTTTGGCCAGGGGTGGCAGTTGGGGTCGGCGTGCCTTCTACCCTTTCTGCATGTCTTGGTGTGTGTGTGTGTGTGTGTGTGTGTGTGACCAAGTGCTTTGTTAGACCTTGCCCATCCCTGATGGCGTGGGTGGTTCTATGCTCTGCGAATTCCCTTTAAGACATGCACCCCTAGGGTTTGTCCATGCATGCGTTTGTCAGTTCTGCCTTAGCCACTGGTGGTTCTGCATGGCTCCACATCTTACCTGGGTTAGTTGAAGTGCTCCTCTGTGATGGTGTCCAGGTGCTGCTGAGCCATCTGGATCATCCGGGGGTCCCTTCGATCAAGGGGAGGCTTCCCATCACCATCTTCACCAGCATCCTCATCGTCCCCATCGCAGTCCCCCTCTTCGACCTGTATGGCTATCCCACAGTCATTGGCTATGTTGTGCAGGATGCAACAGGCCAGGAATAGCCCACATGCCTTTGAGGGGCTGTACGGTAGGGCACCGCCAGACATGTTCAGGCAATGGAAACGTGCCTTCAGCATCCCGAGCACCCACTCGATGACATTGCGTGTGGTGGCATGTGCCTCATTGTAGTGTTGCTGCTATGGGGTCATGGGCCACCAGTATGGTGTGAGCAGCCAGGGATGGAGTGGGTATCCACTGTCACCAGTGTGTAGAGGGTGGATGTTAGTTTGGTGATCAGCATCACCCTGCCTTTGACCACCTAGGCCAATACCTATGTCACCTCTGACTATGCCCCTCCCAAGCTCCATGTCATTCTGGCGTGCATTGCATACTCACCAACTAGGTGACCAGTGGGGATGTCCCCACTCTTGAACCTGTGGCACAGTGTGGACTGGTGCCAGATGAAGGCATCACGTGCTTAACCAGAGTGCGTGGCAGAGACATTGATTATGCGCCCCCTGGCATCGCACACCACCTGGCAGTTGTTGCTTGCATACCCCTTCTGATTCATGTATGCAGCCCCTTTGGGGCACACGTGGTGTGCGGATGGCCACATGGGTGCAGTCTATTGCCCCGAGCACACCAGGCATACATGCTACTCTGTGGAAATCCTGTATGTTTGCAGTGCACTCCACCGGTGTGCTGGGGAAATGGATATACTCCACAGCATGTGGCAGTAGTGTGCTGAGGAATTGGGTGAGGAGGTGTGATGCGGCCATCTGGGTTATGCCTGTCATTTCCCCTGTAGGTCTCTGGAAGGAACCCATGGTGAGCAGGCAGATACAAGCTGTCACTTTGGTCTCCACTGACAGAGCATGGCTCCGTCATATGGGTGCCTGCATCACGTCACTGCACAGCTCACAGTGCCACCTCAGGATCACCCAGTTCAGGAAGTACTGGCCCACGATCACAGTATCAGTGTAGAGCTCGAAGCTGATGCGGGCTCGGTACTGCCTGTTGGGGGCACACCGCCGACGGGCCCTTCCACGGCTGTGCTCACCTGCCACCTGTCTTCTCACCCCCTCATAACCGCCTCTATCTGGATGATGGCACTGGCCATGTCCCTGGCTTGTGGCCACGGCAGCTGTTTCTGTGTTTCCCCCGCTGTCCTTGCTGCTTCTCCCTCTGCACCGGGAACACCTCCCTGTAGTGGCCTCAGTGCTGTGTGGCACTTCCCCCTTTTGACCTGCACTGTGGCAGAGCCTCCCCACACCTTCCCTGTTCCTGGGGGTTCCAGGTGCTCTGTCTCTTTCCTGCCCCGTCCTGCTCCCAGTTCTTGTGTGCCTGTGTGGCTGACTGCAGTTCAGCAACATGTGGCTTCCCTGTAGCGTTCTTGCACCTCTCTCTTGTTCCCTCTTATTTTGGATGATTTCCGGTATCGTGCAACTTCTATTTGCTCCCCTATTGCGCATGACGCATGTTGTTGAATATCGCACTGTGCCATTTAGACATGGTTCCTCCCCCTTCAGTTGCGCATGCTTTCATTATCATTGCGCTATTGCACAATGTGATTTGGGGGGCACATCTGCTTCCTGCTGAATATTGCAGAATGGTGTATTTTTGGACTTGCACTGGCACATCCCAGTTGCACATGGCGCAACTCTTTTGAATATCTGGGCCTGAGTTTAATGCTCTCTGTTACAGTGTTATGCTAAATTGTGTAAAATTATACCAGTTACAAAGTGGTGATTAATATAATATAATATAATATAATATAATATAATATAATAAATATAATATAATATAATATCATACTAACATACTAAAATGCCAGAAGAATAGGCCTAATGGTCTTTCGTGTCTGCCCATTTGGTCAGCCCCCACCCTAGGAGTTGACCTTGCTGTCCACTCTCCCTCTCCCTCTCTGGCTTCTGCCTTCCCAGTCCTGGATACTCTTGCTGGACTGGTTTTGCTTCCAGAACCCTTCCCCTGTATCTGTCCCACCCACTCTTGAACTCCTCCACCATTGCTGCCTCCACCAGCCACCTAGGCAGTGCATTCCTTTCCTCCACCACCCTCTAAGTGAAGTAGCATCTTCTTCTTTCTCCACTGAACACCCCCCTTCAGCTTCCACCCATGCCCTCTAGGTGCCCCACCTCCTTTCTTCAGAGCACCCTGACTGCTCCTCCCCTATTTACCTCTTCATGTACCTGAAGACCTCTATCATGTTCCCCAGTCCCTTCTCTCTTCCCAATGTGTACATATTTAGCTCTTCAAGCCTCTCCCCATAGGTCCTGTCCCACAAGCCCCAAATCATTTTGGTTGCCTTCCTCTGGACCCTCTGCAGGAGTTCAATGTCCCTCTTTAAATGTGGCCTCCAAAACTGCATGCAGTACTCGAGGTTCAGCCTCACCAAGCAGTTATACAGTGGGATTATCACTTCCTTCCTTCTGGAGGTGAGCCCCTAGCAATGCATCCAAGCATCATGTTGGCCTTTGCAGATGCCCTCCTTCAACTCTCTGAGTTGTTCATCTTGACATTAACTACCACCCCAGGTCACTCTCAGCCATCGAGATGTGTAGTATTCCCCCCCAGGGTGTACACTTGGCCTGGGTTTCTGGCTCCCAGATGCAGTACCTTGCATTTTCCTGCATTGAACCTCAGATTCCACTTTCCAGATAACCTTTCCAGAACCTCCAGGTCCCCCTGTAGGGCCGCCCTCCCTTCCTCTTCCAAATCCACCACTGCCCTCACTTTAGAGTCATCCACAAAGAGACTCATCTAACTCCAGATACACTTCCTTATGTCAGAGATGTAGGCGTTGAACAAGAGGGACCCAAGGACTGATCTCTGAGGGACTCCATTAATGAACCTCCTTGAGGATGAGACCATCCCTCCAACCACTACTCTCTGGGTCTGGTTCATTAGACAGCTTCCAATCCATCTGTTCATCTGGTTCCCAACCCCCATTTCTCCCAGATTATTCAACAGGCCCCATGAGTAACAGAGTCAAATGCCTTGCTGAAGTGAAGGAAGAAGATGTCCACTGGTCTTTCCAGGTCCAAGGCACTCATCAGCCAGTCATGGAACTCCACAAGGTTTGTCTGACATGATTTGCCCAGGATGAATCCATGATGTCTATTGTTCAGGCTCCCCTTTTCCCTACTCTCTTCTTGATAATGCCCTCCATTACCTTGCCCACCACCTATGTCAGGCTGATGGGTCTGTAGTTCCCTGCCACCTCTCTTGATCCCCGCTTGTGGATTGGCACTATATGTGCCACCTTCCAATCCTGGGGCACCCACCCTGTCCTCAGAGAAATGCTGAAGAGCTCCATCAGGGATTTTGCCAGGAATTCCCCCAGTTCCTTCAGCACTCTGGGATGTAATTTATCCTGCCCTGCTGCTTTCTCCATCTTATGGGACCCGAGAGTTTCCCTCACTCTCTCTGCCATGATTTCCACCTCTGCTACCTCATCCTCCTGCTTTGCCTTCCCCACACCTGCCAATGATGCCCCACCCCAGAGCTATAGTATAAAATAATATAATATACTATAACATAACTTAATATAATACAATATAATATAATATAATGATGTGGTGTTATAATATTATAACTATTAAATTAATTAACTATGTGTTAATTTATTGTTCTGACAGTGGGGTGCTAAACTATGAGTTAAAATATCTATGCGATAGTGGGGTGCTGAACTATTTGTTAAATTCTGTCAAACATTTGTTAAATTTTAAGTCTTGTAGTGAGGATCTAAACTGTTAGTTAAATATTGTCTATTATAGGGTTGTGCTTAACTGTGTGAAATTATCTCAGTTACGGAGAGGTGATTACTGTAATATAATTTAATATAACATGATATGATATCATATGATATGATATGAAATGAAATGATATGATATGATATACGATATGATATGAAATGATATGTTATCATATAATATAATGGTGAGGTGTTATAATATTGTAACTATTGAATGAATTAACTATGTGATAAATTATCTCTGTAAAAGTGTGGTGATTAAATGTGTTAGATTATCTCTCTTAGAGTGTTGTGCTAAACTGTGTGAAATTATCCATGTAAAAGTGTGGTGATTAATATAATATAATATAATATAATATTTAATATAATATAATATAATATAATGATGTCCTGTTATAAATAGAATAATAGATAGGTTCTGGTGTATTACAAGGCAGTAATTCCATCGAGAGGTTCTGGGGATACAAGAAACCTCGAGAGCAAAGCTCGAGAGGTTTCTTGTATCCCCAGAACCTCGAGATGGAATTTCTGCCTTGAAACGCCAGAACCTATTTGTTATTTTTTGTAATATATGGATGCAAGGAATTTTTAATTTCTTACTTGTGCCTGCTGTACGGCGCTGCGGTCTGCAGAGTTAGTAAGAGTCCCGAGTGTCGTTCCTCGCTCACACCACCCCCACTCCTGCTCCCACTTCCAGTCCCATTCCGCATGTTTCTCTCTCAAAAAAAAAAAGAAACAAAACTCGGTTCACACAGTAGTCACATTGGTAATCCCAACTATACTATTACGAGGACCGGAAGTATAGTATTATTGGGCCGGAAGTATACTATTACGAGGACTGGAAGTACACTATTACGGGACTAACTACTATATTACAAGGAATTATTTGTATGTATTTTGGGGGTATTATTTTCACTATCCATATATTACAATATTATAACTATTAAATTAATTAACTATTTGTTAATTTATCTATGTGAAAGTGTGGTGCTAAAGTATGTGTTTGATTATCTGAGTAAAAGAGTAGTGCTTAAATATGTTACATTATCATTGTGACATTGTGGTGCTAATTAATGTGTTAAATTTTCTCAAAAGTGAGATAAATTGTCTCTTTTGCAGGGTAGCTCTAAACAGTGAGATAAATGCTGTATGTTACAGAGTCTAGCTTGCCTATGTGAAATTTGCTCTGTTACAGTGTGGTGATTAACATAATATAATATAATATAATATAATATAATTTAATATAATATAATATAATATAATATAATATAATATATCATATGATATGATAGGATATGATATGATATAGCATGCTATGACTGATTTGATATGATATGATATGTGATGTGATGTAATATGTTATGATATGATATGATATGATATGATGTAATATAATATAATATGGTATAATATAATATTACAATTTAATGCAATATAAAATAATATAATATATTATAAAGTAACTTTATAATTATGTGTGAATTTCTCTGTGACAGTGTGGCGCTAATTAATGTGTTAAATTTTCTCAAAAGTGAGATAAATTCTCTCTGTTGCAGCGTAGCTCTAAACAATGGCCCAGATATTCAAACTTCACAAAAAAGTGCGCTACAGCAGGAGCAATTGCAAGTCCATTGCGCCCATGTGCAAGAAGCGCGATATTCAAAAACTACACAGGCCAAGATGCGCCTACAGCCGACGAATGAATATCGCACCACCTGGGCCACAGCACAATTAGAGAGGTGAAGCTGAGCATATCTGATGTGCCATAGCGCAACAAGGGATGTTCAGCTGAGCAGTCCAGATGCACCATAGCACAACAAGGGATGCCCCCCAGCAGCAGGGCAGCAATTTAACAGCAAAACCAGGGATGCATGGGCCCACCACCCATGCCACAGATGGGCAGAGAAACACACAGCAGAACAGATATCATCCTCCCACACCCCGTGCACTGCACAACTGGGGGAGGGCTGGAATAACCACTGGCCCATGGAGACCAGAAACCAACCCACAGCCCGGCCATGGTGCCCCATCACACCCCCTGGCAAGCTGTGACCAGCACACAAGGAGGGCCGACCACCCTGTGCCACACCATCCCACCAATGCAGAGCACACCCTGCACCCTGCACTGTGACCCCCAGACACCCTGCCCAGGAGCAGCATCCACCAGTGCAGGATACCCCATGCATGCCACCACCCTCACTGTGACAATGCAACCCTGTGCACCACAGAACCATGCAAGGCAGCCCCACCATGACCACCCATCAGTGGGTGGCAGCACACAGTGATGCAACAAGTGCATACACAGTGCCACCATGCATGTCCCCCCGAGGTACAGCTGAGAGACCAACAATGCATCAACACACGAGGTCCCCATACATGACAGGGCATGCCCTGCACCCCACCACCAGTGGTACAGCACCCTGCACACCCTCCCAAGGACACACCCCGACCCAGCACTGGCCACAACAGCCAGCGCAGTCACCCACAGTGGTGCATGGAAGCATGCACTACACAGGATGTAACACAGTGAATGGACAAACACCCAACCATACCCAAGGGCACACCAACACAGGGACACAGTAGCGGGGCAACTAAGCCCCCAGTGTGTGGCCATGGAAACCATGTACACATGGCCAGCACTCCTCCATGGCACAGGAGTGCCAGCCACCCTGCGCAGGCTCTGTGGAGCTGTACGCCACCAGCATTTTCCCAGAGCACAAGTGACAGACAGTGGTGCACATCCCCTGCAACACACACAAGTGACAGCATGGAGGTGGGACAGCAACAGTGGAGGCCACAGTGTCACCCAAGGCAGACATGCACCACACCAGTGACAGGAGGCAACCCAGCATTGTGCCAGGTACAGTGGCTGTCCTGCATGGACAGCCTCCCCTGACATTTCAGTGGACCGTGCAGGTCACGGACATGCAAGGGTGTCTGCTGCACAGGCCATGAATGGGCTGACAGGGGTGCCATGGACACAGAGCATGCACCATGGACCACTGTACACAGTGCTCAGGAAACAACACACACACCACAGACAGTGACTGATAGCTACTCCCACACCATAGTCACTTCCCCATGGACACTACACACACACGCACATGACTGCACCACCCCTGACACCATGCACACCACTGCAGCTGAGCACCTATAGCCCACTGCAAAACCGAGACCACCACATTAGGTATATCAAAACAAATGTATTGTAAAACATCACACAAAACTATATACATATATTTACAAAAGGTTGGGGGGAGGGCCACAAACAAGGTGGGGGTGGGTAAGGGGCAGGGGTGAACAAATGGTAGAGAGAAGAAGGGGTGTGAGAGTGGGTCCATAGGGTAGGGAAAATCAGGGTCATCAATACGCTCAGTAGGAGCCCGGCTCCCCGCTCTGGCTGCTCCTCCTGCCATGCCGCCATCGTACTCCCAGCCAGTCTATCCTTTCAAGGATCTACAGGGAGGCCCTGGCAACATGTAGGATCTCCTGCAGTGTCACTCTGATTTCCTGCAGCTGCTCTCCACCTAGGACAAGGGAGCAGAGTCAATAGGTGTGAATGCACAACCCCATGCAGCCCACCCACTGTGCATGGCATTCGGCCATGGGACATGCATCTGTGATGGTGTGTGACCACCCACAGTGATCGCATCCACAAGATCTGCCCAACCAGGTGCACACAGCCATGCGGACTGCTGCACTCCCCCTCCGACCAAGTCCTGCACAGCACCACTGTGGTTGTTCAGTGACATGGCTATGTGGTGCGAAGGCAGTGGCCATGGCACAGCATGCATGGACCCCCATTGACACACTCCCAGACATGCAGTGCCACTGGACAGTGCTGACTGTAACAAGTTGCATGCATGGCAGTGGTGTCAATGGATGCTGGTCATGCCCCGCTGCCCGCCCTGTTACACAGCATGCAATAGTAATCATGGATGTAAGGCACTCACCATCATCAGGCTGGTCCCTGCAACTCTGCAGACCTTTGCCCCTCCCGGCCTGATGGTCCTCCTTCTGGTGCCTCCTCTCCCTCGCCAGCCGGTGCTCATCTGGGCCTAAGGTGCAAACATGGAGAGAGGAACATCAGTACAATCCTGTAGCAAAGTCCCCCGACCCCATGTGTGTGCAATCCCACCCTGCCAGACCCACCCACCCCACACCCTGAAAACACCACCATGGCCAACACTGGATGCCCCCATGTGCCGGACACATGCAACCGGGATACCCGTATGGAAGATAAAAGTGTATGGATGTTGCACCTACCTGGTAGTGGCACCGTGCCCCTCCTGGCATGTGCCCGCAGGCAGGCAAGTAGGTCTGGGTCCCTCCTCCTCAGGTCCCCATATCTGTGGCGGCACTGCTCCGCCGTCCGTCCCACACCGGTGGCCTCCTCCAGGGCGTCGGCCACCTCCTGCCACACGTGACTCCTGGTTCTGTCCAGGGGTATCTCACCAAATAGTGGGCCAACTTGTGGCTCCACAATGGCAACCAGGTTTGCCATCTCCACCTGGCTCCACTGTACTGCTCTCCTCCATGCCATCTCTACTGCTCGGTTAAGTCAAAATGGCACTCTGCAGCGCGGTTCTGCCACGTGCAGATGTTGTGCGGTACAGCGCTGCCATTCCCTATCATGCTGTTACCGAACAGCGTGATAGTGGTGCACCCATGCCTGATGCATGGTGCCTAGGGGGCCAAGATTGGGCACAGCATCAAGGGTCTCTGGTGCACGGACAGCGACAGCACGATTGGAACCCAATGCATCTAGCGCAATTGGGTGCCTGTGTGCCACCTGCTGTAGTGGCCTACTGCACTGTTTCCCCAGTGCGCCTATGACACCCCAGTGCCACAGCACCATATAGATGAACAGCGCTGTAGCACCACTGGCTCAATGGTGGCTGTGCCCTGCATTGCCTCCCATGCACAGCACGTCAGCAGTGTGGCAGGCACCTGCGTCATCAACCCGGGCATGTGCAGTTAGGTGTATACTGTGCATGTCACAGAACTGCACCCTTGGCTCAGCACATTCAACACAATTGCGCAAGGTGCAAAAGCGCGATATTCAGCCATCATATGCAAATCAGCTAATCAGCCATTCAATGGCACAGTCACTGCATTTGCATCCACTTAAAAATGCGCCTTGCCTCATTTGCATGGTTTGCGCTATAAAAGTGTGACATTGGGCTGCACTGGCCATAGTCGGTTACTGCAGTCTATTGGTGAGTTGCATACTGTTTGGGCGTGCGGACTGTGGATTTTGGGACATGCATGGGACTGCACAGTCAAAGGTAACACCTGTCATTCTTAAAGGCTGAATCATGACCGAGCGGGTTGTGGAGGAAGAAGAACAGAGTTGTGGGAGGAGGAGGAGGCCAAATTTCACGAAGGCTGAGATGGATGCCCTGTTCAATGCCTACCTAGACCATGAGCCACCTCTCTGCGGATGCCAGGAAACACCACAGGCCTGTGCTGCTGCAAGGGAGGAGGTGGCATACGTGCTGTAAACCTGCATGGCAGCCACCAGCGCTCCATGCAGGAGTGCATGAAGAAGATGGGCACAGACAGGAGGAGGATTAAGGAGAAGGTGGCTGCCATCAGGGCAGCATGGTCCGCAACAGGTGGGGGACATCCGGAGGTGCTACGCCTTACCCCAAAGGAGGAGAGGGTTGCTGGCAGCATGCAGCGTTGTGCCATTGAGGGTGTTCCGGGTGGTGGATTCCAGATGGGTGGTAGCCCGTTACTGCATGGCAGGTCATGGTCTGTCTATTTGGGGGGGACAGGGTAGGTCACATGCAGTAACGGACTTTGTTTTCCCTTACAGCTCCTGAGCATCTGCATGGGTAGCGGTGGTGGGCTTCTCCACTGAGGCCAGTCAGATGGAGATGGAGGAGGGCCCATCCACCTCCACAAGAATACATGGCTCAGTGTGACAGTAGGTCCACCTGGATGTCCAGACTGATGTTGATGGAGAAGTTGCAGACGAGGCCCTGCCCATGTCCCAGCATGCCTTTATCCATGGATGCCAGCATTCTGAGATTAGGGCTGGTGCCAGGTCCATCAGTAATGATGATGTCACTAACATCATGGGCAGTGACACGTGTGTGCAACAGGATGGCCACACAGCAGGTACCATCGCAGCCATGGCTCTGGATGGTGCCGCCATGGAGGCCTGCTTGTCATTACAGTCCCAGCCTGTGCCTGTCAGCATCGGTGGGGAAGCACTGGTGTGTGTACAGGACAGTGGAACTGTTGTAGACACTGCAGCGCAACATTGAGCCCTGGGGAGCGGCAGCCGGAGGGCAGCATCAGCAGTCGGCCAATGGGCTTGGGGGTACAGTGTCAGGGGGCAGCGTCAGTGCACCACCTGTGGACATGCCCAGGCCTGGCCCTGGTGTGCAGCACCCACCCTCAAGGGGTGATGAGTATCAGGGCCACGCAAACCCTGAGGGACAGCATGCCGATCAGGCAGATGACCTCTTGGATGAGCACACTACTGCAAGCATCAGTCAATCACCAGATGCGGCTTGTGATGGTGGTGGATGCACTGAGTGTGGCACTGCAGGGGGCAGAGGAGTGTCGCAGCAAAGAAACCGCTCTGCTCTTTGCAGGGATGGACCGGACGCAGGAGAATGTGACCGCTGCCATTGACAGGCTGACACATGCAATCACAGCTGCCATGGCTGCAGGGGACACACAGTTATTTGCCCATGCATCACAGACACCACGCAGTGCAATGTCCACTCCCCGTTCCTGACGTCATGCGACACCATCCTTGTCGACACCGGGTTCAGCTGTGGGAATCCTGAGCACACCTGGTGCAGGCATGTTCACTGTGCTGCAGACCCCTGCATGAGCACGGTCACTTTCACACAGTGGAACCCCTGGGGGACCATCGGTGCCACCCCATGAGGCCAGTGGTCAGCCTGGGTTGGCTGAAGTGCTCCTCTGTGATGGTGTCCCAGTGCAGCTGTGCCAGCCGGAGCAGTCAAGGATCCCATCACCCAAGGGGGGCTGCCCATCACCATTGTCACCGGCGTCCTCATCATCATCATCGCTGTCCCACTCTTTGACCTGTAGAGCTATCCTACATTTGTTGGCCATGTTGTGCAGAATGCAACAGCCCAGAAATAGCCCACAGGCCTTTGAGGGGCTGTACTGTAGGGCACCACCGGAGGTGTCCAGGCATCAGAAATGCGCCTTCAGCATCCCGAACACCCGCTCGATGACATTACGTGTGGTGGCATGTGCCTCATTTTAGCATTGCTGTGATCGGGTCGTGGGCCACCGGGATGGTGTGAACAGCCAGGGATGGAGTGGGTATCCACTGTCACCACTGTGTAGAGGATGGAGGTTAGTTTGGTGTTTAGCATTGCCCTGCCCCAGGCCATGTAGGCCACTACCCGTGTCACCTCTGACAATGCCCCCCCAAGCCCTATGTTTGTCCATGTGGTTTGCATACTCACTCACTAAGTGACCAGTGGGGATGTCCCCACTCTCGAATCTGTGGCACAGTGCTGACTGGTGCCAGATGAAGGCATCATGTGCTCCCCCAGGGTGCATGGCACAGACATTGATTATGCGCCCCCTGGCATTGCACACCACCTGGCAGTTGATGCTAGCATAGCCCTTGTGATTAATGTATGTGGCCCTCAGGGCCAGGTGGTGTGCGGATGGCCACATTTGTGCAGTCTATTGCCCCTAACACACCAGGCATACATGCTGCCCAGTGGAACTCCTGTATGTCTGCTGTGCACTCCGCTGGGGAAATGGATGTACTCCGCAGCATGTGGCAGCTGAGGAACTGGGTGAGGTGGCTTGATGCAGCTGACTGGTTTATACCTGTGGTGTCCCCTGTTGGTCTCTGGAAGGTACCCGTGGTGAGAAAGCACATGCAAGCTGTCACTTTAGTCTCCACTGACTGAGCATGTCTCCATCATGTGAGTGCCTGCATCACATTACTGAACAGCTCACCTCAGAGCCACCTCAGAATTGTCCAATTCGGGTGGTACCAGCCCACGATCTCGGTATTACTGTACAGCTCGAACCTGGTGCAGGCTCGATACTGCCTGTTGGGGGCATACCACCGAGGGGCCCTTCCATGATATAATGTGAAATAGTATGCTATGATTGATATGATATGATATGCGATGAGATGTGATGTAATATGATATGATATGATATAATAGAATGCACAATAGTATAATATAATATAATATGATATAATATAATATAATATTACAATGTAATATAATGTAATATAACATATAACATAACATAATATAACATAATATATAATACATTAGAAATTAGAGGTGTGGTGTTATAATATTATAACTATTAAATGAATAAACTATGTGCTAATTTATCTCTGTGACAGTGTCATGTTAATATCTTTTCATACCATATCATATCATTTTATATCCTATCATACCATATTATATTATATTATGTAGTATATTATATCATATTATATTATAAAATATTATGTTAAATTACATTATATCATATCATATCATTTCATATCATGTCATAACATATCACATCACATCATATTATATCACATGATAGATCTTTTATCATATCATATCATATGATGTATCATATGATATCATATCATATGATATTATATATTATATTATATTGAATCGTATTGTATTGTATTGCATTGCATTATATTATATCATACTATGTTATGATATATTAATCGCCACTTCATAAAAGGTACAATTTCAGGCAATTAAGCACAACAATTTAACAGAGAGCATTCAACTCATTGTTTAGCACCACACTTCAAATGAAACAATTTTACCCATCTTTGTGATGATTTAACACATAGCTCAGCACCACACTATCGCAGAGCTATTGTAACACAGTTTAGCACCACACTGTCACAGATATAAATTAACACATAGTTAATTAATTTAAGTTAGATTATAATCCCACACCAGTGTATTCTTTTCTATTCTATTCTATGCTATTCTATTCTATTCTATTATATTCTATTAATCACCTCTCTGTAACAGGAATAATTTCATTCAGTTTAGCACAACGCTGTAACAGACATCATTTATCTCATTGATGGGAACCACACTGCAACAAAGGGCCAGATATTCAAAACTTTGCCCAGGGCCAAAATTAGCACTGCCCAGCGGGCAAACTGATCCCGGAGCACAAAGCAAGCCATATTCAAACGGAATAGCCCAGGGCAAACAGCTTCTGAATATAGCATGGTAATGAGGCCATGCAAACTGGGCTGGGAGTGCAGGGCAAACATTGCCCTGGAATAAGACAGCACTGAATGAAACAACCAGGAAGTGCAACCCACAACAACAACACAGTACACAGCAACGTGAGGGCAGGTACAGATGAACTACGTGGCCAATGTGTGTGCCAGCAAATGCATGGACTCAGTACAGTTGCAGGAAGCAGCAGATGAGAAAGAACAGTGATCAAAACTTTACAATATTCCCCGTACCATTAGCGCCGCGCTAACACATTAGCGCGGAGCTAAGCAGTTAGCCTGGAGCAAACACGCTTGCCTGGAGCTAAAATGTGCCATATTCAAAAGTGCCATGCAAATGAGCCTACTTAGGTAGTCTCTGGGCAAACAACCGGATTAGCATCTCATTATACCCTGGTTTGCACACAGTTTGCCTAGCGTTACTGCAGGGTCCCATAGAGCCACCTGTAGGTCAGTCTGGAAGTACAGGGCAGACAAGGTCCAACCGCAGCTCCATCTGTAGGTCAGTCTGGCAGTGCACGATGATAGCTACAGGCTACAGGTAAACAGTACAGCATAGCATAGCATAGCATATTGTACCCCAGGGGACAGGACAGCATAGGCACAGGTGGTGGTGGTGCTGCATGCAACTGTCACACTGTAGGGCATGCTACAGTGCACAGCAGACACTACAGTAGCAAGGGAGACAGTAGTGTGAGGGACGTAGCACTGCCTATGGTGTGTAGGGCAAGTGATGCTGATTGCACTGTACACAGTGACAGGCCCAACCTGCAGGTGTTTACTGACAGTCAACATTACTGTTACACTGTTGTGTGACCCACAGATGCTGTACCTGTGGCATGTGATGCTCACAGTGACATGTACATATCTGGCTTTGTGTGTTGTGGCAGTTGTACAGCTGTGTGGTATGTGGCTGGGGGGGGCATATAGTATCCGAAAGGCACACTAGTGTTGGGGGTATTCCTAATACTGGCCCATGTGCACTGCATACTGAGTCCCAGCCTTGTGGCCACACCTGGTCTGTGGCACAGCCTGGCCACCCATACACTCCCCTCAACATCCTCCATGCCCACAGTGCTGCATTGTGTGCTGGCATCTGTTTTTGTCCACAGATATGTGTGTCAGCAGGTGTGTGCTGTATGGCTACACTGCCATGCTGTCCACTAGCGGCAGGGTCACCACTTACTGCCTGGCATGGCTGGGACTGGTGGCAGATGATGGCATCATTGTGATGCCATTGGTTAGCAAGCAAGCTTCCACTATGTTTGGCTTTATCTATGTGTTATATTTATGTATTAGGGTCGCGCCAAGACCCGCGCTAAACCCGCATATCCCGCGCACAGCCATTTATGTTAAAGCAAGCTGATTGCCCGGATTAAGACCCGCTTTTTCTGGCGGTAATCTACACCAAGGCTAACTGAAACAGCTAGGTCGCTGCTAAACCACTTAGCGCAGCGCTAGCCACTGAATATGGCATTGCGCTTGTATTCATGTCAGTTTGCCCCTTGCATACATTATACTTTTGCCTGGCGCTAATGCAGTTTGCCCGCGCTATTTGGCCTTTTGAATATGGCAGACCCGCGCTAATCCCGCGCTAAACCTGCGCAAATAATTTTTGCCCAGCGCAAAGTTTTGAATATCTGGACCAAAGTCTATTTAACACATGATTGAGATAATTTAACACATAAATTAAAACCACACTGTCACAGGGACAATATAACACATTTAAGCACCACACTGTTACAGAGATAATATTACACATAATTTAGAACCACACTGTGATAGAGATAATTTAAACCGTATTTCAGCTTTACAGTCACAGAGATAATTTTACACAGTTTTATCACTGCACTGTCACAGAGATAATTAAAAATATAGTTTAACACCACACTCACTAAGTTAATTAAACACACAGTTTAGCACCACACTGTAAAAGATACAATTTAAGACAGTATATCATTGCACTCTCACAGTGATAATTTAATACATAGTTCAGGACCACACTATCACAGAGATATTTTAACACAGTTTAGCACCACACTGTCACAGACATAAATTAACACATAGTTAATTAATTTATGTTATATTACAACCCCACACCAGTGTATTCTATTCTATTCTATTCTATTCTATTATATTCTATTCTATTCTATTCTATTATTCACCACTCTCTCATAGGGTAATTTCACAAAGTTAAGCACAACACTGAAACAGAGATGGTGTTTAACTATGTTTCAAAATGTCTGTGCGATTGTGTGGTGCTGAACAGTGTGTTAAAGTATCTCTAACAGTGTGAGGATTAAATGTATTACATTATCTCTGTGACAGTGTGGTGCTAATCTCTGTGTTGAATTATCTCAAAAATTGTTAATTTGTGTCTCTTGTAGTGTGGTTTCAGGCAGTGAGTTAAATGCTCTCTGTTACAATGTTGTGCTTAACTGTGTGAAATTATCCATTACAGAGTGGAGATTAATATAATATAGTATGATATACTATTATATGAACTATGTGTTAATATAATATAATATAATATAATATAATATAATATAATATAATATGATATGATATAATATAATATAATATAATATAATATAATATAATATAATATAACATTGTATGATATGATGTAATGTAGTATAATATAATATTTTATATTATTTAATAGTTATTATATTATAACATCACACCATTTTATTAAATGGTGTGGTGTTATAATAATATAGCTATTAAATTAATTAACTGTGTGTTTATTTCTGTGACAGTGTGGTGCTGATCTAAGTGTTAAATTATCTCAAATATGGGTTAAACTGGGTGTTGCAGTCTGGTTCTAAAAATTGAGTTCAAAGCTGTCTGTTACAGTGTTGTGCTTAACTTTGTGAAATTACCCTATGAGAGAGTGGTGATGAATAGAATAGAATAGAATAGAATAGAATAGAATAGAATAGAATAGAATAGAATAGAATACAGGGGTGTGGTGAAATAATATTATATCTATTAAATTAATTAACGATGTGTTAATTTATCCCTGTGACAGTGTGGTGTTAAACTATGCGTCAAATCATCACAAAGATGGGTAAAATTGTCTCATTTGAAGTGTGGTGCTAAACAGTGAGTTCAATGCTCTCTGTTACTCTGTTGTGCTTAATTGCCTGAAATTGTACCTTTTACGAAGTGGTGATTAATATATCATAACATTGTATGATATAATATAATGCAATGTAATGCAATACAATACCATACGATACAATATAGTATAATATATATCATATGATATGATATCATAGGATACATCATATGATATGATATGATATGATATATGATAAAAGATCTGATATCATGTGATATAATGTGATGTGATGTGATGTGATGTGATGTGATATGATATAATGAAATTTAACATAATATAAAATAATATGATATAATATACTATAGCATGGTATGATATGATATGATATGATATGATATGAAAAGATATGGCATGACACTGTCACAGAGACAAATTAGCACATAGTTTATTCATTTAATAGTTATAATATTATAACACCACACCACTAATTTATAATGTATTATATATTATGTTATATTATATTATATTATGTTACATGTTATATTACATTACATTACATTGTCATATTATATTATATTATATTATATTATATTATATTATATTATATTATATTATATTATATTATATTATATCATATCATATATCATATCACATCACATATCATCACATATCATATCATATCAATCATAGCATACTATTCCACATTATATCATGGAAGGATCCCTCGCCGGTATGCCTCCAACGAGCCCACACCAGCTTCGAGCTGTACAGTGATACTGAGATTGAGGGCTGGTACCACCTGAATTGGACAATTCTGAGGCGGCTCTGTGAGCTGTGCAGTGATGTGATGCAGGCACCCACACGACGGAGACATGCTCAGTCAGTGGAGACTAAAGTGAGAGCTTGTACATGCTTACTCGCCACGGGTACCTTCCAAAGACCAACAGGGGACATCACAGGTATAAACCAGTTGGCTGCATCAAGCCACCTCACCCAATTCCTCAGCTGCCACAAGCTGTGGAGTACATCCATTTCCCCAGCGGAGCGCACAGCAAACATACTGGAGTTCCACAGGGCAGCATGTATGACTGGTGTGTTAGGGGCATTAGACTGCACACATGTGGCCATCAACACACCACCTGGCCCCAAGGGGGCTGCTTACATTAATCGCAAGGGCTATGCTAGGATCAACTGCCAGGTGGTGTGCAATGCCAGGGGGCGCATAATCAATGTCTGTGCCATGCTGCCTGGGGGAGCATGCGATGCCTTCATTGGCAACAGTCAGCACTGTGCCACAGATTCAAGAGTGGGGACATCCCCACTGGTCACTTAGTGGGTGAGTATGCAAACCACACGGACAAACATAGTGCTTGGGAGAGACATGGTAAGAGGTGACATGGGTAGTGGCCTACATGGCCCAGGGCAGGGAAATGCTGATCATCAAATTAACCTCCACCCTCTACACAAAGGTGACAGTGGATACCAACTCCGTTCCTGGCTGCTCACACCATACCGGCGTCCCGTGACCCCAACACTGCAATGCTATAGAGAGGCACATGCCACCACACGTAATGTCATTGAGCAGGTGTTCGGGATGCTGAAGGCATGTTTCTGTTGCCTGGACACCTCCGGCGGTGCCCTCCAGTACAGCCCCTCAAAGGCCTGTGGACTATTCCTGGGCTGTTGCATTCTGCACAACATGGCCTACAAATGTTTGATAGCTCTACAGGTCAGAGGGGGACAGCAATGGGGATGATGAGGACGCTGGTGACAATAGTGATGGGCAACCCCCCATGTGCAACGAGACCCCCGACTGCTCTGGCTGGCACAGCTGCACTGGGACACCATCACAGAGGAGCACTTCAGCCAACCCAGGCTGACTACTGGCCTCATTGGGTGGCACCAATGGTCCCCCAGGGGTTCCACTGCATGAAAGCGACCGTGCTCATGCAGGGGTCTACAACACACCGAACATGCCTGCGCCAGGCATGCTCTGGATGCCCACAGCTGAACTCGGTGTCGACAAGGATGGTGTCACACGATGCCGGGAATGGAGGGTGGACATTGCACTGCATGGTGTCTGTGATGCATGGGCAAATAACTGTGTGACCCCTGTGGCCATGGCAGCAGTGATTGCATGTGTCAGCGGTCACATCCTCCCGCATCTGGTCCATCCCTGCCAGGAGCAGAGCAGTTTCTCTGCTGCGACACTCCTCTGCCCCCTGCAGTGCCACACTCAGTGCATCCACTGCTGTCACAAGCCGCATCTGGTGACTGACTAATGCTTGCAGTAGTGTGCTCATCCAAGAGGTCATCTGCCTGATTGGCATGCTGTCCCTCAGGGTGTGTGCAGCCCTGAAACTCATCACCCCTTGAGGGTGGGTGCTGCACACCAGGGCCAGGCCTGGGCATGTCCACAGGTGGTGCACTGACGCTGCCCCCTGACACTTTAACCCCAAGCCCATTGGCCGACTGCTGATGCTGCCCCTCCGGCTGCCACTCTCCAGGGCTCAATGTTGCACTGCAGTGGCTGCAACAGTTCCACTGTCTTGTTCACAGATCAGTGCTGCCCCACCAGTGCTGAAAGGCACAGGCTGGGACTGTGATGACACACTGGCCTCCATGGCACCACCACCCACAGCCATGGCTGCAATGTTACCGGCTGTGTGGCCATCCTGTGGCACACACGTGTCACTGCCCATGATGTTAGCGACATCATCATTAGTGATGGACCTGGCACCAGCCCAAGTCCCAGCATGCTGGCATCCATGGATGCTGGTACAATGGGACATGGACAGGGCCTCCTCTGCACCTGCTCCAACAACATCAGTATGGACATCCAGGCTTGCCTACTGTCACACTGAGCTGTGTTTTCCTGTGGAGGTGGATGGGCCCTCCTCCATCTCCATCTGACTGGCCTCAGTGGAGAAGTCCACCACTGCTGACCCATGCAGATGCTCAGGAGCTGTAAGGGAAAACAAAGTCACATTACTGCATGTGACCTACCCTGTATGCCCCAATAGACAGACCATGACCTGCCATGCTGTGACGGGCTACCACCCCTGAATCCACCACCAGAACAATTCCTCAATGGCACATCATCAGGCTGCTGCCAGCAACCTCTCCTTCTTGGAGTCAGGTGAGTCACCTCCGGCTGTCCCCCACCTGTCGCAGAGACTGTGCTGCCCTGAGGGCAGCCACCTTCTTTAATCCTCCTCCTGTCTGTGCCTAACGCCTCATGCACTCCTGCACGGAGCGCCTGGCTGCCATGCAGGTTTACAGCATGTGCCATCCTCCCATGCGTAGCAGTACAGGCCTGTGGTGTTGCTGGCATCCACAGAGGAGAGGCCTGTTGGTCTAGGTGGTGGTCCTCAAACAGGTCATCCATCTCAGCCTCGTGAAATTTGGCCTCCTCCTCCTCCCACAACTCTGTTCCTCTTCCTCCACAACCTCGCCGGGTCATGATTCAGCCTGGGAAGGACGAGTGCTACCTGTGACTGTGCAATCCCATGCATGTCCTAAAATCCACAGTCCACATGCCCAAACAGCATGCAGTAACTGATACACCAGTGCAGCCCAATGTCACACTTTATAGCGCAACCCAAACAATGAGGCGAGGTGCACCTTAAGGGATGCAAATACAGTGACTCGTGCCATTGAATGGCTGATTAGCTGATTTGCATGGCGACGGCTGAATATCACGCCTTGCAATTGTGTTTAACGTGTTGAGCCAAGGTTGCAGTTCTGTGTTATGCGCAGTATACACCTAACCGCGCATGCCCGGTTGATAATGCAGGTGCCTGCCACACTGCTGATGTGCTGCATGGGAGGCAATGGTAGGACGGCCTATTGTGTGCCAGTGGTGTTGGTTCGCTGTTCACCCATATGACTGTCGCACTTGGGTGTCTTGAGGTGCACTTTGGCAAATTCAACGTGGTAGGCCGCTACATGATGGGGAACACGGAGTTCCAATTGCACTAGATGCATTGTTCCAATCGGCATTCTGTAGCTGTCCATGCAAGAGATCCTGATGACTGTGGGCTGTCCAACCTGGCCCCTAGGGTGCCATGCATCACTATGGCGGTACTCACTATCGTATTGTTTATGACAACGTGATAGGGAATGGCAGCTCGATCAGACAACATCTGCACATGGTGGAACCTGCTGTGAGTGCCATTTTGACTTAACCAAGCAGTAGAGATGGTGTGAGAGAGCAGGGAGTGGGAGCCAGGTGGAGATGGGAAAACTCATGTTATTGTGGGAGCTGCCATGCTGGGCCCACTATTTGGTGAGAGATACGGACATGGGCCAGGAGTTGCGTGGCTGAGGTGACCGACGCCAGAGGATGTCCACCGCGGGTGGCAGATGGTGAGAGCCACAGATGGGGACCTGAAGTGGAGGACCTTGGACCTGCTTTCCTGCCTGGCAGGCACATGTGCCAGGAGGGGCAAGGTGCCACTACTAGGTGGTGCAACATCCACACTTTTATCTTCCATAGGTATCACTGTTGCTGTGTCTGGCATTGTGGGGGTTATCTGTGTTGGCTGGTGGTGTTACAGGGTGGGTGGATTGGCTGGTTAGGCGATTGCCTTCACGTGAGGTGGGTGACTTGATACAGGATTGTATTGATGTTCCTCTCCATGTTTGCACTTAGGTTGTGATGGGCACCGCTGGTGAGGAGAGGGAGGCAGCAAGAGGACCATCAGGCCAGGAGGGGCGAAGGTCCAAAGGTGAGGGACCAGCCTGACATGCGAGCACCTTTTACATTCATGATTACTATATTACATGCTGTGTAAATAGGGCGGGTAGCGGGCGCGGCTTACCATCCATTGACACCACAGCCATGTACCCAACTTGTTAAAGTCAGCTCTGTCTGTGGTACTGCATGTCTTGATTGGTGAGTGGTGGTCCATGGCTTCATCTGGTACATGGCTGTGCCATCCTTTGGCACATAGCCATGCCTGAACAACCAAGTGTGCTGTAAGAGGCCAGTGGGTGCGTGCACTGCAGTCTGTGGCCTCTGTGTGGGCAGGTTTGGGACGTAATCACTGTGGGGTGGTCACACACCACCACAGAGGGGCGCGTCCACACAGCTGCCATGCAGTGGGTGGGCTGTGCTGAGGCTGCATTCACACCATTGACTCTGGTTCCTGTCCTGGTGGATGGTGCTGCAGGAAATCAGAGTGACACTGCAGGAGATCCATATGTTGACAGGGCTCTGTAGATCCTGAAAGGATAGGACTGTCTGGGAGAAGGATACAGTGATGAGGGAGGGAGCATGAGCAGTGATCCGGGTCTTACTGAGGTACTAATGCCCCTGATTTTCCTTGTATCTCTGACCCAATTCACACCCCTCCTTCCTCTATTTGTTCACCCTCGGCCCCTTCCACCCCCACCTTGTTTGTGGCCTCAACCTTTGTAAAGATATGTATAGTTTTGTGATGTTTAACACATTGTTTGATATACCAATGTGGTGGTCTCTGTTTTGCAGTGGCCAGGTGCTCAGCTGCAGTGGTGCATGGCGCTGTGGGAGTGTAGTGCTGTGTGTGTGTGTGTCCGTGGGAAGTGACTATGGTGGAGAGTAGTGTCTGTCACTGTCTGTGTTTCTGTGTTGTTCCTGGCACTGATGACTGTGTGTGTCCATGGCATGCTTGTGTCCATGGCACCACTGTCACCTTTCGATGGCCTGTGCAGCAGACACTTGCAGTTGTGACCCATGGTCTGCTGGCATGTCCATGGTGACAGCCACTGTACCTGGCAGTGGTGGGTTGCCTCCTGTCACTGGTGTGGTGCATGTCGCCTGGGTGACACTGTGGCTCTGCTGTTGCTGTCCCACCCATGCTGTCACCATGTGTTGTAGGATGTGCACCGCTGTCGTCACTTGTGTTTTGGTAAATGCTGGTGTCGTACAGCCCAGTGCCTGCACAGGTGGTTGGCACCCTGTGCTGTGAGGAGTGCTGGCTATGTACATGGTTTGCTGCTCATATGCTGGGGGCTTGCCCTCTCACTGTGTCTCTGTGCTGCCTTGGTATTGGTAGATGCTTGTCCATACACTGTGTTATCCGTGTGGTGCATGGTTCCGGCACCACTGTGGTGTCTGAGCTGGCTGTTGTGGCCAGCGGCTGGTCGGGGTGTGTTCTGGGAGGGTGTGCAGGTGCTGTACCACTGGTGGTGAGGCGGGCGCCCGTCGCGTGGGCACCGTGCTGACACATGGTCGGTCTCTCAGCTACCTCAGGAGGACGTGGTGTCATTGTGTATGCAGTCGTTGCATCGCTGTGTGCTGTCACCACTGATGGGTGCTTGTGCGGGGCTGCCTTGCATGGTTCTGTGGTGCACAGGCCGTATTGTCACAGTGGGGGGTGGTGGCATGCATGGGGTATCCTGCACCGGTGGATGCTTCTCCTGGACAGGGTGTCTGGGGTCATGGTAGGTGGTGCTCTGTATTGCTGGATGTTGTGGCACAGGGTGGTGGTCCTCCTTGCAGTCACAGCTTGCCAGGCGATGAAGTACCCGCTGCGCTCCGCGCGGTTTGCTGTTGGTCAACATGGGGCTGGCGTACCCATCCCTCCTCAGTTGTGCAGTGCATGGGTGGGGGACGGCGTCGTTCTGCAGTGTTCTTCGCCCATCTGTGGCATGGGTGGATGGCCCGTATCTTGGTTTTGCTGTTGCATTACTGCATATTGCATATTATATTATAGCTATGTTATATTATATTTATATTATATCATATCATATTAAATCACATCACATATCATATCATATCATATATCATATCATATCATATCATATCAATCATAGCATATCATATCATATCATATCATATCATATCATATCATATCATATCATATCATATCATATCATATCATGTTAATCACCACACTGTAACAGAGAAAATTTCACACAGGCAAGCTAGACTCTGTAACATACAACATTTATCTCACTGTTTAGAGCTATGCTGCAAAAGAGACAATTTATCTCACTTTTGAGAAAATTTAACACATTAATTAGCACCACAATTTCACAATGATAATGTAACGTATTTAAGCACTACTCTTTTACTCAGATAATCGAACACATAGAACTGCCCAGATATTTTAACACATAGTTTAGCACCACACTTTCACATAGATAAATTAGCAAATAGTTAATTAATTTAATAGTTATAGTATAACAGCACATCATTATACTATATTTTATTATATTATATTATATTATATTATAATATATTATATTATATTAATCACCACACTTTTACACTGATAATTTCACATGGTTTAGCACAACACTCTAAGAGAAATAATCTAACATATTTAATCACCACACTTTAACAGAGATAATTTATCACATAGTTAATTAATTTAATAGTTATAATATTATAACACCTCACCATATTATATCATAGCATATCATTTCATATCATATCATATGATATCATATCATATTATATTAATTTAAGTTACAGTAATCACCTCTCCGTAACTGGGATAATTTCACACAGTTAAGCACAACCCTATAATAGGCAGTATTCAACTAACTGTTTAGACCCTCACTACAAGACTTACAATTTAACAAATGTTTGACAGAATTTAGCAAATAGTTCAGCACCACACTATCGCAGAGATATTTTAACTCATAGTTTAGTACCCCACTGTCAGAGAGATAAATTAAGACAGTTAATTAATTTAATAGTTATAATATTATAACACCACATCACTATATTATATTATATTGTATTATATTAAGTTATGTTATAGTATATTATATTATTTTATACTATAGCTCTGGGGTGGGGCATCATTGGCAGGTGTGGGGAAGGGAAAGCAGGAGGATGAGGTAGCAGAGGTAGAAATCATGGCAGAGAGAGTGAGGGAAGCTCTCAGGTCCAATAAGATGGAGAAAGCACCAGGGCAGGATAAATTACATCCCAGAGGCTGAAGGAACTGGCAGAATTCCTAGCAAAACCCCTGATGGAGCTCTTCAGCATTTCTCTGAGGACAGGGTAGGTGCCCCAGGATTTTAAGGTGGCACATATAGTGCCGATCCACAAGCGGGGATCAAGGGAGGTGGCAGGGAACTACAGGCCCATCAGCCTGACATTGATGGTGGGCAAGGTAATGGAGGGCATTGTCAAGAAGAGACTAGGGTAGGACCTGAAAAAGTTTGAGAGCCTGGACAATAGACAGCATGGATTCATAATGGGGAAATCATGTCAGACAAACCTTGTGGAGTTCTATGACTGGGTGATGAGTGCCTTGGACCTGGAAAGACCAGTGGACATCCTATTCCTTCACTTCAGCAAGGCGTTTGACTCTGTTACTCATGGGGCATGTTGAATAATCTGGGAGAAATGGGGGTGGGGAACCAGATGATCAGATGGATAGGAAATTGTCTAATGAACCAGACCAAGAGGGTCGTGGTTGGAGGGATAGTCTCATCCTCAAGGAGGTTCATTAGTGAAGTCCCTCAGAGATCAGTCCTTGGGTCCCTCCTGTTCAACGCCTACATCTCTGACATAAGGAAGTGTATCAGGAGTTAGATGAGTCTCTTTGTGGATGACTCTTATCTGGGGGCAGTGGTGGAAGGGGAGGAGGAAAGGAGGGTGGCCCTACAGGGGGATCTGGAGGTTCTGGAAAGGTTATCTAGAAAGTGGAATCTGAGGTTCAATGCAGGAAAATGCAAGGTACTGCACCTGGGAGCCAGAAACCTGGACCAAGTGTACACCCTGGGGGGGGAATGCTGCACATCTAGATGGCTGAGAGTGACCTGGGGTGGTAGTGGATGTCAAGATGAACAACTCAGAGAGCTGCAGGAGGTCATCTGCAAAGACCAACATGATGCTTGGATGCATTGCTACGGGGCTCACCTCCAGAAGCAGGGAAGTGATAATCCCACTGTATAACTGCTTGGTGAGGCCGAACCTCGAGTACTGCATGCAGTTTTGGAGGCCACATTTAAAGAGGGACATTGAACTCCTGGAGAGGGTCCAGAGGAGGGCAACCAAAATGATTTGGGGCTTGTGGGACAGAACCTATGGGGAGAGGCTTGAAGAGCTAAATATGTGCAAATTGGGAAGAGAGAAGGGACTGGGGGACATGATAGAGGTCTTCAGGTACATGAAGGGGTAAATAGGGGCAGAGCAGTCAGGATGCTCTGAAGAAAGGAGGTGGGGCACCTAGAGAGCATGGGTGGAAGCTGAAGGGGTGTGCATCAGTGGAGAAAGGAGAAGGTGCTACTTCACTTAGAGGGTGGTGAAGGAAAGGAATGCACTGCCTAGGTGGCTGGTGGATTCAGCAACGGTGGAGGAGTTCAAGAGTGGGTGGGACAGGTACAGGGGAAGGGGAAGCAAAAACAGTCCAGCAAGAGTATCCAGGACTGGGAAGGCAGAAGTCAGAGAGGGAGAGGGGGGCAGCAAGGTCAACTCCTAGGGTGGGGGCTGACCAAATGAGCAGACCCGAAAGACCTATTCTTCTGGCATTTTAGTATGTTTGTAAGTTAGTATATTACATTATATTATATTAATCACCACTTTGTAACTGGTATAATTTCACACAATTAAGGACAACACTGTAACAGAGAGCATTAAACTCAGGCCCAGATATTCAAAAGAGTTGCGCCATGTGCAACAGGGATGCACCAGCTCAAGTCCGAAAATACACCATTCTGCAATATTCAGCGGGAGGCAGATGTGCCCCCCAAATCACAATGCACAAGAGTGCAATGATAATGAATGCATGTGTAACTGAAGGGGGAGGAAACATGCATAAATGGCACAGTGCGATATTCAACAACTTGCGCCATGTGCAATAGGAGAGCAAACGGAAGTTGCGCGAAGCAGTGGAAATGATCCAAAATAAAAAGGAACAAGAGAGAGGTGCAAGAACGCTACAGGGAAGCCACATGTTGCTGAACTGCAGGCAGCTACACAGGCACACAAGAACTGGGAGCAGGACAGGGCAGAAGAGAGACAGAGCACCTTTGACCCCCAGGAACAGGGAAGGTGTGGGGAGCCTCTGCTACAGTGCAGGTCAAAAGGGGGAAGTGCCACACAGCACTGAGGCCACTACAGGGAGGTGTTCCTGGTGCAGGGGGAGGAGCAGCAAGGACAGCAGGGGAAACAGAAACAGCTGCCGGGACCACAAGCCAGGGACATGGCCAGTGCCACCATCCAGAAGGAGGCAGTTATGAGGGGGTGAGAAGGCAGGTGGCAGGGGGGCACAGCCGTGGAAGGGCCCGTCGGTGGTATGCCACCAACAGGCACTACCGAGCCTGCATCAGCTTTGAGCTCTACACTGATACTGAGATCATTGGCCAGTACTGCCTGAACCAGGCGATCCTGAGGCAGCTCTGTGAGCTGTGCAGTGATGTGATGCAGGCACCCACATGACGGAGCCATGCTCTGTCAGTGGAGACCAAAGTGACAGCTTGTATCTGCCTGCTCACCATGGGTACCTTCCAGAGACCTACAGGGGAAATGACAGGCATAACCCAGTCAGCCATGTCATTCCTCACCCAATTCCTCAGCGCACTGCTGCCACGTGCTGCAGAGTACATCCGTTTCCCCAGCACACCGGCAGAGAACACAGCAAACATACAGGATTTCCACAGGGTAGCACGTATGCCTGGTGTGCTTGGGGCAATAGACTGCACCCATGTGGCCATCCACACACCACGTGGGCCCCAAAGGGGCCACATACATGAATCAGAAGGGGTATGCAAGCATCAACTGCCAGGTGGTGTGTGATGCCAAGGGGTGCATAATCAATGTCTCAGCCACGCACTTTGGGGGAGCACAAGATGCCTTCATCTGGTGCCAGTCCACACTGTGCCATAGGTTCAAGAGTGGGGACATCCCCACTGGCCACCTAGTGGGTTGTATGCAAAGCACGCAGAATGTCATGGAGCTTGGGAGGGGCATAGTCAGAGGTGACATGGGTATTGGCCTAGGTGGTCAAAGGCAGGGCGACGCTGATCACCAAATTTACATCCACCCTCTACACACAGGTGACAGTGGATACACACTCCATCCCTGGCTGCTCACACCATACCGGTGGCCCGTGACCCCATAGCAGCAATGCTACAATGAGCACATGCCACCACATGCAATGTCATCGAGCGAGTGTTCGGGATGCTGACGGCACATTTCCATTGCCTGGACATGTCTGGCGGTGCCCTACAGTTTGGCCCCTCAAAGGCCTGCGGGCTAGTACTGGCCTGTTGCATCCTGCACAACATGGCCAATGACAGTGGGATAGCCATACAGGTCGAAGAGGGGGACAGTGATGGGGACGATGAGGACGCTGGTGAAGATGGTGATGGGCAGCCTCCCCTTGGTCGAAGGGACCCCTGACTGATCCAGATGGCACAGCTGCACTGGGACACCATCACAAAGGAGCACTTCAACCAACCCAGGTAAGTCGTGGAGCCACGTGGAACCACCAGTGGCAAAGGCACAACCCACAAACACACATGGACAAAACTTAGTGGTGCATGTCTTAAAGGGAATTGGCCGAGCATAGAACCACCCATGCCGTCAGGGATGGGCAAGGTCTATCATGGCACGTGGTCACACACACACACGCACACCTCACAAGACATGCACAAAGGGTAGGAGGCACGCTGACCCCAACCGCCACCCCTAGCCACACAGACGTCCACAGACCACCACGCCCAGTGCCTGTCATTGTGCATGTGTCAGACGCTGGGCACCATTGCACAGTGGTGAACAGCAGAATGCAGGCTTCATCATGCACCTTCCACAGTGGACAGCAGCCAGGAGGGTGTGCAGAGGGAATGTGTGTGTGCATGCAGGGCCTGGTACCCCACCCGTGCATTGCACATTGAACAACACAATGCACACAGGGCAGCATCACACAATAGCCATGGTGGGAGACAGGTCAGTCATGTGCCACAGTGCCATGGCTGCCATGGATGTGTGGGCAGCCCCACTGAGACCCACCAGCAGTGACAGGCTGACCACTGGCCTCATGGGGTGGCACCGATGGTCCCCAAGGGGTTCCACTGTGTGAACGTGACCGTGCTCATACAGGGGTCTGCAGCACACTGAACATGCCTGCGCCAGGCATTCTCGGGATGCCCACAGCTGAACCTGGTGTCGACAAGGAGGGTGTCACATGGCATTGGGAATGGGGAGGTGGATATTGCACTGCGCAGCATCTGCGATGCATGGGCAAATAACTGTGAGCCCATTGTGGCCATGACAGCTGTGACTGCCTGTCTCTGTCTGTCAATGGCAGCGGTCACATCCTCCCACATCCAGTCCATCCCTGCCAGGAGCAGAGTGGTGTCTCTTTTGTGCCGCTCCTCTGCCTGGTGCAGAGACACACTGAGTGCATCCACCGCCGTCACAAGCCGCACCTGCTGATCGACTGATTCTTGGAGTATTTGGGTGTACTCTTCTAGGAGGTCATCTGCCTGATTGGCATGCAGTCCCTCACGGTGTTCATGGCCCTGATGGGCAGCACCCCTTGAGGGTGGGTGCTGCACACCAGGGTCAGGCCTGGGCATGTCCACAGGTGGTGCACTGATGCTGCCCCCTGACACTGTACCCCCAAGGCCATTGGCCGACTGCTGACACTGCCCCTCTGGCTGCCACTCTCCAGGGCTCAACAGTGCCATCACAGTGGCCACAACAGCCCCACTGTCCTGGACACACACCAGTGCTGCCCCACTGGTGCAGACAGGCACAGGCTGGGACTGTGATGTCATGCAGGCCTCCACGGTGGTACCACCCACGGCCATGCCCTTGATGTCACCTGCTATGTGGCCATCCTGTGGCCCACACATATCACTGTCCTTGAAGTGAGCTCCATCATCATCAGTGACGGACCCAGCACAGCCCAAATCTCAGCATGCTGGCATCCATGGACGCTGGCATGCTGGGATATGGGCAGGGCCTCCTCTGCAACTGCTCCACCAACATCAGTCTGGACATCCAGGTGGGCCCACTGATGCCCTGAACCTTGTATGCCTGGGGAGGTGGATGGACCCTCCTCTATGTCCATGATACCACCCTCAGTGGACAAGCCCAACACCGCTGACCCATGTAGATGCTCAGGAGCTGTAAGGGAACACAGTAGCATTAATGTATCTGCCCTACCCTGTCCCCCCACTGACAGACCAGGACCTACCATGCAGTGATGGGCTACCACCTGTCTAGAATCCACCACCTGGAACACCCTCAATGGCACAATACTGCATGCTGCCAGCAACCCACTCTTCTTGTGGGGTAAGGTGTTGCACGTCCACCTGTCCCCAACCAGTCACAGACCGTGCTGCCCTGATGGCGGCCACCTTGTCCTTAATCCTCCCCTTGTCCATGCCAATCTTCTTTATGCACTCCTCCACGGACCGCTGGTGGTTGCCATGCAAGTTGACAGCACGCGGCATCTCTTCCCATGCAGCAGCATGGGCCTGTGGTGTTTCCCACCGTTTGCTGAGCAGCGGCTCCTGGTCGAGGTAGGCCTCAAACAGGGTATCTGTTTCTGCTTTTGTGAAGTTAGGCCTCCTCTTCCTCCCACATCTTTGTTCCTCTTCCTCCACCACATGATCACTCATTATTCATCCTGTGAGAATGACAGGTGTTACCTGTGACTGTGCAGTCCCATGCATATCCCACATACCACAGTCCACACTCCCAAACAGCATGCAACTCACCACAATAGACTGCAATAACCGACTGTGGCCAGTGCAGCCCAATGGTGCATGTTTATGGCGCAATGCATGCAAATGAGGTGAGGAGCAATTTTAAGTGGATACAGATGCAGTATCTGCTCCATTGAATGGCTGATTAGCCGATTTGCATATGCTGGCTGAATATTGCGCTGTTGCGTTTTGCACAATTGTGTTGAATTTGCTCAGGCAAGTGTGCATTTCTGTGACATGTGCAGTACACACAGAATTGTGCATGCCCGGGGTGATGACGCAGACGCCTGCTGCGCTGCTGACATGCTGTGCATTGGGAGGCAATGTAGGGCACAGCCACCTGTGCCAGTGGCGCTACAACACTGTTCACATATATGGCACTGTGGCACTTGGGCACCGATAGTGCACTGGGGCCACAGCACAGTAGGCCACTACAGGAGGTGACACACAGGCACCCAGTCACACTACATGCATTGAGTACCAATCATACTGTGGCGGTCCATGCATGAGTAACCCTTGACCCTGTGCCTGACCTTTGCCCCCTAGGTGCCATGCATCCGCATGGGTGCACCACTATCGTGCTGTTCGGTGACAGCTTGATAGGGAATGGCAGCGCTGTACTGTGCAGCATCTGCACGTGGCGGACTGCACTACCGAGCACCATTTTTACTCCAACCAGCTGTAGAGATGGCACGGAGGAGGGCTGCTGTGTGGAGCCAGGTGGAGCTGGCCAATTTGGTGGCCATAGTAGAGCCCCATGCTGGAGCACTTTATAGTGATGCACCCCTGGACATGGCCAGGAGCGTAGTATGGGAGGAGGTGGCGGTGGTGCTGGAGGAGGCCACGGGAATTGGGCGCACATCCGAGCAGTGTCGCCACCGATATGGGGACCTCTGGTGGAGAGACCTAGACAGGCTTGCCTGCCTGTGGGCACGTGCCAGGAGGGGCACGGTGCCACGGCCAGGTAGGTGCCCCATCCATACACTGTTAACATCCATACGGGTATCACAGTTGCATGTGTCCGGCACATGGGGGGCTGTCCAATGTTGGCCATGGTGGTGGTATCCATTTGGGGGTGGATGGGTATGGCTGTGTGGGATTGCACACACATGGGGTGGGGGACTTTGCTACCGGACTGTACTGATGTTCCTCTCTCCATATTTGCACCTTAGGCCCAGAGGAGCTCTGGCGGGCGAGGGAGAGGAGGCACTGCCAAGAGGACCAGCAGGCCAGGAGGGATGCAGGACCACAGAGGTGCAGGGACCATCCTGATGATGATGAGTGCCTTACATCCATGATTACTATTGCATGCTGTGTAACAGGGTGGGCAGCGTGGCATGGCCACCATCCATTGACACCACTGCCATGCACGCAACTTGTTACAGTCAGCACTGTCCAGTGGCTCTGCATGTCTGGGAGTGTGTCAATGGTGGTCCATGTGTGCACTGGGTACATAGCTGTGCCACTGCCTTCACACCGCAGAGCCATGTCACTGTACGGCCATGGTGGTGCTGTGTGGGACATGGGCGGTGGGTGTGTGCAGCAGTCCACATGGCTGTGGGTGCCTGGGTAGGCAGGTCTTGTGGATGCGGTCACTGTGGGTGGTCGCACACCATCACAGGGGCATGGCACTCAGCTGATGCCATGCACAATGGGTGGGCTGCATGGGGCTGGACAGTCATACATATTGACTCTGCTCCCTTGTCCTAGGTAGACAATGCTGGATGGCCCTGGAACAGGGCATACAGGAGATGCTGCAGCTGGTATGGGCATCCCTGGCACTGCTGGAGTGGATGGAGTGGCACAGGGTCCAGAGGAGAAGCACCCAGAGGTGCCACAGGAGTGCAGAGCATGGAAGAGAATAGGCCCTCCATGACCCCCTGACACACCTAATCCCCCTGGACCCACCCTCACACCCCTTCTTCCCTCTCCCATTTGTACACCCCTGCCCCATGCCCACCCCCACCTGGTTTGTGGCCCTTCCCCCCAACCTTGAATATATCTGTACATATGTTTGAGTGTTTATATTTTTTAATACATACATTTTGTTATGACAATTGTGGTGGTCTCTGATTTACAGTGGGCTACAGGTGCTCAGCTGCAGTGGTGTTTATGGCGTCAAGGGTGGAGCAAGCATGGGCGTGTGTGTGTCCAGAAGGGAACCACCTATGGTATGGGGGGTATCAGTCACTGTCTGTGGTTTGTGTGTTGTTCTCTGTGCACTGGATGCCTGTGGCAAGTGGTCCACAGTGCATGCACTGTGTGCATTGCACCCCTGTCAGACTATCCATGGCATGTGCAGCTGACACCCTTGGATGTCTGTGATATGCACGGTCTGCTGGCATGTCAGTGGTGGCTGTCCATGCTGGACAACCACTGTACCCTGCACAATGCCAGGTTGCCTCCCATCTCCAGTATGGTGCATGGCTGCCGCCGGTGGCACTGTGGCCTCCACTGTTGTTGTCCCCCCTCCATGCTGTTGCTTGTGTCTCTTGCAGGGGATGTGCTCCACTGTCTGTCACTCATGCTCCGGCCACATGTTGGTGGCATACAGCTTCATGGAGCCTGCGCAGGGTGGCTGGCACACCTGTGCCATATGGGGTTCTGGCCGTGTGCACACAGCCGCTGTGGCCACATACCAGTAGCTTGGTTGACCTGCTACTGTGTCCCTGTGTTGGTGTGCCCTTGGGTATGGGTGGCTGTTTGTCCATGCACTCTGTTGCATGCTGTGTGGCGCATGCTTCCGTGACAGTTGTGGTGGTCCACTGGTCTTCCCAGGTCCAAGGCACTCATTACCCAGTCATAGAACTCCACAAGGTTTGTCTGACATGATTTCCCCAGGATGAATCCATACTGTCTATTTTCTAGGCTCCCCAACTTTTCCAGGTCCCCCCAGTCTCTTCTTGACAATGCCCTCCATTACCTTACCCACCACCAATGTCAGGCTGATGGGCCTTGACTTCAGCAAGGCATTTGACTCTGTTACTCACGGGACCTGATGAATAATCTGGGAGAAATGACGGTGGGGAACCAGATGATCAGATGGATAGGAAATTGTCTAATGAACCAGACCAAGAGGGTCATGGTTGGAGGGAGAGTCTCATCCCCAAGGACGTTCATTAGTGGAGTCCCTCAGGGATCAGTCCTTGGGTCCCTCCTGTTCAACGCCTACATCTCTGACATAAGGAAGTGTATCAGGAGTTAGATGAGTCTGTTTGTGGATGACTCTAAAGTTGGGGCAGTGGTGGATGGGGAGGAGGAAGGGAGTGTGGCCCTACAGGGGGACCTGGACATTCTGGAAAGGTTATCTAGAAAGTGGAATCTGAGGTTCAATGCATGAAAATGTAAGGTACTGTACCTGGGAGCCAGAAACCCTGGCCAAGTGTACACCCTGGGGGGGAATGCTACACATCTCGATGGCTGAGAGTGACCTGGTGTGGTAGTGGATGTCAAGATGAACAACAAGGAGAGTTGCAGGAGGGCATCTGCAATGGCCAACATGATGCTTGGATGCATTGCTAGGGTGCTCACCTCCAGAAGGAGGGAAGTGATAATCCCACTGTATAACTGCTTGGTGAGGCCGAACCTCGAGTACTGCCTGCAGTTTTGGAGGTCACATTTAAAGAGGGACATTGAACTCCTGGAGAGGGTCCAGAGGAGGGCAACCAAAATGATTTGGGGCTTGTGGGACAGGACCTATGGGGAGAGACTTGAAGAGCTAAATATGTACACATTGGGAAGAGAGAAGGGACTGGGAGACATGATAGAGGTCTTCAGGTACATGAAGGGGTAAATAGGGGGAGGAGCAGTCAGGGTGCTCTGAAGAAACAAGGTGGGGCACCTAGAGGGCATGGGTGTAAGATGAAGGGGGCACTTCAGTGGAGAAAGGAGAAGGTGCTACATCACTTAGAGGGTGGTAGAGGAATGCCTAGATGGCTGGTGGAGGCAACAATGGTGGAGGAGTTCAAGAGTGGGTGGTACAGGGGAAGGGTTCTGGAAGCAAAACCAGTCCAGTAAGAGTATTCAGGACTGGGAAGGCAGAAGCCAGAGAGGGAGAGGGGGCAGCAAGGTCAGCTCCTAGGGTGAAAGACCATTAGGCCTATTCTTCTGGCATTTTAGTATGTTAGTATGTTAGTATATTATAATATATTATATTACATTATATTATATTAATCACCACTTTGTAACTGGTATAATTTCACACAATTAAGCACAACACTGTAACAAAGAGCATTAATAGCGATAATTTAAACCAAAGTTCAGCACTACACTATCACAGAGATATCTCTCTAAATAGTTTATCATCACACTGTTTTGTGAGATAAAGTAACCCACAGATGTTGGAGAGATAATGTTACACATAAATTAGCACCACACTATTAAAGAGATAATTTTCCACAACATTTTGAGCCACACTGTGATATATTTTAAACCATAGTTCAGCACCACACTATCAGAGGTATTTTAACAGAACATTCAGCATCATCCTGTCACAGAGAAAATTGAATAGTTTATCAGCACACTGTCTTGTGAGATAAAGTAACCCTTCAGAGTTGTCAGAGAGATAATTTAACATACAGTTATAGTTCTACACAAAGTTTAGTACCACACTGTAAAAGAGACAATTTAAGACAGTTGATCATTGCACTCTCACAGTGGTAATTTAACATGCAGTTTAGCACTGCAGTGTGACAGAGATAATTTAACACATAGGTAAGGATCACATTGTAAAAGAGACAATTTAGATTGCTTATCATCACACTCTAAAAATTATATTGTAGCACCACAGTTTGACTGAGATATATTAACACATAGTTAAGTAATTTAATACTTATAACACCACACCATTATATTAATTTATGTTAGGTGTGTGATGTTATGTTATGTTCTTATGTTATATATTACTTTATAATATATTAATCACCACACAGTTAAGCACAACACTGAAAGAGAGAGCATTTAACTCATTGTTTAGAACCACACTGCAACAGAAACAATTTAATCCTGGTGTGAGATAATTTAACACAAAATTTAGCACCACACTGTCAAAGAGCTAATTTACTGCATAGTTTATCACCATAGTGTCTTGCATGTTAAAATACCCATTGACGTCAGGGAGATTATTTAACACATAAATTAGCCCCACTCTGTTACAGAGATAATTTTCCACATAATTTAGAGCCACACTGTGATATATAGATAGTTCAAACCATAGTTCAGCACCACACCATCACAGAGGTAGTTTAACATACAGTTTAGCACCACCCTGTAAAAGAAACAATTTAAAACAGTTTTAGCAGTGCACTCTCACAGTGAAAGCATCACATAGTTTAGCACTGCAATGTTATGTTATGTTATGTTATGTTATGTTATGTTATGTTATGTTATGTTATGTTATGTTATCTCTATAATGTCACAAAGATAATTTCACACAGATAAGTAAAAGACAGAAACAGAGAGCATATAACTCATTGATGAGAACCACACTGCAACAGAGATTATTTAACTATTTAACCCATGTTTGAGATAATTTAACACATAAATTATCAACACACTGTCACATGGATAGTGTAACACATTTAAGCACCACGCTGTTACAGAGATAATTTAACACATACTTTAGAACCACACTGTGATAGAGATAAGTTAAACCATATTTCAGCTTTACACTGTCAAAGAAAGAAATTTACACAGTTTTAGTACTGAACTGTCACAGAGATAATTAAAAACATTGTTTAATACCACACTCTCAGAGTTAATTTAACACACAGTTTAGCACCACCCTGTGAAAGAAACATTTTAAAAGAGTTTAGCATTGCACTCTCACAGTGATAATTTAACACAAAGTTTGGCACTGCATAGTGGTAGAGATAAAGTAACAGTGTTTAGCACTACACTGTCACAGACAAAATTTATCACATAGTTTTAGTGCTGCGATGTCACAGAGATAATTAAACACATAGTGGAGCACAACACTCTCAAAGTTAATTTAAAACATAGTTTTGCACCACACTGTAAAAGAGACAATTTAAGGTAGTTTATCATCGCACTCTCACAGTTATACTTTAACACAAAGTTTTAGTGCTGCATTGTCACAGAGATAAACACATAGTTTAGCACAACACACTCTGAGTTAATTTAACACACAGTTTAGCATCACACTGTCACACAGATAAATTAGCACATAGTTAATTAATTTAATATTTATAATATTATAAAACAACTCTGTTATATTTTATTACTTTTTTACATTATTATATTATATTATGTTATATTATATTATACAATATTATATTATATTAGATTATAATAAATATATTATATTGTTACTCACCACTTCATAACTGATAATTTCATGCAATTAAGCACCACATTGTAACATAGAGCATTTCACACATTGTTAAGAGCCACACTACTCTAGAGACAATTAAACATTAGTTTGAGATAATTTCACCAACAGATAGGCACCACACTGTCACAGAGATAATGTAATACATTTAATCAGAACATTCTTACAAAGATATTTAACACATAGTTCAGCACCACACTATTGCGGAGATATTTTAAGAGAGTTTAACACCACTCTGTTAAAGAGATAAATTAATGCAGTTATATTATTATAGCTCAACATTATATTGTATCATATCATATACCGTATCATAGCATAGCATAATAATTTATATTATATTATGTTATCATATCATATATCATACCATATTATATACATAATATTATATAATATTGTATTGTATTGTATAATGTTCTATTTATTATATTATATTATATTATATTATATTATATTATATTATATTATATTATATTATATTATATTAATCACCACTCTGTAACAATGGTAATTTCACACAGTTAAGCATAACACTGTAACAGAAAACAATGAACTCATTCTTTTGAACCACACTGAAACAGAGACAGTTTTTCCCATCCTTCCAGATAATGTTATACATAATTAGCACCACACTGTCAAAGAGACAAATTAACACATAGTTAATTAATTCAATAGTTATAATATTATAACATGACAACATTATATTATATTACATATATGTTATGTTATGTTATGTATCATAGTATGTTATATTATATTATATTATATTATATTATATTATATTATATTATATTATATTATATTAATCACCACTCCGTGACAAGGATAATTTCAAACAGTTATGCACAACGCTGCAACAGAGAGCATTGAACTCATTTTTTGAAACACACTTCAACTAAGAGAACTCAACCCAGGGTTGAGATAATATTACACATAAATTAGCATCACACTGCCACATAGATAAATTAACAAATAGTTAATTAATTTAATATTTATAATATTATTACATCACACCATTATATTATATTATATTATATTATATTATATTATATTATATTATATTATATTACATTATATTATATTACATTATGTAATATTATATCATATTATATTGTATCATAATATATCATATCGCATCACATCACATCATACAATATCAAATCATATTATTTCATATCAAATCATATCATATTATATTATACTATACTATATTATACAATATTGTATTACATAATCTTATATTATATCATATCCTATTATACCTCATATCATGATGCATTGTATTGCTTTGTAATGTATTGTGTTTTATTGTGTTATATTATATTATGAGACAAATTAACACATAGTTAATTAATTTAATAGTTATAATATTATAACACCACACTCTTATAGTATATTATATGATAATATATATTATATTATATTATGTTATATTGTATTATATTAAATCATACCATGTCATATCTTAATATATTGCACTGTATCACATTGTATGATATTATATTATATTAGTATCATATTATTTTTATATTATATTATATTAAGCACCATTATGTAAGAGTTAAGCACAACACTGTAAAAGAGATGATTAATTCATTGTTTGGAAACACACTGCAACAGAGACAATTTAACCCATGTTTGAGAAAATGTAACTCCTTAATGAGTGCCACACTGTCACAGAGATAATGTAACACATTTAAGCAGCACACTTTTATAGTAATAATTTAAAACATAGTTCAGCAACACACTTTTGGGAGATACATTTTAGCAGTAACTTTAACACCACACTGTCACAGAAATAAAATGACACATAGTTAATACATTTAATAGATATAATACTATAACACCACACGATTATATTACATTGTATCCTTCCATATCATATCATATCATATCATATCATATCATATCATATCATATCATATCATATCATATCATATCATATCATATCACATGACCTAACATGACAGCACATTACACTACCTCATATCCTATTATATTATATTGTATTTCATTATTTTATATATTATTGTATTATATTATATTATTATAATGTCATTGAGCAGGTGTTCAGGATGCTGAAGGCACATTTCCATTACCTGGACACCTCCGGCGGTGCCCTACAGTACAGCCCCTCAAAGGCCTCTGGGCTATTCCTGGCCTGTTGCATTCTGCACAACATGGCCAACGAATGTGGGATAGCTCTATATGTCAAGAGGGGGACAGTGATGGGGATGATGAGGACGCCAGTGACAATGGTGATGGACAACCCCCCCTTGGGTGATGGGACCCCCAACTGCTCTGGCTGGCACAGCTGCACCAGGACACCATCATGGAGGAGCACTTCAGCCAACCCAGGCTGACCACAGGCCTCATGGGGTGGCACTGAAGGTCCCCAAGGGGTTCCACTGCATTCCACCATACTCATGCAGGGGTCTGCAGCACACCGAACATGCCAGCGCCAGGCGTGCTCGGGATGCCAACAGCTGAACCCAGTGTCAGCAAGAATGGTGTCACACGATGCCAGGAATGGGGGGTGGACATTGCACTGCGCGGTGTCTGTGATGCATGGGAAAATAACTGTGTGTCCCCTGTGGCCATGGCAGCTGTGATTGCATGTGTCAGCTTGTCAATGGCAGCAGTCACATCCTAGTGCATCCAGTCCATCCCTGCCTGGAGCAGAGCGGTTTCTCTGCTGCGAAGCTCCTCTGCCCCCTGCAGAGCCACAATGAGTGCATCCACCGCCATCACAAGCTGCATCTGGTGATTGACTGATGCTTGCAGTAGTGTGCTCATCCAAGAGGTCATCTGCCTGATCGGCATGCTGTCCCTCAGGGTGTGCGCAGCCCTGATGCTCATCACCCCTTGAGGGTGGGCGCTGCTCACCAGGGCCAGGCCTGGGCATGTCCACAGGTGGTGTACTGATGCCGCCCCCTGACACTGTACCCCCAAGCCCATTGGCCGACTTCTGATGCTGCCCCTCTGGCTGCCACTCCCCAGGGCTCAATGTTGTGCCGCAGTGGCTGCAACAGTTCCACTGTCCTGTACACACACCAGTGCTGCCCCACCGGTGCTGACAGGCACAGGCTGGGACTGTGATGACACGCAGGCCTCCATGGTGGCACCACCCAGAGCCATGGCTGCGATGTTACCTGCTGAGTGGCCATCCTGTGGCACACACGTGCCACTGCCCATGATGTTAGTGGCATCATCATTAGTGATGGACCCGGCACCAGCTCGAGTCCCAGCATGCCGGCATCCATGGATGCTGGCATGCTGGGACATGGGCAGGGCCTCCTCTGCACCTGCTCCAACAACCTCAGTCTGGACATCCAGGCGGGCCTACTGTCACACTGAGCAGTGTATTCCTGTGGAGGTGGATGGGCCCTCCTTCATCTCCATCTGACCAGCCTCAGTGGAGATGCCCACCACTGCTGACCCATGCAGATGCTCAGAAGCTGTAAGGGAAAACAAAGTCACATTACTGCATGTGACCTACCCTGTCCCCCCCAATAGACAGACCATGACCTGCCATGCAGTGACGGGCTACCATCCATCTGGAATCCACCACCCGGAACACCCTCAATGGCACAATGCTGCATGCTGCCAGCAACCCTCTCCTTCTTTGGGGTCAGGCGTAGCACCTCCGGCTGTCCCCCACCTGTCACAGACCATGCTGCCCTGATGGCAGCCACCTTCTCCTTAAACCTCCTCCTGTCTGTACCCATCTTCTTCATGCACTCCTGCACGGAGCGCTGGTGGCTGCCATGCAGGTTTACAGCACATGCCACCTCCTCCTATGCAGCAGCACTGGCCTGTGGTGTTCCCTGGCATCTGCAGAGAAGTGGCTCATGGTCTAGGTAGGCCTCGAACAGGGCATCCATCTTGGCCTTCGTAAAAATTGGCCTCCTCCTCCTATCACAACTCTGTTCCTCTTCCTACATAACTCGCTCGTTCATGATTCAGCCTGTGAGAATGACAGGTGTTACCTATGACTGTGCAGTCCCATGCGTGTCCCAAAATCAACAGTCCACACTCCCAAATAGCATGCAAATCAACAATAGAATGCAGTAACTGACTGTGGCCAGTGCAGCCCAATGTCGCACTTTTATAGCGCAACCCATGCAAATGAGGCAAGGCGCATCTCTAAGTGGATGCAAATGCAGTGACTGTGCCATTGAATGGCTGATTAGCTGATTTGCATATGACGGCTGAATATTGCGCTTTTGTGCTTTGCGCAATTGTGTTGAACATGCTGAGCCAAGGGTGCAGTTCTGTGACAAGTGCAGTATACACCTAACTGTGCATGCCTGGGTTGATGACGCTGGTGCCTGCCACACTGCTGATGTGCTGTGCATGGGAGGCAATGCAGGAAATGGCCACCATTGTGCCAGTGGTGCTACAGCACTGTTCACCTATATGGTGCTGTGGCACTGGGGTGTCGTAGGCTACAGGAGGTGGCACACAGGCATCCAATCGAGCTAGATGCTTTGAGTTACAATTGCACTGTGGCTGTCCATGCGCCAGAGACCCTTGACCTTGTGCCCAACCTTGGCTCCCTAGGCGCCATGCGGCAGGCATGGGTGCACCACTATCGTGCTGTTCGGTGACAGCGTGATAGGTAATGGCAGCGCTGTACTGCACAACATCTGCACATGGCAGAACCAAGCTGCAGAGCACCATTTTGACTTAACGGAGCAGTAGAGATGGCGCGGAGGAGAGCAGTTCAGTGGAGCCAGGTGGAGATGGCAAACCTGGTTGCCATTGTGAAGCCACATGTTGGCCCACTATTTGGTGAGATACCTCTGGACAGGGCCAGGAGTCAGGTGTGGCAGGAGGTGGCTGACGCCCTGGAGGAGGCCACCGGTGTGGGGCAGATGGTGGAGCAGAGATGGAGGGACCCGGACCTGCTTGCCATCCTGCGGGCACATGCCAGGAGGGGCATGGTGCCACTACCAGGTAGGTGCAACATCCATACACTTTTATCTTCCATACGGGTATCACGGTTGCATGTGTCCAGCACATGGGGGGGCCATCTGGTGTTGGCCGTGGTGGTGTTTTCAGGGTGTGGGGTGGGTGGGTCTGGCTGGGTGGGATTGCACACACATGCGGTGGGGGTACTTTGCTACCAGATTGTAATGATGTTCCTCTCTCCATGTTTGCACCTTAGGCCCAGATAAGCGCCGGCTGGTGAGGGAGAGGAGGCACCAGCAGGTGGACTATCAGGCCGGGAGGGGTGAAGGTCCGCAGAGATGCAGGGACCAGCCTGATGATGATGAGTGCCTTACATCCATGATTACTGCTGTGCCACTGCCTTCGCATCACATAGCCATGTAACTGAACAACCACAGTGGTGCTGTGCCGGACTTGGTCAGTGTGTGTGCAGTGGTCTGCATGGCTGTGTGCACCTGGGTGGGCAGGTGTTGTGGATGTGATCACTGTGGGTGGTCACACACCATCACAGACGCATGTCCCATGGCTGTATCCCATGCACAGTGGGTGGGCTGCATGGGGCTGTGCATTCACACCTATTGACTCTGCTCCCTTGTCCTAGGTGGATGGCAGCTGCCGGAAATCAGAGTGACACTGCACGAGATCCTACATATTGCCAGGGCCTCCATGTAGATCCTTGAAAGGATAGATCGGCTGGGAGTACGACGGCAGCATGGTGGGAGGAGCAGCCAGAACAGGGAGCAGGGCTCCTACTGAGTGTACTAATGCCCCTGATTTTCCCTACCCCCTGGACCCACTCTCACACCCCTCCTTCCCTCTACCATTTGTTCACCCCTGCCCCTTACACACTCCCGCCTTGTTTGTGGGCCTCCCCCCAACCTTTTGTAAAGATGTGTATATTGTTTTGTGTGATGTTTTACAATACATTTGTTTTGATATACCTAATGTGGTGGTCTCTGTTTTGCAGTGGGCTATAGGTGCTCAGCTGCAGTGGTGTGCATGGTGTCAGGGGTGGTGCAGTCAATTGCATGTGTGTGTGTGTCCATGGGGAAGTGACTATGGTGTGGGAGTAGCTATCAGACTCTGTATGTGTTGTTCCCTGTGCACTGGATGACTGTGTGCAGTGGTCCATGGTGCATGCTCTGTGTCCATGGCACCCCTGTCAGCCAGTCCATGGCCTGTGCAGCAGACACCCTTGCATATCTGTGACCTGCATGGTCCGCACATTCCATCTGCACACTCTCCTGGCTGCTGTCCACTGTGAACTGTGCATGATGATGCCTGCGTTGTGCTGTCTGCCACTGTGCAATGGTGCCCAGTGTCTGACACATGCACTGGGCATGCACTGGGCATGGTGGTCTGTGGACGTGTGTGTGGCTGGGATGGCAGTTGGGGTCGGCGTGCCTCCTACCCTTTGTGCATTTCTTGTGAGATGTGTGTGTGCGTGTGACCGTGTGCCATGTTAGACCTTGCCAATCCCTGACAGCGTGTGCGGTTCCATGCTCAGCCCATTTTCTTAATGACATGCAACCCAAGGGTTTGTCCATGCGTGTTTGTGGGTTGTGTCTTTGCCACTGGTGGTTCCACATGGCTCCATGACTTACCTGAGTTGGTTGAAGTGCTACTCTGTGATGGTGTCCCTGTGCAGCTGTGCCATCTGGATCAGCTGGGGGTCCCACCGACCAAGGGAGGGCTGCCCATCGCCATCTTCACCAGTGTCCTCATCGTCCCCATCGCTGTCCCCCTCTTCGACCTGTATGACTATTCCACAGTCGTTGTCCATGTTGTGCAGGATGCAACAGGCCAGGAATAGCCTGCATGCCTTTGAGGGGCTGTACTGTAGGGCACTGCCAGACATGTCCAGGCAATGGAAGACATGTTCAGCATCTCAAACACCTGCTCAATGACATTGCGTGTGGTGGCATGTGCCTCATTGTAGCATTGCTGCTATGGGGTCGCGGGCCACCGGTATGGTGTGAGCAGCCAGGGACGGAGTGGGTATCCACTGTCACCTTTGTGTAGAGGGTGGATGTTAGTTTGGTGATCAGTGTCGCCCTGCCTTGGACTATCTAGGACAATACCCATGTCACCTCTAACTATGCCCCCCCAAGCTCCATGACTTTCTGCGTACTTTGCCTACTCACCCACTAGGTGGCCAGTGGGGATGTCCCCACTCTTGAACCTGTGGCACAGTGCAGACTGGTGCCAGATGAAGGCATTACGTGCTTCAGGGTGCATGGCACAGACAATGATTATGCACCCCCTGGCATCGCACACCACTTGGCAGTTGATGCTTGCATACCCCTTCCGATTCATGTTTGTGGCCCCTTCAGGGCACTTCCACGGCCGCGCCCCCCTGCTGCCTGCCTTCTCACCCCCTCATAACTGCCTCCATCTGGATGGTGGCACTGGCCATGTTACTGGCTTGTGTTACCCCCCTGGCAGCTGTTTCTGTGTTCCCCCCCACTGTCCTTGCTGCTACTCCTCCTGCACCTTGAACACCTCCCTATAGTGGCCTCAGTGCTGTGTGGCACTTCCCCCTTTTGACCTGCACTGTGGCAGAGGCTCCCCACACCTTCCCTGTTCCTGGGGGTTCCAGGTGCTCTGTCTCTCTCCTGCCCTTTCCTGCTCCCAGTTTTTGTGTGTCTGTATGGCTGCCTGCAGTTCAGCAAAATATGGCTTCCCTGTAGCGTTCTTGCACCTCTCTCTTGTTCCTTTTTATTTTGGATCATTTCTGCTATCACGCTACTTCCGTTTGCTCCCCTATTGCGCATGGCGCATGTTGTTGAATATCGCACTGCGCCATTTATGCAAGGTTCCTCCCCCTTCAGTTGCGCATGCATTCATTATCATTGCGCTGTTGTGCATTGTGATTTGGGGGGCACATCTGCCTCCGCTGAATATCGCATAATGGTGTATTTTCGGACTTGCGCTGGTGCATCCCTGTTGCACATGGCGCAACTCTTTTGAATATCTGGGCCTGAGTTTAATGCTCTCTGTTACAGTGTTGTCCTTAATTGTGTGAAATTATACCAGTTACAAAGTGGTGATTAATATAATATAATGTAATATACTAACATACAAACATACTAAAATGCCTAGCAATAGCCTTAACCCTAAGCCGAACCTACCCCTGACCCTCACCCTGACACTGACCCTGATCCTGACCCTGACCCTAACCCTAACCCTAACCCTCACCCTAACACTAACCGTAACCCTTTCCCTAGCTCTAACCTTTTCCCTAACCCTAACCATAACCCTCACCCTAATGCTAACCCTAACCCTGACCCTAACTCCGACCCTGACCCTAACCCTAACCCTAATCCCATCTCTGACCCTGACCCTATTCCTCACCATAACCCTAACCATAAACCTAACACTAACCCTGACTCTTACCCTAACACTAACCATAACACTCTCACTAACCCTAAGCCTAAACCTAACCCTTAACCATAATCCTAACCCTAACCCTAACCCTCACCATCACCCGAACCCTAACACTAACCTCACTTTCACTCTCACCTTAACTCTAACCATTATGATCACCCTCACCCTCACCCTAAACCTAACCCTTACCTTCACCCTCAGCCACTGCAATGGTGCCCAGCATCTGACACACGCACAATGACAGGCACTGGGCTTGGTGGTCTGTGGACCTGTGTGTGACTAGGGGAGGCAGTTGGGGTTGGCGTGCCTCCTACCCTTTCTGCATGTCTGTGTGTGTGTGTGTGTGTGTGTGTGTGTGTGTGACCAAGTGCCGTGTTAGACCTTGCCCATCCCTGACGGCATGGGCGGTTCTATGCTCTGTGAATTCCCTTTAAGACATGCACCCCTAGGGTTTGTCCATGCACGTTTGTCAGTTGTGCCTTAGCCACTGGTGGTTCCACATGGCTCCACGACTTACCTGAATCAGTTGAAGTGCTCCTCTGTGATGGTGTCCCAGTGCTGCTGTGCCATCTGGATCATTCGGGGGTCCCTTCGACCAAGGGGAGGCTGCCCATCACCATCTTCACCAGCGTCCTCATCGTCCCCATCACTGTCCCCCTCTTCGACCTGTGTGGCTAGCCCACAGTCATTGGCTATGTTGTGCAGTATGCAACAGGCCAGGAATAGCCCACAGGCCTTTGAGGGGCAGTACTGTAGGGCATGGCCAGACATGTCCAGGCAATGGAAATGTGCCTTCAGCATCCCGAACACCCACTCAATGACATTGCGTGTGGTGGCATGTGCCTCATTGTAGCATTGCTGCTATGGGGTCATGGGCCACCAGTATGCTGTGAGCAGTCAGGGGTAGAGTGGGTATCCACTGTCACCTGTGTGTAGAGGGTGGATGTTAGTTTGGTGATCAGCATCACCCTGCCTTTGACCACCTAGGCCAATACCCATGTCACCTCTGACTATGCCCTCCCAAGCTCTTTGTCATTCTGTGTGCTTTGCATACTTACTAACTAGGTGGCCAGTGGGGATGTCCCCACTCTCGAACCTGTGGCACAGTGCAGACTGGTGCCAGATGAAGGCATCTTGTGCTCAACCAGAGTGCGTGGCAGAGACATTGATTATGCGCCCCCTGGCATTGCACACCACCTGGCACTTGATGCTTGCATACCCCTTCTGATTCATGAATGCGGGCCCTTCGGGCACACGTGGTGTACGGATGGCCACATGGGTGCAGTCCATTGCCCCGAGCACACCAGGCATAAGTGCTACCCTGTGGAAATCCAGTATGTTTGCTGTGCGCTCCACCGGTGTGCTGGGGAAATGGATGTACTAAACAGCATGTGGCAGCAGAGCGCTGAGGAATTGGGGGAGGAGGCGTGACACAGCCATCTGGGTTATGCCTGTCATTTCCCCTGTAGGTCTCATGAAGATACCCATGGTAAGCAGGCACATACATGCTGTCACTTTGGTCTCCACTGACAGAGCATGGCTCCGTCATGTGGGTGCCTGCATCACATCACTGCACAGCTCACAGTGCTGCCTCAGGATCACCCTGTTCAGGCAGTACTGGCCCACGATCTCAGTATCAGTGTAGAGCTTGAAGCTGATGCAGGCTCGGTACTGCCTGTTGGGGGCATACTGCCGACGGGCCCTTCCACGGCCATGCCCCTGCCACCTGCCTTCTCATCCCCTCATAACCGCCTCCATCTGGATGATGGCACTGGCCATGTCCCTGGCTTGTGGCCACGGCAGCTGTTTTTGTGTTTCCCCCACTGTCCTTGCTGCTTCTCCCTCTGCACCAGGAACATCTCACTGTAGTGGCCTTAGTGCTGTGTGGCACTTCCCCCTTTTGACCTGCACTGTGGCAGAGGATCCCCACACCTTCCCTGTTCCTGGGGATTCCAGATGCTCTGTCTCTCTCCTGCCCCATCCTGCTCCCAGTTCTTGTGTGCCTGTGTGGCTGACTGCAGTTCAGTAACATGTGGCTTCCCTGTAGTGTTCTTGCACCTCTCTCTTGTTCTCTTTTATTGTGGATGATTTCCGGTATCGCGCAACTTCCGTTTGTGCCCCTATTGCACATGGCGCATGTTGTTGAATATCGCACTGTGCCATTTAGGCATGGTTCCTCCCCCTTCAGTTGCCCATGCTTTCATTATCATTGCGCATTTGCGCATTGTGATTTGGGGGGCTCATCTGCCTCCCACTGAATATCGCAGAATGGTGTATTTTCGGACTTGCACTGGCACATCCCTGTTGCACATGGTGCAACTCTTTTGAATATCTGGGCCTGAGTTTAATGCTCTCTGTTACAGTGTTGTGCTTAATTGTGTGAAATTATACCAGTTACAAAGTGGTGATTAATATAATATAATATAATATAATATAATATAATATAATATAATATAATATAATATAATATAATATAATATAATATAATATAATATAATATCATACTAACATACTAAAATGCCAGAAGAATAGGCCTAATGGTCTTTTGTGTCTGCCCATTTGGTCAGCCCCCACCCTAGAAGTTGACCTTGCAGCCCCCCTCTCCCTCTCTGGCTTCTGCCTCCCCAGTCCTAGATACTCTTGCTGGACTGGTTTTGCTTCCAGAACCCTTCCCTGTACCTGTCCCACCCACTCTTGAACTCCTCCACCATTGCTGCCTCCACCAGCCACCTAGGCAGTGCATTCCATTCCTCCACCATCCTTTAAGTGAAGTAGCATCTTCTCCTTTCTCCTCTGAACACCCCCTTTCAGCTTCCACCCATGCCCTGAGTTAAACGCCTTGCTGAAGTGAAGGAAGAAAATGTCCAGTGGTCTTTCCAGGTCCAAGGCACTCATCACCCAGTCATAGAATTCCACAAGGTTTGTCTGACAAGATTTGCCCAGGATGAATCCATGCTGTCTATTGTCTAGGCTCCCCAACTTTTCCCTAGTCTCTTCTTGACAATGCCCTCCATTACCTTGCCCACCACCTATGTCAGACTGATGGGTCTGTAGTTCCCTGCCACCTCCCTTGATCCCTGCTTGTGGATTGGCACTATATGTGCCACCTTCCAATCCTGGGGCACCCACCCTGTCCTCAGAGAAATGCTGAAGAGCTCCATCAGGGGATTTGCCAGGAATTCTGCCAGTTCCTTCAGCACTCTGGGATGTAATTTATCCTGCCCTGGTGCTTTCTCCATCTTATGTGACCCAAGAGCTTCCTTCACTCTCTCTGCCATGATTTCCACCTCTGCTACCTCATCCTCCTGCTTTGCCTTCCCCACACCTGCCAATGATGCCCCACCCCAGACCTATAGTATAAAATAATATAATATACTATAACATAACTTAATATAATACAATATAATATAATATAATGATGTGGTGTTATAATATTATAACTATTAAATTAATTAACTATGTGTTAATTTATCGTTCTGACAGTGGGGTGCTAAACTATGAGTTAAAATATTTCTGTGATAGTACGGTGCTGAACTATTTGTTAAATTCTGTCAAACATTTATTAAATTGTAAGTCTTGTAGTGAGGGTCTAAACTGTTAGTTAAATACTGTCTATTATAGGGTTGTGCTTAACTGTGTGAAATTATCCCAGTTATGAAGAGGTGATTACTGTAATATAATTTAATATAATATGATATGATATCATATGATATGATATGAAATGAAATGATATGATATGATATACGATATGATATGAAATGATATGCTATCATATAATATAATGGTGAGGTGTTATAATTTTATAACTATTAAATTAATTAACTATGTAATACATTATCTCTGTAAAAGTGTGATGATTAAATGTGTTAGATTATCTCTCTTAGAGTGTTGTGCTAAACTGTGTGAAATTATCCGTGTAAAAGTGTGATGATTAATATAATATAATATAATATAATATAATATAATATAATATAATATAATATAATATAAATATAATATAATATATGTCCTGTTATAATAGTATAACTATTAAATTAATTAACTATTTGTTAATTTATCTATGTGAAAGTGTGGTGCTAAACTATGTGTTAAAATATCTGGGCAATTCTGTGGTGCTGAACTATGTGTTCGATTATCTGAGTAAAAGAGTAGAGCTTAAATATGTTACATCATCATTGTGACATTGTGGTGCTAATTAATGTGCTAAATTTTCTCAAAAGTGAGATAAATTGTCTCTTTTGCAGCGTAGCTCTAAACAGTGAGATAAATGTTGTATGTTACAGAGTCTAACTTGCCTATGTGAAATTTTCTGTGTTACAGTGTGGTGATTAACATAATATAATATAATATGATATGATATGATATGATATGATATGATATGATATGATATGATATGATATGATAGGATATGATATGATATAGCATGCTATAACTGATTTGATATGATATATGATATGATATGATATGATTTAATATAATATAATATGGTATAATATAATATTACAATTTAATGCCATATAAAATAATATAATATACTATAAAGTAAATTTATAATTATGTGTTAATTTCTCTGTGACAGTGTGGCACTAATTAATGTGTTAAATTTTCTCAAAAGTGAGATAAATTCTCTCTGTTGCAGCGTAGCTCTAAACAATGGCCCAGATATTCAAACTTCGCAAAAAAGTATGCTACAGCAGGAGCAATTGCAAGTCCATTGCGCCCATGCACAAGAAGCGCGATATTCAAAAACTGCACAGTCCAAGATGCGCCTACAGCTGATGAATGAATATCGCACCACCTGTGCCACAGCACAACTAGGGAGGTGAACCTGAGCATATTTGATGCGCCATAGCGCAACAAGGGATGTTCAGCTGAGCAGTCCAGATGCACCATAGCACAACATGGGATGTCCCCCAGCAGCAGGGCAGCAATTCAACAGCAAAACCAGGGATACAGGGGCCCACCACCCATGCCACAGATGGGCAGAGGAACACACAGCAGAACAGACATCGTCCCCCCACACCCCGTGCACTGCACAACTGGGGGAGGACTGGAATAACCACTGGCCCATGGAGACCAGCAACCAACCCACAGCTGGGCCAAGGTGCCCCATCACACCCCCAGGCAAGCCACAACCAGCACACAAGGAGGGCTGACCACCCTGTGCCACACCATCCCACCAATGCAGAGCACACGCTGCACCATGACCCCCAGACACCCTACCCAGGAGCACCGTCCACCAGTGCAGGATACCCCATGCATGCCACCACCCCCACTGTGACAATGCAACCCTGTGCACCACAGAACCATGCAAGGCAGCCCCACCATGAGCACCCATCAGTGGGTGGCAGCACACAGTGATGCAACGACTGCATACACAGTGCCACCACGCACATCCCCCCGAGGTACAGCGGAAAGACCAACCATGCATCAGCACACGAGGTCCCCACACGTGACAGGACATGCCCTGCACCACACCACCAGTGGTACAGCACCCTGCACACCCTCCCAAGGACACATCCCAACATAGCACTGGCCACAACAGCCAGCGCAGTCACTCACAGTGGTGCATGGAAGCATGCACCACACAGGATGCAACACAGTGAATGGACAAACACCCACTCATACCCAAGGGCACACCAACACAGGGACACAGTAGTGGGGAAACCAAGCCCCCAGCATGTTGCCATGGAAACTGTTTACACATGGCCAGCACTCCTCCATGGCACAGGAGTGCCAGCCACCCTTCGCAGGCACTGTGGAGCTGTACACCACCAGCATTTGCCAAGAGCACAAGTGACAGACAGTGGTACACATCCCCTGCAACACACACAAGTGACAGCATGGAGGTGGGACAGCAACAGCGGAGGCCACAGTGTCACCCAAGGCAGACATGCACCACACCATTGACAGGAGGCAACCCAGCATTGTGCAGGGTACAGTGGCTGTCCTGCATGGACAACCTCCACTGACATGCCAGTGGACCATGCAGGTCACAGACATGCAAGGGTGTCTGCTGCACAGACCACGAATGGGCTGACAGGGGTGCCATGGACACAGAGCATGCACCATGGACCACTGTACACAGAGCTCAGGGAACAACACATACACCACAGACAGTGACTGATAGCTACTCCCACACCATAGTCACTTCCCCGTGGACACACACACACACGCACATGACTGCACCACCCCTGACACCATGCACACCACTGCAGCTGAGCACCTATAGCCCACTGAAAAACCAAGACCACCACATTAGGAATATCAAAACAAATGTATTGTAAAACATCACACAAAACTATATACATATATTTACAAAAGGTTGGGGGGAAGGCCACAAACAAGGTGGGGTTGGGTAAGGGGCAGGGGTGAACAAATGGTAGAGGAAAGGAGGGGTGTGAGAGTGGGTCCAGGGGGTAGGGAAAATCAGGGTCATTAGTACGCTCAGTAGGAGCCTGGCTCCTTGCTCTGGCTTCTCCTCCCACCATGCTGCCATCGTACTCCCAGCTAGTCTATCCTTTCAAGGATCTCCAGGGAGGCCCTGGCAACATGTAGGATCTCCTGCAGTGTCGCTCTGATTTCCTGCTGCTGCCATCCACCTAGGATGAGGGAGTAGAGTCAATAGATGTGAATGCACAGCCCCATGCAGCCCACCCACTGTGCATGGCATTCGGCCATGGGACATGCATCTGTGATGGTGTGTGACCACCCACAGTGATCGCATCCACAAGACCTGCCAAACCAGGTGCACACAGCCATGCGGACTGCTGCACTCACCCTCCGGCCAAGTCCTGCACAGCACCACTGTGGTTGTTCAGTGACATGCCTATGTGGTGCGAAGGCAGTGGCAGTGGCACAGCATGCATGGACCACCATTGACACACTCCAAGACATGCAGTGCCACTGGACAGTGCTGACTGTAACTAGTTGCTATCATGGCAGTGGTGTCAATGGATGCTGGCCATGCCCTGCTGCCCACCCTGTTACACAGCATGCAATAGTAATCATGGATGAAGGGCACTCACCATCATGCTGGTCCCTGCAACTGTGCAGACCTTTGCCCTCCCGCCTGATGGTCCTCCTTCTGGTGCCTCCTCCCTCACCAGCCGGGTGCTCTCCTGGGCCTAAGGTGCAAACATGGAGACACCGAACATCAGTACAATCCTATAGCAAAGTCCCTCACCCCATGTGTGTGCAATCCCACCCAGCCAGACCCACCCACCCCACACCCTGAAAACACCACCACGGCCAACACCGGATGCCCCCCACATGTGCCGGACACATGCAACCGTGATACCCATATGGAAGATAAAAGTGTATGGATGTTGCACCTACCTGGTAGTGGCACCGTGCCCCTCCTGGCATGTGCCCACAGGCAGGCAAGCAGGTCCGGGTTCCTCCTCCTCAGGTCCCCATATCTGTGGCGGCACTGCTCCACCATCCGTTCCACACCAGTGGCCTCCTCTAGGGCATTGGCCACCTCCTGCCACACGTGACTCCTGGCTCTGTCCAGGGGCATCTCACCAAATAGTGTGCCAACATGTGGCTCCACAGTGGCAACCAGGTTTGCCATCTCCACCTGGCTCCACTGTACTGCTCTCCTCCACGCCATCTCTACTGCTCGGTTAATTCAAAATAGTGCTCTGCAGTGCGGTTCTGCCACGTGCAGATGTTGTGTGGTAAAGTGCTGCCATTCCCTATCATGCTGTTACCGAACACTGCGATAGTGGTGCACCCATGCCTGACGCATGCCACCTAGGGGGCCAAGGTTGGCACAGCGTCAAGGTTCTCTGGTGCACAGACAGCCACAGCACGATTGGAACCCAATGCATCTAGCGTGATTGGGTGCCTGTGTGCCACCTCCTGTAGCAGCCTACCGCACTGTTTCCCCAGTGCGCCTATGATGCCCCAGTGCCACAGCACCATATAGATGAACAGCACTGTAGCACCACTGGCGCAATGGTGGCCATGCCCTGTATTGCCTCCCATGCACAGCACATCAGCAGTGTGGCAGGCACCTGTGTCATCAACCTGGGCATGTGCAGTTAGGTGTATACTGCGCATGTCACAGAACTGCACCCTTGGCTCTGCATGTTCAACACAATTGTGCAAGGCACAAAAGCGCAATATTCAGCCGTCATATGCAAATCAGCTAATCAGCCATTTAATGGCACAGTCACTGCATTTGCATCCACTTAAAGATGCGCCTCACCTCATTTGCATGGTTTGCGCTATAAAAGTGCGACAATGGGCTGCACTGGCCATAGTCAGTTACTGCAGTCTTTTGGTGAGTTGCATGCTGTTTGGGCGTGCGGACTGTGGATTTTGGGACATGTATGGGACTGCACAGTCACAGATAACACCTGTCATTCTCACAGTCTGAATCATGACCGAGCGAGTTGTGGAGGAAGAGGAACAGAGTTGTGGGAGGAGGAGGAGGAGGCCAAATTTCACGAAGACTGAGATGGATGCCCTGTTCAATGCCTACCTAGACCATGAGCCACTTTTCTGCGGATACCAGGAAACACCACAGGCCTGTGCTGCTGCAAGGAGGAGGTGGTATGCTGTAAACCTGCATGGCAGCCACCAGCGCTCAATGCAGGTGTGCATGGAAGAAGATGGGCACAGACAGGAGGAGGATTAAGGAGGCTGTGGCTGCCATCAGGGCAGCATGGTCTCGCACAGGTATGGAGTCGGAGGTGCTCGCGCCTGACCTCCAAAGGAGGAGAGGTTGCTGGCACTTGCAGCGTTGTGCCATTGAGGGTGTTCTGGGTGGTGGATACCAGACAGGTGGTAGCCCATCACTGCCTGGCAGGTTCATGGTCTGTCTATTGGGGGGACAGGGTAGGTCACATGCAGTAACGTGACTTTGTTTTTCCTTACAGCTCCTGAGCATCTGCATGGGTCAGCGGTGGTGGGCTTCTCCACTGAGGCTGGTCAGATGGAGATGGAGGAGGGCCCATTCACCTCCACAGGAATGCACTGCTCAATGTGACAGTAGGCCCACCTGGATGTCCAGAATGAGGTTGTTGGAGCAGGTGCAGAGAGGCCCTGCCCACGTCCCAGCATGTCAGCATCCATGGATGTCGGCATGCTGGGACTCGGGCTGGTGCCGGGTCCATCAGTAATGATGATGCCGCTAACATCATGGGCAGTGGCACGTGTGTGCCACAGGATGGCCACACAGCAGGTAACATCGCAGCCATGGCTCTCGGTGGCGCTGCCATGGAGGCCTGCATGTCATCACAGTCCCAGCCTGTGCCTGTCAGCACCGGTGGGGCAGCACTGGTGTGTGTACAGGACAGTGGAACTGTTGCAGCCACTGTGGCGCAACATTGAGCCCTGGGGAGTGGCAGCCAGAGGGGCAGCATCAGCAGTCGGCCAATGGGCTTGGGGGTATAGTGTCAGGGGCGGCATCAGTGCACCACCTGTGGACATACCCTGGCCTGGCCCTGGTGTGCAGTGCCCACCCTCAAGGGGTGATGAGCATCAGGGCTGCGCACACCCTGAGGGACAGCATGCCGATCAGGCAGATGACCTCTTGGATGAGCACACTACTGCAAGCATCAGTCAATCACCAGATTCAGCTTGTGATGGTGGTGGATGCACTCAGTGTTGCTCTGCAGGGGGCAGAGGAGCTTTGCAGCAGAGAAACCGCTCTGCTCCTGGCAGAGATGGACTGGATGCACTAGGATGTGACCGCTGCCATTGACAGGCTGACACATGCAATCACAGCTGCCATGGCCACAGGGGACACACAGTTATTTGCCCATGCATCACAGACACCGTGCAGTGTAATGTCCACCCTCCATTCCCGGTGTCGTGCGACACCATCCTTGTCGACAGCGGGTTCAGCTGTTGGCATCCCAAGCACTCCTGGTGCTGGCATGTTCGGTGTGCTGCAGACCCCTGCATGAGCATAGTGGAATGCAGTGGAACCCCTGGGGGACCTTTGGTGCCACCCCATGAGGCCTGTGGTCAGCCTGGGTTGGCTGAAGTGCTCCTCCCTGATGGTGTCCTGGTGCAGCTGTGCCAGCCGGAGCAGTCGGGGGTCCCATCACCCAAGGGGGGGTTGTCCATCACCATTGTCACCGGCGTTCTCATCATCCCGATCACTGTCTCCCTCTTCAACCTATAGAGCTATCCCACATTCGTTGGCCATGTTGTGCAGAATGCAACAGGCCAGGAATAGCTCACAGACCTTTGAGGGGCTGTACTGTAGGGCACTGCCGGAGGTGTCCAGGTAATGGCAATGTGCCTTCAGCATCCTGAACACCCACTTAATGACATTACATGTGGTGGCATGTGCCTCATAGTAGCATTGCTGTGATGGGGTCGCGGGCCACCGGTATGGTGTGAGCAGCCAGGGACGGAGTGGGTATCCACTGTCACCTTTGTGTAGAGGGTGGAGGTTAGTTTGGTGAACAGCATCACCCTGCTCTGGGCCATGTAGGCCACTACTCATGTCACCTCTGACCATGCCCCTCCCAAGCCCTATGTTTGTCTCTGGTGGTTTGCATACTCACCCACTAAGTGACCAGTGGGGATGTCCCCACTCTCAAATCTGTGGCACAGTGCTGACTAGTGCCAGATGAAGGCATCATGTGCTTCCCCCAGGGTGAATGGCACAGACATTGATTATGCGCCCCCAGGCATCGTACATCACCTGGCAGTTGATGCTAGCTTAGTCCTTATGATTAATGTATGCGGCCCCCTCAGGACCAGGTGGTGTGCAGATGGCCACATGTGTGCAGTCTATTGCCCCTAACACACAAGGCATACATGCTGTCCTGTGGAACTCCTGTGTGTTTGCTGTGCACTCCGCTGGGGAAATGGATGTACTCCGCAGCACATGGCAGCTGAGGAATTTGGTGAGGTGGCATGACTCAGCTGACTGGTTTATACCTGTGGTGTCCCCTGTTGGTCTCTGGAAGGTACCCATGGTGAGGAAGCACATGCAAGCTGTCACTTTAGTCTCAACTGACTGAGCATGTCTCCATCATGTGAGTGCCTGCATCACATTACTGAACAGCTCACCTCAGAGCCACCTCAGAATTGTCCAATTCAGGCGGTACCAGCCCACGAGCTCGGTATCACTGTACAGCTTGAACCTGGTGTGGGCTCGGTACTGCCTGTTGGGGCATACCGCCGAGGCGCCCTTCCATGATATAATGTGAAATAGTATGCTATGATTGATATGATATGATATGGGATGAGATATGATGTAATGTGATATGATATGATATAATATAATGCACAATAGTATATTATAATATAATATAATATAATATAATATTACAATGTAATATAACATATAACACAACATAATATAACGTGATATATAGTACATTAGAAATTAGCGATGTGGTGTTATAATATTATAACTATTAAATGAATAAACTATGTTCTAATTCGTCTCTGTGACAGTGTCATGTTAATATCTTTTCATACCATATCATATCATATCATATCATATCATATCATATCATACCATATTATATGATACTATAGTATATCATATCATATTATATTATAAAATATTATGTTAAATTACATTATATCATATCATATTGTTTCATATCATGTCATAACATATCACATCACATCATATTATATCACATGATAGATCTTTAATCATATCATATCACATCATATGATATTATATATTATATTATATTGTATCATATTGTATTGTATTGCATTGCATTATAATATATCATACTATGCTATGATATATTGATCACTTCGTAAAAGGTACAATTTCAGGCAATAAAGCACAACAGTTTAACAGAGAGCATTCAACTCATTGTTTAGCACCACACTTCAAATGAGACAATTTTACCCATCTTTGTGATGATTTAACACATAGGTTAACACCACACTGTCATAGGGATAAATTAACACATCGTTAATTAATTTGATAGATATAATATTATTTCACCACACCCCTGTATTCTATTCTATTCTATTCTATTCAGCGTGGGTCAGTTGGTAGCACATCCGCCTCTGGACCAGAAGGTCGTGGGTTCTTGTCCCACACCGGGATTGGACTTGCACCTAAAAATCGCTGGCATCCGAGTGCAGTATTGGGGGGTGCTGTACTGCTTGGTTGTGCCATCCTGCGGATGAGACATTAAACTGAGGTCTCTTCTACCCATCCTAGTGTTGTCCTGGTGGATGTCCAGGTGGAAGTAAAAAAACCCAGGGCACTCTTCACAAAGAGTAGGGAACATTCCCGGTGTCCTGGCTAACATTCCCCTTCCCATAAACTGGTTCATGCAATTATCCAGGCTATGTGTGGGTGATGATGTGCGATATGGCCGCCACCACACATTCAGTCCCTTCACTAGCATTGCTTGTAAAGCACTTTGGATGTATGAAAAGCGCTATATAAATGCTGATTCTTCTTCTTCTTCTATTCTATTCTATTCTATTCTATTCTATTCTATTCATCAGCACTCTCTCATAGGGTAATTTCACAAAGTTAAGCACAACACTATAACAGACAGCATTGAACTCAATTTTTAGAACCAGACTGCAACACCCAATTTAACCCATATTTGAGATAATTTAACACTTAGATCAGCACCACACTGTCGCAGAGATAATTTAAAACATAGTTCAGCACTACACAGGGATATTTTAGCACATAGTTCAGCACCACCCTGTAACATAAATAATTTAGCAAATAGTTTATCACCACACTGTCTGTGAGATAAAATAACACATAGATGTCATAGAGGTAATTTAACACATAGTTTAGCACCACCATGTCACAGAGCTATATTAATACACAGTTTAGCACCACACTGAAAATGAGACAATTTAGGAGAGTTTAATTTTGCACTCTCACAAATATATTTTAACACATAGTTTAGAACCACAATTTTACTGAGATAAATTAACACATAGTTAAGTAATATAATAGTTATAATGTTATAACCTCACACCATTATGTTATGTTAGGTTATGTGATATTTAATGTTATATATTATATTATATTATATTATATTATATTATATTATATTATATTATATTATATTATAATTATTATATTATATTATATTATATTATATTATATTATATTATATTATATTATATTATATTATATTATATTATATTATATTATAATTATTATGTTATATTATATTATATTATATTATATTATATTATATTATATTATATTATATTATATTATATTATATTATATTATATTATATTTTGTTATGATATATTATGTTATATTATATTATGTTATTCACCACACCATAACAGAGATAATTTCACACAGTAAAGCAAGACACTGAAACAGAGAGCATTTGACTCCTTGTTTGGACCCACACAGCAAGAGAGACAATTTAACCCATGTTTGAGATAATTTAACACATACACACAGTCACAGAGATAATGTAACACATCTAAGCACCTCACTTTTACAGAGATAATTTAACATATAGTTTAAAACAACACTGAGATAGACATAATTTTAACCATAGTTCTTCACCACACTATCACAGAGATATTTTAACACATAGCTCAACACCACACTATCGCAGAGCTATTGTAACACAGTTTAGCACCACACTGTCACAGATATAAATGAACACATAGTTAATTAAGTTATATTATAACCCCTCACCAGTGTATTCTATTCTATTCTATTCTATTCTATTCTATTCTATTCTATTAATCACCTCTCTGTAACAGGAATAATTTCATTCAGTTTAGCACAACGCTGTAACAGAGATCATTTAACTCATTGATGAGAACCACACTGCAACAGAAACTATTTAACACATGATTGAGATAATTTAACACATAAATTAGCACCACACTGTGATGGGGACAATATAACACATCTAAGCACCACACTGTTACAGAGATAATTTTACACATAATTTAGAACCACAATGTGACAGAGATAATTTGAACCATATTTCAGCTTTACACTGTCACAGAGATAATTTTACACAGTTTTAGCCCTGCACTGTCACAGAGATAATTAAAAATATAGTTTAACACCACACTCACCTAAGTTAATTTAACACACAGTTTAGCACCTCACTGTAAAAGATACAACTTAAGACAGTATATCATTGCACTCTCACAGTGATAATTTAACACATAGTTCAGGACCACAATATCACAGAGATATTTTAACACAGTTTAGCACCACACTGTCACAGATATAAATAAACACATAGTTAATTAATTTATGTTATATTATAACCCCACACCAGTGTATTCTATTCTATTCTATTCTATTCTATTCTATTCTATTCTATTCTATTATTCACCACTCTCTCATAGGGTAATTTCACAACATTAAGCACAACACTGAAACAGAGAAGGTGTTGAACTATGTTTCAAAATGTCTGTGCGATTGTGTGGTGCTGAACAGAGTGTTAAATTATCTCTAACAGTGTGAGTATTAAATGTATTACATTAGCTCTGTGACAGTGTGGTGCTAATCTCTGTGTTGAATTATCTCAAAAATTGTTAATTTGTGTCTCTTGTAGTGTGGTTTCAGGCAGTGAGTTAAATGCTTTCTGTTACAATGTTGTGCTTAACTGTGTGAAATTATCCATTACAGAGTGGAGATTAATATAATATAATATAATATAATATAATATAATATAATATAATATAATATAATATAATATAATATAATATAATATAGTATGATATACTATTATATGAACTATGTGTTAATATAATATAATATAATGTAATATAATATGGTATGATATGATGTAATGTAATATTTTATATTATTTAATAGCTATAATATTATAACATCACACCATTTTATTAAATGGTGTGGTGTTATAATATTATAGCTATTAAATTAACTGTGTGTTAATTTATTTCTGTGACAGTGTGGTGCTGATCTAAGTGTTAAATTATCTCAAATATGGGTTAAACTGGGTGTTTTAGTCTGGTTCTAAAAATTGAGTTCAATGCTGTCTGTTACAGTGTTGTGCTTAACTTTGTGAAATTACCCTATGAGAGAGTGGTGATGAATAGAATAGAATAGAATAGAATAGAATAGAATAGAATAGAATACAGGGGTGTGGTGAAATAATATTATATCTATTAAATTAATTAACGATGTGTTAAATTATCCCTGTGACAGTGTGGTGTTAAACTATGTGTTAAATCATCACAAAGATGGGTAAAATTGTCTCATTTGAAGTGTGGTGCTAAACAATGAGTTCAATGCTCTCTGTTACACTGTTGTGCTTAATTGCCTGAAATTGTACCTTTTACGAAGTGGTGATTAATATATCATAACATTGTATGATATAATATAATGCAATGTAATGCAATACAATACAATACGATACAATATAATATAATATATATCATATGATATGATATCAGATGATATATCATATGATATGATATATATGATATATGATAAAAGATCTGATATCATGTTATATAATATGATGTGATGTGATATGATATGATATGACATGTAATGAAATGATATGATATGATATAATGAAATTTAACATAATAAAAAATAATATGATATAATATACTATAGTATAATATAATATGATATGATATGATATGAAATGATATGATATAGTATGAAAAGATATGACATGACATTGTCACAGAGACAAATTAGCACATAGTTTATTCATTTAATAGTTATAATATTATAACACCATACCACTTATTTATAATGTATTATATATTATGTTATATTACATTGTCATATTATATTATATTATATTATATTATATTATATTATATTATATTATATTATATTATATTATATTATATTATATTATATGGCATCATATCATATCATATCATATCACATCACATCATATCATATCATATCATATCATATTACATCACATCTCATCACATATCATATCATATGAATCATAGCATACTATTCCACATTATATCATAGAAGGGTCCGTCGGTGGTATGCCTCCAACGAGCCCGCACCAACTTTGAGCTGTACAGTGATACTGAGATCGTGGGCTGGTACAGCCTGAATTGGACAATTCTGAGGCGGCTCTATGAGCTGTGCAGTGATGTGATGCAGGCACCCACACGACGGAGACATGCTCAGTCAGTAGAGACTAAAGTGAGAGCTTGTACATGCTTGCTCACCACGGGTACCTTCCAAAGACCAACAGGGGACACCACAGGTATAAACCAGTTGGCTGCGTCAAGCCACCTCACCCAATTCCTCAGCTGCCACAAGCTGCAGGAGTACATCCATTTCCCCAGCGGAGCGCACTGCAAACATACTGGAGTTCCACAGGGCAGCATGTATGCCTGGTGTGTTAGGGGCATTAGACTGCACACATGTGGCCATCCGCACACCACCTGCCCCGAGGGGCCACTTACATTAATCGCAAGGGTTATGCTAGCATCAACTGTCAGGTGGTGTGCGATGCCAGGGGGCGCATAATCAATATCTGTGCCATGCTGCCTGGGGGAGCATATGATGCCTTCGTCTGGCACCAGTCAGCACTGTGCCACAGATTTGAGAGTGGGGACATGTCCACTGGTCACTTAGTGGCTGAGTATGCAAACCACATGGACAAACATAGTGCTTGGGAGGGGCATGGTTAGAGGTGACATGGGTACCTTACATGGCCCGGGGCAGGGCGATGCTGAGGTGACAGTGGATACCCACTCTGTCCCTGGCTGCTCACACCATACCGGCGGCCTGCAACCCCAACAATGCAATGCTACAATGAGGCACATGCCACCACATGTAATGTCATTGAGCAGGTGTTCGGGATGCAGAAGGCACGTTTCTGTTGCCTGGACACCTCCGGTGGTACCCTACAGTACAGCCCCTCAAAGGCCTGCAGACTATTCCTGGGCTGTTGCATTCTGCACAACATGGCCTACAAATGTTTGATAGCTCTACAGGTCAAAGAGGGGGACAGCAATGGGGATGATGAGGACGCTGGTGACAATGGTGATGGGCAGCCCCCCCTTTTGCATCGAGACCCCCGACTACTCCGGCTGGCACAGCTGCACCGGGACACCATCACAGAGGAGCACTTCAGCCAACCCAGGCAGACTACTGGCCTCATGGGGTGGCACCAATGGTCCCCCAGGGTTCCACTGCATGAAAGCGACCGTGCTTATGCAGGGGTCTGCAGCACACCGAACATGCCTGTGCCAGGTGTGCTCTGGATGCACACAGCCGAACCCGGCATCAACAAGGATGGTGTCGCACGACGCCGGGAATGGGGGGTGGACATTGCACTGCATGGTGTCTGTGATGCATGGGCAAATAACTGTGTGTCCCCTGTGGCCATGGCAGCTATGATTGCATGTGTCAGTGGTCACATCCTCCTGCATCCGGTCCATCCCTGCAAGGAGCAGAGCAGTTTCTCTGCTGCAACGCTCCTCTGCCCCCTGCAGTGCCACACTCAGTGCATCCACCGCCGTCACAAGCCACATCTGGTGTCTGACTGATGCTTGCAGTAGTGTGCTCATCCAAGAGGTCATCTGCCTGATTGGCATGCTGTCCCTCAGGGTGTGCACGGCCCCGAAGCTCATCACCCCTTGAGGGTAGGTGCTGCACACCAGGGCCAGGCCTGGGCATGTCCACAGGTGGTGCACTGACGCTGCCCCCTGACACTGTAACCCCAAGCCCATTGGCCGACTACTGATGCTGCCCCTCCGGCTGCCGCTCCCCAGGGCTCAATGTTGTGCTGCAGTGGCTGCAACAGTTCCACTGTCTTGTACACAGACCAGTACTGCCCCACCAGTGCTGACAGGCACAGGCTGAGACTGTGATGTCATGCTGGCCTCCATGGCGGCACCACCCACAGCCATGGCTGCAATGTTACCAGCTGTGTGGCTATCCTGTGGCACACACGTGTCACTGCCAATGATGTTAGCGACATCATCATTAGTGACGGACCCGGCACCAGCCCAAGTCCCAGCATGCTGGCATCCATGGATGTTGGCACAATGGGACATGGGCAGGGCCTCCTCTGCACCTGCTCCAACAACATCAGTCTGGACATCCAGGCATGCCTACTTTCACACTGAGCCCTGTTTTCCTGTGGAGATGGATGGGCCCTCCTCCATCTCCATCTGACCGGCCTCAGTGGAGAAGTCCACCATGCTGACCCATGCAGATGCTCAGGAGCTGTAAGGGAAAACAAAGTCACATTACTGCATGTGACCTACCCTGTCCACCCCAATAGACAGACCATGACCTGCCAGGCGGTGACAGGCTACCACCCTTCTGGAATCCACCACCCAGAACACCCTCAATGGCACAACACTGCATGCTGCCAGCAACCCTCTCCTCCTTTAGGGTCAGGCATAGCACCTCCGGCTGTCCGCCACCTGTCGCAGACCGTGATGCCCTGATGGCAGCCACCTTCTCTTTAATCCTCCTCCTGTCTGTGCCCATCTTCTTCATGCACTCCTGCATGGAGCACTGGTGGCTGCCATACAGGTTTACAGCATGTGCCACCTCCTCCCATGCAGCAGTACAGGCCTGTGGTGTTCCCTGGCATCCGCAGAGAATTGCCTCGTGGTCTAGGTAGACCTCAAACAGGTCATCCATCTCAGCCTTCATGAAATTTGGCCTCCTCCTCCTCCCACAGCTCTGTTCCTCTTCCTCCACAACTCGCTCGGTCATGATTCAGCCTGTGAGAATGACAGGTGTTACCTGTGACTGTGCATCCCCACCCCCATTTCTCCTACATTATTCAACAGGCCTATGTGAGGAACAGAGTCAAATGCCTTGCTGAAGTCAAGAAAGAGGATGTCCACTGGTCTTCCCAGGTCCATGGCACTCATCAGCCAGTCAGAGAACTCAACAAAGGTTTATCTGACATGATTTCCACATGATGAATCCATGCTGTCTATCGTCCAGGCACCCCAACTTTTCCAGGTCCCCCCATGTCTCTCCTTGACAATGTCCTCCATTACCTTGCCCACTATCAATGTCAGACTGATGGGCCTGTAGTTCCCTGCCACCTCCCTTGATCCCGCTTGTGGCTAGGCACTGTATACACCACCTTCCAATTCTGGGGCACCCACGCTGTCCTCAGAGAGATGCTGAAGAGCTCCATCAGGGGTTTGGCCAGGACATCTGCCAGTTCCTTCAGCACTCTGGGATGTAATTTATCTGGCTCTGGTGCTTTCTCCATCTTATGAGAACCAATGGCTTCCCTCACTCTCTCTGCCATGATTTCCACCTCTGCTACCTCATCTTCCTGCTTTGCCTTCCCCACACCTGCCAGTGATGCACCCTTCCCCTGAGGTATAATATAATATAATATAATATAATATAATATAATATAATGTAATGTAATATAATGTAATATAATATAATATAATATAATATAATATAATATAATATAATATAATATACAACACAAGACAATACAATACAGTACAATACAATATAATATAATATAGTATAATATAATATAATATAATATTGTGGTGTTAAAATATTGTAACTATTAAATTAATTTAGTATGTTTTACTTATCTCTCTACAGTGAGATGCTAAACTATGTGTTAAATGATCTCAATCATTGGTTAATTTGTCTCTATTGTAGTGTGGTTCTAAACACTGAGGCCCGGATATTCAAACTGTGCCCAAAAAGTGCGCAACAGCATGAGCAAGTGCAAGTCCACTGTGCCCAAGTGCAAGAAGAGCGATATTCAAAACCTGCGCAGGTCAAGATGCGCCTGTGACACACGACTGAATATCATGCCACCTGCACCATAGCACAACCAGGGATGTGCAGTTGCGCATTTCAGGTGCACCATAGTGCAACCAGGGAAGCTCAGTGGAGCAGTCCAGATGTGCCATAGCGCAACCAGGGATGCCCCGTGGAGCAGGGCAGCAGTGCAACAGCACAACCAGGAATGTGCAGGGACAGGATGCAGAGGCCCACCAACCATGCCACACATGGGCAGAGGAGCACACAGCCGAACAGATATCGCCCCCATACCACATGCACTGCACAACCGGTGGAGAACTGGAATAACCACTGGCCCATGGATACCAGCAACCAACCCACAGCCGGGGCATGGTACCCCAGCACCCCCTCTGGAAAGCTGTGACTGGCACACACAGAGGGCTGACCACCCCATGCAACACCCTTGCACCAATGCAGAGCACACCCTGCACCACAATCACCATACACCCTTCCCAGCAGTAGTGCCAACAGTGCAGGACACCCTATGCATGCCTAATCATCCACTGTGACAATGCAACCCTATGCATGATGGAGCCATGCAAGGAAGCCTCACCATGTACACCCTGCAATGGGTGGCAGCAGACAGTGGTGCAACAACTGCATACACAGTGCCAGCCTGCATGCCCCAATGTACAGCTGAGAGACTGACCATGCATCGGCACGAGGTACACCACATGTGACAGAACATGCCCCAGACCCCACCACCAGTGGTACAGCACTCTGCACACCCTCCCAAGGACACATCCCATCCCAGCGCTGGCCACAACAGCCAGCACAGACACACACAGTGTTGCAGGAAGCATGCACCACACAGCATGCAACACAGTGCATGGACAAACAGCCACCCATACCCAAGGGCACACCAACACAGGGACACAGTAGCGGGTCAAACAAGCCACTGGCGTGTGGCCACAGCAGTCATGTACACAGGGCCAGCACCCCTATATGGCACAGGTGTGCTAGCCACCCTGCGCAGGCACCATGAAGCTGTATGACACCAGCATGTGGCCGGAACACAAGGGACAGACAGTGGAGCATATCCTCTGCACCAGACACAAGCAACAGCATGGAGGGGGGACAACAACAGCGGAGGCCACAGTGCCACCGGAGGCAGCTGTGCACCATAATGGGAAGGCAACCTGGCATTGTGCCGTGTACAGTGGTTGTCCAGCATGGACAGCCACCACTGACATGCCAGCAGACAGTGCATATCACAGACCTTCAAGGGTGTCAGCTGCACAGACCATGGATAGTCTGACAGGGATGCCATGCACTCAGTGCATGCACTGTGGACCACTGCACACAGTCATCCAATACAGAGAGAACAACACACAAACCACAGACAGTGACTGATCCCCACCCACACCATAGGTGGTTCCCTTCTGGACACACACACGCCCATGCTTGCACCACCCTGATGCTGTGCACACCACTGCAGTGGAGCACCTGTAGCCCACTGCAAATCAGAAGCACCACAATTGTCATAACAAAATCTATGTATTAAAAATATAAACACTCAAACATATGTACAAATATATAGAAGGTGGGGAAAGGGCCACAAACCAGGTGGGCGGGCATGGGGCAGGGGTGTACAAATGGGAGAGGGAAGAAGGGTGTGGGGTGGGTCAGGGAATGAGGTGCATCAGGGGTCATGGAGTGCCTATTCTCTTCCCCGTTCTCCACTTCTGTGGCACCTCTGGGTGCTTCTCCTCCGGACCCTGTGCTACTCCATCCACTCCAGCAGTGCCAGGGATGCCCGTGCCAGCTGCAGCATCTCCTGTATGCCCTGTTACAGGGCCATCCAGAGTTGTCCACCTAGGACAAGGGAGCAGAGTCAATATGTGTGACTGTCCGGCCCCCTGCAACCCACCCATTGTGCATGGCATACAGCCGTGTGCCATGACCCTGTGATGTTCTGCGACCACCACAGTGGCCACCAAATTGGTCAGCACCACCTGGCTCCACACAGCAGCCCTCCTCCATGCCATCTCTACATCTGGTTGGAGTCAAAATGGTGCTCAGAAGCACAGTCCGCTACGTGCAGATGCAGCACGGTACATCGCTGTCATTCCCTATCACTCTGTCACCGAACAGAACGATAGTGGTGCACCCATGCAGATGCATGGCATCTAGGGGCAAAGGTTGGGAACAGGGTCAAGGGTCTCTCATACACGGACCACCACAGCACAATTGGTACTCAATGCATGTAGGATGACTGGGTGCCTGTGTGTCACCTCCTGTAGTGGCTTACGCACTGTGGCCCCAGTGTGCCTCGGCAGCCAGTGCCACAGCACCATATTGTGAACAGTGCAGTAGCGCCACTGGCACAATGGTGGCCGTGCCCTGCATTGCCTCCCATGCACAGCATGTCAGCAGCGTGGCAGGCGTCTGAGTCATCACCATGGGCATGCGCAATTCGGTGTGTACTGCACATGTCACAGAAATGTGCACTTGCCTGAGCACATTCAACACAATTGTGCAAAATGCAACAGCGCAATATTCAGCCGGCATATGCAAATCGGCTAATCAGCCATTCAATGGCGCAGATACTGCATCTGCATCCACTTAAAATTGCCCTCACCTCATTTGCATGCATTGCGCTATAAACATGCGACATTGGGCTGCACTGGCCATAGTCGGTTATTGCAGTCTATTGTGGTGAGTTGCATGCTGTTTGGGACACCTGTCATTCTCACAGGATGAATAATGAGCAATCGTGAGGTGAGGAAGAGAACAAAGACATTGGAGGAAAGGAGGCCTAACTTCACAAAGGCAGAAACAGGGACACTGTTTGAGGCCTACCTCGACCAGGAGCCGCTGCTCAGCAGACGGCGGAGAACACCTGAGCCCATGCTGCTGCATGGGAAGAGGTGCCACATGCGTCACCTTGCATGGCAGCCACCAGCGGTCTGTGCAGGAGTGCAAAAGAAGATTGGCATGGACAAGTGGAGGATTAAGGACAAGGTGGCTGCCATCAGGGCAGCACAGTCTGCGACCGGTTGGGGACAGGTGGACGTGCAACACCTTACCCACAAGAAGAATGGGTTTCTGGCAGCATGCAGTATTGTGCCATCGAGGGTGTTCCAGGTGGTGGATTCCAGACAGGTGGTAGCCCATCACTGCATGGTAGGTCCAGGTCTGTCAATGGGGGGACAGGGTAGGGCAGATACATTAATGCTACAGTGTTCCCTTACAGCTCCTGAGCATCTACATGGGTCAGCGGTGCTGGCTTGTCCACTGAGGGCATTACCATGGACATAGAGGAGGTCCATCCACCTCCACAGGCATACGAGGTTCAGGGTGACAGTGGGCCTGCCTGGACATCTGGACTGATGTTGGTGGAGCAGTTGTGGAGGCCCTACCCATGTCCCAGCTTGCCAGCATCCATGGATTCCAGCATGCTGAGACTTGGGCTGTGCGGATCCGTCACTGATGATGATGGAGCTCACTTCATGGACAGTGATACTTGTGGGCTGCAGGATGGCCATACCAGGTGACATCATGGGCATGGCCGTGGTGGTGCCACTGTGAGCCTCCATAACATCACAGTCCCAGCCTGTGGCTGTCTGCACCAGTGGGGCAGCACTGGCATGTGTCCAGGACAGTGGGGCTGTTGTGGCAACTGTGGTGGCACTGTTGAGCCCTGGAGAGTGGCAGCTGGAGGGGCAGTGTCAGCAGTCGGCCAATGGCCGGGGTACAGTGTAAGGGTGGCATCACTGCACCACCTGTGGACATGCCAGACCTGACCCTGGTGTGTAGCACCCACCCTCAAGGGTGCTGCCCATCAGGGCCATGAACACCATGAGGATAGCATGCCAATGAGACAGATGACCTCCTAGAAAGTACCACATACTCCAAGAATCAGTCAATCAGCAGGTGCGGCTTGTGATGGTGGTGGATGCACTCAGTGCGGCTCTGCACAGGCAGAGGAGCAGCACATCAGAGACACTGCTCTGCTCCTAGAAGGATGGACCATATGCGGGAGGATGTGACCGCTGCCATTGACAGACAGACACAGGCAATCACAGCTGTCATGGCCACAATGGGTACTACGGTTGTTTGCCCATGCTTGCAGACACTGCACAGTGCAATATCACAACACCATTCCCAGCGCCATATGACACCCTCCTTAGTTGACACGGGTTCAGCTGTAGGCATCTCAGCACACCTGGGCAGAGCATGTTCGGTGTGCTGCAGACCCCTCGCATGAACACGGTCATGTTCACAGGTGGAACCCCTAGGGACTGTCGGTGCCACCCCATGAGGCCAGTGGTCAGCCTGTCACTGCTGGCAGGTCTCAGTGGGACTGCCCACACATCCATGGCAGCCATGGCACTGTGGACCTGTCTCCCACACAGCTACTGTGTGATGCTGCACTGTGTGCATTGTGTTGTTCAACATGCAATGCACGGGTGGGATACCGGCCCTGCATGCACACACATTCCTCTACACCCTCCTGGCTGCTGTCACTGTGGAGGTGCATGATAAACCATTCCGCTGTCGCCCTGTGCAGATGGTGCCCAGCGTCGACATCCGCACAATGGCAGGCACTGGGCAGATGGTCTGTGGACGTGTGTGTGGCTAAGGGTTTCCAGTTAGGGGTTAAGCCTCCTACCCTTTGTGCAGGTCTTGTGAGGTGTGTGTGTGTGACCACATGGTGTGTTAGGCCTTGCCATCCTGATGGCGTGGGTGGTTCCATGCTCGGCCAATTCCCTTAAAGACATGCACCCCTAGGGTTTGTCCATGCGTGTTTGTGGGTTGTGCCTTTGCCACTGGTGGTTCCACATGGCTCCACAACTTACCTGGGTTGGTTGAAGTGCTCCTCTGTGATGGTGTCCCGGTGCAGCTGTGCCATCTGGATCAGTCGGGGTCCCTTCAACCAAGGGGAGGCTGCCCATCACCATCTTCACCAGCGTCCTCATCGTCCCCATCGCTGTCCCCCTCTTCGACCTGTACGGCTATCCCACAGTCATTGGCCATGTTGTGCAGGATGCAACAGGCCAGGAATAGCCCACAGGCCTTTGAGGGGCTGTACTGTAAGGTACCGCCAGACATGTCAGGCAATGGGCATGTTCTCAACATCCTGAACACTCGCTCAATGACATTGTGTGAAGTGGCATGTGCCTCATTGTAGCATTGCTACTGTGGGGTCACGGGCCACTGGTATGGTGTGAGCAGCCTGGGATGGAGTGGGTATCCACTGTCACCTGTGTGAGAGGGTGGATGTTGGTTTGGTGATCAACATCGCCTGCCTTTGACCACCTAGGCAATACCAATGTCTCCTCTGTCTACCCTCCCAAGCTCCATGTCATTCTGCGTGCTTTGCATACTCACCCACTAGGTGGCCAGTGGGATGTCCCCACTCTTGAACCTGTAACAACAGTGTGGACTGGTGCCAGATGAAGGCATCAAGTACTCCCCAGAGTGCGTGGCAGAACATTGATGTCGCCCCTGGCACGCACACCACCACCTGGCAGTTGATGCTTGCATATCCATTCTGATTCATGTAAACGGCCTTCAGGGCCCACATCATCTTGCGGATAGCCACTTGGTAGATATATTGCCCAGGCACTCGAGACCATGTGCAACCCTGTGGACATCCTGTATGTTGCTGTGCACTCCACGTTGTGCTGGAAATGAATGTACTCTGCAGCATGTGACAGCAGTGCGCTGAGGATGGGTGAGGAGGTGTGGCGCGCTGACTGGGTTATGCCTGTCATTTCTCCTGAAGGTCTCTGGAAGGTACCCATGGTAAGCAGGTACATACAAGCTGTCAATTTGGTCTCCACTGATGAGCATGGCTCCGTCGTGTGGGTGCCTGCATCATACCACTGCACAGCTCACAGACTTGGTTCAGGCAGTACTGTTCACGATCTCAGTATCAGTGTGGAGCTTGAAGCTGAAGTGGGCTCGGTACTGCCTGTTAGGGCACACCATTGACAGGCCTTCCATGACCACGCACCCTGCCGCCTGCTCACCCACTCATCGCTGCCCTCCATCTGGATGGTGGCACTGGACAAATCCCTGGCATGGTGGTCGGCAGCTATTTCTGTGTTTCCCGCTGTCGCCTGCTTCTCTCCCTGCAAGGAACACCTCCCTGTAGTGGCCTCAGTGCTGTGTGGCACTTCCCCTGACCTGCACAGTGGCAGAGGCTCCCCACCTTCCCTGTTTCTGGGGTTCCAGGTGTCTGTCTCTCTCCTGCCCTGTCCTGCTCACAGTTCTTGTGTGCCAGTGCTGGCTGCCTGCAGTTCAGCAACATGTGGCTTCCTGTAGTGTTCTTGCACCTTTCTCTTGTTCCTTTTAATTTTAGATCGGTAACACGCAACTTTCGTTTGCTCCCTTATGCGCATGGGCATGTTATTGAATAACAAACTGTACCATTTATGCATGGTTCCTCCCACTTCAGTTGTGCATGCATTCATTATCATTGCGCTCTTGCGCATTGTGATTAGAGGCATCTGCCTCCCGCTGAATATCATGAAAGGTGTATTTTCAGACTTGCGCTGGCGCATCCCTGTTACATGGTGCACACTTTTGAATATCTGGGTCTAAGTTTAATTGCTCTCTGTTACAGAGTTGTGCTTCATTGTGTGAAATTATACCAGTTACAAAGTGGTGATTAATATAATATAATGTAATATAATATAATATAATATAATATAATATAATATAATATACTAACATACTAAAGTGCCAGAAGAATAGGCCTAATGGTCTTTCGTGTCTACTCATTTGGTCAGCCCCCACCCTAGGAGTTGACCTTGCTGCCCCCCTCTCCCTCTCTGATTTCTGCCTTCCCAGTCCTGGATACTCTTGCTGGACTGGTTTTGCTTCCAGAACCCTTCCCCTGTACCTGTCCCACCACTCTTGAACTCCTCCACCGTTGCTGTCTCCACAGCCACCTAGGCAATGCATTCCATTCCTCCACCACCTCTAAGTGAAGTAGTACCTTCTCCTTTCTCCACGAAGTGCCTCCTTCAGCTTCCACCCATACCCTCAGGTGCCCCACCTCCTTTCTTCAGACACCCGACTGCTCCTCCCTATTTACCCCTTCATGTACCTGAAGACCTCTATCATCTCCCCCAGTCCCTTCTCTCTTCCCAATGTGTACATATTTAGCTCTTCGAGCCTCTCCCCATAGGTCCTGTCCCACAAGCCCCAAATCATTTTGGTTGCCCTCCTCTGGACCCTCTGCAGGAGTTCAATGTCCCTCTTTAAATGTTGCCTTCAAAACTGCATGCAGTACTCGAGGTTCAGCCTCACCAAGCAGTTATACAGTGGGATTATCACTTCCTCCTTCTGAAGGTGAGCCCTAACATGCATCCAAGCATCATGTCAGCCTTTGCAGATGCCCTCCTGCAACTCTCTGAGTTGTTCATCTTGACATCCACGACCACCCCAGGTCACTCAGCCATCGAGATATGTAGCATTCCACCCCAGGGTGCACTTGGCCCAGCTTTCTGGCTACCAGGTGCAGTACCTTGCATTTCCTGCACTGAACCTCAGATTCCACTTTCCAGATAACCTTTCCAGAACCTTCAGGTCCCCTGTAGGCCACCCTCCCTTCCTCTCCCATCCACCACCACCCCCAGTTAAAGTCATCCACAAAGAGACATCGCTAACTCCTGATACACTTCCTTATGTCAGAGATAAGTGTTGAGCAGGAGGGACCCAGGACTGATCTCTGAGGACTCCACTAATGAACCTCTTTAGGGATGATACTATCTCTCCAACCACAACGCTCTGGGTCTGGTTCATTAGACTACATCTATCCATCTGATCATCTGGTTCCCCCCCATTTCTCCCAGATTATTCAACAGGCCCCATGAGTAACAGAGTCAAGCGCCTTGCTGAAGTCAAGAGAAGAAGATGTCCACTGGTCTTTCCAGGTCCAAGGCACTCATCACCCAGTCATAGAACTCCACAAGAGTTTGTCTGACATGATTTCCCAGGATGAATCCATGCTGTCTGTGTCCAGGCTCCCCAACTTTCCTGGTCTCCCAGTCTCTTCTTGACAATGCCTCCATTACCTTGCCCACCACCAATGTCAGGCTGATGGGCCTGGTTCCTGCCACCTCCCTTGATCACTGCTTGTGGATTGGTACTCTGTGCCACTTCCAATCCTAGAGGCACCCACCCTGTCCTCAGAGATCTGAAGAGCTCCATCAGGGGTTTTGCCAGGAATTCCGCCAGTTCCTTCAGCACTCTGGGATTAATTTATCCTCCCACATGGTGCTTTCTCCATCTTATGGGACTCGAGGCTTCCCTCACTCTCTCTGCCATGATTTCCACCTCTGCTACCTCATCCTCCTGCTTTGCCTTCCACACACCACTAATATGCCCCACCCAGAGCTATAGTATAAAATAATATAATATACTATAACATAACTTAATATAATACAATATAATATAATATAATATGTGGTGTTATAATATTATAACTATTAAATTAATTAACTGTATTAATTTAGTTCTCTGACAGTGGGGTGAAAACTATATGTTAAAATATCTCTGCAATAGTGCGGTGCTGAACTATTTGTTAAATTCTGTCAAACATTTGTTAAATTGTAAGTCTTGTAGTGAGGGTCTAAACAGTTGATTAAATACTGTCTATTATAGGGTTGTGTAACTGTGAAATTATCCCAGTAACAGAGAGTGATTACTGTAATATAATTTAATATAATGCATGCATGGGGTGTCCTGCAGTTGGGCGCTACTCCTGGGCAGGGTGTATGGGATCATAGTGCAGGGTGTGCTCTGCATTGGTGGGATGGTGTGGCACAAGGTGGTTGGCACTCCTTGTGTGCCAGTTCAACTTGCCAGGGGTGTGCTGGGGCACCATGCCCTGGCTGTGGGTTGGTTGCTGGTTTCCATGGGCCAGTGGTTGTTGCAGCTCCACCAGTTGTGCAGTGCATGGGGTGTGTCAGGTGATGTCCTCTCCTGCTGTGCTCCTCCTGCTCATTTGTGGCATGGGTGATGGGCTCCTGCATCCCTGGTTGTGCTGTTGCACTGCTGCCCTGCTCCACGGGGCATCACTGGTTGCACTATGGCGCATCTAGACTGCTCCACTGAGCATCCCTTGTTGCACTATGGTTCAACCAAAATGTGCAACTGCACATCCCTGGTTGCGCTATGGCGCAAGTGGCAATATATTCAGTCGTGTGCCACAGGCACAGCTTGAGCTGCCCAGTTTTTGAATATTGCATTTCTTTCACATGGGTGCAGTGGACTTGCCCTTGCTCCTGCTGTTGTGCACTTTGGGCTGGTTTGAATATCAGGCCTCAGTGTTTAGAACCACACTACAATAGAGACAAATTAACCAATGATTGAGATGATGTAACAAATAGTTTAGCATTGCACTGTGAGAGAGATAAATTAACACATACTAAATTAATTGAATAGTTACACTATTATAACACCACATACATATTATTATATTATATTATATTATATTATATTATATTATATATATTATTATATTATATTATATTATATTATATTATACCTCTGGGTAGGAGGTGTATCACTGGCAGGTGTGGCAAAAGGCAAAGCAGGAAGATGAGGTAGCAGAGTGGAAATAATGGCAAGAGAGAGAGAGAGAATACATGGGCCCCTAAGATGGAGAAAGCACCATGGACAGATAAATTACATCCCAGGTGCTAAAAGGAACTGGCGGATGTCCTGTCAAAACCCTGATGGAGCTCTTCCAGCATCTCTCTGAGGACAGGATGGGTGCCCCAGGATTGGAAGGTGGTGCCTACAGTGCCTAGCCACAAGTAGGGATCAGGGAGGTGGCAGGAAACTACTGGCCCATCTGCCTGACATTGATAGTGGGCAAGGGTAAGGAGGACATTGTAAGGAGAGACTGGGGACCTGGAGAAGTTAGGGGAACCTGGATGATGACAGCATGGATTCATCCTGGAAATCATGTCAGAACAAACCTTGTGAAGTTCTATGACTGGCTGATGAGTGCCATGGACCTGGGAAGCACAGTGGACATCCTCTTCTTGACTTCAACAAGGCATTTGACTCTGTTCCTCACATGGGCCTGTTGAATAAAGGAGAATGCAGGATGGGGAACCAGATGATCAGATGGATAGAAATTGTCTCCAGAACTGGACCCAGAGGGTTGTGGTTTGAGGATAGAAAGCATCCCAAGGAGGTCATACTGGAGTCCCTCAGAGATCAGTCCTTGGTCCCTCCTGTTCAATGCCTATGTATCTGACATTAGGAAATGCAACAGGAGTGAGCTGAGTCTCTCTGTGGATGACTAAAACTAGGAGTAGTGGTGGTTGGGAGGAGGAGGTGGTCCTACAGAGGGACCTGAGGCTCTGGAAAAGTTGTCTAGAAAGTGGAAGCTGAGGTTCAAAGCAGGAATTTGCAGGGTACTGCACCTGGGAGCCAGAAACCCAGGCTAAGTTGACACCCCGGGAGGTCGGAATGTTACAGAAATAATGATGGCTGAGAGGGACCTGGGGTGGTAGTAGATGTCAAGATGAACAACTCAAGAGAGTTGTAGGAGGGCAGTGGCAAGGCCAACATGATGCTTGGCTGCATCACTGAGGGCCCACCTCAGAGGGGTGAAGTAATAATCCCACTGTATAACTGCTGGGTGAGGACAAACCTTAAGTACTGCATGCAATTTTGGGCCACATTTAAAGGGACATTGAACTCTTGGAGAGAGGGTCCAGAGAAGGGCAACTAAAATGATTTTGGGCTTGTGGGAAAGGACCTAAAGGGAGATGCTCGAAGAGCTAAATATGACACATTGGAAGAGAGAAGGGACAGGGGAGAAATGATAGAGGTTTTCACGCATGTAGGGGTACATAAGGGAGGAGCAGTCAGGATACTCCAAAGAAAGGAGGTGGGGCATTTAGAAGGCATGGGTGGAAGCTGGAGAGGATAGAAGTCAGTGGAGAAAGGAGGGTGCTACTTCACTGAGAGGGTGGTGGAGTCATGGAATGCACTACCTCTGTTTCTGGTGGAAGCTTAGAAATGGTGGAGGGGTTCCAGAAGGGTGGGATTCTGGAAGCAAAACCAGTGCAGTGAGAAAATCCAGGACTGGAAGGCAGAAATCAGAAAGTGAGAGGGGCAGCAAGGTCAGTTAACAGGGTGGGGGCTGACCAAATGAACAGAACAGAAAAAAGACCAGTAGGCTTATTGTTCTGGAATTTTAGAATGTTGAGATAATTAACACACAGATTAGCCGCACTACTGTTAGAAAGATAATTTGAATTTAATAATTACACAGTTACAGTGATACTTTAGCACATAATTCAACTCCACACTATCCCAGAGATATTTTAACACTTAGTTTAACAACACTATGTCACATCGATAATTTAGCAGTTATAATACCACAACATTATATGGTATCTTATCATATCATATTATAGTGTATTATATTATCTGATTTAATCTCCAATCTGTCACACACTGATCATTTCATGCAGTTAAGCACAAGACTGAAAGAAAGCATTGTTTTAGACTCGCAGCACAAGAGGTACAATTTAACTCATTGTTGAGATAATGTTACACATAGTAAAATAATATAAAATAATATAATATATCATTCATGTCATATAATATAATATAATATGATGGTTGCTGTTATAATATTATAGATATTAAAGCAATTAACTATGTGTTAATTTTTCTATGCGAAAGTGTTTCTCTATTGTAGAGAGTTTTTAAACAATGAGCTAGATGCTCTCTGTTACAGTGTTGTAGCTTCACTGCATGAAATACACTGTTACAGAGTGGTGATTAATGTAAAAGAATATTATGCTATGATATAGTATAATATAAGATACTAATATCACATGATATGATATAATATAATATAATGTAAATATAATATAATGTGGTGTTTAATATTTTAAATATTATATTAATTAACTCTGTGATAATTTATCTCAGTGACAGGTGGTACTAAACTATGTAATAAAATATCTCTGCGATAGTGTGGTGCTGAACTATGTGTAAATTATCTCAAACTATGTGTTAAATTGTATCTCTTATAGTGAGAAGCTAAACAGTTAATTCTCTCTGCTACAATCCTGTGCTTAACTTTGTATTATTATCATCCCTGAATATGATATGATATAATATAATTTATTACAATGTAATATGATATATGATATGATACAATATAATGCTGTGCTATCTTATAATATAACTGCATTAATTTATCTCTTTGGCAAGAGTAGTTAAACTGTGTAAAAAATATCTCTGTGATAGTGTGGTGCTTAACTATGTGTTAAATTATCTCTGTAACAGTGTAGTGATTAAATGTGTTATATTTATCTTTTATGAAACTGTTGTGCCAATCTGTTGGTGAAATTATCTCAAACAAAGTTTAATTTTCTCTTGAGTAGTGTGATTCTAAACAGTGTAAAATGTTCTCTCTTGATATTGTATGAACTTTGTGAAATTATCTGATATGGAGCAGTGAGTAACATTATAATATAATATAATATAATATAATATAATATAATATAATATAATATAATATAATATAATATAATATAATATAATATAATATAAATATAATATAATATAATATAATATATGATATGATATGATATGATATACGATACGATATATGATACGATATATGATATGATATGATAAGATATGACATGATTGGATATGATATTATATGCTACAATATGATAAGATATATTACGATATGATAAATGATGTAACATAATATAATGTAATGTAATGTAGTATAACATAAAATTTATGTTAATTTATCACTTGTGTCAGAGTGATGCTAAACTATGTTAAATCATCTAAAACATGGGTTAAAGTGCTCCTATTGTTGTGTAGTTTTAAACAATGAAATAAATGCTCTCTTTTACAGTGTTGTGCTTAACTGTGTGTTAAATTAACTTTGAGGTGTGGTGCTAAACTATATGTTTAATTATCTCTGTGACATCGCAGCAGTAAAACTATGTGATAAATTATATCTGTGACAGTGTAGTACTAAACGTTGTTACTTTTATCTCTACAATACTGCCAAACTGTGTTAAATTATCACTGTGAGAGTGCAATGCTAAACTCTTCTAAAATGTTTCTTTCACAGGGTGGTGCTAAGCTGTGTGTTAAATTAACTCTGAGATTGTGGTATTAAACAATGTTTTTAATTATCTCCGTGACAGTGCAGTACTAAAACTGTGTAAATTTATTTATTTGACAGTGTAAAGCTGAATTATGGTTTAACTTATCTCTATCACAGTGTGGTTCTAAAGTATGTGTTAAATTATCTCTGTAACAGTGTGGTGCTTGAATGTGTTATATTATCCCTGTGACAGTATGTTGCTAATTTATGTGTTAAATTATCTCAAACGAGTTTAACTAGTTTATAGATAAATACTCTCTGTTGCAGTGGTTCTCATCAATGAGTTATATGCTGTCCATTTCAGTCTTTTACTTATCTGTGTGACATTATCTTTGTTACATTATGGTGATAAATGTAATGTAACAGACCATAACATATCCATAACATTGCAGTGCTAAACTATGTGATGTTATCACTGTAGTGTGTGCTGCTAAACTGTTTTAAATTGTTTCTTTTTTACAGTGTGGTGCTAAACTGTATATTAAATTACCTTTGTAATAGTGTAGTGCTGAACTATGATTTAAACTATCTATATATCACAGTGTGGCTCTAAATTTGTGGAAAGTATCTCTGTAACAGGTGGGGCTAAATTATGTGTTAAATAATCTCCCTGCTGTCTATGGGTTTTAACATGCAAGACAATATGGTGATAAACTATACAGTAAATTAGCTCTTTGACAGTGTAATTGCTAATTTTGTGTTAAATTACTCTCACAGGGTTAGAATTGTCTCTGTGGCAGTGTGGTTCTAAACATTGGAGTTAACTGCTCTCTCTTTTCAGTGTTGTGTACTTAACTGAGTTGTGATTAATATATTATAAAGTAATATATCGTATCAGAACATAACATAACATCACATACCTAACATAAAATAAAATAATGGTGTGATGTTATAACTATTAAATTCATAACTATGTGTTAATATCTCAGTCAAACAGTGGTTAATTTAACACACAGTTTAGCACCACACTGCAAAAGATGCACAGTGCATTGTTTAGAACCACAGTTTAGCACCATATTAAAGGAAACAATTAAGACAGTTTAACATCGCACTCTCACAGTGATAATTTTTACATCCTTTAGCACCATATTGTCACTGAGGATAATCTACATCTGGTTTAGCACCACACTGTCAGAGTGAATTTCCACATAGTTTAGCACCATACTCTTGACATAAATTAACAGTTAAATAATTTAATAGTTATAACACCATATCATTATACTATTTTATGGTGCTATGTATGCTATTTTGTGATGTGATGTTAATCCTGCACCATAACAGACATAATTCCACACAGTTATCCACAACTTACTGCAACAGAGACAATTTAACCCATGTTTGAAATAATGCAACACATAAATTTGGACCACACTCTCAGAGAGATTATCTAACAATTTTAAGCACCACACTGTTACTGAAGTAATTTAGCACATACTTTTATCATCACACTCTCACAATAATATTCTAAGACATAGTTTAGCATCACACTTTGACTGAGAGAAATTATCACATAGTTAAGTAATTAAATAGTTATAACACCACAGCATTATCTTATGTTATATTATGTTATGTTATGTTATGTTAGGTTATGATATAGTATGTTATATTATACTAATCACCACACTTTAACATAATATATTTCACAGAGTTAAGCTCAACACTGAAACAGAGACCAATTAACTCATTGTTTAGAACAACACTGCATCAGAAACTATTTAACCCATGTCTGAGATAATGTAACACATAAATTAGCACCATAGTGTCACAGAGATAATGTAACATATACTTTAGAACCACACTGTTATATAGCGATAATTTAAACCAAAGCTCAGCACTACACTAACACAGAGATATCTCTCTAAATAGTTTATGACCACACTGTTTTGCGAGATAAAGTAACCCACAAGTGTCAGAGAGATAATGTTACACATAAAATATCACCACACTATTAAAGAGATAATTTTCCACATAATTTTGAGCCACACTGTGATATGCTTTAAACCATAGTTCAGCACCACACTATCAGAGTAATTTAATACAACAGTCAGCATCATCCTGTCACAGAGAAAATTGAATACACTATCTTGTGAGATAAAGTAACCCATTGATGTCAGAGAGATAATTTAATACACAGTTTAGCAACTCCATATTACAGTTATATTTCTACACAAAGTTTAGCACCACACTGTAAAAGAGACAATTTAAGACCATTGCAGTCTCACAGTGGTAATTTAACACGCAGTTTAGCACTGCAGTGTGACAGAGATAATTTAACACATAGTTAAGGGCCACAATGTAAAAGAGACAATTTAGATAGCTTATCATCACACTCTAAAAATTATATTGTAACACATAGTTTAGCAACACAGTTTGACTGAGATATTGTTAACTATGTGTTAATACACATAGTTAAGTAATTTAATACTTATAACACAACACCATTATATTGATTTATGTTATGTATGTGATGTTATGTTATGTTCTTATGTTATATATGACTTTATAATATATTAATCACCACACAGTTAAGCACAACACTGAAAGAGAGAGCATTTAACTCATTGTTTAGAACCACACTGCAACAGAAACAATTAAACCCTTGTGTGAGATAATTTAACATAACAATTAGCACCACACTGTCAAAGAGGGAGTTTACTGCATAGTTTATTACCATAGTGTCTTGCATGTTAAAATACCCATTGATGTCAGGGTTATTTAACACATAAATTAGCCCCACTAAGTTACAGAGATAATTTTCCACATAATTTAGAGCCAAACCATGATATATAGATAGTTTAAACCATAGTTCAGCACCACACCATCACTGAGATATTTTAACATGCAGTTTAGAACCACACTGTAAAAGAAACAATTTAAAACAGTTTAGCAGTGCACTCTCACAGTGAAAGCATCACATAGTTTAGCACTGCAATGTTATGTTATGTTAGGTTATGCTCTGTTACATTACATTCATCCCCATAACGTCACAAAGATAATTTCACACAGATAAGTAAAAGACAGAAACAGAGAGCATATAACTCACTGATGAGAACCACACTGCAACAGACAGTATTTAGCTATTTAACCCATGTTTGAGATAATTTAACACATAAATTAGCAATACACTGTCACATGGATAATGTAACACATTTAAGCACACACTGTTTAATAGATAATTTAACACATACTTTAGAGCCACACTGTGATAGAGATAAGTTAAAACATATTTCAGCTTTCACTGTCAAGAAAGAATTGCACAGTTTTAGTACTGAACTGTCACAGAGATAATTAAAGCATTATTTAATACCACACTCTCGGAGTTAATTTAACACACAGTTTAGCACCACCCTGTGAAAGAAACATTTTAAAAGAGTTGAGCATTGCACTCTCACAGTGATAATTTAACACAAAGTTTGGCACTGCATAGTGGTAGAGATAAAGTAACTATGTTTAGCACTACACTGTTACAGACAAAATTGATCACATAGTTTTAGTGCTGCAATGTCACAGAGATAATTAAACACATAACAGAGCATCACACTCTCAAAGTTAATTTAACACATAGTTTTGCACCACACTGTAAAAGAGACAATTTAAGATAGTTTATCATCGCACTCTCACAGTTATACTTTAACCCAAAGTTTTTGAGCCACATTGTCACAGAGATAAACACATAGTTTAGCACAACACACTCAGTGTTAATTTAACACATAGTTTAGCCTCACTCTGTCACACAGATAAATGAACACATAGTTAATTAATATAATATTTATAATATTATAAAACAACACTATCATATTTTATTATTTTATTATTTTTCTTACATTATTTTATATTATATGATATAATATTATATTATATTAGATTATAATATATATATTATATTATATTACTCACCACTTCATAACTGTCAATTTCATGCAATAAAGCACCACATTGTAACCTAGAGCATTTTACACATTGTTTAGAGCCACATTATTCTAGAGACAATTAAACACTTGTTTGAGATAATTTAACCAACAGATTCGCATCACTCTGACACAGAGATAATGTAACACATTTAATCAGAGCATTCTTACAAAGATATTTTAACACATAGTTCAGCACCACCGTATCGCGGAGATATTTTAACAGAGTTTAACACCACTCTGTCAAAGAGATAAATTAATGCAGTTATATTATAATAGCACAACATTATATTGTATCATATCATGTACCATATCATATCGTATTATATCATAATAATTTGTATTATATTATGTTATCATATCACATATCATATCATATTAAATTATATAATATATAATATTGTATTGTATAATGTTGTATTATATTATATTATATTATATTATATTATATTATATTATATTATATTATATTATATTATATTATATTAATCACCACTCCCTAACAATGGTAATTTCACACAGTTAAGCACAATACTGTAAAAGAGAACAATGAACTCATTCTTTTGAACCACACTGAAACAGACATTTTTTCCCATCCTTCAGATAATGTTATACATAAATTAGCACCACACTGTCACAGAGACAAGTTAACACATAGTTAATTAATTCAGTAGTTATAATATTATAACATGACACCATTGTATTGTATTATATTATATTATATTATATTATATTATATTATATTATATTATATTATATTATATTATATTATATTATATTGCATTATATTACATATCATATTATATTATATTATAATATATTATATTATATTATGTTATATTATATGATATGATATGATGTTATATTATATTACATTAATCACCACTCCTTGGCAAGGATAATTTCAAACAGTTATGCACAACGCTGTAACAGAGTGCATAAAACTCATTTTTTGAAACACACTCCAACAAAGCGAACTCAACCCATGGTTGAGATAATTTTACACATAAATTAGCATCACACTGTCACATACAAAAATTAACAAATAGTTAATTAGTTTAATATTTATAATATTATTACACCACACCACTATATTATATTATATTATATTATATTATATTATATTATATTATATTATATTATATTATATTATATTATATTATATTATATTATATCATAACATATATCACATCATACAATATCATATCATATTATTTTATATCATTTCACATCTTATAACAACTCATATCATACCATATCATATCATATCATATCATATCATATCATATCATATCATATCATATCATGTTATATTATACTATATTATATTATACAATCTTATATTATATCATATCCTATTATACCTCATATCATATTGCATTGTATTGCTTGGTATTGTATTGTGTTATATTATATTATGAGACAAATTAACAGATATTTAATTAATTTAAAAGTTATAACATTATAACACCACACTGTTATAGTATATATATGATAACATATATTATATTATAGTATGATATATTATATTATATTAAATCATACCATGTCATTTCATAATATATTGCACTGTATCACATTGTATGATATTATATTATATAAGTATTATATTATTTTATATTATATTAAGCACCATTACGTAAGAGTTAAGCACAACACTGTAAAAGAGATGATTTAATTCATTGTTTGGAAACACACTGCAACAGAGACAATTTAACCCATGTTTGAGAAAATTTAACTCCTTAATTAGTGCCACACTGTCACAGAGATAATGTAACACATATTATCATATTATCATATTAGCAGCACACTTTTATAGTAATAATTTAAAACATAGTTCAGCAACACACTATTGGGAGATCAATTTTAGCAGTAAATTTAACACCACACTGTCACAGAAATAAAATGACACATTGTTAATAAATTTAATAGATACAATACTATAACACCACACCTTTATATTACATTGTATCCTTCCATATCATATCAAATCATATCATATATCTAACATGGCAGCACATTACACTACCTCCTATCCTATCCTATTATATTATATTTCATTATTTTATATATTATATTACTATAATGATGTATATAACATTATGTTATAATAATCACCACTACATAAAAGGTATCACACTGTATCATACCGTTAAGCTGAATACTGTAAATCAGAGCATTTATTTCATTGTTTAAAACCACAAAACAAAAGAGCAATTTAACCCATGTTTGAGATGATTTTACACATAGTTTAGCATCACACTGACACTGGGATAAATTAACTCATTTAATAGTTATACTATTACAACACCACACCTCTAGATTATATTATGTTATATTATAATATAAAATGTTATATTACATTATAATATATTATATTATTTTATATATTATATTAATTACATTACATTACAATACATCATTTCTTATCATATCATAATATATTATAACATATCAGAGTGTAGCATCTGAATCATAGCCAATGTCATATCATATCATAGCATAACAAACATATCATATTACATTACCACACCATTACAGTATATTATTTTATGTTATATTATATTATATCATATTATATTATATGACATTATATTATATCACATTATTTCTTATCATATCATATATAATTTCATATCATATCACATTATTTTATGTTATATTACATTACATATTATATTGTACTGTATTATATTATATTATATTAATATTATACATTATAATATATTATATTATATTAATCACTGCTCCATATCAGATCATTTCACAAAGTTAAGCACAACATTGCAACATAGAGCATTTTACACATTGTTTAGAATCACAGTATTTGAGAGACAATTAAACTCTTGTTTGAGATAATTTCACCAGCAGATTGCCACGACTCTCTCACAGAGATAATATAACACATAATTAAGCACCACACTATCGCAGAGATATTTTTTAAACAGTTAAACACCACTCTGCCAAATATATAAATAAATGCAGTTATATTATAAGAGTACACCATTATATTGTATCATATCATATAACATTTTAATAAATTATATTATATCATATCATATCCGGGGATAATAATACACAGTTAAGCACAAGATTGTAGCAGAGAGAATGTATCTAACTGTTTAGCTTCTCACTATAAGAGATACAATTTAACCCATGTTTGAGCTAATTTACACATTGTTCAGCACCACACTATTGCAGAGATATTGTAACACATAGTTTAGTAACACACTGTCATGGAGATAAATTTTCACAGAGTTAATTAATATAATAGATAAATATTATAACACCACATTATATTATATTATACTATATTATATTATATTATATTATATTATATTATATTATATTATATTATATTATATTATATTATATCATAACATATATCACATCATACAATATCATATCATATTATTTTATATCATTTCACATCTTATAACAACTCATATCATACCATATCATATCATATCATATCATATCATATCATGTTATATTATACTATATTATATTATACAATCTTATATTATATCATATCCTATTATACCTCATATCATATTGCATTGTATTGCTTGGTATTGTATTGTGTTATATTATATTATGAGACAAATTAACAGATATTTAATTAATTTAAAAGTTATAACATTATAACACCACACTGTTATAGTATATATATGATAACATATATTATATTATAGTATGATATATTATATTATATTAAATCATACCATGTCATTTCATAATATATTGCACTGTATCACATTGTATGATATTATATTATATAAGTATTATATTATTTTATATTATATTAAGCACCATTACGTAAGAGTTAAGCACAACACTGTAAAAGAGATGATTTAATTCATTGTTTGGAAACACACTGCAACAGAGACAATTTAACCCATGTTTGAGAAAATTTAACTCCTTAATTAGTGCCACACTGTCACAGAGATAATGTAACACATATTATCATATTATCATATTAGCAGCACACTTTTATAGTAATAATTTAAAACATAGTTCAGCAACACACTATTGGGAGATCAATTTTAGCAGTAAATTTAACACCACACTGTCACAGAAATAAAATGACACATTGTTAATAAATTTAATAGATACAATACTATAACACCACACCTTTATATTACATTGTATCCTTCCATATCATATCAAATCATATCATATATCTAACATGGCAGCACATTACACTACCTCCCTATCCTATCCTATTATATTATATTTCATTATTTTATATATTATATTACTATAATGATGTATATAACATTATGTTATAATAATCACCACTACATAAACGGTATCACACTGTATCATACCGTTAAGCTGAATACTGTAAATCAGAGCATTTATTTCATTGTTTAAAACCACAAAACAAAAGAGCAATTTAACCCATGTTTGAGATGATTTTACACATAGTTTAGCATCACACTGACACTGGGATAAATTAACTCATTTAATAGTTATACTATTACAACACCACACCTCTAGATTATATTATGTTATATTATAATATAAAATGTTATATTACATTATAATATATTATATTATTTTATATATTATATTAATTACATTACATTACAATACATCATTTCTTATCATATCATAATATATTATAACATATCAGAGTGTAGCATCTCGAATCATAGCCAATGTCATATCATATCATAGCATAACAAACATATCATATTACATTACCACACCATTACAGTATATTATTTTATGTTATATTATATTATATCATATTATATTATATGACATTATATTATATCACATTATTTCTTATCATATCATATATAATTTCATATCATATCACATTATTTTATGTTATATTACATTACATATTATATTGTACTGTATTATATTATATTATATTAATATTATACATTATAATATATTATATTATATTAATCACTGCTCCATATCAGATCATTTCACAAAGTTAAGCACAACATTGCAACATAGAGCATTTTACACATTGTTTAGAATCACAGTATTTGAGAGACAATTAAACTCTTGTTTGAGATAATTTCACCAGCAGATTGCCCGACTCTCACAGAGATAATATAACACATAATTAAGCACCACACTATCGCAGAGATATTTTTTAAACAGTTAAACACCACTCTGCCAAATATATAAATAAATGCAGTTATATTATAAGAGTACACCATTATATTGTATCATATCATATAACATTTTAATAAATTATATTATATCATATCATATCCGGGGATAATAATACACAGTTAAGCACAAGATTGTAGCAGAGAGAATGTATCTAACTGTTTAGCTTCTCACTATAAGAGATACAATTTAACCCATGTTTGAGCTAATTTACACATTGTTCAGCACCACACTATTGCAGAGATATTGTAACACATAGTTTAGTAACACACTGTCATGGAGATAAATTTTCACAGAGTTAATTAATATAATAGATAAATATTATAACACCACATTATATTATATTATACTATATTATATTATATTATATTATATTATATTATATTATATTATATTGTATTGTATTGTATTGGATTGGATTGGATTGGATTGGATTGGATTGGATTATATTATATTACATTATATTATACTATAACATATCATTTTCTATTATCTTATATTTTACTATATCATATCATAATATATTATATTATAATGCAATAATCACCACTCTGTAACAGGTGTAATTTCATGCAGTGAAGCAAAAGACTGTAAAAGAGAGCATCTAACTCATTGTTTAAAAACTCTCTACAATAGAGACTCCACACTTTCACAGAGAAAACTTAACACATACTTAATTGCTCTAATATTTATACTATTATAACAGCACAGCATCATATTATATTATATTATATGACATGATATGATATTATATTATTTTATATTATTTTACTATGTGTAACATTATCTCAAACATAGGTTAAATTATATCTCTTGTGCTGAGAGTCTAAACAATGCATTAATTACTGTCCCTTTCAGTGTTGTGCTTAACTGTGTGAAATTATCAGTGTGACAGTGGTGATTAATATAAGATAATATAATACAATATAATATGATATAATATACTATGATATAATATGATACAATATAATGGGTGTGGTATTATAACTGGGTTAAATTATTGATGTGACATAGTGGTGTTAAACTATGTATATATCTCTGTGATAGTGTGGAGTTGAATTATGCATTAAATTATCTCTGTAACTGCGTAATAATTAAATGTGCTACATTATCTTTGTGACAGTGTGCTGCTAATCTGTGTGTTAATTTATCTCAAATAAGAGTTATATTGCCTCTCTTGGATTGTGGTTCTAAACAATGAGTTAAATGCTCTGTTACAGTGTTGTGCTTAACTGTGTGAAATTATACATGTTAAGAAGTGGTGATTAATGTAGCATAATATAATATAATATAATATAATGGTGAGGTGCTATAATATTATAAGTAATAAATTAAGTAATTACTTGTTAATTTATCTCTGTGACAGTGTGGTACTAATTTATTTACCTTATCTCAAACATGATTAAAATCGTTTCTGTTGCAGTGTCATTCAAAACAATGAGTTCAATGCTCTCTGTTACAGTGTTGTGCTTAACTGTGTGAAATTATCCCTGTTACAGAGTGGTGATTAATATAATATAATATAATATAATATAATATAATATAATATGATGTGATGTGATGTGATGTGCTGTGATGTGATATGATATGATATGATATAGTATAGTATAGTATAGTATAGTATAGTATAGTATAGTACAGTACAGTATAGTATAATATATAATTGAAAATTATAAAATGTAATATAATATAATACAATTTAATGTCATGTATCATAATATAATATAATATAGTATTGTATTGTATAGTATAGTATAGTATAATATAATATAATATAATATAATATAATATAATATAATATAATATAATATAATATAATATAATATAATATAATATAATATACTAACACAGTGACCTTCCAAAATGCCAGAACAGTAAGCCTAACGGTCTTTTCTGTCTTTTCGTTTGGTCAGCACCACCCTGTTAACTGACCTTGCTACCCCCCTCTCCCTCTCTGGCTTCTGCCTTCCCAGTGCTGGATTTTCTCACTGGACTGGTTTTTGCTTCTAGAACCCCACCCCTTCTGGAACCCGCCACCATTTCTGCTTCCACCAGCCACCGAGGCAGTGCATTCCATAACTCCACCACCCTCCGTGAAGTAGCATCTCCTCCTTTTTCCACTGACTCTCCCCCCTCCAGCTTCCACCCATGCCCTCTTAGTGCCCCACTTCCTTTCTTCGGAGTATCCTGACTGCTCCTCCCCTATTTGCCCCTTCATCTGCATGAAAACCTCTCTTGCTTCTCCCCAGTACCTTCTCTCTTCCAATGTGTACATATTTAGCTCTTCGAGCCTCTCCCCTTAGGTCCTTTTCCACAAACCCAAAATCATTTTGGTTGCCCTTCTCTGGACTCTTTCTCAAGGAGTTCAATGTCCCTCTTTAAATGTGGCCTCCAAAACTGCATGCAGTACTCAAGGTTTGTCCTCACCAAGCAGTTATACATTGGGATTATTACTTCACTCCTCCTGGAGGTGAGCCCCTAACGATGCATCCAAGTATCATGTTGGCCTTTGCCACTGCCCTCCTACAACTCTCTGAGTTGTTCATCTTGACATCTACTACCACCCCAAGTTCCTCTCAGCCATCAATACTTATAGCATTCCCCCCAGGGTGTCGACTTGGCTTGGGTTTCTGGCTCCCAGGTGCAGTACCCTGCATATTCCTGCTTTGAACCTCAGCTTCCACTTTCTATACAACCTTTCCAAAATCTCCAGGTCCCCCTGTAGGACCACCCTCCCTCCACTTCATCCACCACCACTCTAAGTTTTGAGTCATCCACAAAGAGACTCAGCTCACTCCTGTTGCATTTCCTAATGTCAGATACATAGGCATTGAACAGAAAGGGCCCAAGGACTCCAGTAATGACCATCCTTGGGGATGTGACTATTCCTCCAACCACAACCTTCTGGGTCCAGTTCTGGAGACAATTTCCTATCCACCTGATCATGTGCAGTGTCAGTGGTTCAGTAGGTAGCACACTCGCCTCTGAGGCCAGGAGATCAGAGGGCTGTGGGTTCAGTTCCCACCTCTGGCACTTGGGTTAATATCCCAGTACTGACAATGTAGTGCAGCATGAGAGGGGTGTTGCACTTCTGGGGTGCCGTCTTTCCAATGAGACGTTAAACCAAGGTCCCATCTGCCTGGATTGGTGGTAGTTCAGGTGGATGTTAAAGATCCCATGGCACTTATCAAAAAGAGTAATGAAATTTCCCCGGTGTCCTGGCCAAATTTCCCTCATTCACTAAAAATACCACCAACAGCTTAAGGTCAGTTTAAAGTCAGTTGGCATCCATCTGTGTCCCCCCTCCCGTGGGTCGTGCCTGAAATAGGCAGGATTTGTCTAGAGCACTTACCGGGTCAACAAAAACTAAATAAATAAATAAAAATAAAATCTGGTTCCCCACCCCATTTCTCCTACATTATTCAACAGGCCCATGTGAGGAACAGAGTCTTGACAAGCCTTGCTGAAGTCAAGAAAGAGGATGTCCACTGGTCTTCCCAGGTCCATGGCACTCATCAGCCAGTCATAGAACTCAACAAAGGTTTGTCTGACATGATTTATACATGATGAATCCATGCTGTCTATCGTCCAGGCTCCCCAACTATTCCAGGCCCCCCTAGTCTCTCCTTGACAATGTCCTCCATAACCTTGCCCACTATCAATGTCAGGCTGATGGGCCTGTAGTTTCCTGCCACCTCCCTTGATCCCTGCTTGTGGCTAGTCACTGTATACACCACCTTCCAATTTTGGGGCACCCACCCTGTCCTCAGAAAGATGCTGAAGAGCTCCATCAGGGGTTTTGCCAGGGCATCGGCCAGTTCCTTCAGCACTCTGGGATGTAATTCATCTGGCCCTGGTGCTTTCTCCATCTTATGAGACCCAAGGGCTTCCCTGACTCTCTCTGCCATAATTTCCACCTCTGCTACCTCATCTTCCTGCTTTGCCTTCCCCACACCTGCCAGCGATGCACCCCACCCCAGAGGCATAATATAATATAATATAATATAATATAATATAATATAATATAATATAATATAACATAACATAATATAATATCATACAACACAAGACAATACAATACAATATAATATAATATAATATAATATAATATAATATAATATAATATAATATAGTGATGTGGTGTTATACTATTGTAACAAATTAATTTAGTATGTGTTAATTTATCTCTCTCACAGTGAGATGCTAAACTATGTGTTAAATCATCTCAATCATTGGTTCATTTGTCTCTATTGTAGTGTGGTTCTAAACACTGAGGCCCAGATATTCAAACTGTGCCCAAAAAAGGCACAACAGCAGGAGCAAGCGCAAGTACACTGCCCACAAGAAGCGTGATATTCAAAAACTGCTCAGTTCAAGATGCGCCTGCGACACACGACTGAATATCATGCCACCTGCACCATAGCACAACCAGGGATGTGCAGTTGCGCATTTCAGGTGTGCCATAGCGCAACCAGGGATGCTCAGTATAGCAGTCCAGATGTGCCATAGCGCAACCAGGGATGCCCCATGGATCAGGGCAGCAGTGCAACTGCACAATCACGGATGCGCAGGGACAGGATGCAGGGGCCCACCACCCATGACACAGATGGGCAGAGGAGCACACAGCAGAGCAGACATCACTCTCCCACACTACATGCAGTGCTCATCTGGTGGAGAGCTGGAATAACCACTGGCCCATGGATACCAGCATCCAACCCACAGCCAGAGCATGTGCCCCAGCACACTCTATGGCAAGCTGTGACTGGCACACAAGGAGGGCTGACCATCCCATGCCACACCATCACACCAATGCCGAGCACACCCTGCAGCATGATCACCATATACCCTTCCCAGGAGTAGCGCCCAACAGTGCAGGACACCCTATGCATGCCAGATCCCCCACTGTGACAATGCAATACTATGCACCACGGAGCCATGCAAGGCAGCCCCACTATGTGCACCTTGCAGCAGGTGGCAGCAGACAGCGGTGCAACAACTGCATACACAGTGCTACCCTACATGCCCCCCTGAGGTACAGCTGAGAGACCGACCATGCATCGGCACACGAGGAACCCCACATGTGAGAGGACATGCCCTGGACCCCACCTCCAGTGGTACAGCATCCTGCACACCCTCCCAAGGACACATCCCATCCCAGCACTGGCCACAACAGCCAGCTCAGACACACACAGTGTTGCCCAGAAGCAAGCACCACACAGCATGCAACAGAGTGCATGGACAAACAGCCACCCATACCAAAGGGCACTCCAACACAGGGACACAGTAGCAGGTCAACCAAGCCTCTGGCGTGTGGCCACAGCAGCTGTGTACACACGGTCAGCACCCCTATATGGCACAGGTGTGCCAGCCATCCTGCGCAGGCTCCATGAAGGTGTATGCCACCAGCATGTGGCCGGAGCACAAGTGACAGACAGTGGAGCACATCCCCTGCAACAGACACAAGCAACAGCATGGAGGGGTGACAACAACAGCAGAGGTCGCAGTGCCACCAGAGGCAGCCATGCACCATACTGGTGACGGGAGGCAACCTGGCATTGTGCCGGGTACAGTGGTTGTCCAGCATGGACAGCCACCACTGACATGCCAGCAGACTGTGCATATCACAGACATGCAAGGGTGTCAGCTGCACAGGCCATGGATAGTCTGACAGGGGTGCCATGCACACAGTGCAAGCACTGTGGACCACTGCACACAGGCATCCAGTGCACAGAGAACAACACACAAACCACAGACAGTGACTGATCCCCCCACCCACACCACAGGTGGTTCATTTTTGGACACACACACGCCCATGCTTGCACCACCCTTGACGCCATGCACACCACTGCAGAAGAGCTCCTGTAGACTGCTGCAAATCAGAGACCACCACAATGGTCATAACAAAATGTATGTATTAAAAAATATAAACACTCAAACATATGTACAAATATATACAAGGGTGGGGGGAAGGGCCACAAACCAGGTGGGGGTGGGCATGGAGCAGTGGTGTACAAATGGGAGAGGGAAGAAGGGGTGTGAGGGTGGGTACAGGGGGATTAGGTGTGTCAGGGGGTCATGGAGGGCCTATTCTCTTCCCGGCACTCCACTCCTGTGGCACCTCTGGGTGCTTTTCCTCCGGACCACGCGCCACTCCATCCACTCCAGCAGTGCCAGGGATGCCCATACCAGCTGCAGCATCTCCTGTATGCCCTGTTCCAGGGCCATCCAGCATTGTCCACCTAGGACAAGGGAGCAGAGTCAATATGTGTGACTGTCCAGCCCCCTGCAGCCCACCCATTGTGCATTGTGCCATGCCCCTGTGATGGTGTGCGACCACCCACAGTAACCGCATCCACAATACCTGCCTACCGAGGCACCCACAGCTGTGCAGAATGTTGCACACACCCACCGCCCATGTCCCACACAGCACCACCATGGCCGAATAGTGACATGGCTATGCGGTGCGAAGGCAGTGGCACAGCCATGTACCCGGTGCACACATGGACCACCATTGATGCACTCCCAGACAAGCAATGCCACTGGACAGTGCTGACTGTAACAAGTTGCATGCATGGCAGTGGTGTCAATGGATGGTGGCCATGCCCTGCTGCCCACACTGTTACACAGCATGCAATAGAAATCATGGATGTAAGGCACTCACCATAATCAGGCTGGTCCCTGCACCTCTGCAGTCCTGCATCCCTCCTGGCCTGCTGGTCCTCATGGCAGTGCCTCCTCTCCCTCACCAGCCAGCACTCCTCTGGGCCTAAGGTGTAAACATGGGGAGAGGAACATCAGTACAATCTGGTAGCAAAGTCCGCCCGCCCCCGTGTGAGTGCAGTCAAACACAGCCATACCCATCCACCCCCAAATGGATACCACCACCATGGCCAACATTGGACAGCCCCCCATGTGCCAGACACATGCAAAAGTGATACCCGAATGGACGTTAACAGTGTATGGATGGGGCACCTACCTGACCATGGCACCATGCCCCTCCTGGCACATGCCCGCAGGCAGGCAAGCCTGTCCAGGTCTCTACACCAGAGGTCCCCATATCGATGGTGACACTGCTCGGCCATGTGCCCGATTCCCATGCCCTCCTCCAGCACCATCACCACCTCCTCCCATTCTGCGCTTGTTGCCCTGTCCAGGGGTGCATCACTATGAAGTGCCTCAGCATGGGGCTCTACTATGGCCACCAAATTGGACAGCTCCACCTGGCTCCACACAGCAGCCCTCCTCAGTGCCATCTGCAGTGGACCTTTAGGCCACCATGGGTGATATTTTCATTTTTGACAGCAATGGTTCCAGGAGATCTCTGAGCCAGGGTGAATGGTATGCAGTGGTCTTTTAGGACATCTGAAGTAATATTTTTATTTTTTTACAAAAAATGGGTTCCATGTTATGTATGGAGCAAGGGTAAAAGGTCCATTATGGCACCTAAGGTTAAATTTTTATTATTTGCCATCAATGATATATTGTTTGCATCATTTACTATATATTATTTTTGGCAAAAATGAGTTTCATGTGATTTATGTGGTAAAAGGTATACAGTGGTCATTTAGGCCTCCTGGGGTATTTTTGTTTTGGTACAAATTGGTCCCAGGTGATCTATGGAGTCATTGTGAAAGGTTGCAGTGGTTGTTTAAGCCAGCTGAGGTGACATTTTTATTTTTGCATAAAATCAGTTCCAGTTGATATCTATAGTTTGGGTGAAAGGTCCATGGCAGATGTGTAAGACACCTGAGGTGATATTTTCAGTTTTTGAAAAATTGTGCTGTCAGTGACTAATGGAACTGGTGTAAAAGGTTGTAGAATATTTAGCCTCAGATAGCATAAATGACCAGTGCAGACATTTTACATTGCCTCCACAAGTCAACTGGAACCAAATTTTGGAAAAATAAAAAATATCACCTCAGTTAGCCTAAATGGCTAATGCTGACCTTTAACCTCAAGGAGCATAAAACACCACTGCAGACCTTTCACTTTGCTTCCATAAATCAGGTGATTTATGGAGCCAGGGTAAAAGGTTTGTGGTGGTCGTTATGACCACCTGAGGTGACATTTCTATTTTTGCCAAAAATGGTTTCCAGGTGATTAATGGAGGCAAAGTGAAAGGTGTGTAGTGGTGTTTTATGCTTCTTGAGGTTAAAGGTCAGCATTAGCCATTTAGGCCACCTGAGGTGATATTTTTATTTTTCCAGGTGATTTATGGAGGTAATATAAAATGTCTGCACTGGTTATTTATGCTATCTGATGCTAAAGATCCACAGTGGTCATTTTGGCCACCTGAGGTGATATTTCTATTTTTGCCAAAAATGGGATCCAGGTGATTTATGAAGTTGGGGTAAAGGCAGGTGAGTCATCATTTAGATCACCTGTAACCCATTTTTGGCAATAATAAAAACATCACCTCAGGTGGACTAAATGACCACCACAGATCTTTTATTGTGGTTCTATAAATTACATGGAAACCGTTCTTGGCAAAAATAAAAATATCAGCTCAGGTTGCCTAAATCAGCACCTTGGACCTTTTACCCCCGGCTCCATAAATCATCTAGAACCCATTTTGGTAACAATAAAAATATCACCCGAGGTGACCCTAATGACCACCGCCTATGTTTAACATCAGGTGGCCTAAATTACTACTGCTTACCTATTAACCCACCTGCATAAATCACCTGGACCATAAAGGCCAACAGTGGACATTTAGGCCAGCTGAGTTCGTATCTTTATTTTTCTCAAAAATGGGTTACAGGTGATATATGGAGCCTGGGTAAAAGGACTGCAAAGGTCATTTAGGCCAACTGAGGTGATATTTGTATTTTTGTAAAAATTGGTTCCAGATAATTTATGGATGTAGGATACATGGAAGGCAGTGGTTATGAAGGACACCTGAGGTGATATTTATATTTTTGAAAAAAACACAGCTCCAGGTGATCTGTGGAGTAATTAAAAATGGTCAGCGATGGTTGATTAGGCCACCTGAGGTGAAAGTTTTATTTTTGCCAAAAATGGGTTCCAGATGATTTATGGAGCCAGGGTGAAAGGTATGCAGTGGTCCTTTAGACTACCTGAGGAAACTGTTTTATTGTTGCCAGAAATTGTTTCCAGGAGTTTGAAGGAGCCCTGCAAAAAGGGCTGTCATGGTCATTTATGACACCTGAAGTGATATTTTTTATATTTGTCAAAAATGGATCTGTGAGTTTTATATAGACAGGTTAAAACATCCACTGTGGTCCTTTAGACTTCTTGAATTGATATTTTCATTTTTGACAAAAATGGGTTCCAGGTAATTTATAGAGCCAGGATAAAAGGTCCACGGTGGTCCTTTAGGCCACCAGAGGTAATATAATTATTTTTGCAGGTGCTCCGCAGAACATTCATTCCAGCTCCATAAATTACATGGCACTCATTTTTCTACAAAAATAAAAGTATTACCCAGGTGGCCTATATGTCCACAGCTGACCTTTTACCCTAGCTCCATGAACCGCCAGGAATTGAGTTCTGGCAAAAATTAAAATATCACATCAGGAGACCTAAATGATCACCTCCTACAATCAACCCTGGCTTCATAAATTGCAATAAAATGGGTTCCAGGTGATTTATGGAGCAGGGGTGAAAGATCTGTTTTATTTATGCCAGAAATGGGTTCCAGGTGATCTATGGAGTCATTGTGAAAAGTCCACACTGGTTTTAAGCCACCTGATGTGAAATTTTTATTTTTGTAAAAAATAAATTCCAATTGCTATCTGGAGTTGGAGTTAAAGGTCCATGGCAGCCTTTTATGACACCTGAGGGGACATTTTCAGTTTTTCAAAATATGGATTGTAAGTGACTAATGGAGCCAGTGTAAAATTTCTGAGGTTGACATTTAAGCCACCTGAGGTGATATTTGTATTTTTGCCAAAAATATGTTCCTGGTAATTTATGGATCCAGAGTAAAAGATCTGCAGTAGTCATTCAGGCCAGGAGAGGTGATATTTTTATTTTTAAGAGAAATTGTTTCCAGGTGACTTATGGAGCCAGGGTGAAAGGTCTGCAGAGGATCCTTAGGCAACCAGGGATGATATTTTCATTTTGCAAAAATGGGTTACAGGTGATCTATGCAGACAGGGTGAATGGTACGTGGTGGTCATTTAGGCCACCTGAGGTGATACATTTTTTTGTCATAATGGGTTCCAGGTAGTTTATGTACATGCGGTAACATGTCTGTGGATATCATTTAGGCCACCTATGGTGATATTTTTAGTTTTTGCCAAAAATAGGTTACAGGTGATTAATGTTACTGGGCAGACTGGATGGGCCTTGCGGTCCTTATCTTCCGTCAACTTCTATGTTTCTATGTTTCTATGAAACTGGGGTGAAATATCCACAGTGCTCATTTGGGCTCCTTATGTTATATTTTTGTTTTTGCCAAAAATGGGTTACAAAAATGGGTTCCAGGAGCTTAATGGAACCCTTGTAAAAGGTCTGTGGTGGTCATATAGGCCACCAGATGTGATATTTTTATGTTTACCAAAAAGTGGTTTCAGATGAGTTATTTTGCAGCGACTGCAGTGGTGATTTATGCCACCTGAGGTGATATTTTTATTTCTTGCCAAAAATGGGTTTCAGGTTCAAAGTTCCTCAGTGGTTGTTTAGGTCGCCTGAGGTGAAATGTTTAATTTTTCTAAAAGTTAGTTCCAGGTGAGATATAGAGCTGCGGTGAAAGGTCAGCGGTGGTCGTTAAGGCCACCTAAGTTGATATTTTTAATTTTTGCCAAAAATGGTTTTCATGTGATTTTTGAAGCCAGTGTAAAAAGTTGAAAGAAGTCATTAAGGCAATATTTATTTATTTTTTGCCACAAAATGGATTCCAGGTTATTTATGGAGCTGGAGAAAAAGATCCGTAGTAGAACTATGAGTCAACAGGAGTGATATTTTTATTTTGCCAAAAATGGGTTTCAGGTGATATATGGATCCAGACTGAATGGTACACAGTGGTCATTTGAGACACCTTAGGTGAAATTTATATATTTGCCAAAAAGGGTTCCAGAGTATTGATGGAGCTGGGGTGAAAGTTCTGCAGTGGACATTTATGCTACCTGATGTGATATATATATATATATATATATATATATATATATATATATATATATATATATATATATATATTTGCCAAAAATGGGTTTCAGGTGATTTATGGGATTGAGGTAAAATGTAGGCAGTGGTTATTTAGGCCACCTGAGGTTAAAGGAAGGTGGTGGTCATTTAGACCACCTTAGGTAATATTTGTATTTTTGCAAAAATGTGTTTCAGGTGATCTATGGAGTCATTGTGAAAAGTCAATGATAGTTGTTTAAGTCACCTGAGGAAACATTTTTATTTTTGCAAACAATTGAGTCCAGGTGACAGCTGGAGCTGAGGTGAAAAGTCCATGGTGGTCGTTTAAGCCACCTGAGGTGATATTTCCTATTTTTTGCTAAAGAAATGGTTTCAAGGTATTTATGAAGCAGGTGTAAAGTGTCTAGTGTGGTAATTTAGGCTACCAGAGGTGATATCTTTTTTTTTTCCAAAATAGGTTCCAGGTGAGTTATGGCATGGGCGCAAAAGGACCACAGTGAACTTTTATTACCAAAGAGGTGATTTTTATTTGTTGCCAAAAATGGGTTCCAGGTAATCTGTGGAGATAGGGTGGTCATTTAGGCCACCTGGGGTGAAATTTTATTTTGAAAACAATGGATTGCAGGTGATATCTGGAGCTTAGGTGAAATGTCCATGGTGGTCATTTAAGCCACCTGAGGTTATAGTTCTTATTTTTGCCAAAAATGGTTTCAAGGTGATATTATGGAGTAAAAAGTCCAGTGTGGATATTTAGACAACCTAATGTGATATCATTTCTTTACCAAAAATAGGTTCCAGTTGAATCATGGCACTGGGTAAAAGGTCCACAGTGAACTTTTAAGACACAAGCAGTGATATTTAATTTTTTTTGAAAAAAATGGGTACTAGGTAAATTGTGGAACTAGGGTGAATGGTACAAGGTGGTTGTTTAGGCCACCTGAGGTGAAATTTTTATTTTTGCCAAAATTGGATTCAACGTGACCTATGGAAACATTGTGAAAGGTCTGAGGAGTTTATTTTGGACACCTGATGTGACCTTTTAATTTTATACCAAAAACGGGTTCCAGGTAATGTATGGATCTGGAGTGAAAGATCTGCAGTGGTCATTAAGACCACCAGAGGTAATGTTTTAATTTTTACTAAAAATTGGTTCCAGGTGATTTATGGAGTGGAGGTGAAAGGTCTACAGTATTCATTTATTCCACCTGGGGTGACATTTCTATTCATTTTTGCCAGAAATTGGTTCCAGGTAATTTATTTATTCATAGTAAAAGAGATCACCTGCCAAAAATGCAAGTTTGGCAAAAATAAAAATTTTTGGCAACAAATAAAAAATCACCTCTTTGGTAATAAAAGTTCACTGTGGTCCTTTTGCCCCATGCCATAACTCACCTGGAACCTATTTTTGGAAAGATAAAAAAGATATCACCTCTGGTAGCCTAAATTACCACACTAGACAGTTTACACCTGCTTCATAAATACCTTGAAACCATTTCTTTAGCAAAAAATAGGAAATATCACCTCAGGTGGTTTAAACGACCAGCATGGACTTTTCACCTCAGCTCCAGCTGTCACCTGGACTCAATTGTTTGCAAAAATAAAAATGTTTCCTCAGGTGACTTAAACAACTATCATTGACTTTTCACAATGACTCCATAGATCACCTGAAACACATTTTTGGCAAAAATACAAATATTACCTAAGGTGGTCTAAATGACCACCACCTTCCTTTAACCTCAGGTGGCCTAAATAACCACTGCCTACATTTTACCTCAATCCCATAAATCACCTGAAACCCATTTTTGGCATATATATATATATATATATATATATATATATATATATATATATATATATATCACATCAGGTAGCATAAATGTCCACTGCAGAACTTTCACCCCAGCTCCATCAATACTCTGGAACCCTTTTTGCAAATATATAAATTTCACCTAAGGTGTCTCAAATGACCACTGTGTACCATTCAGTCTGGATCCATATATCACCTGAAACCCATTTTTGGCAAAATAAAAATATCACTCCTGTTGACTCATAGTTCTACTCATGGATCTTTTTCCAATAAATTTCAGAGTTAATTATTATAGTAGATAGATATTATAACACTCATTATATTATATTACTATATTAAATATATTGTATTGTATTATTATATTATATTATATTGTATCATATTATATTATATTATATTATATTATATTATATTATATTATATATATTATGTTACACAATCACTGCTCCGAATAGGTGTAATTTCATGCAGAAGTACTAGACTGTAAAAAGAGAGCATCTAACTCATTGTTAAAAAACTCTCTATTAGAGATACCATACTTTCACAGAGAAAATTACTACATAGTTAATTGCTTTAATATTTACTATATTATAACAGCACAGGTATCATATTATATTATATTATATTATATGACATGATATGATATATTATTTTATACTATTTTACTATGAGTAACACTATCTGAAACATAGGTTAAATTTGTATCTCTTTGAGCTGAGAGTCTAAAGCAAATGTGTTAATTACTTTCAGTGTTGTTGCTTTAACGGTGGAAATTATCAGTGTGAGTGGTGATTAATATAAGATAATATAATACAGTATAATATGATATAATATATTGTGTTATATAATATGATACAAATATAATGGGTGGTATTATAACCTGGTTGAAATCTATTGATGTAGTACATGAGTAATTGTCGTTAAACTATGTGTTTAAATATCTCTGTGATATATGTGGAGTTGAATGTATGTGTTAAATTATCTTGTAACTGTGTAATGATTAAATGTGGCTAAATTATCTTTGTGACAGTGTGCTGCTAATCTGTGTGTTAATTTATCTCAAACAAGAGTTATATTGCCTGTCTTGAATTCTGGTTCTAAACAATGAGTTAAATGCTCTGTTACAGTGTTGTGCTTAACTGTGTGAAATTATACCTGTTAAGAAGTGGTGATTAATATAATATAATATAATATAATATAATATAATATAATATAATATAATATTATGGAGAGGTGTTATAATATTATAAGTAATAAAGTAATTGCATGTTAATTTATCTCTGTGACAGTGTGGTACTAATTATTTGTTACCTTATCTCAAACATGATTAAAATTGTCTATGTTGCAGTGTCATTCAAAACAATGAGTTCAATGCTCTCTGTTAGAGTGTTGAGCTTAACTGTGTGAAATTATCCCTGTTACAGAGTGATGATAATGTAATATAATATAATATAATATAATATAATATAATATAATATAATATAATATAATATAATATAATATACTAACAAAGTGACATTATAAAATGCCAGAACAATAAGCTTTGTGGTCTTTTTCATGTTTCTCATTTGGTCAGCTGGGAGCTGACCTTGCTACCCCATCTCCTCTCTCTGGCTTCTGCCTTCCCAGTCCTTGAATTTTTTCCTTGCACTGGTTTTGCTTCCAACCCTCTCCACGTTTCTGCCTCCACCAGCCAGCGAGGCAGTGCATTCTATAACTCCTCCACCCTCTCAGAGAAGCACCTACTCCTTTTTCCACTGACTCCTCCCCTCCAGCTTCCACCCATGCCTTCTGAGTGCCCCACCTCCTTTCTTCGGAATATCCTGGCTGCTTCTCCCCTATTTGTCTCCTTCATCTCATGTGAAAACTCTATCACGCTTCTCCCAGTCCTTCTTCCTCGTCACATGTGTATAAATTTAGTTCTTGAGCCTCTCCCCTTAGGTCCTTTCCCACAAGCCCAAAATCATTTTGGTTGCCCTTCTCTGGACCCTTTCTCAAGGGGTTCAATGCCCCTCTTTAAATGTGGCCTCCAAAACTGCATGCAGTACTCGAAGTTTGTCCTCACCAAGGAGATATACATTGGGATTATTACTTCACTCCTCCTGGAGGTGAACCCTAGCAATGCATCCAAGCATCATGTTGGCCTTTGCCACTGCCCTCCTACAACTCTCTGAGTTGTTCATCTTGACATCTACTACCACCCCAGGTCCCTCTCAGCCATCAATACTTATAGCATTTCCCCCCAGGGTGTTGACTTGGCTTGGGTTTCTGGCTCCCAGGTGCAGTACCCTGCATATTCCTGCTTTGAACCTCAGCTTCCACTTTCTAGACAACCTTTCCAGAGACTCCAGGTCCCCCTGTAGGACCACCCTCCCTCCTCCCCATCCACCACTGCTCCAAGTTTTGAGTCATCCACAAAGAGACTCAACTCACTCCTGTTGCAGTTCCTGTCGTCAGATATATGGGCATTGAACAGAGGCACCCCAAGGACTCCCAGTACGACCATCCTTGGGATGCGACTATCCCTCCAACCATGACCCTTCTGGGTCCATTTCTGGAGACAATTTCCTACCCACCTGATCATCAGTGCAGTGTCCAGTGGTTCAGTAGGCACCTCCTGCCTCTGAGGCTTGGAAGATCAGAGGGTTGTGGTTCAGTTCCTACCTCTGGCACTTGGGTTAATATCCTGTGCACTGACAGAGTAGTGCAGCATGAGAGGGTGTTGCACTTCTGGGGTCAGCCTTTTCCAATGAGATGTTAAAAACCAAGGTCCCATCTGCCTGGATTGGTGAGTTCAGTGGATGTTAAAGTTCCATGGCACTTATCGAAAGAGTAGGGTATTTCCCCAGTATCCTGGCCAAATTTCCTTCTTACGCTAAAAATTCCACCAACAGCTTAATCTGATTCAAGGTCATCAAAGTCAAGCATCCATCTATATCTCCCGACAGGTCGTGCTGAAAATAAGCAGGATTTGTTTAGTGCACTTACCCAGTCAACAAAACTAAATAAATAAATAAAAATAAAATCTGTTCCCCACCCCATATTTCTCCTAAGCATTATTCAACAGTCCCATGAGAGGAACAGATCAAATGCCTTGCTGTAGTCAAGAAAGAGGATGTCCACTGGTCTTCCCGGTCCATGGCACTCATCAGCCAGTCATAGAACTCAACAAAAGGTTTGTCTGACATGATTTTTTTATGATGAATCCATGCTGTCTATCATCCAGGCTCCTCTGCTTTCCAGGTCCCCTAGTCTCTCCTTGACAATGTCCCTCCATTACCTTGCCCACTATCAATGTCAGGGCTGATGGGCCTGTAGTTCCTGCCACCTCCCTTGATCCCCGCTTGTGGCTAGGCACTGTATACACCACCTTCCAATTCTGGGGCACCCACCTTGCCCTCAGAAATATGCTGAAGAGCTCCATCAGGGGTTTTGCCAGGACATCTGCCAGTTCCTTCAGCACTCTGGGATGTAATTTATCCAGCCCTGGTGCTTTCTCCATCTTATGAGACCCAAGGGCTTCCCTGACTCTCTCTGCCATGATTTCCACCTCTGCTACATCATCTTCCTGCTTTGCCTTCCCCCCACCTGCCAGTGATGCACCCCTCCCCAGAGGTATAATATAATATAATATAATACAATATAATGTAACATAACATAACATAACATAATATAATATAATATAATATAATATAATATAATATAATATAATATCATACAACACAAGACAATACAATACAATATAATATAGTATAATATAGTGGTATGGTGTTATAATATTGTAACTATTAAATTAATTTAGTATGTGTTAATTTATCTCTCTCTCAGTGAGATGCTAAACTATGTGTTAAATCATCTCAATCATTGGTTAATTTGTCTCTATTGTAGTGTGGTTCTAAACACTGAAGCCCGGATATTCAAACTGTGCCCAAAAAGTGCGCCACAGCAAGAGCAAGCGCAAGTCCACTGCGCCCATGGGCAAGAAGCATATCCAAAAATCAGTAGGGTCAAGATGCTCAAGGCTACACATGACTGGAATATCATGCCACGTGCACCATAGCACGGGCTCAGGGATGTGCAGTTGTATCAGGTGCACCATAGCACAACCAGGGATGCTCAGTGGAGCAGTCCAGATGTGCCATAGTGCAACCAGGGATGCCCCGTGGAGCAGGGCAGCAGGGCAACAGCACAACCAGGATGCACAGGGACAGGATGCAGGGGTCCACCACCCATGCCACAGATGGGCAGAGGAGCACACAGCAGAATAGACATGACCCCCCCACACCACGTGCACTGCACAACCGGTGGAGAGCTGGAATAACCACTGGCCCATGGATACCAGCAACCAACCCACAGCCAGAGCATGGTGCCCCAGCACACCCTCTGGCAAGCTGTGACTGGCACACAAGCAGGGCTGACCATCCCATGCCACACCATCGCACCAATGCAGAGCACACACTGCACCACGATCACCATACACCCTTCCCAGGAGTACAGCCCAACAGTGCAGGACACCCTATGCATGCCAGATCCCAAACTGTGACAGTGCAACCCTATGCACCACGGAGCAATGCAAGGCAGCCCCACCATGTGCTCCCTGCAGTGGGTGGGAGCAGACAGCGGTGCAACAACTGCATACACAGTGCCACCCTGCATGCCCTCCTGAGGTACAGCTGAGAGACCGACCATGCATCAGCACACGAGGTACCCTACATGTGACAGGACATGCACCAGACCCCACCACCACCAGTACAGCACCCTGCGCACCCTCCCAAGGACACATCCCATCCCAGCACTGGCCACAACAGCCAGCACAGAAATACACAGTGTTGCACAGAAGCATGCACCACACAGCATGCAACACAGTGCATGGACAAACAGCCACCTATACCCAAGGGCACACCAACACAGGGACACAGTAGCAGGTCAACCAAGCTACTGGTATGTGGCCACAGCAGCTGTGTATACACGGCCAGAACCCCATATGGCACAGGTGTGCCAGCCACCCTATGCAGGCTCCATGAAGCTGTGTCGCCACCAGCAAGCGGCCGGAGCACAAGTGACAGACAGTGGAGCACATCCCTGCAACAGACACAAGCAACATCATGGAGGGGGACAACAACAGTGGAGGCCAATGTGCCAGCGAGGCAGCCATGCACATACTGGAGGCAACCTCGCATTGTGCAGGGTTACAGTGGTTGTCCAGCATGGACAGCCACCACTGACATGTTAGCAGACCATGGCTATCACAGACATGCAAGGGTGAAAGCTGCACAGGCCATGGATAGTTCAACAGGGTGCCATGCACACAGTGCATGCACTGTGGCTCACACAGGCATCCAGTGCACAGAGAACAACACACAAACCACAGACAGTGACTGATACCCCCACACCATAGGTGGTTCCCTTCCGGACATACACATGCCCATGCTTGCTCCACCCTTGATGCCATGCACACCACTGCATCTGAGCACCAGTAGCCCACTGCAAATCAGAGGCAACCACAATTGTCATAACAAAATGTATGTATTAAAAAATATAAACACTCAAACATATGTACAGATATATTCAAGGGTGGGGGGAAGGGCCACAAACCAGGTGGGGGTGGGCATGGGGCAGGGGTGTACAAATGGGAGAGGGAAGAAGGGGTGTGAGGGTGGGCCCAGGGGGATTAAGTGTGTCAGGGGGTCATGGAGGGCCTATTCTCTTCCTCGCTCTCCACTCCTGTGGCACCTCTGGGTGCTTCTCCTCCAGAACCCGTGCCACTCCATCCACTCCAGCAGTGCCAGGGATGCCCATGCCAGCTGCCGCATCTCCTGTATGCCCTGTTCCAGGGCTGTCCAGTGTTGTCTACCTAGGACAAGGGAGCAGAGTCAATATGTGTGACTGTCCAGCCCCATGCAGCCTACCCATTGTGCATGGCATACAGCCGAGTGCCATGCCCCTGTGATGGTGTGTGACCACCCACAGTGACCGCATACACAAGACCTGCCTATCCAGGCACCCACAGCCATGTGGACTGCTGCACACACCCACCGCCCATGTCCCGCACAGCACCACCATGGCCGTACAGTGACATGGCTATGTGGTGCGAAGGCAGTGGCACAGCCATGTACCCGGTGCACACATGGACCACCATTGACACACTCCCAGACATGCAGTGCCACTGGACAGTGCTGACTGTAACAAGTTGCGTGCATGGCAATGGTGTCAATGGATGGTGGCCATGCCCCGCTGCCCACCCTGTTACACAGCATGCAATAGTAATCATGGATGTAAGGCACTCATCATCATCAGGCTGATCCCTGCACCTCTGTGGTCCTGCATCCCTCCTGGCCTGCTGGTCCTCTTGGCAGTGCCTCCTCTTCCTCACCCACCAGAGCTCCTCTGGGCCTAAGGTGCAAACATGGAGAGAGGAACATCAGTACAATCTGTAGCAAAGTCCCCCCACCCTCGTGTGTGTGCAATCCCACACAGCCATACCCATCCACCCCCAAATGGATACCACCACCATGGACAACATTGGACAGCCCCCCATGTTCCGGACACATGCAACCGTGATACCCGTATGGACATTAACAGTGTATGGATGGGGCACCTACCTGACCATGGCACCGTGCCCCCCCTGGCATGTGCCCGCAGGCAGGCAAGCCTGTCTAGGTCTCTCTGCCAGAGGTCCCCATATCGGTGGTGACACTGCTCGGACGTGCGCCCAATTCCCGTGGCCTTCTCCAGCACCACCACCACCTCCTCCCATACTGTGCACCTGGCCATGTCCAGGGGTGCATCACTATAAAGTGCCCCAGCATGGGGCTCTACTATGGCCACCAAATTGGCTAGCTCCACCTGGCTCCACACAGCAGCCCTTGTCCGTGCTATCTCTACAGCTGGTTGGAGTCAAAATGGTGCTCGGTAGTGCAGTCTGCCATGTGCAGATGCTGTACGGTACAGCGCTGCCATTCCCTATCAAGCTGTCACTGAACAGCACGATAGTGGTGCACCCATGCGGATGCATTGTGCCAAGGGGGCAAAGGTCAGGCACAGGGTCAAGGGCCTCTCACGCATGGACCGCCACAGCGCGATTGGTACTCAATGTGTGTAGTGTGACTGGGTGCCTGTGTGTCACCTCCTGTAGTGGCCTACTGTGCTGTGGGCCCAGTGCACCTACAGTGCCCAAGTGCCACATATGTGAACAGCGCTGTAGCGCCACTGGCACAAGTGACTGTGCCCTACATTGCCTCCCAACACACAGCATGGCAGCAGCATGGCAGGCGTCTGCATCATCACAATGCAGGCATGCACAATTCGGTGTGTACTGCGCATGTCACAGAAATGCGCACTTGCCTGAGCAAATTCAACACAATTGTGCAAAACGCAACAGCGCAATATTCAGCCATCATATGCAAATCGGCTAATCAGCCATTCAATGGAGCAGATACTGCATCTGCATCCACTTATAATTGCTCCTCACCTCATTTGCATGCATTGCGCTATTAACATGCACCATTGGGCTGCACTGGCCATAGTCGGTTATTGCAGTCTATTGTGGTGAGTTGCATGCTGTTTGGGAGTGTGGACTGTGGTGTGTGGGACATGCATGGGACTGCACAGTCACAGGTAACACCTGTCATTCTCACAGGATGAATAATGAGTGATCATGAGGTGGAGGAAGAGGAACAAAGACGTGGGAGGAAGAGGAGGCCTAACTTCACAAAGGCAGAAACAGATGCCCTGTTTGAGGCCTACCTCGACCAGGAGCCGCTGCTCAGCAGATGGCAGGGAACACCACAGGCCCATGCTGCTGCATGGGAAGAGATGCCGCATGCCATCAACTTGCAAGGCAGCCACCAGCGGTCTGTGCAGGAGTGCAAAAAGAAGATTGGCACAGACAAGTGGAGGATTAAGGACAAGGTGGCTGCCATCAGGGCAGCATGGTCTGTGACTGGTTAGGGACAGGTGGACGTGCAACACCTTACCCCACAAGAAGAGTGGGTTGCTGGCAGCATGCAGTATTGTGCCATCGAGGGTGTTCCAGGTGGTGGATTCTAGACAGGTGGTAGCCCATCACTGCACGGTAGGTCCTGGTCTGTCAGTGGGGGGGACAGGGTAGGGCAGATACATTAATGCTACTATGTTCCCTTACAGCTCCTGAGCATCTACATGGGTCAGCGGTGTTGGGCTTGTCCACTGAGGGTGGTATCATGGACATAGAGGAGGGTCCGTCCACCTCCACAGGCATACAAGGTTCAGGGCATCAGTGGGCCCACCTGGACGTCCGGACTGATGTTGGTGGAGCAGTTGCAGAGGAGGCCCTGCCCATATCCCAGCATGCCAGCGTCCATGGATGTCAGCATGCTGAGATGTGGGCTGTGCCGGATCCGTCACTGATGATGATGGAGCTCACTTCAAGAACAGTGATATGTGTGGGCCACAGGATGGCCACATAGCAGGTAACATCATGGGCATGGCCATGGCTGGTACCACCGTGGAGGCCTGCATGACATCACAGTCCCAGCCTGTGCCTGTCTGCACAGTGGGGCAGCACTGGTGTGTGTCCAGGACAGTGGGGCTGTTGCGGCCACTGTGGTGGCACTGTTGAGCCCTGTAGAGCAGCAGCCAGAGGGGCAGTGTCAGCAGTCGGACAATGGCCATGGGGGTACAGTGTCAGGGGGCAGCATCAGTGCACTGCCTGTGGACATGCCCAGGCCTGACCCTGGTGTGCAGCACCCACCCTCAAGGGGTGCTGCACATCAGGGCCATGAACACCGTGAGGGACTGCATGCCGATCAGGCAGATGACCTCCTAGAAGAGTACACCCACATACTCCAAGAATCAGTTGATCAGCAGGTGCGGCTTGTGACGGCAGTGGATGCACTCAGTGCATCTCTGCACCAGGCAGAGGAGCAGCACAACAGAGACACCACTCTGCTCCTGGCAGGGATGGACCGGATGTGGGAGGATGTGACCGCTGCCATTGACAGACAGAGACAGGCAATCACAGCTGTCATGGACACAATGGGCACACAGTTATTTGCCCATGCATCGCAGACACTGCGCTGTGCAATATCCACCTCCCCATTCCCAGCGCCGTGTGACACCCTCCTTGTCGACACCAGGTTCAGCTGTGGGCATCCCGAGCACACCTGGCGCAGGCATGTTCAGTGTACTGCAGACCCCTGTATGAGCACAGTCATGTTCACACAGTGGAACCCCTAGGGGACCATCGGTGCCACCCCATGAGGCCAGTGGTCAGCCTGTCACTGCTGGTGGGTCTCAGTGGGGCTGCCCACACATCCATGGCAGCCATGGCACTGTGGCACGTGACTGACCTGTCTCCCACCATGGCTACTGTGTGATGCTGCCCTGTGTGCATTGTGTTGTTCAACGTGCAATGCACGGAGGGTACCCAGCCCTGCATGCACACACATTCCCTCTGCACACCCTCCTGGCTGCTGTCCACTGTGGAAGGTGCATGATGAAGCCTGCATTCTGCTGTCCGCCACTGTGCAATGGTGCCCAGCGTCTGACACATGCACAATGACAGGCACTGGGCCTGGTGGTCTGTGGATGTGTGTGTGTGGTGGTTGGCAGTTGGGGTTGACTTGCCTCCTACCCTTTCTGCATGTCTTGTGAGGTGTTATGTGAGACCACATGCCATTTTAGACCTTGCCCATCCCTGATGGCATGGGTGGTTCTACCAGCCAATTCCTTTAAGACATGCACCCTGAGGTTCATCCATGTGTGTTTGTGGGTTGTGCCTTTGCCACTGGTGGTTTCACGTTGCTCCCGACTTACCTGGGTTGGTTTAAGTGCTCCTCTGTGATGGTGCCCGGTGCAGCTGTGCCATCCTGAATCAGTCAGGGGTCCCTTGACGACCAGGGGCTGCCCATCACCATCTTCACCAGCATCCTCATAGTCCCCATCGCTGTCCCCTCTTCGACCTGTATGGCTATCCCACTGTCATTGGTCATGTTGTGCAGGATGCACCAGGCCAGGAATAGCCCACAGGCCTTTGAGGGGCCAAACTGCAGGGCACCGCAGACATGTCCAGGCAATTTAAATGTGCCTTCAGCATTCCGAACACTCGCTCGATGACATTGTGTGTGGTGGCATGTGCCTCATTGTAGCGTTGCTGCTATTGGATCACGGGCCACCGGTATGGTGTGAGCAGCCAGGGATGGAGTGGGAATCCACTGTCACCTGTGTGTAGAGGGTGGATGTTAATTTGGTGATCAGCATCGCCCTGCCTTTGACCACCTAGGCCAATACCCATGTCACCTCTGACTATGCCCCTCCGAAGCTCCATGTCATTCTGCGTGCTTTGCATACTACCCACTAGGTGGCCAGTGGGGATGTCCCCACTCTCGAACCTATGGCACAGTGTGGACTGGTGCCAGATGAAGGCATCATGTGCTCCCCCAGAGTGCATGGCAGAGACATTGATTATGCACCCCCTGGCATCGCACACCACCTGGCAGTTGATGCTTACATACCCCTTCTGATTCATGTATGCAGCCCCTTCAGGACCCATGTGGTGTGTGGATGGCCACATGGGTGCAGTCTGTACCCAAGCACACCAGGCTACCCTGTGGAAATCCTGTATGTTTGCTGTGTTCTCCGCCAGTGTGCTGGGGAAATGGATGTACTCTGCAGCATGTGGCAGCAGTGCGCTGAGGAATTGGGTGAGGAGGCGTGACACGGCCGACAGGGTGATGCCTGTCATTTCCCCTGTAGGTCTCTGGAAGATACCCATGGTGAGCAGGAACATACAAGCTGTCACTTTGGTCTCCACTGACAGAGCATGGCTCCATCGTGTGGGTGCCTGCATCACATCACTGCACAGCTCCCAGAGCTGCATCAGGATCACCTGGTTCAGGCAGTACTGGCCAACGATCTCAGTATCAGTGTAGAGCTCAAAGCTGAAGCAGCCTCGGTACTGCCTGTTGGTGGCATACTGCCGATGGGCCCTTCATGGCTGCGCCACCCTGCCAACTGCCTTCTCACCCCCTCATAACTGCCTCCTTCTGGATGGTGGCACTGGCCATGTCCCTGGCTTGTGGTCCCGGCAGCTGTTTCTGTGTTTCCCCCGCTGCCCTTGCTGCTCCTTCCCCTGCACTGGGAACACCTCCCTGTAGTGGCCTCAGTGCTGTGTGGCACTTCCCCCTTTTGACCTGCACTGTGGCAGAGGCTCCCCACACCTTCCCTGTTCCTGGGGGTTCCAGGTGCTCTGTCTCTCTCCTGCCCTGTCCTGCTCCCAGTTCTTGTGTGCCTGTGTGGCTGCCTGCAATTCAGCAACATGTGGCTTCCCTGTAGTGTTCTTGCACCTCTCTCTTGTTCCTTTTCATTTTGGATCATTTCTGGTATCGTGCAACTACCGTTTGCTCCCCTATTGCGCATGGCTCATGTTGCTGAATATCGCACGGTGTCATTTATGCATGGTTCCTCCCCCTTCAGTTGCACATACGTTCATTATCATTGCGCTCTTGCGCATTGTGATTTGGGGGGAACATCTGCCTCCGCTGAATATCTCAGAATGGTGTATTTTCGGACTTGCGCTGGCACATCCCTGTTGCACATGGCGCAACTCTTTTGAATATCTGGGCCTGAGTTTAATGCTCTCTGTTACAGTGTTGTGCTTAATTGTGTGAAATTATACCAGTTACAAAGAGGTGATTAATATAATCTAATGTAATGTAATATAATATAATATAATATAATATAATATAATATAATATAATATAATATAATATAATATACTAACATACAAACATACTAAAATGTCAGAAGAATAGGTCTTTCTTTGCTGGACTGTTTTTGCTTCCCCTCCCTGTACCTGTCCCACCCACTCTTGAACTCCTCCACTGTTGCTGAATCCACCAGTCACCCAGGCAGTGCATTCCATTCCTTCACCACCTCTAAGTGAAGTAGCACCTTCTCCTTTCTCCACTGAAGCCTCTCTTCAGCTTCCACCCATGCTCTCTAGGTGCCCCACTCCTTTCTTCAGAGCATCCTGACTGCTCCTCCCCTATTTACCCCTTCATGTACCTGAAGACCTCTATCATGTCCCCAGTCCTTCTTCTCTCCCAATGTGTACATATTTAGCTCTTCAAGCTCTCCCCATAGGTCCTGTCCCACAAGCCCCAAATCATGTTGGTTGCCCACCTCTAAACCCTCTCCAGGAGTTCAATGTCCCTTGTTAAATGTGGCCTCCAAAACTGCAAGCAGTACTCGAGGTTCGGCCTCACCAAGCAGTTATTAGTCTATCCTTTCAAGGATCTACAGGGAGGCTCTATCAACATGTAGGATCTCCTGCAGTGTCGCTCTGATTTCCTACAGCTGCCATCCACCTAGGACAAGGGACCAGAGTCAATAGGTGTGAATGCACAGCCTCATGCAGCCCACCCACTGTGCATGGCATACAGCCATGGGACATGACTCTGTGATGGTGTGTGACCACCCACAGTGATTGCGTCCACAAGACCTGCCCACCCAGGTGCACACAGCCTTGTGGACTGCTGCACACACCACCGGCCAAATTCTGCACAGCACCACTGTGGTTGTGAAGGCAGTGGCACAGCCATGTACCAGGTGCATGCATGGACCACCACTGATGCACTCCCAGACATGCAGTGCCACTGGACAGTGCTGACTGTAATAAGTTGTGTGCATGGCAGTGGTGTCAACGGATGGTAGCCATTCCCACTGCCTGTCCTGTTAGCACAGCATGCAAGAGTAATCATGGATGTAAGGCATTCACTATCATCAGGCTGGTCCTTGCACCCTCACGGACCTTCGCCCTTCCTGCCTGATGGTCCTCTTGCTGGTGCCTCCTCTCCCTCACCAGCCGGCGCTTGTCTGGGCCTAAGGTGCAAACATGGAGAGAGGAACATCAGTACAATCCTGTAGCAAAGTCTCCCCCATGTGTGTGCAATCCCACCCAGCCAGACCCACCCACCCCACACCCTGAAAACACCACCACAGGATGGCCCCCACATGTGCTGGACACATGCAACAGTGATACCTGTATGGAAGATAAAAGTGTATGGATGTTGCACCTACCTGGTAGTGGCACCGTGCCCCTCCTGGCATGTGCCTGCAGGCAGGCAAGCAGGTCCGGGTCCCTCCGCCTCAGGTCCCCATATCTGTGGCAGCACTGCTCCGCCATCTGCCCCACACCGGTGGCCTCCTCCAAGGCGTCGGACACCTCCTGCCACACCCAACTTCTGGCCCTGTCCAGGGGGTATCTCACCAAATAGTGGGCCAACATGTGGCTCCACAATGGCAGCCAGGTTTTCCATCTCCACCTGGCTCCACTGTACTGCTCCTCTCCACACCATCTCTACTGCTTGGTTAAGTCAAAATGGCACTCTGCAGCACGGTTCCACCATGTGCAGATGTTGTGTGGTACAGCGCTGCCATTCCCTATCATGTTGTCACCAAACAGCGCGATAGTGGTGCACCCATGAGTGATGCATGGTGCCTAGGGGGCCAAGGTTGGACACAGCGTCAAGGATCTCTTGCGCATGGACAGCTACAGTGCGATTGGAACCCAATGCATCTAGTGCAATTGGGTGCCTGTGTTCCACCTCCTGTAGCGGCCTACTACGCTGTTGCCCCAGTGCACCTACGATGCCCCAGTGCCACAGTGTCATATAGGTGAACATCGTTGTAGCACCACTGGTACAATGGTGGCCGTGCCCTGCATTGCCTCCCATGCACAGCATGTCAGCAGTGTGGCAGGCGCCTGCGTTATCAACCCGGGCATGTGCAGTTAGGTGTATACTGCGCATGTCACAGAACTGCGCCCTTGGCTCAGCACGTTCAACACAATTGTGCAAAGCGCGATATTCAGCCGTCATATGCAAATCAGCTAATCAGCCATTCAATGGCACAGTCACTGCATTTGCATCCATTTAAAGATGAGCCTCACCTCATTTGCATGGGTTGTGCTATAAAAGTGCAACATTGGGCTGCACTGGTCATAGTCAGTTACTGCATGCTGTTTGGGCATGTGGACTGTGGATTTTGGGACATGCATGGGACTGCACAGTCACAGGTAACACCTGTCATTCTCACAGCCTGAATCATGACCGAGCGAGTTGTGGAGGAAGAGGAACAGAGTTGTGGAAGGAGGAGGAGGCCAAATTTCACAAAGGCTGAGATGGATGACCTGTTTGAGGCCTACCTAGACCACGAGCCACTTCTCTCTCGGATGCAGAGAACACCACTGGCCTGTACTGCTGCATGGGAGGAGGTGGCACATGCTGTAAACCTGCATGGAAGCCACCAGCGCTCCGGGCAGGAGTGCATGAAGAAGATGGGTACAGACAGGAGGAGGATTAAAGAGAAGGTGGCTGCCATCAGGGAAGCATGGTCTGTGACCGTTGGAGGACAGCCGGAGGTGCTACGCCTGACCCCAAAGGAGGAGAGGGTTGCTGGCAACATGCAGTGTTGTGCCAATGAGGGTGTTCTGGGTGGTGGATTCCAGAAGGTGGTAGCCCGTCACTGCATGGCAGGTCATGGTCTGTCTATTGGGGTGGACAGGGTAGGTCACATGCAGTAATGTGACTTTGTTTTCCCTTACAGCTCCTGAGCATCTGCATGGGTCAGCAGTGGTGGACTTCTCCACTGAGGCTGGTCAGATGGAGACCGGTCAGATGGACACCCCTCAAGGGGTGATGAGCTTCAGGGCCGTGCACACCCTGAGGGACAGCATGCAAATCAGGCAGATGACCTCTTGGATGAGCACACTACTGCAAGCATCAGTCAGTCACCAGATGCGGCTTAAGACGGCGGTGGATGCACTGAGTGCGGCACTGCAGGGGGCAGAGGAGCATCACAGCAGAGAAACTGCTCTGCTCCTTGCAGGGATGGACCGGATGTGGGAGGATGTGACCGCTGACACATGCAATCACAGCTGCCATGGCCACAGGGGACACACAGTTATTTGCCCTTACATCACAGACACCATGCCATGCAATGTCCACCCCCCCCATTCCTAGCATCGTGTGACACTATCCTTGTCGACACCGGGTTCAGCTGTGGGCATCCAGATCATGCCTGGTGCAGGCATGTTCAGTGTGCTGCAGACCCCTCCATAAGCACGGTCGCTTTCATGTAGTGGAACCCCTGGGGGACCATCGGTGCCACCCCATGAGGCCAGTAGTCAGCCTGGGTTGGCTGAAGTGCTCCTCTGTGATGGTGTCCCGGTGCAGCTGTGCCAGCCGGAGCAGTCGGGGGTCTCATTGCACAAGGAGGGTCTGCCCTTCACCATTGTCACCAGTGTCCTCATCATCCCCATTGCTGTCCCCCTCTTCGACCTGTAGAGCTATCAAACATTTGTAGGCCATGTTGTGCAGAATGCAACAGCCCAGGAATAGTCCGCAGGCCTTTGAGGGGCTGTACTATAGGGCATCGCCGGAGGTGTTCAGGCAACAGAAACGTGCCTTCAGGATCCCGAACACCTGCTCAATGACATTATGTGTAGTGGCATGTGCCTCATTGTAGCATTGCAGTGTTAGGGTCACGGGCCACCAGTATGGTGTGAGCAGCCAGGGATGGAGTGGGTATCCACTGTCACCTTTGTGTAGAGGGTGGAGGTTAATTTGGTGATCAGCATCACCCTGCCCCGGGCCATGTAGGCCACTACCCTTGTCACCTCTTACCATGCCCCTCCCAAGCACTATGTTTGTCCGTGTGGTTTGCATATTCACCCACTAAGTGACCAGTGGGGATGTCCTCACTCTCGATTCTGTGGCACAGTGCTGACTTGTGCCAGATGAAGGCATCATATGCTCACCCAGGCAGCATGGCACAGACATTGATTATGTGCCCCCTGGCATCGCACACCACCTGGCAGTTGATCCTAGCATAGCCCTTGCAATTAATGTAAGCAGCCCCCTCAGGGCCAAGTGGTGTGCGGATGACCACATGTGTGCAGTCTAATGCCCCTAACACACCAGGCATACATGCTGCCCTGTGGAACTCCAGTATGTTTGCTGTGCGCTCCGCTGGGTAAATGGATGTACTCCGCAGCTTGTGGCAGCTGAGGAATTGGGTGTGGTGGCTTGACGCAGCCAACAGTTTTATAGCTGTGGTGTCCCCTGTTGGTCTTTGGAAGGTACCCATGGCGAGCAAGCACGTGCAAGCTCTCACTTTAGTCTCCACTGACTGAGCATGTCTCCTTCATGTGGGTGCCTGCATCACATCACTGCACAGCCCACAGAGCTGCCTCAGAATTGTCCAGTTCAGGTGGTACCAGCCCACGATCTTAGTATCACTGTACAGCTTGAAGCTGGTGCGGGCTCGTTGGAGTCATACCGGCGAGGGACCCTTCCATGATATAATGTGGAATAGTATGCTATGTTTGATATGCTATGATATGTGATGAGATGTGATATGATATGATATGATATGATATGATATGATATGATATGATATGATATAGTATAACATAATATAGTATAATATGACAATGTAATATAACGTCATATAACATAATATAATATAACATAATATATAATACATTATAAATTAGTGGTGTGGTGTTATAATATTATAACTATTAAATGAATAAACTGTGTGCTAATTTGTCTCTGTGTCAGTGTCATGTCATATCTTTTCATACTATATCATATCATTTCATATCATATAATATCATATTATATTATGCTGTAGTATATTATATCATATTATTTTATATTATGTTAAATTTCATTATATCATATGTGATGTGATGTGATATGATATGACATGATATGACATGATATGTCTTTTCATATCATGTCATATCATATCACATCACATCACATTATATCACATGATATCAGATCTTTTGTCATATATCATAACATATCATATAATGTATCATATGATATCATATCATATGATATATATTATGTTATATTGTATCGCATTGCATTGTATTGTATTGCATTACATTGCATTATATTATATCATATAATGTTATGATATATTAATCACTGCTTTGTAAAATGTACAATTTCAGGCAAATAAGCACAGCAGTGTAACAGAGAGCATTCAACTCTTTGTTTAGCACCACACTTCAAATGAGACAATTTTACCCATCTTTGTGATGATTTAACACATAGTTTAACACCACACTGTCACAGGGATAAATTAACACATCGTTAATTAATTTAATAGATATAACATTATTTCACCACACCCCTGTATTCTATTCTATTCTATTCATCACCACTTTCTCATAGGAATTTCACAAAGTTAAGCACAACACTGTAACAGACAGCATTGAACTCAATTTTTAGAACCAGACTGCAACACCCAGTTAAACCCATATTTGAGATAATTTAACACTTAGATCAGCACCACACTGTCACAGAAATAAATTAACACACAGTTTATTAATTTAATAGCTATAATATTATAACACCACACCATTTAATAAAATGGTGTGGTGTTATAATATTATAGCTATTAAATAATATAAAATATTATATTATATTACATTACCTCATATCATACCATATTATATTATAATATATTATATTATATTATATTAACACATAGTTCATATAATATTATATCATACTATATTATATTATATTAATCTCCACTCTGTAATGGATAATTTCACACAGTTAAGCACAACATTGTAACAGAGAGCATTTAACTCACTGCCTGAAACCACACTACAAGAGACACAAATTAACAATTTTTGAGATAATTCAACACAGAGATTAGCACCACACTGTCACAGAGATAATGTAATACATTTAATCCTCACACTGTTAGAGATAATGTAACACACTGTTCAGCACCACACAATCGCACAGACATTTTGAAACATAGTTCAACACCATCTCTGTTTCAGTGTTGTGCTTAACTTTGTGAAATTACCCTATGAGAGAGTGGTGAATAATAGAATAGAATAGAATAGAATAGAATAGAATAGAATAGAATAGAATACATTGGTGTGGGGTTATAATATAACATAAATTAATTAACTATGTGTTAATTTATATCTGTGACAGTGTGGTGCTAAACTGAGTTAAAATATCTCTGTGATAGTGTGGTCCTGAACTATGTGTTAAATTATCACTGTGAGAGTGCAATGATATACTGTCTTAAGTTATATCTTTTACAGTGTGGTGCTAAACTGTGTGTTAAATTAACTTAGTGAGTGTGGTGTTAAACTATATTTTTAATTATCTCTGTGACAGTGCAGTGCTAAAACTGTGTAAAATTATCTCTGTGACTGTGTAAAGCTGAAATATGGTTTATATTATCTCTATCACAGTGTGGTTCTAAATTATGAGTAAAATTATCTCTGTAACAGTGAGGTGCTAATTTATGTATTACATTATCTCAATCATGTGTTAAATAGTCTCTGTTTCAGTGTGGTTCTCATCAATGAGTTAAATGATCTCTGTTACAGCGTTGTGCTAAACTGAATGAAATTATTCCTGTTACAGAGAGGTGATTAATGGAATAGAATAGAATAGAATAGAATAGAATACACTGGTGTGGGGTTATAATATAACTTAAATTAATTAACTATGTGTTAATTTATATCTGTGACAGTGTGGTGCTAAACTGTGTTACAATAGCTCTGCGATAGTGTGGTGCTGAGCTATGTGTTAAAATATCTCTGTGATAGTGTGGTGAAGAACTATGGTTAAAATTATGTCTATCTCAGTGTTGTTTTAAACTATATGTTAAATTATCTCTGTAACAGTGAGGTGCTTAGATGTGTTACATTATTTCTGTGACTGTGTGTATGTGTTAAATTATCTCAAACATGGGTTAAATTGTCTCTCTTGCTGTGTGTGTCCAAACAAGGAGTTAAATGCTCTCTGTTTCAGTGCCTTGCTTTACTGTGTGAAATTATCTCTGTTATGGTGTGGTGAATAACATAATATAATTTAACATAATATATCATACCAAACCATAACACAATATAATATAATATAATATAATATAATATAATATAATATAATATAATATAATATAATATAATATAATATAATATAATATAATATAATATAATATAATGGTGTGGTGTTATAATATAACTATTAAATTAATTAAGTTTGTTTTAACTTATCTCAAAGTGTGGTGCTGAACTATGTGTTAAGTTATCACTGAGAGACTGCAATGCTAAACTGTCTAAATTGTTTATTTAACAGTGTTGTGCTAAACTTTGTGTATAAATCATCTCTCTGACATCTGTGCATTACTTTCTCTCGCCAGACAGTGAATAGGTGGTAAACTATTTGTCAAATTATCTCTGTGATAGTGTGGTGCTGACCTTTGGTTAAAATTATCTCTACCACAGTGTGGATCTAAAGTAAGTGTAAAATGATCTCTGTAACACTGTGGTGCTTACATATGTTACATTATCTCTGTGACAATATGGTGCTAGGTTATGCGTTAAATTATCTCAAACATGGGTTAAATTATTTCTGCTGCAGAGTGTTTCTAAACATTGAGATAAATGGTCTCTTTTTTCAGTGTTGTGCTTAACTTTGAGAAATATATTATGTTACAGTGTGGTGATTAGTATAATATAAAATAATATATCATTACATAACATCACATAACATCACACTACATCTCATAACATCACATAACATAACATAAAATAATCTAAAATGAAAATAACAATATAATGGTGGGGTGTTATAATATAACTATTAAATTACTTAACTATGTGTTAATTTATCTCAGTCAATGTTTGGGGCTAAACTATGTGTTAAAATATCGTTGTGAGAATGTGACAATAAACAATCATAAATAGTTTCTTTTACAGTGTGGTGTTAAACTCTGTGTTAAATTAACTCTGAGAGTGTGGTGCTAAACTAGGTGTTAAATTTTCTCTGTGCTGAATTGTGTTACATTATTTCTTCCACACTGCACTTATGTTACAATGTGGTGATTGATTAACATAACATAACATAACATAACATAACATAACATAACATAACATAACATAACATAACATAACATAACATATAACATTAAATATCACATAACCTAACATAACATAATGGTGTGAGGTTATAATATTATAACTATTATATTACTTAACTATGTGTTAATTTATCTCAGTAAAATTGTGGTTCTAAACTATGTGTTAAAATATAATTGTGAGAGTGCAAAAATAAGCTCTCCTAAATTGTCTCATTTTTAGTGTGGTGCTAAACTGTGTATTAATATAGCTCTGTGACATGGTGGTGCTAAACTTTGTGTTAAATTACCTGTATGACATCTATGTGTTATTTTATCTCACAGACACTGTGGTGATAAACTATTTGCTAAATTATTTATGTTACAGGGTGGTGCTGAACTATGTGCTAAAATATCCCGGTGTAGTGCTGAACTATGGTTTAAATTATGTCTATCACATTGTGGTTCTAAAGTATGTGTTAAATTATCTCGGTAACAGTGTAGTGCTTAAATGTGTGACATAATCTCTGTGACAGTGTGGTCCTAGTTTATGTGTTGCATTATCTGAAACATGGGTTAAATTGTCTCTTTTACTGTGTGGTTCTATACAATTAGTTAAATGCTCTCTGTTTCAGTGTTGTGGAAAACTGTATGAAATTATGTCTGTTATGATGTGGTGATTAATATAACATAACATAACTTAATATAATGTAACGTAACATAACATAACTTGACATATAATGATGTGGTGATATAATATTATATCTATTAAATTAATTAACTATGTATTAACTTATCTCAGTCAAACTGCGGATAACAGAAACAATTTAACCATAAATTAGTCATAACTGTCACAGAGATAATGTAACATAATTAAGCACCACACCTGATAGATAATTTAAACCAGAGTTCAGCATTGCTGTAACTGTGGTGCTTAAATGTTTTACATTTTCTGTGACAATGTGATGCTACTGTATGTGTTAAATTATCTCAAACATGGATTATATTGTCTATGTAGCAGTGTGGTTCTAAACAATGAGTGAAATGCTCTCTGTTTCAATGTAGTTATTAACTCTGTGAAATGTCTGTTATGATGTGGTCTCTGTTACACAGTGGTGATTAATATAATATAATATATCATAACATAAAATCATGTAACATAACAAACATAACTTAATATATAATGGTATGGTGTTATAACATTATAACCATTAAATTAATTAACTATGTGTTAATTTATTTCAGTCAAACTGTGGTGCTAAACTATGTTTTAAAATGATCACTGTGAGAGTGTGATACTAAACTGTCTTGTTTCTTTTACAGTGTGTTGCTAAACTGTGTGTAAATATGTCTCTGTAATATGAAGGTGATAAGCTATATGTTAAAGTATCTCTGTGACATCTATGAGTTACTTTATCTGGTAGACACTGTGGTGATAAACAATTTGCTAAATTATGTCTGTGACAGTGTGGTGCTGAACTCTGGTTTAAATTATCTGTATCAGAGTGTGGTGCTGTTAGTCTCCACTCATAATGTTACATTATCTTTATGACAGTATGGTGCTAATTTATGAGTTAACTTATCTCAAACATGGGTTAAATTGTTTCTGTTATCCACAGTTTGACTGAGATAAATTAATTAATTAGTTAATTAATTTAATAGATAAATTATTATAACACCACATCATTATATGTTATGTTACGTTACATTATATTATGTTATGTTATATTAATCACCACAGCATAACAGAGATAAATTCATACAGTTTTCCACAACACTGAAACAGAGAGCATTTAACTAATTGTATAGAACCACACAGTAAAAGAGACAATTTAACCCATGTTTCAGATAATGCAACACATAAACTAGGACCACACTGTCACAGAGATTATGTCACACATTTAAGCACTACACTGTTACCGAGATAATTTAACACATACTTTAGAATTGCACTGTGATAGAGATAATTTAAACCATAGTTCAGCACTACACAGGGATATTTTAGTACATAGTTCAGCACCACCCTGTAACAGAAATAATTTAGCAAATAGTTTATCACCACACTGTCTGTGAGATAAATTAACACATAAAGTAATTTAATAGTTATATTATAACACCCCACCATAATATTATTATTTTTATTATTTTATATTATTTTATGTTATGTTATATGATGCTATGTGATGTTGTGTGATGTTATGTAATGCTATATTATGTTATATTATACTAATCACCACACTGTAACATAATATATTTCTCAAAGTTAAGCACAACACTGAAAAAAGAGACCATTTATCTCAATGTTTAGAACCACGCTGCAGCAGAAATAATTTAACCCATGTTTGAGATAATTTAATGCATAAATTAGCACCATACTATCACAGAGATACTGTAACAATTTTAAGCACCACAGTGCTACAGAGATCATTTACACTTACTTTAGAACCAAAGTTCAGCACCACACTATCACAGAGATATTGTAACAAATAATTCAGCACCACACTGTCACAGAGATAATTTAACAGATAGTTTACCACCACACTGTTTTGCGAGATAAAGTAACCCACAGATGTCAGAGAGATGATTTATAACACAAAGTTCAGCACCACACTTTGAGATAAGTTAACACAAAGTTAATTACTTTAATAGTTATATTACAACACCACACCATTATATTATATAATATTATGTTATGGTTTGTTATGATATATTATGTAATATTATATTATGTTATTCACCACACCATAAGAGAGATAATTTCACACAGTTAAGCACAACACTGAAACAGAGAGCATGTAACTCCATGTTTGGACCCACACAGCATGAGAGACAATTTAACCCATATTTGAGATAATTTAACACATACACACAGTCACAGAGATAATGTAACACATCTAAGCACCTCATTGTTACAGAGATAATTTAACCCATAGTTTAAAACAGCACTGTGATAGACATAATTTTAACCATAGTTCTTCACCACACTATCACAGTGATATTTTAACACATAGCTCAGCACCACACTATCACAGAGCTATTGTAACACAGTTTAGCACCACACTGTCACAGATATAAATTAACACATAGTTAATTAATTTAAGTTATATTATAACCTTACATCATGTATTCTATTCTATTCTATTCTATTCTATTCTATTCTATTCTATTCATCACCTCTCTGTAACAGGAATAATTTCATTCAGTTTAGCACAACGCTGTAACAGAGATCATTTAACTCATTGATGAGAACCACACTGCAACAGAGACTATTTAACACATTGAGATTGAGATAATTTAACACATAAATTAGCACCACATGGTCACAGGGACAATATAACACATTTAAGCACCACACTGTTACAGAGATAATTTTACACATAATTTAGAACCACACTGTGATAGAGATAATTTAAACCATAGTTCAGCTTTACACAGTCACAGAAATAATTTTACACAGTTTTAGCACTGCACTGTCACAGAGATAATTAAAAACATAGTTTAACACCACACTCATGGAGTTAATTTAACACACAGTTTAGCACCACACTGTAAAAGATACAATTTAAGACAGTATATCATTGCACTCTCACAGTGATAATTTAACACATAGTTCAGGACCACACTATCACAGAGATATTTTAACACAGTTTAGCACCACACTGTCACAGATATAAATTAACACATAGTTAATTAATTTATGTTATATTATAACCCCACACCAATGTATTCTATTCTATTCTATTCTATTCTCCTAATCACCACTCTCTCATAGGGTAATTTTACAAAGTTAAGCACAACACTGAAACAGATATGGTGTAGAACTATGTTTCAAAATGTCCGTGCGATTGTGTGGTGCTGAACAATGTATTAAATTATCTCTAACAGTGTGAGGATTAAATGTATTACATTATCTCTGTGAAAGTGTGGTGCTAAAAGATTAGCATTAGATGTGTTGAATCATCTCAAAAATTGTTAATTTGTGTCTCTTGTAGTGTGGTTTCAGGCAGCTAGTTAAATGCTCTCTGTTACAATGTTGTGCTTAACTGTGTGAAATTATCCATTACAGAGTGGAGATTAATATAATATAATATAATATAATATAATATAATATAATATAATATAATATGATATGGTATGAACTAGGTGTTAATATAATATAATATAATATGGTATGATGTGATGTAATGTAATACAATATAATATAATGTAATATAATATAATAAAATGGTGTGGTGTCATAATATTATATCTATTAAATTAATTAACTGTGTTAATTTATTTCTGTGAGAGTGTGGTGTGGTGTTAAACTAACTGTCAAAATATTTATTCGATAGTGTGGTGATGAATTATGTTTTAAATTATCTCTGTGACAGTGTGGTGCTGATCTAAGTGTTAAATTATCTCAAATATGGGTTACATTCAGTTTGCAGTCTGGTTCTAAAAAATTGAGTTCGATGCTGTCTGTTACAGTGTTGTGCTTAACTTTGTGAAATTACCCTATGAGAGAGTGGTGATGAAGAGAATAGAATAGAATAGAATAGAATAGAATAGAATAGAAAAGAAGAAGAATAAGAAGAATCAGCATTTATATAGCACTTTTCATACATCCAAAGCACTTTACAAGCAATGCTAGACTGGTAGTGAAGTGACTGAATGTGTGGTGGCGGCCATATCGCACATCATCACCCACACACAGCCTGGATAATTGCATGAACCGGTTTATGGGAAGGGGAATGTTGGCCAGGACACCGGGAATGTTCCCTACTCTTTGCGAAGAGTGCCCTGGGTTCTTTTACTTCCACCTGGACACCCACCAGGTCAACACCAGGATGGATAGAAGGGACCTCAGTTTAATGTATCATCTGAAGGATGGCACACCCAGCAGTACAGCACCCCCCAATACTGCACTCAAATGCCAGCGATTTTTAGGTGCAAGTCCAATCCCAGTGTGGGACGAGAACCCACGACCTTCTTGTCCAGAGGCGGATGTGCTACCAACTGAGCCACGCTGAATAGAATCGAATAGAATACAGTGGTGTGGTGAAATAATATTATATCTATCAAATTAATTAACGATGTGTTAATTTATCCCTGTGACAGTGTGGTGTTAACCTATGTGTTAAATCATCACAAAGATGGGTAAAATTGTCTCATTTGAAGTGTGGTGCTAAACAATGAGTTGAATGTTCTCTGTTAAACTGCTGTGCTTAATTGCCTGAAATTGTACCTTTTATGAAGTGGTGATTAATATATCATAACATAGTATGATATAATATAATGCAATGCAATACAATACAATACGATACAATATAATATAATATATAATATCATATGATATGATATCATATGATACATCATATGATATGATATGATAGGATATGATATGATATGATAAAATATCTATCATGTGATATAATGTGATGTGTGATGTGATGTGATGTGATGTGATATGTTATGACATGATATGAAATGATATGATATGATATAATGTAATTTAACATAATATTTTATAATATAATATGATATAATATACTATAGTATCATATAATATGGTATGATATGATATGAAATGATATGATATAGTATGAAAAGATATAAACATGACACTGTCACAGAGACAAATTAGCACATAGTTTATTCACTTAATAGTTATAATATTATAACACCACACCGTTAATTTCTAATGTATTATATATTATCTTATATTATGTTATGTTATATGTTATATTACATTATATTACATTGTAATATTATATTATATTATATTATATTATATTATATTATATTATATCATATCATATCATATTATATTATATTATATTATATTATATTATATTATATTATATTATATTATATTATAGTGCATTATATTATATCATATCTTATCGTATTACATCGCATCTCATCACATATCATATCAATCATAGCATACTATTTCACATTATATCATGGAAGGGCCCTCGGTATCATATAGATATGATATGATAGGATATGATATGATATGATATGATAAAATATCTATCATGTGATATAATATAATGTGATGTGATGTGATGTGATGTGATATGTTATGACATGATATGAAATGATATGATATGATATAATGTAATTTAACATAATATTTTATAATATAATATGATATAATATACTATAGTATCATATAATATGGTATGATATGATAGGAAATGATATGATATAGTATGAAAAGATATAAACATGACACTGTCACAGAGACAAATTAGCACATAGTTTATTCATTTAATAGTTATAATATTATAACACCACACCGTTAATTTCTAAAGTATTATATATTATGTTATATTATGTTAATTTATATGTTATATTACATTAAATTACATTGTAATATTATATTATATTATATCATATTATATTATATTATATTATACTATTGTGCATTATATTATATCATATCTTATCGTATTACATCGCATCTCATCACATATCATATCATATCAATCATAGCATACTATTTCACATTATATCATGGAAGGGCCCCTCGGCGGTATGCCCCCAACAGGCAGTACCGAGCCCGCACCAGCTTCGAACTGTACAGCGATACTGAGATCGTGGGCTGGTACCACCTGAATTGGACAATTCTGAGGTGGCTCTGAGGTGAGCTGTTCAGTAATGTGATGCAGGCACTCACATGATGGAGACATGCTCTGTCAGTGGAGACTAAAGTGACAGCTTGCATGTGCTTCCCACACGAGTACCTTCCAGAGACCAACAGGGGACACCACAGGTATAAAACAGTCGGCTGCGTCATGCCACCTCACGAATTCCTCAGCTGCCACATGCAGTGGAGTACATCCATTTCCCAGCAGGCGCACAGCAAACATACTGGAGCTCCACAGGGCAGCATGTATGCCTGGTGTGTTGGGGCAATAGACTGACACATGTGGCCATCCACCCACCTGGCCCTGAGGGGCGCCGACATTAATCACAAGGGTTATGCTAGCATCAACTGCCAGGTGGTGTGCCGATGCCAGGGGGCGCATAATCAATGTCTGTGCCATTCACCCTGGGGATGCACATGATGCCTTCATCTGGCACCATTCAGCACTGTGCCACAGATTTGCGAGTGAGGACATCCCCACTGGTCACTTAGTGGGTGAGTATGCAAACCACTCGGACAAACATAGGGCTTGGGAGGGGCATGGTCAGAGGTGACATGGGTAGTGGCCTACATGGCCCGGAGCAGGGCGATGCTGTTCAACAAACTAATCTCCACCCTCTACACAAAGGTGACAGTGGATACCCACTCCATCCCTGGCTGCTCACACCATACCAGCGGCCTGCGACCCCGTCACAGCAATGCTACAATGAGGCACATGCCACCACATGTAATGTCATCGAGTGGGTGTTTGGGATGCTGAAGGCACGTTTCCATTACCTGGACACCTCTGGTGGTGCCCTACAGTACAGTCCCTCAAAGACCTGTGGGGTATTCCTGGTCTGTTGCATTCTGGACAACATGGCCAATGAATGTGGGATAGCTCTATAGGTCGAAGAGGGGGACAGCGATGGGGATGATGAGGATGCCAGTGACAATGGTGATGGACAACCCCCCCTTTGGTGACGGGACCCCCGACTGCTCCGGCTGGCACACTTGCACCAGGACACCATCATGGAGGAGCACTTCAGCCAACCCAGGCTGACCACAATCCTCATGGGGTGGCACCGAAGGTCCCCCAGGGGTTCTACTGCATTCCACCTTGCTCATGCAGGGGTCTGCAGCACACTGAACATGCCAGCGCAGGCGTGCTCCGGATGCCAACTGCTGAACCCAGTGTCGACAAGGATGGTGTCACGACACCGGAATGAGGGTGGACATTGCACTGCACGGTGTCTGTGACTCATGGGCAAATAACTGTGTGTCCCCTGTGGCCATGGCAGCTGTGATTGCATGTGTCAGCCTGTCAATGGCAGTGGTCACATCCTAGCACATCCAGTCCATCCCTGCCAGGAGCAGAGCGGTTTCTCTGCTGCGATGCTCCTCTGCCCCCTGCAGAGCCACACTGAGTGCATCCACCACCATCACAAGCTGCATCTGGTGATTGACTGATGCTTGCAGTAGTGTGCTCATCCAAGAGGTCATCTGCCTGATCGGCATGCTGTCCCTCCAGGGTGTGCGGCCCTGATGCTCATCACTCTTTGAGGGTGGGTGCTGCACACCAGGGCCAGGCCTGGGCATGTCCACAGGTGGGGCACTGATGCCACCCCCTGACACTGTACCCCCAAGCCCATTGGCCGACTGCTGATGCTGCCCCTCTGAGCTGCCACTCCCCAGGGCTCAATGTTGTGCCACAGTGGCTGCAACAGTTCCACTGTCCTGTACACACACCAGTGCTACCCCACTGGTGCTGACAGGCACAAGCTGGGACTGTGATGACATGCAGGCCTCCATGGTGGCACCACCGAGAGCCATGGCTGCGATATTTCCTGCTGTGTGACTATCCTGTGGCACACACGTGTCACTGCCCATGATGTTAGCGGCATCATCATTAGTGATGGACCCTGCACCAGCCCGAGTCCCAGCTTGCGGCATCCATGGATGCTGGCATGTAAGACATGAACAGGGCCTCCTCTGCACCTGCTCCAACAACCTCAGTCTGGACGTCCAGGCGGGCCTACTGTCACACTGAGCAGTGTATTCCTGTGGAGGTGGATGGGCCCTCCTCCATCTCCATCTGACTGGCCTCAGTGGAGAAGCCCACCACCGCTGACCCATGCAGATGCTCAGGACCTGTAAGGGAAAACAAAGTCACGTTACTGCATGTGACCTACCCTGCCCCCAATAGACAGACCATGACCTGCCATGCAGTGATGGGCTACCACCCGTCTGAAATGCACCACCCAGGACACCCTCAATGGCACAACGCTGCATGCTGCCAGCAACCCTCTCCTCCTTTGGGGTCAGGCATAGCACCTCCGGCTGTCCCCCACCTGTCCAAGACCATGCTGCCCTGATGGCAGCCACCTTCTCTTAATCCTCCTCCTGTCTGTGTCCATCTTCTTCATGCACTCCTGCACATAGCGCTGGTGGCTGCCATGCAGGTTTACAGCACATGCCACCTCCTCCTATGCAGCAGCACAGGCCTGTGGTGTTCCCTGGCATCTGCAGAGAAGTGGCTCATGGTCTAGGTAGGCCTCGAACAGGGCATCCATCTTGGCCTTCATGGAAATTGGCCTCCTCCTCCTATCACAACTCTGTTCCTCTTCCTACATAACTCGCTCGGTCATGATTCAGCCTGTGAGAATGACAGGTGTTACCTATGACTGTGCAGTCCCATGCATGTCCCAAAATCAGCAGTCCACACTCCCAAATAGCATGCAAATCAACAATAGACTGTAGTAACTGACTATGGCCAAAGGAATATTACAAAGGAATATTACAAAGGAAGCTCCTATCCAGGAGCGCTACGTGGGATTCTTTCAGCCGACTGCCTCCAGGCCGGTCACCCCCCCCCAGAACGCTGCCGACCGCGGCTGTCTTTGAACAAAGGAAGCTCCTATCCAGGAGTGCTATGTGGGATTCTTTCAGCCCGACTGCCTCCAGGCGGGTCACCCCCAGAACACTGCCGACCCGGGCGTGTCTTTGAACAAAGGAAGCTCCTATCCAGGAGCACTACGCAGGATTCTTCCAGCCGACTGCCTCCAGGTAACACAGGCCTCCTACTTCATGACTTCTGGCACTAGTGTCGACCGATTGACTGATACCTTTGGCAATACAGCTCCCCAGCCCACTGATTGTTCCTGTGGACTCACTTGGCTGTGGATTGCTACCTGAAAGGGTGGCTGGGACTCAAAGGATTCCAAGCCAGGTGAGACCTGAACAGGGCTTGTATGTGGACTGCGCACCTGCTTTGTCCTGCGTTATTGCTGTTGCCTCTGGTCTTGTGCATTTGCCTGTGGATGCCTGCCTCCTATGTTTACTGAGTAGCTCCTCAAGTCTGTTAGTAGGGAATGCTGTAGAAATTGTGTCTAAGTTTAAAGCTGGCATGTAACAGTTTATTCCATTGCTCTATTGTGTGGACATGTAGCGAACCGCGATTCCTCTGCAGCACTATATTGTTCCTTGGTCTACCACATAGAGCTGCATGATATTAGATTGTTAAATGCATAGCCCTGTGATATATTATTAGGGTGACGGTTTTGCTATTACATTTACTGTATTTGTGCTGCTTTATATCTGCGCTGCTGATACACCACTAACAACAAACAATTTCTCCCGCTGCATACTAATTCTCGCCCTTCCTACCTCTTTACAGGCAGGTCACTCCCCCCCAAAACGCTGCCGACTGCAGCGTGTCTTTGAACAAAGGAAGCTCCTATCCAGGAGTGCTACGCGGGATTCTTTCAGCCGACTGCCTCCAGGTAACACAGGCCTCCTACTTCGTGACTTCTGGCACTAGTGTCGATTGATTGACTGATACCTTTGGCTATACAGCTCCCCAGCCCACTGATTGTTCCTGTGGACTCACTCGGCTGTGGGGTGCTAGCCTGCCCACCCTCCCCAACCACCTCCCCACCCAGGGGCGGCCCGTGTCTTATTGGCCCAGGCCGACAACGTCACTTCCTGTGTCGCCGCTCCCTGCGTCCACATTCCTAAGTCCTCACTTTCCCATTTGCAGTTTATATTGGGTGGCCACCAGGTGGGGCTTGATTCATCTCATCCCATTCCAGTCTCCCAATACTACCACACCATACTATCCCTTGTCCACCCACTGGGGCTCCAAGTCCATATTCTGTCTCTCTCTCTGCAATCCCCTCCCCACCCCTAGCATGTCTATCCTCCCTGGCCCAGCTTGTTCACCATGCCCTCTCCTCCTTCTTATATTCCTCACCTCTCCTAGGGTTACCTTCGGCCCACTACTCAATTACACTTATGCCCCCAGTTGCCCCCCTGTCCTCCCCTCCCTGCCCCACCCTCCTCCCACACACCCTACTCCCTCCCTCACCACTACTGTTCCTTGGGCTCCCTCTCTCCACACCCCTGCCCGCTCTTGTATCTTATCTCACTAGCATCCCCTGTCTGTGCTACCCTACCTACCCCTTATACCACCTCACCCCCATACCGCTACCCCAATTGGCGTAAACTTCCCCCTGCTACCTCCTTCCTAGGGCTGCTCTCCTCCTTCTGCTCCTGTCTGGCAACATCCATCCCAAACCTGGGCTTGTCTTCAATGGAGCCCCACTGAAATTGACTGGACTTCGCACCGCTTCTATAAATATATGCTAGCCTCCTCAAAAAACTGGACTCCCTACAATGCTGGGTGACTGTCCATAATCCGGATGTGATTGCCTTGGTTGAAACCTGGCTGTCTGACTCCACCTCTGACACACAGGTCTCTCTCCCGGGCTACTTCCTCCACCGGCTGGACCGGACCGGTAGGAGAGGTGGTGGTTGTGCCATCTATGTAAAAGACCCGCTCATTGGTTTAGCCCTTCCTCCTCCAAGCCTTGACTATAACTCTAAAATTATCACCTGACCCCTCCCGGGGTCCAATGTACCTAACTACAGCTTACATACCTCCAAAAAACCAAACTCGGGCACTGGGCCCACTAATTGACTATCTCACCTCCCTACCCAACTCCTCTGACCAAATCCTGGTGGGTGATTTGAATATCAATTGGCTCTCTCCCAAGTCGTCTGCCTCCCGTGAGGCTTTTGCTGCAGTAGATCTAACTCAACTAGTCTCCCAGCCTACCAGGTTAAATCCGAGTAGGCACCAGCACTCTTCTGGATGTGTCGTCACCAACCGAGGCCATGCCGCATCACAATATTCAAATCCTCCCAGACTGCCTTAGTGACCACTCCCCAGTTCTCTTCTACTGGGCGACCTCCCAGCCCAAGCCCTCTGTTCATACCACCCTTCGTCAGCGACTTAGACCTGGTGGGCTAAAAGACTTAAAATTCTAGTTAGCCTGCACTGATTGGTCCCTGCTACTAAACACCCCCGACATTGACAAGTCTCTTGCCTTCTTTGTTTATACCTTTAACACTGCCTGTGACATCTTCGCTCCCATAACCCCACATAGATCTAAAGTAAAACACACACCCTGGATTACCCCAGCCTTACGCTCACTTCTTAAGCAGTGGGATAATTATGGCATATCGTGGTTGAAACTGGCCACCCAGCTGACAGGCAGGTCTATGCAGCTGCCCGCAATAAGTGTACTTGGGCTGTCCGAAAAGCTAAGGCTGATTATTACCAAGCCTCTCTTACCTCCTCTTGGGGGAACCCCAGGTCCTTCTGGGAGAATGTCAAGCAGCTAACTGGTGGAGCCACGCTCCCCTGTCACTTCTTGACATTGATGGGACTACCTCCATGACCCCTGCCCTCATTGCATCACACCTCAATAACTCCTTCACTGACCTTAGTGCAGTGCTCCACAATTTCTTCAATCCTCCTCCCCCGTGTCTGCCCTCCCATCTCCTGCCCCCTTTCCACCTTCGCTCTGTCACCTCTTGAAGTCAGGCCCTACCTGTAAAACCCTAAAGTGCAATTCTATTAGCAATGACTCCCTTGATCCCTGTCTCCTCGGCGGGTCCTGGATCAGGTCACCTATCCCATCACTTGCCTCTTAACAGTCCCTCTGCCTAGGGCAATTCCCTCTGTCTGGAGGGTCGCCACTGTTACACCTATCCACAAGGGTGGTGACAGGATGCTCCCTCAAACAACTTCTGACCCATCTCCATCCTCTCTCCTCTCTAAAGCTTAGAAAATTGTTGCTAACCAAATCTCCCTGACTACCTCGCGAAATATGATGTCCTCTGCCTGAACAGCATGGTTTCAGAGTCGGTCATAACACCAATACTGCACTCCTGGGTTGCTAACTTTCTTCATAACTCACTTGATGCTAAGCTCCCTCGCTGGTGTGGTATTTATAGGCCTATCAAAAGCCTTTGATACCATCTCGCACCCTCTTCTGTTAACCACCCTTGCTAGCGTGGGCCTTGCCGCTGGTCCACTCTCCTGGTGTGACAGCTACTTAACCAACCACTCTCAATGTGTGAGGATTGGTGACACTCTTTCCAGCACCTGCCCAATTCGATCAGGAGTTCCCCAGGGCTCCATACTCGGGCCCTTATTATTCTCCCTCTTTCTCAACTCCCCGCCCAATACATGTCCTGGAAATGTCCTGCTCTATGCTGACGACGCAGTACTCTTTGCTTCCGACAGAAACCCCGTCTCACTCCAGAACTCCCTTCAGCTTGCCTACAACACTGCCGAAACCTGGTTCTCTGAACACCGTCTTGTCATCAACCTTAAGAAAACTAAAACTATGCTCTTTACTCACCCTCAAAACAAGTCCACAACTTTCCTTTCTCTATTCGCTCTGCTCATAATCACCCCATAGAACTTGTTCCTCCTATAAATACCTTGGCATAATTTTCGATTCTGCTCTCTCTCCTTTCATGACCATATCTGCCCTGACCTCTGCCTGCCAGCATGCGGCTGGGCATCCTCTACCGGCACAAAGCCTCCCCTCGCCTCCGGCTTGGCGGTCACCTCCTCAGTTCTTTCCCTAATTGTGATGGCCTTCCTGTACTCTGACTCAGCTGACAGGCGGCTCTACACAAGAGTACACCTAATGCTCAACAAAGCCTGTCAACTTATTACCGGTGCCCAAAGACTCACCCATACCTGCCTCCTGTACTCCATGTCCTCCCTACTCAACCTTGATGAGCGCCTCATGTTCCTAACCTGCCAAGTTATCTATAAAGCTCTCCATGGTCTATCCCCTCCTGGCCTTGCTAACTCTATTCACCGAACTAACTCCACGGTGCACACTCGCGCCTCCCGCAAAGCTGCCCTGGACATTCCTAGGGCTCGGACTACCCATGGTCTAAGGGCATTCCCCTATAGAGCCCCACCTGGTACAACTCCCTCCCCACTGGCATCACTGATGCTCCCTCACTGCTTGTTTCAAATACCTTCTGAAAACTCACTTACTCAACTCACACTCTTGTCACTCCCCCTGACCTCCCCCACCTCCTCCCCTTCTGACAATGCTTACTGAGCTGCATCCCCCCAGGGCCTCTCCTTCACGCTGCAACCCTACCTCATGATCACTGATCCTAATATTGAGGGTAACATGTGTTATCTCCCGCGTTACTTGAAACTTGACTGTGCCTTGTTGTTAAACTGTTTTGCTAATTTTTCTCTTGTATGTATGTCGTCCTTGTATGTCGTTGTATGTCGCTGTCCTGCCTGTGATGAGGTACCTTTGTAAATGAGCCTCTGGCTCAAAGGTTGTAAAACTGATGTTAAAATAAATAAATAAATAAATAAATGGCCACTGCAGCCCAATATCGCACTTTTATAGCGCAACCCATGCAAATGAGGTGAGGCGCATCTTTAAGTGGATGCAAATGCAGTGACTGTGCCATTGAATGGCTGATTAGCTGATTTGCATATGATGGCTGAATATCATGCTTTTGTGCTTTGCTCAATTGTGTTGAACGTGCTGAGCCAAGGGTGCAGTTCTGTGACATGCGCAGTATACACCTAATTGCACATGCCCGGGTTGATGACGCAGGTGCCTGCCACAGTGCTGATGTGCTCTGCTGGGGAGGCAATGCAGGAAATGGCCACCATTGTGCCAGTGGCGCTACGGCGCTGTTCACCTATATGGTGCTGTGGCACTGGGGTGTCGTAGGCTACAGGAGGTGGCACTCAGGCATCCTATCGAGCTAGATGCTTTGGGTTCCAATCGTACTGCAGCTGTCCATGCGCCAGAGACCCTTAACCTTGTGCCCGACCTTGGCCCCCTAGGCGCCATGCGTCAGGCATGGGTGCACAACTATCACGCTGTTCGGTGACAGGCGTGATAAGAAATCTTTCAGCTGTACGCACAACATCTGCACATGGAGGAACCGAGCTGCAGAGCGCCATTTTGACTTAACCGAGCAGTAGAGATGGCGCAGCGAAGAGCAGTTCAGTGGAGCCAGGTGGAGATGGCAAACCTGGTTGCCATTGTGGAGCCACATGTTGGCCAACTATTTGGTGAGATACCTCTGGACAGGGCCTGGAGTCAGGTGTGGCAGGAGGTGGCTGATGCCCTGGAGGAGGCCACCGGTGGGGCAGAAGGTGGAGCAGAGGTGGAGGGACCCAGACCTGCTTGCTCGCCTGTGGGCACATGCCAGGAGGGGCATGGTGCCACTACCAAGTAGGTGCAACATCCGTACATTTTTATCTTCCATATGGGTATCACGGTTGCATGTGTCCGGCACATGGGGGGCCATCCGGTGTTGGCCATGGTGGTGCTTTCAGGGTGTGGGGGTGGGTATATCTGGCTGGGTGGGATTGCACACACATGCGGTGGGGGTACTTTGCTACTGGATTGTACTGATGTTCCTCTCTCTATGTTTGCACCTTAGGCCCAGATGAGCACCGGCTGGTGAGGGAGAGGAGGTGCCAGCAGTAGGATCATCAGGCCGGGAGGGGCGAAGGTCCACAGAGGTGGAGGGACCAGCCTGATTATGGTGAGTGCCTTACATCCATGATTACTGCTGTGCCACTGCCTTCGCATCACATAGCCATGTAACTGAACAACCACAGTGGTGCTGTGCCGGACTTGGTCAGTGGGTGTGTACAGTGGTCCACATGGCTGTGTGCACCTGGGTGGGCAGGTGTTGTGGACGTGATCACTGTGGGTGGTCACACACCATCACAGAGGCATGTTCCATGGCTGTATGCCATGCACAGTGGGTGGGCTGCATGGGGCTGTGCATTCACACCTACTGATTCTGCTCCCTTGTCCTAGGTGGATGGCAGCTGCCGGAAATCAGAGCAACACTGCATGAGATCCTACATGTTGCCAGGGCCTCCCTGTAGGTCCTTGAATGGATAGACTGGCTGTGAGTATGATGGCGGCATGGTGGGAGGAGCAGCCAGAGCAGGGAGCCGGGCTCCAACTGAGTGTACTAATGCCTGATTTTCCATACCCCTGAACCCTCTCCACCTCCTTCCCTCACCATTTGTTCACCCCCCACTACCACACCCCACCTTGTTTGTGGGCCTACCAAACCTTTTGTAAAGAAATGTATATCATTTTGTGTGATGTTTTACAATACATTTGTTTTGATATACCTACTGTGGCGGTCTCTGTTTTGCAGTAGGCTATACGTGCTCAGCTGCAGTGGTGTGCATCATGTCAGGGGTGGTGCAGTCATGTGCGTGTGTGTGTGTGTGTCCATGGGGAAGTGACTATGGTGTGCAGTAGCTATCAGTCACTGTCTGTGGTGTGTGTGTTGTTCCCTGTGCACTGCATGACTGTGTGCAGTGGTCCATGGTGCATGCTCTATGTCCATGGCACCCCTGTCAGCCCATTCATGGCCTGTGCAGCAGACACCCTTGCATGTCTGTGACCTGCACGGTCTGCTGGCATGTCAGGGGAGGCTGTCCATGCAGGACAGCCACTGTACCTGGCACAATGCTGTGTTGCCTCCTGTCACTGGTGTGGTGCATGTCTGCCTTGGGTGACACTATGACCTCCGCTGTTGCTGTCCCACCTCCATGCTGTCACTTGTGTGTGTTGCAGGGGATGTGCACCACTGTCTGTCACTTGTGCTCTAGGCAAATGATGGTGGTGTACAGCTCCACAGTGCCTGCACAGGGTGGCTGGCACTCCCGTGCCATGGAGGAGTGCTGGCCATGTGTACACGGTTTCCATGGCCACACACTGGGGGCTTGGTTGCCCCACTACTGTGTCCCTGTGTTGGTGTGCCCTTGGGTATGGGTGGGTGTTTGTCCATTCACTGTGTTGCATCCTGTGTGGTGCATGCTTCCATGCTTCCATGCACCACTGTGGGTAACTGCGCTGGCTGTTGTGGGTAGTGCTGGGTCGGGGTGTGTCCTTGGGAAGGTGTGCAGGGTGCTGTACCACTGGTGGTGGGGTGCAGGGCATGCCCTGTCATGTGTGGGGACCTCATGCTGATGCATGGTCGGTCTCTCAGCTGTACCTCGGGGGGACATGCGTGGTGGCACTGTGTATGCAGTCATTGCACCGCTGTGTGCTGCCACCCACTGATGGGTGCTCATGGTGGGGCTGCCTTGCATTGTTCTGTGGTGCACAGGGTTGCATTGTCACAGTGGGGGTGGGGGCATGCATGGGGTATCCCGCACTGGTGGACGCTGCTCCTGGGCAGGGTGTCTGGGGGTCACAGTGCAGGGTGTGCTCTGCATTGGTGGGATGGTGTGGCACAGGGTGGTTGGCCCTCCTTGTGTGCCGGTCACAGCTTTCTGGGGGTGTGATGGGGCACCTTGGCCCGGCTGTGGGTTGGTTGCTGTTCTCCATGGGCCAGTGGTTATTCCAGCCCTCCCCCAGTTGTGCAGTGCATGGGGTGTGGTGGGACGATGTCTGTTCTGCTGTGAGTTCCTCTGCCCATCTGTGGCATGGGTGGTGGGCCCCTGCATCCCTGGTTTTGCTGTTGAATTGCTGCCCTGCTGCTGGGGGGCATCAATTGTTGTGCTATGGTGCATCTGGACTGCTCAGCTGAACATCCCTTGTTGCGCTATAGAAGCATCAGATGCTCAGCTTCACCTCTAGTTGTGCTGTGGCACAGGTGGTGCGATATTCATTCGTCGACTGTAGGCGTATCCTAGCATGTGCAGTTTTGAATATCACGCTTCTTGTGCATGGGTGCAATGGACTTGCAATTGCTCATGCTGTGCGCACTTTTGCCAAGTTTGAATATCTGGGCCATTGTTTGAGAACTCGCTGCAACAGAAGAATTTATCTCACTTTTGAAAATTTTACACATTAATTAGCGCCACACTGTCACAGAGAAATTAACACATAATTATAAAATTACTTTATAATATATTATATTATTTTATATTGCATTAAATTGTAATATTATATTATATCATATCATATCATATCATATCATATTACATAACATCACATCACCACATATCATATCATATCAAATCAGTCATAGCATGCTATATCATATCATATCATATCATATCAAATCATATCATATCATATCATATCATATCATATCATATCATATTATATTATATTATGTTAATCACCACACTGTAACAAAGAAAATTTCACATAGGCAAGCTAGACTCTGTAACATACAGCATTTATCTCACTGTTTAGAGCTACACTGCAAAAGAGACAATTTATCTCACTTTTGAGAAAATTTAACACATCAATTAGCACCACAATGTCACAATGATAATGTAACATATTTAAGCACTACTCTTTTACTCACAAAAATAGTTCAGCACCACAGAATTGTCCAGATATTTTAACACATAGTTTAGTACCACACTTTCACATAGATAAATTAACAAATAGTTAATTAATTTAATAGTTCTATTATTATAACAGGACATCATTATACATAAGCACCCTCTCCAAGGCCCTTGGCGCATTGTTGCTGACCAGCTTTCAGACCACTTGGACAAATATAACATCCTATATCCATGGCAACATGGTTCCAACGACAGGGCACAGCACCAACCGCCCTCCTGGAGTTCACTGGGGCCATTCACAGCTTTCGATGGACAAGGTCATCTAACTGGAGCAGTATTCGTTGACTAGACTAAAGCATTTGACACTATTCACCGCAGCCCTACTTATCAAACAGCTGCTGAATGCGGGATCTCGCGGGACTCTACTGCATGGTTTAATAGTTACCTAGACCAGCGCTCACAAGAGTAAAAATTTCAGGACTACTCTCTGATTCAAACCTGTCCGCTCAGGCGTCCCCAGGGATCCATACTGGGCCAACTACTTTTCAGTCTTTTCTAAACTCTCTTCCACAATCCTGCCTAGAACAAATTATCCTCTATGCTGATGACTCTGTGCTTCTCACCCCGCAGGACCCACAACCATTACTTCACAACCTACAGCTTGCTTTCTCCGCTGTTGAAAGCTGGTTAGCAGAACATAAACTGTTCTAAACCACAAGAAGACTAAATCTATGCTCTTCTGCAGCTACTCAGAACAAACACAGGCGATACCCCTTGATATCAGTACAAGTGCTGGATATACCCTCGAACAAGTGTCATCTTTTAAATACCTTGGAATCTCACTTCGACCCTTGCCTATCATATGGGACCCACATTGATAGTGTTGCCAAACTGTAAACTCATGCATTAGAATTCTCTACCGAAACAGGCTCCACCTTACCCAGGCAGCACTGAAGATGGCTATCCAGAGCTCTGTGGTCTCCGTCATAGACTATGGCCTCATAATCTATGCTCTGCCTCTACTACCGCCCTCAGGCGTTATCGACCTCCCTTAACAAGGCCTGTCAACTGCTTACTGGAGCCCACCGATTCACACATTACATGTGAGCTTCACGCTCAGTCAGGATGGCTTCAACTCACAAACTGAATTAAGTATCTTACCTTGATGGCAAAAAAACTACCTTCAGGCCTTACTCCACCTAGTGTCCAAGCCCTCCTGCGCCCAATCTCTAATCCCCATAACACCAGAGGTCTGAGCGTCAACTTCTACAAGTTCTCCAATGCTGCACTGCTCTGGGCTAAAGATCCTTTGTACATCGTGCTCCCAGCTGGATGAATGCCCTCAGCATTTATCACCTCCATCTCCTCACTGGGCATTTTCAAATCAAGGCTACATATTCATCTCATGCCTCCAGCTCTTGTCACTGCCTCCCCTAACTTCCCTCTTCCCTTTGTGATCAACCACCCTCTCCTATGTTCTATGTCAATGCTGTGAACTACTCTAGCTTCTTTTCATCTGCCTCCCCTTCCTCCCACCTTTCCTTCCGACTCCTTCTAGGTTTCTGAACTGATCCCTGTTTGTGTCATCCATGTATTTTCCTACTGTGATGTCATACCTAAACCGATGAATGTTGTTATATGCAAGGCCCCTACTTTTCTGCGGCACAGTGGGACCAAGTTCTGCGGCAAGACTACCATTTGCCGCAGAACTTCTGCGGCGGTGGTTTGTAATTTCTGCAGAAGTTCTGCGGCACTAACAAACTACCACATCAGAGTGTCAGCTTATCATCCTGACTTCACTTTTATGGCAGCAGTTATAGCAATCAGGATGGTGGAAAGCACAGTAACACTAGTTCAAAAAATAACAGACTTATACAAATAATTTTATGCCTAAAAAAGTAAAATAAATGTCTCTCCCTTAAGGTCCTAGCCTGTTGCATAAATGACATATACAGAGGATCTTATGTGATAAATAAGAGTATTTCTATATGCATGCTCTCTATCCACTAATGAGGTTTCACTGTCTATCACTTATATATTTGCATATGCTTTCTACACCACTCATGAGGTTCCCACTGTTATCACTTATATATTTATATACAATCTGCAACATACATACAAATGTGTGTGTGTGTAGTGAGAACAGATACTGTATGTGTGTGTGTACATAGATAAATATTTATATATACATATATATATATATATATATATATATATAAATATACACACACACATATATAATATATATACATATATATATATATATTTTAATTTCCATGAAATTGCATCCTCATTCATACAGGTCCCATTTGAAATGGAATAAACGGAATAGGAGTTATTGCAAAACTCATTTTCATGTCAACCTGCTTCCCTGACACACTATGTGACACCATCAGGCCATGACATGCATGTGAACCGACTGTGAGATAGAGCTCTCCAGCCCATCGCAATGTGTCCACTGTGTAACAGAACACTGCATCATACCTTCCCAGACTCTGAGCAGTGATGTGTTCCATCAATCCTTGTGCTGCCCAGCAAGCTCCCAGAGCTAATCTTGAACCTGAGTTGCCAGCATGGAAATACAGCATGCTACTGTCTGGCCCAACAGCTGTCCCAGCACACAACATTTCTCCATAACCTTTAGGTGATTCTATCAACCAATGACAATATGTAATAAATAACCCTGGAAAAAATGCATACAGTGCAATTATTTAACAGGTCTATTCTTTCAACAGGTCTACATATTATTATATTCCACTTTTCTGGGCATAACTGTTTTATTTTTCTTAAAAATGACAGTTAAATTCATTTTACCAGTTATTCATATCAGATGGCATCTCTATACCTTAAAGGCACAAATACGTTTGTACAAAATGAGGTATGGATTTAACAGGTCAGTGCTATTGACAAGGTTTTGTTTAAGTTGGCCCTAGTGCAATAATGTAAGACTGAAAATTGTATTAGGCTATAGTGCAGGTTGAGCAAATATCACCATACCTTATGTGCTGTGCCACAGTCTCTGGCAGTCGGAGCTGTGGTAGATAAGTGACAGCCATTTCATTAGCTAATGTATGATGTTATAGCAATGATAACATCACATTCTGAGCATATAGGGGGGTTTTGGATATAAAAAGAGGGGAAGGGAACCAGATTCTATGGATAAACAGAAATATTAATAAAAATCACCAAGAAGAGTGAATTCTGGCATTGCAGAAGTTCTGCAGTAGATTGCAAGTTCAGCATATATATGTAAAATTCTGCGGCAAAATTCTAAGGAACACTGATTATATGCTCTTTTTAATGATGTTTTCTTTTGCCTAACATGTATGTACTCTCTTGACATGGAACTTTTGTAAAAGGGCGTTGGCTCAAAGGTACTTGTAATCCTAGACCTAAATAAATAAATAAAATAAATAAATGCTTACCACACCACAGACAGAGATGGCATAAGGTTTTCAGTTGGTAGTACCACCGCCCCAGCTCCCAGTGTGATGCTTCGGACACCCCAAATCCCAGAAACCATATTTTGCCATAATTGTGGGAAGGACAGACACATGAAGAGAGAATGCAGATCTACAAAAGACCTAGATAAAGTTGTATACAGGCTTCAAGGAGAGCTTCAGAAAACGAATCAGCGGTTGAGGAGTGCCCAAAAGCGACCACCGTGAGGGTTCAAAGTAGCAACTCAAATCCCTACATGGCTAAATCATCTATCCAGACCTCTGCTGCTATCCCTCTAGAATGGTCCAAGGTGGTGGGTCCCTCCATGGAGACAACTGTGAAAGTAAATGGAGTGTCTACTAGGGCTGTGCTAGACAGTGGCTCCTAAGTAACCATCATGTTCCAAAACTGGTACCAGAAGCATTTACCTGATGTGCTCTTGCAGCCTTTGGAAGGACTGCACGTCTGGGGGTTAAGTGAAAAGGCATACCCCTACTCTGGTTACATTAGAATTTGGTTGTCTTTTCCCACCTCGATAGCTGGAGTGGTGGAGCAAGTGGAAACCTTGGCATTAGTGTGTCCCCCCTACTGGATTGTATGATGGGTTCCTCTACTGATTGGTATGAACGTCCATATGTTTGGAAGGTTGGCACAACACTGCTATGAAAAGCAGAGGCAAAGGATGGGTAGAGCTTTGAGGATTCCTGCCTTGATCAAGGAGGCTTATGAGCCATGGAAGAATACTGAAGAGATGGATCCAGATGAACCGGTTGGGGTCGTATGGAAGAAGGACCCTGAGTCCCTAATTCTGGCACCTAACGCTCAGTGTACCTTACAAGGAGAGGTCCACCTAAGAAAGGATGTCAAGAACAAGATACTCATGCTAGATGCTCCGGGTGATGGAAAATTGCCAGAAGGGTTGCTGGTTAAGCCCAGTATCTTACCTGCTCAGGCCCATGCCTATGCTCAATGGATAATGGTCCAGGTTCACATGTTTCAGACAGAGAAATTCGAGTAAACAGAGGTTGCACCCTGGCTAACATACACTCTGCAGACATGGCAGTGCTACCCAGTAACAAGTACTCGGGGAAGAATGACAGAGTGACACCAGACTTGTTTGATTTTGGTGACTCCCTGTTCCCAGCCGAATGGAAGATGAGAATCAGTAGGAATCTTGCCCAGAGGGACCAGGTGTTTTCCCTAAAGGAATGGGATGTGGGATGTGTGCAAGGAGCTGAGCATCTTATCTGGCTGCATGATGAGCAGCCATTCCATGAAGGTCAGCGCCTGGCACCAGCTGATATAGATGATGTGAGACGGCACCACCACACAAGATGCTTGCGGCTGGTGTAATACAGGAATCCAGAAGCCCTTATGCTTCACCTATTGTAGTGCTGAGAAAGAAGAATGGAACAGTAAGGATGTGTGCAGATTACTGGACCCTCAACAGGCGGATCATCCCTGGCCAATACACCATGCCCCACATTCAAGATGCGTTAGACTGTCTGAACGGTAGCAAGTGGTTTTCGGTGTTGGATCTGCGCAGTGGGTACTACCAGATCCCCATGGCCCCAGAAGATCATGAAAAGACAGCCTTCATATGTCCACTTGGGTTCTATGAGTTTATGAGAATGCCCCAAGGGATCTCGGGTGCCCCTGCCACCTTTCAACGGTTGATGGAGCGTGAAGTGGGGGACATGAATTTGTTAGAGTGCCTGGTATACCTCGACAATGTTATAGTGTTTGGGAATTCATTGGAGGAACATGAAAGCAAACTTTTCAAAGTATTGGACCACCTGGAAAACTTGACCTCAAGCTATCCATCAACAAATGCCAGTTCTTTCAAACATCCGTAAAATATATAGGCATATAGTATCCACCAGGGGACAGAGGCTGTTCAAGCAAAGTTGAGGCCTTGACCACCTGGCCCCTAGCCTTGCAATCTAAAAGAATTACAAAGATTTCTAGGATTCTGTGGTTATTATCAGTGGTTCATTAAGGACTATTCAAAGGTGATTCGCCTTTCTGAATCTTACCCAAGGTACCCTCCGCTGAAACTGAGAGAGTATATTTCCATCCTAATGAATCTTTTGGGTCATGCTGGACACCTGATTGTAAGCTGCTTTCCATGAACTCATATACCAACTCACCACGCTCCTGTCCTTGCCTATGCTGATCCTGCAAAACTCTATGTGTTACATACTGATGGTAGCCTGCAAGGCTAGGGGCTATATTATATCAAGAGCACGAGAATGGCCTGAGACAAGTGGCCTTTGCAAGCAGAAGTCTGACCCCATCTGAGAAGAACTATCCTGTGCATAAATTGGAGTTCCTGGCATTGAAATGGGCTATTGTGGATCAATTCCATGAATACTTGTATGGAGCAAAGATACTAGTAAAGACAGATAATAATCCTTTGATTTATGTGCAGACTTCAGCTAAATTGGATGCCACTGGCCATAGGTGGCTTTCTGCATTGTCTACCTATGATTACGCTGTTGAATATAGAGCAGGCCTAAATCACATAGATGTTGATGCTCTCTCCCAGAGGCCTGTTTCCAGAAGTGATTGGGTCAGACTGTCAGTACCTGATATTCGAGCGCTATGCCAGAAGTTTGACAAGGAGGAACAAATGTCCACGGACGCCGTGGACTGTCTAGTGGATTGCTTGGGGCCCTCTGACAAATGTATGCCTGCTGCTTATTGCAACTTTTCTGCATTAGACATTGGTGCACTGCCTCAGTTAGATAACGACAGTCTGCAGCGGGCTCAATCCGAGATCCTATGATCAGATCAGCACTTGAAGCCCACTACGCGGGAAAGATGTTCCAAGTTGCGCTCCTCTGATTTGAGAACTGCATTGTTGTGTAAGAAGGCCCCAAACTGAAACTGATTAACCACTTGCTGTATAGAGAAACAGTAGACAGAGGGGGACAAGTAGACAAGCAACAGTTGGTTTTGCCCACGCTTTCGAGACTTGGTACTGAGGCCTACACAACCACATGGGGCACCTCGGTATAGAAACGAACCCTTGATCTAGTGCGGTCAAGATTCTACTGGCCTAAGATAGGAGCTGATGTTGAGCATCATATATGGACATGTAGTCACTGTCTGAAGAGAGAGCTTTGCCCAGAGGGCTGCACCCTTGTTAACATCACCACCAGTGCCCCATGGAGTTGGTTTGTATTGACTTTCTGAGTTTGGAGCCTGATCAATTAAATATTGGCAATGTGCTGGTGGTCACTGACCATTTTATGAGGTATGCCCAAGCCTTCCCCACCAAGGACCAGAAAGCATCCACTGTGGCAAAGGTACTAGTAGAGAACTTCTTTGTTCACTATGGGGCCCCTCAAAGAATCCATTCCAATCAAGGGCGAGATTTTGAGAGCCATTTAATCAAGGAGATGCTCTCTCTGTGGGGAGTGCGGAAATCCGGAACCACCCTTTACCACCCCCAAGGGGACCCACAGCCTGAACAGTTTAATTACACCCTGCTTGACATGCTAGGCACTCTCCATCCGAAAGACAAGTCCAGATGGAGCCAACAAATTAGCACTTTAGTACATGCTTACAACTGCACCAGAAGTGATGCCACTGGGTTCTCCCCTTACTGCCTTATGTTTGGAAGAGAAGCCCGATTGCCTGTGTATGTTTGTTTCGGCATTTCTCCTGATGGGGTCTGAGCTGATAGTTACCTACACTACTTGCAGAAGTTAAAAGCTAAATTGAATCATGCATACCAACTAGCTCAGACCATGGCTGCAAAGAGAAAATTGTCTAGCAAAAAAAGATACCATAAAAAGGGGAAGGCCCAAGAGCTCCAAGCAGGAGACCATGTATTGTTAAGAAATCTGGGACTACATGGCAAACACAAAAATGCCGACAGGTGGCACCATCTCCCTCACATTGTAGTGGGTAAACTGGATGATCTGTCCATGTATAAGTAAGGCCTGAAAACAACTCGAAAGATGTCAAGACAATGCATCGCAATCATTTGTTGCCCATTGGTCAGATACTGATTGAATCTGAGCCCCCAGAAATTGCTCCCCCTGGACCAGTGACAAGGGCTGCTGCGAAACAGAGACAGAGAAAGCCTGCACATACTGACCTACGGGTTCCTCCCCAGCCAACATAGGTTGAGAATGACTGTCAGTCTGTTTTAGATGAAAGTGAGTGCAACTATGGTTACTACCCTTCATATGAATTAAGTCAGCTGTTTCAAGGTAACCCTGGTCAATTATGGGGATGAAGCTGGGACCTCTGGACTGCCTAAGCCCCAGCTTCTGTCCTGGAGCCAATGCTCCCAGAGATTGAAGTGCAGAGTGTTAAGTCTGATGATCTCGAATCACTATGTATGGTGGAACTGTAGGAGTTTTCAGAGGTAGAAATAGATGAGCTGGGTCCAACTGGTGACATACCAGAGCAGGAAGAGTACTTCGAGTGTCCTGATGGTTTCCTGCCAGTGCCAAAATGCTCTCCATGTGAGCCAAGTGTTGGGGAATCAGAAATTGCAGAGCCAGAAGCTGACAGTACCACAAGTTCAAACCTTCCTACCCAGGTGGAAACTCCCCTGGCAAGTAAAGACAGCACAGAAAGTGAGGCGAAAAGTGTAGAGACTGTAACAGTTCCCCCAAGAAAGACTGGTTGAGCTGTGAAGCCTGTAGTGCACCTCAGCTATGATTCTCCTTGGAGACCTGTAGACTTGCCTCTCAATGTGGTCCATAAAGGAGTATATGTATTCCAGAGCTCACAGCCCAAATTGGGCATAAGTGCTAACTCCAGGTTAATTGTTCTGCCCTCCAAGTATGGTGCCCCAGCCCCATCTAGCCCCAAGATAGCTGATAGGGAAAGGCCCTCTCTCTCCAAGTTTCATGTGCAGGAAGTAATGACCTGAGTTCAAAGGTAATGTCTGTATAATACTGTGTAAAAAGTAATGTGCTAAGAAGTGTTAGAAATGTGTGTATAGCAAAGGTAATATGCTGACTGATGATTAAAAGTAGTGATGCACGGATATCCGACCCTGAGATCCAATCCTATTGGATATCAGGCTTTTACCTATATCCGACCCAATAGTTTTGAAATTTAAATTAGGTGGGTCAAGTATTTTAAAGATACACTTACAAAAAGTTTGTAGTGGGTTTCATGAATGAAACCACTCTGCTTTAAACTATTTTAATTTGCAGCTCTTGAAATGAGCTTCCTTTCATAGTTTGGAAAGCCGTTAAGCTGTTTTTCCCCTTGAGTGACAATGCTGGCCGTACATATGCTCCAGCATTTTTTTAAAACACAAGCTGAATTGGAGAGAGAGAAAGCCGTGCTGAGCTGTGTTGAGTTCATCAGAAAGATTTTTTATTTTGCCAACCTGAATTGTAATTATGTCATATGTAGAAATCTCTTAAAAAAATAATGTATCTCTAATGTGTGATATCTGATCAGCTGCAAGAGACTGTTACAAGTTTCATGTTGTGGATCCATAAAGATGTTACAGAGGAAGAGTTGTTAATTTTAATCTATGGTTCTCTCTTTAGCAGTCATCACGCTGTTTCCCAATGTCACACCATCTTTCTTCTGGAAAGAGAGAAAGCCGTGCTGAACTGTGTTGAGTTCATTGAAGCTCGTGGGATGGAGGACCGGTTTGGACAATGGGATTTCTATGTTTACTTATTTGAGCTATTTTGAATTTACTGTGCTCAGTGGAGCACTTTTCCTGCTTTAAATCAACAAGTTCCATGAAGCCACATAATGTCACACTAATTACTATCTGACCCGATGTTGAACCGATCCAGTTGGATAGTAGATGGAGGATATCCGGATCTGATATCCGGTGTAAAAGTGATATCCGTGCATCTCTAATTAAAAGTACAAGCCTAATATGTTAAAGTGTAAATGTATATGATGGTTTGTACTGGAATTTATGGGGGTGCTTACTTGACGCGGACGCCAATTTTTTCCAGGCCAGGAAGGGTGTAACCCCCCTGCAAATGGGGGTTCCCAAAAGTCTTCCAGGAGCTTGCCTAAGTGCTCACAGTCTGGATGGTGTTCAGCGTTAAAAGACGTTTAACTGGAGTTGCAGTGAGTGCTTTTAAAGCCTCCGCGTACTGTCTCTTTAAGAGCTGCTGCTTGCAGACATAATTAATGTGAATGGGGAGACTTTGTGTTTCTAAGCCCGAGTCCCACCCAGTCTGCTACCTAAGTGCTCCGTTTCTGCCATTGCTATAAGTGCAGAGGGAGCCCTTCTGAAAGCTGTAACTAATTCTGGGGAGAAATGCAGAGTAATGGAGAAAATGTAGTTTGTCTAAACTGCCTTTCTTGCAGCATGGACTGTTTTTGTTCAGCTCCACCATTTTGGTCCCGGACTGCCGAAGGGGATCAATCAGTACTTGGGACTCTCAAATGGAGCCTGCTGAAATGGGGCTGTGTGGAGTGAGACTCTGGGAATTGTAGTCTTTAGACTCTTGGTGCCTTTTTGCACCTATAGAGGGAGCCCTGCTGTGACTGACAACTGAACTGACCAACCAAATCTTTTGGATCTAAGTGAAAGCCCCTGAGCTGACTGCTGGCAAGCCAGATTCAAGTTGGGAGCTGGCAAGAGAAGGAGCTCTAAGTGTGCGAGCAGCCGTTTTGCTGCGTAGTTCGCACTGGAGAATCGTGGCAGGCCTGATTGCTGGCCTACTGGTCTGATTTCTGCCCTGAGAGGAAGAAGAGGACGTTTTTGGACGGAATCTGAAGTTTGTGTGAAGGAAGCACACTGCTGCTGTGGGATCAGGCTTAACTCTGTAGAAGACCGAAGATTTTGCTGAAAGCAATTGGCCTGTCAGGACTTTAGCTACCGTAGTGCTCCCGGGTAATTGCAGTGATTTTGCGATCGGGATCAAGGAGCAGCCTGCCTGGTATAATAATTTCCCTTACATATAAATGTGCTATGAACTGCAAGGGGTCATGATCTGGCCTCCCCTCTGTCTGTAAACTGTGTGCTAGCTCGGGAAGAGTTTCGCTGTCAGAATCGGACTGAATCCATGTTGCCTGATGCAGATAGGCCCTGCCATGTGGGTCTAGTCCCTACCTGCTGCACAGAAAGATCCATCATCGGGGCCAACTTCCTCTGGCAAACCAGCCAGTCAGCCATCAGTCCTCCTGTGTTTAGCCTGGGTATCGTGAGTAATTATCAGGGTAGCTCCCTGCAACTCTTGTTTAATCAAAGTGTCATCTGATTGTTTGCATTTTTCTCTTTCCACGAACCCAGCCATCTGACTCTGGATTACAAATTGGGTGTGCATGTTCTTTTTCCATCACAGGGCCCCAACCAGCTGCAACTAACCTGGCTAGCCTATCTGACATGTTACCTGGGTACCCAGTGTGTGTGTGACTGTGTGGAATTCTGTACTGCATGCATAACTGTGTGATCATTATAGAGAAGCTAATTAACCTGATTGCCCCAATCCTTGTTAAAACCCCTTGAATAAATCAGATCTTACTGTTTCTGCATTTAAACTGACTGCAGTTTCTGTTTGTATTTGGGTACTGTACTGTTATCATTTGTGTTGCCTAACCTTGTTTTACAGGGGTCCTCGGGGGTCAAACTGGAGAAATCGACTCTGGTGGTAAGTGTAAATTGGGAAGGTACTTATTGTGTGTGTATTGTGGGCCACTAGTGGAGATAAGGGGGGTCACAGTGTGTCCCAGAGGGCTGTGCCTGGTTAAGCGTAGCTTAAACCAACCTGACCTTTGGGTGGAGGCACCCGTTTCAGAACTCAGGCCCCTTAACCTATTAGCAGCCAAGCAGGCAGGGGTAGTAGCCCTTGGGATAGCACCACCTAGGGGTTAAATCATGTTGAGGTTTCACAGCGGCACTTTGGTAAACAACATATAATGGGATTTACTCACCTGGTAAAGGTGATTATCTGAGTACCCTATATAGTACCCTGCAGTCAGAAAACCAGTGGGTATTCCTCGTCCATCCTATAGGTTGATGCATGATCCAATCAAATCAAAGTGGGTGAGGATCTACCTCTGTGCTCATCAGATTATCTTCAGTGGGATTCTTCTTTAGCTATACTATGAAAAAAATAGAGACATACAAGCCAGAAAAGGAGAGACTCTAGAAACAGAGTCACAAAGAATGACCTCTTTCCTTGAGTGACATCTCCTCTGACTAGTGCCTGGTAGACCTTACTATGGTGTGCGATAGAATAAACAACTTATTCAGGCATTGTTCTGTACCCACACTCTTTATTGTGATACCTTCATTATACATCATTGAAAAAATGTAAACATTTCTAGCTGGAATAAAATTCTTATTTGCTATATGTCATATGTTTATACGCCTAAGAACTAAAAATTCATCATCATATGTTCGCTGATTGCATCTATCATGATGCTAATGCCCTTGTTAACCCGGCCTGAGAAGTAATTTGCCATCCCAGGTGGGGCCGCGGAGTACTATAAAGGGTACTCAGATAATCACCTTTACCAGGTGAGTAAATCCCATTATATTTTGTACCCTTGATAGTACTCCGCAGTCAGAAACCAGTGGGACCTTAGTAGCAGTGTATATGTGTAACCCCTAGATGGCGCTATCCCAGGGGCTACTACCCCTGCCTGATTTGCCACTAACAGGTTGAGGGGCCTGGATCCAATGGCGGTGCCTCCACCCAGAGGTCAGGGTTTGCAATAGTTAAACTAACTTGTCACAGCCCTCTGGGACACTGCAACCTTTCTTCCCACTAGTGGCCCACACAATATATCAGAATTACCTTCGCAGTATACACTTACCCCAGGACTGGTTCCGGCACTGGGACCTCCTGTGAAATGAGATACAGTGCAACAATCACAGTAGAGTACTTTAACATGAACAAATACCTCAGGCAGTATAACTTTGCTGAAACAAGCAGCTCTGATTTATTGGGGATATAACAAGGACAGGGAAATCAGGTTAATTAGCTTATCACTCTAATAATCTACCTATGGCTCTGTGCAGGCCTATCCCTATCAGTTACTGTCCCTGGGTACCCAAGCCCTAGTGGCTAGTCCAAACCGTGGCAGCTGGTAGGGGCCCTTCACACAGAGAAAAGGAGAATTAAACAGTCAGCAGTACAGTAATTCCATTGGATTTAATGTGGCAATTCAACAGGAACGACCCTGAATTAGTACTCACGACCTCCAAATAAGATAGGGTCCTTCAATGTCAGCAAGGCTCACTTGAGGCACACAAACCTCTTCACACATCCATATAAAAGAAAGCACTATACCAGGCAGGCTGCATCTGTATCCCGATCGCAATACTGCACAATACCCGGAGAACACACAGCAGATTCAGTTCCTGACAGACCGAGTGCAATTTTCAGCAATTCTTCCAGTCTTCTACAGAGTGAGCCTGGTTTCTACTCTTCAGAGATCCTTTGATTCTTTTCACAGGACGGATTCAGTCCTAACAAGCTGCAGACGGAACTCTGGGCCTTACACACGTTTTTGACTAAAACTGCACACTGAAAAGCACAGGCTCCTTCCTTCTTCACTGCCAAAGCTCAACTGAAACTTCAACCGACAAAACGGGCACTTCCTTTGAGTTCCTCCCAGTTCTTGACTGGATTGGCTGTCACTCACAATAGACTGCTGCTGTTGGTCCAAAAGGCACTGAAGTCTAAACTACATCTCCCAGAGTCACTGCCCATACAATCCTCTTGTGGCTGGCTCAGATTATGAGTCCAAGTTCTGATTCGTCAAGGCACCATTTTAGAGCTAGCTTACCCACACTGATTGGTCCAGTTCAGCAGTTCAAAACTAGAATGGGAACTAGCAGACACAGTTCTGACTGCAAAGAAAGCAGGTTAGACAAACTGTAATTTCATTATTACTCTAAATAATTTCTGGCAAACAGTTACATCTTTCAGATAGGTTCCCTTTGCACTCTAGTGACTGCAAAAATGAAGTGAATTGGCAGCAGCTTGAGTGGTACTCAATCAAAGAAACACACAGTCCCCCATACAAACTAATTATGTCTGCAAGCAGACAGCTCTTAAAGAGACAGTACCAGAGGGTCTAAAAACACTCACTGATAAATGGCTTAAATGCCAAACACCATTCAGGCTTTGAGCATTCAAGCAAGCTCCTGGAAGTCTTTTGGGAACCCCCATTTGCAGGGGGGTTACATATGTAACAAGTGATTACTCTTGGGAGGGTGAAAAGAAAGGCAGATTGTTACAATGCTATATGGACTGGGCCCCTGCCCTCAACACAGTTTTAGCAAATACTGTCCTTTCGGCAGTTGCTATGACTAATCGATAATGCCTGGTGAATGTATGTATGGAAGACTGGGTGGCTGCTGAACAAATGTCTGACATTAACAGATTCCCCCTTTTTGCCCAGGGTGTTGTCAATGCCCTGGTGGAGTGTTCTTTGATGCCTTTTGGTGAAACCTGCCCTGCTGCCCTGTAGACCTCGCTACTAGTCTAGTCGATCCATCAGCTTGGTGTCTTTGGAGCTGTCTGTCCTACTCTCTGCCCTTTGATCAGTATGAATAACCTGTCTGTCTTGCGTATGTGCTTGTCATGCTAGGGTATTTCCTCAGCTGACAGCTTTGTATCTAGCGGAGGTTTGTAGTGTGTCTGGGGTGTCGACTGTCATTATGTAAGGTGGTGGTACATCTTGGTCCCTGTGATATTGGGACACCACGTTGGGCAGAAAAGAAGGTCCCGTTCTGAGAATGACCCTATCACCATGAAAAATGTTATGAAGGGCTCCCTACATGACAAGGTCTGTATCTCACCTATCCTTCTAGTGGAGCAGATTGCTACCAGGAAGGCTGTCTTAATTGTACACCTGTGTAAAGATTCTTGTTGGAGAGTGGGAGGTTGTAGGGCACCTAGTACTGTGTTGAGTTGCCATGGTGGTTACCTTTGTCTGACCTTCGGTGATGCTAATGTCACTGCCTTAAGCAACCTGATTGTGTTAGGATGTGAGCCAATGTGACCTATTCCTGGTAGTGAACCCTTTATAGAAGAGATTGCTGATGCCTGAACCTGGAGCGAAGCGGGGCCTAGGCCCTTGTTTGCCCCTTCATTTAGGAGTCCAGAATTGTGATAATCCTGCCACTGATGGCGAAGTTCCCATTTCTCTGCACCATTTGTGAGAAATTTGCTATTGTCAGTGGTAAGTCTTATTAGTAGATTGTCTCCTGGATTGTAATGGTCGATTCACCACTCTGGTCTGATAGCCTAGGTTTCAATCAATCAATCAATCAATCAATCAAAATCTTTATTTATTCAGGCGAACATCATTGAGCATAGCTCATTTACAAGATGGACCTGATTGGTCATAAACAACATAATGGTATAAACTCACATATATACAAATACAGATTGAGTACAATAACAAAGACTTTAAAAAAAAAAAATGAGCAGATACAATAATATGCACATATATACAAGGCGATTAACCAGTGATATTGGGCACCAAAGCAAGTATAGAAAAAAAGGTAAGGTGTAGGGGTTTAGGAGACAAATAGTAATGATGTTAATGGATGAATGCTTAAACAGATAAGGGAGGGGGAAACTAATGGGGGCAGGGGTGAAAAGGGGTCTGAAGGGGCTAGGAACTGTGGAAGCAGTTGCATATCTCTGGGAAAAGATTTAGGTACAGCTTTTTGAAGGAGGCTATAGGAATGAAAGTGTTAAGCTTCAGGGTCTTTTGCAGAGAATTCCAGATGAGTGCTAGAAAGTAGTTGATTGCAGCCCTTCCATGCCGGGTACTGGCCTTTGGTAAATTCAACATGATGAGGCTATTGCTTCTTAGGGCATATGGCCTTGGAGTAACAAGAGAGAAGCAATCTGAGATGTGGGTGGTAGTTTATTTGTCAGAGCTTTGTAGATCCAAGAGCAGCATTTTGTTCCTTCTGTAATGTAGGGATGTCCAGCCAACTGCAGCATAGAAAGAACAGTGGTGGGTGCTGAAAGGAAGGTCAGTGATGAACCTTAGAGCTCTATGATACAAGGTATCCAGTTTATTTAAATAGGACAGGAGCAGTGGCCATATAGGAAGTCTGCATAATCGAGGAGGATAGAACTGACCTGGATTAGTCTCTGCTTAGATTCTCTGTTTAGAAAATGTTTGATCCTGAAAAATAGGCCAAGACTTTGTCTGAGTTTTTTTCAAGAGCTCTTCAATGTGCTGGGTGAAATCAAGCCTGTTGTCAATCCAAACCCCCAGATATTTGAATTTATCTACGTATTCAAGGCTCTCACCAAGGACGGTAGAAAGTTGGGGAAGAATGTTCGGTGAGTAAGTATTGGTGGAGAGGAACATAGCTTTAGTCTTCTTGGCATTTAATGGAAGCTTCTTTTCAAGTAATTTGTGTTGCAGTAAGGAGAATTCAGATTGTAGTAGATGATAGGCCTTAATTGGTGATGGATTGCTTACATAAAGGACAGTATCATCTGCAAAAAGGTGAAGATTAGATTTTGTGAGGCCTGAATCAATGTTATTGATGTAGATGGCAAAGAGGATAGGGCCCAGGATGGAGCCTTGAGGAACTCCTCTTAAGAGTGGTTTTGAGGAAGAAAGGTTGCCTTCACTGTTTACCTGCTGTATTCTGCCAGAGAGGTAGCATCTGAACCATTTAAGAGAGAGTGGGTCAAGGCCTAGGGAATGCAGTGAGGAGATTAGTAGATCATGATCCACAGTATCGAATGCTTTACTTAAGTCCAGAAATACAGCACAGATATTATTTTTTTATCTAGTTCAGTCTGCCAGTCATTTGTAACTTTTGCTAAGGCAGAAATGGTGCTGTGCATGGCTCTAAACCCAGATTGAGCAGGATTAAGGAGGTTGTTAGCATTGAGGTAGTCATTTAGTTGGATGCTTACCAGTTTCTCTAACATTTTGGACAGCACTGGTAAGATGGAAATAGGCCTGTAATTGTTGAGATCCATGGGGTTCCCTGCTTTAAGGAGGGGAAACACTTGTGCTGTCTTCCACAAAGAAGGAATAGAACCAGTAGATAAGGACAAGTTGAAGAGGTGAGTTAGGGGGGCTGCAATGGCATGCAGTGCAATTTTTAGAAAGAAGGGGTCCAGAGAGTCTGCACCAGCGCTTTTAGTGGTATCCAGATGGAGCAATAGGTCTTCTACTTGTTTTAATAATATTGGCTTGAAAAGAAAATGTAGAGGCAGCCTTCTGAACTTCAGTAGAATGGAGAGTAGTTGTGGCTTGTAGTAGATTTTGCTGGAGAGGAGTCCAAAAGCTAGGCCTGCTGTAGTAAAGTGATTATTGAAAGCATCTAAAATCTCATACCTGTCAGTGATGATCATATTATTAAGGTTCACTTGAGATGGTAAAGAGGTGCTAAGAGTCTTGCCCTAGGATTCCTTTGATAGTGCCCCAGAATCTGGTTGGGTTATGGTAGGAGGCATCCAGCTCTGCTGTATAGAAGGCAGCCTTAGCATCTCTCACTTTTTTTGTGCAGCTGTTCCTGGCTTTTCTGAATTGTAGCCAGTCGTTTGGATCTTTGGTCTTCCTTGCCCTTTTCCAGAGCTTGTCTCTAGCAAGCAGTGCAGATTTAAGTTCAGCAGAGAACCAGGGACAAGATTTGCGTTTAATTCTGACACTGGTGACTGGAGCATGTGTTGAGAGGCCCCTAAGATTATATCATTTAGCACCTGCAGTGCTAACTCCACAGAAGCTGTGAGGTAGAATTCTTGCCAGCGTTTAGAGTGACCCAGATCTTGGAGATATTCTGCAATATTAAAGTTCTTTTTTGACCTTCTTGGGAGGAATTTTGCAGGGTTAGATGGCTTGATTGAAGATCTTATACCAGCTATGAGGCAGTGGTCACTTTTATCACTGAATAGCACTCCAGCGTGTGAAAACAGATGGGGCTTATTAACCAACATAACATCAAGTAAGGTGCTATTACTTTTATTTTTTGGGTTAATCCTTTTTGGTTTGTTTATTAGTTGAGTAAAACCATGTGAGTCACAGAAAGATACTAGGGTGCAGAAACATTGGATAGCCAGTTAAAATTCAGATCGCCTAGAATAATGGTATCCTCAGGACCCAGTTTAGTTATATTCCCCAGATGGGTAAGAGTTTAAGGCCGGCAGAGGGGGGCCTGTAGCAGCCAACCAGTTGAAAGGCTGTCATGTTGGGAAGGGATATTTTAAGGGATAGGCATTCGAATTCTTTAGGCTGAGATGAAATATTAAGGCAAGAAGCAGAGATATTTGACTTAACATAAATGGCCACCCCACCACCCCTGGATGGACGGTCTGATCTGAAAAGCTGGTAATTAGGTAGACTTATTTCACTGTCATTTGTTGCTGGTTTAAGCCACGTTTCAGAGAATACTAGAAAGTCTGGCAGGGTATGGGCAACCCAGGCTTGTATTAGTGAGAACTTTTTTAAAAGGCTGCATACATTGATGTGGAGAAAACATAGGCCTTTCATGGAGACTAGATCTGCTGGTGAGGTGAAGCCTTCTGGGGGTCCAGGATTGGTTTCAACAGTGCCAGCACAGATAAGCAGAAAGAACAATAGTTTGATGAGTGCTTCAAGTGATAGGAGGAAGGAACAGACAGAGGGCTTTCTCTTTTTACTCAGGGTCCAGTAATCAGAGGATGTCGGGCCTGCCTTATGGCTTGATATATTGTCATAAAAGTACCAGCTTGATGGACAGAAATAGGGGGCACTGAAGGGCCAAGAGGGAGCATGGGGTATAGGTTTAGCAGTCTGTTCCTTTCAATAGCCATGCCATCGATTCAGGCTGGATGGGTTTGGATGAAGGACTGGACCATGGGACAGGAGATACGGCCAGTGATATAAGGCCATCGGTGGGCTCACTGCCATTGCTTGAATGAGTGAATACCATGGCCTCCTGGGCCAATTGGGGGCCACCATGAGTACTGCCACCCCTGTGCATCGTATTTTGTGGAGTATCTTGTTTATCATCGGAATAGGTCAAAACGCATATGCTCATCTGAAGCTCCACAAGGCTGAGAGCATGTCCACCTCCGGTGCCTTGAGGTCTGAAAGTCTGGAGTGGTAATTGGGCGGTTGCGTGTTCTGCTGTGATGCCATGAGGTCCCCTTGGAAAAGGGGCCCCATTTGGCCTGCGGCCTCTGGAAAATGTGTTGTTCGAGCCTCCACTTTGCCTGGTTAATGGTGTCTCTGCTCAGTCAGTCCACTTCCAATAGACTGTAGGTTCCATTCTGCCCAGAGGAGGAGTTGTAGTGACTCTTTTATCATGGGTTTGCTTCTTGTGCCTTCTGGCTTGTTTAGGTATGTGATTGTTACTTGGCCACCGCACCGGACTAGCACCATTTTGTTGGTGAGGAAGGGCGTGAAGAAGGCCAGGGTTAGGAGTACGGCTCTCATTTCCAGTATATTGATCAGTAGTGTGGACTCCGACTGATTCCATAGTCCCAGGGTTACATGTTTTTTGAACGTTTCTCCCCAGCCTGACAGACTAGCGTCCGTGGTAATCATCTCCGGGGGTGCTTGCGTCAATTACCTTATTCTTGATTCTTCAGCTTCCTGTGTCTGGGTGAGGGGCTGCAGGAGGCCCTTGTCCCACGCTGTGTTCCTCATTCTGTCTATGGGGAGTTTGTGGCTAGGCAGTAGGACTTGGATGGATCGCTGCTGGAGGGACCTCTTTCAAGTCATGAGGGCTTGGGTTTAATTTTCTTCAGTGGGCAGGGGTGCTACAGGAGGGACCCCAGCCATGATGCTGCCTCAATTGTGGGAGGCACACACTGTTGCTTCAGGACCCGCTGGAGGAGGTACAATTCCCTTGCAGATTATTCTGTTATGTTTTAGCCCAGCTGCTGCAGTCTAAATTTATTTATGTCCTGTGTAGAATTAGTAGGTTCAGGACCCGCTACTGGAGGGGGTACCCTTCCCTTGTAGGTTATTGTTACATTTTAGCCACAGCTGCTGTAGGGTAAATTTACTATTGCTGTATCAAACTACAATTACCCTGAGTACATTTGAGACACTTATAAAAATTACTTAATTGCATGCAGTTAGTGACTATATAGAACTATGCTGGCCACCAGGCCGAAGTCGTCCAGGTATGGAATGATGCGTACCCCTTGCTTCCTTAGGTGTGCTGCTAGGATCACCAGAGTCTTGATGAATACTTGGGGTGCTGCTGCCAGGCCAAACGGTAGGCAGGTGTATTGAAAGTGCTGTCCCTGAATGCCGAACCTGAGTTATCTGTGGGATTTGAAGGTAGACATCCTTGAGGTCTACCGAAGCCAAGTAGTCCCTCGGATGTATGGACAGTAGTGTCGACTGCAGGGTTTCCATTTGAATTTTCTGTACATCACAAACCGGTTTAATTACTTTAGGTCTAGTACAGTCCGCACCCAGCTAGTAATTGCACCTCCTGCCTGTATGGGTTCGCCCTCTCTACTGTTGAGCAATATGATAATGCACTAGCGGCATGGTTCATAACCTCAAAATGCCCAATACACAGTAATGGGCTGAGTAAGCCCCTTAGAGGACCAATGCTACTCCACCAGGGTGGATGTCACTGAGTAGAACAGGCTCGCCTGATAGTCCAGTTTAGCAGCTGGATGAGAAGCTGAAAATGACCACAGGTCACGTGCCACCTGTCCCATCATTCTGCATCTCACGAGTATTGCGCCAAGTGAGGGCTGTGGAGTTCAAAACCAGGTCTCCAGAATTGCAGCTGAGAGCCTTAAATTACTGTGGTATACTGCCTCCCTGCTTGGGATTGTCCCTGGGTATGTTAGTGTCACCAGTAAGCTACAGGGTGACCTTCTTGGGCAGGATTATCTGAATGAGAAAAACTGCAGTATAAACAGGAGACCCAGGCAAGAGGGCAGCGGCGAGTTCAAGTGGGAAAACATGAGGTTTGGAAGCGCTGTATGCTATGCTCTTGTCCCAGCTAAAATGGTGCTGTAATCTTGCGAGATTATGCGCATGGTTGCAATGCCCCTCCAGCTCTTGTGGCTCCAGTTCTCACGGGAGCCACAGAGCATCACGGGGCTTCTCATCTCAGTTGGAGAGAGAGAGAGAAATGGCTGCAAGCTGTCTCAGGGGCCGGAGTACATGGATATATTGCCCCTGAGAAAAAGAGAATCCATGGGGAGTTCTGGATTGGCGTGAATCTGGCCCGAAATAGAAAATAGCAACAAAAGGAGGGGCCCTGGAGCTTGTTCGCCCAGTGATGCAGTGGGAGATGGCTCGGAGATGCAGCTAATAGCTGAGGTAGTTTAAATGACAGAAAATGTGCCACTCTAAATGACATATTCACAGTCACAGTTTCCCAATGTGCAAGTGGCTGTTGTGGGTTTCAGTCCCAGGTCTATTGGGTCTACAGCTTGATGCTTTAATCCTCTAAACCATACTGTCTGCGATATAACATGCTGCCCAGTAAGAGCTCTGTTTGTTTGTACCTCCGGCTCCAGCATTTGGAAGAGGGGCTACAGGAAGCCCTCCTCCCACGCTTGTTTTGGGCTTCTAGTTTGATACATGGTAGTGCTTGGGTGGTCGCTGCTGGAGGGACCTCCACTTGGACTGTGGGCCGCTGTGCTTGGGCAGGAGTCACTACGGGAAGGACCCAAGCCCAGAAGCTGGCTTTTGGCTGAAGTTGGTTCAGGACCCGCTACTGGAGGGGGTACCTGCCCTATGCTGCATTATATTAAAGAAACTACAGCCAAGCACCTTATCCATTTGTTTCTCTAACTTGCTTTGTTAGTTGAAACAACCGAAGCCAATGTAGACACTTCCTATGTCCCTAGCTCTGACTGGTACATGCAATTAGTTATTGGATGGCTACCAGGCTGCTGATACAGTTGTTAGATATATAGGAATTTTAAATTGTACCTGCAGTAGTAATAATAACGGCTGTTGGAAGCAGTTGTGGAACATGACTAACCTATCTTGATGCATGAAGTAAACTGGAGATAATCTGATGAGCACAGAGGTATGTCCTCACCCACTTTGATTTGATTGGATCATGCATCATCCTACTGGACAGATGAGGAATACCCACTGGTTTCTGACTGCAGAGTACTATAAAGGGTATGAAATATAATAAGGCCCTGCTCTTCAGAAATATTATTTGCAGCTGTCATTTCTGGATTTTCAGACACCTTATGGATGCATGTTTTGTGTCTTTGATGCCTCAAAGAGGTAGGACTGGGTGAAATGTATTTTCTGCTGGCAAAATTCTGGTGAAATTATGATTTTGCTTCCACAAAGTTTTATACATTTTTCCGCAACAATTTCGCAAGATTTCACCAAAATTGTGATTTCAGTTATTTCCATGTAACTTAAAAAAATGTGTCCACATTACACCGCATTTGGCATGAATACTCTCTAAGGTCCATACATAAGTGTATCAGGTTTCTGATCTCTGTAGTTAAAGATGATGGAGTTCTGAGCCTCCAAACATTTGGAAAGTATAAAGTTACATTTCACAATTATGTAAACTGTGGAATTTAAAGTCCCTATAATTTTAAACTAGAGAACGAATATTACCCATTTTGTTTGGTTCACTGACCTAAATATTGGGCTCTGAAGCCATCCCATGGCTCAGCAGCAGAGTGCTGTGCTGCCAGGCTGATGACCTGAGTTTGGAAGCTAGTCCAGGAAGTCACATTGGGAGGCAGACCATGGCTGAGACAACTGACGCTTGGCAGTACATCTCGGTCAGAGTGAGCTGGCAGTAGGTTTAACCAACACAGTGAGCCCTACGTCTGGGCCAGGGAGCTTGTTCCTGTCACAGAGAAATCTGTGGCTGTGCAAGGCTGACAGAGGCACCGCCCCATCAGGGGAGGTGGGAGGGGAAAAAATGTGAGAGAAAAACCCAGTACAGTAAGTCCAAAGAAAACCAGTTCCGAGTGGGTCCCTGTCTTTATGGATAAGAGATATATGTAGTATCGTACCGGGTCATAATGTCGTACGTTTAATAGCATACAGCATTATGCGCAAACCCTGGACCTGTGCGCTCTCCGTGTTGGATACCCCCTGGAGTTAGAGTCCTAAGTGGGGGGGGTCCGGGTGACACAACCCCCCATAATGGGGGTGTGGGGGACAGAGTTCCCCACAGAACAAAATAAATCTAGAAATAGTGCAACACGATTGAGTCACACGGCATTCTGCCATGCAACATTTTTGACCCCGTGCCATGTAGTTTCAGGGCTGGTATCAGGATACCCACAGGCAAACAGTATTCATTTTTTTTGAACTTGAGAAAACTTTTATTAATAGTTTGAATTATTTCCACACAGCATATGGATGTACAGTCAAATGGAGTAATCTATTACATTTTTACATTTTCTTATAATTTGCCATGTGTATTTTCCTACAGGTGTTTACTCCAGTATCATGACAAAGGGCCTATAACCACATTAGGCTGTCCAGTAAAGAGATGATCAACCCAGCTGTTTCCAGATTTCATCAAGTGGGAAGATCAAATCAAATCAAATCAAATTATTCTTTATTTATATGAGGCCTTTCTTAAACCAAGGCCCTGTACAATATAACATAAAACAATAAATAATTAAAACAACATTAAAATATTCAAAAATCATTATAAGCTTTACTAAAAGATAGGTTTTAAAGCTCCTTTAAAACTTTGGACAGTCAGGCAGTCTCGCACCTGACGGTGAGAACTCCACAAGGTTGGGGCCATGAAACTAAAAAGATCTGGCCCCTGAAGTTTCTAAGCGAACCCTGGGAATCTCTAGCAATCCCTCATCAGTGGATCGGAGAGGCGGAAGGGACAGTAGGGACAAAGGGAGATCTTTCAGGTAAGCAGGTCCCTGATCATGTAGGGCCTTATAGGTCAGCAGACCGACCTTTAAGGTGATTCACCAGCAAACTGGCAGCCAGTGCAGTCTGCGAGCACAGGCGTTATATGATATAGTTCTGCTTCACCCTTCGCCTACATCCTCCATCCATACAACCTGTTTCAAACTATATAAGTAACAGCAGATAATCTTGGTGATTTAAATAAAACTTAGATGTATTTTATACTATGTTTTCATTCTTAATAAATAAACAAAACTTACAAATAACCAGTCGATGTGATTTAATTTTCGTAACCATCTATCTGTTTCCCCATCTCTAATTTATTTAATTGTCTCCAGTTTACAATCTTTACATACATGTTGGTTTCATGGTTTTCTCCACCCTCCTTCCTAATAGGCCAAAACCTCATTCAAGCTAAGAGGTATTGTTCTAGCACCGGGGTGCCCTCCAGACCTTCAATGTAACTGTAATAAGGGAGCCATTTTGTATTATGTTGTTCTGTGGTCAGTCATAATCGGGCAGTTATGGCTTCCATCTCTTTGATTTTTGTAACATTAGCTCTCCACTTAGAAAGGGTCAATAAATCCAGTTGCAACCAGTGCTGCGTGATTACTTTTAGGGCTGCTGCTACTAATAAATAATACAGGTATTTTTGATTATTGGATCCAGTTCCCTTGGTGTGAGGCCCAGTATAAAATGAGCTCCACTTACTGTACGTTCCATTGAAAGATGGCCTGGAAGGCTTGAGCAACCGACCTCAATAATTTCTTATCTGCAGGCAGTCCCAAAATATGTGGATATGTGTACCCAGTGCCCTAACCCCTCAACACTTATTCATTGCAGGTATTGTGTAATGAACAGAGACCACTGGGTAATAAAGTATCGTGACACCACTTTCCATCTAAATTCCTTCCAGCTCGGGAATTAGTCATTTTAGAGATTCTAGCCAGATCGCAGACCATTCATCCTCTGATAGTTGAATACTCAATTGCTCCTCCCACTTTTGTTCAATCTGTTGGGTCAGTAATTTACCTACCTCTTCTTGCAAAGTTTTATATACATGTAACCCCTAGGTGGCACTATCCCAAGGGCTGCTACCCCTGCCTGCTTAACTACTAACAGGTTGAGGGGCCTAGGTCCAATGGCAGGTGCCTCCACCCAGAGGTCAGGGTTTGCAGTAGTTAAACTAACTTGGTCACAGCCCTCTGGGACACTGTAACCCCCCTTTCTTCCCACTAGTGGCCCACACAATGCATTAGGAATATCTTCACAATGTACACTTACCCCCAGGACTGGCTCCATCGACTGGACCCCGGGGAACCCCTGCAAAACAAGATGACACAGTGCAAAAACCACAGTACAATACTTTAACATAAATGAATACCTCAACCAGTGTAACTTTGCTGAAAACAATAGATCTGATTTATTTGAAGGAGCTGTAACAAGGAAGGGGACATCAGGTTAATTAGGTTAAACACATTAATAATCACAGTACTGTACGCATATTCAGAGTCCCAAATTGTCACTTTCACTGGGTACCCAGGATGGGGGGGGGCTAGCCAGGATCGTTGCAGCTGGTTGGGGCCCTGTGATGGAAAAACACTGGCACAATTCCCAAATTGTAATCCAGAGCCGGTTGGCTCAGTTCGTGAAGAAATGAAAAAAAACAACAATTAGATGACACACTTGCAATTCGACAAACAGATGGCAGGGAGCTACCCTGCTTTGTACTCACAAACTCAATGCTGGGAACTGGATGGAAGGCAGATTGTCCTAGATTGCCAGGAGGAGCAGATCATGTGGACAAGGTCCTTGTGACTGGACCCCACTGCAGTTTAGAGCAAATGGATGTAGTCTGGATTAAACTGGAGTTTACTTCCAGCTTCATGCACTCAATTCACTGTACAGGGGATTTGAAACGTGATTCCCAACAAGCACTACACACATTTATATGTAAAAGGAAAGTACTATACCAGGCAGGCTGCTTCTCTATCCCGATCGCAATTACTGCACAATACCCGGGAGAAGACACAGCAGATTCAGTTCCTGACAGACCGAGCGCAATTCAGCAATTTCTCCAGTCTTCTACAGGGTGAGCCTGGTTTCTACTCTTCAGATCTCCTTGATTCTCTTCAGGTCAGTTCAGTCTAAACAGGCACTTACTGCAAGCTGCAGACGAGCTTGGACCCCTTACATGATTCCAGCTAAAAACTACACACCGGAAGAAGCACCAGCTTCTTGTCTCTTCACTGCCCAAACTGATCTGATCTTTCTAGTAGACAGAGCCAGGCATTTGCTGAGTTTCCTCCCAATTCAGTTTGCTGGTTTGGCTGTCACTCACAGTAAACTCCCCTGTTGGTGGAAAAAGGTGCCAAAGTCAAAACTACATTTCCCAGAGTCACCGTCCTTACAATCCCCTTACAGCAGGCTAGAGGAGAGTCCAAGTTCTGATTCGCCCAAAGCAGGCTCCATTTTAAAGGATCCCCACCATGATTGGTCCAATTCAACAGTTCAGAACCAACATGAGGGAGCTACTCTACCTGTCCTTGCTACAAGAAAGCAGGTTAAATCAAACTGCATTTCATTATTACTCTAACAGGTTACAAGCAAACAATTACATCTTTGAAGAGTGCTCCTTCTGCCCACTTAGCGATGGCAGAAACGGAGCGATGTGCCAGTAGCTCGAGCAGAACTCAAGCAGGAAAACACACAGTCCCCCCATACAAACTAATTATGTCTGCAAGCAGACAGCTCTTAAAGAGACAGTACCAGAGAATCTAAAAGCACTCACAGATAAATGGCCCTGTCTACCTCCGGAGGCTCTACTCTTAGTTATCTCCAGCTCCATCCTCTCACTGGTAGACTACGGCATAATCATCTATGGGGCCTCCTCTGACACAGCTCTGTCCAGCATTAAACGTGCCCTAAACAAAGCCTGCAGATTGGCCATAGGATGTGATCGTCTTACGCACACCTGTGACCTCTATCTATGGTCATCATGGCTAAACTTCCAGGGGTGACTAGTTTATCAGACCTGCCTACTGGCCAAAAAAATTCAGTTGGGTCCAGCTCCCCCAGGCTGTCTTAAGCTCCTCAAAAAACCTATGACCACGCCCACTAGACACTCTGAAACCACCACATTCTCCTGTCCCTTTGTAAAGACCACTGCTGGCCAAAGATCCTTTTGCACAGGGCACCACTCTGGATGAACTCAATCCTGACTCTGTCTTATCAATCCCCAGGCTTGGGCCTTTTAAACATGAGTTACTTAATCACATTATGTCAAACTCCCGCTGTGACTGCAGATGAAACTTTAAAAATGTTAAATGCACCATTACTTCACAATTGCTGTCGTTCCATTGTTTGTGTTCATTATAATATTTTTTCTTTCACCTCGGTAGGTTACTGTCATTTTTTTCTGTACTAGTGCTGTTGTCTATATTGTATATTCTATGTTATACTGTGTTCTAATCCATTTATGTAAGACGTGGAGCCTTTGCAAATGAATCTCTGACTCAAAGGGTTGTAATTCCTAGACTTTAAATAAATAAACGTCAAACACCATTCAGGCTTGGAGCATTCAAGCAAGCTCCTGGAAGACTTTTGGGAACCCCTTTCAGGAGTTACACCCTTCCTGGCCTGGGAAGCTTGGCGTGCACGTCAAGCAAGTACCCCCATAAGTTTCAATACACCCGTATACATTTACATCAGTATCACATTAGGCTTATACATGTAATCATCAGTCAATATATCACTTTACCAGAAACACATTTCTGAAACTTTGCAGTACATCACTCTTTACACAGTATTACACACACATTGTACCATAACTCAGGTTATTACCTCTTGTGCATGAAACCTGAAGAGAGGGGGCCATTTCCTATCAGCTACCTTGGGGATGGATGGGGCAGGAGCACTATACATAGAGGGCAACACAAGTAATTTGGAGTTAGCACTGATGTTCAGTTTGGGCAATGAGCTTGGGGACACATACACTCCTTTATGGACAACATTGAGAGGCAAGTCCACAGGCCCCCCAAGGGAATCATAACTGAGGTGCACCACAGGCTTTACAGCTCGACCAGTCTTTCTAGGGAGAACTGTTACAGTCTCTGCACTCTGAGCCTCATTTTCAGCATTGTCCTCACTTGTCGGGAGTCTCCAATGGAGTAGAGGCTAGAACTTGGGGCACTTTCAGCTCCAGGAGTTACAATCTCTGAGTCCACAACACTTGGCTCACATGGAGAGCTTTCTGACACTGACAGTGAATTATCAGGGCACTCAACACACTCTTCTTGTTCTTATATGTCACCAGTCTGTTTCAGTCCATCATTTTCCTCCTCTGGAAGCTCAAACAGTTCAACCATACACAATGATTCCATATCATCTGACTTAATGCTTTGCACTTCACTTTCTGGGAGCACTGGCTCCAGGGACAAAGCTGGGGGCTTAGACAGTCCAGAAGGCCCAGCTTAATCTCCAGAATTGACTAGGGGATTCCCCCGAAACAATTGACTCAGTTCGTAAGAAGGATAGTATTCAAAACCACACTCACTTTCCTCTGACATGGACTGACAGTCATGTTCAACTGGGACTTGTGGAGGGAACACTTTAACTCAGCTTCTGTAGGTGCAGATTTTCTTGATTTTTTCTTAGCAGCAGCTCTAGTCACTGGTCCAGAGGGCATTTTCTGGGGCTCAGGCTCAATCAAGATTTGTCCAATGGGCAGTAAATGATTTCTATGCATTGTTTTAACATCTTTGAATTATTCTCAGGCCTTACTTTGTACACAGGCAGATCATCTAGTTTGCCCACTACAATGTGAAGGAGATGGTGCCATCTGTCAACAATCTTGTGTTTGCCATGCAGTCCCAGATTTCTTATAATACCGATCTCCTCCTGGAGTTCCTGTGCTTTCACCTTTTTATCATACCTTTCTTTGTTGGCCAGATTTCTTTTGGCAGCCATGGTTTGAGCCAGTTGGTATGCATGATTTAGCTGGACCTTTAACTTTTGCACATACTATAAATAGTTGTCAATTCGAACCCCATCAGGAGAGACCCCAAAGCACACATCTACCGGCAGTTGAGCTTCTCTTCCAAACATCAGGCAGTAGGGGGAGAACCCAGTGGCATCACTTTTGATGCAGTTGTAGGCATGTACCAGGGTGCTAATTTGTTGGCTCCACCTAGGCTTGTCCTTTGGGTGGAGGGTGCCTAGCATATCTAGCAAGGTGCAGTTGAAACATTCAGGCTGTGGGTCCCCCTGGGGGTGGTAAGGGGTGGTTCTGGACTTTCGCACTCCCCACAGAGAAAGCATCTCTTTGATCAGACGACTCTCAAAGTCTATCCCTTGATCAGAATGGATTCTTTGTGGAGCCCCATAGTGAACAAAAAGTTTTCTATAAGTACTTTTGCCACAATGGATGCCTTCTGGTCCTTGGTGGGGAAAGCTTGGGTATATCTCGTAAAATGGTCAGTGACCACCAGCACATTACTAATATTTCTTTGATCTGACTCCAAACTTAGAAAATCAATACAGACCAGCTCCATAGGTGCACTGGTGGTGATGTTAACAACAGGGGGCAGCCCTCTGGGGCAAAGCTTTCCTCTGTAAGCAGTGACTACAAGTTTGAATGTCTTGCTCCACATCAGCCCCCCATCTTAGGCCAATAGAATCTGGATCTCACCAAGTCAAGTGTTCTGTCTATACCAAGGTGCCCCATGTGATTATGTAAGGACCTCAGCACTGAGTCTCAAAAAGCAATGGGCAGCACTAGTTGTTGTTTGTCTACTTGTCCCCCTCTGTCTACTGTTTCTCTGTATAACAGTCTATTGATCAGTTTCAACTTAGGACCATCTTTGTATAACAATGCAGTTCTCAAATCAGTGGAACGTAATTTGGATACATCTTTCCCTGCACAGAGGGCTTCTAAAGCTGATTTGATCATGGGATCTCGGGATTGAGCCCGCCGAATACTGTCATTGTCCAGCAGAGGCTGTGCACCAATGTCTATTGCAGAAAAGTGGCAATAAGCAGCAGGTATGCAATTCTCATAGGGTCCCAAACAATCCACCATACAGTCCACTGCATCCAGGGACATTTGTTCCTCCCTGTCAAACTTCTGGCAGAGTGCTCGAATATCAGGTTCTGACAGTCTGACCCAGTCATTCTGGGGAACAGGCCTCCGGGAGACAGCATCAGCATCTATGTGGTTCAGGCCGGCTCTGTATTCAACAGCATAGTCATATGTAGATAATGCAGAAAGCCACCTATGGCCAGTGGCATCCAACTTAGCTGAAGTCTGCACATAGGTTAAAAGATTACTGTCAGTTTTTACCAGTATCTTAGCCCCATACAAGTACTCATGGAATTGGTCAACAATGGCCCACTTCAAAGCTAGGAACCCTAACTTATGTACAGGATAGTTCTTTTCGGATGAGGTCAGGCTTCTACTGGCAAAGGCCACTGGTCTCAGGTCATTCTCGTGCTCTTGGTACAACACAGCCCCCGACCCTTACAAGCTAGCATAAGGTTTTGTTGGATCGGCATAGGCCAACACTGGAGCATGGGTAAGTTGATATATGATCTCATGAAAAGCAGTCTCACAATCAGGAGTCCAGCAGGCCCCAAATACTTCACTTGGATGAAAATACACTCTTTCAGTCTCGAGGGAGGCTGACTTTTTGTATGTTTTGTGGATTGGGGGATACCCTTGAGTAAAGTTAAGTAAAGGGCGGATCACTCTTGAATAGTCCTTGATGAAACGCCGATAATAACCAGAGAATCCCAGGAATCTTTGCAGTTCTTTAGATTTTGGCTGTGGCCAGGTGGTCAAGGCCTCAACTTTACTTGGGTCAGTCTCTATTCCCTCGGTGGATACCATGTGTCCCACATACTTTACTGATGTTTGAAAAATTGACACTTATCAATGGACAGTTTAAGGCCAAAGTCTTCCAGTCGGTCCAACACCTTGAATAATCTGCTCTCATGTTCCTCCAGTGAGCTGCCAAACACAATAACATCATCTAGGTATACCAGGCACTCTAGTAAATTCATGTCCCCACTGCACGCTCCATCAATTGTTGAAAAGTGGCAGGGCGCCTGAAATCCCTTGTGGCATCCTCATGAATTCATAGAAGCTAAGCGGACAGATAAAGGCTGTCTTCTCATGGTCCTCGGGGCCATTGGGATATAGTAGTACCCACTGCAGAGATCCAGCACAGAGAACCACTTGCTCCCATTTAGACAGTCAAAGCATCCTGAATGCGGGGCATAGTATACTGATCAGGGATAGTCCACGGTTTAAAGTCGCGATAATCCACACATCCTTACTGTCCATTCTTTCTCACTACCACAATGGGGAAGCATAGGGACTTCTGGATTCTTGTATTACACCAGCAGCTAGCATCTCTTGCAGATGCAGTCTCACATCATCTATGTCAGCAGGTGCCAGGCGTCGAGATCTCTCATGAAATGGCCTTTCATCATGCAGCCGGATATGGTGCTCAGCTCCTTGCATGCTTGCTATGTCCCATTCCTTTAAAGAAAACACCTGGTCTCTCTGGGCAAGCTTCTCACTGATCCTCATTTTCCATTCAGCTGGCAACGGGGAGTCACCGAAATCAAACAAGTCAGGCATTACTCCGTCATTCTTCACCAAACTCTTGCTACTGGGTAGCACTGCAGTGTCTGCACAATGCACATTAGCCAGGGTGCAACCTCTATTTACTCGAATCTCTGTGTCAGACACATTATGAACTTGAACCATTACCCTTCTGGCATAAGCATGGGCTCTAGCAGGCAAAATACTAGGCTTGACCAGCAGTCCCTCCGGCAATTTTCCATTGCCTGGTGCATCCAACATTAATATTTTATCCTTGACATCCTTTCTGATATGGACCTCTCCCTGTAAGGTACACTGGGCATTTGGCACCAGGATCAGAGACTCAGGATCCTTCTTCCAGACAATTCCAACTGGTTCCTCTGGTTCTACATTTTCAACATTTCTCTGTGCCTCATAGACCTTCTTAATCAAGGCTGGAATTCTTAAAGCTCTACCAGCCCTTGACCCCTGTTTATCATAACATAACTCTGCCAGCCATCCAAACATATGTGCATTAGTCCCAATTAGAGAGGAACCCCATCATACAGTCCAGTAGGGGAACACGCTAAGGCCAGGGTCTCTACTGCTTGGCCACTCCAGCCACAGAGGTGGGAAAAGACAGCCAAATTCAGATATATCCAGAGTAGGGGTAGGCTTTCTCACTTAACCCCCAGACATGCAGCCCCTCCAATGGTTCTAAGGTTACATCAGACAAATGCTTCTGATACCAGTCTTGGAGCAAAATTGTCACTTGGAAGCCACTGTCTAATACAGCTGTTGTAGACACTCCAACGAGAATTCACCTTTACAGTGGTCTCCATGGAGGGACCCACCATTCTGGACCAGTCTGGAGAGGTGGTAGTGGGGGTCTGGGCAACTGACCTTGCCACAAAGGGACGTGAGTTAGCATTTTTGGGGCCCTCACTGGGATCATTGTGTACACCTCTTAACCACTGATTTCTTCTCGAGCTCTCCTTGTAGCCTATGTGCAACTTTGTCTGTGTCTTTTGAGGGACCGGCATTCTCTCTTCATGTGCCCATCCTCCCACAATTATAGCAAAACATACTTTCTGGAGTTTGAGCTGGCGAGGCATCACACTGGGAGCCAGGGCGGGTACTACTAACTGGAAACCTTGGTGCCATCTCTGTCTGCGGTGTGATAAGCATTTGGAGACATCTAGTCAATTTCCCACTTTCATGGTCAAGATATCGAGTTTTGAGCTGTTGTCAGCAGGAGATGCATGGGTGGGTACCCCCACCCCCATAGCAGATGCAGTCGGATGAGGGTCAGGGCCTGTACTTGCAGGAGCGGCCTTCATAAAGAGACTGTTTTTTATTTTCCCAAACTCTCTCAACAGTTCGCCCCATTGTGGCATATCTTTTTCCTTCTCAGAGCACTCATTAACTGCCAACCTCTGCCCCTGAACTTCACTTGATGGGTCACCCACAGTCACTCGGGTCGTAGCCGCAGCTGCTGGTGCAAGTCCCTCCCAAGGTCGCTTTTTCTCAACTCTTCGAATTTCTCTCATTAGCTCATCATAGGAGGGTGGGGATTCCAGTTGATTTGCCAGGCGTAACTGAAGCAACAGCAGTTCTGAGAAGGGGCAGACTTAAGGATCCTGTCCAGCCTGGTTCGGTCCAGTTCAATCGCTGGCAAACTACCCTTTCAAAGCATTCTTGCAACAATTTTTCCAGCCGAGATACATACACAGACAACAACTCCCCTTGGTACTGTTGTGCATTTCTTACTCTCCACCACAGGTCCTCATCAGAATCTGGGCTCCCATACACATTCTCCAAGGCCTCAAGATAGTCCTGTGCAGTCGCTTCAGGGTTACTGGCCTGTTTAGCATGGATGGTAGCCAGGCAGGACCTCGAGGCTCTCATAACCTTCTTTTAAGCTTTTAGAGCTACAGGCATTGCCATTCTAGCTTGAGGGGCAACATAGTCTATCCAGTTCTCCCAGTCATCCTCCCCTTGGGGGTGGGAGGTGCCACAGAAGATCCTCAACCTCGGTAAGAGTCGTGACTAATGGCAGGTGCAGAAACAGGAGCCTGCATTGGTTCAGCCACCATTACGGGTACTGGAGCGGAGATGGTGTTGGGGAGAACACCCCAGGTGGTAAGAATAGTTTCTTCAAGTCCTCCACAATTTTCCCTTCCCCAGCAACCATTTAGCAAATTTCTCCTCAAAAGTTTCAGATAGAGGGGGGGTGGTTCTTTCCCCCCAGGTATTTACTGTCCTTAATTATCACTCTCCAGGCAGTGAGGGCTCCCTCTGGGGTAACAGTCTGTGGCACTTTGGAGCTATCTATGGGATCCTTAAACTCTACTAGGGCCAGGAAAACGTGGGTGAGCAGATTAGCATGTTGACCCACCACCACAGGGTTTTGTAAACCTTCCATATTGGAAAGTACTCCCTGTACAGTGTCTGTATTGATACTCAGGGGGGATGTCCAGGATAAGCATAGCATTTTGGGGGTCAATCTCCTCCCCAGTACACCACTCCACCAACCCGTGCACAGCCACTTCTGTCGGGTACCCATTTATTTATTTTTTTTTCTTAAAGGTGGTTCATAAATATGGCCACTAGAGGACACCAATCCCAGTGGTGAGCCTCCAAGATGTAACCCCTAGGTGGCGCTATCCCAAGGACTACTACCCAGCCTGCTTAACTACTAACAAGTTGAGGGGCCTAGGTCCAATGGTGGGTGCCTCCACCCAGAGGTCAGGGTTTGCAGTAGTTAAACTAACTTGGTCACAGCCCTCTGGGACACTGTAACCCCCCCTTTCTTCCCACTAGTGGTCCACACAATGCATTACGAATATCTTCACAATGTACACTTACCCCCAGGACTGGCTCCATCGACTGGACCCCGGGGACTCCCTGCAAAACAAGATGATACAGTGCAAAAACCACAGTACAATACTTTAACATAAATGAATACCTCAACCAGTGTAACTTTGCTGAAACCAACAGATCTAATTTATTTAAGGAGCTATAACAAGGAAGGGGGAAATCAGGTTAATTAGGTTAAACACATTAATAAATCACAGTACTGTGCACATATTCAGAGTCCCAAATTGTCAGTTTCACTGGGTACCCAGGATGGGGTGGGCTAGCCAGGATCGGTGCAGCTGGTTGGGGCCCTGTGATGGAAAAACACTGGCACAATTCCCAAATTGTAATCCGGAGCCGGTTGGCTCAGTTCGTGAAGAAATGAAAAAAAACAACAATTAGATGACACACTTGCAATTTGATAAACAGATGGCAGGGAGCTACCCTGCTTTGTACTCACAAACTCAATGCTGGGAACTGGATGGAAGGCAGATTGTTCTGGATTGCCAGGAGGAGCAGATCATGTGGACAAGGTCCTTGTGACTGGACCCCACTGCAGTTTAGAGCAAATGGATGTAGTCTGGATTAAGATGGGGTTTACTTCCAGCTTCATGCACTCAATTCACTGTACAGGGGATTTGAAACGCGATTCCCCACAAGCACTACACTCATTTATATGTAAAAGGAAAGTACTATACCAGGCAGGCTGCTTCTCTATCCCGATCGCAATTACTGCACAATACCCGGGAGAACACGCAGCAGATTCAGTTCCTGACAGACAGAGCACGATTCAGCAATTTCTCCAGTCTTCTACAGGGTGAGCCTGGTTTCTACTCTTCAGATCTCCTTGATTCTCTTCACAGGTCGGATTCAGTATGAACAGGCACTTGCACAAGCTGCAGACCGAAACTTAGGCCTTACGTGATTCCCGCTAAAACTACACACCGGCACCCAGCTCCTTGTATCTTCACTGCCAAACTGATCTGATCTTCCAGTAGACAGAGCCAGGCATTTACTTTGAGTTCCTCCCAATTCAGTTTGCTGGTTTGGCTGTCACTCACAGAAAACTCCCCCTGTTGGTGGAAAAAAGGTGCCAAAGTCAAAACTACATTTCCCAGAGTCACTGCCCTTACAATCCCCTTACAGCAAGCTCCAGAGGAGAGTCCAAGTTCTGATTCACATGAGCAGGCTCATTTAAAGGATCCCCACCATGATTGGTCCAATTCAGCAGTTCAGAACCAACATGAGGGAGCTACTCTGCACTGTGCTTGCCACAAGAAAGCAGGTTAAATCAAACTGCATTTTTATTATTACTCTAACAGGTTACAAGCAAACAATTATATCTTTGAAGAGTGCTCCTTCTGTCCACTTAGCGATGGCAGAAATGGAGTGATTTGGCAGTAGCTCGAGCGGGAATCATGAAGGAAAACACACAGTGCCCCATACAAACTAATTATGTCTGCAAGCAGACAGCTCTTAAAGAGACAGTACCAGAGTCTCTAAAAGCACTCACAGATAAACGGCTTAAACGCCAAACACCATTCAGGCTTGGAGCATTCAAGCAAGCTCCTGGAAGACTTTTTGGGAACCCCCATTTGCAGGGGGGTTACATACATACGATATAAACCCTTTGGAGTCTGTCATACGACTCTTTTGAAAGGTGGTTCGAATTGGAGCAGGTGGATCTGAAAAGATCGCCTGCATCCCCGTCGTCGTAGAAATATAATGGCGACATTGAAGAAACCTATGAAAGTCCTGTTTGGGAAGGCCAAATTCTCTTTGTAACTCTTGAAAGGATTTAAAGGTATTTTGTTGAAAAAATTGAGTTAGGAAGCGTAATCCTTTACTCTGCCATTGTTTGAAACAGCTGTCCCCAGGGGCCGCTGGAAATCCTGGGAGGGAGTTAAGTGGACTATACCTCCAAACTGGGGTTAAGAGACCCCCAGTGCTGTTGGACATCTAGCCATATTCTAAGAGTATGCCTCATCCATTTATTCTTAATTTGTTTAAGGTCTGAGTGCACTGCAATCCAAGGCAACATCCTCAGGGGTATCGTTTGGTGAGCTGTTAGTTCTATTGGACACCACCCCACTTCATATCCTGGATTTAACATGTTAAGAATAGGTAATCTCTGTGCTGCCTTGTAATAATTATAAAAATCTGGTACTCCCCTACCCCCTTTCTCTTTAGCCTCTCTGAGGAGTTCCCAGCACTTTCTGGGTCAATTCCCAGCCCAGATAAATTGAGAAAGCTTATGTTGCAATTCCTTCCAGTCTTTTTTTAGGAAGGGTTGTGGTAAATTGGTGTACAAAAAGAGATACTGGGGAAGGATATTCATTTTCACTGCCTCTATCTGGTTGGTGAAGGAGAAAGGTAGCATCCGCCATCTATTTATATCTGCAAAAACTGCTTTTGCAGCGAGCCATAATTAATTTGATATAGTCTAGACATTTTAGTTGGAATTTGTATACCTAGGTATCTTACTCTGTCTATAGCCCAATTGAATGGAATCAGCCCATATAATTCCCTCGAAATTCCACTGCTTAGTGGAAGAATCTCCGATTTAGCCATATTGATTTTGAATCCAGAAATTTTACCAAATTGATTTAGTAGATCCATTAAAGGAGGAATCGAGTTTACCGGGTCCTGCATGTATATCAGGGTGTCATCTGCATATAGAGAGACCTTATTCAAGGCCTCTTCTATGTGAATGCCCTGAATCTTGTCCTCGACTCTGATTGCCTGGGCAAGGGGCTCCATTGCTAAGGCAAAGAGTAATGGCGATATGGGGCAACCCTGTCCAGCCCCGCCTATTGGAAAAGTTGTAGAAATAAAACTGCCTTCACCCTTTTACGCTAACTTGGATGTTGGTATGCCATCATGACCCATTGCAAAAGAACCCTCAAAGCCCATTTTTGTCAGCACCAGTTTAAGATAAGACCAGTTCAGCCTATCAAAGGCCTTTTCTGCATCTAGAAAAATAGTCATTTGAGGAATTTGGGAGGGACATTTACGATCCAGTATATTTAACAGACGCCTAATGTTATCAGACATATGTCTGTGGGGTATGAATCCTGTTTGGTCCGGGTGGATTAAGGTCTCTACGTATTTCTGCAGGCGATTGGCTAGAAGTTTTGTAAGTATTTTGGAGTCCTGATTTAGCAAGGATATGGGTCTATAAGACTCACAACATGCTACTGGCTTGCCTGGTTTTGGAATTACAGTGATCAATACTTCCCTCCAGGAGTCTGGGGGTTTGTTTTCCTCTTAACATGGCATTCAGGACTGCTACCAATTTACGTATTAAAGTTTTTTTTAATTTTTTATAAAATTCTGCCGATAGTCCATCTGGACCGGGGGACTTTCCTGATGGAAGGTTATTTATTACTGTTAAAATTTCTTTTTCCTTTATGGCGGCTGATAGTTCTTGTTGCATTGTGTGGAACAGTTTAGGGAGTTTCAATGTTTTCAGGAAAGATTCCGTCTGATTTATCACCTCCTGGGGATCTCTCTTTTCTGTATATAAGGTCTGATAGTACTTTTAAAGGCCTTGGCTATTTCCTAGAATACCTCACCCAGTCATTGTTAGTCCACCCGTCTGGAGAATGGGGACATGTCAAACCGTGTTCTTTTCTCATTCTGAGTGCCAACAATTTCAACGCTTCCCCCTCCATAATATTTTTGATTGGTGAACCGTAAAAGTCCTTCAGCTTTGTCAGTTTCCATATCATTAAGTTCTTTCCTTTTTTTAATTAGCTGCTTAAGAATTTTCTCTTTCCCCCTCGGTTCGCTTTTGTGTTTTTATTATGGTTTGCAGTTCCATTAATTTTTTGTTCCTTAATTTCTTTTTGGCAGATGCCAGACTGATCATGTGACCCCTTAGAACTGCCTTCATGGTGTCCCACCATATCCTGGGAGTGCAATCTGCCATAGGGGAATCCATAGTTAAATATTGAATATTTTGAGTAATTTGTTGTACAAAGTTCTTATCATTTAACAATGATATGTTTAACATCCAATTGGTTACTCTGGGTTCTCTTTCCCAAGTAATCCCAATAGATATTGGGGCATGGTCAGATAAAGTTAAAGAATGGATCTGAGATGTGGTAAAGAGATGGAGATCTGTAGTGTAGGTCAAAAAAAAGTCTATTCGCGAATACGAGTTTTGAGAAGCTGAATAAAAAGTGTAGTCTTTCTCATTTTTATGGTGTGCTCTCCAAATGTCCACCCCCCCCTCCACTATAGTCCTCAACCTTCTGCTAGCTACCTTAGATGTGTCTGTTTTCACAGAGGAGCAGTCCATTGCAGACCACAAAGTGGCATTAAAATCCCCTGCACAAAAGTCCCTTAGAAGAACCCTATCTCGGAAGATCTCGGATAGAATTTGTCCACGCTACATTAGGTGCGTAAATATTAACTATGTGTATTAATTTATCCTGCACTGTGCCAGAGACTCTAATACTCTACCTTGGTGTATGATAGCTATCTTGAACGGATCACTTGGCTCACGACATACCTGGGTTGGTTGAGTGCTCCTCTGTGATGGTGTCTCTGTGCAGCTGTGCCATCTGGATCAGTCGGGGTCCCCACCGACAAGGGAGGCTGCCTATCCCATCTTCACAGCATCCTCATCGTCTATCGCTGTCCCCCTCTTCAGCCTGTCACATTATCCAGTCATTGGCCATGTTGTGCAGGATGCAACAGGCTAGGAATAGCCCCAGGCCCTGAGGGCCGTACAAGTAGGGCAAAGCCAGACATGTCAGAGCAACCGAAGCGCGCTTCAGCTTCCCAAACACCGCTGCGACGAATGGCGTGTGGTGGCATGTGCCTCATTTAACGCATTGCTGCTATATGGGGTCATGGGCCCTGATATGGTGTGAGCAACCAGGGATGGTGTGGATATCGGCCTGTCTTACCTGTGTGAAGGTGGATGTTGGTTAGTGATCAGCATCACCCTGCAACTGACCACCTAGGCCAATACCATGTCACCTCTGACTATGCTCCTCCCCAGAAAACCATGTCATTCTGCGTGCTTTGCACTCACCCACCCAGCTCACCAGTGAGGATGTCCCACTCTTGAACCTGTGGCACAGTATGGACTGGTGCAGATAGAGAGCATCAAGTGCTTCCCCCCAGAGTGCATGCTAGAGACATTGATTCGCTGCACCCTGGCAGCACACCACCTGGAAGTTGATGCTTGCTTACCCCTTCTGATTCATGTATGCAGCCCCTTCAGGACCACGTGAATGCAGATGGCCACATGGGTACAATCCTGTGCCCAGGCACCCAGGCATATGTGCTGCCCTGTCCTGTATGTTTTACCTTGCACTCACGGTGTGCTGGGAAATGGATGTACTCACAGCATGTGGCAGCAATGCGCTGAGAATTAGGTGAAGAGGGCGTGGCTGGCGATCGACTGGGTTATGTACATTTCCCATAGGTCTCGGAAGGTACCCATGGTGAGCAAGGTACATACAAGCTGTCACTGTCACCCATTGACAGAGCATGTCTCCGTCCGTAGGGTGCCTGCATCACATCACTTTCACACAGCTCACAGAGACACCTTGGGATCACTTTTCTGTTCAGGCAGTACAGGCCCACGATCCAATGTCAATGTAGAGCTTGACTGATCGGGCTCAGTACTGCCTGTTGGGGCATACCATTGACAGGCACTTCCATGGCGTGCCCCCTGCCACCCTACCTTCACCCCTCACAACTGCCTCCATCTTAAGTGGTGGCACTGGACATGTCCCTGACTTGTGGCCCCGGCAGCTGTTTCTGTGTTTCCCCTGCTGTCCTTGCTGCTTCTCCCACTGCACCGGGAACTCCTCCCTGTAGTGGCCTTAGTGCTGTGTGGCACTTCTCCCTTTTGACCTGCACTGTGGCAGAGGCTCCCCACACCTTCCCTGTTCCTGGGGGTTCCTGGTATTCTGTCTCTCTCCTGCCCTGTCCTGCTCCCAGTTCTTAAGTGCCTGTGTGGCTGCCTGCAGTTCAGCAACATGTGGCTTCCCTGTAGTGTTCTTGCACCTCTCTCTTGTTCCTTTTAATTTTAGATCATTTCCAGTATCGCGCAACTTCTGTTTGGTCCCTTATTGCGCATGGCGCATGTTGTTCAATATCACACTATGCCATTTATGCATGGTTCCTCCCCCTTCAGTTGCACATGCATTCATTATCATTGCACTCTTGTGCATTGTGATTTGGAGGGCGCATCTGCCTCCTGCTGAATATCGCAGAATGGTGTATTTTCAGACTTGTGCTGGCGCATCCCTGTTGCACATGGCGCAACTCTTTTGAATATCTGGGCATGTGTTTAATGCTCTCTGTTACAGTGTTGTGCTTAATTGTGTGAAATTATACCAGTTACAAAGTGGTTATTAATATAATATAATGTAATATAATATAATTTAATGTAATATAATATAACTAACATACTAAAATGCCAGAAGAATAGGCCTAATGGTCTTTCGTGTCTGCTCATTTGGTCAGCCCCCACCATAGGAGTTGACCTTGCTGCCCCCTCTCCCTCTCTGGCTTCTGCCTTCCCAGTACTGTATACTCTTGCTGGACTGGTTTTGCTTCCAGAACCCTTCCCCTGTACCTGTCCCACCCACTCTTGAACTCCTCCACCGTTGCTGTCTCCACCAGTCACCTAGGCAGTGCATTCCATTCCTCCACCACCCTCTAAGTGAAGTAGTACCTTCTCCTTTCTCCACTGAAGTGCCCCCTTCAGCTTCCACCCATGCCCTCTAGGTGCCCCAACTCCTTTCTTCAGAGCACCCTGACTGCTCCTCCCCTATTTACCCCTTCATGTACCTGAAGACCTCTATCATGTCCCCCAGTCCCTTCTCTCTTCCCAATGTGTACATATTTAGCTCTTCAAGCCTCTCCCCATAGGTCCTGTCCCACAAGCCCCAAATCATTTTGGTTGCCCTCCTCTGGACCCTCTCCAGGAGTTCAGTGTCCCTCTTTAAATGTTGCCTCCAAAACTGCATGCAGTACTCATGGTTCAGCCTCACCAAGCAGTTATACAGTGAGATTATCACTTCCCTCCTTCTGGAGGTGAGCCCCATAGCAATGCATTGAAGCATCATGTTGGCCTTTGCAGATGCCCTACCGCAACTCTCCGAGTTGTTCATCTTGACATCCACTACCACCCCAGGTCACTCTCCAGCCATCGAGATATGTGTGCATTCCACCCCTGGGTGTACACTTGGCCCAGGTTTCTACCGCCCCAGGTGCAGTACCTTGCATTTTCCTGCACTGAACCTCAGATTCCACTTTTCTAGATAACCTTCCAGAACCTCCAGGTCCCCTGTAGGGCCACCCTCCCTTCCTCCTCCCCATCCACCACTTCCCCAGTTAAGAGTCACCCACAAAGAGACTCATCTAACTCCTGATACACTTCCTTATGTCAGAGATGTAGGCGTTGAACAGGAGGGACCCAGGGACTGATCTCTGAGGGACTCCACTAATGAACCTCTTTGAGGATGAGACTATCCCTCCAACCATGACCCTCTGGGTCTGGTTCATTAGACAACTTCCTATCCATCTGATCATCTGGTTCCCCACCCCCATTTCTCCCAGATTATTCAACAGGCCCCGTGAGTAACAGAGTCAAACGCCTTGCTGAAGTCAAGGAAGAAGATGTCCACTGGTCTTTCCAGGTCCAAGGCACTCATCACCCAGTCATAGAACTCCACAAGGTTTGTCTGACATGATTTCCCCAGGATGAATCCATGCTGTCTATTGTCCATGCTCCCCAACTTTTCCTGGTCCCTCCCAGCCTCTTCTTGACAATGCCCTCTATTACTTTGCCCACCACCAATGTCAGGCTGATGAGCCTGTAGTTCCCTGCCACCTCCCTTGATCCCCGCTTGTGGATCAGCACTATATGTGCCACCTTCCAATCCTGGGGCACCCACCCTGTCCTCAGAGAAATGCTGAAGAGCTCCATCAGGGGTTTTGCCAAGAATTCCACCAGTTCCTTCAGCACTCTGGGATGTAATTTATCCTGCCCTGGTGCTTTCTCCATGTTATGGGACCCGAAAGCTTCCCTCACTCTCTCTCTGCCATGATTTCCACCTCTGCTACCTCATCCTCCTGCTTTGCCTTCCCACACCTGCCAATGATGCCCCTCCCCAGAGCTATAGCATAAAATAATATAATATACTATAACATAACTTAATTTAATACAATATAATATAATGATGTGGTGTTATAATATTATAACTATTAAATTAATTAACTATGTGTTAATTTATCTCTCTGACAGTGGGGTGCTAAACTATGAGTTAAAATATCTCTGCAATAGTGCGGTGCTGAACTATTTGTTATATTCTGTCAAACATTTGTTAAATTGTAAGTCTTGTAGTGAGGGTCTAAAACAATTAGTTAAATACTGTCTATTATAGGGTTGTGCTTAACTGTGTGAAATTATTCCAGTTACGGAGAGGTGATTACTGTAGTATAATTTAATATGATATGATATGATATCATATGATATCATATCATATGAAATGAAATGATATGATATGATATGATATGATATGATATGCTATACGATATGATATGAAATGATATGCTATGATATAATATGATGGTGAGGTGTTACAATATTATAACTATTAAATTAATTAACTATGTGATAAATTATCTCTGTAAAAGTGTGGTGATTAAATGTGTTAGATTATCTCTCTTAGAGTGTTGTGGTAAACCGTGTGAAATTATCCATGTAAAAGCGTGGTGATTAATGTAATATAATATAATATAATATAATATAATATAATATAATATAATATAATATTATAACATAAAATATAATATAATGATGTGCTGTTATAATACTATAACTATTAGAATAATTAACTATTTGTTAATTTATCTATGTGAAAGTGTGGTGCTAAAATATGTGTTAAAATATCTGGGCAATTCTGTGGTGCTGAACTATGTGTTCAATTATCTGAGTAAAAGAGTAGTGCTTAAGTATGTTACATTATCATTGTGACATTGTGGTGCTAAATAATGTGTTAAATTTTCTCAAAAGTGAGATAAATTGTCTCTTTTGCAGCGTAGCTCTAAACAGTGAGATTAATGCTGTATGTTACTGAGTCTAGCTTGCCTGTGTGAAATTTTCTCTGTTACAGTGTGGTGATTAACATATATAATATAATATAATATAATATAATATAATATAATATAATATAATATAATATCACATGATATCACTGATATGATATGATATGATATGATATGATATGATATGATATGATATACCATGCTATGATTGATTTGATAAGATATGATATGTGATGTGATATAATATGATGTGATATGATATGATAATATAATATAATATAACATTATGTAATATAATATGGTAAATATAATATTACAATTTAATGCAATATAAAATAATATAATATATTATAAAGTAACCGTATAATTATGTGTTAATTTCTCTGTGACAGTGTGGCTTTAATTAATGTATTAAATTTTCTCAAAAGTGAGATAAATTGTCTCTGTTGCAGCGTAGCTCTAAACAATGGCCCAGATATTCAAACTTCGCAAAAAAGTGCTCTACAGCAGGAGCAATTGCAAGTCCATTGCACCCAAGCACAGGAAGCACGATATTCAAAAACTGCGCAGGCCAAGTTGAGCCTACAGCAGATGAATGAATATCACACCATCTGTGCCACAGCACTTCTAGGGAGGTGAAGCTGAGCATATCTGATGTGCCATAGTGCAACAAGGGATGTTCAGCTGAGCAGTCCAGATGCACTGTAGTGCAACCAGGGAGGCCCTCCAGCAGCAGGGCAGCAATGCAACAGCAAAACCAGCGATGCAGGGGCCCACCACCCATGCCACAGATGGGCAGAGGAACACACAGCAGAACAGCCATTGTCCCCCCACACCCCATGCACTGCACAACTGGGGGAAGGCTGGAATAACCACTGGCCCATGGAGACCAGCAACCAACCCACAGCCGGGCCATGGTGCCCCATCACACCTCCTGGCAAGCTGTGACCGGCACACAAGGAGGTCCAACCACCCTGTGCCACACCATCCCACCAATGCAGAGCACACCCTGCAACTTGCACCGTGACCCCCAGAAACCCTGCCCAGGAGCAGCGTCCACCAGTGCAGGATACTTCATGCATGCCACCACCCCCACTGTGACAATGCAACCCTGTGCACCACAGAACCATGCAAGGCAGCCCCACCACAGAGCACCCATCAGTGGGTGGCAGCACACAGTGATGTAACGACTGCATACACAGTGCCACCGCACATCCCCGAGATACAGCTGTGAGACAGACTATGCATCAGTACACGAGGTACCCCACACGTGACAGGGCATGCCCTGGACCCCACCACCAGTGGAACAGCACCCTGCACACCCTCCCAAGGACACACCCTGACCCAGCACTGGCCACAACAGCCAGTGCAGACACCTACAGAGGTGAATGGAAGCATGCACCACACAGGATGCAACACAGTGCATGGACAAACACCCACCCATACCCAAGGGCACACCAACACAGGGACACAGTTGTGGGGCAACCAAGCCCCCAGCGTGTGGCCATGGAAACCATGTACACATGGCCAGCACTCTTCTGTGGCACAGGAGTGCCATCCACCCTGCACAGGCACTATGGAGCTGTACGCCACCAGCATTTGCCCAGAGCACAGGTGATAGATAGGGGTGCACATCTCTGCAACACACACAAGTGACAGCATGGAGGTGGGACAGCAACAGCGGAGGCCACAGTGTCACCCAAGGGAGACATGCACCACACCAGTGACATGAGGCATCCCGGCATTGTGCCAGGTACAGTGGCTGTCCTGCTTGGACAGCCACCCCTGACATACCAGCGGACCATGTAGGTCACAGACATGCAAGGGTGTCAGCTGCGCAGGCCATGGACAGGCTGACAGAGGTGCCATGGACACAGAGCATACACTATGTACCACTGTACACAGTGCTCAGGGAACAACACACACATCAAAGACAGTGACTGATAACAACTCCCACACCATAGTCACTTCCCCACAGACACACACACACATGCACATGACTGCACCACCCCTGACGCCATGCACTCCACTGCAGCTGAGCACCTATAGCCTGCTGAAAAACAGAGACCACCACATTAGGTATATCAAAACAAATGTATTATAAAACATCACACAAAACTATATACAAATATTTACAAAAGGTTGGGGGTGGGCCCCAAACAAGGTGGGGGTGGAGTTAGGGGCAGGGTGAACAAATGGTAGAGGAAAGAAGGGGGTGTGATGGGTCCAGGGCTAGGAAAATCAGGGGCATTAGTACGCTTAGTAGGAGCCTGGCTCCCTGCTCTGGCTGCTTCTCCCACCATGCCACCATCATACTCCCAGCCAATCTATCCTTTCAAGGATCTACAGGGATGCCCTGTCAACATGTAGGATCTCCTGCAGTATCGCTCTGATTTCCTGCAGCTGCTGTCCACCTAGGACAAGGGAGCAGAGTCAATAGGTGTGAATGCACAGCCCCATGCAGCCCACCCACTGTGCATGGCATACGGGCCATGGAACATGCCTCTGTGATGGTGTGTGACCACCCACAGTGATCATGTCCACAAGACCTGCCCACCCAGGTGTACACAGCAATGCGGACTGCTGCACACACCCACCGGCCAAGTCCTGCACAGCACCACTGTGGCTGTTCAGTGACATGGCTATCTGGTGTGAAGGCAGTGGCACAGTCATGTACCTGGTGCATGCATGGACCACCATTGACACACTCCCAGACATTGCAGTGCCACTGGACAGTGCTGACTGTAACAAGTTGCGTGCATGGAAGTGGTGTCAATGGATGGTGGCCATGCCCCACTGCCCGCCCTGTTACACAGCATGCAATAGTAATCATGGATGTAAGGCACTCACCATCATCAGGCTGGTCCCTGCACCTCTGCGGACCTTCGCCCCTCCCCCGGCCTGATGGTCCTCCTGCTGGTGCCTCCTCTCCCTCACCAGCTGGCACTTGTCTGGGCCTAAGGTGCAAACATGGAGAGAGGAATATCAGTACAATCCTGTAGCAAAGCTCCCCACCCCATGTGTGTGCAATCCCACCCAGCCAGACCCACTCACCCCACACCCCGAAAACACCACCATGGCCAACAACAGATGGCCCCCCCATGTGCCGGACACATGCAACCATGATACCCGTATGGAAGATAAAAGTGTATGGATGTTGCACCTTCCTGGTAGTGGCACCGTGCCCCTCCTGGCATGTTCCCGCAGGCGGACAAGCAGGTCTGGGTCCCTCCGTCTCAGGTCCCCATATCTGTGGCGGCACTGCTCCGCTGCCTGCCCCACACTGGTGGCTCCTCCAGGGCGTCGGCCACCTCCTGCCACACCTGACTCCTGGCCCTGTCCAGGGGTATCTCACCAAATAGTGGGCCGACATGTGGCTCCGCAATGGCAACCAGGTTTGCCATCTCCACCTTGCTCCACTGTGCTGGACTCTTCCATGCCATCTCTACTGCTCGGTGAAGTCAAAAATGGTGCTCAGCACCATGGTTCCACCACGTGCAGATGTTGTGTGGTACAGCGCTGCCATTCCCTATCATGCTGTCACCGAACAGCACGATAGTGGTGCACCCACGCCTGATGCATGGTGCCTAGGGGGCCAAGGTTGGGCACAGAATCAAGGGTCTCTGGTGCACAGACAGCCCCAGCATGATTGGAACCCAATGCATCTAGCGTGATTGGGTGCCTGAGTGCCACCTCCTGCAGTGGCCTACCACGCTGTTGCCCCAGTGTGCCTACGACGCCCCAGTGCCACAGCGCCATATAGGTGAACAGCACTGTAGCAAAATGGGCACAATGGTGGCCATGCTCTGCATTGCCTCCCATGCACAGCACATCAGCAGTGTGGCAGGCACCTGCGTCATCAACCCAGGCATGCGCAGTTAGGTGTATACTGCGCATGTCACAGAACTGCGCCCTTGGCTCAGCACGTTCAACACAATTGCGCAAAGTGCAAAAGCGTGATATTCAGCTGTCATATGCAAATCAGCCATGCAATGGCACAGTCACTGCATTTGCATCCACTTAAAGATGCACCTCGCCTCATTGCATGGGTTGCGCTCTAAAAGTGAGACATTGAGCTGCACTGGCCATAGTCAGTTACTGCAGTCTACTGGTGAGTTGCATGCTGTTTGGGCATGTGGACTGTGGATTTTGGAACATGCATGGGACTGCAAAGTCACAGGTAACACCTGTCATTCTCACAGGCTGAATCATGACCAAGCGAGTTGTGGAGGAAGAGGAACAGAGTTGTGGGAGGAGGCCAAATTTCACAAAGGCCAAGATGGATGCCCTGTTCGAGGCCTACCAAGACCATGAGCCACTTCTATGTGGATGCCAGGGAACACCACAGGCCTGTGCTGCTGCATGGGAGGAGGTGGCACATGCTTTAAACCTGCATGGCAGCCACCAGCACTCCATGCAGGAGTGCATGAAGAAGATGGGCACAGACAAGAGGAGGATTAAGGAGAAGGTGGCTGCCATCAGGGCAGCACAGTCTGTGACAGGTGGGGGACAGCCAGAGGTGCTACGCCTGACCCCAAAGGAGGAGAGGGTTGCTAGCAGCATGCAGCATTGTGCCATTGAGGGTGGTACGGGTGGTGGATTCCAGACATGTGGTAGCCCGTCACTGCAAGACAGGTCATGGTCTGTCTATTGGGGGGACAGGGTAGGTCACATGCAGTAACGTGACTTTGTTTTCCCTTACAGCTCCTGAGCATCTGCATGGGTCAGCAGTGGTGGGCTTCTCCACTGAGGCCAGTCAGATGGAGATGGGGAGGGCCCATCCACCTCCACAGGAATACGTGGCTCAGTGTGACAGTAGGCTCGCCTGGATGTCCAGACTGATGTTGTTGGAGCAGGTGCAGAGGAGCCCCTGCTCATGTCCCAGTGTGCCAGCATCCATCCAAGGATGCCAGCATGCTGGGACTCGGGCTGCTTCTGGGTCCGTCACTAATGATGATGTCGCTAACATCATGGGCAGTGACACGTGTGTGCCACAGGATGGCCACACAGCAGGTAATATTGCAGCCTTGGCTGTGGGTGGTGCCACCATGGAGGCCTGCATGTCATCACAGTCCAGCCTGTGCCAGTCAGCACTGGTGGGGCAGCACTGGTGTGTGTACATGACAGTGGAACTGTTGCAGCAACTGCGGTGCAACATTGAGCCAGGGTGGCAGCTGGAGGGCAGCATCAGCAGTTGACCAATGGGCTTGGGGAACAGTGTCAGGGGCAGCATCAGTCCACCACCTGTGGACATGCCCAGCCTGGCCCTGGTGTGCAGCGCCCACCTCAAGGGGTGATGAGCATCAGATCTGCACACACCCTGCGACAGCATGCCGATCAGGCAGATGACCTCTTGGATGAGCACACTACTGCAAGCATCAGTCAATCACCAGATGCAGCTTGTGATCATGGTGGATGCACTGAGTGTGGCTCTGCAGGGGGCAGAGGAGCATCACAGCAGAGAAACTGCTCTGCTCCTTGCAGGGATGGACCAGATGCTGGAGGATGTGACCACTGCCATTGACAGGCTGACACATGCAATCACAGCTGCCATGGCCACAGGGGACACACAGTTATTTGCCCATGAATCACAGACACCACACAGTGCAATGTCCACCCCCCTTCCCGGCGTCGTGTGACACCATCCTTGTCGACACTGGGTTCAGCTGTGGGCATCCTGAGCATGCCTGGTGCAGGGATGTTCGATGTGCTGCAGACCGCTGCATGAGCACGGTCACTTTCACACAGTGGAACCCCTGGGGGACCATCGGTGCCACCCCTTGAGGCCAGTGGTCAGCCTGGGTTGGCTGAAGTGCTCTTCTGTGATGATGTCCCGGTGCAGCTGTGCCAGCCGGAGCAGTCATGGGTCCTGCCACCCAAGGGGGGGTCAGCCCATCACCATTGTCACTGGCATCCTCATCATCCCCATCGCTGTCCCCCTCTTTGACCTGTAGAGCTATCCCACATTCATTGGCCATGTTGTGCAGAATGCAACAGCCCAGGAATAGCCCACAGGCCTTTGAGGGGCTGTACTGTAGGGCACTGCCGGAGGTGTCCAGGCAACAGAAATGTGCCTTCAGCATCCTGAACACCCGCTTGATGACATTATGTGTGGTGGCATGTGCCTCATTGTAGCATTGCTGTGATGGGGTCACGGGTGTGAGCAGCCAGGGAATGAGTGGGTATCCACTGTCACCTTTGTGTAGAGGGTGGAGGTTAGTTTGATGTTCAGCATCGCCCTGACCCAGGCCATGTAGGCCACTACCCATGTCACCCTTGACCATGCCCCTCCCAAGCCCTGTGTTTGTCCATGTGGTTTGCATACTCACCCACTATGTGACCAGTGGGGATGTCCCCACTCTCGAATCTGTGGCACAGTGCTGACTGGTGCCAGATGAAGGCATCATGTGCTCCCCCAGGGTGCATGGCACAAACATTGATTATGAGCCCCCTGACAGCGCACACCACCTGGCAGTTGATGCTAGCATAGCACTTGTGATTAATGTATGCAGCCCCCTTGGGGCCAGGTAGTGTGCGGATGGCCACATGTGTGCAGTCTATTGCCCCTAACACACCAAGCATACATGCTGCCCTGTGGAAATTCTGTATGTTTGCTCTGCGCTCTGCTGGGGAAATGGATGTACGCCGCAGCATGTGGCAGCTGAGGAATTGGGTGAGGTGGCTTGATGCAGCCGACTGGTTTATACCTGCGGTGTCCCCTGTTGGTCTCTGGAAGGTACCCTTGGCGAGCAAGCACATGCAAGCTGTCACTTTAGTCTCCACTGACAAAGCATGTCTCTGTCGTGTGGGTGCCTGCATCACATCACTGCACAGCTCACAGAGCCACCTCAGAATTGTCCAATTCAGGCGGTACCAGCCCACGATCTCAGTATCACTGTACAGCTCGAAGCTGGTGAGGGCTCGGTACTGCCTGTTGAGTCATACCGCTCGAGGGACCCTTCCATTATATAATGTGGAATAGTATGCTATGATTGATATGATAAGATATGATTTGATATGTGATGAGATGCGATGTAATATGATATGATATGATATAATGCAATATAGTATAATACAATATACTATTACAATGTAATATAACACATAACATAATATAATATAACATAATATATAATACATTATAAATTAATGGTGTGGTGTTATAATATTATAACTATTAAATGAATAAACTATGTGCTAATTTGTCTCTGTGACAGTGTCATGTCATATCTTTTCATACTACATCATATCATTTTATATCATATCATATCATATCATATTATGCTATAGTATATCATATTATATTATATTATGTTAAATTACATTATATAATATCATATAATTTCATATCATGTCATATCATATCACATCACATCATATCACATCACATTACATCATATTATATCACATGATATCAGATCTTTTATCATATCATATCATATCATATCATATGATGTATCATATGATATGATATCATATGACATTATATATTATATTATATAGTATCGTATTGTATTCTATTGCATTGCATTATATTACATTATACTATGTTATGATATATTAATCACCACTTCGTAATAGGTACAATTTCAGGCAATTAAGCACAACAGTGTAACAGAGAGCATTCAACTCATTGTTTAGCACCACACTTCAAATGAGACAATTTTACCCATCTTTGTGATGATTTAACATATAGTTTAACACCACACTGTCACATGGATAAATTATCACATCCTTAATGAATTTAATAGATATAATATTATTTCACCACACCCCTGTATTCTATTCTATTCTATTCTATTCTATTCTATTCATCACCACTCTCTCATAGGGTAATTTTACAAAGTTAAGCAAAACACTGTAACAGACAGCACTGAACTCAATTTTTAGAACCAGACTGTAACACCCAGTTTAACCCATATTTGAGATAATTTAACACTTAGATCAGCACCACACTGTCACAGAGATAATTTAACACATAATTCATCACCACACTATCAAAGAAATACTTTGACAGTTAGTTTAACACCACACTCTCACAGAAATAAATTAACACACAGTTAATTAATTTAATAGATATAATATTATAACACCACACCATTTTATTATATTATATTACATTACATCATATCATAACATATCATAATAATATTATATTATTTTATATTATATTAACACATAGTTCTATTATATTATATTATATTATATTATATTATATTATATTATATTATATTATATTATATTATATTATATTATTTTAATCTCCACTCTGTAATGGATAATTTCACACAGTTAAACCAACATTGTAACAGAGAGCATTTAACTTGTTGCCTGAAACCACACTACAAGAGACACAAATTAACAATTTTTAAGATAATTCAAGACAGAGATTAGCACCACACTGTCACAGAGATAATGTCATACATTTAATCCTCACACTGTTAGAGATAATTTAACACAATGTTCAGCACCACACAATCACACAGACATTTTGAAACATAGTTCAACACCATCTCTGTTTCAGTGTTGTGTTTAACTTTGTGAACTTACCCTATGAGAGAGTGGTGATTAATAGAATAGAATAGAATAGAATAGAATAGAATAGAATACACTGGTGTGGGGTTATAATATAACATAAATTAATTAACTATGTGTTAATTTATATCTGTGACAGTGTGGTGCTAAACTGTGTTAAAATATCTCTGCGATAGTGTGGTCCTGAACTATGTATTAAATTATCACTGTGAGAGTGCAATGAAATACTGTCATAAAGTGTATCTTTTACAGAGTGGTGCTAAACTGTGTGTTAAATTAACTCCGTGAGTGTGGTGTAGAACAACACTTCTTTGCTCGCTGTTACAGTGTGGTGCTTAACTATGTGAAATTAATCTTGTCACTGAGTGGAGACTAATATAATTTAATATAATATAATATAATATAATATAATATAATATAATATAATATAATGTGGTGTTATAATATTATATCTGTTAAATTAACTATCTGTTAACTTATCTCAGTCAAAATGTTTTGCTGAACTATGTGTTAAATTATCTCTGTGACAGTGTGGTGCTGAACTTTGTGTTACCATAACTTTGTGATAGTGTGGTGCTGAAATTTGGGTAAAATTATCTCTATCTCAGAGTTGTTCTAAAGTAGGTGTTAAATTATTAATGTAACTGTGGTGCTTAAATGTTTCACATTATTTCTGTGACAATGTGGTGCTACTGTATGTGTTAAATTATCTCAAACATGGATTATATTGTCTATGTTGCAGTGTGGTTCTAAACAATGCGTGAAATGCTCTCTGTTTCAATGTAGTTATTAACTCTGTGAAATGTCTGTTATGATGTGGTCTCTGTTACACAGTGGTGATTAATATAACATAATATATCATAACATAAAATCATGTAACATAACAAACATAACTTAATATATAATGGTATGGTATTATAATATTATAACCATTAAATTAATTAACTATGTGTTAATTTATTTCAATCAAACTGTGGTGCTAAACTATGTTTTAAAATTATCACTGTGATAGTGTGATACTAAACTGTCTTGTTTATTTTACAATGTGTTGCTAAACTGTGTAAAACTGTCTCTGTAATATGAAAGTGATAAACTATATGTTAAATCATCTCTGTGACATCTATGGGTTACTTTATCTGGTTGACACTGTGGTGATAAACACTTTCCTAAATTATGTCTGTGACAGTGTGGTGCTGAGCTCTGGTTTAAATTATCTCTATCAGAGTGTGGTGCTTAAATATGTTACATTATCTCTGTGACAGTATGGTGCTAATTTATGAGTTAAATTATCTCAAACATGGGTTAAATTGTTTCTGTTATCCACAGTTTGACTGAGATAAATTAATACATAGTTAATTAGTTTAATAGATAAATTATTATAACACCACACCATTATATGTTAAGTTATGTTACGTTACATTATATTATATTATGTTATATTAATCACCACAGCATAACAGACATAATTTCACAGTTTTCCACAACACATTGTATAAACCACACAGTAACAGAGACAATTTTACCCGTGTTTCAGATAATGCAACACATAAATTAGGACCACACTGTCACAGAGATTATGTCACACATTTAAGCACTACACTGTTACCGGGATAATTTAACACATACTGTAGAATCACACTGTGATAGATAGTTTAAATCATAGTTCAGCACTACACAGTGATATTTTAGCACATAGTTCAGCACCACCCTGTAACAGAATTAATTTAGCAAATAGTTTATCACTACACTGTCTGTGAGATAAAATAACCCATAGATGTCATAGAGATAATTTAACACTTAGTTTAGCACCACCATGTCACAGAGCTATATTAATACACAGTTTAGCACCACACTGAAAATGAGACCATTTAGGACAGTTTATTTTGCACTCTCACAATTATATTTTAACACATAGTTTAGCCCAAACATTGACTGAGATAAATTAACATGTAGTTAAGTAATTTAATAGTTATATTATAACACCCACCATTAAATTATTATTTTAATTATTTTATTTTATTTTATGTTATGTTATGTTATGTTATGTGATGTTGTGTGATGTTATGTGATGTTATGCAATGATATATGTTATATTATACTAATCACCACTCTGTAACATAATATATTTCACAAAGTTAAGCACAACACTGAAAAGAAAACATTTATCTCATTGTTTAGAACCACTCTGCAGCAGAAATAATTTAACCCATGTTTGAGATAATTTAATGCATAAATTAGCACCATACTGTCACAGAGATAATGTAACACATTTAAACACCACAATGTTACAGAGATCATTTTACACTTACTCTAGAACCACACTGTGGTAGAGATAATTTTAACCAAAGTTCAGCACCACACAATCACAGAGATATTGTAACACATAATTCAGCACCCACTGTCACAGAGATAATTTAACAGATAGTTTACCACCACACTGTCTTGCGAGATAAAGTAACCCACAGATGTCAGAGAGATGATTTATAACACAAAGTTTAGCACCACACTGTTAAATAAACAATTTAGACAGTTTAGCATTGCATTCTCTCAGTGATAACTTAACACATAGTTCAGCACCACACTTTGAGATAAGTTAACACAAAGTTAATTACTGTAATAGTTATATTATAACACCACACCATTATATTATAATATATTATGTTTTGTTATGTTATGTTTTGTTATGATATATTATGTTATATTATATTATGTTATTCACCACACCATAACAGAGATAATTTCACACAGTTAAGCGCAACACTGAAACAGAGAGCATTTAACTCCATGTTTGGACCCTCACAGCAAGAGAGACAATTTAACCCATGTTTGAGATAATTTAACATATACACACAGTCACAGAGATGATGTAACACATCTAAGCACCTCACTGTTGCAGATAATTTAACACATAGTTTAAAACAACACTGTGATAGACATAATTTTAACCATAGTTCTTCACCACTCTGTCACAGATATAAATTAACACATAGTTATTTAATTTAAGTTATATTATAACCCACACCAGTGTATTCTATTCTATTCTATTCTATTCTATTGATCACCTCTTTGTAATAGGAATAATTTCATTCAGTTTAGCACAATGCTGTAACAGAGATAATTTAACAACACTGCAACAGAGACTATTTAACACATGATTGAGATAATTTAACACATAAATTAGCACCACACTGCCACAGGGACAATATAACACATTTAAGCACCACACGGTTACAGAGATAATTTAACACATAATTTAGACCCACTTTAAACCGTATTTCAGCTTTACATGGTCACAGAGATAATTTTACACAGTTTTAGCACTGCACTGTCACAGAGAAAATTAAAAACATAGTTTGACACCACACTCACTGAGTTAATTTAAAACACAGTTTAGCACCACACTGTAAAATACACAATTTAAGACAGTATATCATTGTACTCTCACAATCATAATTTAACACATAGTTCAGGACCACACTATCGCAAAGATATTTTGACACAGTTTAGCACCACACTGACACAGATATAAATTAACACATAATTAATTAATTTATGTTATATTATAACCCCACACCAGTCTATTCTATTCTATTCTATTCTATTCTATTCTATTCTATTCTATTAATCACCACTCTCTCATAGGGTAATTTCACAAAGTTAAGCACAACACTGAAACAGAGATGGTATTGAACTATGTTTCAAAATGTCTATGTGATTGTGTGGTGCTGAACAATGTGTTACATTATCTCTAACAGTGTGAGGATTAAATGTATTACATTCTCTGTGAGAGTGAGGTGCTAATCTCTGTGTTGAATTATCTCAAAAATTGTTAATTTGTGTCTCTTGTAGTGTGGTTTCAGGCAACGAGTTAAATGCTCTCTGTTACAATGTTGTGCTTAACTGTCTGAAATGATCCATTACAGAGTGGTGATTAATATAATATAATATAATATAATATAATATAGTATGATATGATATGATATGATATGAACTATGTGTTAATATAATATAATATAATATAATATAATATAATATAATATAATATATTATGATATGGTATGATATGATGTAATGTAATATACAGTAATATAAAATAATATAATAAAATGGTGCGGTGTTATAATATTATATCTATTAAATTAATTAACTGTGTGTTTATTTCTGTGAGAGTGTGGTGTTAAACTAACTGTCAAAATATTTCTTCGATAGTGTGGTGGTGAATTATGTGTTAAATTATCTCTGTGACAGTGTGGTGCTGATCTAAGTGTTAAATTATCTCAAATATGGGTTAAATTGGGTGTTGCAGTCTGGTTCTAAAAATTGAGTTCAGTGCTGTCTGTTTCAGTGTTGTGCTTAACTTTGTGAAATTACCCTATAAGAGAGTGGTGATGAATAGAATAGAATAGAATAGAATAGAATAGAATACAGGGTGTGGTGAAAAAATATTATATCTATTAATTTAATTAACGATGTGTTAATTAATCCCTGTGACAGTGTGGTGTTAAACTATATGTTAAATCATCACAAAGATGGGTAAAATTGTCTCTTTTGAAGTGTGGTGCTAAACAATGAGTTGAATACTCTCTGTTACACTGTTGTGCTTAATTGCCTGAAATTGTACCTTTTACAAAGTGGTGATTAATATATCATAACATAGTATAACATAATATAATATAATGCAATGCAAAACAATTAAATACAATACAATATAATATAACATAATATATAATATTATATCATATCATATCATATGATACATCATATGACATGATATGATAAAAGATCTGATATAATGTGATACAAAATGATGTGATGTGATGTGATATGAAATGATTTGATATGATGTAATGTAATTTAACATAATATATTATAATATAAAATGATATAATATACTAAAGTATAATATAATGTGATATGATATGAAATGATATGATATAGTATGAAAAGATATTAACATGACACTGTCAGAGAGACAAATTAGCACATAGTTTATTCATTTAATAGTTATATTATAACACCACACCACTAATTTATAATGTATTATATATTATGTTATGTTATATTACATTGTAATATTATATTACATTATACTATATTATATTATACTATATTGCATTATATTATATGATATCATATCATATCATATTACATCACATCTCATCACATATCATATCATATCAATCAGAGCATACTATTTCACGTTATATCATGGAAGGGCCCCTCGGCGATATGCCCCCAACAGGCAGTACCGAGCCCGCACCATCTTCGACCTGTACAGTGATACTGAGATCGTGGGCTGATACAGCCTGAATTGCACAATTCTGAGGTGGCTCTGTGAGCTGTGCAGTGATGTGATGCTGGCACCCACATGACAGAGACATGCTCTGTCAGTGGAGACTAAAGTGACAGCTTGCATGTGCTTGCTCACCACGGTACCTTCCAGAGACCAACAGGGGACACCACAAGTATGAACCAATCAGCTGCGTCATGCCACCTCACCCAATTCCTCAGCTGCCACATGCTGCAGAGTACATCCATTTCCCCAGTGGAGTGCACAACAAACATACAGGAGTTCCACAGGGCAGCATGAATGCCTGGTATGTTAGGGGTAATAGACTGCACACATGTGGCCATCCACACACCACCTGGCCCTGAGAGGGCCACATACATTAATCGCAAGGGCTATGCTAGCATCAACTGCCAGGTGGTGTGCGATGCCATGGGGTGCATAATCAATGTCTGTGCCACGCACCCTGGGGGAGCACATGATGCCTTCATCTGGCACCAGTCAGCACTGTGCCACAGATTCAAGAGTGGGGACATCCCCACTGGTCAATTAGTGAGTGAGTATGCAAACCACATGGACAAGCATAGGGCTTGGGTCAGAGGTGACATGGGTAGTGGCCTACATGGCCCAGAGCAGGGTGATGCTGATCACCAAACTAACCTCCACCCTCTACACAAAGGTAACAGTGGATACCCATTCTGTCCCTGGCTGCTCACACCATAGTGGTGGTCCTCAACCCCATCACAGCAATGCTACAATGAGGCACATGCCACCACATGTAATGTCATCAAGCAGGTGTTCGGGATGCTGAAGGCATGTTTCCGTTGCCTGCACACCTCCGGCGGTGCCCTACAGTACAGCCCCTCAAAGGCCTGCGGGCTATTCCTGGCCTGTTGCATTCTGCTCAACATGGCCAATGAATGTGGGATAGCTCTACAGGTCAAAGAGGGGGACAGCAATGGGGATGATGAGGACACCGATGACAATGGTGATGGGCAGCCCCCCCTTGGGCGACGGGACCCCCGACTGCTCCGACTGGTGCAGCTGCACCAGGACACCATCATGAAGGAGCACTTCAGCCAACCCAGGCTGACCACTGGCCTCATGGGGTGGCATTGATGGTCCCCCAGAGGTTCCACTGCGGAAAGTGGACCGTGCTTATGCAGGGGTTCACAGCACACCGAACATGCCTGTGCCAGGCATGCTCGGGATGCCCACAGCTGAACCTGGTGTTGACAAGGACGGTGTCGCATGACGCTGGGAACAGGGGGTGGACATTGCACTGGACATTTGACGGTGTCTGTGATGCATGGGCAAATAACTGTGTGTCCCCTGTGGCCATGACAGCTGTGATTGCATGTGTCAGCCTGTCAATGGCAGCGGTGACATGCTCCCACATCCGGTCCATCCCTGCCAGGAGCAGAGCGATTTCTCTGCTGCGATGCTCCTCTGCCCCCTGCAGAGCCACACTCAGTGCATCCACCACCATCACAAGATGCATCTGGTGATTGATGCAGTAGTGTGCTCATCCAAGAGGTCATCTGCCTGATCGGCATGCTGTCCCTCATGGTGTGCACAGCCCTGATGCTCATCACCCCTTGAGGGTGGGTGCTGCACACCAGGGCCAGGCCTAGGCATGTCCACAGGAGGTGCACTGACGCCACCCCTGACACTGTACCCCAAGCCCATTGGCCGACTGATGATACTGCCCCTCTGGCAGCCACTCCCCAGGGCTCAATGTTGCACCACAGTGGCTACAACAGTTCCACTGTCCTGTACACACACCAGTGCTGCCCCACCAGTGTTGACAGGCACAGGCTGGGACTGTGATGACATGCAGGCCTCCATGGCGGCACCACCCACAGCCATGGCTGCGATGTTACCTGCTGAGTGGCCATCCTGTGGCACACACGTGTCACTGCCTATGATGTTAGTGACATCATCATTAGTGATGGACCCGGCACCAGCCCGAGTCCCAGCATGCCGGCATCCATGGATGCCGGCATGCTGGGACATGGGCAGGGCCTCCTCTGCACCTGCTCCAACAACATCAGTCTGGATGTCCAGGTGGGCCTACTGTCACACTGAGCCGTGTATTCCTGTGGAGGTGGATGGGCCCTCCTCCATCTCCATCTGACCGGCCTCACTGGAGAAGCCCACCACCACTGACCCATGCAGATGCTCAGGAGCTGTAAGGGAAAACAAAGTTGCATTACTGGATGTGATCTACCCTGTCCCCACAATAGACAGACCATGACCTGCCATGCAGTGACAGGCTACCACCCATCTGGAATCCACCACCCATACCACCCTCAATGGCACAATGCTGCATGCTGCCAGCAACCCTCTCCTCCTTTGGGGTCAGGCATAGCACCTTCAGCTGTTCCCCACCTGTCGCACACCATGCTGCCCTGATGCCAGCCACCTTCTCCTTAATCCTCCTCCAGTCTGTGCCCATCTTCTTCATGCACTCCTGCACGGAGTGCTGGTGGCTGCCATGCAGGTTTACAGTATGTGCCACCTCCTCCCATGCAGCAGCACAGGCCTGTGGTGTTCTCTGGCATCTGCAGAGAAGTGGCTCATGGTCTAGGTAGGCCTCGAACAGGGCATCCATCTCAGCCTTTCGTAAAATTTGGCCTCCTCCTCCTCCTCCCACAACTCTGTTCCTCTTCCTACATAACTCACTCGGTCATGATTCAGCCTGTGAGAATGACAGGTGTTACCTGAGACTGTGCAGTCCCTTGCATGTCCCAAAATCCTCAGTCCACACTCCCAAACAGCATGCAAATCACCAATCGACTGCAGTAACCGACTATGGCCAGTGCAGCCCAATGTCGCGCAATTTTATTGCGCAACCCATGCAAATGAGGCGAGGCGCATCTTTAAGTGGATGCAAATGCAGTGACTGTGCCATTGAATGGCTGATTAGCTGATTTGCATATGACAGCTGAATATTGCGCTTTTGCACTTTGCGCAATTCTGTTGAATGTGCTGAGCCAAAGGTGCAATTCTGTGACATGTGCAGAATACACCTAACTGCACATGCCCTGGTTGATGACGCAGGTGCCTGCCACACTGCTGACATGCTGTGCATGGGAGGCAATGCAGGGCATGGCAACCATTGTGCCAGTGGTACTACAGCACTGTTCACCTATATGGCGCTGTGGCCCTGGGGCATCGTAGGCTGCAGGAGGTGGCACACAGGCATGGGTGCACCACTATCGCGCTGTTCAGTGACAGCGTGATAGGAAATGGCAGTGCTGTACCGCACATCTGCACATGGCAGAACCATGCTGCAGAGCGCTATTTTGACTTAACCGAGCAGTAGAGTTGGCGCAGAGGAGAACAGTTCAGTGGAGCCAGGTGGAGATGGCAAACCTGGTTGCCATTGTGGAGCCACATGTTGGCCCACTATTTGGTGAGATACCCCTGGACAGGGCCAGGAGTCAGGTGTGGCAGGAGGAATGCCCTGGAGGAGGCCACTGTGAGGCAGACGGTGGAGCAGTGCCGCCACAGATATGGGGACCTGAGGCGGAGGGACCTGGACCTGCTTGCCTGCCTGCAGGCACATGCCAGGAGGGGCATGGTGCCACTACCAGGTAGGTGCAACATCCATACACTTTTATCTTCCACATGGGTATCACGGTTGCATGTGTCCGGCACATGGGGGCCAGCTGGTGTTGGCCGTGGTGGTGTTTTCAGGGTGTGGGGAGGGTGGGTCTGGCTGTGTGGGATTGCACACACATGGGGCGGGGGAACTTTGCTACCAGATTGTACTTATGTTCCTCTCTCCATGTTTGCACCTTAGGCCCAGACAAGCGCCGGCTGGCGAGGGGAGGAGGCACCAGCAGGAGGACCATCAGGCCAGGAGGGGCGAAGGTCCACAGAGGTGCAGGGAGAAGCCTGTTGATGGTGAGTGCCTTACATCCATGATTACTATTGCATGCTGTGTAACAGGCGGGCCGCGGGGCATGGCCACCATCCATTGACACCACTGCAATGCACGCAACTTGTTACAGTCAGCACTGTCCAGTGGCACTGCGTGTCTGGGAGTGCATCAATGGTGGTCCATGCAAGCACCAGGTACATGGCTGTGCCACTGCCTTCGCACCACATAGCCATGTAACTGAACAACCACATTGGTGCTGTGCAGGATTTGGCTGGTGGGTGTGTGCAGTTGTCTGCATGGCTGTGTGCACCTGGGTGGGCAGGTCTTGTGGACATGATCACTGTGGGTGGTCACACACCATCACAGAGGCATGTCCCATGGCTGTATGCCATGCACAGTGGGTGGGCTGCATGGGGCAGTGCATTCACACCTATTGACGCTGCTTCCTTGTCCTAGGTGGACGGCAGCTGCAGGAAATCTGAGTGACACTGCAGGAGATCCTACATGTTGACAGGGCCTCCCTGTAGATCCTTGAAAGGATAGATCGGCTGGGAGTACGATGGTGGCATGGCGGGAGGAGCAGCCAGAGCGGGGAGCTGGGCTCCTACTGAGTGTACTAATGCCCCTGATTTTCCCTACCCCCTGGACCCACTCTCACACCCCTCCTTCCCTCTACCATTTGTTCACCCCTGCCCCTTACCCACCCCCACCTTGTTTGTGGCCCTCCCCCTAACCTTTTGTAAATATATGTATATAGTTTTGTGTGATGTTTTACAATACATTTGTTTTGATATACCTAATGTGGTGTTCTCTGTTTTGCAGTGGGCTATAGATGCTCAGCTGCAGTGGTGTACATGGCATCAGGGGTGGTGCAGTCATGTGTGTGTGTGTGCGTATGTCCATGGGGAAGTGACTATGGTGTGGGAGTAGCTATCAGTCACTGTCTGTGTTGTTCCCTGTGCACTGGAAGACTGTGTGTAGTGGTCCATGGTGCATGCTCTGTATCCATGACACCCTGTCAACCAGTCCATGGCCTGTGCAGCAGACACACTTGCACATGTGTGACCTGCACGGTCCGCTAGCATGTCGGGGTGGCTACCATGCAGGACTGCCACTGTACCTGGCACAATGCCGGTTGCCTCCTGTCAATGGTGTGGTGCATGTCTGCCTTGGGTGACACTGTGACCTCCACTGTTGCTGTCCCACCTCCATGCTGTTGCTTGTGTGTTGCAGGGATGTGCACCACTGTCTGTCACTTGTGCTCTGGGCAAATGCTGGTGGTGTACAGCTCCACAGTGCCTGTGCAGGGTGGCTGGCACTCTGTGCCATGGAGGAGTGCTGGCCATGTGTACATGGTTTTCATGGCCACAGGCTGGGGGCTTGGTTGCCCCAGTACTGTGTCCCTGTGTTGGTGTGCCCTTGGGTATGGGTGGGTGTTTGTCCATGCACTGTGTTGCATCCTGTGTGGTGCATGCTTCCATGCACCACTGTGGGTGTCTGCGCTGTCTGTTGTGGCCAATGCTGGGTCGGGGTGTGTCCTTGAGAGGGTGTGCAGGGTGCTGTACAACTGATGGTGGGATTCAGGGCATGTTCTGTCACATGTGGGGTACCTCGTGTGCCGACGCATGTTCGGTCTTTCAGCTGTACCTCAGGGGGATGTGCATGGTGGCACTGTGTATGCAGTCATTGCATCGCTGTGTGCCACCACCCACTGATGGGTGCTCATGCCTTGCATGGTTCTGTGGTACACAGGGCTGCATTGTCACAGTGGGGGTGGTGGCATGCATGGGGTATCCTGCACTGGTGGATGCTGCTGCCTGGCAGGGTGTCTGGGGGTCACATTGCAGGGTGCAGGGTGCGCTCTGCATTGGTGGGATGGTGTGGCACAGGATGGTTGGCCCTCCTTGTGTGCTGGTCACAGCTTGCCAGGGGATGTGATGGGGCACCATGGCCCGGCTGTGGGTTGGTTGCTGGTCTCCATGGGCCAGTGGTTATTCCAGCCCTCCCCCAGTTGTGCAGTGCATGGGGTGTGGGGGGGACGATGTCTGTTCTGCTGTGTGTTCCTCTGCCCATCTGTGGCATGGGTGGTGGGCCCCTGCATCCCTGGTTGTGCTGTTGCATTGCTGCCCTGCTGCTGGTGGGCATCCCTGGTTGCGTTATGGTGGATCTGGACTGCTCAGCTGAACATCCCTTGTTGCGCTATGGTGCATCAGATATGCTCAGCTTCACCTCCCTAGTTGTGCTGTGGCACAGGTGGTGCGATATTCATTCATCAGCTGTAGGCACATCTTGGCCTTGCAGTTTTTGAATATCGCACTTCTGAGCATGGGCGCATGGACTAGTAATTGCTCCTCCTGTTGCGCACTTTTTTGCGAAGTTTGAATATCTGGGCCACTGTTTAGAGCTATACTGCAAAAGAGACAATTTATCTCACTTTTGAGAAAATTTAACACATTAATTAGCACCACAATGTCACATTGATAATGTAACATATTTAAGCACTACTCTTTTACTCAGATAATCAAACAGATAGTTCAGCACCACAGAATTGCCCAGATATTTTAACACATAGTTTAGCACCACACTTTCACATAGATAAATTAACAAATAGTTAATTAATTTAATATAGTATTATAACAGGACATCAATATATTATATTTTATTATATTATAATATTATATTATATTATGTTATATTATATTAATCACCACACTTTTACACGGATAATTTCACACAGTTTAGCACAACACTCTAAGAGAGATAATCTAACACATTTAATCACCACACTTTTACAGAGATAATTTATCACATAGTTAATTAATTTAATAGTTATAATATTATAACACCTCACCATTATATTATATCATAGCATATCATTTCATATCATATCGTATATCATATCATATCATTTCATTTCATATCATATCATATGATATCATATCATATTATATTAAATTATATTACAGTAATCACCACTCCGAACTGGGATAATTTCACACAGTTAAGCACACCTATATTAGACAGTATTTGACTAACTGTTTAGACCTCACTACAAGACTTACAATTTAGCAAATGTTTGACAGAATTTAACAAATAGTTCAGCACCGCACTATTGCAGAGATATTTTAACTCATAGTTTAGCAACCCACTGTCAGAGAGATAAATTAACACAGTTAGTTAATTTAATAGTTATAATATTATAACACCACATCATTATATTATATTGTATTATATTAAGTTATGTTATAGTATATTATATTATTTTATACTATAGCTCTGGGGTGGGGCATCATTGGCAGGTGTGTGGAAGGCAAAGAAGGGGGATGAGGTAGCAGAGGTGGAAATCATGGCAGAGAGAGTGAGGGAAGCTCTCAGGTCCCATAAGATGGAGAAAGCACCAGGGCAGGATAAATTACATCCCAGAGTGCTGAGGGAACTGGCGGAATTCCTGGCAAAACCCCTGATGGAGCTCTTCAGCATTTTTCTGAGGACAGGGTGGGTGCCACAGGATTGGAAGGTGGTGCAAATAGTGTTGATCCACAAGCGGGGCTGAAGGGAGGTGGCAGAGAACTACAGGCCCATCAGCCTGACATTGGTGGTAGGCAAGGTAATGGAGGGCATTGTCAAAAAGAGACTGGGGGGACCTGGAAAAGTTGGGGAGCCTGTAAAATAGACAGTATGGATTCATCCTGGTGAAATCATGTCAGACAAACCTTGTGGAGTTCTATGACTAGGTGATGAGTGCCTTGGACCTGGGAAGATCAGTGGACATCCTCTTTCTTGACTTCAGCAAGGCGTTTGACTCTGTTACTCACAGGGCCTGTTGAATAATCTGGAAAAAATGGGGGTGGGGAACCAGATGATCAGATGGATAGGAAATTGTCTCATGAACCAGACCGAGAGGGTCGTGGTTGGAGGGAGAGTCTCATCCCCAAGGAGGTTCATTAGTGGAGTCCCTCAGAGATCAGTCCTTGGGTCCCTCCTGTTCAATGCCTACATCTCTGACATAAGGAAGTGTATCAGGAGTTAGATGAGTCTCTTTGTGGATGACTCTAAAGTGGGGGCAGTGGTGGATGGGGAGGAGGAATGGAGGGTGGCCCTACAGGGGGACCTGGAGGTTCTGGAAAGGTTATCTAGAAAGTGGAATCTGAGGTTCAATGCAGGAAAATGTAGGTACTGCACCTGGGAGCCAGAAACCCAGGCCAAGTGTACACCGGGGGGAATGCTACACATCTCGATGGCTGAGAGTGACCTGGGGTGGTAGTGGATGTCAAGATGAACAACACGGAGAGATGCTGGAGGGCATCTTCAATGGCCAACATGATGCTTGGATGCATTGCTAGGGTGCTCACCTCCAGAAGGAGGGAAGTGATAATCCCACTGTATAACTGCTTGGTGAGGCTGAACCTCGAGTACTGCCTGCAGTTTTGGAGGCCACGTTTAAAGAGGGACATTGAACTCCTCGAGAGAGTCCAGAGGAGGGCAACCAAAATGATTTTGGGCTTGTGGGACAGGACCTATGGGGAGAGGCTTAAAGAGCTAAATATGTACACATTGGGAGGAGAGAAGGGACTGGAAGACATGATAGAGGTCTTCAGGTACATGAAGGGGTAAATAGGGGAGGAGCAGTCATGGTGCTCTGAAGAAAGGAGATGGGGTACCTAGAGGGCATGGTAGGAAGCTGAAGGGGGGCACTTCAGTGGAGAAAGGAGAAGGTGCTACTTCACTTAGAGGGTGGTGGAGGAATGGAATGCACTGCCTAGGTGGCTGGTGGAGGCAGCAACAGTGGAGGAGTTCAAGAGTGGGTGGGACAGGTACAGGGGAAGGGTTCTGGAAGCAAAACCAGTCCAGCAAGAGTATTCAGGACTGGGAAGGCGAGAGCCAGAGAGGAGAGGGGCATGGAAGGTGAGCTCTAGGGTGTCTCTGACCAAATGAGCAGACAAAGACCATTCAAGCCTATTCTTCTGTATATATTTATATTATATTATATTATATTATATTATATTATATTATATTATATTATATTATATTATATTAATCACCACTTTGTAACTGGTATAATTTCACATAATTAAGCACAACACTGTAACAAAAGAGCATTATACTCAGGACCAGATATTCAAAGAGTTGTTCCATGTGCAACAGGAATCGCAAGCCAAGTCCAAAATACACCTTTCTCGATATTCAGCGGGAGGCAGATGTGCCCCAAATCACAATGCACAAGAGCGTAATGATAATGAAAGCATGCGCAACTGAAGGGAGAACCATGCATAAATGGCACAGTGCGATGTTCAACAACATGTGCCATGCGCATCGAGAGAACAAGCGGAAGTTTCTTGTGATAGCGAAATGATCCAAAATAAAAGGAACAAGAGGTGCAAAACGCTACAGGAAGCCACATGTTGCTGAACTGCAGGGCAGTCACACAGGCACACATAAATCCACAGACAGTCTTCTTTTGTATTCTCAAAACTTCCTTTTTATTTTCTTAAAATGTGGCAATCCTCAACGTTTCACCAAGTGTCTTGGCTTTATCAAGAGATGCCTTCATAAAATCTGTTAAATTCTATAATGTTATCTTGACCATTTGCATGAATTTCTGATCCTGTTCAGTCTCAATAATTATTTTTATTTTTAACCATCAAATCCATACTAGACGAAGGGAGTAGGACGTGTGGAGAGAGAGACAGCTCCTCAACCCATGGAAGGGAAAATGATGAAGGTCAGGACATGTTGAGAAAGAAGCCTGAAAAGACAAACTAAGAGGAGGCCCCACAAAAGAGGGCACATTTTGATGGTTAAAAATTAAAATAATTAATAAAAAATGATAAAGCCAAGACACTTGGTGAAACGTTGAGGATTGCCACATTTTAAGAAAATAAAAAGGAAGTTTTGAGAATACAAAAGAAGACTGTCTGTGGATTTATGTGTGCTAGAAGCGCCCTCATAATTTTGTTTTCTCAGGTATGGGAGAGGACTACAACAGAATACACACATCGGAGAGGCAGCTGTTCAACATACAATATAGACATTTATCCATTTCCTGTGTAATTGTTTTTCTTGTTTACAAAAAGTCACACAGGCACACAAGAACTGGAGCAGACAGGGCAGGAGAGAGACAGAGACACCTGGAACCCCTAGGAACAGGGAAGGTGTGGAGCCTCTGCCACAGTGCAGGTCAAAGGGAAGTGCCACACAGCACTGGGGCCACTACAGGAGGTGTTACCAGTGCAGGGAGAGAAGCAGCAAGGACAGCAGAGGAAACACAGAAACAGCTGCCGGGGCCACTAGCCAGGGACATGGCCAGTGCCACCATCCAGATGGAGGCAGTTATGAGGGGGTGAGAAGGCAGGTGGCAGGGGGGCACGGCAGTGGAAGGGCCCATTGGTGGTATGCCCCTAACAGGCAGTACCGAGCCAGCATCAGCTTTGAGCTCTACTATGATACCGAGATTGTGGGCCAGTACTGCCTGAACCAGGTGATCCTGAGGCAGCTCTGTGAGCTGTGCAGTGATGTGATGAAGGCACCCACACGACGGAGCAATGCTCTGCCAGTGAAGACCAAAGTGACAGCTTGTATGTGCCTGCTCACCATGGGTACCTTCCAGAGACCTACTGGGGAAATGACAGGCATAACCCAGTCGGCCGCATCACGCCTCCTCACCCAATTCCTCAGTGCAATGCAGATACATGCTGCAGAGTACATCCGTTTCCCCAGCACACCGACGGAGTGCATAGCAAACATGCAGGATTTCCACAGGGTAGCACGGATGCCTGGTGTGCTCAAGGCAATAGACTGCACCCTAGTGGCCATCCACATGCCACGTGTGCACTGAAGGGGCCACATACATGAATCAGAAGGAGTATGCAAGCATCAACTGCTAGGTGTTGTCGATGCCAGGGTGCCTGATAATCAATGTCTGTGACACGCACTCTGGGGGAGCACATGATGCCTTCATCTGGCACCAGTCCACATTGTGTCACAGGTTCAAGAGTGGGGACATCACCACTGGCCACCTAGTGGGTGAGTATTCAAAGCACACAGAATGACATGGAGCTTGGAAGGGGCATAGTCAGAGGTGACATGGGTATTGGTCTAGGTGGTCCAAGGCAGGGCGACGCTGTTCAGAAACTAACAGCCACCCTCTACACACAGGTGACAGTGGATAACCACTCCATTCCTGGCTGCTCACACCATACCGGTGGCCCGTGACCCCATAGCAGCAACACTACAATGCGGCACATGCCACCACATGCAATGTCATCGAGCGGGTGTTCGGGATGCTGAAGGCATGTTTCCATTGCCTGGACATGTCTGGCGGTGCCCTACACTACCGCCCCTCAAAGGCATGCAGGCTATTCCTGGCCTGTTGTGTTCTGCACAACATGGCCAATGACTGGTGGATAGCCGTACAGGTTGAAGAGGGGGACAGTGATGGGGACAATGAGGATGGTGCTGAAGATGGTGATGGGCAGAGTCCCCTTGGTCGAAGGGACCCCTGACTGATCCAGATGGCACAGCTGCACTGGGACACCATCACAGAGGAGCACTTCAACCAACCCAGGTAAGTCGTGGAGCCATGTGGAACCACCAGTTGCAAAGGCACAACCCACAAACACGCATGGACAAACCCTAGGGTGTGTCTTTAAGGAATTGGCTGAGCATGGAACCGCCATGCCATCAGGGATGGGCAAGGTCTACCATGGCACATGGTCTCACACACACCTCACAAGACATGCACAAAGTGGGTAGGGAGGCACGCCAACCCCAACTGCCACCCCCTAGCCACACGCATCGCCCATTGCAGACCACCATGCCCAGTGCCTGTCATTGTGCATGTGTCAGATGCTGGCACCATTGCACAGTGGTGGACAGAAGAATGCAGGCTTCATCATGCACCATCCACAGTGGACAGCAGCCAGGAGGGTGTGCAGAGGGAATGTGTGTGCATGCAGGGCCGGGTACCCCACCCACGCATTGCACGTTGAACAACACAATGTACACAGGGCAGCATCACACAGTAGCCATGGTGGGAGACAGGTCAGTCACATGCCACAGTGCCATGGCTTCCACGGATGTGGGCAGCCCACGAGACCCACCAGCAGTGACAGGATGACCACTGGCCTCATGGGGTGCTTGGAGCAGTCCCCTCAGGGTTCCACTGCATGAGCATACCGTGCTCACGCAGGGATCTGCAGCACACCCGAACATGCCTGCGCCAGGAGTGCTCGGGATGCCCACAGCTGAACCCCGTGTCAACAAGGAGGGTGTCACATGGCACTGGGAATGGGGGTATGGATATTGCACTGCTCGGTGTCTGCAATGTGTGGGCAAATAACTGTGTGCCCATTGTGGCCATGACAGCTGTGATTGCCTGTGTCTGCCTGTCAATGGCAGTGGTCACATCCTCCCACATCTGGTCCATCCCTGCCAGGAGCAGAGCAGTGTCTCTGCTGCGCTCCTCCTCTGCCTGGTGCAGAGCCACACTGAGTGCATCCACCGCCATAACAAGCCGCACCTGCTGATCGACTGATTCTTGGAGTATGTGGGTGTACTCTTCTAGGAGGTCATCTGCCCGATCGGCATGTTGTCCCTCACGGCATTCATGGCCCTTGAGAGTGGGTGCTGCACACCAGGGCCAGGCCTGGGCATGTCCACAGGTGGTGCACTGATGCTGCCACCTGACACTGTACCCCCATGGCTATTGGCCAACTGCTGACACTGCCCCTCTGGCTGCCACTTTCCAGGGCTCAACGGTGCCACCACAGTGGCCACAACAGCCCCACTGTCCTGGACACACACCAGTGCTGCCCCACTGGTGCAGACAGGCACAGGCTGGGACTGTGATGTCATGCAGGCCTCCACAGTGGCACCACCCACGGCCATGCCCATGATGTCACCTGCTGTGTGGCCATCCTGTGGCCCACACGTATCACTGTCCATGAAGTGAGCTCCATCATCATCAGTGACAGATCTGGCACAGCCCAAGTCTCAGCATGCTGGCATCCATGGACGCTGGCATGCTGGGACATGGGCAGGGCCTCCTCTGCAACTGCACCACCAACATCAGTATGGACATCTAGGTTCACCCACTGTCACCCTGAACCTTGTATGCCTGTGGAGGTGGATGGACCCTCCTCTATGTCCATTGTAATGCCCTCAGTGGACAAGCCCACCACTGCTGACCCATGTAGATGCTCAGGAGCTGTAAGGGAACACAGTAGCATTAATGTATCTGCCCTACCCTGTCCACCCCTTTGACAGACCCCGACCAACCATGCAGTGATGGGCTACCACCTCTCTGGAATCCACCACTTGGAACACCCTCGATGGCACAACACTGCATGCTGCCAGCAACCCATTCTTCCTGTGGGGTAAGGTGTTGCACATCCACTTGTCACCAACTGGTCGCAGACTGTGCTGCCATGATGGCAGCCACCGTGTCCTTAATCCTCCACTTGTCCATGCCAATCTTCTTTTTACACTCCTGCACAGACCGCTGGTGGCTACCATGCAAGGTGATGGCATGAGGCACTCTTCCCATGCAGCAGCATGGGTCTGTGGTGTTCCTCGCTGCCTGCTGAGCAGCTGCTCCTGGTCGAGGTAGGCCTCAAACAGTGCCCCTGTTTCTGCCTTTGAAGTTAGGCCTTCTTCCTCCATGTCTTTGTTCCTCTTCCTCCACCTCACAATTGCTCATTATTCATCCTGTGAGAATGACAGGTGTTACCTGTGACTGTGTAGTCCAATGCATGTCCCACACACCACAGTCCACACTCCCAAACAGCATGCAACTCACCACAATAGACTGCAATAACCGACTATGGCCAGTGCAGCCCGATGTCACATGTTTATAGCGCAATGCATGCAAATGAGGTGAGGTGCAATTTTAAGTGGATGCAGATGCAGTATCTGTGCCATTGAATGGCTGATTAGCTGATTTGTATATGCCGGCTGAATATTGCGCTGTTGCATTTTGCGCAATTGTGTTGAATGTGCTCAGGCAAGTGCGCATTTCTGTGACATGTGCAGTACACACTGAATTGGCGATGCCATGTGGTGATAACTCAGATGCCTGCCATGCTGCTGACATGCTGCATGTGGGAGGCAACGCGGGCACGGCTACTATTGTGCCAGTGGCGCTACTGCACTGTTCACAATATGGTGCTGTGGCACTGGGCTGCTGTAGGCACACTGGGGCCACAGCGCGGTAAGCCACTACAGGAGGTGACACACAGGCACCCAGTCACGCTACACGCATTGAGTACCAATCGCGCTGTGGCAGTCCGTGCATGAGGGACCCTTGACCCTGTTCCTGACCTTACCCCTAGATGCCATGCATCCCAAGATAGGTGCACCACTATCGTGCTTTTTGGTGACAGCGTGATAGGAATAGCGAGTGCTGTACTGTGCAGCATCTGCATGTGGCGGACTGCGCTTCTGAGCACCATTTTGACTCCAACCAGCTGTAGAGATGGCATGGAGGAGGGCTGCTGTGTGGAGCCAGGTGGTGCTGACCAATTTGGTGGCCATAGTAGAGCCCCATGCTGGGGCACTTTATAGTGATGCACCCCTAGACAGGGCCAGGAGTGCAGTATGGGAGGAGGTGGTGGTGCTGGGGAGGCCATGGGAATTGGGCGCATGGCCAAGCAGTGTCACCACTAACAGGGACCTCTGGTGGAGAGACCCGGAGAGGCTTGCCAGCCTCGTGGCATGTGCCAGGAGGGGCACTGTGCCATGGCCAGGTAGGTGCCCCATCCATACACAGTTAACGTCTATATGGGTATCATGGTTGCATGTGTCCGGAACATGGGGGGCTGTCCAATGTTGGTCATGGTGGTGGTATCTGTTAGGGGGGTGGATGGGCATGGCTGTGTGGGATTGCACACACACGGGTCAGGGGACTCTGCTACTGGATTGTACTGATGTTCCTCTCTCCATGTTTGCACCTTAGGCCCAGTGGAGCACTGGCAGATGAAGGAGAGGAGGCACTGCCAAGAGGACCAGCAGGCCAGGAGGGATGCAGGACAACAGAGGTGCAGGGACCAGCCTGATGATGGTGAGTGTCCCATCCATGATTACTATTGCATGCTGTGTAACAGGGTGGGCAGCGGGCATGGCCACCATCCATTGACACCACTGTCATGCACGCAACTTTTTACAGTCAGCACTGTCCAGTGGCACTGCATGTCTGGGAGTGCATCAATGGTGGTCCATGTGTACCGGTACATGGCTGTGCCACTGCCTTCACACCACAAAGCCATGTCACTGTATGGCCATGGTGGTGCTGTTCGGGACATGGGTGGTGGGTGTGCTGCGCAGTCTGCATTGCTGTGGTAGCCTGGGTAGGCAGGTCTGGATGCGGTCACTGTGGGTGGTCGCATACCATCACAGGGTCATGGCACACGGCTGTATGCCATGCACAATGGGTGGGCTGCAGGGGGCTGGACAGTTACGCATATTGACTCTGCTCCCTTGTCCTAGGTGGACAACACTGGATGGCCCTGTAACAGGGCATATAGGAGATGCTGCAGCTGTCAGGGGCATCCCTGGCACTGCTGGAGTGGATGGAGTTGCACAGGGTCCGGAGGAGAAGCACCCAGAGGTGCCACAGGAGTGGAGAATGGGGAAGAGAATAGGCCCTCCATGACCCCGACACATCTAATCCCCCTGGACCCACCCTCACACCCCTTCTTCCCTCTCCCATTTGTACACCCCTGCCACATGCCCACCCCCACCTGGTTTGTGGTCCTTCCCCACCCTTGTATATATTTGTATGTATGTTTGAGTGTTTATATTTTTAATACATAGATTTTGTTATGACAATTGTGGTGCTCTCTGATTTGCAGTGGGCTACAGGTGCTCAGCTGCAGTGGTGTGCATGGCCTCAGGGGTAGTGCAAGCATGGGTGTGTGTGTGTCCAGAAGGGAACCACCTATGGTGTGGGTGGGGGGATCAGTCACTGTCTGTGGTTTGTGCATTGTTCTCTCTGCATTGGATGCCTATGTGCAGTGGTCTACAGTGCATTCACTGTGTGCATGGCACCCCTGTCAGACTATCCATGGTCTGTGCAGCTGACACCCTTGAATGTCTGTGATCTGCACGGTCTGATGACATGTCAGTGGTGGCTGTCCATGCTTGACAACCACTGTTCCAGGCACAATGCCAAGTTGCCTTCTGTCACCAGTATGGTACACAGCTGCCTCCGGTGGCACTGTGGCCTCCGCTGTTGTTGTCCCCCCACCATGCTGTTGCTTGTGTCTGGTGCAGGGGTTGTGCTCCACTGTCTGTCACTTGTGCTCCGGATGCATGCTGGTTGCATACAGCTTCATGGTGCCTGCACAGGGTGGCTAGCACACCTGTGCCATATAGGGGTGCTGGCCGTGTGTACATAACTGCTGTGGCCACACCCCAGTGGCTTGTTTGACCTGCTATTGTGTCCCTGTGTTGGTGTGACCTTGGGTATGGGTGGCTATTTGTCCATGCACTGTGTTGCATGCTGTGTGGTGCATGCTTCTGTGCAACACTGTGTGTGTCTGTGCTGGCTGTTGTGGCCAGTGCTGGGATGGGATGTGTCCTTGGGAGTGTGTGCAGGGTGCTGTACCGCTGGTCTTGGGGTCTGGGGCATGTCCTGTCACATGTGGGGTACCTTGTGTGCTGATGCATGGTCAGTCTCTCAGCTGTACATCTGGGGGTCATGCAGGGTGGCACTGTGTATGCAGTTGATGCACCGCTGTCTGCTGCCACCCGCTGCAGGGTGCACATGGTGGGGCTGCCTTTCATGGCTCCATTGTGCTTAGGGTTGCATTGTTACAGTGGATGATTTGGCATGCATAGGGGTGTCCTGCACTGTTGGGCGCTACTGCTGGGAAGGGTGTATGGTGATTGTGGTGCAGGGTGTGCTCTGCATTGGTGCAAGGGTGTGGCATGGGGTGGTCAGCCCTCTGTGTGTTCCAGTCACAGCTTTCCAGAGGGTGTGCTGGGGTACCATGCCCCAGCTGTGGTTGGTTGCTGGTATCCATGGGCCAGTGGTTATTCCAGCTCTCCACTGGTTGTGCAGTGCATGTGGTGTGGGGGGGTGATATCCGTTTGGCTGTGTGCTCCTCTGTCCATCTGTGGCATAGGTGGTGGACCTCTGCATCCTGGCCCTGCACATCCCTGGTTGTGCTGTTGCACTGCTGCCCTGCTCCACGGGGTATCCCTGGTTGCGCTATGGCACATCTGGACTGCTCCAGTGAGCATCCCTGGTTGTGCTGTGGTGCACCTGAAATGTGCAACTGCACATCCCTGGTTGTGCTATGGTGCAGGTGGCATGATATTCAGTCATGTGTCGCAGGCACATCTTGACCAGTGCAGTTTTTGAATATCGCACTTCTTGCACATGGGCGCAGTGGACTTGCGCTTGCTCCTGCTGTTGCACACTTTTTGGGCACAGTTTGAATATCTGGGCCTCAGTGTTTAGAACCACACTACAATAGAGACAAATTAACCAATGATTGAGATGATTTAACACATAGTTTAGCATCTCACTGTGAGAGAGATAAATTAACACATGCTAAATTAATTTAATAGTTACAATATTATAACACCACACCACTATATTATATTATATTATATTATATTATATTATATTATATTATATTATATTATATTGTATTGTATTGTATACTATATTGTATTGTCTTGTGTTGTATGATATTATATTATATTATATTATACCTCAGGGGAAGGGTGCATCACTGGCAGGTGTGGGGAAGGCAAAGCAGGAAGATGAGGAGGTAGAGGTGGAAATCATGGCAGAGAGAGTGAGGGAAGCCCTTGGGTCTCATAAGATGGAGAAAGCACCAGGGCCAGATAAATTACATCCCAGAGTGCTGAAGGAGCTGGCAGATGTCCTGGCAAAACCCCTGATGGAGCTCTTCAGCATCTCTCTGAGGACAGCGTGGGTGCCCCAGAATTGGAAGGTGGTGTATACAGTGCCTAGCCAAGCGAGGGGATCAAGGGAGGTGGCAGGAACTACAGTCCCATCAGTCTGACATTGATAGTGGCAAGGTAATGGAGAACATTGTCAAGGAGAGACATGGGGAGACCTGGAAAAGTTGAGGTGCCTGGACCATAGACAGCATGGATTCATAATGTGGAAATCATGTCAGATAAACCTTTGTTGAGTTCTATGACTGGCTGATGAGTGCCATGGACCTGGGAAGACCAGTGGACATCCTCTTTCTTGACTTCAGCAAGGCATTTGACTCTGTTCCTCACATGGGCCTGTTGAATAATGTAGAAGAAATGGGGGTGGGGAACCAGATTTTATTTTTATTTATTTATTTCATTTTTGTTGACCGGGTAAGTGCACTAGACAAATTTTGCCTATTTTCAGGCACAAGGGGAAGGGGATACAGATGGATGCCAACTGACCTTGGACTGACCTTAAGCTGTTGGTGGTATTTTTAGTGAATGAGGAAAATTTGGCCAGGACACTGGGGAAATTCCCCGACTCTTTTCGATAAGTGCCTACTACTACCAATCCAGGCAGATGGTACCTCGGTTTAACGTCTCATTGAAAAGACAGCACCCCAGGAGTGCAACACATTTCTCATGCTGCACTACAGTGTCAGTACTGAGATATTAACCCAAGTGTCAGTGGTGGGACCTGAACCCACAGCCCTCTGATCTCCTGGCCTCAGATGAGGTGTGGCACCTACTGAACCACTGACACTGCATCAGATCAGGTGCATAGGAAATTGTCTCCAGAACTGGACCCAGAGGGTCATGGTTGGAGGGCTAGTCGCATCCCCAAGAATGGTCATTACTGGAGTCCTTGGGCCCCTCCTGTTCAATGCCTATGTATCTGACATTAGGAAATGCAACAAGAGTGAGCTGACTCTCTTTGTAGATGACTCAAAACTTGGAGCGGTGGTGGATATGGAGGAGGGAGGTTGGTCCAACAGGGGGTTGTGTAGAAAGTGGAAGCTGAGGTTCAAAGCAGGAATATGCAAGGTACTGCACCCGGGAGCCAGAAACCCAAGCCAAGTTGACACCCTGGGGGGGAAATGCTATAAGTATTGATGGCTGAGAGGGACCTGGTGTGGTAGTAGATGTCCAAGATGAACAACTCAGAGAGTTTAGGAGGGCAGTGGCAAAGGCCAACATGATGCTTGGATGCATCGTAGGGCTCACTCCAGGAGGAGTGAGTAATAATCCCAATATATAACTGCTTGGTGAGGACAAACCTCGAGTACTGCATGCAGTTTTGGAGGCCACATTTAAAGAAGGACATTGAACTCCTGGAGAAAGGGGTCCAGAGAAGGGCAACCAAAATGATTTTGGGCTTGTGGGAAAGGGACCTAAGGGGAGGCTTTGAAGAGCTAATATGTACATTGGAAGAGAGAAGGACCGGGAGAAGTGATAGAGGTTTCTCACACAGATGAAGGGCAAATGGGGAGTAGCAGTCAGATACTCATAAGAAAGGAGGTGGGCATGTAGGGCATGGGTGGAAGCTGGAGGGGAGAGTCAGTGGAAAAGGAGGATGTGCTACTTACTGAGAGGGTGGTGAGTTATGGAATGCACTTCCTCCTGGTGGCTGGTGGAAGCAGAAATGGTGGAGGGTTCCAGAAGGCGAGGTTCCTGGAAGTAAAACCAGTGTAGTGAGAAAATCCAGGACTGGGAAGGCAGAAGCCAGAGAGGAAGAGGGGCAGCAAGGTCAATTAACAGGGTGGTGCTGACCAAATGGGAGGATATAAAGACCGTTAGGCTTATTGTCGTGGCATTTTGAATGTCACTATATTATATTATATTATATTATATTATATTATATTATATTATATTATATTATATTATATTATATTATATTATATCATATCATATTACAGTAATATAATATTATATTATATTATATTATATTATATTATATTATATTATATTATATTATATTACATTACATTGTATTATATTGTTATGTTATATTATATTATATTATATTATATTATATTATATTATATTATATTATATTATATTATGTTACAGTAATCACCTCTCCGTAACAGGGATAATTTCTCACAGTTACACAATACTGTAAGAGAGAACATTGAACTCATTGTTTTAGAACGACACTGCAACTGATATGATATGATATGATATGATATTATATTATATTATATTATATTATATTATATTATATTATATTAATCACCACTCCCTGACAGGTATAATTTCACACAGTTAAGCACAACACTGTAACAGAGCATTTAACTCATTGTTTAGAACCACAATACAAGGAGGCAATATAACTCTTGTTTGAGATGATTTATACACAGATTAGCAGTCACACTGTCACAAAGATAATTTAGCATTTAATCATTACAGTTACAGATAATTTAACACATAATTCAACTCCACACTATCACAGAGCTATTTTAACCCATAGTTTAACACCACTATGTCACATCAATAATTTAACCCAGTTATAATACCACATCCATCATATTGTATATATATCATAATTTATTATATCATATTATATTGTATTGTATTATATTATCTTATATTAATCACCAGTGTCACACACACTGTGTTTTCTGGGTTGATGCCAACACGGAAAGAGAGCGTGAAAGATTGTTTAGCCTATCAGCCAAGAGATACACCGATCCCATAAGTGAGATAATGTTATTGTTGGTAAAATAATATAAAATATATATATCATATCATGTCTTATAATATCATATGATGCTGTGCTGTTATAATATTATAAATATTAAACTATGTGTTACTTTTTCTCTATGAAAGTGTGGTGTCTGTAATAGTAGAGAGGTTTTAAACAATGAGTTAGATACTCTTTATTAGTCTTGTGCTTCACTGCATGAAATTACACCTGTTACAGAGTGGTGATTATGTAATATAATATAATATATTATGATATGATATAGTTTAATATAAGATAATACAATATGATATGATATAAAAATAATATAATATAACATAACATGACATAAATAATATAATATATTTATAATATAATATAATATAATATAATATGATATGATATGATATGATATGATATATGATATAATATAAACTAATATAATATAATACAACCTTATACAATACAATATTATATTATGTAATGTAATATAATATGATATGACAACGTAATATAATATAGATTATTATGATATAATATGATATGATATAGTATATGATATGATACAATATAATGTTGTGTATTATAATATAACTGCATTAATTTATCTCTTTACAGAGTGATGTTAAACTCTGTTAAAATATCTCCGCAATAGTGTGATGCTGAGCTATGTGCTAAAATATTTTTGTGGTGTTCTGATTTAAATTAAATGTGTTACATTATTCTGACAGTGTAGTGCCAAGCTGTTGGTGAAATTGTCCAAACAAGTGTTTATTTCAGAGTAGTGGCTCTAAACAATGTAAAATGTCTGTGTTACTATTGAGGTGTTTAATTGCAGAAATTACTGTTATGAAGGTGAGTAACATAATATAATATATATAATCTAATCTAATCTAATATAATATAGTAATATAATATAATAAAATATAATAATTTATATATATATATATATATATATATGCATTATAATATTGTAATGTGATATGATATGATATGTGATATGATATGATACTATTTGCTATATAATATAATGTAATATATTATTATATGATAAGAAATTATAATATAATATAATGTAATGTATTGTAATGTAATATATAAAATAATATAATATGATATATTATAATATAAATATATTATAATATAATATAGTATAGTGGTGTATGTGAGTATAACATAAAATTATTTGTTAATTTATCTGTGTCAGAGGATGCTAACTATGTAAAATCATCTAAAACATGTTAAATTGTTCAAGGTAGTTTTAAACAGAAATAAATGTTTCCTTTACAGTGTTATGTTTAATCAGTGGATATTATGCCCGTTACGCGGTGATTAATTTAAAATAATATAACATAATATAATAATGTAATATAAAATAAATAATATGGTAAAATATATTAGTATTGTTTTATAATATTATAAATATTAAATTAATTAACTATGTGTTAATTTATCTGTGTGACAGTGTATGCTAAACTGTGTTAAATTAACTTGAGTGTGTGCTAACCAGGCTATCTCTGTGACACGCAACACTCACACTTTAAAAGTTAAAGTATAACTGTGAGAAGCATGATAAACCATCTTAAATTGTCTCTTTTACAGTGTGTGCAAACTGTGTTAAATTAACTTTGAGAGGGTGTTCTACTAGTTTAATTATTTCTGGACAGAAAATGTAAACTGTAAATGTATTTCTTTGACAGTCTAGAGTCAGTGTGGTTTAACTTACTCATCACGGTGATTCTAGTGTGTTAAATTATTCTGTAACAGTGTGGTGCTTAATGTGTTATTATCCATGTGACAGTGTGTTGTTAATTTATGTTAATTCTAAATATGGGTTAAATAGTTAAATACTTGTTGCAGTGTGGTCCTCATCCATGAGTTACATGCTCTGTTTCTGTTTTTTACTTATCGGTGGAAATTATCTTTGCATTATGTGATAAATGTAAGATAACATAAATATAACATAACATAATATAACATAATAACATAACATAACATAACATAACATTGCAGTGCTAAACTATTTGATGCTTTCACAGTGTGGTGCTAACTGTATGTTAAAATACCGTGATGGTGTGGTGCTGAATTGGCTAAATTATGTGGAAAATTATTTCGAAACAGAGTGATGTTAATTTCTTGTTAATAATTCCTGGTGTCAATGGTATTTTAACATGCAAGACACTGTGGGATAAACTATGCAGTAAATTAGCTTTTGACAGTATGTTAAATTATTCACACAAGGTTAAATTGTTTCTGCAGTGGTTCTAAACAATGAGTTAAATGCCTTCTTCAGTGTTGTGCTTAACTGGTGGTGGATAATATATTATAAAGTAATATATGTATAAGAATATAATATAACATCACATACCAACATAAATTAATATAATGGTGTGGTGTTATAACTATAACTACTTAACTATGTGTTATTATATCTCAGTCAAACTGTGGTGCTAAACTATGAGCAATAAATTTTTAGAGTATAGGTTATCTAAATTGTCTCTTTTGTGTGGTGCTAAACTTGTATAGAAATATAACTGTAATATGGAGTTGTAAACGTGTTAAATTATCTCTTATATTTATGGGTTATTTATCTCATACAGTGTGCTGGATAAACCATTCAATTTTCTCTTTGAGGACAGGATGATGCTGAACGCTGTGTTAAAACAATTTCGGATAGTGTGGTGCTGGAACTATGGTTTAAAGTATATTACAGTGTGGCTCAAATGATTTGTAAAATTATCTCTTTAATATGGTGGTAATTTGTGTAACATTATCTCTCTGACGCTGGGTTACTTTATCTCACAAACAGTGTGTGATAACCATTTAGAGAGATATCTCTGTGTTAGTGTAGTGTTTGCTTTGGTTTAAATTATCGCCACAACAGTGTGTTCTAAAGTATGTGTTACATTATCTCTGTGAAAGAGGGGTTGTTTTATGTTAAATATCCAGACATGGGTTAAATTGTTTCTGCTGCAGTGGTTCTTCAAACAATGAGTTAATTGTCTCGTTTCAGTGTTGTGCTTAATCTCAGAAATATATTATGAAAGTGGTGATGAAAATATAACGATACAGTTATACTAACATAACATACCATAATACAATATAACATAAAAATGCAACATAACATAATGCTGTGGTGTTATAACTATTAATTATTTAACTATATGTTAATATCTCTCAGCCAAAGGTGATGCTAAACTATGTGTGAATATTAGTGAGAGTGTGATAATAAAAGTATGTGGGCAAATTATTTTTCGGTAACAGTGTGGTGTTGAAATTGTTAGATAACTTAGAGAGGTGGGTCAATGTGTTGCATTATCTCATCATGGATTAAATTTTGTTGTTGCAGTGTGGGATTGTGTGTGAAATTGTCTGTTATGGTGTGGTGATTAACATCATCGCTGGCAGTGCATTGTATAACATAACACCATAAAATAATATAATGGTGTGGTGTTATAACTATTAAATTATTTAACTAAGTCTAAATTTATTTCAGATAAAGTGTGTGCAACTATGTGTGAAATTACCTGACAGTGTGGTGCAAACTAGATGTAATTATCTCTGGACAGTGTGCTACAGGATGTTAAATTATCACTGTGAGAGGGATGCTAACTGTCAATTGTTTCTTTTAATGTGGTGCAATGCAGTGTGCATCTTAGTGTGGTGCTAAACTGTATTAAATTAACATGTAGTTTAGCATCACTGTTTGACTGAGAAATATTATGTTAAGTAATTTAATGGTTATAACACCACACCATTATATTATTTATGTTGGTAAGTGATGTTATGTTATGTTCTGATATGATATATTACTTTAAATATATTAATCACTATACAGTTAAGCACAACACTGAAAGAGAGAGCAGTTAACTCATTTAGAACCACACTGTAAAAGAAACAATTTAACCTTGTGAGATAGTTTAACAAAAAATTAGCACTACACTGTCAAAGAGCTAATGTACTGCATAGTTTATCACCATACTGTTTTGCATAAACCAGACATCAGGGAGATTATTTAACACATACCATTCCCCACTGTTACAGAGATACCTTCACAATTTAGAGCCACACTGTGATATATAGATAATTTAAACCAGTTCAGCACCACACTATTACAGAGGCATTCTAATATACAGTTTAACACCACACTGTAAAGCACAAGTAAAACAGTTTATAGAGAACTACAGTGATAATATCACATGTTTAGCACTGCAATGTTATGTTATGTAATGATAAAAAAAAAAAAAAAAACAGGTCTGTTACATTAGATTACACCATAATGTAACAAGGATAATTTCACACAGATAAGTAAAAGACTGAACAGACAGCATGACCTATTGATGAGACCTACACTGCAACAGAGTATTTAACTATTTAACCCATGTTTGAGATAATTTAACATAATTAGAAATACACTGTCACAGGATAATGTAATACTTTAGAACCATATGTGACAGAGATAAGTTAAACCATAATTCAGTTTTCAAATGAATAGTTACACAGTTTTAGTACTGCACTGTCACAGAGATAATTAAAACATTGTTTAACAGTCCACCTCAGAGTTATTTTAACACTAGCTTAGCACCATTTTGAGAAATAAACTTTTTAAAAGATTTTGTGTATTATATTAGTGATACTACTACAAAGTCTGGTTGGGTAGAGATAAAGCAATGTTTATACTACACTGTCACAGATATACTTTATCACATCTTTTTAGTGCTGGATGTCACAGACATTAAACGCATAGTTTAGCACTAATTCTCAAAGTTAATTTAATATAATGTTTAGCATTACACTGTCAAACAGATAATTTAACATAGATAATTAATTTATTTATAATATTATAACACAATGCTATTATATTATTTATTTTTATACTATTATTATATTATATTATATTATATTATATTATATTATATTATATTATATTATCACCCACAGATATGATATCACACAGTTGCACAACACTGTAAGGAATGTTTATTTATTGTTTAAAATTACACAACAATAGAGCATTTAACCCATGTTTTAGATGATTTTGCTATAGTTTAGCATCACTGACACAAGATAAATTAACAAATAATTTAATAGTTATACCATATAACATTACTTACTATATTATATTGTATTAAATATGTTATTATAATATATCGTTTATTATATTATTTTTATGTTATATTACATTACATTATATATTATATTATATTGTATTATATTATTATATTATATTATATATTATATTATATTATTTATCGTATCGTATTATAATATCATATTGAAGTATACTGTTCTTATCATATCAGATCAAATTATATTACATATTATTTTGTATTCTATTATATTATATTCATTATATTATATTATATTATATTATATTATATTATATTATATTATATTATATTGTTACCATTGCCCATATCAGATAATTTCAATGTTAAGTACAAATTGAACACAGAGCATTTTACATACTGTTTAGAATCACACTACCAAGAGACAATGAAACTCTGTTTAAGATAATTTCACCAACAGATTTGTTTGATAGTTTTATAGAAATAATGTAATCATTAATCACTACACTGTTACAGATAATTAGCAGAAGTCACCACCATCGTAGATATTTTTTACACAGTTTAACACCACTCGCAAAGAGATAAATTACTTCAGTATATTATAAGAGAACATCATTATATTGTAGCATATATCATATATATCATATTATCAATAAATTATATGATATCATATCACATCCAGGGATAATAATAATATACAGTTAAGTACAAGATTGCAGACAGAATTTAACTGTTTAGCTTCTCACTATAAGAGATAGTTAACACATGTTTGAGATAATTTACAGTTCAGCACCTACTATCACAGAGATATTTTATTTAATTCGTTTAGCATTACACTGTCAGAGAGATAAATTATCACAGAGTTAATTAATATAATAGTTAAAATATGTCACCTACATTTATATATATTGTTTATATTATATTATATTATGTTACTCTATCGTGATATTGTATTATCTATATTTTGTTCTATGATATCATAATAGTTTATTGTTTATTAATCACCACTCTGTATGAATTTCAGAGAAGCATAACACTATAAGAGAGAACATCTAACCTATTGTTTAAAACTTCACAATAGAGACACCACATTTCACAGAGAAAATAATATAGTTAATTGCTTTCATTTATAATATTATCAGCACACTATCATATTATATTATAGTATATGATGTGATATGATATATTATTTTTATTATTTTTCTATGTAACATTATCTCAACAATGAGAATTGTCTTGTGTTGAGAGCTCAAACATGAGTTAATTACCTCTCAGTGTTGTTTTAACTCATGAAATGATCAGTGTGACAGAGTGGTGATTAATATAAGATAATATAATACAATATATTATGACATGATATGATATGATACAACAAATGCTGTGGTATTATAACTGCATTAATTATCGATGTATATAGTGGTGTTAAACTAAGTGTTAAATATTCTTGATAGTTTGAGTTGACTATGTGTAATTATCACTGTACAATATTAAATGTGCTAAATTATCTTTTGTAAATAGTGTGTGCTAATCTGTGTGTTAATTTATCTCAAACAAGCATTATATTGCCTCTGTATTGTGGTTCTAAATAATGAGTTAATGTTTGATATATGTTGTGCCTAACTGTGTGAAATTATCCTGTTACAGAATGGTGATTAATATAATATAATATAATAAAATAATATAATATAATATAATAACATTTCAAATGTCAGAATATCAGCCCATGTCTCTGTCTGCTCATTGGTCAGCCCCACCCGTTAACTGACCCTGCGTCCCCCTCCTCTCTGGCTTCTGGATTTTCTCACTGCACTGGTTTGTCAACCCCACCCTTCTGGAACCCTCCACTGTTTGCTTCCACTTGAAACTGAGGCAGTGCATTCCATGACTCCATCACCTCTCAGTGAGTACCTTTCCACTGACCTCCTCTTCCAGCTTCCACCATGCCCTAAGTGCTCCACCTCCTTTCTTCATATCCTGACTGCTCCTCCCTATTTACCCCTTCATGTATGAAAACTCAATCATTTCTCCCCGTCCCTTCTTCTCCAATGTGTATATTAGCTCTTCGAGCCTCTCCCTGGGTCCTTCCACAAGCCCAAAGGTGGATGGGTATGGCTGTGTGGAATTGCACACACACGGGGTGGGGGACTTGCTACCAGATTGCACTGATGTTCCTCTCCCATGTTTACCTTAGCCCAGAGAAGCTCTGGCAGGCGAGGTAGAAGAGGCACTGCCAAGAGGACCAGCAGGCCAGGAGGGATGCAGGACCACAGAGGTGCAGGTATCCAGCCTGATGATAGTCCTTGTCATGATTACTATTACATGCTGTGTAACAGGGTGGGCAGCGGGGCATGGCCACCCTCCATTGACACCTTTGCCATGCCGCAACTTGTTGCAATCCAGCACTGTCCAGTGGCACTGCATGTCCAGGGATGTCATGGTGGTCCATGTGCCCACTGGGTACATGGCTGTGCCACTGCTTTGAACCGAACCATGTCACTGTACGTCCATGGTGGTGCTGTGTAGGACATGAGGTGGATGTGTGCAGCAGTCCACATGGCTAGTGGGTGCCTGGGTAGAGCGGGTCGTATGTATGCTGTCACTGTGGGTGGTCGGCACACCATCATAGAGGCATGGCACTCAGCTGCATGCCATGCACAATGGGTAGACTGCATTGGGCTGGACAGTCACATATTGACTCTGCTCCCTTGTCTAGGTAGACAATGCTGGATGGCCCTGGAACAGGGCATACAGGAGATACTATGGGCATCCCTGGCACTGCTGGAGTGGATGGGTGGCACAGGGGTCAGAGGAAACATCCAGAGGTGCCACAGGTGGAGAGCGGGGAAGAGAATAGGTCCTCCATGACCACCTGACACACCTAATCCCCTGGACCCCACCTTCCACCCCTTCTTCCCTCTCCCATTTGGCACACACCCCTACCCATGCCCACCCCACCTGGTTTGTGGCCTTCCCCACATGAATAAATCTGTACATATGTTTGAGTGTTTATATTTTTAATACATACATTTGTTATGACAATTGTGGTGGTCTCTGATTTGAGTGGGCTACAGGTGCTCAGCTGCAGTGAATGCAATGGCATCAAGGTGGAGAAAGCACGGGCGTGTGTGTGTCCAAAGGGAACCACCTATGGAGTGGGGGTATCAGTCACTGTCTGTGGTTTGTGTGTTGTCCTCTGTGCACTGGATGCCTGTTGCAGTGGTCCACAGTGCATACACTGTGTGCATGCCACCCTGTCCAGACTATCCACCCAGCCTGTGCAGCTGACACCCTTGCATGTCTGTCAATGCCATGGTCTGCTGGCATGTCAGTGGTGTGTCCATGCTGGACAACCACTGTACCCTGCACAATGCCAGGTTGCCTCCGTCACCAGTATGGTGCATGGCTGCCTCTGGTGGCACTGTGGCTTCACTGTTGTCCCTCCTCCATGCTGTTACTGTCACTGTTGCAGGGATGTGCGCACTGTCTGTCACTTGTGCTCGGCCCATGCTGGTGGCATACAGCCTCATGGAGCCTGCCCAGGGGTGGCTAGCACCTGTGCCATATGGGGTTCTGGTCGTGTACACAGCTGCTGTGGCCACATACCAGTAGCATGGATGACCTGCTACTGTGTCCCTGTGTTAGTGTGCCCTTGGGTATGGTGACTGTTTGTCCACGCACTGTGTTGCATGCTGTGAAGTGCATGCTTCCATGCAACACTGTGTGTCTGTGCTGAGCTTTGGCCAGTGCTGGGATGGGATGTGTCCTTGGGAGGGGTGCAGGGTGCTGTCCCACCTGTGGTGAGGTCGGGCATGTCCTGTCACATGTAGGGTACCTCGTGTGCTGATGCATGGTCGGTCTCTCAGCTGTACCCTGGGGGTGCAAGGTGGCACTGTATGAAAGTTGTTGCACCGCTGTCTGCTCCCACCCACTGTAGGGAGTACATGGTGGCCAGTTTTGCATTGCTCTATGGTGCCTAGGGTCACCTGTCAGAGTTTGGGATCTGGCATAGGGGGTGTCCTGCACTGTCGGCGCTACTCCTGGAAAAGGGTATGGTGATCATGGTGCGGGTGTGCTCTGCACAATGCGCGAAGTGTGGCATGGATGGTCAGCCCCTCCTTGTGCCAGTCACAGCACAGAGGGTGTGCTGGGGCACCATGCTCTGGCTGTGGGTTGGTTGCTGGTATCCCATGGTTATTCCACTACACCAGTTGTGCACTGCATGTGGTGTTTGGGGGTGATACTCTGTTCTGCTGTGTGTCCTCTGCCCATCTGTGGCAAGGTGGTGGACCCTGCGTCTGTCCCTGTGCATCCCTGGTTGTGCTGTTGCTGCTGCCCTCCTCCATAGAGCATCCTGGTTGTCTTTATGCTGCATCTGGACTGCTCACTGAGCATCCCTGGTTGTGCTATGGTGCACCTGAAAGGCAACTGCATCCCTGGTTGTGCTATGGTGCAGGTGGCATGATATTCAGTCGGGTGTGTAGAAAGCATCTTGACCTACACAGTTTTTGAATATTAGCTGCTTGCTCATACGCAGTGGACTTACCAGAACAACTTTTTGGGCACAGTTTCAATATCTGGGCCTCAGTGTTAAGAACCACACAACAATAGAGACAAATTAACCAATGATTGAGATGATTTAACACATGGTTTAGCATCTCTCACTGTGAAGAATAAATTAACAAGCACTAAATTAATTTAATAGTTACAATATTATAACACCACACCTATATTATACTATATTATATTGTATTATATTGTTTTTGTCTTCTGTTACAGATATCATGTTATGTTATGTTATGTTATGTTATGTTATGTTATGTTATGTTATGTTATGTTATGTTATGTTATGTTATATTATATTATATTATATTATAATATACCTCCTGAGAAGGGGTGCATCACTGGCAGGTGGGGGAGGCAAAGCAGGAAGATGAGGTATAGAGGTGAAATCATGGCAGAGAGTCAGGAAGCCCTTGGGTCTCATAAGATGGAGAAAGCACAGGCCAGATAAATTACATCCCAGGTGCTGGAAGGAACTGGTGGATGTCCTGGCAAAACCCTGATGGAGCTCTTCAGCATCTTTCTGAGGACAGAGGTGGGTGCCCCAGAATTGGAGGTGGTGTATACAGTACTAGCCACAGGCAGGGATCAAGGGAGGTGGCAGAGACACAGGCCATCAGCCCTGACATTGATAGTGGACAAGGTAATGGAGGACATTGTCAAGGAGATACTATGGGGACCTGGAAAATTGGGAGCCTGGACGATAGACAGCATAGATCATCATGTGGAAATCATGTCAGACAAACCTTTATTGAGTTCTATGACTGGCTGATGGAGCCTACGGTCCGGGGAAGACCAGTGGACATCCTCTTTCTTGACTACAGTAAGGCATTTCAATCTGTTCCTCCACATGGGCCTGTTAAGATAATGCAAGAAGATATGGGGTGGGAACCAGATTTTATTTTATTTATTTAGTTAGTTTTTGTTGACTGGGTAGACTAGACAAGTCCTGCTATTTTCAGGCGCTGACCGGGTGAGGGGGATGCAGATGGATGCTAACTGACCTTGAACCAGATTAAGCTGTTGGTGGTATTTTTTAGTGAATGAGGAAATTTGGCAGGATAGTGAGTCAAATTTCTCTACTCTTCGATAAGTGCCATGGGATCTTTAACAACCACCTGAACTACCACCAGTCCAGGTAGATGGGACCTTGGTTTAAAGATCTCATCAGAAAGGCGGCATGCAAAGTGCAATACCCTCTCATGCTGCACTACAGTGTCAGTACTGGATATTATCCCAAGTGCCAGAGGTGGGAACTGAATCCACAGCCCTCTGATCTCCCGTCCTCAGAGGCGAGTGTGCTACCTACTGAACCACTGACACTGCACTTGATCAGGTGGGTGAAATTGTCTCCAGAACTGGACCCAAAGGGTCGTGGTTGGAGGGTTGAGACGCATCCCCAGGATGGTCATTACTAGAGTCCTTTGGCCCCTCCTGTTCAATGCCTATGTATCTGACATTAGGAAAAGCAACAGGAGTAGCTGAAGTCTCTTTGTGAATGACTCAAAACTTGGGCAGTGGTGGAATGGAAGGAGGGAGGTTGGTCCTACAAGGGGACCTGGAGTCTCTGGAAGGTTGTCTTGAAAGTTGAAGCTGAGGTTCAAAGCAGGAATATGCGGGTACTGCACCTGGGAGCCAGAAACCCAAGCCAAGTCGAGACACCCTGGGGGAAATGCTATAAGTATTGATGGCTGAGAGGGCCCTGGGGTGGTAGTAGATGTCAAGATGAACAACTCAGAGAGTTGTGGGAGGCAGTGGCAATGGCCAACATGAAGCTTGGATGCATCGCTGGGGCTCACCTCCAGGATGAGTGAAGTAATAATCAATGTATAACTCCTTGGTGAGGACAAACTTGAATACTGCATGCAGTTTTGGAGACCACATTTAAAGGGGCATTGAACTCCTTGAGAAAGGTCTCGAGAAGGGCACACACAAAATGATTTTGGGCTTGTGGGAAAGGACCTAAGGGAGAGGCTGGAAGAGCTAAATATGTACACATTGGAAGAGAGGGACTGGGGAGAAGTGATAGAGCTTTCACACAGATGAAGGGGCAAATAGGGGAGGAGCAGTCAGGATACCCCAAGAAATAAGGTGGGGCATTTAGGGGCATGGGTGGAAGCTGGAGGAGAGTCACTGGAAAAGGAGGTGCTACTTCACTGAGAGGGTGGAGGAGTTATAGAATGCACTGCCTCACTGACAATGGTGGAGAACCAGTGCGGAGGGGTTCTGGAAGCAAACAGTGCAGCGAGAAAATCCAGGACTGGGAAGGCAGAAGCCAAGAGGGCGAGGGGAGCTAGGTCAGTTAACAGGGTGGAGATGACCAAATGAGAAGAGAGAAAAGACCGTTAGACTTATTGTTCTGGCATTTTATAATGTCATTTGTTGAGTATATTATATTATATTATATTATATTATATTATATTATATTATATTATATTATATTATATTATATTATATTATATTATTTTATACTATACTATACTATACTATATTATATTATATTATATTATATTATATTATATTATATTATATTATATTATATTATATTACATGATATTAAATTGTTTGATATATATATATTATATTATATAATATTATATTATAATATATTATATTATATTATATTATATTATATTATATTATATTATATTATATTACTCATCACTCTGTAACAAGGGATAAGTTACACAGTTAAACACAACACTCTAAAGAGACATTGAACTCATTGTTTTGAACGACACTGCAACAGAGACAATTTTAATCATGTTTTCGATAAGGTAACAAATAATTGGTACCCACACTGTCACACGAGATAAATTAACACGTAATTACTTAATTTATTACTTATAATATTATAACATCAATATATATTATATATTACATAATATTATATTATATTATATTATATTATATTATATTATATTATATTATATTATATTATATTATATTATATTATATTATATTATAATAATCACCACTTCTTAGCAGGTATAATTTCACACAGTTTAGCACAACACTGTAACAGAGCATTTAACTCATTGTTTAGAACCACAATTCAAGAGCAATATAACTCTTGTTTGAGATAAATTAATGCAGTTTTGCAGCACACTGTCACAAAGATAATTTAGCACATTTAATCATTACACAGTTACAGAGATAATTTAACACATAATTCAACTCCACACTATCACAGATATTTTAACACATAGTTTAACACCACTATGTCACATCAATAATTTAACCCAGTTATAATACCACACCCATTATATTGTATCATATCATATCATAATAGATTATATCATATTATATTGTATTATATTATCTTATATTAATCACAACTGTCGCACTGATAATTTCATGCAGTTAAGCACAACACTGAAAGAGTAATTAATGCATTATTTAGACTCTCAGCTCAAGAGATACAATTTAACCTATGTTTCAGATAATGTTACACATAGTAAAATAATATAAAATAATATATCATATCATGTCATATAATATAATATAATATGATGCTGTGCTGATGCTGATACTATAGTAAATATTAAAGCAATTAACTATGTGGTAATTTTTCTCTGTGAAAGTGTGGTGTCTATTGTAGAGAGTTTTTAAACAATGAATTAGATGCTCTCTTTTACAGTCTTGTGCTTCACTGCATGAAATCACACCTGTTACAGAGTTGTGATTATTGTCATATAATATCAGATAATACAATATGATATGATATGATATGATATGATATGATATGATGATATGATATGATATGATATGATATGATGATGTGATGTGATATGATATGATATGATATAATATAATGTAATATAACATAATACAATATAATATAATATAATATTATATAATATAATATAATATAATATAATATAATATAATATAATATAATATAATATAATATAATATAATATAATATAACATAATAAGGCAGTATAGCGCAGTGGTCTAAGGCTCTGAGCTGCAAATCTGGTGACATCCAGCAGACCAGACCTGGGTTTGAATCCCAGCTTCCACTTGCATACTCTGTGACCCTGAGCAAGTCACTTAACCTCCTTTGCTCCCAGGTCACTCCTGTAAAAAACTTTCAACAGTGTGCTATACCTGGTTAAACAACTAAATAAAAAAAAAAAAAAAAATAGTCTAATATAATATATATTATCATATAATATTCTATAACTGTGTGGTGCTATAATATTATAACTATTAAATTAATCTATCTATTAATTTGTCTCATAATATAATATAACTACAATAAACACAATACATTACAAAAGCAATACAATGCATTATGATATGAGGTATAATAGGAAATGATATAATATAAGATTATATAATACAATGTTATATAATATAGTATAGTATGATATACTATGATATGATTTGATATGAAATAATATGATTTGATATTGTATGATGAGATGTGATATGATATATTATGATGCGATATGATATGATATAATAATGATGCAATATTATAATACAATTTAATATAATATAATACAATATAATATAATGGTGTGATGTAATAATATAAATATTAAATAGAATTAACTATTTGTTAATTTATCTATGTGACAGTGTGATGCTAATTTATGTCATATTATCTCAACCATGGGTTGAGTTCTCTTAGTTGAAGTGTGTTTCAAAAAATGAGTTCAATACTCTCTAAGGTGTGCATAACTGTTTGAAATTATCCTTGTCATGGAGTGGTGATTAATATAATAATAGAATATCATAAAATATAATATAGTATAACATAATATGATACATAACATAACATAACATAACATAACATAACATAATATAACATAACATAACATAACATAACATAACATAACATAACATAACATAACATAACATAACATAACATAACATAATGTAATATGATATAATGGTGTCATTTTATAATATTCTAACTATTGAATTAATTAACTATGTTTTAATTTGTCTCTGTGACAGTGTGGTACTAATTTATGTATAACATTATCTGGAAGGATGGGAAAAACTGTCTCTGTTTCAGTGTGGTTCAAAAGAATGAGGTTCATTGCTCTCTGTTACAGTGTTATGCTTAACTGTGTGAAATTACCACTGTTACAGAGTGGTGATTATTATAATAATATAATATAATATAATATAATATAATATAATATAATATAATATAATATAATATAATATAATATATAATATAATATACTACAATATGATAAGATACATTACGATATGTTAAGAAATGATGTAACATAATATAATGTAATGTAGTATAACATAAAATAATATAGTAAATATACTATATTATAATATAATATAACATATTATGATACAAGATAATATAGAGGAGTGGTGCTATGATAATATAACTATTAAATTATTCATTAATTTATCCTTGTGTCAAGTGATGCTAAACTATAATGTAAAATCATCTAAAACATAGGTTAAATTGCTCTATTGTTGTGTAATTTTAAACAATGAAATAAATGCTCTCTTTTACAGTGTTGTGCTTAACTGTGTGATATCATGCCTGTTGGTGATAATATAATATAATATAATATAATATAATATAATATAATATAATATAATATAATATAATATAATATAATATAATATAATATAATATAATAATGTAATATAAAAATAAATAATATAATAGCGTTGTTTTATAATACTATTAATATTAAATTAATTATCTATGTGTTAATTTATCTGTGGAGAAGTGTGATGCTAATCTGTGTGTTAAATTCACTAAGTTTGTGGTGCTATCTCTGTGACAATGTGTTTATCTCTGTGACAATGCAGCACTAAAAACTTTGTGTTAAAGTATAACTGTGGGAGTGCGATGGTAAGCTATCTTAAATTGTTTCTTTTACAGTGTGGTGCAAAACTGAGTGTTAAATTAACTTTGAGAGTGTGGTTATCTCTGTCACATCGCAGCACTAAAACTATGTGATAAATTATATCTGTGACAGTGTAGTGCTAAACATTGTTACTTTATCTCTACCACAATGCCAAACTTTGTGTTAAATTATCACTGTGCAATGCTAAAGTCTTTTAAAAAGTTTCTTTCACAGGGTGGTGCTAAGCTGTGTGTTAAATTAACTCTGAGAGTGTGCTGTTAAAAATGTTTTAATTATCTCTGTGACAGTGCAGTACTAAAACTGTGTAAATTTATTTATTTGACAGTGTAAAGCTGAATTATGGTTTAACTTATCTCTGTCATGGCGTGGCTCTAAAGTATGTGTTACATTATCCCTGTGACAGTGTGTTGCTAATTTATGTGCTAAATTATCTCAAACATGGGTTAAATAGTTAAATACTCTCTGTTGTAGAGTGGTTCTCATCAAAGAGTTATATGCTGTCTGTTTCAGTCTTTTACTTATCTGTGTGAAATTATCTTTGTTACATTATGGTGATAAATGTAATGTAACAGACCATAACATATCATTACATAACATAACATTGCAGTGCTAAATTATGTGATGTTATCACTGTGAGTATGAGCTGCTAAACTGTTTTAAATTGTTTCTTTTGCAGCGTGGTGTTAAACTGTATATTAGAATACCTCTGTAATAGTGTGGGTGCTGAACCATTCCTTAAACTATCTATATATCACAGTGTGTCTCTAAATTATGTGGAAAATTATCTCTGTAACAGAGCTGGGCTAATTTATGTGTTAAATAATCTCCCTGACGTCTATGGGTTTTTAACATGCAAGACAGTATGGTGATAAACTATGCAGTAAATTAGCTCTTTGATGGTGTGGTGCTAATTTTTGTGTTAAACTACCTCACACAATGGTTAAATTGTTTCTATTGCAGTGTGGTTCTAAACAATGAATTAACTGCTCTCTCTTTCAGTGTTGTGCTTAACTGTGTGGTGATTAATATACTATAAAGTAATATATCATATCAGAACATAACATAACATCACTCACCTAACATAAAATAATATAATGGTGTGGTGTGATAAGTATTAAATTACTTAGCTATGTGTTACTATTTCTCAGTCAAACAGTGGTGCTAAACTATGTGTTAATTTAATACACAGTTTAGCACCACACTGCAAAAGATGTACACTGCATTGTTTAGAACCACAGTTTAGCACCACATTAAAAGAAACAATTGACAGTTTAGCATCACACTCTCACAGTGATAATTTAACACATCCTTTAGCACTACACTGTCACAGAGATGATTTACATCGAGACAGAATGAATTTCACACATAGTTCAGCACCATACTTTTTAATAAATTTACACTTAGTTAAATAATTTAATAGTTATTACACCACACCATTATATTATTTTATGGTGTTATGTTATGCTATTTCATGTGATGTGATGTTAATCACCGCACCATAACAGACATAATTTCACACAGTGATCCACAACACTGCAACAGAGACAATTTAACCCATGTGAGAGATAATGCAACACATAAATTTGGACCCACAATCTCAAGAGATTATGTAACAATTTTAAGCACACACACTGTTACTGAGGTAATTTAGCACATACTTTTATTATCACACTCTCACAATAATATTCTAACACATAGTTTAGCATCACACTTTGGCTGAGAGATATTAACATATAGTTAAGTAATTAAATAGTTATATTATAACACCACAGCATTATGTTATGTTATGTTATGTTATGTTATGTTATGTTATGTTATGTTATGTTATGTTATGTTATGTTATGTTATGTTATGTTATGTTATGTTATGTCATGTCATAACATATTATGATATAGTATGTTATATTATACTAATCACAACACTTTAACATAATATATTTCATGGCGTTAAGCACAACACTAAAACAGAGACCAATTAACTCGTTGTTTAGAAGAACACTGCAGCAGAAACTATTTAACCCATGTCTGAGATAATTTAACACATAAATTAGCACCATACTGTCACAGAGCTAATGGAACATATTCTTTAGAACCACACTGTTGTAGCGATAATTTAAAGCAAAGCTCAGCACTAGACTATAACAGAGATATCTCTCTAAATAGTTTATCACCACACTGTCTTGCAAGATAAAGTAACCCACAGATGTCAGAGAGATAATGTTACACATAAATTACCACCACACTATTACAGAGATAATTTTCCAAATCATTTGAGCCACACTATGATATACTTTAAACCATAGTTCAGCACCACACTATCAGAGGTATTTTAACACAACGTTCAGCATCATCTTGTCTCAGAGAAAATTGAAAAGTTTATCAGCACACTGTTTTGTGAGATAAAGTAACCCATAGGTGTAAGAGATAATTTAACACACAGTTTAGCAACTCCATATTACAGTGATATTTCTACACAAAGTTTAGCACCACTGTAAAAAGAAACAATTTAAGACAGTTGATCATTGCACTCTCACAGTGGTAATTTAACATGCAGTTTAGCACTGCAGTGTGACAGATATAATTAACAACATAGTTAAGGACCACACTGTAAAAGAGACAATTTAGATAGCTTATCATAACACTCAAAAAATTTTATTGTAACACATAGTTTAACACCACAGTTTGACTGAGATATATTAACACATAAGTAATTTAATAGTTATAACACCACACCATTATATTAATGTTAGGTATGTGATGTTATGTTATGTCCTTATGTTATATATTACTTTATAATATATTATCCACCACACAGTTAAGCACAACACTGAAAGAGAGACATTCAACTCATTGTTTAGAACCACACTGCAACAGAAAGAATTTAACCCTTGTGTGAGATAATTTAATACACTGTCAAAGAGCTAATTTACTGCATAGTTTAATCACCATAGTGTCTTTGCATGTTAAAATACTCATTGATGTCAGGGAGATTATTTAACACATAAATCAGCCCCACTTTATTTCAGAGATAATTTTCCACATAATTTAGAGCCAATTCAGCACCACACCATCACAGAGGTATTTTAACATACAGTTTAGCACCACACTGTAAGAGTGAAAGCATCACATAGTTTAGCACTGCAATGTTATGTTATGTTATGTTATGTTATGTTATGTTATGTTATGTTATGTTATGTTATGTTATGTTATGTTATGTTATATGTTATGTTATGATGTTATTCTCTGTTACATTACATTTATCATCATAATATCACAAATATAATTTCACACAGATAAGTAAAAGACAATAACAGAGAGCATATAACTCATGGATGAGTACCACACTGCAACAGAGAGTATTTAACTATTTAACCATGTTTGAGACAATTTAACACATAAATTAGCAACACACTGTCAGATGGATAATGTAACACATTTAAGCACCACACTGTTACAGAGATAATTTAACACATACTTTAGAATCACACTGTGATAGAGATAAGTTAAACCATACTTCAGCTTTACACTGTCAAGGAAATACATTTACACAGTTTTAGTACTGCACTGTCACAGAGATAAAAACATTGTTTAATACCACTCTCAGAGTTAATTTAACACACAGTTTAGCACCACCCTGTGAAAGAAACATTTTAAAGACTTTAGCATTCTACTCTCACAGTGATAATTTAACACAAAGTTTGGCACTGCATTGTGGTAGAGATAAAATAACTACTCTGTCAAAGACAAAATTAAACACATAGTAAAACCACACTCTCAAAGTTAATTTAACACATAGTTTTGCACCACACTGTAAAGAGGCAATTTAAGATAGTTTATCATCGCACTCTCACAGTTATACTTTAACACAAACTTTTAGTGTTGCATTGTCACAGAGATAAACACATAGTTTAACACAACACACTCAGAGTTAATTTAACACACAGTTTAGCATCACACTGTCACACAGATAAATTAACATATAGTTAATTAATTTAATATTTATAATATTATAAAACAACAAATATTCATTTTATATTACATTATTATATTATATTATGTTATAGTATATCAAATTAATCACCACTACATGCACACATGATATCACACAGTTAAGCACAACACTGTAACAGAGAGCATTTATTTCATAGTTTAAAACTACACACCAACAGAACAATTTAACACATGTTTTAGATGATTTTACACATAGTTTAGCATCACTCTGACACAAGGATAAATTAACAAATAATTAATTTTATAGTTATACTCTTATAACACCACTATATTATATTGTATTATAATATGTTATTTTATGTCGTATTACAGTTACATTATATTACATAATTTCTTATCATATCGTAGTATATTTTATCATATTACAGCATATCATATCATATCAATCATATCCAATCATAATATCATATCTTAACATATCTTATACATTACGTAATATTATAATGTATTGCATTATATTATATTTTATTATATTATATTATACTATATTATATTAGATTAGATTATAATATATATATATTATAGTATGTTACTCATCACTTCATAACTGATAATTTCATGCAATTAAGCACCTCATTGTAACATAGAGCATTTTACACATTGTTTAGCCACACTACTCTGGAGAAATAAACACTTGTTTGAGATAATTTCATCAACAGATCGGCACAACACTGTCACAGAGATAATGTAACACATTTAATCAGAACATTCTTACAAAACACATAGTTCAGCACCACACTATCGCAGAGATATTTTAACAGAGATTAACATCACTCTGTCAAAGAGATATGTTTTGGAGGACCTGCGAGAAGGGTAGTGTGGTGATTGTGGGGGACTTCAACATGCCAGAAGTGGACTGGAGCACCCCAACAACCAGGAACAGAAGGGAGCAGGTACTGCTGGATGCCTTCCAGGACAGCTTCCTGCTGCAAATGGCCAGTGAACCAACCAGGTTAGGGAATACCCTTGACCTTGTGCTGGCAAATGGGGACTTTGAGAGAACTTACAGTGGAGGAACCGCTGTCAGGGGTGACCACCACTCAGTATGGCTCACATTGGATATGGGCAAGGAAGGGTGGAATCTGGCACAAGAGTGCTGGACTTCAGGAGGGCTGACTTTGGGAGGATGGGGAAGTGGTAAAAGGTACCTGGCCAGAATTCAATCTAGTATGGATACTAACCAGAGATGGAGCTCATAAAGTTGGGGATAGTGGAGGCAACAAAACCTGCTGCAAAGCCCAGAGCAAGAAGGCTAGAGCTAAGAAACCGAGCTGGTTGAGCAAGGAGGTCATGGAAAAGGTAAGGAAGAAAAGAGCTGCCTTTAGGAAATACAAGAAAACAGGGAGGGGGAGGACAGAGGGAGTACTTGACAGAATCAAGGAGGTGACAAGGGCAGTAAGGAGCAAAAGCATCTACGGAACTCAGGCTGGCACAAGGCATTAAGAAGGGGGAGAAGGACTTCTTTAAGTACATCAGGGAGAAAAGGAGCTGTAAGGACCACATAGTAAGGATTAGGAAGGAGGGGGGTTGGGTGGAAGCAGGGTATGATAAGGCGGAAGCACTAAATGAGTACTTCTGCTCAGTATGTACTAAAGAGAAGAGGGGGTGACACCCAAGATGGGTGAAATAGCAGAGCGCAGGGGGGAAGTGGTGACAGATGGAAATCATGGAGGACAGAGTTGAGAGGGTTTGAAGGCACTGAGGGTGGACAAGGCACCAGGCCCAGATGGCATCCACCCCAGGGTACTGAAGGAGCTGGCAGAGGTCCTTGCAGGACCTTTGGCAGACCTATTTAATGCCTCACTACATTAGGGTGTGTACCTCAGGACTGGAGGATGGCTCATGTGGTGCCCCTCCACAAGAGTAGCCCAAGGATGAACCAGGAAACTACAGACCAGTGAGCCTCACATCCATCCGTGGGTAAGCTAATGGAGACTATCCTGAAGGAGAGGCTGGTGGCCCTCTTAGGAGGCCAAGGACTACAGGACAGCAGACAGCATGGCTTCATCGTGGCCAATCCTGCCAAACCAACCTGGTCGGGTTCTATGACTGGGTAACTAGGCAGCTGGACGGGGGACATGCAGTGGATGTCCTGTATCTGGACTTCAGTAAGGCATTCGACTCAGTGCCACATGGAAGGCTGGGAAGGAAGTTAGTAGGCACAGGGCAGGTGCAATGCTGGTGAGATGGGTGAGGAAACTGGCTGCAGGAAGGCAACAAAGGGTGGTGGTGGGTGGGGAGCTCTCACACCCAAGGGCAGTGACGAGCGGTGTCCCACAGGGCTCGGTGTTGGGACCAGTGTTGTTTGGGATATTCATTGCAGACATATCATGGGACATCAAGAGCAAGATCAGTCTGCTGATGATACCAAGGTTGGCGCGGTGGTGGATGACCTAGGGGGATGGCAGGGTTGCAGGATGATCTGTGCAAGCTTGAAACCTGGTCAGACACCCAGCAGCTGGGCTTTAATGCCCAAAAGTGCAAGGTGATGCATTTTGGGATGAAGAACCCAAGGAGGACTTACCAGCTAGGGGAGTGCAGCTAGCCCAGACAGAGGAGGAGAAGGATCTGGGTGTGCTCATCACAGGGTCAATGAACAACTCGGCACAGTGTGGAGAGGCAGCTGCAAAGGCCAACAAAATGCTGGGTTGTATTGCAGGGGTATATCCTCAAGGAGGGAGGGAGGTGATTCTGCCACTGTATAGGTCATTAGTTAGACCACACCTGGAGTACTGCGTGCAGTTCTGGCGTCCGTATCTGAAAGGGACATTAAGTTACTGGAGGAGTGCAGCGCAGGGCGACAAAGATGATCAAGGTCTGGGGACTTATCATATGAGGGAGGTTGAAGGAGTTGAACATGTACTCACTGGAGGAGAGGAGAGAGACAGGGGGACATGATTGAAACCTTTAAATACATGAAAGGAATAAACAAGACAGGTACAGAGGGGCTGTTCAAAGTAAAGGAGGAGGGCCACCAGGCCATGATATGAGACTGGGCGAGGAAGGTTCAGGAGGGAGATGAGAGACACTTTTACAGAGGGGTGGTGGCTGGGTGGAATCGTTACCTGCAGAAGTGGTATGCAGTAGAACAGTGGACTGCTTCAAACGAGGATGGGACAGGACAAGGGGGAGGGTTAATGAAGGGGAAGGGTGGAAGGGAGGGGCAGCTGCAGAATAAGGGGTGCTAGCTGCACATTCGAGCAGACTTGATAGACCTCTAGGCCTTTATCTGCTGGCAAATTTCGTATGTTCGTATGTTCGTATAAATTAATGCAGCACAACATTATATTGCATCATATCGTATACCATATCATATCATGTTATATCATAATTTATATTATATTATGTTATCATATCATATCATATTATATTATATTATATTATATTATATTATATTATATTATATTATATTATATTATATTATATTATATTATATTATATTATATTATATTATATTAATCACCACTCTGTAACAATGGTAATTTCACACAGTTAAGCACAACACTGTCATAGACAGCATTGCACTCATTCTTTTGAACCACACTGAAACAGCGAGTTTTCCCATCCTTCAGATAATGTTATACATAAATTAGCACCACACAGTCACAGAGTTAGAACTCATTTTTGAAACAGACTGCAACAAAGAGAACTCAACCCGTGGTTGAGATAATTTTACATAAATTAGCATCACACTGTCACATAGATAAATTAACAAATAATTAATTTAATATTTCTAATATTATTACACCACACCATTATATTTATTATATTATATTATATTATATTATATTATATTATATTATATTATATTATATATTATTATATCATATCGTATCATAATATATCATATCACATCACATCATCATACAATATCATATCATATTATTTCATATCATATCACTTCACATCTTATAACAAATCATATTATACTATACTATATTATACTAGATGGTATTACATAATCTTATATTATATCATATCCTATTATACCTCATATCATAATGCATTGTATTGCTTTGTATTGTATTGTGTTATATTATATTATGAGACAAATTAACACATGTTTAATTTAATAGTTATAATATTATAACACCACACTGTTATAGTATATTATATGATAATATATATTATATTATATTATATTACGTTATATTATATTATATTAAATCATACCATGTCATATCATAATATATTGCATTGTATAATATTGTATGGTATTATATTATATTGGTATTATATTATTTTATATTATATTATATTAAGCACCATTATGTAAGAGTAAAGCACAATACTGTAAAATAGATGATTTAATTCATTGTTTGGAAACACACTGCAACAGAGACAATTTAACCCATGTTTGAGAAAATTTAACTCCTTAATTAGTGCCACACTGTCACAGAGATAATGTAACACATTTAAGCAGCACAATTTTAAAAGTAATTATTTAAAACATATTTCAGCAACACATTATTTGGAGATACACTTATAGCAGTACTAAAAAACTAAACTTAACTAAACACCATACTGTCACAGAAATAAAATGACACATAGTTAATAAATTTAATAGATATAATACTATAATACCACACCATTATGTTACATTGTATCCTTCCATATCATGTCATATCAAATTATATCATATCACATGACCTAACATGACAGCACATTACACTACCTCATATTCTATTCTATTATATTATATTGTATTTCATTATTTTATATTATATTATATTATATTATATTATATTATATTATATTATATTATATTATATTATATTATTATAATGTATTATAGATCATTATGTTATAATAATCACCACTACATAACAGGTATCACACAGTTAAGCAGAATACTGTAAAGCAGAGCATTTATTTCATTGTTTAAAACCAAACAACAAAACAATTTAACCATGTTTGAGATGATTTTACATAGTTTAGCATCCACTCTGACACAGGGATAAATTAACACATAGTTAATTAATTTAATAGTTATACTATTATAACACACACCTCTAATTATATTATATTATATTATATTATATTATAATATATTATATTATATTATATTATATTATATTATATTATAATATATATTATATTATATTATATTATATTATATTATATTATATTATATTATAATTATATTATATTATTTTATATAATTATTACATTACATTTACATTATATTACATCATTTCTCAACATATCATAATATATTATAACATATCATATTGTAGCATCTCATATCATATCCAATGTCATATCATATCACATCAATCTTATCATATTACGTTACCACTCACTACATTATATTATTTTATGTTATATTATATCATATTATAGTATATAACATTATATTATATTATTTCTTATCATATCATGTATCATTTCATTTCATATCATATTATTTATAATATTATATTATATTATATTATATTATTATATTATATTATATTATATTATATTATATTATATTATATTATGTTACTCACTGCTCCTTATCAGATAATTTCACACAGTTAAACTAACATTCTAACAGAGAACATTTTACACATTGTTTACAATCACAGTACTCGAGAGACAAGTGTGAGATAATTTCACCAACAGATTATATGACTCTCTCACAGAGATAATGGAACACATTAAATCACTACACTGTTACAGAGATACTTTAATACATAGTTAAGCACCACACTATCAAGAGATATTTTTAAACAGTTTAACACCACTCTGCCAAAGATATAAATTAATGCAGTTATGTTATAAGAGCACAACTATTATATTGTATCGTATCATATATCATATCATATTACATTGTAATAAATTATATTATATCATATCATATCCAGGGATAATAATGCACAGTTAAGCACAAAAGTGTAGTAGAGATCATTTAACTCAATCGTTTAGCCTCTCAATATAAAAAGATGCAATTTAACCCATGTTTGAGATAATTTAAACATAGTTCAGCACCATACTATTGCAGAGATAGTAGCACACTGTCACGGAGATAAATTTTCTAGAGTTAATTAACATAATAGATAAATATTATAACATCACATTATATATATTATATTATATATTATATTATATTATATTATATTATATTATATTATATTATATTATATTATATTGTATTGTATCATATTATATTGTATTATCTTATATTAAACTATATCATATCATAATATATTATATAATATTACAATACTCACCACTCTGTAAGAGGTGTAATTTCATGCAGTGAAGCACAAGACTGTAAAAGGGAGCATTGAACTCATTGTTTAAAAACTCTCAACAATAGAGACACCACACTTTCACAGAGAAAAAGTAGCACATAGTTAATTGCTTTAATATTTATAATATTATAACAGCACAGCATCATATGATATTATGACATGATATGATATATTATTTTATATTATTTTACTAGGTGTAACATTATCTCAAACATAGGTTAAATTGTATCTCTTGAGCTGATAGGCTAAACAATGCTTTCACAACTCTCTCCTTTCAGTGTTGCAGTGTAACTCGCGTGAAATTATCGGTGTGACAGTAGTGATTAATATAAGATAATATAATACAATACAATATAATATGATATAATAAATTATGCTGCAATATGATGCAATATAATGGATGTGGTATAACTGGGTTAAATTATTGATGTGACATAGTGGTGTTAAACTATGGGCTAAAATATCTTTGTGATAGTGTGGAGTTGAATTATGTGTTATATTATCTCTGTAACTGTGTAATGATTAAATGTGCTAAATTATCTTTGTGACAGTGTGCTACTAATCTGTGTGTTAATTTATCTCAAACAAGAGTTATATTGCCTCTCTTGTATTGTGGTTCTAAACAATGAGGTAAATGCTCTGTTACAGTGTTGTGCTTAACTCAGAAATTATACCTGATAAGGAGGTAGATTAATATAGTATATATAAAATCATATCGTATCATATCAAATGGTGAGGTGCTATATTATTATAATATGAAATTAAGTAATTACATTTTAATTTATCTCTGTGACAGTGTGGTACTAATGTATTTGTTACCTTCCCTCAAACATGAATAAAATCATCTCAGTTGCAGTGTCGTTCAAAACAATGAATTAAATGCTCTCTGTTACAGTATTGTGCTTAACTGTGAGAAATTATCCCTGTTAGAGAGTTGTGATTAATATAATATAATATAATATAATATAATATAATATAATATAATATAATAATAGTGACATTCTAAAAATGCCAGGACCATAAGCCTAACGGTCTTTTCTGTCTTCTCATTTGGTCAGCACACACCCTGTTATCTGACCTTGCTGCCCTCTCCCTCTGGCTTCTGCCTTCCCAGTCCTGGATTTTCTCGCTGCACTGGTGTTTGCTTCCAGAACCTCGCCCCTTCTGGAACCCCTCCACCATTTCTGCTGCCACCAGCCACCGAGGAAGAGCATTCCATAACCCACCCACTCAGTGAAGTAGCACCTCCTCCTTTTCCCACTGAATCTCCCCCCTCCAGCTTCCACCCATGCCCTCTAAGTGCCCCACCTCCTTTCTTCTGAGTATCCTGACTGCTTCTCCCCTATTTGCCCCTTGCAACTTCTATCATTTCTCCCCAGTCCCTTCTCTCTTCCAATTTGTACATATTTAGCTCTTCGAGCCTCTCCCTTAGGTTCTTTCCCACAAGCCCAAAATCATTTTGGTTGCCCTTCTCTGGACCCTTTCTCCAGGAGTTCAATGTCCTTCTTTAAATGTGGCCTCCAAAACTGCATGCAGTACTCGAGGTTTGTCCTCACCAAGCAGTTATATATTGGGATTATTACTTCACTCCTCCTGGAGGTGAGCCCCTAGCGATGCATCCAAACATCATGTTGGCCTTTGCCACTGCCCTCCTACAACTCTCTGAGTTGTTCATCTTGATGTCTACTACCACCCCAGGTCCCTCTCAGCCATCAATACTTATAGCATTCCCCCAGGGTGTCGACTTGGCTTGGGTTTCTGGCTCCCAGGTGCAGTACCCTGCATATTCCTGCTTTGAACCTCAGCTTCCACTTTCTAGACAACCCCCTGTAGGACCACCCTCCCTCCTCCCCAACCACCACCGCTCAAGTTTTGAGTCATCTACAAAGAGACTCAGCTCACTCTTGTTGCATTTCCTAATGTCAGATACATAGGCATTGAACAGGAGGGGCCCAAGGACTCCAGTAATGACCATTCTTGGGGATGCAACTATCCCTCCAACCACGACCCTCTGGGTCCAGTTCTGGAGACAATTTCCTACGCACCTGATCATGTTCAGTGTCAGTGGTTCAGTAGATAGCACACCCGCCTCTGAGGCTGGGCGATCAAAGGGCTGTGGGTTCAGGTCAAACCATTGGCACTTGGGTTTATATCCCAGTACTGACACTGTAGTGCAGCATGAGAAAGGTGTTGCACTTCTGGGGTGCTGTCTTTCCAATGAGACATTAAACCAAGGTCCCATCTGCCTGGATTGGTGGTAGTTCAGGTGGATGTTAAAGATCCCATGGCACTTATCGAAAAGAGTAGTGAAATTTCCCCAGTGTCCTGGCCAAATTTCCCTCATTCACTAAAAATACCACCAACAGCTTAAGGTCAGTTCAAGGTCAGTTGGCATCCATCTGTATCCCCTTCCCTTGTCGTGCCTGAAAATAGGCAGGATTTGTCTAGTGCACTTACCCGGTCAACAAAACCTAAATAAATAAATAAAAATAAAATCTGGTTCCCCACCCCATTTCTCCTACATTATTCAACAGGCCTATGTGAGGAACAGAGTCAAATGCCTTGCTGAAGTCAAGAAAGAGGATGTCCACTGGTCTTCCCAGGTCCATGGCACTCATCAGCCAGTCAGAGAACTCAACAAAGGTTTATCTGACATGATTTCCACATGATGAATCCATGCTGTCTATCGTCCAGGGACCCCAACTTTTCCAGGTCCCCCCATGTCTCTCCTTGACAATGTCCTCCATTACCTTGCCCACTATCAATGTCAGACTGATGGGCCTGTAGTTCCCTGCCACCTCCCTTGATCCCCGCTTGTGGCTAGGCACTGTATACACCACCTTCCAATTCTGGGGCACCCACGCTGTCCTCAGAGAGATGCTGAAGAGCTCCATCAGGGGTTTGGCCAGGACATCTGCCAGTTCCTTCAGCACTCTGGGATGTAATTTATCCGGCTCTGGTGCTTTCTCCATCTTATGAGAACCAATGGCTTCCCTCACTCTCTCTGCCATGATTTCCACCTCTGCTACCTCATCTTCCTGCTTTGCCTTCCCACACCTGCCAGTGATGCACCCTCCCTGAGGTATAATATAATATAATATAATATAATATAATATAATGTAATATAATGTAATATAATATAATATAATATAATATAATATAATATAATATAATATAATATAATATAATATAATAACAACATAGACAATATAATACATACAATACAATATAATATAATATAGTATAATATAATATAATATTGTGGTGTTAAAATATTGTAACTATTAAATTAATTTAGTATGTTTTACTTTATCCCTCTCACAGTGAGATGCTAAACTATGTGTTAAATGATCTCAATCATTGGTTAATTTGTCTCTATTGTAGTGTGGTTCTAAACACTGAGGCCCGGATATTCAAACTGTGCCCAAAAAGTGTGCAATAGCATGAGCAAGTGCAAGTCCACTGTGCCCAAGTGCAAGAAGAGCGATATTCAAAAACTGCGCAGGTCAAGATGCGCCTGCGACACACGACTGAATATCATGCCACCTGCACCATAGCACAACCAGGGATGTGCAGTTGCGCATTTCAGGTGCACCATAGTGCAACCAGGGAAGCTCAGTGGAGCAGTCCAGATGTGCCATAGTGCAACCAGGGATGCCCCGTGGAGCAGGGCAGCAGTGCAACAGCACAACCAGGAATGCGCAGGGACAGGATGCAGAGGCCCACCAACCATGCCACACATGGGCAGAGGAGCACACAGCCGAACAGATATCGCCCCCCATACCACATGCACTGCACAACCGGTGGAGAACTGGAATAACCACTGGCCCATGGATACCAGCAACCAACCCACAGCCGGGGCATGGTACCCCAGCACCCCCCCTTGAAAGCTGTGACTGGCACACACAGAGGGCTGACCACCCCATGCAACACCTTGCACCAATGCAGAGCACACCCTGCACCACAATCACCATACACCTTCCCAGCAGTAATGCCAACAGTGCAGGACACCCTATGCATGCCTAATCATCCACTGTGACAATGCAACCCTATGCACGATGGAGCCATGCAAGGAAGCCTCACCATGTACACCCTGCAATGGGTGGCAGCAGACAGCGGTGCAACAACTGCATACACAGTGCCAGCCTGCATGCCTCCCGATGTACAGCTGAGAGACTGACCATGCATCGGCACACGAGGTACACCACATGTGACAGAACATGCCCCAGACCCCACCACCAGTGGTACAGCACTCTGCACACCCTCCCAAGGACACATCCCATCCCAGCGCTGGCCACAACAGCCAGCACAGACACACACAGTGTTGCACGGAAGCATGCACCACACAGCATGCAACACAGTGCATGGACAAACAGCCACCCATACCCAAGGGCACACCAACACAGGGACACAGTAGCGGGTCAAACAAGCCACTGGCGTGTGGCCACAGCAGTGTGTACACAGGGCCAGCACTCTATATGGCACAGGTGTGCTAGCCACCTTGTGCAGGCACCATGAAGCTGTATGACACCAGCATGTGGCCGGAACACAAGGGACAGACAGTGGAGCATATCCTCTGCACCAGACACAAGCAACAGCATGGAGGGGACAACAACAGCGAGGCCACAGTGCCACCGGAGGCAGCTGTGACCATAATGGGAAGGCAACCTGGCATTGTGTCGTACAGTGGTTGTCCAGCATGGACAGCCACCACTGACATGCCAGCAGACAGTGCATATCACAGACCTTCAAGGGTGTGACTGCACAGACCATGGATAGTCTGACAGGGATGCCATGCACTCAGTGCATGCACTGTGGACCACTGCACACAGTCATCCAATACAGAGAGAACAACACACAAACCACAGACAGTGACTGATCCCCACCCACACCATAGGTGGTCTCTTCTGGACACACACACACGCCCATGCTTGCACCACCCTGATGCTGTGCACACCACTGCAGTGGAGCACCTGTAGCCCACTGTAAATCAGAGAGCACCACAATTGTCATAACAAAATCTATGTATTAAAAATATAAACACTCAAACATATGTACAAATATATAGAAGGGTGGGGAAAGGGCCACAAACCAGGTGGGGGGGCATGGGGCAGGGGTGCAAATGGGAGAGGGAAGAAGGGGTGTGGGGGTGGGTCCAGGGGAATGAGGTGCATCAGGGGGTCATGGAGTGCCTATTCTCTTCCCCGTTCTCCACTCCTGTGGCACCTCTGTGTGCTTCTCCTCCGGACCCTGTGCTACTCCATCCACTCCAGCAGTGCCAGGGATGCCCGTGCCAGCTGCAGCATCTCCTGTATGCCCTGTTACAGGGCCATCCAGAGTTGTCCACCTAGGACAAGGGAGCAGAGTCAATATGTGTGACTGTCCGGCCCCCTGCAACCCACCCATTGTGCATGGCATACAGCCATGTGCCATGACCCTGTGATGTTACGCGACCACCCACAGTGGCCACCAAATTGGTCAGCACCACCTGGCTCCACACAGCAGCCCTCCTCCATGCCATCTCTACATCTGGTTACAGTCAAAATGGTGCTCAGAAGCGCAGTCCGCTACGTGCAGATGCAGCACGGTACATCGCTGTCATTCCCTATCACTCTGTCACCGAACAGAACGATAGTGGTGCACCCATGCAGATGCATGGCATCTATGGGCAAAGGTTGGGAACAGGGTCAAGGGTCTCTCATACACGGACCACCACAGCACAATTGGTACTCAATGCATGTATGCCTGTGTGTCACCTCCTGTAGTGGCTTACCGCACTGTGGCCCCAGTGTGCCTACGGCAGCCCAGTGCCACAGCGCCATATTTGTGAACAGTGCAGTAGCACCACTGGCACAATGGTGGCTGTGCCCTGCATTGCCTCCCATGCACAGCATGTCAGCAGCGTGGCAGGCGTCTGAGTCATCACCATGGGCATGCGCAATTCGGTGTGTACTGCACATGTCACAGAAATGTGCACTTGCCTGAGCACATTCAACACAATTGTGCAAAATGCAACAGCGCAATATTCAGCCGGCATATGCAAATCGGCTAATCAGCCATTCAATGGCGCAGATACTGCATCTGCATCCACTTAAAATTGCCCTCACCTCATTTGCATGCATTGCGCTATAAACATGCAACATTGGGCTGCACTGGCCATAGTTGGTTATTGCAGTCTATTGTGGTGAGTTGCATGCTGTTTGGGACACCTGTCATTCTCACAGGATGAATAATGAGCAATCGTGAGGTGGAGGAAGAGAACAAAGACATTGGAGGAAAAGGAGGCCTAACTTCACAAAGGCAGAAACAGGGACACTGTTTGAGGCCTACCTCGACCAGGAGCCGCTGCTCAGCAGACAGCGGGGAACACCACAGGCCCATGCTGCTGCATGGGAAGAGGTGCCACATGCCGTCACCTTGCATGGCAGCCACCAGCGGTCTGTGCAGGAGTGCAAAAAGAAGATTGGCATGGACAAGTGGAGGATTAAGGACAAGGTGGCTGCCATCAGGGCAGCACAGTCTGCGACCGGTTGGTGACAGGTGGACGTGCAACACCTTACCCCACAAGAAGAATGGGTTTCTGGCAGCATGCAGTATTGTGCCATCGAGGGTGTTCCAGGTGGTGGATTCCAGACAGGTGGTAGCCCATCACTCCATGGTAGGTCCAGGTCTGTCAATGGGGGGACAGGGTAGGGCAGATACATTAATGCTACAGTGTTCCCTTACAGCTCCTGAGCATCTACATGGGTCAGCAGTGCTGGGCTTGTCCACTGAGGGCATTACCATGGACATAGAGGAGGTCCGTCCACCTCCACAGGCATACGAGGTTCAGGGTGACAGTGGGCCTGCCTGGACATCTGGACTGATGTTGGTGGAGCAGTTGTGAGAGGCCCTGCCCATGTCCCAGCTTGCCAAGCATCCATGGATTCCAGCATGCTGAGACTTGGGCTGTGCCGGATCCGTCACTGATGATGATGGAGCTCACTTCATGGACAGTGATACTTGTGGGCTGCAGGATGGCCATATAGCAGGTGACATCATGGGCATGGCCGTGGGTGGTGCCACTGTGGAGGCCTGCATGACATCACAGTCCCAGCCTGTGGCTGTCTGCACCAGTGGGGCAGCACTGGCATGTGTCCAGGACAGTGGGGCTGTTGCGGCAACTGTGGTGGCACTGTTGAGCCCTGGAGAGTGGCAGCTGGAGGGGCAGTGTCAGCAGTCGGCCAATGGCCATGGGGGTACAGTGTAAGGGGGGCATCACTGCACCACCTGTGGACATGCCCAGACCTGACCCTGGTGTGTAGCACCCACCCTCAAGGGGTGCTGCCATCAGGGCCATGAACACCATGAGGGATAGCATGCCAATGAGACAGATGACCTCCTAGAAGAGTACACCCACATACTCCAAGAATCAGGTCAGATCAGCAGGTGCGGCTTGTGATGGTGGTGGATGCACTCAGTGTGGCTCTGCACCAGGCAGAGGAGCAGCATCAGAGACACTGCTCTGCTCTAGAAGGATGGACCATATGGGAGGATGTGACCACTGCCATTGACAGACAGACACAGGCAATCACAGCTGTCATGGCCACAATGGGCACACAGTTGTTTGCCCATGCTTGCAGACACTGCACAGTGCAATATCCACAACCCCATTCCCAGCACCATGTGACACCCTCCTTGTCGACACGGGTTCAGCTGTGGGCATCTCGAGCACACCTGGCGCAGGCATGTTCGGTGTGCTGCAGACCCCTGCATGAGCACGGTCATGTTCACACAGTGGAACCCCTAGGGGACTGTCGGTGCCACCCCATGAGGCCAGTGGTCAGCCTGTCACTGCTGGCAGGTCTCAGTGGGACTGCCCACACATCCATGGCAGCCATGGCACTGTGGACCTGTCTCCCACCACAGCTACTGTGTGATGCTGCACTGTGTGCATTGTGTTGTTCAACATGCAATGCACGGGTGGGGTACCCGGCCCTGCATGCACACACACATTCCCTCTGCACACCCTCCTGGCTGCTGTCCACTGTGGAGGGTGCATGATGAAGCCTGCATTCCGCTGTCCGCCACTGTGCAATGGTGCCCAGTGTCTGACATACGCACAATGACAGGCACTGGGCATGGTGGTCTGTGGACGTGTGTGGCCTAGGTTTCAGTTGGGGTTGGCAAACCTCCTACCCTTTGTGCAGGTCTTGTGAGGGTGTGTGTGTGACCACGTGCCGTGTTAGGCCTTGCCCATCCCTGATGGCGTGGGTGGTTCTATGCTCGGCCAATTCCTTTTAAGACATGCACCCCTAGGGTTTGTCCATGTGTGTTTGTGGGTTGTGCCTTTGCCACTGGTGGTTCCACATGGCTCCACGACTTACCTGGGTTGGTTGAAGTGCTCCTCTGTGATGGTGTCACAGTGCAGCTGTGCCATCTGGATCAGTCGGGGGTCCCTTCAACCAACGGGAGGCTGCCCATCACCATCTTCACCAGCGTCCTCATCGTCCCCATCGCTGTCCCCCTCTTCAACCTGTACGGCTATCCCACAGTCATTGGCCATGTTGTGCAGGATGCAACAGGCTAGGAATAGCCCACAGGCCTTTGAGGGGCTGTACTGTAGGGCACCGCCAGACATGTCCAGGCAATGGGCATGTGTCTTCAACATCCTGAACACTCGCTCAATGACATTGTGTGAAGTGGCATGTCTCATTGTAGCATTGCTGCTGTGGGTCACGGGCCACTGGTATGGTGAGCAGCCTGGGATGGAGTGGGTATCCACTGTCACCAGTGTGTAGAGGGTGGATGTTAGTTTGGTGATCAGCATCGCCCTGCCTTTGACCACCTAGGCTAATACCAATGTTTCCTCTGACTATACCCCTCCCAAGCTCCATGTCATTCTGCGTGCTTTGCATACTCACCCACTAGGTGGCCAGTGGGGATGTCCCCACTCTTGAACCTGTGGCACAGTGTGGACTGGTGCCAGATGAAGGCATCAAGTACTCCCCCAGAGTGCGTGGCAGAGACATTGATTATGCGCCCTGGCATCGCATGTCAACCCCCGGCAGTTGATGCTGTATATCCCTTCGATTCATGTATGCGCCCTTCGGGCCCACGTGGCGCGCGGATGGCCACTTGGGTACAGTCTGCCCGAGCACTCCAGGCATATGTAGCTACCCTGTGGAAATCCTGTATGTTTGCTGTGCACTCCACCGGTGTGCTGGGGAAATGAATGTACTCTGCAGCATGTGACAGCAGTGCGCTGAGGAATTGGGTGAGGAGGTGTGGACGCGCTGACTGGGTTATGCCTGTCATTTCCCCCTGAAGGTCTCTGGAAGGTACCCATGGTAAGCAGGTACATACAAGCTGTCAATTTGGTCTCCACTGATAGAGCATGGCTCTGTCGTGTGGGTGCCTGCATCATACCACTGCACAGCTCACAGACCCACCTTAGGATCACCTGGTTCAGGCAGTACTGGCCCATGATCTCAGTATCAGTGTGGAGCTTGAAGCTGAAGTGGGCTTGGTACTGCCTGTTAGGGGCACACCATTGACAGGCCCTTCCACGGCCATGCACCCCTGCCACCTGCCTTCTCACCCCCTCATAACTGCCTCCATCTGGATGGTGGCACTGGACAAGTCTCTGGCTTGTGGTCCCGGCAGCTGTTTCTGTGTTTCCCCCACTGTCCTTGCTGCTTCTCCCCCTGCACCAGGAACACCTCCCTGTAGTGGCCTCAGTGCTGTGTTGCACTTCCCCCTTTTGACCTGCACAGTGGCAGAGGCTCCCCACACCTTCCCTGTTTCTGGGGGTTCCAGGTGCTCTGTCTCTCTCCTGCCCTGTCCTGCTCACAGTTCTTGTGTGCCAGTGTGGCTGCCTGCAGTTCAGCAACATGTGGCTTCCCTGTAGTGTTCTTGCACCTTCTCTTGTTCCTTTAATTTTAGATCCGTAACACGCAACTTTCGCTTGCTTCTTATTGCGCATGGCGATGTTATTGAAAAACAAACTGTGCCATTTATGCATGGTTCCTCCCACTTCAGTTAGTGCATGCATTCATTATCGTTAAGCGCCTTGGCGCATTGTGATTTGGGGGCACATCTGCCTCCCGCTGAATATCGTGAGAAGGTGTATTTTTGTGACTTGCGCTGAGCGCATCCCTGTTACGCACATGGTGCAACACTTTGAATATCTGGGTCTGAGTTTAATTCGTTTCTCTGTTACAGAGTTGTGCTTCATTGTGTGAAATTATACCAGTTGTTAAAAGTGGTGATTAATATATTATAATGTAATATAATAATATAATATAATATAATATAATATAATATAATATAATATAATATAATATAATATAATATAATATAATATAATATACTAACATACTAAAGTGCCAGAAGAATAGGCCTAATGGTCTTTCGTGTCTGCTCATTTGGTCAGCCCCCACCCTAGGAGTTGACCTTGCTGCCCCCCTCTCCCTCTCTGACTTCTGCCTTCCCAGTCCTGGTACTCTTGCTGGACTGGTTTTGCTTCCAGAACCCTTCCCCTGTACCTGTCCCACCCACTCTTGAACTCCTCCACCGTTGCTGTCTCCACCAGCCACCTAGGCAGTGCATTCCATTCCTCCACCACCCTCTAAGTGAAGTAGTACCTTCTCCTTTCTCCACTGAAGTGCCCCTTCAGCTTCCACCCATGCCCTCTAGGTGCCCCACCTCCTTTCTTCAGAGCACCCTGACTGCTCCTCCCCTATTTACCCCTTCATGTACCTGAAGACCTCTATCATCTCCCCCAGTCCCTTCTCTCTTCCCAATGTGTACATATTTAGCTCTTCGAGCCTCTCCCCATAGGTCCTGTCCAACAAGCCCCAAATCATTTTGGTTGCCCTCCTCTGGACCCTCTCCAGGAGTTCAATGTCCCTCTTTAAATGTTGCCTCCAAAACTGCATGCAGTACTCGAGGTTCGGCCTCACCAAGCAGTTATACAGTGGGATTATCACTTCCCTCCTTCTGGAGGTGAGCCCCTAGCAATGCATTCAAGCATCATGTTGGCCTTGCAGATGCCCTCCTGCAACTCTCTGAGTTGTTCATCTTGACATCCACGACCACCCCAGGTCACTCTCAGCCATCGAGATATGTGTAGCATTCCACCCCAGGTGTACACTTGGTCCTGGTTTCTGGCTACCAGGTGCAGTACCTTTCATTTTCCTGCACTGAACCTCAGATTCCACTTTCCAGATAACCTTCCAGGAACCTTCAGGTCCCCTGTAGGCCACCCTCCCTTCTTCCTCCCCATCCACCACTGCCCTGTGTAAGAGTCATCCACAAAGAGACTCAGCTAACTCCTGATACACTTCCTTATGTCAGAGATGTAGGCGTTGAACAGGAGGGACCCAAGGACTGATCTCTGAGGGACTCCACTAATGAACCTCTTTGAGGATGAGACTATCTCTCCAACCACTGACCCTCTGGGTCTGGTTCATTAGACAACTTCCTATCCATCTGATCATCTGGTTCCCAACCCCCATTTCTCCCAGATTATTAAACAGGCCTCATGAGTAACAGAGTCAAACGCCTTGCTGAAGTCAAGGAAGAAGATGTCCACTGGTCTTTCCAGGTCCAAGGCACTCATCACCCAGTCATAGAACTCCACAAGGTTTGTCTGACATGATTTCCCAGGATGAATCCATGCTGTCTATTGTCCAGGCTCCCCAACTTTTCCTGGTCCCCCCAGTCTCTTCTTGACAATGCCCTCCATTACCTTGCCCACCACCAATGTCAGGCTGATGGGCCTGTAGTTCCCTGCCACCTCCCTTGATCACTGCTTGTGGATTGGCACTATATGTACACCTTCCAATCCTGGGGCACCTCACCTGTCCTCAGAGAAATGCTGAAGAGCTCCATCAGGGTTTTGCCAGGAATTCCGCCAGTTCCTTCAGCACTCTGGGATGTAATTTATCCTGCCCTGGTGCTTTCTCCATCTTTTGGGACTCGAGAGCTTCCCTCACTCTCTCTGCCATGATTTCCACCTCTGCTACCTCATCCACCTGCTTTGCCTTCCACACACCTGCCAATGATGCCCCACCCCAGAGCTATAGTATAAAATAATATAATATACTATAACATAACTTAATATAATACAATATAATATAATATAATTTTGTGGTATTATAATATTATAACTATTAAATTAATTAACTGTGTTAATTTAGTTCTCTGACAGTGGGGTGAAAACTATGTGTTAAAATATCTCTGCAATAGTGCGGTGCTGAACTATTTGTTAAATTCTGTCAAACATTTGTTAAATTGTAAGTCTTGTAGTGAGGGTCTAAACAGTTAGTTAAATACTGTCTATTATAGGGTTGTGCTTAACTGTGTGAAATTATCCCAGTAACGGAGAGGTGATTACTGTAATATAATTTAATATAATGCATGCATGGGGTGTCCTGCACTGTTGGGCGCTACTCCTGGGCAGGGTGTATGGGGATCATAGTGCAGGGTGTGCTCTGCATTGGTGGGATGGTGTGGCACAAGGTGGTTGGCACTCCTTGTGTGTCAGTCATAGCTTGCCAGGGGGTGTGCTGGGGCACCATGCCCTGGCTGTGGGTTGGTTGCTGGTTTCCCTGGGCCAGTGGTTATTGCAGCTCTCCACCGGTTGTGCAGTGCATGGGGTGTGTCGGGTGATGTCTGTTCTGCTGTGTGCTCCTCTGCCCATTTGTGGCATGGGTGGTGGGCCCCTGCATCCCTGGTTGTGCTGTTGCACTGCTGCCCTGCTCCACGGGGCATCACTGGTTGCACTATGGTTCAACCAAAATGTGCAACTGCACATCCCTTGTTGTGCTATGGCACAAGTGGCAATATATTCAGTCATGTGCCGCAGGCACAGCTTGAGCTGCCCAGTTTTTGAATATTGCATTTCTTCACATGGGTGCAGTGGACTTGCCCTTGCTCCTGCTGTTGTGCACTTTTGGGCACAGTTTGAATATCTGGGCCTCAGTGTTTAGAACCACACTACAATAGAGACAAATTAACCAATGATTGAGATGATGTAACAGATAGTTTAGCATCTCACTGTGAGAGAGATAAATTAACACATACTAAATTAATTGAATAGTTACACTATTATAACACCACACTACTAATATTATATTATATTATATTATATTATATTATATTATATTATATATTATATTATATTATATTATATTATATTATATTATATTATATTATATTATATTATATATATATATTATATTATATTGTATTATATTATATTATACCTCTGGGTAGGGGTGTATCACTGGCAGGTGTGGCAAAGGCAAAGCAGGAAGATGAGGTAGCAGAGGTGGAAATAATGGCAAGAGAGAGTGAGGGAAGCCCTTGGGCCCCTTAAGATGGAGAAAGCACCATGGCCAGATAAATTACATCCCAGAGTGCTGAAGGAACTGGCGGATGTCCTGTCAAAACCCCTGATGGAGCTCTTCAGCATCTCTCTGAGGACAGGATGGGTGCCCCAGGATTGGAAGGTGGTGCATACAGTGCCTAGCCACAGGTGGGGATCAAGGGAGGAGTCAAGGAACTACAGGCCCATCTGCCTGACATTGATAGTGGGCAAGGTAATGGAGGACATTGAAAAGGAGAGACTGGGGACCTGAGAAGTTGGGAACCTGGACGATAGACAGCATGGATTCATCCTGGGAAATCATGTCAGACAAACCTTGTGAAGTTCTATGACTGGCTGATGAGTGCCACGGACCTGGGAAGACCAGTGGGCATCCTCTTCTTGACTTCAGCAAGGCATTTGACTCTGTTCCTCACATGGGCCTGTTGAATAAAGTAGGAGAAATGCAGGATGGGGAACCAGATGATCAGATGGATAGGAAATTGTCTCCAGAACTGGACCCAGAGGGTTGTGGTTTGAGGAGAGAAGCATCCCCAAGGAGGGTCATTACTGGAGTCCCTCAGAGATCAGTCCTTGGTCCCTCCTGTTCAATGCCTATGTATCTGACATTAGGAAATGCAGCAGGAGTGAGCTGAGTCTCTCTGTGGATGACTAAAAACTAGGAGTGGTGGTGGATGGGGAGGAGGGAGGGTGGTCCTACAGAGGGACCTGGAGGCTCTGGAAAAGTTGTCTAGAAAGTGGAAGCTGAGGTTCAAAGCAGGAATTTGCAGGGTACTGCACCTGGGAGCCAGAAACCCAGGCCAAGTTGACACCGGGGAATGTTACAGGCATTGATGGCTGAGAGGGACCTGGGGTGGTAGTAGATGTCAAGATGAACAACTCAAGAGAGTTGTAGGAGGGCAGTGGCAAAGGCCAACATGATGCTTGGATGCATCGCTAGGGGCTCACCTCCAGAAGGAGTGAAGTAATAATCCCACTGTATAACTGCTTGGTGAGGACAAACCTTGAGTACTGCATGCAATTTTGGAGGCCACATTTAAAGAGGGACATTGAACTCTTGGAGAGAGGGTCCAGAGAAGGGCAACTAAAATGATTTTGGGCTTGTGGGAAAGGACCTAAAGGGAGATGCTCGAAGAGCTAAATATGTACACATTGGAAGAGAGAAGGGACTGGGGAGAAATGATAGAGGTTTTCACGCACATGAAGGGGTAAATAAGGGAGGAGCAGTCAGGATACTCCAAAGAAAGGAGGTGGGGCATTTAGAAGGCATGGGTGGAAGCTGGAGGGGATAGAGTCAGTGGAGAAAGGAGGAGGTGCTACTTCACTGAGAGGGTGGTGGAGTCATGGAATGCACTGCCTCTGTTTCTGGTGGAAGCAGAAATGGTGGAGGGGTTCCAGAAGGGGTGGGGTTCTGGAAGCAAAAACCAGTGCAGTGAGAAAATCCAGGACTGGAAGGCTGAAATCAGAAAGTGAGAGGGGGCAGCAAGGTCAGTTAACAGGGTGGGGCTGACCAAATGAGCAGACAGAAAGGACCATTAGGCTTATTGTTCTGAATTTTAGAATGTTGAGATAACACACAGATTAGCATGCACACTGTTAGAAAGATAATTTAGCACATTTAATCATTACACAGTTACAGTGATAGTTTAGCACATAATTCAACTCCACACTATCACAGAGATATTTTAACACTTAGTTTAACAACACTATGTCACATCGATAATTTAACGCAGTTATAATACCACAGCATTATATTGTATCATATCATATCATATTATAGTGTATTATATTATCTGATATTAATCTCCAATCTGTCACACTGATCATTTCATGCAGTTAAGCACAACACTGAAAGAGAGCATAATTAACTCATTGTTTAGACTCGCAGCACAAGAGATACAATTTAACTCATTGTTGAGATAATGTTACACATAGTAAAATAATATAAAATAATATAATATATCATTCATGTCATATAATATGATGGTTTGCTGTTATAATATTATAGATATTAAAGCAATTAACTATGTTTAATTTTCTCTGTAAAAGTGTGGTGTCTCTGTTGTAGAGAGTTTTAAACAATGAGTTAGATGCTCTCTGTTACAGTGTTGTGCTTCACTGTATGAAATTACACCTGTTACAGAGTGGTGATTAATGTAAAAGAATATTATGCTATGATATAGTATAATATAAGATAATACAATATCATATGATATGATATAATATAATATAATGTAATATAATATAATGTGGTGTTTTAATATTTTAACTATTATATTAATTAACTCTGTGATAATTTATCTCCGTGACAGTGTGGTGCTGAACTATGTGTAAATTATCTCAAACATGTGTTAAATTGTATCTCTTATAGTGAGAAGCTAAACAGTTAAATTCTCTCTGCACAATCCTGTGCTTAACTTTGTATTATTATCATCCCTGAATATGATATGATATAATATAATTTATTACAATGTAATATGATATATGATATGATACAATATAATGCTGTGCTCTTATAATATAACTGCATTAATTTTGGGGTGGGGAATCAGATTTTATTTTTATTTATTTAGTTAGTTTTTGTTGACTGGGTAAGTGCATAGACAAATCCTGCCTATTTTCTAGGCATGACCGAGAGGGAATACAGATGGATGCTAACTGACCTTGAGACCAGATTAAGCTGTTGATGGTATTTTTAGTGAATGAGGAAATTTGTCCAGGATACTGGAAATTCCCCTACTCTTCGATAAGTGCCATGGGATCTTTAACATCCACCTGAACTACCACCAATCCAGGCAGATGGGACCTTGGTTTAACGTCTTATCCGGAAGGCGGCATGCCAAGTGCAACACCCACTACAGTGTCAGTACTGGGATATTAACCAAGTGCCAGAGGTGGATTCTAATTTCTACTAGTGTTTTAAAGTGCTTACAGTTTAGTGCTCCTCCTGCACCCCCGTCCCAACACTCTGCCTTGGTGCCAAAAGTCTTACTCCCTTTTGTATTGCTAAACTGCTCAAATATAAACCCATCTAACCTCTATGCTATTTAAGACCTGTTCTTTTTTCTCTCCAGCTGCCTGCATGAGCAGATCCTGCCTCAACACCCAGCCAGCCACCGACTGAGACCACGATGCCTGCCTGCAGCTCCTCGGAAGGTACAGGATGTGCAACCAATGTGCGAACTGTGGCTTCCAGCAACCCACTCTGGTGGCCTGGACTTTCCTGCTTCTGCCACCCGGCACTTTTTAAATAGATTTTAGTTAGAACTAAGCACATTTCAAGTGTGTTAATAGCAGTTTTGAACTGTACTTGCTGGATTATAATTTCTACTAGGGTTTTCAAGTGCTTGCAGGTCTCCTGTGTCAGTGCTCCTCTGGCAACCCCACCATCTCAACACTCTGCCTTGGCGCCAAAGATCTAACTCCATTTTGTCTTGCTAAGCTGCTCAGATCTAAACCCATCCTAACCTCTGTGCTATTTAAGACCTGCTCTTTTTCTTCTCTCCAGCTGCCTGCCCTTGAGCAGGGCTGCTTCAGCTCCCCACAGTTGGCTGGCTCCCAGCCAGCCACCGACCTGAGACCAGGACACCCGCCTGCAGCTCCTTGGAAGGTACTGGACTGCGCCAGCAAATCAGAATCTTGGGTGCTTCCAGCAAATCTACCCTTATTGACCAGGACTTTTCCCCTGCTTCTGCCACCTGGCACTTTTACAGATAGATTTTATTTAGAACTAAGCACATTTCAGGTGTGTAATAGAAGTATTTCAACTGTAATAGCTGGATTGTAATTCTACTAGTGTTTAAAAGTGCTTCAACCCAGTGCTCCTCCTGCATCCCCCATCCCAGCACTCTGCCTTGGTGACGGAAAGTCTAACTCCCTTTTGTCTTGCTAAAATGCTCAAATCTAAACCCATCCTAACCTCTATGCCTTTTAAGACCAGCTCTTTTCTTGTCTCCAACTGCCTTCCATTGCGGGGCTGCTTGACTCCCACAGTCGGCAGCACCCAGACAGCTACCGACCGAGACCAGAACATCTGCCTGCAGCTCCTTGGAAAGTGCAGGACAGTGCAGCCAATTGGAACATGGGCACTTCAGCAAACCCACTCTGATTGACCATGATTTTCCCTGCTTCTGCCATCAGGCACTTTTGCAAATAGGTTTTATTTAGATCTAAGCACATTTCAAGTGTGTAATAGAAGTTTTCAACTGTATTAGCTGGATTGTAATTTCTACTAGTGTTTTAAAGTGCTTACACCTCTCCTGTTTCATTGCTCCTCCTGCACCCTCCCATCCCAGCACTCTGCCTTGGCACCGAAAAGTCTAACTCCCTTTTGTCTTGCTAAACTGCTCAAATCTAAACCCATCCTAACCTCTATGCTATTTAAGATCTGCTCTTTTCTTCTCTCCAGCTGCCTGCCCTTGAACGGGGCTGCTTCAACTCACCCCCAGCCAGCCCCAGCCAGCCACTGACTGAGACCAGAACTCCTGCCTGCAGCTCCTTGGAAGGCAGGACAAGCGCAGCCAATTGGATCATGGGAACTACCAGTAAACCCCACTCTGATTGGCCAGGAGTTTTCCCCTGCTTCTGCCACCTGGCACTTTTACAAATAGATTTTAGTTAGAACTAAGCACATTTCAAGTGTGTAATAGAAGTTTTCAACTGTATTAGCTGGATTGTAATTTCTACTAGTGTTTTGAAATGCTTACACTCTCTCCTGTTTCAGTGCTCCTCACCCCCCATCCCACACTCAGCCTTGGCACGAAAGTCTAACTCCCTTTTGTCTTGCTAAACTGCTCAAATCTAAACCCATCCTAACCTCTATGCTATTTAAGACCTGCTCTTTTTCATCTCAGCTGCCTGCCCTTGAACTTGGCTGCTTCACCTCTCCCATGGTAGAGTCTGCACCCAGCCAGCCACCAACTGAGACAGGACACCCACTTGCAGCTCCTTGGAAGGTTGACAGTGCAGCCAGTCAGAACATGGGTGCTTCCAGCAAACCTGCTCTGATTGGCCAGGACTTTTCCCCTGCTTCTCCCATCTAACACTTTTACAAATAGATTTTAGTGAGAACTTAGCATGTTTCAAGTGTGTAATAGAAGTTTTTCAACTGTATTAGCTGGATTGTAATTTCTACTAGTGTTTTAAAGTGCTTACACCTCTCCTGGTTCAGTGCTCCTCCTGCACCCTCCCATCCCAGCACTCTGCCTTGGCACTGAAAAGTCTAACTCCCTTTTGTCTTGCTAAACTGCTCAAATCTAAACCCATCCTAACCTCTATGCTATTTAAGATCTGCTCTTTTTCTTCTCTCCAGCTGCCTGCCCTTGAACGGGGCTGCTTCAACTCACCCACAGCCAGCCAGCCCCAGCCAGCCACTGACTGAGACCAGAACTCCTGCCTGCAATTCCTTGGAAGGCATGGGACAGCGCAGCCAATTGGATCATGGGAACTACCAGTAAACCCACTCTGATTGGCCAGGACTTTTCCCCTGCTTCTGCCACCTGGCACTTTTTACAAATAGATTTTAGTTAGAACTAAGCACATTTCAATTGTGTAATAGAAGTTTTTCACCCCAGCTCCTTAAATCACCATGAACCCATTTTCGGCAAATATATAAATTTCACCTCAGATGGCCTAAACAGCCACTTGAATCTGGCTCCTTAGATCATGAGAAACCCATTGATTGCAAAGAATACAAATACCACCTCCGGTGGCATAAAGGACCTTTTACTCTTGCTCCATACATAACTTGGAACCCATTTTTGGTAAAAAAAAATAAAAATATTACTTCAGGTGACCTAAATGACCACTGACTACCTTTTACCCAAACCCCATAAACCACCTGAAATCTGGCTCATAGATCACCTGCAACCATTGTTGGCAAAAATGAAAATATCACCCATGGTGACCTAAATGACCACTGCAGAACTTTTATCCTGGCTCCATAAATCACCTGGAACCTATTTTAATAACAATAAAAATATCACCACTGGTGGCCTAAATGACCACAGCAGATCTTTTACTCAAGACACATACATTACCTTGAAATCATTTTGGTAAAATAAAGTGTCACATTAGGTGTCCAAAACAAACACTCAGACCATTCACAATGTTTCCAAACAACACCTTTTTCATTTAGATTTGTTGACTGGGTAAGTGCACTAGACAAATCCTGCCTATTTTCAGGCATGACCTGGGAGAGGGATACAGATGAATGCCAACTGACTCTGAACCAGATTAAGCTGTTGGTGGTATTTTAGTGAATGGCAGAAATTTGGCCAGGAACCGGGAAATTCCCCTACTCTTTTCGAGAAGTTCCATGGGATCTTTAACATCCACCTGAACTACCACCAGGACAGGTGGACGGGACCTCGATTTAACGTCTCATCTGAAAGATGGCACCTCAGGAGTACAGCACCCCCCATGCTGCACTGCAGTGTGAGCATTGGGATATAACCCAAGTGCCTGGTGTGGGGCTAGAACCCACAGCCTTCTGATCTCCTGGCCCCAGAGGTGAGTGTGCTACCTGCTGAGCCACTGACACTGTATAAAACCTGCATTGAACCCAATTTAGGCAAAAAACTAAATTTCACCTCAGGTGGCCTAAACAACCACCTCATACCATTCACCCTAGCTCCACAGATTAGCTGGAACCCATTTTTGGCAAAAAATAAAAATATCACCCCTTGTGTCCTAAATGTTCACTGTGGACCCAGCACCATAAATCACCTTGAACCTATTTTTGGCAAAAAAATGTACATCACCTCAGGTGGCCTAAATGATGCAGTGGTCATTTAGGCCACCTGGGGTGAAATTTTTATTTTTGCAATAAATGGGTTCCAGGTGATTTATCTAGCTAATTGAAATATCTAATTTTACCAATATACTAATGGGATAAAGATCTGTAGTAGACCTATGAGCCAACAGGAGTGATATTTTTATTTTGCCAAAATGATCACTTCAGGTGGCCTAAATGACCACCACCTACCATGATGCTTCCTGATGTGATATATATATTTTTGCCAAAAATGGGTTTCAGGTGACTTATGGGGTTTGGGTAAAAGGTAGGTAGTGGTTGTTTAAGCCAGCTGAGGTGAAATTTTTATTTTTGCAAAAAATCGGTTAAAGTTGATATCTGGAGTTGGGGTGAAAGGTCCATGGCAGCCGTTTAAGACACCTGAGGTGATATTTTTAGTTTTTCAAAAAGTGGGTTGTAAGTGACTCATGGAGCTGCTGTAAATGGTCTGAGGTTGTCATTTAGGCCACCTGAGGTGATATTTGTATTTTTGGCAAAAATGGGTTCCGGTAATTTATGGATCCAGGTAAAAGATCTGCAGTGGTCATTTAGGCTAGGAGAGGTAATATTTTTATTTTAAGAATTGGTTCCAGGTGATTTATGGAGCCAGGATGAAAGGTCTGCAGAGGACCTTTAGGCAACCAGGGATGATACTTTCATTTTTGGCAAAAATGGGTTTCAAGTGATCTATGCAGACAGGGTGAATGATACATGGTGGTCATTTAGGCCACCTGAGGTAATTTTTTTCTGTAATAATGGGTTCAAGGTAATTTATGTACATGGGGTAAAATGTTGGTGGATGTCATTTAGGCCACCTGTGGTGATATTTTTAGTTTTTGCCAAAAATATGTGGGGTGAAATATCCACAGTGCTCATTTGGGCTCCTTATGTAATATTTTTGGTTTTGCCAAAAATGGGTTCCAGGTGCTTAATGCAACCTTTGTAATAGGTTGACAACCTCAGACCTTTACACCAACTCCATTACTCACTTACAACCCACTTTTCAAAATCTGAAATATCAGCCTCAGGTGTCTTAACGGCTGCCATGGACCTTTCACCCCAACTATACATATCCACTAGAACTGACTTTATGCAAAAGTAAAATCTCACCTTAGATGGCTTATACAACCACTGAAACCTGTCACAATGACTCCATAGATCACCTGGAGCCAGTTTGTGGTAAGAATAAAAAATATTACCTCAGGTGGCCTAAATGACCACTGTCTATGTTCTATCCCATAAATCACCTGAAACACATTTTTGCCAAAAATAAATATATGACATCAGGTAGCATAAATGTAAACCACAGATCTTTCACCCCTGCTTCACAAGCCACATGGAACCCATTTTGTGCAAACACTAAGGTATCACCCCAGCTGACCTAAATGACCACTACATCACATTCACTACATAGATCTCCTAGAAACCATTTTTAGCAAAAATTAAAAAAAATCACCTCAGGTGGAATAAATGACCACTGTTGATCTTTCACTCCAGCTATTTAATTCACCAAAACCCATTTTTGAAACAAATAAAAAATGTCAACTCAAATGGCTTAAAGAACCATGAAGAATCTTTCAACCAGGCTCCATAGATCAGTTGGAGCACGTTTTTGGTGAAAACTAAAAATACCATCTCAAGTTGCCAAAATGACCTCCACAGACCTTTTACCCAGATTCATATCACCTAGAACAAATTTTAGCCAAAACTAAAATCTCCTTATGTGGCCGAAATGACCACTGCATATCTTTTTCTCAGGGTATATTAATTAACTGGATCCCAGATTTGGGAAAAATACAAATATCACCACAGGTGGACAAACAACAACCTCAGACATTTCACACCCACTCCATTAATCACCTGCAACCCACTTTTTAAAAAACTAAAAATATGACCTCACAAGGCTTAAACGCCCACTGTGGACATTTCACCTCAGCTCCAGATATCACCTGGAATCTACTATTTGCAAAAATAAAAATTTCATTTCAGGTGGCTTAAACAACCATCATGGACTTTTAACAATTACTCCATAGATCACCTGTAACCCATTTCTGGCAAAAAAAAAATTATCACTTCAGGTGGCCTAAATGACCACCACCTACATTTAACCTCAGGTGGCCTAAATGACCACTGCTTACCTTTTACAACAATCCCATAAATCATCTGAAATGCATTTTGGCAAAAATAAATATATAACCTCAGGTGGCCTAAATGACAACCTCAGACCTTTCACCCCAGCTCCATAAATCACCTGCAGCCCATTTTCAACAAATATATAAATTTCACCTCAGGTGGCCTAAACAACCACTGAGGAACTTTGAATCTGGCTCCATAGATCACCTGAAACCCATTGATGGCAAACAATGAAAAAATCACCTACCGTGGTATAAATGACCTTTACCCTTCCTCCATACATAACTTGGGATCCATTTTGGTAAAAAAATAACAATATTACCTCAGGTGACCAAAATGACCATTGCATACCATTGCCCTGGCTCAATAGATCACCTTGAAGCATTTTGGCAAAATAGAAATAACACCCATGGTGGCCTAAATGACTGCAGCAGATCTTTTACCCCAGATCCATAAATTACCTGGAACCCATTTTTGGTAAAAATAAAAATGTCACATCATTTGTCCAAAATAAACACCTCAGACCTTTCACAATGTTTCCATTGATCACCTTGAACTCAGTTTTGGCAATGTGCTGGAACACGCGTGTCTCTGCGAGAGCTGACTGCGTGCCCCACTCACACTCGCTCTGCTCGCAGTGTGACCAAGCTATATAGCTCTATATGACCCAGAAAATCTAATTGGGGTCAGAGGCACCATAACACAGGCAACCAAACTTTTATTTTTAAAATACTCAGTTTTAATCCCTTCTCCCTGCGTCAGCCACATATGCGCGACCAAGGCAAAGGGTTGTTGGATTCTGTTTTAAAAAACAGAGAACTAGCACCTAATTGTAGTCGACTACTCACTCCCACAGGACTACAGTGCCCTCTTCCTGCTTCCTGTATCGGTATATCAGGGCTCCAAATACAGTACAGAAAATAAAATATAGAGAACTCAGAGGTTTGTTTAAAATGTTATAGCCTGCCTACATATCAAGTGCACTAACATGCCCAAGGAGTAAACTAAGTAATACAATGGTCACTCGCAGCATGGCCAAGCTAAATAGCATTATATGACCCGGAAGATCTAATTGGGGTCAGAGACACCGTAACACAGGCAACTGAATTTTTATTTTTAAAATACTCGGTTTTAATCCCTCCTCCCCATGTCAGCCACTCATGCATGACCAAGGCAAAGGGTTGTTGGATTCCATTTTAAAAAATGGAACTAGTACCTAATTGTAGTCCACTACTTGCTCCCACAGGACTACAGTGCCCAATTCCTGCTTCCTGTATCGGTATAGCAGGGCTCCAAATACAGTGCAGAAAATAAAATATAGAGAGCTCAGAGGTTCGTTTAACATGCCCAAGGTGTAAACTAAGTAATGACCTGAGGTGATATACATTTTTTTGCCACAAATAGAGTTCGAGGTGATGTATGGAGCTGCAGTAAAAAAATGTCACCTCAGGTGGCCTAAACGACCACCTCGTACCATTCACCCTATCTCCATAGATTAGCTGGAACCCATTTTGGAAAAAATAAACATATCACCCATTGTGTCCTAAAAGTTCACTGTGGAGCTTTTACTGCATATTATCAAAGAATAAGTGATGAGTGGGATGCATAGCTCTGGCCTTTTTCCAGGATGATGGCTGAGAAAGTAAACCCTAGGAACCACATATCCCAAGTCTTCCCTTTTGTGAACTTGTGTCCTCTTTTTCCTGAAGCACTATAGCGCTGCCATCTCACTCTTACACAGCTTCCTCATACCTGGCTGCCACCTTCAGGCCCACCAAGTGAATATTCCACATATTCCCTTTCCATATATTTTCTTTTGTGGCCAGTGGCACGCTTGCACTATCCTCATCCCAGGTGCACCTATCTCCATGTACCTTTCCCTTCTCTCTCCGCTCCCCTTTCATTCTTTTCTGGCACCTCTTTCTCCATCTTAATCTCTGCCAGAGCCGTTCCATCTGCCATAGACCTCCTGTCCCCAGCGCTGCCACAATTTACCCTATATATTCTTTATACTGTCACCCACTGTGCTGGAAGTGTTACCTGTAACCTTGTCCGGGCTGTGCTGCCTGGAATCTTCCAAGGGTCCCTTGTTTCTCCCTGCAGTTGAGGAGGACGGTGAGCTACTAGGGTTTGTGGAGGGAACACCACATTCTGGGAATCATGTCCGGGTTCACCCAGGAGATCCCACCTTGATTGAGTGCCGGTGTCATTGGGTCCATAGGCTGCAGAGGTACTGGATCAACCACCTTGGCAGGCCCCACTACCAACGGTGGTACCCTAGTGGGACTACGTGGCCCTTCAGCTGGTCGTTTCCCCCGACACCTTTTCCCCTGCCCGCTTTTCTCTTCTCCCTGGGTCTCCCTGGTTCCTCCCCCTCCACCAGTTCCCACATTCTGTTGGCCTTTTCTGCCAGTTCAATGATAGCCCTTAAAGCCTCTTCCTTTGGTGGTCTGCTCTTCTTTGATGCCATGACCTTCTTTTCCTTGCTCTGTGAGACAACTACAGGAAAAGAAAGCAGGGTTATTGTATATATGCCTTCCCTCTGTCCTCACACCACATGCCCAAATAAACCAACTGGGCCACCAGTAAAGGCCTCCATCCTGCTTGTTAGGTTGCTAGGTCCTCTGGCTGCTCCCTGCCATGCCCGTTGCGAGAAAACCCAACACTACCCGGGCTACTCCCCCCTTTTTTGTCTCTTCATCAGCCCCCTTAGGCCTTCTGGTGTGTGCTCCCCCTAACACCTTCCCCCTTTCTTTTTAACCCCCACTTGCTGGTCCCTGTCTCTACCCCCATAATTCCCCCCTTTGCATCTATTCCATCGCCTCCCCCTTGTTACAATTATTTATTATTATACTCCCCTTTTTTTTGGCCTTGCACCTCTAGCAGCATCCTGCTGCTGTCCCTTGGAAACACTGCACCATGTTGGCCTTCCTATAAGCTTCCTTCCTGAGAACTGCTGTAATTTTTTTTTGGCCTCCCCACCTGCCTGGGTGGACCAAGGCACCCCGCAGTCAGCATCCCCACCATAAGAAGTGGTCACACCATGTGGTGCAAAAATTGGGCACCTACCCCCTTATTCATGCCTCTGCCATCCTCTGTTCTCTCTCAACACTCAATCCCAAAAAGGAGGGACCAAAACACAGCAAACAGCCCCACTAAGTGAGGCACTACTTCCTATGTGACCACCTCATGGTGTGAGGTCACCAGGAGGTCCCAGGTCACACTATCTCTCTCTCCCTCCTGCCCCAGGCCTCTCCCAGGCCCTTGCTCTCCTCCCAGTATCGTCAAAATGGGCACCAAAATGTGAAAACAGCCCGAGCACCCAGAAACAGTGTTAACCTGAAACCTCCCCGGCATGTGACGTCACGCCACGTGGTCCCATGTCGCTTGCTCTCCCTTGTTTCGGGCCTTTTCCCAGGCCTACTATCACTTACTACCTTAAGTAAAGAAAACAGGCCTCACAACCCCAAGCCCCCAAAGGTTATCCTTCAAGATCAAACCCTGGACTTTTAGCATGATGACCAGCCTACTATGCCACTAGCTCCAGCTAGCACCAAGCCCAGAAAGTGCCTGTCCATAAACATCACGCCATGCAGTCCATGCATCGGTGCCTCTTCCAGGCCTTACCATTCATCCCCAGGCCACCAACATGACCACAACACAGCCACAGAGCCCAAAACAAGAAAAAAGGGTTTTACAGCCCCCACACAGCATGAGACATCACACCACGTGGTCCCGGATCATGCTCGCTCCCCCCCAGCTTCAAGACCTCTTTCAGGCCTTCTATTCTTAATGGGCAACACAAACAGCCACCCAGAGCCACAATATCCTGAAAACCAAGGCCAGTGCTTTCCAGCAACCCCCCACATGGTGTGTGATATCATGCTATGTGGTCCATGCCCCAGGGCCTCTTCCAGGCCTACCAGTTCAGCCTCCAGGCAACCAAAAAGACCACAAAACAGCCACCAGAGCACCAGAAACAGGAAAAGGGGTTTTCACAACCCCCCACATAGCATGTGACATCACGCCACGTGGTCCCAGATCTCGCTTGCTCCCCTCAGCTTCAAGACCTCTTCCAGGCCTACTGTTCTTACCAGGCAGCCACCAAAGGGGGAACAAACTGCCACAGAAAACTGAGAAGCCAAGGAAAGGAATTTCTTCCCCTCCCAAAGCAGCATGTGGCGTCACGCCATGTGGTCCGCTCACCTCTCTCTCCCTGTCTCAGGGGTTCTTCCAAGCCTACCAACACTTGCTGACCAGCAAAACAGGCCCCAAAAAACCAAAAAGCATCAAAAACAAGCAAAGACTTTACCACAAAACCCCCCCACGTGGCGTCCTTGCCCCATGTGGTCCTGGGTCACTCTCTCATCCACACTCTGACTCCCATCACTACTCAGAGCCCCCCTATTTGCTCAGTTATATACTGTAACATATTCAATCTTAATGTTGTATGTATTATTCCTCCCCTTCACTTTTTTTTTTAAAAAACACTTCACATTTCGTCCTGCAAATCAATTGCTTCCTTCCTTCCTTTCTCTCCCCTGGTGAACAAATCTCAAAGAATTTGCCAATCTGATGTGCTGCAGTTGATTTAGATCAAAACTCCAGCAAAAAGTGGCTGAGGCCCCCTTGTGCTGTCCCTTATATACCTCCTTTCACCCCTCCTTCCTGTTACCTGCCCATTGTTCTGTCCCTTAGCCCCTCCCCTTCCTTCCCCTCCCCTTCTGAGCACAACCATTCTATGTAGGAGGGAAGGGGTGCACCAGGACAACCTGGTCTACCCATTAAAGGGCAAACTCCATTATCCCTGTTTCAAAGTGGTGATTAATATAATATAATGTAATATAATATAATATAATGTAATGTAGTGTAATGTAATATAATATAATATAATATAATATAATATAATATAATATAATATAATATAATATAATATAATATAATATAATATAATATAATGTTGTGGTGTTATAATTTTATTAGTAAATTAATTATGTGTTAATTTACCTCTGTGACACTGCAGTCCTAAACTACATGTTAAGTTATCTCTAACAGTGTGGTGATGAAATGGGTTACATTATCTCTGTGATAGTGTGGTGCTGAACTATGTGTTAAATTATCTGAAACATGGGTCAAGGTGTCTCTCTTTTTTTGGTTCTAAATAGCAAGTTAAATGCTCTCTGTTAGAGTGTTATGCTTAACTGTGTGAAATTATCTTTGTTTCTGTGTGGGAATGTAATGTAATATAACATAATGTTATAGCATAGCATAACATAATACAATATAATATAATGGTGTGGTGTTATTACATTAAAACTATTAAATTAATTAACTATGTGTTAATTTATCTCTGTGACAGTGTAGTGCTAAAATGTGTTACATTATTTCTGTAACAGTGTGGTCCTAATTTATGTGTTAAATTATGTCAAGCATAGTTTAAATTGTCGCCCTTGTAGTGTGTTTCTAAACAATGGGTTCAATGCCTCTGTTACAGTGTAGTGCTTAACTCTGGAAATGATCCCTGTTATGGAGTGGTGTTAGTATAATATATCAAATTATATCATATAATATGATATAATATCAAATCATATCATATAATATGATATGCTATAACATATGGCATGATATGATAATCTGTGATGTGATATGATATATGATAAAATATGATATGACATAATATGATATTTTATATTATAATGTAATATAATGGTGTGGTGCTATAATATCATAACTATTAAATTAATTGATTATGTGGTAAGTTATCTCTGTGACAGTGTTGTACTAAACTACGTGTTAAAATATATGTGTGATACTGTGGTGCTGTGCTATGTTTTAAGCTATCTCTGTTGTGGCATTATTTAGTGTGTTAAATTTCCTCAAACATGGGTTAAATTATCTCTTTTGCAGCATGGTTCTAAACAATGAGTTAAATGCTCTCTATTATAGAGTTTTGCTTACCTGTGTTACATTATCTCTGTTACAGTGTGGTTATTCATAATAAATTTAGGTTGCCCACTTTTGGATCCTCTCTAGGAGTATAATGTCAATTTTTAAATGTAGTCTCCAAAACTGCACACAATACTCGAGGTGTGTCCTAACCAAGCAGTTGTACAATGGAAGGCTCATCTCTGTCTTTCTGGGGTAATCCCCATGGCGATGCATTTCAGCATCATAATGTAAAATAATATAATATGATATGATATAATATAATATAGCATAGCATAATATAACATAACATGACATAACATAACAATATCATATATAATATAGTGATGTTAATATACTATAGCTATTAAAGTAATTAAATATATGTCAATTTATCTCTGTGACAGTGTATTGAAAAACTATGTGTTAAATCATCTCAAACATAGTTTAAATTGTCTCTGTTGTAGGGTGGTTCTAAATAATGCATTACATGCTCTCTTTTACAGTGTTGTGCTTAACTGTGTGAAATTATACCTGTTGAGAAGTGGTGATGAATATAATATAATATGACCTGACATGTGTTATGATGTGATTTGATGTGATGAGATGTGATATAGAAACATAGAAGTTGATGGCAGATAAGAACCATAATGCCCATCCAGTCTGTCCATTTCTTTTCTACCTTATAAATGTGCCATCAGCCTTTGCTCTGTCAGTGGCCTATCTTTTCATCGGTGGGAAAAGAGATGATGAAGGATGCTGGGTAAGTTTCAGGAATTGTGCCGAGCTAGGGGCCCACTGGCACCAGAAAAACAGAGGGCCCAGCAGGATTATGAAGTTTCTGGGCCTGAGATAGATGCTCTGAATGAAGTATTTAGACTACCGGACAAAAAGTAAGTAAACTGAAGAAGCTAATCCAAGTACACACCAGCAGGAGATGGGTACAACTGAAGCTGGTGCAGCAGGTACTAGGGCACCTGAACTTTGCATGCAGGGCCATCAGACCAGGAAGGGCATTCACAAAAAGTTAGCCAGGGCTACAGCAGGGGTCACCAGACCACATCACTGGGTGGACCTGATGCAAGGCGTTAGGGAGGATTTTAAAATCTGGGAAGAATTCCTTAAGGAATAAAATGGGTGCACTTTCTGGCAAGAGGAGTGGCTATACAACACAGACCTCAACCTCTACACTGATGCCGCTGGGGGACTAGGAATGGGGGGTTACCTGAGGGGTAGACGGTTCACAGAACCCTGGCCTGCCAGTTGGGTAAGGGATGGGAAAGTGAGATCATGCCCATATGGGTGTGTACCTTGGTCTGGGGGGAGGAATTACGGGATCAGAAAGTGACATTTGGTGTGACAACAGAGCAGTGGTGGAAGTTCTGAACAACAGGAGCCAGGTCAAACACAGTTATGCAGGTATTACGACTATTAGTTTTAAGGGCTTTGCAGCTGAACATGTCATTCAGAGCACAACACATAGAAGGTACACAATACCTGGCTGACCGCCTTTCCGTCTGCAGCTGGACCATTTTGAGGCTGGCACTGGCAGCGGAAGAACAAAAAACAACCATACCAATGAACATCTGGGACATTGGCAAGAAGGAGCAGAACTGTTGTTTCGCAGCTCATGGGCACCTCAGACTCTGAGATCCTATGATGGGGCCTGGTGAGTGTTTCAAACATTAAGGGCAGAGCACCAGATGGAGGTCAGTAGGCCACTCACTGAGGAACAGTTGGGAATGTTCACCGTGGAGCAGTGGCAGAAAGGCACAGCCCACACCACAATGGGGTTTATTTGGCAGGATTAGCATTATCTGCAGTCTAAAAGGGTGGAAGGACCTGACAAAATCATTACTTATCAGAAGAATGATGCAAGGATGGAGCAGGTTGAAACAGGGCCTAGCGGATAATAGAAGACCTATAGGGGAGCAGTGGCTAATAAAGCTGAAGGAAGTGCTCCAGGTAATATGCAGATCAAAGGCCGAGGCCCAACTATTTCACACAATTTATGTGGTTATGTTCACAGGGGCCATGAGAGAGCAAGGTGGTAGGCCATGGGAGAAAGACAAGTAAGGGGGTTAGAATGGGAAGATATAAGCTGGGGGTGACAGAGATACGGATCAAGATTAGGAGGTCAAAAACAGATCAAAAAGGGCAAGGTTGCATAGTGATGCTGAAAAGAAGGGCAAGCAGAGGTGCAATATGCCCAGTACAGACTCTGTGGGCTTCGCCGGAGCATGGGATGAGGACTGGGAAATTATTTGTACATGGTGATGGAAGAAGGATCACCGGATACAAAGTCACAGCATTACTCAAAAAGGGCATGTAATTCATGGGGTAAGACCCGGATAATTATTCATCCCATTCCTTGCAGATTGGGGCTGCCTCACAATGGGCAGCAATGGGAGAGATGGTGAATGGGATATTGGAAAAAGATGCTGGTGATCGGCCAGTTATAAGAGATACATTAGAGCACTGAAGTAAAAAAAATATATAAAAAACTTGAAGGTGGTGCTCCAGGCGTGAACTGCAGAGTTGGGGGAGGGCAAGAACTGTTTAAGGGCTGGGAGGACAAAATGGGGGAGAACGGGATGACACTAAGAACATGTGTAAAATAATGAATTTTGCTTGAATACCATAGGTAGAGGAGGATCACGGAACTCTGGATCTGCAGCCATTCCTATATTTATTGGGCTGGGAAAAGAGCAGAAGAAGGCTGGGAAAAGTAGCTGTACCAAGATGTGAAACAGTGTAGGTTGGTCTGGCATGCCATACAAGGGATGAGATGGGCACAGTTGCTTCCCACCTTGAAAGAACTCAATGGACAGCAGCCCAGTCCAGATCTAATTATTATACATCTAAGGGGTAACGACTTTGCAGGCAGGCCATGGGTAGACACATACTTACAAACAAAAAGGGATCTGGGGCAATACAACAGTGGTGGCCTCAGGTGTGCCTCACCTGGTCAGATATGATACCAAGGAGGGTTTGTAGGCAGGAGCACAGCCACAGAGAGGTGGAGAGGGCCAGGAAAAAAATGAATATTAGGAACATTGGTAAGGCAGATGGGAGGACAGGTGATATTGAGTGGGGTAGAAGAATGGGTCAGATAGGTGTGCACCTGTCAGACCTAGCCATAGACATGTTCAATACAGAAACAATGGGCTTTATAGAAGCATGGAGGAAACATGCAAAAAACGGGAAATAAAAACGAAAGAGGAAAGAAGGAAAGGATAAAAAGGATCTTCCCTGAGGTAGGAGAATGGTACCCTAAGTATGGAAGCCAGCCATTCAATGCAAGCTGGAGACTGGCTAGTGAGGGAAAAAGGGAGTAGGGGACGGGTGAAGAAAAAGGAATAACACAAGAAGAGAAGAAGATGAAAGAAAAGCAGTCTCAGTTTCACCGTTACCCAACGAAAAAGGAGAAGAAGGCACCCAGGTTTTTAGCTGGGGGCGGGATAATCAGAGGTTGATATATGGATGGAAATAAATGAAATTTTGAAAATATGATAATAAAGAAACGGAAATGGAATATGGAAATATGAATATAAATAATTGCCAGTCTGAGCACAACAACAAACAATGGTCTCTGTCTTTTTGTGAGGGAAAAGGGTGGAGTCCGGGACAATGGAGTCTTCCCTTTAAGGGGCAGACCAGGTTGTCCTGGTGCACCCCTTCTCTCCTACATAGAATGGTTGTGCTCAGAAGGAGGGGAAGGAAGGGAGGGGCTAGGGGACAGAACAATGGGCAGGTAACAGGAAGGGAAGGGTGAAGGGAGGTATATAAGGGACAGCACAAGGGGCCTCAGTCACTTTTGCTGGAGTTTGACCCTCCATCTGCCCTACTAGGCAGAGCAAGTGGGAAGACAGTCAAGATGGGACTGTATGGTGGGTCTGTCAGGTGGATGACAGCAGCGTCTGGTCAGACAGTTTGGACTGCCAAGGTGGATGGCAGGAGAAAAAGGGGAGAGGGGGGAAGAGGGGAGGGGAGGGGGAAGAAAAAAGGAATAACACAAGAAGAGGAAGAAGATGAAGGAGAAAGCGGTCTTGGTTTTCACCGTTACCTAACGAAAAAGGAGAAGAAGAAGGCACCCAGATTTTCACCAGGGGGAGGGATAATCAGAGATTGATACATGGATGGAAATAAATGAAATTTTGAAAATATGATAAAGAAATGGAAATGGAATATGGACATATGGACATATGAATATAAATAAATTAATTGCCAATCTGAGCACAACAACAAACAATGGTCTCAGTCTTTTTGTGAGGCAAAAGGGTGGAATCCGGGACAATGCACATCACTGTAACAGAGAGCATCAAACTCATTATTTTGAACAGCACTGAAACAGAGAGAATTTGTCCCGTGTTAGAGATAATTTTAACACATAAATTAGGACCACACTGTTACAGAGATAATGTAACATATTTTAGCACCACACTGTCACAGAGACAAATTTACAAATAGTTCATTGATTTAATAGTGAAATTATAACACCACACCTATTATATTATATTATATTATATTATATTATATTATATTATATTATATTATATTATATTATATTATGTTATTTTAATCTCCACTGCATTACCGGGATAATTTCACACAGTTTAGAACTACACTGTAACAGAGATAAAGTAACACATTTAATCACCACACTGTTAGATAATTTAACACAAAGTTCAGAACAACACTGTCATAGAGCTATTTTTACAGAAAGTTTAACACCACACTGTCACTGAGATGAATATACATGCAGTTAATTCATGTAATAGTTATAATATTGTAATACCTCGCCGTTATAGTATATCTTCTCAAATCATACTATTTCATATCATATATCATATCATGTCACATGACATGACATCACATCATTTCATGTCATACCATGTCATAGCATATTATATTATATTATATTATATTATATTTTATATTATATTATATTATATTATATTATATTATATTATATTATATTATATTATATTATATTATATTATTGTATTACATTACATTAAGTTATATTAATCACCACTCCATAATAGGGATAATTTCACACAATTAAGCATAACACTTTAACAGAGAGCATTAAACTCATTGTTATGATCCATACTGCAGCAAAAGCAGTTTAAACGTGTTTGAGATAATGTAACGTAAATCATCATCACACTGTCATTAATTTGAGACAGTTAAGCACAAGACAGTAACAAAGAGCATTTCACTCAATGTGTAGGAATGCACTACAACAGAAAGCAATTTAACCCATGTTTGAGATGCTTGAAAACATTGTTTACACCACACTGTCACAGTGGATAGGTTTACACAGTTAATTTATTTAATAATGATAATATTATAACACTAAAATACTATTTTATATTACATTATATTATATTATATTAATTATGTTATATATTATAGTATATTATATTACATTATATTATACAGTATTACATTAGATTGCATTTTATTACATTACTTTATTATATTATATTATATTATATTATATTATATTATATTATATTATATTATATTATATTATATTATATTATATTATATTATATTATATTATATCACCACTCCATAACAGGGATAATTTCACAAAGTTAAGCACAACACTGTAACAGAGATCATTAAACTCATTGTTATGATCCATACTGCAGCAAAAACAGTTTAAACCATGTTTGAGATAATGTAATGTAAATACACTGTCAGAGAGACAAATTAAAACATAGTTATATAATTAAATAGCTATAATATTGTTACATCACAAAATTATATTATGTTATATCTTTTGATATATTATTTTATATGATAATATTTTAAGCAAAACACTGAAACTGAGAGCATTTTAGTCACTGTTTAGAACCAGACTGCAAAAGAGAAAATTTATCCCATGTTTGTGACAATTTAATACAAAATTAGCACCACACTATCACTGTGGTAATATAACACATTTAAGATCCACACTGTCACAGAGATAATTTCACACACAGTTTAGAACCACACTGTAAAGAGACAATTTAAGACAGTTTATCATCGCACTCTCACAGTGATAATTTAACACAAAGTTTAGCATCACACTTTGCCTGTGATATGTTAACACAGTTAATTACATTAATAATTATAATATTATAATACCACACCATTAATGTAATGTTATGCTATCTTAATCACCATAAGGTAACAGAGATAAGGTTACACAGTTCAGCACAAGAGTGAAACAGACAACATTTAACTCATTGATGAGAACCATGCTGGAACAGAGACTAACCCATGTTTGACATAATTTAACACAGAAATTAGCACCACAATGTTACAGAGATAAATTGACATGTAATTTAATAGTGAAAATATTATAAAACCACACCATTATATCATATCATATCATATCATATCATATCATATCATATCATATCATATCATATCATATCATATCATATCATGATATCATTAACAGTGTCAGTGGCTCAGTAGGTAGCACACTCGCCCCTGAGGCCGAGATATCAGAGGGCTGTGGGTTCAGTTCCCACATCTAACACGTGGGTTAATATCCCAGTACTGACACTGTAATGCAGCATGAGAGGGGTGCTGCATTTCTGAGGTGCCATCTTTCGGATGAGGCGTTAAACTGAGGTCCCATCTGCCTGGATTGGTGGTAGTTCAGGTGGATGTTAAAGATCCCATGGCACTTATCGAAAAAGTAGAGGTATTTCCCGGTGTCCTGGCCAAATTTCCTCATTCACTAAAAATACCACCAACAGCTTAATCTGGTTCAAGGTCAGTTGGCATTCATCTGTATCCCCCTTCCCCGGGTCATGCCTGAAAATAGGCAGGATTTGTCTAGTGCACTTACCCGGTCAACAAAAGCTAAATAAATAAAAAAATAAAAATATCATATCATACCATAACATAACATACCATATTATATTATGTTTTATTATATTAATCACCACACTGTAACAGAGATGATTTAACCCATGTTTGAGAACATGTTTAACTAACGCCACATTGTCACAGAGATAATGTAACTTTTTAAGCAGTACAATGATACAGAGATAGTTTAACACATAGTTAATTCATTTAATAGTTATACTATGCTAACACCACACCATTATGTTAAGTTATATTATATTATATTATATTATATTATATTATATTATATTATATTATATTATATTATATTATATTATATTATATTATATTATATTATATTATATTATATTATATTATATTATATTATATTATATTTATTATATTATATTAAATTAATACACCACTCTGCAAAGAGATCATTTCACACAGTTAAGCACAACACTGTAAAGACAGCATTGAACTCATTGTTTTGAACCACACTACAACAGACAATTTAACCTGTGTTTGACATAGTTTAACACATAAATTAGCACCACACTGTCAGAGATAATGTATCCATTTAAGAACCACCACCAACACAGGGATGCTTTAACACATAGTTCATCACCACACTTTTGCAGAGATAGTTTAAGAAGTGGTTATCACCACCCTGTCTAAGAGATAAAGTAACCCAGAGATGTCAAAGACATAAACATACAGTTTAGCACTGCTGTGTCACAGAGATATTTACCACAGCAGCACACTGTAAAAAAACAAGACATTTTAAGTCGCACTCTCACAGTGATAATTTGACATATAATTTAGCATTACAGTGTGGTAGAGATATTGTAACACAGTTTAGCACTACCGTTTCAGAGATAATTTAACATATAGTTTAGCACCACACTCTCAGAGTTAATTTAACACACAGTTTGCACCAACACTGTAAAAGACAATTTAAGATAATTTTATCACACAGTTTTGCAGCACAGTTTGAAATAAATTAACACATAGTTAATTAATTTAATAGTTATAATATTATAACACCATTCAATTATATGTTATGTTATGTTATTTTATGTTATGTTATGTTATGTTATGTTATGTTATGTTATATTATATTTATATTTATGTTATGTTATGTAATTTATGACATATTATGGTATTTTATATTATATTAATCACACAGTGTAACAGAGATAATTTCACACAGCTAAGCATATCACTGAAAAGAGAGCATTTATCTCATTGTTTAGAACCACGCTGCAACAGAGATAATTTATTTCATGTTTTAGATAGTTTACCTCATGAATTAGCACTGTACTGTCATAGAGATAATTTAACACATAGTTTAGTAACACACCTTGACAGAGACAAGTTAACATTTTAATATTTATCATATTATAATACTAAACCTTAGGTTATGTTATGTTATATTAATCACCACACCACAACAGAGATAATTTCACACAGAGTTTAGCACCTTCATGTCACAGAGATATTTTCACACACAGTTTAGCATCACACTGTAAAAGGAAGAATGAAGGCAGTTAGCTTCATACAGCTATAGTTGTTTAGCACTGCAGTGTGGCAGAGATATTGTAACAAAGTTTAGCACTACACTGTCACAGAGATAATTTAAAACACAGTTTAGCACCACTCTGTAAAAGAGACAATTTAGGACAGTTTATTATCACACTCTCACAATGATATTTTAACACATAGTTTAGCAAGACAATTTGAAAAAAATTAACACATGGTTGGGCCAAATGGCACACTCCGGTGTCTCTCGCTGTATGGAGAATTGTGGTGGTAATGGAGTAGGGGCTCTTCCCTGACATCTCATTTCCATACTTTTGTCGGTTTAACCCTAACTGATGCATTACCAAAGGCTTTGGCAGTGTATATTAATTACATATAGAAGATGAAGATGAAGCACCCTCAAGTATGTGGTGCCGACAAACTGCAGATGGGAAAGCAGGCTGATAAAAAAAAAAAAAAGAATGCAGGCAATTAAGGTGACTCCGATAACATTAATATGCATCTCTAGTGGAACCAGGAGAAACAGAAGAGAGAAAAAAATAGAGCATTAGCTAGGATTTGAACTCAGGCTACCCAGAATTCTGTTCAACTAATAAATGAGCAATATTCAAATGTTGTGATGTGGATATACTTGTGCTTTTAACAGTCAGCAGCTCCTTCCATTGTTATATGCATGTATTACAAACCTACATGCTCTTAAAGATGAGACCAGTGATTTCACCAAGCTCCTCACCTAGTACACTGGATGTCTCCGGGCTTTACATGCAAAAAGGCAGACAGTTGAACCTAGATGAGGGCACTGGTATACTGCTTATCAAGGTCACTTAGGAATTATGCAGTCTGTGTTACCATGGATCACCTTGCCCTTCATGTTTTTACTTCCTTTAGTGTTCATACTTAAACCTCTACGATTACTTAAAAAATATAATAATATTGGCTGAGTGTTAAGGTCCACAATGTACCACAGAGGTTAGAACATTGAGTTATATGCCAAAAGACCTCATATTCCTAGGTCTGACTCTCACAAATACCAGATGAACAATGCACCTGAATCAGCCACTGCCCAAGTCAGAGCACCTCATTTTGCCTCATAGTCAGCATGCAAGCCCTACCACTAATCTCACCATATATAAGTCCTGCCTCCAATATCATCCCATATAACCCCACCTCCAATATCACCCCATATAAGCCCCACCTCCAACAATACCACTGTCATCTCATTACTTGGTCCAGAAAGGTGAGTTCATTATCGCTGCTCATAATTACCTTCTCTGACTTTGTGCGTTGTGCAGTTTTTATGCAGGCTCATAAGTTCACCAATTTTTACTATTTTCACTCCAGATTTTCAGCGTTGCCATTTTTTCACACCTCCTCATGAACGGTAAAGCTGTCGTTTCTCACATCCTGCCAGAAATGTGTTTTCACACCTCTGCCACAGAATGGGGCATTACAGTGTGAAACCAACTTTCAGGATAAATTAACAAACTCACAGGGCCAGCTCTGATGAGGGCATTTCCTAGAGATCTCATGTTGAACATTTGATTAAAAAATTCTGAAAAATGTGCTCATTACGAGCATGCATTTTGCAGTTTCCACGCACGCTCGAAAAAGGCAATTTTTCATATTTTCCCTCCTGATTTTCAACATGACCCTTTTGCACATCTCCTCATGAACAGTATACAGCCATCATTTTTCACAGCCTGCCCAAAACTTGATTTTCTACCAACCATGCATCTTCACATGAGGTACCCCACATGTGACAGGGCATGCCCCGGACCCCACCACCAGCGGTATAGCACCCTGCACACCCTCCCAAGGACACATCCCATCCCAGCACTGGCCACAACAGCCAGCACAGACACACACAGTGTTGCATGGAAGCATGCACCACACAGGATGCAACACAGTGCATGGACCACCACCCACCCATACCCAAGGGCACACCAACACAGGGACACACTAGCGGGTCAACCAAGCCACTGGCATGTGGCCACGACAGCCATGTACACATGGCCAGCACCCCTACATGGCACAGGTGTGCCAGCCACCCTGCGCAGGCACCATGAAACTGTATGTCACCAACATGCGGCTGAAGCACAAGGGACAGACAGTGGAGCACATCCCCTACAACAGACACAAGCAACAGGATGGAGGGGGGACAACAACAGTGGAGGCCACAGTGCCACTGGAGGCAGACATGCACCATACTGGTGATGGGAGGCAACCTGGCATTGTGCCAGGTACAGTGGTTGTCCAGCATGGCATGCCAGCTGACCGTGCATATCTCAGACATGCAAGGGTGTCAGCTGCACAGGCCTAGGATGGTCTGACAGTGGTGCCATGGACACAGTGCATGCACCATGGACCACTGTACACAGGCATCCAGTGCACGGAGAACAACACACAAACACAGACAGTGACTGATCCCCCCACACCATAGGCGGTTCCCTTCTGGACATGCTTGCACCACCCCTGATGCACACCACTGCAGCTGAGCACCTGCTGCAAATCATAGACCACCACAGTTGTCATAACAAAACAAATGTATTAAAAAGAGGTAAGAAACAAAACTATTTACAAATATTTACAATGGGGGGGAAGGGCCACATACCAGGTGAGGGCGGGTACATCCATTTCTACAGCACACCGGCAGAGTGCACAGCAGGGGCAGGGGTGAATATATAGAAGAGGGGTGTGAGGGTGGGTCCAGGGGGATTAGGTGTTTCCTGGGCCATCATTCACCCCGCTCTTCACTCCTGTGGCGCTGTGTCCTCCACCTCCTGACCCCCTGCTGCTCCATCTGCTGGAAGATCTCCAGGGATGCCCTTGCCAGCTGCAATAGCTCTTGTATGCCCCTTTCAATGGCCATCAGATGCTGTCCACCTAGGACAAAGGAGCAGAGTCTATACATGTGACTGTCCAGCCCCCTGCAGCCCACCCATTGTGCATGGCATACAGCCATGTGCCATGCCCCTGTGATGGTGTACGACCACCCACAGAGACCGCATCCACAAGACCTGCCTACCCAGGCACCCACAGCCATGTGGACTGCTGCATAACCCACTGCTCATTTCCCACACAGCACCACCATGGCCATACAGTGACAAGGCTTATGTGGTGCGAAGGCAGTGGCACAGCCATGGACCACCATTGATGCACTCTCAGGCATACAGTGCCACTGGACATTGCTGACTGTAACAAGTTACGTGCATGGCAGTGGTGTCAATGGATGGTGGCCATGCCCCGCTGCCCACCCTGTTACACAGCGTGCAATAATAATCATGGATGTAAGGCACTCACCATCATCAGACTGGTCCCTGCACCTCTGTGATCTGGCATCCCTCCCGGCCTGCTGGTCCTCTTGGTGGCACCTCCTCTCCCTCATCCGCTGGCACTCTTCTGGGCCTAAGGTGAAAACATGGAGAGAGGAACATCAGTACAATTCAGTAGCAAAGTCCCCCCACCACATGTGTGTGCAATCCCTCACAGCCATACCCATCCACCACGGCCAACTCTGGATGGCACCCCCATGTGCTGGACACATGCAACCAGGATACCCATATGGATGTTAACAGTGTATGGATGGGGCACCTACCTGACCATGGCACCATGAACTCCTGGCACATGCCCACAGGTGGGCAGCCTTTCTGGGTCTCTGCGCTGGAGGTCCCCATATCGGTGGTGATACTGCTCAGCGTCGCGCCCGATTCCTGTGGCCTCCTCCATGCCACTGCAACCTCCTCCCATACTGCACCCTGGCCCTGTCCAGGGTGCATCTCCATAAAGTACCCCAGCATGGGCTCTACTATGGCCACCAAATTGGCCAGCTCCACCTGGCTCCAAACAGCAGCCCTCCTCCTGGCCATCTCTAAAGCTGTTTAGAGTCAAAATGGTGCTCAGTAGCATGGTCCACCATGTGCAGATGCTGCACAGTACAGCGCTGCCATTCCCTATCATACTGTCACTGAACAGCGTGATAGTGGTGCACCCATGGAGATACATGGCACCTAGGGGCAAAGGTCGGCACAGGGTCAAGGGTCTCTCATGCATGGACTGCTACAGCGCGATTGGTACTCAATGAGTGTAGCACAATTGGGTGCCTGTGTGCCAACTCCCTGTAGTGGCCTACTCGCTGTGGCCTCAGTGTGCCTCGGCACCCCAGTGCCATATTGTGAACAGCGCAGTAGCACCATTGGCACAATGGTGGCCATGCCCTGCATTGCCTCCCATGCACAGCAGATCAGCAGCATGGCAGACCTCGCATGTATCACCGGCATGTGCTGTTTGGTGTGTACTGTGTACTGTGTATGTCACAGAAATGCACCCTTGTCTGAGCACGTTCAACACAATTGTGCAAAGAACAACAGCACGATATTCATTTGGCATATGCAAATCAGCTAATCAGCCATTCAATGGCACAGATACTGCATTTGCATCCACTTATAATTGCACATCACCTCATTTGCATGCGTTGCACTATAAAAATGTGAAATTGGGCTGCACTGGCAATTATTATGTCAGTTATTGCAGTCTATTGTGGTGAGTTGCATGGTGTTTTGGAGTGTGGACAGTGGTGTGTGGGACATGCATGGGGCTGCACAGTCACAGGTAACACCTGTCTTTCTCACAGGATGAATAATGAGTGATCGTTAGGTGGAGGAAGAGGAACAGAGACGTGGGAGGAAGAGGAGGCCTGACTTCACACAGGCAGAAAGAGATGCCCTGTTCAAGGCCTACCTTGACCAGGAGCTGCTGCTCAGTGGACAGTGGGGAACACCACAGGCCCGTGGTGCTGCATGGGAAGAGGTGGCGCATGCCATCAACCTGCATGGCAGCCACCAGTGGTCTGTGCAAGGAGTGCAAAAAGAAGATGGGCATGGACAGGTGGAGGATTGAGGACAACCTTGTCATCAGGGCAGCATGGTCTTTGACGGTGGGGACAGCCGGCTGTGCAATGCCTGACCCCACAAAGAGCGGGTTGCTGGCAGCAAGTGGTGTTGTGCCATCGAGGGTGTTCTAGGAGGTGGATTTCAGATGGGTGGTAGCCTGTCACTACATGGTAGGTCCTGGTCTGTCGATGGGGGGGACAGGGTAGGGCAGATACATTAATGCTGCTGTGTTCCTACAGCCCTGAGCATCTACATTGGTCAGCAGTGGTGGGCTTGTCCACTGTGGGTGGTACCATGGACATAGAGGAGGGTCCATCCACCTCCACAGGCATATGAGGGTCAGGGTGACAGTGGGCCCACCTGGACATCTGGACTGATGTTGGTGGAGCAGGTGCGGAGGAGGCCCTGCCCATGTCCCAGCGTGCCAGTGTCCATGGATGCCAGCATGCTGAGACTCAGGCTGGTGCTGGATCCATCACTGATGATGATGGAGCTCACTTCATGGACATTGATATGTGTGGGCCACAGGATGGCCACACAGCAGGTGACATCATGGGCATGGCCATGGGTGGTGCCGCTGTGAAGGCCTGCATGACATCACAGTCCCAGCTGTGCTAGTCTGCACCAGTGGGGCAGCACTGGTGTGTGTCCAGAACAGTGGGGCTGTTGCGGCCACTGCAGTTGCATCGCTGATCCCTGGAGAGCAACAGCCGGAGAGCAGTGTCAGCAGTCGGCCAATGGCCATGGGGGTACAGTGTCAGGGGGCGGCGTCAGTGCATCACCTGTGGACATGCCCAGGCCTGGCCCTGATGCGCAGCACCCACCCTCAAGGGGTGCTGCCCATTAGGGCCACGAACACCGTGAGGGACAGCATGCTGATCAGGCAGATGACCTCTTAGAAGAGCACACCGCATACTCCAAGAATCAGTCAGACAGAAGGTACGGCTTATGACGGTGGTGGATGCACTCAGTGTGGCTCTGCACCAGGCAGAGGAGCGGTGCAGCAGAGACACCGCTCTGCTCCTGGCAGGGATGGACCAGATACAGGAGGATGTGACCACTGCCATTGACAGGCAGACACAGGCAATTGCAGCTGTCATGGCCACAATAGGCATGCTGACAGACACAGTGCAATGTCCACCCCCCATTCCCGGCATCATGCGATGCCCTCCTTGTTGACACCGGGTTCAGCTGTGGACATCCCCAGCATGCCTGGGGCAGGCATGTTCGGTATGCTGCAGACCACTGCGTGAGCACGGTCATGTTCACGCAACAGAACCCCTGGGGGACCGTTGGTGCTACCCCATGATGCCAATGCCTGTCACTGCTGGCGGGTCTTGGTGGGGCCACCCACACATCCATGGCGGCTGTGGCACTGTGGCGCATGACTGACCTGTCTCCCAGCATGGCTACTGTCTGCCCTGTGTTCATTGTGTTATTCAACGTGCAATGCATGGGTGGGGTACTCAGCTCTGCACACACACACACACACACACACATATTCCATCTGCACACCCTCCCAGCTGCTGTCTGCTGTGGCATGTGCATGATGATGCCTGCGTTGCACTGTCCAGCACTGTGCAATGGTGCCCAGCGTCTGACACATGCACAATGACAGGCACTGGACATGGTGGACTGTGGATGTGTGTGTGGCTAGGGGTGGCAGTTGGGGTCAGCATCCCTCTCTCCCTTTGTGCATGTCTTGTGAGATGTGTGTGTGTGTGTGTGTATGTGACCGCGTGCTGTGTTAGACCTTGCCCATCCCTGACATCCTGTGTGGTTCCATGGTCGGCCAATTCCCTTAACAACATGCACCTCTGGGGTTTGTCCATGCTTGTTTGTGGGTTGTGCCCTTGCCACTTGTGGTTGCGCATGGCCACATGACTTACCTGGGTTGGTTGAAGTGCTCCTCTGTGATGGTGTCCAAGTGCAGCTGTGCCATCCGGATCAGTTGGGGGTCCCTTCGACCAAGGTGGGGCTGCCCATCACCATCTTCACCAGTGTCCTCAATGTCCCCATCGCTGTCACCCTCTTTGACCTGTACAGCTATCCCACATTCATTGGCCATGTTGTGCAGGATGCAACAGGCCAGGAATAGCCAAAAGGCCTTTGAGAGGCTGTACTGTAGGGCACCGCCAGACATGTCCAGGCAATGGAAACGTGCCTTCAGCATCCTGAAAACCTGCTCAATGACATTGTGTGTGGTGGCATGTGCTGTAGCATTGCTGCGATGGGGTCACAGGCCACTGGTATGGTGTGAGCAGCCAGGGATGGAGTAGATATCCACTGTCACCTGGGTGTAGAGGGTGGACATTAGTTTGGTGATCAGCGTCGCCCTGCCTTGGGCCATCTAGGCCAAGACCCATGTCACCTCTGACTATGCCCTCCCAAGCTCCATGTCTTTCAGCGTGGTTTGCATACTACCCCACTAGGTGGCCAGTGGGGATGTCCCCACTCTTGAACCTGTGGCACAGTGTGGACTGGTGCGAGATGAAGGCACCATGTGCTCTTCCAGGGTGCATGGCACAGACATTGATTATGCACTCCCTGGCATCGCACATCACCTTTCAGTTGATGCTTGCATACACCTTCTGATTCATGTATGTGGCCCCTTCGGGGCCAGGTGGCATGCGGATGAGTGCAGTCTATTGTCCTGAGCACGCCAGGCATACGTCCTACCCTGTGGAACTCCTGTATGTTTGCTGTGCACTCTGCCGGTGTGCTGTAGAAATGGATGTACCCCGCAGCATGTGGCAGCAGTGCGCTGAGGAATTGGATGAGGAGGCGTGACGTGGCCAACTAGGTTATGCCTGTCATGTGCCCTGTTGGACCCATGGTGAGCAGGCTCATGACAGCTGTCACTTTGGTCTCCACTGACAGAGCATGGCTCCGTCGTGTTTCATCACATCACTGCACAGCTCACAGAGCCACCTCAGGATCACCCGGTTCATGCAGTACCAGCCCACGATCTCAGTATCAGTATACAGCTCGAAGCTGGTGCAGGCTTGGTACTGCCTGTTGGGGCATACCCACCGACGGGCCTTCCACAGCCACACACCCCTGCTGCCTGCCTTCTCAACCCCTCATAACTGCCTCCATCAGGATGGTGGCACTGGCCATGTCCCTGGCTTGTGTTAACCCCCCCATGGCAGCTGTTTCTGTGTTCCCCCCACTGTCCTTGCTGCTACTCCACCTGCACCAGGAACACCACCCTGTAGTGGCCATACTACCCATTATCTTTGTCTCAGTGCTGTGTGGCACTTCCCCCTTTTGACCTGCACTGTGGCAGAGGCTCCCCACACCTTCCGTGTTCCTGGAGAGTTCCAGGTGCTCTGTCCTGCTCCTGCCCTGTCCTGCTGCCAATTTATGTGTGCCTGTGTGGCTGCCTGCAGTTCAGCACCATGTGGCTTCCTTGTAGTGTTCTTGCACCTCTCGCTTGTTCCTTTTTATTTTGGATCATTTCCGCTATAGCGCAACTTCCATTTGCTCCCCTATTGCGCATGGTGCATGTTGTTGAAAATCGCACTGTGCCATTTATGTATGGTTCTTCCCTTTCAGTTGTCATTCATTATCATTGTGTTCTTGTGCATTGTGATTTGGGGTGTGCATCTGCCTCCGCTGAATATTACAGAATGTCATGTTTTCTGACTGCGCTGGTGCATCCCTATTGCGCGTGTGCAACCCTTCTGAATATCTGGGCCCATAAGTATTAAATTAATTAATTTTGTGTTAATTTATCTCTGTGACAGTGTGGTGTAAGCGAACTGTTAAAATATATTTGCAATAATGAGGTACTGAACTATGTGTTAAATTATTTCTCTAACAGCATTGGGCTTAATTGTGTGAAACTTTCCCTGTAAAGGAGTGGTGAATTATATATAATAAGAATATAGCAAAACATAACATAACAAAACATAACGTAACGTAACGTAACGTAACATAACATAACATAATACAATATAATATACTATAAAATGATATGATACAGTGAGGTGATGTAATGTGATATGATATAATGCAGTCGAATTATAATATGACTATTAAATTAACTGCGTTAATTTATCTCTGTGATAAGTGGTGTTAAACTATGTGTTAAAATGTCTTTGTGACAGTGTAATGCTAATTTATGTATTATGATAATGCAAACAAGGATAACATTGTCTCTCTTGTGGTGTGGTTCTAAACAGTGAGTTAAATATTATCTGTTATAATGCTGTGCTTAAGAATGTGAAATTATATGTTACAGAGTGGTGATTAATACAATGTAATATAATATAGTGGTGTGGTGCTAAAACAGTATAACTATTAACTATTAAATTAATTAACTATCTGTTAATTTGGATATGTGACAGTGTGGAATGTATGAATTATCTCAAACATTGGTTAAATTGTCTCTGTTGTAGTGAGGGTCTAAATAATGAGTTAAATGCTCTCTGTACAGTGTCATTCTTAACTGTGGAAAGTATCTCTGTTGCACAGTGGTAATTAATATAATATAATATAATATAATATAATATAATATAATATAATATAATATAATATAATATAATATAATATAATATAATATAATATAATATAATATAATATAATGATGCCATTATAATATTACAGGTAAATTAATTACATATGTGATAATTTGTCTGTGACAGTTTGGTGCTAATTTTTGCACTAAATTATTTCAAACATGGGTTAAATTGTCTCTGCTGCAGTGTGGTTCAAAACAATGCTCTCTGTTACAGTGTTCTGCTTAACTACATGAATTATCCCTGCTAATTTGTGCTAATTTGTCAATGTGTAAAATATAATATAATATAATGCAATACAGTAGAATACAAGACAACATAATATAATATAGTATAACATAATATGATATACTCTATATATTATAATATAGTATAATATAATATAATGCTGTATAATATGATATAGTATGATATGATATGATAATATACGATATGATATATGATATGATATGTTATGATAGGATTCGATACAATACGATACAATATGACACAATATAAAATAATATAATAATCAGGTGTTACAGAATTATAAGTATTAAATTAATTAACTATGTGTTAATTTATCTCTGTGACAGTGCGGTGCTTACCTATGTATTAAATCATCTCAAACCTGGGTTACACTGTCTCAGTTGTAGTGTGTTTCTGAACAATGAAATATCTGTGATGTCAAGTTATGTCACATGATGATATGATATGATACGATATGAAATAACATGATATGATATAATATAATGGTGTGGTGTTATAATTAACTGTATGTTAATTAATCTCTGTGACAGTGTGGTGACAAACCTACTCCAAAAATATATCTGCAATACCGTGGTGCTGAACTATGTATTAAATTATCTCTGTAACAGTGTGTTGATTAAATATGTAAAATTATCTCTGTTACAGAGTTATGCTTAACTGTGTGAAATATCCCTGTAATGGAGTGGTGATTAATATATTATAATATAATATGATATAATATAAAATATGCAGTATAATATAATATAGTATGATATATGACACAATACACTATGATACAATATGATACGATATGATATGACATCATAATGTCGTATAATAAAATATAATGGTGTGGTGTTATAATATTATAACTAGTAAATTAATTTACTATGTATTAATTTGTTTCTTTGACAGTGTTGTGCCAATTCATGTGAGAAATTATCTCAATTATGGGTTAAAAGTCTCTGTTGCAGAGTGATTCAAAACAATGTTCAATGCTCTCTGTTACAGTGGTGTGATTAACTGTGTGAAATGATCCCTGTAATGGAGTGGTGATTAATATAATATAATATAATATGTGTCGATTAAAGGTGTTAAATTATATCTGTTATGGGTTGTGATTAACTGTGTGAAATTATCCCTGTAACAGGTGGTGATTAATATAATATAATATTATGACTAATAAAATACATATTTATTTATCTCTGTGACAGCGTGGTGCTAATTTAAGTGTTAAATTATCTCAAACATGGGTTAAATTGTTTCTGTTGCAGTGTGGGTCTAAACAAAGAGTTACATTTTCACTCTTTCAGAGTTCTGCTTAACTGTGTGAAATTATCTATATTAAGCTATGGTGATACATATAATGTAACATAACCTTATTTAACATAACATAATATGACATAACGACGTAGTGTTATAATTTTATAACTATTAAATTACTTAAATATGGGTTAATTTATCTCAGTCAAAGTGTGGTATGTGTCAATTTATCATTGTGAGTGTGCGATCGTAAACTGTCCTAAACTATCTCTTTTTTTAGAGTGTGATGCTAAACTATTTGTTACATAGTGTTGTGCTAAACTTTCTGCTTAGTTATCTGACAGTGCAGCACTAAAACTATGTGTTAAATTATCTCAAACATAGGTTAAATTGTCTGTTGCAGTGTGTTCAAAACAATGTTCAATGCTCTCTTTTACAGTGTTGTGCTTAACTGTGTGAAATTATCTCTGTTATGAGAGGTGATTAATATAATATAATATAATATAATATAATATAATATAATATAATATAATATAATATAATATAATATAATATATATATGTTATGGTATGGTATGAGATGATATGATACAATATGATATGATACGATATAATATAATATAATATAATATAATATAATATAGATATGTTATGGTATGGTATGAGATGATATGATGCAATATGATATGATACGATATAATACAATATAATATAATATAATATAATATAATATAATATAATATAATATAATATAATATAATATAATATAATATAATATAATATAATATAATATAATATAATATAATATAATATAATATAATATAATGGTGTGGTTTTATAATATTATCTGTATTAAATTATGTGTTCATTTATCTCTGTAACATTGTGGTGCTGATCTCTGTGTTAAATTATCTATGTGACATCTATTGGTAACTTTATCTCTAAGACAGTGCGGTGATAAACAATTTGTTAAATTACCTCTCTGATAGTGTGGTGCTGAACTTTGGTTTAAATTATCTCTATCACAATGTGGTTCTAAAGTATGTGCTATATTATCTCTGTGACACTGTGGTGCTAATTTCTTTGTTAAATTATCTCAAACATGGGTTAAATAGTCACTGTTCCAGCGTTGTTCTCATCAATGAGATAAATGCTCTCTGTTTCACTCTTGTGTTGAACTGTGTAAACTTATCTCTGTTACCTTATGGTGATTAAAATAGCATAACATTACATACAATATAATGGTGTGGTGTTATAATATTATAATTATTGAAGTAATTAATTATGTGTTAACTTATCTCAGGCAAAGTGTGGTGCTGTGTGTTGAATTATCACTGTGAGACTGCAATGATAGACTGTCTTAAATTGTCTCTTTTGCAGTGTGTTCCTAAACTGTGTATGAAATTATTTCTGTGAGATTCTTAAATGTGTTACATTACCACAGTGATAGTGTGGTGCTAATTTTTGTGTTAAATTGTCACAAACATGGGATAAATTGTCTCTTTTGCAGTCTGGTTCTAAACAGTGACTAAAATGCTCTCAGTTTCAGTGTTTTGCTTAATATATTACCATATAAAATAATATATCAAAAGATAACATAACATAACATAATGTTGTATAACTATAACTATTTAATTATATAACTATGTGTTAATTTGTCTCTGACAGTGTGATGCTAATTTACATTACATTATCTCAAACATGGTTTAAATTATTTTTGCTGCAGTATGGATCATAACAATGAGTTCAATACTCTCTGTTACAGTGTTGTGCTTAACAGTGTGAAATTATCCCTTTTATGGAGTGGTGATTAATATAATGTAATACAACATAAAGAAATGTAATGAAATGCAATCTAATATAATGTAATATAATATAAAATATTGTAATGTAATGTATTATAAAGTAATATCATATAATAAGTAACATAATTAATATAATATAATATAAAATAATATAGTGTTTTGGTGTTATAATATTATCACTATTAAATAAATTAACTGTGTAAACCTATAACTGTGACAGTGTGGTGCTAAACAATGTTTTCAAGCATCTCAAATATGGGTTAAATTGCCTCTGTCTTAGTGTATTTCTAAACATTGAGTGAAATGCTCTCTGTTAATGTCTTGTCTCAAATTAAACCTTTTATTGAGTGGTGATTTATATAACATAATGTAATATAATATAGTATAATATAACATAACATGATATGATATGATATGATATGATATGATATGATATGATGATGTGATATGATATGATATGATATGAAATGATGTGGTGTCATGTCAGGTCATGTGATATGATATGATATATGCTATAAAGTATATATAGTATGATATGACAAGATGTACTATAATGGTGAGGTATTATAATATAACTATTACATTAATTGTGTGTATATTTATCTCTGTGACAGTGTGGTGTTAAACTTTCTGTAAAAATAGCTCTACGATAGTGTTGTACTGAACTTTATGTTAAATTATCTGTCTAACAGTGTGGTGATTAAATGTGTTAAATTATCTCTGTTACAGTGTAGTTCAAAACTGTGTGAAATTATCCCAGTAATGCAGTGGAGATTATAATAACATAATATGCAACATTATAATGTAATACAATATAATATAATGAAGGTATTATAATATTATGAGTATTAAATTAAATAACTATGTGTTAATGTATGTCTTTGACAGTGTGGTACTAACTTATGAGTTATGTTATCTCAAACATGGGTTAAATTGTCTCTCTTGCAGTGTGGTTCAATACACTGGGAACAATGCTCTCAATTACAGTGTTGGGCTTAACTGTGTGACATTATCCCTCTTACGGAGTGGTGATTAATATCAAATAATATAATATAAAATATTATAATATAGGATAATATAATATACTATAATATAATAATATAATATAATATAATATCATATAGTATTGTATTATGATAACATATGATATCATATGATAAAATCATATCATAGTATATTATTTATATTTTATATTACATAACATTATATTATATTACGTTCTATTGTATAGTATGCATTATATTATATATTATATTATATTATATTATATTATATTATATTATATTATATCATATCATATTTCTTATATCATATCATACATATTATATTATATTATATTATATTATATTATATTATATTATATTATATTATCACTCAAAATGGATAACTTCATAGAGTTAAGCAAAACATTGTAATACAATGCATTATTTAGAACCACACTACAAGAGAGGAACTTTAACCTTGTTTGAGATAATTTAACACATAGATTAGCAGCACACCCTCACAGTGAAAATGAAATGCATTTAATCAACACACTGTTTCAAAGGTAATTTGCTTTATAGTTCATTAGCACACTATCACTGATATAGTTAACACCACCCTTTCACAGAGATATTGTATCATATCAAGATATGATATGACATGGCAGGATATGATATGAAATGGTCTGAAATATTATAATATAATGGTGTGGTGTTCTAATATTATAATTATTACATTAATTAACTATGTGTTAATTGCTTTAAATGTGTTACATGATTTCTTTGACAGTGTGGCACTACTTATAGTGATAAATGATCTAAAACATGGGAAAAATTGTGCCTGTTGCAGTATGGTTCCAAAGAATGAGTAAAATGCTCTTTCTTACTGTGTTGGGCTTAAATATTTAAATTATCTATTTATAGTGTGGTGATAAATATAATATAATATAATATAATATAATATAATATAATATAATATAATATAATATAATATAATATAATATAATATAATATAATATAATATAATATAATATAATATAATATAATATAATGCTGTGGTGTGATAATATAACTATCAAATTAACAAACTATGTTATCTCTGTGACAGTGTGGTGCTAAACTATGTGTTAAATTAACTTAAACATGGGTTAAATTGTATCTCTTATAGTGAGGTTCTAAACAATCAGGTAAATGCTCTGTGTTACAATGTTTTACTTAACTCTTTGAAATTATCCATTAAGGGGTGGTGATTAACATAACATAATATATTATAATATAATATGATCTAGTATGATATGATATGATATGATTTGATTTTATATGACATGATATATGATAAAAATATAATACATTATGATATGATTAGATATAACAAAATATCATATAATGTACTATAATATAGCACAATACAATATAATATAACATAACATAACATCATGTAAAGTAACGTAATGTAACGTAAGATAATATAATATACGATGATGGTGTGGTGGTATTATATTATAACAATTAAATTAACTGTGTTATTTATTCTCTATGACAGTGTGGTATAACCATCTCACATATAGATTAAATTGTCTCTCTTGTAGTATTTTTCTAAAAAATGAGTTCAATCCTCTCTGTTACAGTGTTGTGTTTTACTGTGAAAATGTCCCTGTTACGGAGTGGTGATTAGTATAATATAATAAGATATATGATATGATATGATATGATATGATATGATATGATATGATATGATAATGATATGATATGATATGTGCTATATGATTTGATATGATATCATATAATATAATAATAAAGTATAGAATAGAATAGTATGGTATAGTATAATATGATATAGCATAATATAATGTTATAATATAATATAACACTGGGTTAGTTATAATATTATAATTATTAAATTAATAAACTATGTGTTACTTTATCTCTGTGTCAGTGTGGTGCTAAACTATGTGTTAAAATATCTCGCAATAGTGTGGTGCTGAACTATGTGTTAAATTACGTAAACATTTGTTCAATTGTATCTTTATAGTGAGGTTCTAAACAGCCAGGTTATCTCTGTAACAATGGTGTGATCAACTGTGTGAAATTATCCATTATGGAGTCGTGACTAATATAATATAATATAATATAATATAATATAATATAATATAATATAATATAATATAATATAATATAATATATATAAATATAATATAATATAACATAATATATATATAATATATTATATTATAATATGATAAGACATGATTTGATATGATGTGATATGATATAATATAAAAAAATAATATAATATATTATAATATGATTGGATATGACATAATATCATATAATGTAATATGATATAATATATTATAATTTAATGTAATTTAATATAATGTACTATAATAATAATATAATAAATAAACATAAAATAACTATAAGATAGCAAATATAATATAATATAATATAATGGTGTTGTGTTATAATATTATAACTATTAAATTAACTGTATTATTTTTGTCTATGACAGTGTGGTGCAAAACTATGTGTTAAATTATCTCAAATATAGGTTAAATTTTCTCTCATGTAGTGTGGTTCTAAACAAGGAGTTCAATCCTCTCTTTACAATGTTGTGCTTAACTATGTGAAACTGTCCCTGTTACGAGTGGTGATTAATATAATATATTAAGATATATGATATGATATAATATAATATAATATAATATAATATACTAGAAAATTATATGACATAACATAACATACCATAATATATTATAATATGATAAAGTATGATATAACATATACGATTTGATATTATATGATAAAAAATATATATACATATTGTATATGATATAATATAATATAATATAATATAATATAATATAATATAACATAATATAATATAACATAATATAACATAACATAATATAACATAATGTGGTGTTATAATATAACTATTAATTAAGTGTGTTATTTTCTCTATGACAGTGTGGTGCAAAACTATGTATTAAATTATCTCCAAACATAGGGTTAAATTGTCTCTCTTGTAGTGTGGTTTAAACAAGGAACACAATCCTTTTGTTACAGTGTTGTATTTAACTGTGAAAATTTCCCTGTTCTGGAGTGGTGATTAATATAACATAATAAGATATATGATGATATGATATGATATGATTTGATATGATATATACTATAATATAGTATAGAATAGAATAGTGTAGTATAACATAATATAATATAATATAACGCTGTGGTGTTATAATATTATAACTATTAAATTAATAAACTATGTATTACTTTATCTCTGCAGTAGTGTGGTGCTGAACTATGTGTTAAATGACCTTAAAAATGTGTTCAATTGTAGCTCTTATAGTGAGGTTCTAAATAGTCAGGTTATCTCTGGAACAATGGTGTGATTAACTGTGTGAAATTATCCATTACGGAGTTGTGACTAATATATAATATAATATAATATAATATAATATAATATAATATAATATAATATAATATAATATAATATAATATAATATATAAAATGATATAATATAATATAATAGAACATAACATAACTCTATATAATATATTATATTCTAATGATATGATATGATATGACATGATTTGATATGATGTGATATGATATAATATAAAAATATAATATATTATAATATGATTGGATATAATAATATCATATAATGTAATATAATATAATATATTATAATGTAATTTAATGTAATATATATAATAATAATATAATATAATATAATATAATATAATATAATATAATATAATATAATATAATATAATATAATATAATGTAATAACATAAAATAACATAACATAAGGTAGCATAATATAATATAATTTAATATAATATAATATAATGGTGTGGTGTTATAATATAACTATTAAATTAACTGTGTTATTTTTGTCTACGACAGTGTGGTGCAAAACTATGTGTTAAATTATCTCAAGTATTGGTTAAATTTTCTCTCTCTTGTAGTGTGGTTCTAAACAAGGAGTTCAATCCTCTCTGTTACAATGTTGTGCTTAACTATGTGAAAGTGTCCCTGTTACGGAGTGGTGATTAATATAGTATATTAAGATATGTGATAGGACACAATATGATATAATATAATATACTATAAAATTATATGACATAACATTCATAATATTATATGATATAATATAATATAATATAATATAATATAATATAATATAAAAAAAATAATAGACTTGTAGATATACTATAGTATAATATAATATAATATAATATAATATAATATAATATAATATAATATAATATAATATAATATAATATAATATAATATAATAATAATATAATATAATGGTGTGGTGTTATAATATTATAAGTATTAAATTAATTAACTACATGTTAATTTATCTCTGTGACAGAGTGAATTGCTAATGTATGCATTAAATTATCACAAACATGGGTAAAATTGTCTCTTGTTGCTGTGTGGTTGAAAACAATGAGTTCATTGCTCTAAAAGTGTTATGCTAAACTGTGTAAAATTATCCCAGTTACAGAGTGGTGATTTATATAATATAATACAATATAATACAAATACTATAGGTATAATGGTGTAGTGTTATAATACTTATAGCCCAGATATTCAAACTGCACCCAAAAGTGCAACTATGAGAACAAGTGCAAGTCACTGTGCCCATGCACAAAGTGCGATATTCAAAACTGCGCCAGGTCAAGATGCGCCTGTAGCTCACAACTGAATATTGCACCACCTGCCATAGCAACCAGGGATGTGCAGTTGCAGCATATCAGATGCACCATAGCACAACCAGGGATGCTCATGCTGACGCAGTTCAGATTGCCATAGTGCAACCTGGATGCCCGAGCAGCAGGGCAGCAGTGCAACAGCACAACAGGGATGCAGACAGGATGCAGGCCACCACCCACACCACAGATGGGCAGAGGGCACACAGCAAAATAGACATCACCTCCACACCCCATGCACTGCACAACGGTGGAGAGCTGGAATAACCACCACCCATGGATACCAGCAACCAACCCACAGCGGCCATGGTGCCCCAGCACACCCTCTGGCAAGCTGTGACTGGTACACAAGGAGGGCTGACCACCCCAGACCACACCATCCCACCAATGCAGAGCACACCCTGCACCATGATCTCCATACACCCTGCCCAGGAGTAGCACCCAAAAGTGCAGGACACCCCATGCATGCCACCACCCCACTGTGACAATGTAACCCTGTACCATGGAGCCATGCAAGGCAGCCCCACCATGGGCACCCTGCAGCAGGCGGTGGCAGACAGTGATGCAACAGATGCATACACAGTGCCACCCTGTATGTCCCCTGAGGTACAGCTGAGAGACAGACCATGTGTCAGCACAGAGGTACCCATGCAACAGGGCATGCCCCGGACCCCACCACCAGCGGTACAGCACCCTGCACACCCTCCCAAGGACACATCCTGTCCCAGCACTGGCCACAACAGCCAGCACAGACACGCACAGTGTAGCATGGAGGCATGCACCACACAGGATGCAACACAGTGCATGGACAAACACCACCCAATACCCAGGGCACACCAACACAGGGACACAGTAGCAGGTCAAACAAGCCACTGGCGTGTGGCCCACGGCTGATATGTACACACGGCCAGCACCCCTACTGTGCACAGGTGTGCCTGCCACCCTGCACAGGCACCATGAAGCTGTATGCCACCAGCATGCTGCGGAGCACAAGAGACAGACACTGGAGCACATCCCTGCAACAGACACAAGCAACAGCATGGATGGTGGACAACAACAGCGGAGGCCACAGTGTCACGGAGGCAGACATGCACCATACTGGTGATGGCGGTCAACCTGGCATTGTGCAGGTACAGTTGTTATCCAGCATGTACAGCCACCACTGATGTACCAGCAGACTGTGCATATCACAGACATGCAAGGTGTCAGCTGCACAGGCCAGGGATGGTCTGACAGGGGAGCCATGCACACAGTGCAGTCCCCATGGACCACTGTGGTGTTTGGGATGCAGTGAACAGAGAACATAGAACATAGACTTTGATGGCAGATAAGGGACGCTAGGCCCATCTAGTCTGCCCATTTCCTACTACAGGATAGGGCCACAGATCCTATTTAACCAACAGCCTATATCTTCCTGCCCCCACAAGAATTGCCTTATGTCTGTCCCATGCACTTCTTGAATTCTCCCACAGTTTTAGACCCCACAACCTCCTCAGGAAGGCTGTTCCATGCATCCACTACCCTCTTTGTGAAATAATACTTCCTCACATTGCCCCTGAACCGCCCTCCTTCTATCTTTAAATTGTGTCCCTTGTTCTTGCAAGTCTCTTTTCTGAAAGATGCTACCCTCTTGGACTTTGTTGATTCCTTGAGGTATTTGAAAGTTTCTATCATGTCCCCCTCTCCTTCTTTCCTCAAGGGTATACATATTAAGCTCCTTTAGTCTCTCCTCATACGGCTTCTCTTGCAGACCCTGCACCATTTTAGTTGCCTCCTCTGGACTGCCTCTATCCTGTCTATGTCCTTGCGGAGATGGGTCTCCAGAACTGGACACAGTATCCAGATGGGGTCTCACCAACTGTCTGTACAGAGGGATAACAACTTCCTGTTTTCTGCTGCTGATGCCTCTCCTATACATCCCAGTATACCCCGGCCCTCCCTACTGCCTTCTCACATTGCTTGCTAACCTTAAGGTCATCTGATATAGATTACCCCCAGGTCCCTTTCCTGTTTTGTTGTTGTTACTACCTCCCCACCCATTGTATATTCTTCCCTGGGTTCTTGTTTCCCAGGTGCATTATTTTGCACTTTTTGCATTGAATCCTAGCTGCCATACGTCAGACCATTCCTCCAACCTTGCCAAGTCCTTTTCATCCTTTCCATGCCTCCTGTGTATCAACCCTGTTGCAGATCTTTGTGTCATCTGCAAAAGGCATACTTTCCTTCAGTCCCTCTGCAATGCCACTGATGAAGACATTAAAAGGACTGGACCCAATACTGAACCCTGTGGTACCCCACTAGTAACAGCCCTTTCTTCAGAGTGGACTCCATTTACAATTACCTTCTGTGTCCTGTTGTCCAGCCAATGTTTTGCAGGCTACCACCCTGGGACTCACTCCCCAGGCTGGTTAATTTGACTAATAATCTTTTGTGTGGGACTGTGTCAAATGCCTTGCTAAAGTCTAGGTAGGCCATGTCACAGCCCCTCCCTGGTCTACTACTTTGGTCACCCAGTCAAAGAAATCTATTAGATTCATCTGACATGACCTTCCCACTTTGAACCCATGCTGCCTTGGATCCTGTGCTCCACTGACCTCTAGGTACTCAACTATTCTTTCCTTCAAGTGACTCCATCACTTTCCCTACCACAGAGTCAGACTAACAGGTCTGTAGTTTCCTGCCTCTGTCTTGGTCCCACTTTGTGAAGGAGATCACATCCACCTTCCTCCAGTCCTCGGGTACCACACATCCTCCATGATTTATTAAAAGAGTAGCCAGTGGTTTCACTAGTTCCTTCCTTAATTCTTTTAGAATTCTGGGGTGAATTCCATCAGGACCCATTGCTTTGTCCACCTTCAGTTTTAGGAGTTCTTGCAGAACCCTTTCTTCTGTGAAAGGACTGGGATCGACCCCCTATCAGGAGTGCTTCTGTTAATTGGATTAGACACTTCCCCTCCTCTTTGTGAATACTGAGCAGAAATATTCATTCAGTATTCCTGCTTTTCACTGTCCCCTCTGCCCACCCATTTTATTCTATTCAGCCTCACTATCCCTCCCTTTGTCTTTCTCCTCGCTGATGTACCTATAAAAGGTTTTATCCCCTTCTTAACTGAGTTGGCTATCTTTTCCTCAGTTTGGGCCTTTGCTATTCTGACTTCCCTCCCTGCTTCTTTCTGCCTTAACTGGTACAGCTCTCTGTCCTGCTCCTTCTGTGTTTCCTTATACTTCTGGAATGCTCTTTTTCTTCCTGACTTTCACAGCCACCTCTCTTGAGAACCATAGTGGCTTTTTCTTTCATTTTCATTTGTTTATTTGCTTCACACAAAGGCTTGTTGCCTCTGTGATGGCAGTTTTGATAATTCCCCATTGTTGTTCCACACCTCCTTCTAGCCTGTTTGCTAGCGCTTTTCAAGGCACTCTCCATCTTGCCAAAGTCAGCCCTCCTAAAGTCCAGTACCCTCACTTTTGTTGGCTTGACTCTGTAGCTGAGTTTAACGACACCACACTGTTTGATGGTCACTTGTCCCCAGATGGCAACCCACTTCTAGATCTGAGATCCTCTCACTGCCCCCATTTGAGAGTATGAGGTCTAAGATTGCTCCCTCAGAGTGGGTTCCAAACTAGCTGCCTAAGCCTGCCACCTGTAGGGCATCAAGAATGGCCCTGCTCTTGGATGTCACTGCAGCAAATGTGCTCCAGTTAACATCTGGCATATTCAGGTCTCCCATCAACAGTATATCCCCTTTCTCTGCCATTCTAAAATGCCTTCCATCATATCCTTGTCCATTCCTTCCCCTGACATGGGGGTCTGTACAAACCCTGTGCAGATTGTGGTGCCCTTTCCAGTCTCCAAGGTGACCCACATTGCCTCCTCTCCTCCTGTTTACTCTTTTGTTCAGTTGCTTTTATCCCTTCCTTTACATAGAGCTACTCCCCTCTTCTCCCCTGCCTGTCTCTCCTGTAGGTTATGTTACCCTGGTATGTTAACATCCCAGTCATGGTTCTCTGTGTACCATGTTTCTGTGACTGCTACGATATCCAGGCATCCTCTTCCATTAAGGCCACCAGCTCAGGGCTTGTTGCCCAGACTACGAGCATTGGTACTCATTACCCTCCATTTCCTGATGGCCTTACCCCTTTTGCCCCATCCCTGTCCTTCTTGCCTTTGTCACTTTCTCCATTTACCCTGCCCTTCTCCCTATCGACACCTCCATGCTGGTGTTTGCCACACTTACTACCGTGATTTTTGGGGGCTAGATTTTCCTGCTCCTTTCCAGTGCCTCCCCTTGGCTAGTTTAAAAGCTTGCCAATGAAGCATTTAAACCTATCACCTAGGATCCTGGTTCCCCTCCCAGACAGATGCAGCCCATCATGCCAGTATAGGCTTGCATCACTCCATGTGGACCCCAGTCCCCAATGAAGCCAAATCCCTGAGCTCCACACCAGTTTTTCAACCACTGATTGAATCCCATGGTATGGAACACCCTAGCCTCTCCTATGCCACAGATGGGTAGCACCTCCGAGAAGGTTACCATGCGTGCTACTTGACTAAGGCCCCTCCCCAATTCCACAAACTCTTCCTGCACTTCTCTAATCCCTTTCTTAGCCAGGTCATTTGTCCCTAGGTGGACAATGGCATCCAGCTCCCTTCCCTGTGCAGCTGCTCTGGCAATCCTGAGGATTCGCTCCCTGTCCCTGCAAGCCATTGCACCAGGCAGGCATCTTACCTCCCTCTCCTCTTCCTCCCCCAGTTCTACCTTCCTAACAATGGAGTCCCCCACCAGGAGTTGTTTCCTTCCTGTGCAGGGTCCCCTGCCACCCTCCTGTGGGTCTTCTTTGTGGAGGTTCCCAGCATCCTCCTTGGTCTCCACTGTGGGTGACTCCATAGAGGAACCACACTTTGCCAAGAATGGCATAGGGGTGTGGAGAGTACAGCTGGAGGAATGCACTTCTGTTTCCACCACCCTCACCTCTCTGGGCTCACTGTGGTCCAGCCACTTCTCTTTCTTGGCAACCTCTGAGGCAGCGGCAGTGGCACTGGTGGTCCCTGGATGGAAGGAGGTCCCAGAAATCCTGGCCAACTCCAGTCTGGAGATGAGCAACCTCCTCCCTCAGCCCAGAGAGGTGCCTGCAGATAGGACAACACCGCATCCTCAGAGACGTCTCCCGGAAGACTGCTGCTCCACAGCCACTGCACTGCACTCCAATCATGTCTTATTTCTGACCCTTAACTGTTTTGCAATCCTTACTCTTTCTTCTGTTTTTCTTTCTCTCTTACTTTCTGCCTGTGTGCCCTAAGCTCCTGATTGTCCTGATCTGAGACAAGAATATCCCTATGTTTCTCAGTAGACCCCTTACTTGCTCAGGCAGACCTCCAGCAACTAGAGGGCCAGGAAGCTACTCTTGCCCTTCTAGGATGGTGGGTCTTTAGTGGTTCTGTGATCACTCACTTCCTGCTCCCAAACAGGAAGGTTCCTGTTGTCAGTCAAATCCTGTGCCTATAAAAATAGGAGACTAACTTTGGGTGGAGGAAGGAAGGAGGGCAATATAGTCCCAGTAGAGAAGTCCAGTCTTAAGCAGTCATTTCTCCTGGTGTCTTCTGCCAAGCTATTAGCAGAGATCTTTCTAAAGGCAGTCTTTAAATGTAGATTCCTTCTAGCTAAAGCCACTCCCCCTACTTACTAGATCTTTCTACAAGTAATTTCAAACCTCACAGCTATTAAGTCCTTTTCCAATCACTAGGATTTACACCTAGATAACTGTTCAGATAACCATTCAGTTCAGTTAACTCAGACAAACACACACTTTCTTTTGTTTTGTTTGTTAGTTTTTTTACCCTAAATTAAAAGTCCAAGTACAAAGAACAACACACAAACCACAGACAGTGACTGATCTCCCCGCCCACACCATAGGCGGTTCCCTTCTGGACACACACATGCCCATGCTTGCAACACCCCTGACGCCATGCACACCACTGCAGCTGAGCACCTGTAGCCCACTGCAAATCATAGACCACCACAGTTGTCATAACAAAACAAATGTATTAAAAAGAGGTAAGAAACAAAACTATTTACAAAGATTTACAATGGGGGGAAGGGCCACATACCAGGTAGGGGTGGGTAAGTGGCAGAGAGTGAACATATAAGGAGGGAAGAAGGGGTGTGAGTTTGGGTCAGGGGTGAAATGTTTCTGGGGCATGGGGCCTATTGTCTGCCCACTCTCTTCCTCCTGTGGTGCCCGATGTGCTCCGCCTCCTGACCCCGTGCCACTCCATCCACTGGGATCTCCAGGGATGCCACGCCCGCCCTTCCGTAGCTCCTGCATGCCCCTTTCAATGGCCATCAGTCGCCATCCACCCTAGGATAAAGGAGCAGAGTCAATACATGTGACTGTCCAGCCCCCTGCAGCCTACACATTGTGGATGGCATACAGCTGTGTGCCACGCCCCTGTGATGGTGTGTGGCCACCCAAAGTGACTGCATCCACAAGACCTGCCTAACCCAGGCACCCCACGAAATGTGGACTGCACCACCTACCGCCCATGTCCTGCACAGCACCACCGTGGCCATACAGTGACATGGCTATGAAGTGCAAAGGAAGTGGCACAGCCATGGACCACCACTGACACACTCCCAGACATGCAGAGCCACTGGACAGTGCTGACTGTAACAAGTTGCGTCCAGAGCAGTGGTGTCTGTGGATGGTGGCCGTGCCCCGCTGCCCGCCCTGTTACACATCATGCAATAGTAATCATGGATGTAAGGCACTCACCATCATCAGGCTGGTCCCTGCACCTCTGTGGTCTGGCATTCCCTCCCAGCCTGCTGGTCCTGTTGGCAGCACCTCCTCTCCCTTGCAAGCCAGTGCTCCTCTGGGAATAAGGTGCAAACATGGAGAGAGGAACATCAGTACAATCCAGTAGCAAAGTCCCCCCACCCTGTGTGTGTGTGCAATCCCACACAGCCATACCCATCCACCCCCACCCCAATACCACCACCACGGCCCCCCATGTGCCAGACACATGCAACCGTGATACCCATATGTATGTTAACAGTGTATGAATGGGGCATCTACCTGGCCTTGGCACCGTGCCCTTCTGGCATGTGCTGGCAGGTGGGCAAGCCTGTCTGGGTCCCTGCGCTGGAGGTCCCCATATCGGTGGTGACACTGCTCGACCATGCTCGCCCAATTCCTGTAGCCTCCTCCGGTTCCGATACCACCTCCTCGATGCTGCTCCTGGCCCTGTCCAGTGCATCTCCCTCAAAGTACCCCAGCATATTTGGTCTACTATAGCCACAGTCACCAGCTCCACCTGGCTCCAAACAGCAGCCCTCCTCCTTGCCATTTCTAAAGCTGGTTGGAGTCAAAATGGCACTCGGTAGCGCAGTCTGCCACGTACAGATGCTGTGTGGTACAACGCTGCCATTCCCTATCGCATTGTCACCAAACAGCACGATAGTGGAGCACCCATGTGGATGCATGATGCCTAGGGGCAAAGGTCAGGCACCAGGTCAAGGGTCTCTTGCACACGGACCACCACAGCGTGATTAGTACTCAATAGTGTAGCATGATTGGGTGCCTGTTGACCGCACCTCCTGTAACCCAGTCTCGTGCTGTGGCCACAGTGTGCCCTCTGACACAGTGCCACAGCACCATATGTGTGAACAGTGTGGTAGCACCACTGGCACAATGGTATGCCCTGCATTTGCCTCCACGCACAACACATCAGCAGGTGCATCACCCCAGCTATTCACCTTTCGGTGTGTACTGCGCATGTCACGAAATGTGCACTTGCCTGAGCACATTCAACACAATTGTGCAAAGTGCAGCAGCCCAATATTCAGCTGGCATACAGATCAGCTAATCAGCCATTCAGTGGCGCGGATGCTGCATTCCATCCACTATAATTGCACCTGCATTTGCATGTGTTGCACTATAAAAACGCATTGGGCTGCACTGCGATAGTGGTTATGCAGTCAATGGCGGTGAGTTGCATGCTGCGGAGTATGGACTGTGATGTGGACATGCATGGGACTGCACAGTCACAGGTAACACCTGTCATTCTCACAGGATGAATAATGAGTGATCGTGAGGGTGGAGGAGGAACGAGACATGGGAAAGAAGGGGACCTCACAAAGGCAGAAACAGATGCCCTTTGGGAATACCTTGACTAGGCACTGCTCAGCAGCGGTGGGAACGCAAGAAACCCAGCCTGCTGTACGGGAAGAGGAGGCAAGTGCCATCATGCATGGCAGCCACCAGCAGTCTGTGCAAGTGCAACAAAAGATGGGCAGAACGGGATTGAGACAAGTGGCTGCCATCAGGGCATACGGTCTGTAACCAATGGGACAGCCACCAGTGCAACATACCCCACAAGAAGGTGGGTTGCTGGCAGCATGCATGTGCCGCACGGTGTTCAGGTGGTGGATTCAGATGAATGGTAGCCTCACTGAATGATGAGTCCTGGTCTGTAATGGGGGTGACAGGCCTGCGGTGGCACCATTGATCCCACGAGTAGCAGCTGGACAGGCAGTCTCAGCAGTCACCAATAGCCATGAAAGGTATGTGTGAGGGGCATCAATGCACCACCTGGACATGCCCAGGCCTGGCCCGCAATGCAGCACCACCTCAGGGTGCTGCCCATCAGGACCATGAACACCAAAGGGACATGCCAATCAGGCAGATGACCATAGAAAACACACCATACTCAAAAGTCAGTCAGTCAGCAGGTGCGACATGATGGTGGTGGATACGCCAGTGCAGCTCTGCCAGGCGAAAGTGGTGCAGCAGAGAATGCTCTCCTTCTGGCGAGGATGGGCAGATGCTGGAGGATGTGACTGCTGCCATTGACAGGCAGAACAGGCAATCACAGCTGTCAGAGTGCAATGGGCATACAGTTGTTGCCCATGCATCGGAACCATGCAGTTATACACCCCGTTCCCGGCATCATGTGACACCCTCCTTGTCGACACCAGGTTCAGCTGTGGGCATCCTGAGCATGCTGGCACAGGATGTTCTGTAATCCAGAACCATGAGCACAGTCCTTTCATGCAGCAGAACCCCTGGGGACTGCCCATACCACCCAAGACCTTTCAGCCTGTCACTGCTGGTGGGTCGTGGTGGGCCACCACACATCCATGGTGGCCGTGGCACTGTAGCGCATGACTGAACTGTCCCACCATGCTGTCTGCATTACCATGAGCCTACCTGTCCACCCAATAACAGACACTTGACCTGCCATGCAGTGGCCAGGCTGCCACCCTTCCTGGAATCTGCAGAACACCCTCAATGGTACAACACTGCATGCCTGGCAATCCTCTCTCCGCCTTTGGGGTCGGTATAGCTCCTCGGCTGTCCCCAACTGTTGCAACCATGCCTGATAGCACACCTTCTCTTTAATCATCCTCCTGTCTGCCCATCTCTTCATGCACTCCTGCAGGGAGCTGATAGCTCTATGCAGGTTTACAGCATGTGCCTCCTCCATGCAGCAGTACAGGCCTGTGGTGTCTCTGGCATCCACAGAAGTGGCTCATGGTCTAGGTAGCCCTTGAACAGTCATCATCTCAGCCTTCGTGATGGCCTCTCCTCCTCACAACTCATTCCTCTTCCTCCACAACTCGCTCAGTCATGATTCAGCCTGTGAATGACAGGTGTTACCTGTGACTATGCAGTCGCATGTCCCAAATCCACAATCACATGCCCAAACAGCATGCAGTAACAGCTATGACCAGTGCAACCCAATGTAGCACTTTGCTCGCCGCAACCCATGCAAATGGGCGAAGGCGCATCTTTGATGGATGCAAATGCGTATCTGTGCCATTGAACGCTGATTAACCCGGTTGCATACGGCTGAATAAGCCGCTTTGCACAGGGTATGTTAAGCCAAAGGTGCAGATTCTGTGACATGCACCGGTATACTAACTGCAGATGCCGGGTTGATAAGCAGGCACCTGCCACACTACTAATATGCCATGCATGGGAGGCAATGCAGGGCACAGACCCATGTGCCAGTGGCACTAGCACTGTTCACCTATATGACACTGTAACACTGGGGCCGTAGGTGCACTGGGGCAATAGTGTGTAGCCGGCTACAGGAGGTGGAACACGACACAATCGCACTAGATACATTAGCCGCCGTGTAGGGCCCATAGCATGTCGACCTTGGCCCCTATCACATCGTCACTCACGATTTTCCTATCGTGCTGTTTAGTGACTGCGTATAGGAATGGCAGCACTGCGCATAACATCTACACGCTGGAACCGTGCTGCAGGTGCCATTACAACTTAACTGAGCAGGGATGGTGTGGAGGGCAGTGCAGTGGAGCCAGGTGGAGATGGCAGACTGGGTTGCCATTGTGGGCCACATGTTGGCCACTATTTGGTGAAGATACCCTAGACTGGGGCCAGGGTAGGTGTGTGGGAGGTGGCTGGCATGGAGGAAGGCCACCGGTGTGAAGACAGATAAGTGAACGATCGCCACAGATATGGGGACCTGGGCGGAGGGACCGGACCTGCTTGCCTGCAGGCACATGCCAGGAGGGGCATGGGTGCCACCAGTAGGTGCAACATCCACCTTTTATCTTCCAGACAGGTATCACTGTTGCATGTGTCCGGCATGTGGGGCCATCCAGTGGTGGCGTGGAGGTGTTCAGGTTGTGGGGTGGATGCGTCTGGCTGGGTGGGATTGCACACACATGGGGGACTTTGCTACAAGTTGACTAACAACCTCTCTCCCATGTGACCTTGCAGGCCCAGACAAGTGCGGCTGGTGAGGAGGAGGCGCAACAGGGAGACCATCCAGACGGGAGGCGAAGGTCCACGAGGTGAAGAACCAACCTGATGGTGATGCCATACATGATTACTATTGTATGCTGTGTAACGAGGGTGGGCAGCAGGCATGGCCACCATCCGTTGACACCACTACCATCCATACAACTTGTGATCAGCACCAGTAGCACTGCATGTCTGCAAGTGCATCAGTGATGTCCATGCATGCACCTGAGTACATGGCTGTGCCACTGCCTTTGGCACGCATGCATCACACAGGTCAGCCACAGTGGTGCTGTGGGATTTGCCGATGATTGTGTGCAGCAGTCCTGAGCTGTGTGCGCCTGGGTGGGCAGGTCTTGTGGATCACGATCACTGTGGGTGGTCACACCATCACAGAGGCATGTCCTGGCCATATGCCATGCAGTTGATGGGCTGCAGAGGCTGTGCATTCACACCTATTGACTCTGGTCCTTGTCCTAGGTGGACTGGCGGCTGCAGGAAATCAGAGCGACACCAGGAGTCCAACATGTTGGAGCCTCCTAGATCCTTGAAGGATAGACTGGTTCGGAGTAGGACAGCGGCATGGTGGAGGCAGCGACAGTGATCCGGGCTCCTACACAGCGTACTAATGCCCCTGATTTTCCCTATCCATGGACCACTCACACCCCTTCCCTCTACATTTGTTCACCCCTACCCACCCCACCTTGTTTAACCCCCACCTTTGTAAAGATATGTATATTTGGTGTGATATTTAATACATTTGTTTGATATACCTAATATGGTGGTCTCTGTTTTGAGTGGGCTATAGGTACTCAGCTGCAGTGGTGTGCATAGTGTCAGGGTGGTGCAGTCATGCGTGTGTGTATGTCCATGGGAAGTAACTATGGTGTGGGAGTAGCTATCAGTACTGTCTGTGGTGTGTGTGTTCACTGACCTGTGTACATGGTCCATGCTCTGTGTCACTTGGCACCCCAGTCAGCCATCCATGGCCTGCAGCAGGCACCTGCATGTCTGTGACCTGTATGGTCTGCTGGCATGTCAAGGGGTAGCTGTCCCATGCAGGACAGCTACTTTGAACAATGGTGGGTTGCCTCCTGCACTGTTGGTGCATGTCTGTGGGTGACACTGTGGCCTCTGCTGTTGCTGTCTCCCACATACTCCCACTTATGTGTTGCAGGGATGTACACCACTGTCTGTCACTTATATATAGCAAATGCTGGTGGCTCAAGCTCCACAGTGCCTGCAGGTGGCTAGCACTCACTGCATCAGTGCTGGCTATGTGTACACAATTCCCATGCCCATGCTGTGGGCAGGTTCCCAACACTGTGTCCTGTGCTGGTGTGCCCTGGGCACGGTGGGTGTTTGTCCATGCACTGTGTTGCATCCTGTGTGCGGTTCATGCACCACTGTGAAGCCTGCACTGGCTGTTGTGGCTGAGTCTGGAGGGTGTGTCCGCGGGAGGTGTGCAGGTGCTGTACACTGGTGAGTGGGGTCAAGGCATGCCCTCTCACGTGTGGGTACCTCGTGTGCCCCATGGTCCAATCAGTGTACCTTGGGGATGTGCATGGCAGCATGTGTCTGATCATTGCATCCTGTGCTGCCCCCACTGATGGGTGTCATGGTAGTGCTGCCATGGTTCTATGGTGCAGGGTTGCATTGTCACAGTGGGGTAATGGCATGCATGGGGTATCCAGCACTGGTGGATGCTGCCTGGGCAGGGTGTCCAGGGTCATGGTACAGGGTGGGGTGTGCTCTACGTGGTGAGATGCTGTGGCACAGGGTGGTCAGCCCTCATGTGTACCGTCTGGCTGCCAGGGTGTGATGAGGCACCATGGCCTGGCTGTGGGTTGTTGTGGTCTCCGTGGGCAGTAGTATTAGCCCTCCCAGTTGTGCAGTGCATGGGGTGTGGGGATGATGTCTGTTCTACTGTGTTCTTCTGCCATCTCTGCTGGGTGGTTGGCCCTGCATCCCTGGTTTTGCTGTTGCATTACTGCCCTGCTGCTGAGGCATCCCTGATTGCCTGCTCATCTGGACTGCTCAGCTAGACATCCCTGGTTGTGCTATGGCGCATCAGATACGCTCAGTTTCACCTCCCTAGTTGTGCTGTGCATTGGGTGGTGCAATATTCATTAGGTCGACATGGGTGCATCTTGGCCTGCGCGGTTTGAATAGCACTTCTTGCACATGGGCGCAATGGACTTCGTCTCCTGCTGTGGCGCATTTTTGTGAGTTGACTATCTGGGCCATTGTTTAGAGCTATGCTGCAACAGGAGACAATTATCTCACTTTGAGAAAATTTAACACATTAATTAGTGCCACTGTCACGAAGTAGTGACTATAATTATAAGTTACTTACATAATATATATTATTACTACTATACATTAAATTATGTATATTTACCATGTTATATTATTATATCATATCATATCATATATGTATCATATCATATCATATCATATCATATCCATATCATATTACATCACATCACATCACATCACTCTTTATATCATATCAAATCGGTCATAGCATGCTATATCATATCATATCATATCATATCATATCATATCATATCATATCATATCATCCTTAATCACCACACTGCCAACAGAGAAAATTTCATACAGGCAAGCTGAACTCTGTAACATACAGCATTTATCTCACTGTTTAGAGCTACGCTTTTGCAAAAGAGACAATTTATCTCACTTTTGAGAAAATTTAATACGATAATTAGCACCACAATTTCCACAATGATAATATAACATATTTAACCTCTCTTTGCTCAGATAAATCGAACTCCTTAGAACTGCAGATATTTAACATATAGTTTAGCACCACACACTTTGCTAGATAAAATTAACAAATAGTTAATTAAATTTAATAATTTATTGATATAACAGCCATCATTATATTATATTATATTATATTATATTATATTATATTATTATATTAATCACCCACACTTTTACATGGATAATTCTGGGTTTGAACAACAACCTCTAAGAGATAATCTATATTCAATCACCACACTTTAAAGATAATTTATCACATAGTTAATTAATTTAATAGTTATAATATTATAACACCTCACCATTATATTATATCATAGCATATAATTTCATATCATATCGTATATCATATCATATTATTTCATTTCATATCATATCATATTATATTAAATTATATTTAGTAATCACCTCTCCGTAACTTTGGGATAATTTCACATGATTAAGCACAACCCTATAATAGACAGTATTCAACTAACTGTTTAGACCCTCACTACAAGACTTACAATTTAACAAATGTTTGACAGAATTTAACAAATAGTTCAGCACCGCACTATCGCAGAGATATTTTAACTCATAGTTTAGTACCCCACTGTCAGAGAGATAAATTAACACAGTTAATTAATTTAATAGTTATAATATTATAATACCACAGCATTATATTATATTATATTATATTGTATTATATTAAGTTATGTTACAGTATATTATATTATTTTATACTACAGCTCTGGGGTGGGGCATCATTAACAGGTGTGGGAAGGCAAAGCAGGGAGGATGAGGTAGCAGAGGTAGATATCATGCCAGGAGAGAGTGAGGAGCTCTCAGGTCCAATAAGATGGAGAAAGCACCAGGGCAGGATAAATTACATCCCAGAGTGCTGAAGGAACTGGTGGGTGCTAGCAAAACCCTGATGGAGCTCTTCAGCATTTCTCTGTGGACAGGGGTGGGTGCCCAGGATTGGAAGGTGGCATATGGTGCCGATCCACAAGTGGGGATCAAGAGAGGTGGCAGGGAACTACAGGCCCATCAGCCTGACATTGGTGGTGGGCAAGGTAATGGAGGGCAGTGTCAAGAAGACACTAGGGTGGGACCTGGAAAAGTTGGAGAGCCTAGACAATAGATAGCATGGATTCATCCTGGGGAAATCATGTCAGACAAACCTTGTGGAGTTCAATGACTGGGTGATGAGTGCCTTGGACATGGAAAGACCAGTGGACGTCCTCTTCCTTCACTTCAGCAAGGTGTTTGACTCTGTTACTCACGGGGCCTGTTGAATAATCTGGGAGAAATGGGGGTGGGGAACCAGATGATCAGATGGATAGGAAATTGTCTAATGAACCAGACCCAGAGGGTCATGGTTGGAGGATGGTCTCATCCTCAAGGAGGTTCGATGGTGGAGTCCCTCAGAGATCAGTCCTTGGGTCCCTCCTGTTCAATGCCTACATCTCTGACATAAGGAAGTGTATCAGGAGTTAGATAGTCTCGTTGTGGATGACTCTTAACTGGGGCAGTGGTGGAAGGGAGGAGGAAGGAGGTGGCCTACAGGGGGACCTGGAGGTTCTGGAAAGGTTATCTAGAAACTGGAATCTGAGGTTCAATGCAGGAAAATGCAGGTACTGCACCTGGGAGCCAGAAACCTGGGCCAAGTGTATGCACACCCTGAGGAGAATGCTGCACATCTCGATGGCTGAGTGACCTGGGATGGTAGTGGATGTTCAAGATGAACAACTCGGAGAGTTGCAGGAGGTCATCTGCAAAGACCAACATGATGCTTGGATGCATTGCTATGGGGCTCACCTCCAGAAGGAGAGAAGTGATAATCACACTGTATAACTGCCTCGTGAGGCCGAACCTCAAGCACTGCATGCAGGTTTGGTGGCCACATTTAAAGAGGGGCATTGAACTCTTGGAGAGGGTCCAGAGGAGGGCAACCAAAATGATTTGGGGTTTGTGGGACAGGACCTATGGGGAGAGGCTTGAAGAGCTAAATATGTACACATTGGGAGAGAGAAGGGACTGGGAGACACGATGGGGTCTTCAGGTACATGAAGGGGTAAATGGGGAGGCAGTCAGGATGCTCTGAGAAGGTGGGGCACCGAGGGGCATGGGTGGAAGCTGAAGGGGCGCTTCAGTGGAGAAAGGGGAAGGTGCTACTTCACTTAGAGGGTGGTGAAGGAGTGGAATGCACTGCCTAGGTGGCTGGTGGATTCAGCAACAGTGGAGGAGTTCAAGAGTGGGTGAGACAGGTACAGGGGAAGAGGAAGCAAAAACAGTCCAGCAAGAGTATCCAGGATTGGGAAGGCAGAAGCCAGAGAAGGAGAGGGAAGCAGCAAGCTCAACTCCTAGGGTGGGGGCTAACCAAATGAGCAGACATGAAAGACCTATTCTTCTGACATTTTAGTATGTTTGTATGTTAGTATATTATATTGTATTATATTATATTACATTATATTATATTAATCACCTCTTTGTAACTGGTATAATTTCACACAATTAAGCACAACACTGTAACAGACAGCATTTAACTCGGGCCCAGATATTCAAAAGAGTTGCACCATGAGCAACAGGGATGCGCCAGCACAAGTCCAAAAATACACCATTCTGCGATATTCAGCGGGAGGCAGATGTGCCCCAAATCACAATGCACTAAGGCGCAATGATAATGAATGCATGTGCAACTGAGGGAGGTACCATGCATAAATGGCACAGTCACGATATTCAACAACATGCTCCATGCATATAGGGAGCAAGCGGAGATTCTGTGATACTGGAAATTATCAAAATAAAAGGAACAGGAGAGGTGCAAGAACGATACAGGAAGCCACATGTTGCTGAATTGCAGGCAGCCACACAGGCACACAAGAACTGGGAGCAGGACAGGGCGAGAGAGAGACAGAGCACCTGGAACCCCAGGAACAGGGAAGGTGTGGGGAGCCTCTGCCACAGTGCAGGTCAAAAGGGGGAAGTGCCACACAGCACTGAGGCCACTACAGGGAGGTGTTCCTGGTGCAGGGGGAGGAGCATCAAGGACAGCGGGGGAAACACAGAAACAGCTGCCGGGACCACAAGCCAGGGACATGGCCAGTGCCACCATCCAGAAGGAGGCAGTTATGAGGGGGTGAGAAGGCAGGTGGCAGGGGAGCACAGCCTGGAAGGGCCAGTCAGTGTTATGCCGCAACAGGCAGTGCCGAGCCACATAGCTTTGAGCTCTACACTGATACTGAGATCGTTGGCCAGTACTGCCTGAACAGGCGATCCTGGAGGTGGCTCTGTGAGCTGTGCAGTGATGTGATGCAGGCACCCACACGACGGAGCCTTGCTCTGTCAGTGGAGACCAAAGTGACAGCTTGTATGTTCCTGCTCACCATGGGTACCTTCCAGAGACCTACAGGGGAAATGACAGGCATAACCCAGTTGGCCACGTCATGCCTCCTCACCCAATTCCTCAGCGCACTGCTGCCACATGCTGCAGAGTACATCTGTTTCCCCAGGACACCGGCGGAGAACACAGCAAACGTGCAGGATTTCCACAGAGTAGCACATATGCCTGGTGTGCTTGGGGCAATAGACTGCACCCATGTGGCCATCCATACACCATGTGGGCCCGAGAACGCCACACCACATGAATCAGAAGGGTATACAAGCATCAACTGCAGGTGGTGTGCAATGCCAGGATGTGCACAATCAATGTCTCTGCCACGCACTCTGGGGAGCACATGATGCCTTCATCTGGTGCCAGTCTGCACTGTGCCATAGGTTTGAGAGTGGGGACATCCCCACTGGCCACCTAGTGGGTAGTATGCAAAGCACGCAGAATGACATGGAGCTTGGGAGGGACATAGTCAGAGGTGACATGGGTATTGGCCTAGGTGGTCAAAGGCAGGGCGACGCTGATCACCAAATTAACATCCACCCTCTACACACAGGTGACAGTGGATACCCACTCCATCCCTGGCTGCTCACACCATACCGGTGGCCCGTGACCCCATAGCAGCAATGATACAATAAGGCACATGCCACCACACGCAATGTCATCGAGCGAGTGTTCGGGATGCTGAAGGCACATTTCCATTCCCTGGACATGTCTTGTGGTGCCCTACAGTTTGGCCCCTCAAAGGCCTGTGGGCTATTCCTGGCCTGTTGCATCCTGCACAACATGACAAATGACAGTGGATACCAGCCACAGGTCGTGAGAGGGACAGCGATGGAGACAATGAGGGACGCTGGTGAAGATGGTGATGGGCAGCCACCCCTTGGTCGAAGGACCCCGACTGATCAGATGGCACAGCTACAGGACACCATCTGAGAGGAGCACTTCAGCCTCAGGTAAGTCATGGAGCTACATTGGAACCACCAGTGGCAAAGGCACAACCCACAAACACACATGGACAAACCCTAAGGGTGCATGTCTTAAGGAATTGGCGAGCATAGAACCACCCATGCCCGTCAGGGATGGGCAAGGTCTAATTCGCGACGCGTGGTCACACACACACACCTCACAAGACATGCACCAAAGGTAGGAGGCACGCCGACCCCAACTGCCACCCCTAGCCACACACGTCCACAGACCACCCGCCCAGTGCCTGTCATTGTGCATGTGTCAGACGCTGGGCACCATTGCACAGTGGCGGACAGCAGAATGCAGGCTTCATCATGCACCTTCCACAGTGGACAGCAGCCAGGAGGGTGTGCAGAGGGAATGTGTGTGTGTGCATGCAGGGCCGGGTACCCCACCCGTGCATTGCACGTTGAACAACACAATGCACACGGGCAGCATCACACAGTAGCCATGGTGGGAGAGGTCAGTCACGTGCCACAGTGCCATGGCTGCCATGGATGTGTGGGCAGCCCCACTGAGACCCACCAGCAGTGACAGGCTGACCACTGGCCTCATGGGGTGGCACCGATGGTCCCCCAGGGGTTCCACTGTGTGAACATGACCGTGCTCATACAGGGGTCTGCAGCACGAACATGCCTCTGGCGTGCTCAGGATGCCCACAGCTGAACCCAGTGTCGACAAGGAGGGTGTCACATGGTGCTGGGAATGGGGAGGTGGATATTGCACTGCGCAGTGTCTGCGATGCATGGGCAAATAACTGTGTGCCCATTGTGGCCATGACAACCATGATTGCCTGTCTCTGTCTGTCAATGGCAGCGGTCACATCCTCCACATCGGTCCATCCTGCCAGGAGCAGGTGGTGTCTCTGTTGTGATGCTCCTCTGCCTGGTGCAAGATACGCCAGTGCATCCACCACCGTCTGGCCCGCATCTGCTGATCAACTGATTCTTGGGTATGTGGGTGTGCTCTCCTAGGAGGTCATTTGCCCTGATCGGCATGCAGTCCTCACCGTGTTCATGGCCCTGATGGGCAGCACTTCTTGAGGGGTGGATGCTGCACAGCAGGTCAGGCCTGGACATGTCCACAGGCAGTGCACTGATGCTGCCCCCTGACACTGAACCCCCATGGCCATTGGCCAACTGCTGACACTGCCCCTCTGGCTGCCGCTCTCCAGGGCTCAACAGTACCACCACAGTGGCCGCAACAGCCCCACTGTCCTGGACACACACCAGTGCTGCCCCACTGGTGCAGACAGGCACAGGCTGGGACTGTGATGTCATGCAGGCCTCCACGGTGGTACCACCCATGGCCATGCCCATGATGTCACCTGCTATGTGGCCATCCTGTCCATAGTAGGCTCCATCATCATCAGTGAGCGGATCGCTGGCCGTCTCAGCATGCTGGCATCCATGGGCGCTGGCATGCTGGGTCTAAACAGGACACTCCTCCAACTGCTCCACCAACATCAGTCCAGACGTCCAGGTGGGCTCACTGACACCCTGATCCTTGTATGCCTGTGGAGGTGGATGGACCCTCCTCTATGTCCATGATACCACCCTCAGTGGACAAGCCCAACACCGCTGACCCATATAGATGCTCAGGAGCTGTAAGGGAACACAGTAGCATTAATGTATCTGCCCTACCCTGTCCCCCCACTGACAGACCAGGACCTACCATTCAGTGATGGGCTACCACCTGTCTAGAATCCACCACCTGGAACACCCTCGATGGCACAATACTGCATGCTGCCAGCAACCCACTCTTCTTGTGGGGTAAGGTGTTGCACGTCCACCTGTCCCAACCGGTCACAGACCGTGCTGCCCTGATGGCAGCCACCTTGTCCTTAATCCTCCACTTGTCTGTGCCAATCTTCTTTTTGCACTCCTGCATGGACCACTGGTGGCTGCCTTGCAAGTTGACGGCACGCGGCATCTCTTCCCATGCAGCAGCATGGGCATGTGGTGTTTCCCGCCATCTGCTGAGCAGCGGCTCCTGGTCGAGGGGCCTCAAACAGGGCATCTGTTTCTGCCTTTGTGAAGTTAGGCCTCCTCTTCTTCCCATGTCTTTGTTCCTCTTCCTCCACCTCACGATCGCTCATTATTCATCCTGTGAGAATGACAGGTGTTACCTGTGACTGTGCAGTCCCATGCATGTCCCACACACCACAGTCCACACTCCCAAACAGCATGCAATTCACCACAATAGACTGCAATAACCGACTATGGCCATGCAGCCCAATGGTGCATGTTTATAGCGCAATGTATGCAAATGAGGTGAGGAGCAATTTTAAGTGGATGCAGATGCAGTATCTGCTCCATTGAATGGCTGATTAGCCAATTTGCATATGCTGGCTGAATATTGCGCTGTTGTGTTTTGCCCAATTGTGTTGAATTTGCTCAGGCAAGTGCACATTTCTGTGACATGTGCAGTACACTCCGAATTGTGCATGCCCAGGGTGATGACGCAGATGCCTGCCGTGCTGCTGCCATGCTGTGCTTTGGTAGGCAATGTAGGGCACAGCCACCTGTGCCAGTGGCGCTACAGTGCTGTTCACATATATGGCGCTGTGGCACTTGGGCACCGTGGGTGCACTAGACCCACAACACAATGGCTTTCACTACAGGAGGTGACACACAGGCACCCAGTCACACTACATGCATTGAGTACCAATCGCTGTGGCAGTCCATGCGTGAGAGACCATGACCCTGTGCTGACCTTTTGCCCCTGGACCATCCATCCACATGGGTGCACCACTCCATGCTGTCGCGGTGACAGACGATAGAGAATGACAGCGCTATACCGTGCAGCATCTGCATGGCAGACTGCACTACCGAGCACCATTTTGACTCCAACCAGCCATAGAGATGGCACAGAGGAGGGCTGCTGTGTGGAGCCAAGTGGAGCTGGCCAATTTGGTGGCCATAGTAGAGCTCCATGCTGGGGCACTTCATAGTGATGCACCCCTGGACATGGCCAGGAGCGCAGTATGGGAGGAGGTGGCGGTGGTGCTGGAGGAGGCCACGGGAATTGGGCGCACATCCGAGCAGTGTCACCACCGATATGGGGACCTCTGGCAGAGAGACCTGGGCTGAGCTTGCCTGCCTGCGGGCACATGCCAGGAGGGCCGCAGTGCCACAACCAGGTAGGTGCCCCATCCATACACTATTAGCGTCCATATGGGTATCACGGTTGCATGTGTCCGTCATGTGGGGCTGTCAATGTTAGCCATGGTGGTGGTATCCATTTGGGGGTGGATGGGTATGGCTTTGTGGGATTGCACACACAGGGGTGGGGGACTTTGCTACGGATTGTACTGATGTTCCTCTCTCCATGTTTGCCTTAGGCCCAGAGGAGCTCTGGTGGGTGAGGTAGAGGAGGCACTGCCAAGGGGACCAGCAGGCCAGGAGGATGCAGGACCACAGAGGTGCAGGGATCAGCCATGATGATGAGTGCCTTACATCCATGATTACTTGCATGCTGTGTAACAGGGTGGGCAGTGGGCATGGCCACCATCAATAGACACCACTGCCAACTGCACAACTTGTTACAATTCGCACTGTCAGTGGCACTGCATGTCTGGGATTGTGTCAGTAGTTGGTCCATGACGGGTACATGGCTGTGCCACTGCCTTCGCACCGCATAGCCATGTCACTGTATGGCCATGGTGGTGCTGTGCAGGACATGGGCGGTGGGTGTGTGCAGCAGTCCACATGGCTGTGGGTGCCTGGGTAGGCAGGTCTTGTGTATGCTGTCACTGTGGGTGGTCACACACCATCACAGGGGCATGGCACTCGGCTGTATGCCATGCACAATGGGTGGGCTGCATGGGGCTGGACAGTCACACATATTGACTCTGCTCCCTTGTCCTAGGTAGACAATGCTGGATGGCCCTAGAACAGGGCATACAGGAGATGCTGCAGCTGGTGTGGGCATCCCTGGCACTGCTGGAGTGGATGGAGTGGTATGGGGTCCGGAGGAGAAGCACCCAGAGGTGCCACAGGAGTGGAGAGCAGGGAAGAGAATAAGCCCTCCATGACCCCCTGACACACCTAATCCCCCTGGACCCACCCTCATATCCCTTCTTCCCTCTCTCATTTGAACACCCCTGCCCCATGCCCGCCACCACCTGGTTTGTGGCCCTTCCCCCACCCTTGAATATATCTGTACTTATGTTTAGTGTTTATATTTTTAATACATACATTTTTATGACAATTGTGGTGGTCTCTGATTTGCAGTGGGCTACAGGTGCTCAGCTGCAGTGGTGTGCATGGCGTCAAGGGTGGAGAAAGCATGGGCGTGTGTGTGTCCAGAAGGGAACTACCTATGGTGTGGGAGGAATCAGTCACTGTCTGTGGTTTGTGTGTTGTTCTCTGTGCACTGGATGCCTGTGTGCAGTGGTCCACAGTGCATGCACTGTGTGCATGGCACCCCTGTCAGACTATCCATGGCCTGTGCAGCTGACACCCTTGCATGTCTGTGATATGCATGGTCTGCTGGCATGTCAGTGGTGGCTGTCCATGCTGGACAACCACTGTACCCTGCACAATGCCAGGTTGCCTCCCGTCACCAGTATGGTGCATGGCTGCCTCCGGTGGCACTGTGGCCTCCGCTGTTGTTGTCTCCCCTCCATGCTGTTTCTTGTGTCTGTTGCAGGGGATGTGCCCCACTGTCTGTCACTTGTGCTCCAGCCGCATGCTGGTAGCATACAGCTTCATGGAGCCTGCCCAGGGTGGCTGGCACAGCTGTGCCATATGGGGTTCTGGTCGTGTATACACAGCTGCTGTGGCCACACACCAGTAGCTTGGTTGACCTGCTACTGTGTCCCTGTGTTGGTGTGCCCTTGGGTATGGGTGGCTGTTTGTCCATGCACTGTGTTGCATGCTGTGTGGTGAATGCTTCCGTGCAACATTGTGTATGTCTGTGCTGGCTGTTGTGGCCAGTGCTGGGATGGGATGTGCCCTTGGGAGGGTGTGCAGGGTGCTGTACCACTGGTGGTGGGGTCCGGGACATGTCCTGTCACATGTAGGGTACCTCGTGTGCTGATGCATGGTCGGTCTCTCAGCTGTACCTTGGGGGGCATGCAGGGTGGCATTGTGTATGCAGTTGTTGCACCGCCATCTGCTCCCACCCACTGCAGGGAGCACATGGTGGGGCTACCTTGCATTGCTCCATGGTGCATAGGGTTGCACTGTCACAGTTTGGGATCTGGCATGCATAGGGTGTCCTGCACTGTTGGGCGCTACTCCTGGGAAGGGTGTATGGTGATCGTGGTGCAGGGTGTGCTCTGCATTGGTGCGATGGTGTGGCACGGGATGGTCAGCCCTCCTTGTGTGCCAGTCACAGCTTGCCAGAGGGTGTGCTGGGGCACCATGCTCTGGCTGTGGGTTGGTTGCTGGTATCCATGGGCCAGTGGTTATTCCAGCTCTCCACTGGTTGTGCAGTGCATGTGGTGTGGGGGTGATGTCTGTTCTGCTGTGTGCTCCTCTGCCCATCTGTGGCATGGGTGGTGGGCCCCTGCATCCTGTCCCTGCACATCCCTGGTTGTGCTGTTGCACTGCTGCCCTGCTCCATGGGGTATCCCTGGTTTGTGCCATGGCACATCTAGACTGCTCCACTGAGCATCCCTGGTTGTGCTACTGTGCACCTGAAATGCATAACTGCACATCCTTGGCTGTGCTATGATGCAGGTGGCATGATATTCAGTGGGTATCATGGAGCGCATCTTGACCTGCCGGTTTTGAATATTGCTCATGGGTGCAGTGGACTTCCGCTTGCTCCTGCTGTTGCGCACATTTTGGGCACAGTTTGAATATCCAGGCATCAATGTTTAGAACCACACAACAATAGAGGCAAATTCACCAATGATTGAGATGATTTAACACATAGTTAAGCATCTCACTGTGAGAGAGATAAATTAACACATGCTAAATTAATTTAATAGTTACAATACTATAACACCACACCACTATATTATGCTATATTATATTGTATTGTATTGTCTTGTCTTGTGTTGTATGATATTATGTTATTATGTTATGTTATGTTATGTTATGTTATGTTATGTTATGTTATGTTATGTTATGTTATGTTATGTTATGTTTATATTATATTATATTATATTATATTATATTATATTATATTATATTATATTATATTATATTATATTATACCTCTGGGGAGGGGTGCATCACTGGCAGGTGGGGGGAAGGCAAAGCAGGAAGATGAGGTAGCAGAGGTGGAAATCAGGGCAGAGAGAGTCAGGGAAGTTCTTGGGTCTCATAAGATGAAGAAAGCACCAGGGCTGGATAAATTACATCCCCGGGTGCTGAAGAAACTGGCGGATGTCCTGGCAAAACCCCTGATGGAGCTCTTCAGCATCTTTCTGAGGACAGGGTGGGTGCCCCAGAATTGGAAGGTGGTGTATACAGTGCCTAGCCACAAGTGGGGATCAAGGGAGGTGGCAGGGAACTACAGGCCCATCAGCCTGACATTTATAGTGGGCAAGGTAATGGAGGACATTGTCAAGGAGAGACTAGGGGGGACCTGGAAAAGCAGGGGAGCCTGGACGATAGACAGCATGGATTCATCATGTGAAAATAAAATCAGACAAACCTTTGTTGAGTTCTATGACTGGCTGATGAGTGCCATGGACCTGGGAAGACCAGTGGACATCTTCTTTCTTGACTACAGCAAGGCATTTGACTCTGTTCCTCACATGGGCCTGTTGAATAATGTAGGAGAAATGGGGGTGGGGAATCAGATTTTATTTTTATTTATTTAGTTAGTTTTTGTTGACTGGGTAAGTGCACTAGACAAATCCTGCCTATTTTCAGGCATGACCCGGGGGAGGGAATACAGATGGATGCTAACTGACCTTGAACCAGATTAAGCTGTTGATGGTATTTTTAGTGAATGAGGGAAATTTGTCCAGGATACTGGGGAAATTCCCCTACTCTTTTCGATAAGTGCCATGGGATCTTTAACATCCACCTGAACTACCACCAATCCAGGCAGATGGGACCTTGGTTTAACGTCTTATCGAGAAGCGGCATGCCAAGTGCAACACCCACTACAGTGTCAGTACTGGGATATTAACCCAAGTGCCAGAGGTGGATTCTAATTTCTACTAGTGTTTTAAAGTGCTTACAGTTTAGTGCTCCTCCTGCACCCCCCGTCCCAGCACTCTGCCTTGGTGCCAAAAAGTCTTACTCCCTTTTGTATTGCTAAACTGCTCAAATATAAACCCATCCTAACCTCTATGCTATTTAAGACCTGTTCTTTTTTCTTCTCTCCAGCTGCCTGCACTTGAACGATCCTGCCTCAACACCCAGCCAGCCACCGACTGAGACCACGATGCCTGCCTGCAGCTCCTCGGAAGGTACAGGATGTGCAACCAATCGGAACACGCGCGCTTCCAGCAAGCCCGCTCTGATTGGCCTGGACTTTTCCCCTGCTTCTGCCACCCGGCACTTTTTTTAAATAGATTTTAGTTAGAACTAAGCACATTTCAAGTGTGTAATAGCAGTTTTGCAACTGTACTTGCTGGATTGTAATTTCTACTAGGGTTTTCAAGTGCTTGCAGGTCTCCTGTGTCAGTGCTCCTCTGGCAACCCCACCATCTCAGCACTCTGCCTTGGCGCCAAAAAGTCTAACTCCATTTTGTCTTGCTAAGCTGCTCAGATCTAAACCCATCCTAACCTCTGTGCTATTTAAGACCTGCTCTTTTTTCTTCTCTCCAGCTGCCTGCCCTTGAACGGGGCTGCTTCAGCTCCCCCACGGTTGGCTGGCTCCCAGCCAGCCACCGACTGAGACCAGGACACCCGCCTGCAGCTCCTTGGAAGGTACTGGACTGCGCAGCAAATCAGAATGCGGGTGCTTCCAGTAAATCCACCCATATTGGCCAGGACTTTTCCCCTGCTTCTGCCACCTGGCACTTTTACAGATAGATTTTATTTAGAACTAAGCACATTTCAGGTGTGTAATAGAAGTTTTTCAACTGTAATAGCTGGATTGTAATTCTACTAGTGTTTAAAAGTGCTTCAACCCAGTGCTCCTCCTGCATCCCCCATCCCAGCACTCTGCCTTGGCGCCAAAAAGTCTAACTCCCTTTTGTCTTGCTAAAATGCTCAAATCTAAACCCATCCTAACCTCTATGCCTTTTAAGACCAGCTCTTTTTTCTTGTCTCCAGCTGCCTTCCATTGAGCGGGGCTGCTTCAGCTCCCCACAGTCGGCCGGCACCCAGACAGCTACCGACCGAGACCAGAACATCTGCCTGCAGCTCCTTGGAAGGTACAGGACAGTGCAGCCAATTGGAACATGGGCACTTCCAGCAAACCCACTCTGATTGACCATGATTTTTCCCCTGCTTCTGCCATCAGGCACTTTTGCAAATAGGTTTTAGTTAGATCTAAGCACATTTCAAGTGTGTAATAGAAGTTTTTCAACTGTATTAGCTGGATTGTAATTTCTACTAGTGTTTTGAAATGCTTACACCTCTCCTGTTTCAGTGCTCCTCCTGCACCCCATCCCAGCACTCAGCCTTGGCACCGAAAAGTCTAACTCCCTTTTGTCTTGCTAAACTGCTCAAATCTAAACCCATCCTAACCTCTATGCTATTTAAGATCTGCTCTTTTCTTCTCTCCAGCTGCCTGCCCTTGAACGGGGCTGCTTCAACTCACCCACAGCCAGCCAGCACCCAGCCAGCCACCGACCGAGACCAGAACTCCTGCCTGCAGCTCCTTGGAAGGCACGGGACAGCGCAGCCAATTGGATCATGGGAACTACCAGTAAACCCACTCTGATTGGCCAGGAGTTTTCCCCTGCTTCTGCCACCTGGCACTTTTTACAAATAGATTTTAGTTAGAACTAAGCACATTTCAAGTGTGTAATAGAGTTTTTCAACTGTATTAGCTGGATTGTAATTTCTACTAGTGTTTTGAAATGCTTACACCTCTCCTGTTTCAGTGCTCCTCCTGCACCCCCATCCCAGCACTCTGCCTTGGCACGAAAGTCTAACTCCCTTTTGTCTTGCTAAACTGCTCAAATCTAAACCCATCCTAACCTCTATGCTATTTAAGACCTGCTCTTTTTTCATCTCTCCAGCTGCCTGCCCTTGAACTTGGCTGCTTCACCTCTCCCATGGTAAGTCTGCACCCAGCCAGCCACCAACTGAGACCAGGACACCCACTTGCAGCTCCTTGGAAGGTATTTGACAGTGCAGCCAATCGGAACATGGGTGCTTCCAGCAAACCTGCTCTGATTGGCCAGGACTTTTCCCCTGCTTCTGCCATCTAGCACTTTTTACAAATAGATTTTAGTTAGAACTAAGCATGTTTCAAGTGTGTAATAGAAGTTTTTCAACTGTATTAGCTGGATTGTAATTTCTACTAGTGTTTTAAAGTGCTTACACCTCTCCTGGTTCATTGCTCCTCCTGCACCCTCCCATCCCAGCACTCTGCCTTGGCACTGAAAAGTCTAACTCCCTTTTGTCTTGCTAAACTGCTCAAATCTAAACCCATCCTAACCTCTATGCTATTTAAGATCTGCTCTTTTTTTTCTCTCCAGCTGCCTGCCCTTGAACGGGGCTGCTTCAACTCACCCACAGCCAGCCAGCACCCAGCCAGCCACCGACCAAAACCAGAACTCCTGCCTGCAGCTCCTTGGAAGGCATGGGACAGCCAAGCCAATTGGATCATGGGCACTACCAGTAAACCCACTCTGATTGGCCATGACTTTTCCCCTGCTTCTGCCGCCTGGCACTTTTTACAAATAGATTTTAGTTAAAACTAAGCACATTTCAATTGTGTAATAGAAGTTTTTCACCCCAGCTCCTTAAATCACCATGAACCCATTTTGAGCAAATATATAAATTTCACCTCCGGTGGCCTAAACAGCCACTTGAATCTAGCTCCTTAGATCACCTGAAACCCATTGATTGCAAAGAATACAAATTCCACATCCGGTGGCATAAAGGACCTTTTACTCTTGCTCCATACGAAACTTGGAACCCATTTTTGGTAAAAATAAATAAAAATATTACTTCAGGTGACCTAAATGACCATTGCCTACCTTTTTCCCAAACCCCATACACCACCTGAAACCTGGCTCATAGATCACCTGCAACCATTGTTGGCAAAAATGAAAATATCACCCATGGTGGCCTAAATGACCACTGCAGAACTTTTATCCTGGCTCCATAAATCACCTGGAACCTATTTTTAGTAACAATAAAAATATCACCACTGGTGGCCTAAATGACCACAGCAGATCTTTTACTCGAGACACATACATTACCTTGAAATCATTTTTGGTAAAAATAAAAGTGTCACATTAGGTGTCCAAAACAAACACTCAGACCATTCACAATGTTTCCAAACAACACCTTTTTAATTTAGATTTGTTGACTGGGTAAGTGCACTAGACAAATCCTGCCTATTTTCAGGCATGACCTGGGGGAGGGGGATACAGATGAATGCCAACTGACTCTGAACCAGATTAAGCTGTTGGTGGTATTTTAGTGAATGGCAGAAATTTGGCCAGGGCACCAGGGAAATTCCGCTACTCTTTTCGAGAAGTTCCATGGAATCTTTAACATCCACCTGAACTACCACCAGGACAGGTGAGCGGGACCTCGATTTAGCGTCTCATCTGAAAGATGGCACCTCAGGGTACAGCACCCCCATGCTTCACTGCAGTGTGAGCATTGGGATATAACAAGTGCCTGGTGTGGGGCTGAACCCACAGCCTTCTGATCTCCTGGCCCCAGAGGTGGGTGTGCTACCTGCTGAGCCACTGACACTGTATAAACCTGCATTAGACCCAATTTGGGCAAAAAACTAAATTTCACCTCAGGTGGCCTAAACAACCACCTCATACCATTCACCCTAGCTCCACAGATTAGCTGGAACCCATTTTTGGCAAAAAATAAAAATATCACCCCTTGTGTCCTAAACGTTCACTGTGGACCCAGCACCATAAATCACCTTGAACCTATTTTTGGCAAAAAAATGTACATCACCTCAGGTGGCCTAAATGATGCAGTGGTCATTTAGGCCACCTGGGGTGAAATTTTTTTTTACAATAAATGGGTTCCAGGTGATTTATCTAGCTGGTGTGAAATATCTATTTTTTACCAATATACTAATGGGGATAAAGATCTGTAGTAGACCTATGAGCCAACAGGAGTGATATTTTATTTTGCCAAAATGATCACTTCAGGTGGCCTAAATGACCACCACCTACCATGATGCTTCCTGATGTGATATATATATTTTTGCCAAAAATGGGTTTCAGGTGACTTATGGGGTTTGGGTAAAAGGTAGGCAGTGGTTGTTTAAGCCAGCTGAGGTGAAATTTTAATTTTTGCAAAAAATCGGTTAAAGTTGATATCTGGAGTTGGGGTGAAAGGTCCATGGCAGCCGTTTAAGACACCTGAGGTGATATTTTTAGTTTTTCAAAAAGTGGGTTGTAAGTGACTCATGGAGCTGCTGTAAATGGTCTGAGGTTGTCATTTAGGCCACCTGAGGTGATATTTGTATTTTGGCCAAAAATGGGTTCCCGGTAATTTATGGATCCAGAGTAAAAGATCTGCAGTGGTCATTTAGGCTAGGAGAGGTAATATTTTTATTTTTAAGAGAATTGGTTCCAGGTGATTTATGGAGCCAGGATGAAAGGTCTGCAGAGGACCTTTAGGCAACCAGGGATGATACTTTCATTTTTGGCAAAAATGGGTTTCAAGTGATCTATGCAGACAGGGTGAATGATACATGGTGGTCATTTAGGCCACCTGAGGTAATTTTTTTCTGTAATAATGGGTTCAAGGTAATTTATGTACATGGGGTAAAATGTTGGTGGATGTCATTTAGGCCACCTGTGGTGATATTTTTAGTTTTTGCCAAAAATATGTGGGGTGAAATATCCACAGTGCTCATTTGGGCTCCTTATGTAATATTTTGGTTTTTGCCAAAAATGGGTTCCAGGTGCTTAATGCAACCTTTGTAATAGGTTGACAACCTCAGACCTTTTACACCAACTCCATTACTCACTTACAACCCACTTTTTCAAAATCTGAAAATATCGCCTCAGGTGTCTTAAACGGCTGCCATGGACCTTTCACCCCAACTATACATATCCACTAGAACTGACTTTATGCAAAAGTAAAAATCTCACCTTAGATGGCTTATACAACCACTGAAACCTGTCACAATGACTCCATAGATCACCTGGAGCCAGTTTGTGGTAAGAATAAAAATATTACCTCAGGTGGCCTAAATGACCACTGTCTATGTTCTATCCATAAATCACCTGAAACACATTTTGCCAAAAATAAATATATGACATCAGGTAGCATAAATGTAAACCACAGATCTTTCACCCTGCTTCACAAGCCACATGGAACCCATTTTGTGCAAACACTAAGGTATCACCCCAGCTGACCTAAATGACCACTACATCACATTCACTACATAGATCTCCTAGAAACCATTTTTAGCAAAAATTAAAAAAAATCACCTCAGGTGGAATAAATGACCACTGTTGATCTTTCACTCCAGCTATTTAATTCACCAAAAACCCATTTTTTAAACAAATAAAAAATGTCAACTCAAATGGCTTAAAGAACCATGAAGAATCTTTCAACCAGGCTCCATAGATCAGTTGGAGCACATTTTTGGTGAAAACTAAAAATACCACCTCAAGTTGCCTAAATGACCTCCACAGACCTTTTACCCAGATTCATATCACCTAGAACAAATTTTAGCCAAAACTAAAATCTCCTTATGTGGCCGAAATGACCACTGCATATCTTTTTCTCAGGGTATATTAATTAACTGGATCCCAGATTTGGGAAAAATACAAATATCACCACAGGTGGACAAACAACAACCTCAGACATTTCACACCCACTCCATTAATCACCTGTAACCCACTTTTAAAAACTAAAAATATGACCTCACAAGGCTTAAATGCCCACTGTGGACATTTCACCTCAGCTCCAGATACCACCTGTAATCTACTGTTTGCAAAAATAAAAATTTCATTTCAGGTGGCTTAAACAACCATCATGGACTTTTAACAATTACTCCATAGATCACCTGTAACCCATTTTTGGCAAAAAAAAAATTATCACTTCAGGTGGCCTAAATGACCACCACCTACATTTAACCTCAGGTGGCCTAAATGACCACTGCTAACCTTTTACAACAATCCCATAAATCACCTGAAATGCATTTTTGGCAAAAATAAATATATAACCTCAGGTGGCCTAAATGACAACCTCAGACCTTTCACCCCAGCTCCATAAATCACCTGCAGCCCATCTTCAACAAATATATAAATTTCACCTCAGGTGGCCTAAACAACCACTGAGGAACTTTGAATCTGGCTCCATAGATCACCTGAAACCCATTGATGGCAAACAATAAAAAAATCACCTACCGTGGTATAAATGACCTTTTACCCTTCCTCCATACATAACTTGGGATCCATTTTTGGTAAAAAAAATAACAATATTACCTCAGGTGACCAAAATGACCATTGCATACCATTCGCCCTGGCTCAATAGATCACCTTGAAGCATTTTTGGCAAAAATGAAAATAACACCCATGGTGGCCTAAATGACTGCAGCAGATCTTTTACCCCAGATCCATAAATTACCTGGAACCCATTTTTGGTAAAAATAAAAATGTCACATCATTTGTCCAAAATAAACACCTCAGACCATTCACAATGTTTCCATTGATCACCTTGAACTCAGTTTTGGCAATGTGCTGGAACACAGCGTGTCTCTGCGAGAGCTGACTGCGTGCCCCACTCACACTCGCTCTGCTCGCAGTGTGACCGAGCTATATAGCTCTATATGGCCCAGAAAATCTAATTGGGGTCAGAGGCACCATAACAAAGGCAACCAAACTTTTATTTTAAAAATACTCAGTTTTAATCCCTTCTCCCTGCGTCAGCCACACATGCGCGACCAAGGCAAAGGGTTGTTGGATTCTGTTTTAAAAAACAGAGAACTAGCACCTAATTGTAGTCGACTACTCACTCCCACAGGACTACAGTGCCCTCTTCCTGCTTCCTGTCGGTATATCAGGGCTCCAAATACAGTACAGAAAATAAAATATAGAGAACTCAGAGGTTTGTTTAAAATGTTATAGCCTGCCTACATATCAAGTGCACTAACATGCCCAAGGTGTAAACTAAGTAATACAATGGCCACTCGCAGCATGGCCAAGCTAAATAGCATTATATGACCCGGAAGATCTAATTGGGGTCAGAGACACCGTAACACAGGCAACTGAATTTTTATTTTTAAAATACTCGGTTTTAATCCCTCCTCCCCATGTCAGCCACTCATGCATGACCAAGGCAAAGGGTTGTTGGATTCCATTTTAAAAAATGGAACTAGTACCTAATTGTAGTCCACTACTTGCTCCCACAGGACTACAGTGCCCAATTCCTGTTTCCTGTATCGGTATAGCAGGGCTCCAAATACAGTGCAGAAAATAAAATATAGAGAGCTCAGAGGTTCGTTTAACATGCCCAAGGTGTAAACTAAGTAATGACCTGAGGTGATATACATTTTTTTGCCACAAATAGGTTCGAGGTGATGTATGGAGCTGCAGTAAAAAAAAAATGTCACCTCAGGTGGCCTAAACGACCACCTCGTACCATTCACCCTATCTCCATAGATTAGCTGGAACCCATTTTTGGCAAAAAATAAACATATCACCCATTGTGTCCTAAAAGTTCACTGTGGAGCTTTTACTGCATATTATCAAAGAATAAGTGATGAGTGGGATGCATAGCTCTGGCCTTTTTTCCAGGATGATGGCTGAGAAAGTAAAGCCTAGGAACCACATATCCCAAGTCTTCCCTTTTGTGAACTTGTGTCCTCTTTTTTCCCTGAAAGCACTATAGCCGCTGCCATCTCACTCTTACACAGCTTCCTCATACCTGGCTGCCACCTTCAGGCCCACCAAAGTGAATATATCCACATATTCCCCTTTCCATATATTTTCTTTTGTGGCCAGTGGCACATGCTTGCCTATCCTCATCCCAGGTGCACCTATCTCCCATGTACCTTTCCCTTCTCTCTCCGCTCCCCTTTCATTCTTTTCTGGCACCTCTTTCTCCATCTTAATCTCTGCCAGAGCCGATTCCATCTGCCATAGACCTCCTGTCCCCAGCGCTGCCACAATTTACCCTATATATTCTTTTATACTGTCACCCACTGTGCTGGAAGTGTTACCTGTAACCTTGTCCGGGCTGTGCTGCCTGGAATCTTCCAAGGGTCCCCTTGTTTCTCCCTGCAGTTGAGGAGGACGGTGAGCTACTAGGGTTTGTGGAGGGAACACCACATTCTGGGAATCATGTCCGGGTTCACCAAGGGAGATCCCACCTTGATTGGGGGGTACCGGTGTCATTGGGTCCATAGGCTGCAGAGGTACTGGATCAACCACCTTGGCAGGCCCCACTACCACCGGTGGTACCCTAGTGGGACTACGTGGCCCTTCAGCTGGTCGTTTCCCCCTCCACCTTTTCCCCTGCCCGCTTTTCTCTTCTCCCTGGGTCTCCCTGGTTCCTCCCCCTCCACCAGTTCCCACATTCTGTTGGCCTTTTCTGCCAGTTCAATGATAGCCTAAAGCCTCTTCCTTTGGTGGTCTGCTCTTCTTTGATGCCATGACCTTCTTTTCCTTGCTCTGTGAAGACAACTACAGGAAAAAGAAAGCAGGGTTATTGTATATATGACCTTCCCTCTGTCCCTCACCACATGCCCAAATAAACCAACTGGGCCACCAGTAAAGGCCTCCATCCTGCTTGTCAGGTGCTGGGTCCCCTGGCTTGCTGCCTGCCGCCTCATGCCTACTCCTTTTTCATCCAGCCCTCTTAGGCCTTCTGGCGTGTGCTCCCTCTAATGCCTTCCCCTTTTAACCCCACTTGCTGGTCCCTGTCTCTACCCCATAATTCCCCCTTTGCATCTATTCTCCCGCCTTCCCCCTTGTTACAATTATTTATTATTACTCCCCTTTTTGGCCTTGCACCTCTAGCAGCATCCTGCTGCTGTCCCTGAAACACTGCACCATGTTGGCCTTCCTATAAGCTTCCTTCCTGAGAACTGCTGTAATTTTTTGGCCTCCCCACCTGCCTGGGTGGACCAAGGCACCCAGATCAGCATCCCCACCATAAGAGTGGTCACACCATGTGGTGCAAAATTGAGCACTACCCCTTATTCATGCCTCTGCCATCCTCTGTTCTCTCTCAACACTCAATCCCAAAAAAGGAGGAAGGACCAAAAACACAGCAAACAGCCCCACTAAAAGTGAGGGCACTACTTCCTATGTGACCACCTCATGGTGTGTTAGGTCACCCGCGAGGTCCCAGGTCACACTATCTCTCTCTCCCCTCCTGCCCCAGGCCTCTCCCAGGCCCCTTGCTCTCCTCCCCAGTATGCGTCAAAATGGGCACCAAAAATGTGAAAACAGCCCGAGCACCCAGAAACAGTGTTAACCTGAAACCTCCCCACGGCATGTGACGTCACACCACGTGGTCCCATATTGCGCTTGCTCTCCCTTGTTTCTGGGCCTTTTCCCAGGCCTACTATCACTTTACTTTACTACCATACTTAAGTAAAGAAAACAGGCCTCACACAACCCCAAGCCCCCCCAAAGGTTATCCTTCAAGATCAAACCCTGGACTTTTAGCATGATGACCAGCCTACTATGCCACTAGCTCCAGCTAGCACCAAGCCCAGGAAAGTGCCTGTCCATAAACATCACGCCATGCAGTCCATGCATCGGTGCCTCTTCCAGGCCTTACCATTCATCCCCAGGCCACCAACATGACCACAACACAGCCACCAGAGCCCAAAACAAGAAAAAAAGGGGGTTTTACAGCCCCCCACACAGCATGAGACATCACACCACGTGGTCCCGGATCATGCTCGCTCCCCCCCAGCTTCAAGACCTCTTTCAGGCCTTCTATTCTTAATGGGCAACACAAACAGCCACCCAGAGCCACAATATCCTGAAAACCAAGGCCAGTGCTTTCCAGCAACCCCCACATGGTGTGTGATATCATGCTATGGGTCCATGCCCCAGGGCCTCTTCCAGGCCTACCAGTTCAACCTCCAGGCAACCAAAAGACCACAAAACAGCCACCAGAGCACCAGAAACAGGAAAAGGGGTTTTCACAACCCCCACATAGCATGTGACATCACGCCACGTGGTCCCAGATCTAGCTTGCTCCCTCAGCTTCAAGACCTCTTCCAGGCCTACTGTTCTTACCAGGCAGCCACCAAAGGGGAACAAACTGCCACAGAAAACTGAGAAGCCAAGGAAGGAATTTCTTCCCCTCCAAAAGCAGCATGTGGCGTCACGCCATGTGGTCCCAGCTCACTCTCTCTCCCTGTCTCAGGGGTTCTTCCAAACCTACCAACACTTGCTGACCAGCAAAACCAGGCCCAAAAACCAAAAAGCATCAAAACAAGCAAAGACTTTACCACAAAACCCCCACGTGGCGTCCTTGCCCCATGTGGTCCTGGGTCACTCTCATCCACACTCTGACTCCCATCACTACTCAGAGCCCCCTATTTGCTCAGTTATATACTGTAACATATTCAATCTTAATGTTGTATGTATTATTCCTCCCTTCACTTTTTTTAAAAACACTTCACATTCGTCCTGCAAATCAATTGCTTCCTTCCTTCCTTTCTCTCCCCTGGTGAACAAATCTCAAAGAATTTGCCAATCTGATGTGCTGCAGTTGATTTAGATCAAAACTCCAGCAAAAAGTGGCTGAGGCCCCCTTGTGCTGTCCCTTATATATCTCCTTTCACCCCTCCCCTTCCTGTTACCTGCCCATTGTTCTGTCCCTTAGCCCCTCCCCTTCCTTCCCCTTCCCTTCTGAGCACAACCATTCTATGTAGGAGGGAAGGGGTGCACCAGGACAACCTGGTCTACCCATTAAAGGGCAAACTCCATTATCCCTGTTTCAAAGTGGTGATTAATATAATATAATGTAATATAATATAATATAATGTAATGTAGTGTAATGTAATATAATATAATATAATATAATATAATATAATATAATATAATATAATATAATATAATAATATAATATAATATAATATAATGTTGTGGTGTTATAATTTTATTAGTAAATTAATTATGTGTTAATTTACCTCTGTGACACTTGCAGTCCTAAACTACATGTTAAGTTATCTCTAACAGTGTGGTGATGAAATGGGTTACATTATCTCTGTGATAGTGTGGTGCTGAACTATGTGTTAAATTATCTGAAACATGGGTCAAGGTGTCTCTTTTTTGGTTCTAAATAGCAAGTTAAATGCTCTCTGTTAGAGTGTTATGCTTAACTGTGTGAAATTATCTTTGTTTCTGTGTGGAATGTAATGTAATATAACATAATGTTATAGCATAGCATAACATAATACAATATAATATAATGGTGTGGTGTTATTACATTAAAACTATTAAATTAATTAACTATGTGTTAATTTATCTCTGTGACAGTGTAGTGCTAAAATGTGTTACATTATTTCTGTAACAGTGTGGTCCTAATTTATGTGTTAAATTATGTCAAGCATAGTTTAAATTGTCGCCCTTGTAGTGTGTTTCTAAACAATGGGTTCAATGCCCTCTGTTACAGTGTAGTGCTTAACTCTGGGAAATGATCCCTGTTATGGAGTGGTGTTAGTATAATATATCAAATTATATCATATAATATGATATAATATCAAATCATATCATATAATATGATATGCTATAACATATGGCATGATATGATAATCTGTGATGTGATATGATATATGATAAAATATGATATGACATAATATGATATTTTATATTATAATGTAATATAATGGTGTGGTGCTATAATATCATAACTATTAAATTAATTGATTATGTGGTAAGTTATCTCTGTGACAGTGTTGTACTAAACTACGTGTTAAAATATATGTGTGATACTGTGGTGCTGTGCTATGTTTTAAGCTATCTCTGTTGTGGCATTATTTAGTGTGTTAAATTTCCTCAAACATGGGTTAAATTATCTCTTTTGCAGCATGGTTCTAAACAATGAGTTAAATGCTCTCTATTATAGAGTTTTGCTTACCTGTGTTACATTATCTCTGTTACAGTGTGGTTATTCATAATAAATTTAGGTTGCCCACTTTTGGATCCTCTCTAGGAGTATAATGTCAATTTTTAAATGTAGTCTCCAAAACTGCACACAATACTCGAGGTGTGTCCTAACCAAGCAGTTGTACAATGGAAGGCTCATCTCTGTCTTTCTGGGGGTAATCCCCCATGGCGATGCATTTCAGCATCATAATGTAAAATAATATAATATGATATGATATAATATAATATAGCATAGCATAATATAACATAACATGACATAACATAACAATATCATATATAATATAGTGATGTTAATATACTATAGCTATTAAAGTAATTAAATATATGTCAATTTATCTCTGTGACAGTGTATTGAAAAACTATGTGTTAAATCATCTCAAACATAGTTTAAATTGTCTCTGTTGTAGGGTGGTTCTAAATAATGCATTACATGCTCTCTTTTACAGTGTTGTGCTTAACTGTGTGAAATTATACCTGTTGAGAAGTGGTGATGAATATAATATAATATGACCTGACATGTGTTATGATGTGATTTGATGTGATGAGATGTGATATAGAAACATAGAAGTTGATGGCAGATAAGAACCGCAATGCCCATCCAGTCTGTCCATTTCTTTTTCTACCTTATAAATGTGCCATCAGCCTTTGCTCTGTCAGTGGCCTATCTTTTCATCGGTAGGGAAAAGAGATGATGAAGGATGCTGGGTAAGTTTCAGGAATTGTGCCGAGCTAGGGCCCACTGGCACCAGAAAAACAGAGGGGCCCAGCAGGATTATGAAGTTTCTGGGGCCTGAGATAGATGCTCTGAATGAAGTATTTAGACTACCGGACAAAAAAGTAAGTAAACTGAAGAAGCTAATCCAAGTACACACCAGCAGGAGATGGGTACAACTGAAGCTGGTGCAGCAGGTACTAGGGCACCTGAACTTTGCATGCAGGGCCATCAGACCAGGAAGGGCATTCACAAAAAAGTTAGCCAGGGCTACAGCAGGGGTCACCAGACCACATCACTGGGTGGACCTGATGCAAGGCGTTAGGGAGGATTTTAAAATCTGGGAAGAATTCCTTAAGGAATAAAATGGGTGCACTTTCTGGCAAGAGGAGTGGCTATACAACACAGACCTCAACCTCTACACTGATGCCGCTGGGGGACTAGGAATGGGGGGTTACCTGAGGGGTAGACGGTTCACAGAACCCTGGCCTGCCAGTTGGGTAAGGGATGGGAAAGTGAGATCATGCCCATATGGGTGTGTACCTTGGTCTGGGGGAGGAATTACAGGATCAGAAAGTGACATTTGGTGTGACAACAGAGCAGTGGTGGAAGTTCTGAACAACAGGGAGCCAGGTCAAACACAGTTATGCAGGTATTACGACTATTAGTTTTAAGGGCTTTGCAGCTGAACATGTCATTCAGAGCACAACACATAGAAGGTACACAACACTGGCTGACCGCCTTTCCGTCTGCAGCTGGACCATTTTCGGAGGCTGGCACTGGCAGCGGAAGAACAAAAAACAACCATACCAATGAACATCTGGGACATTGGCAAGAAGGAGCAGAACTGTTGTTTCGCAGCTCATGGGCACCTCAGACTCTGAGATCCTATGATGGGGCCTGGTGAGTGTTTCAAACATTAAGGGCAGAGCACCAGATGGAGGTCAGTAGGCCACTCACTGAGGAACAGTTGGGAATGTTCACCGTGGAGCAGTGGCAGAAAGGCACAGCCCACACCACAATGGGAGTTTATTTGGCAGGGATTAGCATTATCTGCAGTCTAAAAGGGTGGAAGGACCTGACAAAATCATTACTTATCAGAAGAATGATGCAAGGATGGAGCAGGTTGAAACAGGGCCTAGCGGATAATAGAAGACCTATAGGGGAGCAGTGGCTAATAAAGCTGAAGGAAGTGCTCCAGGTAATATGCAGATCAAGGCCGAGGCCATTATTTCACACAATTTATGTGGTTATGTTCTCAGGGGCCATGAGGTGAGCAAGGTGGTAGGCCATGGGAGAAAGACAAGTAAGGGGGTTAGAATGGGAAGATATAAGCTGGGGGTGACAGAGATACGGATCAAGATTAGGAGGTCAAAAACAGATCAAAAGGGCAAGGTTGCATAGTGATGCTGAGAAAGAAGGGCAAGCAGAGGTGCAATATGCCCAGTACAAACTCTGTGGGCTTCGCCGCTGAGCATGGGCTGAGACTGGGAAATGTTTGTACATGGTGATGGAAGAAGGATCACGGATACAAAGTCACAGCATTACTCAAAAGGGCATGTAATTCATGGGGTAAGACCCGGATAATTATTCATCCCATTCCTTGCAGATTGGGGCTGCCTCACAATGGGCAGCAATGGGAGAAGATGGTGAATGGGATATTGGAAAAAGATGCTGGTGATCGGCCAGTTATAAGAGATACATTAGAGCACTGAAGTAAAAGAAAATATATAAAAAACTTGAAGGTGGTGCTCAGGCGTGAACTGCAGAGTTGGGGGAGGGCAAGAACTGTTTAAGGGCTGGGAGGACAAAATGGGGGAGAATACGGGATGACACTAAGAACATGTGTAAAATAATGAATTTTGCTTGAATACCATAGGTAGAGGAGGATCACGGAACTCTGGATCTGCAGCCATTCCTATATTTATTGGGCTGGGAAAAGAGCAGAGAAGAAGGCTGGGGGAAAGTAGCTGTACCAAGATGTGAAACAGTGTAGGTTGGTCTGGCATGCCATACAAGGGATGAGATGGGCACAGTTGCTTCCCACCTTGAAAGAACTCAATGGACAGCAGCCCAGTCCAGATCTAATTATTATACATCTAAGGGGTAACGACTTTGCAGGCAGGCCATGGGTAGACACATACTTACAAACAAAAAGGGATCTGGGGCAATACAACAGTGGTGGCCTCAGGTGTGCCTCACCTGGTCAGATATGATACCAAGGAGGGTTTGTAGGCAGGAGCACAGCCACAGAGAGGTGGAGAGGGCCAGGAAAAAATGAATATTAGGAACATTGGTAAGGCAGATGGGAGGACAGGTGATTTGAGTGGGGTAGAAGAATGGGTCAGATAGGTGTGCACCTGTCAGACCTAGCCATAGACATGTTCAATACAGAAACAATGGGCTTTATAGAAGCATGGAGGAAACATGCAAAAACGGAAATAAAACGAAAGAGGAAAGAAGGAAAGGATAAAAGGATCTTCCCTGAGGTGAGGGAGAATGGTACCCTAAGTATGGAAGCCAGCCATTCAATGCAAGCTGGAGACTGGCTAGTGAGGAAAAAAGGGGGGGAGTAGGGGACGGGTGAAGAAAAAAGGAATAACACAAGAAGAGGAAGAAGATGAAAGAGAAAGCAGTCTCAGTTTTCACCGTTACCTAACGAAAAAGGAGAAGAAGGCACCCAGGTTTTTAGCTGGGGGCGGGATAATCAGAGGTTGATATATGGATGGAAATAAATGAAATTTTGAAAATATGATAATAAAGAAACGGAAATGGAATATGGAAATATGAATATAAATAATTGCCAGTCTGAGCACAACAACAAACAATGGTCTCTGTCTTTTTGTGAGGGAAAAGGGTGGAGTCCGGGACAATGGAGTCTTCCCTTTAAGGGGCAGACCAGGTTGTCCTGGTGCACCCCTTCTCTCCTACATAGAATGGTTGTGCTCAGAAGAGGAGGGGGGAAGGAAGGGGAGGGGCTAAGGGACAGAACAATGGGCAGGTAACAGGAAGGGGAAGGGTGAAGGGAGGTATATAAGGGACAGCACAAGGGGGCCTCAGTCACTTTTTGCTGGAGTTTTGACCCCTCCCATCTGCCCTACTAGGCAGAGCAAGTGGGGAAGACAGTCAAGATGGGACTGTATGGTGGGTCTGTCAAGGTGGATGACAGACGCGTCTGGTCAGACAGTTTGGACTGCCAAAGGTGGATGGCAGGAGAAAAAGGGGAGAGGGGAAGAGGGAGGGAGGGGAAGAAAAAGGAATAACACAAGAAGAGGAAGAAGATGAAGGAGAAAGCGGTCTTGGTTTTCACCGTTACCTAACGAAAAAGGAGAAGAAGAAGGCACCCAGATTTTCACCAGGGGGAGGGATAATCAGAGATTGATACATGGATGGAAATAAATGAAATTTTGAAAATATGATAAAGAAATGGAAATGGAATATGGACATATGGACATATGAATATAAATAAATTAATTGCCAATCTGAGCACAACAACAAACAATGGTCTCAGTCTTTTTGTGAGGCAAAAGGGTGGAATCCGGGACAATGCACATCACTGTAACAGAGAGCATCAAACTCATTATTTTGAACAGCACTGAACAGAGAGAATTTGTCCCGTGTTAGAGATAATTTTAACACATAAATTAGGACCACACTGTTACAGAGATAATGTAACATATTTTAGCACCACACTGTCACAGAGACAAATTTACAAATAGTTCATTGATTTAATAGTGAAATTATAACACCACACCTATTATATTATATTATATTATATTATATTATATTATATTATATTATATTATATTATATTATATTATATTATATTATATTATATTAATCACCACTCAGTAACAGGGATAACTTCACACAGTTAAGCACAACACTGCAAAAGAGATCATTTAATTAATTGTTTACACCCGAATTATAAGAGATACAATTTTAGCCATGTTTGAGGTAATTTAACACATAGTTAAGCACCACACTATCACAGACATATTTTTACACATACTTTAGCAACCCACTTTCACAGAGATTAAATAACACATAGGTTATTAATGTAATATTTATAATAGTATAACACCGCACCATTATATTATATTATATTATATTATATTATATTATATTATATTATATTATATTATATTATATTATATTATATTATATTATATTATATTATATTATATTATATTATATTATATTATATTATATTATATTATATCTTGTATCATAATACTGGTATTGTATTGTATTATGTTATATTACATTACATTACATAAAATTGCATTGTATTATGTTATGTTATGTTATGTTACATTACATTTACATTACTTTATATTGTATTACATTATATTATATTATATCATGTCATATCCTAATATAATAAATTATTTTATATATTATATCATATCTTAACATATCATCTCATATAACATCATATCATATCATATCATCATATCTTATCATATACTGTTCTAGACTATACTATTCTACACTATATTATATTATGCTATATTACAGTATTTTATAATATATTATCACCACTACGTAACTGAGATAATTTCTCACAGATAAGCACTACACTGTAACAGAGAGCATTTATCTCATTGTATAGAACCAGGTTGCAACAGAGACAATTTATCCCATGTTTGAGAAAATATAACGCATTAATTAGTGCCATACTGTCACAGAGATAATGTAACACATTTAACCACCACACTGTTACAAATATAATTTAACACATAGTCAGCACCACAGTAGAGCACAGATATTTCAACAGAGACACATTAACACATAGTTAATTAAATCAATAGTTATAATATTATAACACCACACCATAATATTATATTGTAATATATGGATTTTAAAAATAATGCTCCCAAAAAGCATACAAAAAAACCTTGTAATACCTTAGTCAGTGCCATAATACTATACTTCCAGTCCTCGTAATACTATCATTGGGATCACCAACTTTCCTAGTGTCCAAAGCATAGTTTTTTTTTGTTTCTTTTCTTTTCATTCCTGAGACAGAGAAGCAGGACTGCATGTGGGAAGGGGGGGATGTGAGTGAGGAGCGAGAACAAGCAGCACAGAACCATCCCACAAGGAATCCAGAGGTAAGACCTCATCAGCATCTCGCATCCATATATTACAAAAAAATAACAGGTACCAGTGAATCACTCGGATGTAATTCCATCTCAAGGTTCTGGGGACATAGAAACCTCTCGAGCATCACTCTTGAGGTTATCTATGTCCCCAGAACCTCTCGATGGAATTACAGCCTATCTATTATTCTATTTATATTATATTGTATTATTTTCTGTTATGTATTATATTAATTACCTCTTTGTAACAGAGGTAAATTCACTGAGTTGACCACAACACTGAAACAGAGGGCATTGAACTCATTGTTAAGAATCAGATTGCAATAGAGACAATTTCTTCCATGTTTGAAATGATTGAATACATAGTTTAACGCCACACTGCACAGAGATAATTTAACACATGGTTAATTAATTTAATAGTTATAATATTATTACACCACACAAATATATAACATATATTATATTATTAATATATTATATTTTATTATATTATATCTTATCATATAATATATGGTATTACATTATATTGTATTGTATTGTATTATATTATATTATGTTATATTACATTACATTTCATTTCATTATATTATATTATATTTTATTATATCATATCATATCGTATTGTAACATGTCATATCATATCATATCACATTACATCACAATACATTACATTGTATTATATTATATTACTTTACATTATATTATATTACATAATATTATATTTATCACCATGCTGTAAAAGAGATAGTTTGACACACAGATAATCACAACACTGTAACAGAGAGCAGTGAACTCACTGTTGTGAACTACACTGCAACAGAGACAATTTAACCCATGTTTGAGATAATTTAACACAAAGATTAGCACCACACTGTCAAAGAGATAATGCAACACATAGTTAAGCACCATTCTATCACAAAGATACTTTAAATGTTATTTTAGCACCACGTTGTCTTAGAAATAAATTACCACATTGTTAATTAGTTAAATAATTTTAATTTATAATATAATATAAAGTAATATAATATATTATAATATAAAGGTGTAGTGTTATAATATTATAACAATTGAATTCATTATCTATGTGTTTATTTGTCTCTGTGATAGTGTGGAGCAAATCTCTGCATTAAATTGTCTCAAACATAGGTAAATTGTATTACATTGTGACATTATCTCTGTTACAGTGAGGTGATTAATATAATGTAATATGATATAATATAATATAATGTAATATAATATACTACAACACAATAAAATATAATATATAATCATGTTGTGTTATAATATTATAACTAAAACTAATTAACTATATTAATTTATCTCTATGACAGTGTGATGCTAAACTATATATTGCATTTAACTGCAGTTAAATTCTCTCTCTTGCTGTGTCTTTCTAAACAGTGAGTAAAATGCCTCTGTTACAGTGTTCTACTTAACTATGTGAAACTCTACCTGCTACAAAGGGTGTTTAATGTAATATAATATAATATAATATAATATAATATAATATAATATAATATAATATAATATAATATAATATAATATAATATAATATAATATAATATAATATAATATAATATATAATAAGATGTGATCTGATGTGATATGATATGATATATGAGATGAGATGACATGAGATAAGATGATATGATATAATATAATATAATATAATCATGTGGTGTTATAATATTATAACTATTACATTAATTGTGATTAAAATGTGACAATGTATCTCTCTGAAAATGTGGTGCAGAACTGTGTGTTAAATTATCTGTAACAGTGAGGTGCTTAAATGTGTTACATTATCTCTTTGACTATCACTAACTAATGTGTTAAATGTTCTCAAACAATGGTTAAATTGTCTTTTTGTAGCATAGTTCTAAACAAAGAGTTTAAGGCTCGCTGTTACAATGTTGTGCTTAACTGTGTGAAATTATCTGTTATGGTGTGGTGAGTACTATAATGTTATAATATAATATAATATAATATATAACATAATGTTGAGGAGTTATAATATAAGTATTTAATTAACTGTGTGATAATTTATCTGTGTCACAGTGTGGTGTTAAACTAACTGTTATTAACATATCTTTGAAATAGTGTGCTGCTAAACTATGAGTTAAATTGTCTCTGTAACAGCGTGGTGATTAATATAACATAATATACTAAAATTTAATATAGTATAACATAATATAATATAATATAATACAACACAATATAATATCATCTATTATGATATATGATATGAGATGAAATGAGATGATATAATATAAATAGAATAATAGATAGAAAAGTATCTATTACAAAGCAGTAAGACCATCGAGAGGTTTTGGGGACTTGGAACCTCAAGAGTGAGCTCGAGAGGTTCCCAAAGTCCCCAAAACCTCAGATGACTTACTGCCATGAAATAGATACTTTTCTATTTTTATTTTGTAATATATGGATGTAGTGTTTCTTACAGTCTGTGAGCTGCAAAGCCAGTCGCAGTACTGAAGACATGCTTGCAGTCACTGAGCATCACACTGGAGACAGCGTCACTTGCCCACATCCCACTCGTAACTGCCACTCTGTGCCGGTGTCTGTTTGCATTTGTGAAGTCCTACCTTTTCCTTTATGATCCTTTGGGTAATGCAGGATCAGCAGATAACCATTTACAGAAAAAAAAAACGAAGAATGGAAGCAGGCGCATTTGGCTCAGCTTAAGCGAGTAACGAGCCGCCATGTTTTCAGAATGAGTGTGCCCGCCCACAGAAGAACAGTGATGAATTAGAATGCAACGGTGTAACTTTGGACATGCAGGAAGGGACGTGGCTCCATGGCAACCTGATTTCTTGCCAGGCAGAGTTGCACATGCGCTGTGGCATTTTTGTGATAATACTATTGTTTCTTGCAATGGTAGTATTATTGCCAGTGAAGTGTGGTATTATTGGGAGTGGAGTGCTCTGTTCTATCAATTACAAGGTATTTTTTAAATCGTTTTCGATAGTATTATTTGGGAAATCCATATATTACAATATAATATAATATTATCTATTATGATATGACATGATATATATAATGTAATGCAATATCATGTACTAAATATAATATGATGTGATGTAACACGACATGATGTTATGTAATATGATATAAAATATATAATATAATATATTATACTATGAGTAGACAGAATATAATATAATGTATTATAATATAGTATAGTGTAGTACGATACTATGCAATACAATATAATAAATATACTTGTGTGGTGTTATAATATTATAACTATTAAATTAATTAACTGTTTGTTTATCTCTGTGAAAAGTATGGGGCTAATTTATGTGTTAAATTATCACAAGCATTGGGTAAATTGTTTCTGTTGCTCTGTGGTTCAAAAGAATGAGTTCAATGCTCTTTTTAACAGTGTTCTGCATAACTGTGTGAAATTTTTCCCTGTTACGGAATGGTGATTAGTATAATATAATATAATATAATATAATATAATATAATATAATATAATATAATATAATATAATATAATATAATATAATATAATATAATATAATATAATATAATATTATGTTGTGGTGTTATAATATAAGTATTAAATTAATTAACTCTGTGTAAATTTATCTCTGTGACAGTGTGGTGTTAAAACTAAGTTAAAATATCTTAGCAGTAGTGTGATGCTGAACTATCTGTTAAATTATCTCTGTAATAGTGTGGTGTTTACATTTTTTGCATTATCTCTGTGATAGTGTGGTACAAATGTATGTGTCAAGTTGTCTCAAACATCAGTTAAATTGTCTCTGTTGCACAGTGGTTTTGAACAGTGAGTTAAATGCTCTCTGTTACAGTGTTGTGCTTACCTATGTGAAATTATCTCTGGTATGTTGTGGTTATCAATATAACCATACAAGAACGCAATGGTTTCATGTTATAACATTATAACTAGTAAATTAATTAACTATGTGTTAACTTATCTCAGTCAAAGTGTGGTGCTAAACTATGGGTTTAATTATCTCTTGACAGTGCAGAACTAAAACAATGCATTACATTTTCTCTGTGATAGTGTGGTGCTAATTTATGCATAAAATTATTTTAAACATGCTTTCCATTTTTCTTGTTGCATTTTTGGTTCTAAACAATGAGTTAAATTATCTCTATTACAGTATGGTGATTAATATATTATCGAATAACATGATATATCAAAATATAACATAACATAACATAGTCTAATATACTATAATGGTGTGGTATTTTATTATAACTATTACATTAATTATGAGTTTATTTATCTCTTTGACAATATGGTGCAAAACTATGTTTTAAGATATATCTGTGATAGTGTGGTACTGATCGATGTGTAAAATTATCTTTGTAACAGTGTGGTGCTTAAATGTGTTAAATTATCACTGTAAGAGTGCGATTATGAATGCTTTTAAATTGTTTCTTTTACAGTGTGGTTCTAAAATGTGGTTTAAATTAAGTCTGAGAGTGTGTTGCTAAACTATGTGTTAAATTATCTCTGTAACAGTGCAGCACTAACAGAATGTGTTACATTGTCTCTTTGACAGTGTGGTGCTAATCTATGCATTAATTTATCTCAAATAAGGGTGAAATTGTATCTCTTGTAGTGTGGGTCCAAACAATGAGCTAAATGCTCTCTGTTGCAATGTTTTCTTAACTGTGAGAAAGGTATCCCTTACGGTGGTGATTAATATAATATAATATAATATAATATAATATAATATAATATAATATAATATAATATAATATAATATAATATAATATAATATAATATAATATAATATAATATAATATAATATAATATAATATAATATAATATAATAAATACTCACAGTGATAATTTAACACATAGTTCAGCACTGCAGTGTGGCAGAGATAATTTAACACAGTTTAGCATAATGTAACACGTTTAAGCACCACATATCTCAGAGATACATTAACATTTTAATTTAATAGTTAAAATATTATAACACCACCCCATTATACCCATTATATCATATCATAATGATATGATATAATGGTATAATGGTGAGGTGATATAATATTTAACTATTAAATTAAATGTGTAATTATCCCTGTGACAGTGCAGTGGTTAAACATGTTACATTATCTTTGTGAAAGTGTGATGGCAGTTTTACAAGTGTGCGTTGCACAGTTTCTATGCAGGCTCATCACATCACCAATTTTTAATATATTCACTCCAATACAATATAATATAATAATCTGGTGTTATAATATTATAAGTATTAAATTAATAACTACATATTCAATCATCTCAAACATGGGTTAAATTGTCTCTTTTGTAGTGTGTTTCTATACAATGAGACAAATGCTCTCTTTTACAGTGTTGTGCTTAATTGTGTGAAATTATACCTGTAACGGAGTATTGATTAATATAATATAATATAATATAATATAATATGATATGAAGTGATGTCATGTATGTCATGTGATGATATGATATGATACGATAGCATATGATACGCTATGATATGATATATGACATGATATGATATAATAAATAATATGATATTATATAATATAATGGTGTGGTGTTATAATATCGTAGAAATTAAATTAATTAACTGTGTTAATTTATCTCTGTGACAGTGTGGTGCTAAGGTATGTGTAAATATATATATGTGGTGCTGTGGTGCTGAACTATGTGTTAAAATTATGTCTGTAACAGTGTGTGCTTAAATGTGTTTCATTATCTCTGTGAAAGTGTGGCACTAATTAATGTGTTAAATTTTCCCAAACTTGGGTTAAATTGTCCTGTTGCAACGTGGTAGTAAACAATGAGTGAAAAGCTCTCTGTTACAGTGTTATGCTTACATCTGTGAAATTATCTCTGTTATGGTGTGATCATGATCAAAATAATATAATATAATATAATATAATATAATATAATATAATATAATATAATATAATATAATATAATATAATATAATATAATATAATATAATATAATATAATATAATATAATATAATATAATATAATATAATATAATATAAATATAATACAATTATATGTTTTAATATGATATGATGTGATATAATATGGTATGATAATATGGTACGATATGATAAGATAAGATACGATAAGATATAATATGATATGATGTGATATGATCCAATATAATTTTGTGGTATTATAATATAACTATTAAAATATTTAACTCTGTTACTTTATCTCTGTGACAGAGTGCTGTTAAACTATGAGTTAAAATATCTGTGCAATAGTGTGGTGCTGAACTATGTGTAACATTATCTCTGTGACAGTGTAGTGCTAATCTATATGTTAAATTATCTCAAACAAGGTTAAATTTCCTCTCTTGTAGTGTGGTTCTAAACAATGAGTAACATGCATTGTATTACAATGTTTTGCTTAACTCTGTGCAGCTATCCATTACGGAGTGGAATTACTATAATATAATATAATATAATATAATATAATATAATATAATATAATATAATATAATATAATATAATATTATAATATAATAGAATATTGATACGATATGATATGATATGATATAATGTAATGTAATGTAATACTATACAATACTATACAATGTATTATACTATAATGTAATGTAATATAATATAAATATATACTATTATATGATATGACATTATCACATCATATCATATGATATCATATCATATCTTATCATAATATACCATACCATATGATATATTATATTATAGTATATTATCCTATATTATAATATTTATATTATATTATTTGATATTAATCACCACTCCGTAACAGGGATAATTTCATACAGTTAAGCCCAACACTGTAATTGAGAGCATTGTTCTCAGTTTATTGAACCACACTGCAAGAAACAATTACCATGTTTGAGATGATATAACATAAATTAGTACCACACTGTCAAAGAGATAAATTAACATGTAGTTAATTAATTTAATACTCATAATATTATACCACATCATTATATTATATTATATTATATTATATTATATTATATTATATTATATTATATTATATTATATTATATTATATTATATTATATTATATTATATTATATTATATTATGTTATTTTAATCTCCACTGCATTACGGGATAATTTCACACAGTTTAGAACTACACTGTAACAGAGATAAAGTAACACATTTAATCACCACACTGTTAGATAATTTAACACAAAGTTCAGAACAACACTGTCATAGAGCTATTTTTACAGAAAGTTTAACACCACACTGTCACTGAGATGAATATACATGCAGTTAATTCATGTAATAGTTATAATATTGTAATACCTCGCCATTATAGTATATCTTCTCATATCATACTATTTCATATCATATATCATATCATGTCACATGACATCACATCACATCATTTCATGTCATACCATGTCAAGTATATTATATTATATTATATTATATTATATTATATTATATATTATATTATATTATATTATATTATATTATATTATATTATATATATATATATATTATATTATATTATATTGTATTACATTACATTAAGTTATATTAATCACCACTCCATAATAGGGATAATTTCACACAATTAAGCATAACACTTTAACAGAGAGCATTAAACTCATTGTTATGATCCATACTGCAGCAAAAGCAGTTTAAACCGTGTTTGAGATAATGTAACGTAAATCATCATCACACTGTCATTAATTTGAGACAGTTAAGCACAAGACAGTAACAAAGAGCATTTCACTCAATGTGTAGGAATGCACTACAACAGAAGCAATTTAACCCATGTTTGAGATGCTTGAAAACATTGTTTAGCACCACACTGTCACAGTGATAGGTTTACACAGTTAATTTATTTAATAATGATAATATTATAACACCAAAATACTATTTTATATTACATTATATTATATTATATTAATTATGTTATATATTATAGTATATTATATTACATTATATTATACAGTATTACATTAGATTGCATTTTATTACATTACTTTGTTATATTATATTATATTATATTATATTATATTATATTATATTATATTATATTATATTATAATTTCACAAAGTTAAGCACAACACTGTAACAGAGATCATTAAACTCATTGTTATGATCCATACTGCAGCAAAAACAGTTTAAACCATGTTTGAGATAATGTAATGTAAATACACTGTCAGAGAGACAAATTAAAACATAGTTATATAATTAAATAGCTATAATATTGTTACATCACAAAATTATATTATGTTATATCTTTTGATATATCTTTTGATATATTATTTTATATGATAATATTTTAAGCAAAACACTGAAACTGAGAGCATTTTAGTCACTGTTTAGAACCAGACTGCAAAAGAGAAAATTTATCCCATGTTTGTGACAATTTAATACAAAAATTAGCACCACACTATCACTGTGGTAATATAACACATTTAAGATCCACACTGTCACAGAGATAATTTCACACACAGTTTAGAACCACACTGTAAAAGAGACAATTTAAGACAGTTTATCATCGCACTCTCACAGTGATAATTTAACACAAAGTTTAGCATCACACTTTGCCTGTGATATGTTAACACAGTTAATTACATTAATAATTATAATATTATAATACCACACCATTAATGTAATGTTATGCTATCTTAATCACCATAAGGTAACAGAGATAAGGTTACACAGTTCAGCACAAGAGTGAAACAGACAACATTTAACTCATTGATGAGAACCATGCTGGAACAGAGACTAACCCATGTTTGACATAATTTAACACAGAAATTAGCACCACAATGTTACAGAGATAAATTGACATGTAATTTAATAGTGAAAATATTATAAAACCACACCATTATATCATATCATATCATATCATATCATATCATATCATATCATATCATATCATATCATATCATATCATATCATATCATATCAGTGACAGTGTCAGTGGCTCAGTAGGTAGCACACTCGCCCCTGAGGCCGAGATATCAGAGGGCTGTGGGTTCAGTTCCCACATCTAACACGTGGGTTAATATCCCAGTACTGACACTGTAATGCAGCATGAGAGGGGTGCTGCATTTCTGAGGTGCCATCTTTCGGATGAGACGTTAAACTGAGGTCCCATCTGCCTGGATTGGTGGTAGTTCAGGTGGATGTTAAAGATCCCATGGCACTTATCGAAAAAGAGTAGGGGTATTTCCCCGGTGTCCTGGCCAAATTTCCCTCATTCACTAAAAATACCACCAACAGCTTAATCTGGTTCAAGGTCAGTTGGCATTCATCTGTATCCCCCTCCCCCGGGTCATGCCTGAAAATAGGCAGGATTTGTCTAGTGCACTTACCCGGTCAACAAAAGCTAAATAAATAAAAAAATAAAAATATCATATCATACCATAACATAACATACCATATTATATTATGTTTTATTATATTAATCACCACACTGTAACAGAGATGATTTAACCCATGTTTGAGAACATGTTTAACTAACGCCACATTGTCACAGAGATAATGTAACTTTTTTAAGCAGTACAATGATACAGAGATAGTTTAACACATAGTTAATTCATTTAATAGTTATACTATGCTAACACCACACCATTATGTTAAGTTATATTATATTATATTATATTATATTATATTATATTATATTATATTATATTATATTATATTATATTATATTATATTATATTATATTATATTATATTATATATATATTATATTATATTATATTATATTATATTATATTATATTATATTATATTTATTATATTATATTAAATTAATCGCCACTCTGCAAAAGAGATCATTTCACACAGTTAAGCACAACACTGTAAAAGACAGCATTGAACTCATTGTTTTGAACCACACTACAACAGACAATTTAACCTGTGTTTGACATAGTTTAACACATAAATTAGTACCACACTGTCAGAGATAATGTATCCCATTTAAGAACCACACCAACACAGGGATGCTTTAACACATAGTTCATCACCACACTTTTGCAGAGATAGTTTAACGAAGTGGTTATCACCACCCTGTCTAGAGATAAAGTAACCCAGAGATGTCAAAGACATAAACATACAGTTTAGCACTGCTGTGTCACAGAGATATTTTACCCACAGCAGCACACTGTAAAAAAAAACAAGACATTTTAGCGTCGCACTCTCACAGTGATAATTTGACATATAATTTAGCATTACAGTGTGGTAGAGATATTGTAACACAGTTTAGCACTACCGTTTCACAGAGATAATTTAACATATAGTTTAGCACCACACTCTCAGAGTTAATTTAACACACAGTTTTGCACCAACACTGTAAAAGACAATTTAAGATAATTTTTATCACACAGTTTTGCAGCACAGTTTGAAATAAATTAACACATAGTTAATTAATTTAATAGTTATAATATTATAACACCATTCAATTATATATGTTATGTTATGTTATGTTATGTTATGTTATGTTATGTTATGTTATGTTATGTTATGTTATGTTATGTTATGTTATGTTATGTTATGTTATGTTATGTTATGTTATGTTATGTAATTTTATGACATATTATGGTATTTTATATTATATTAATCACCACAGTGTAACAGAGATAATTTCACACAGCTAAGCATATCACTGAAAAGAGAGCATTTATCTCATTGTTTAGGAACCACGCTGCAACAGAGATAATTTATTTCATGTTTTAGATAGTTTACCTCATGAATTAGCACTGTACTGTCATAGAGATAATTTAACACATAGTTTAGTAACACACCTTGACAGAGACAAGTTAACATTTTAATATTTATCATATTATAATACTAAACCTTAGGTTATGTTATGTTATATTAATCACCACACCACAACAGAGATAATTTCACACAGAGTTTAGCACCTTCATGTCACAGAGATATTTTTACACACAGTTTAGCATCACACTGTAAAAGAGACAATTTAGGACAGTTTATTATCACACTCTCACAATGATATTTTAACACATAGTTTAGCAAGACAATTTGAAAAAAATTAACACATGGTTGGGCCAAATGGCACACTCCGGTGTCTCTCGCTGTATGGAGAATTGTGGTGGTAATGGAGTAGGGGCTCTTCCCTGACATCTCATTTCCATACTTTTGTCGGTTTAACCCTAACTGATGCATTACCAAAGGCTTTGGCAGTGTATATTAATTACATATAGAAGATGAAGATGAAGCACCCTCAAGTATGTGGTGCCGACAAACTGCAGATGGGAAAGCAGGCTGATAAAAAAAAAAAAGAATGCAGGCAATTAAGGTGACTCGATAACATTAATATGCATCTTAGTGGAACCAGGAGAAACAGAAGAGAAAAAATAGAGCATAGCTGGATTTGAACTCAGGCTACCCAGAATTCTGTTCAACTAATAAATGAGCAATATTCAAATGTTGTGATGTGGATATACTTGTGCTTTTAACAGTCAGCAGCTCCTTCCATTGTTATATGCATGTATTACAAACCTACATGCTCTTAAAGATGAGACCAGTGATTTCACCAAGCTCCTCACCTAGTACACTGGATGTCTCCGGGCTTTACATGCAAAAAGGCAGACAGTTGAACCTAGATGAGAGCACTGCTATACTGCTTATCAAGGTCACTTAGGAATTATGCAGTCTGTGTTACCATGGATCACCTTGCCCTTCATGTTTTTACTTCCTTTAGTGTTCATACTTAAACCTCTACGATTACTTAAAAAATATAATAATATTGGCTGAGTGTTAAGGTCCACAATGTACCACAGAGGTTAGAACATTGAGTTATATGCCAAAAGACCTCATATTCCTAGGTCTGAATCTCACAAATACCAGATGAACAATGCACTAAGGATTAAGATCAGCCACTGTCCAAGTCAAAGCTCCTCATTTTGCCTCATAGTCAGCAATCAAGCCTTCCCACTAATCTCACCATATATAAGTCCTGCCTCAATATCATCCCATATAAACCCCACCTCCAATATCACCCCATATAAGCCCCACCTCCAACAATACCACTGTCATCTCATTACTTGGTCCAGAAAGGTGAGTTCATTATCGCTGCTCATAATTACCTTCTCTGACTTTAGTGCGTTGTGCAGTTTTATGCAGGCTCATAAGTTCACCAATTTTACTATTTTCACTCCAGATTTTCAGCGTTGCCATTTTTCACACCTCCTCATGAACAGTAAGTCTGTCGTTTCTCACATCCTGCAGAAATGTGTTTTCACACCTCTGCCACAGAATGGGGCATTACAGTGTAAACCAACTTTCAGGATAAATTAACAAACTCACAGGGCCAGCTCTGATGAGGCATTTCTAGAGATCTCATGTTGAACATTTGATTAAAAAATTCTGAAAATGTGCTCATTACTGAGCATGCATTTTGCAGTTTCACAAGCACGCTCGTAAAAGGCAATTTTTCATATTTTCCCTCCTGATTTTCAACATGACCCTTTTGCACATCTCCTCATGAACAGTATACAGCCATCATTTTTCACAGCCTGCCCAAAACTTGATTTTCTACCAACTATGCATCTTCACATGAGGTACCCCACATGTGACAGGGCATGCCCTGACCCCACCACCAGCGGTATAGCACCCTGCACACCCTCCCAAGGACACATCCCATCCCAGCACTGGCCACAACAGCCAGCACAGACACACACAGTGTTGCATGGAAGCATGCACCACACAGGATGCAACACAGTGCATGGACCACCACCCACCCATACCCAAGGGCACACCAACACAGGGACACACTAGCGGGTCAACCAAGCCACTGGCATATGCACGACAGCCATGTACACATGGCCAGCACCCCACATGGCACAGGTGTGCCAGCCACCCCTGCGCAGGCACCATGAAACTGTATGTCACCAACATGCGGCTTGAAGCACAAGGGACAGACAGTGGAGCACATCCCCTACAACAGACACAAGCAACAGGATGGAGGGGACAACAACAGTGGAGGCCACAGTGCCACTGGAGGCAGACATGCACCATACTGGTGATGGGAGGCAACCTGGCATTGTGCCAGGTACAGTGGTTGTCCAGCATGGCATGCCAGCTGACCGTGCATATCTCAGACATGCAAGGGTGTCAGCTGCACAGGCCTAGGATGGTCTGACAGTGGTGCCATGGACACAGTGCATGCACCATGGACCACTGTACACAGGCATCCAGTGCACGGAGAACAACACACAAACACAGACAGTGACTGATCCCCACACCATAGGCGGTCCCTTCTGGACATGCTTGCACCACCCCTGATGCACACCACTGCAGCTGAGCACCTGCTGCAAATCATAGACCACCACAGTTGTCATAACAAAACAAATGTATTAAAAAGAGGTAAGAAACAAAACTATTTACAAATATTTACAATGGGGGGGAAGGGCCACATACCAGGTGAGGGCGGGTACATCCATTTCTACAGCACACCGGCAGAGTGCACAGCAGGGGCAGGGGTGAATATATAGAAGAGGGGTGTGAGGGTGGGTCCAGGGGATTAGGTGTTTCCTGGCCATCATTCACCCGCTCTTCACTCCTGTGGCGCTGTGTCCTCCACCTCCTGACCCCTGCTGCTCCATCTGCTGGAAGATCTCCAGGGATGCCCTTGCCAGCTGCAAGCTCTTGTATGCCTTTCAATGGCCATCAGATGCTGTCCACCTAGGACAAAGGAGCAGAGTCTATACATGTGACTGTCCAGCCCCTGCAGCCCACCCATTGTGCATGGCATACAGCCATTGCCATGCCCCTGTGATGGTGTACGACCACCCACAGAGACCGCATCCACAAGACCTGCCTACCCAGGCACCCACAGCCATGTGGACTGCTGCATAACCCACTGCTCATTTCCCACACAGCACCACCATGGCCATACAGTGACAAGGCTTATGTGGTGCGAAGGCAGTGGCACAGCCATGGACCACCATTGATGCACTCTCAGGCATACAGTGCCACTGGACATTGCTGACTGTAACAAGTTACGTGCATGGCAGTGGTGTCAATGGATGGTGGCCATGCCCCGCTGCCCACCCTGTTACACAGCGTGCAATAATAATCATGGATGTAAGGCACTCACCATCATCAGACTGGTCCCTGCACCTCTGTGATCTGGCATCCCTCCGGCCTGCTGGTCCTCTTGGTGGCACCTCCCTTCCCTCATCCGCTGGCACTCTTCTGGGCCTAAGGTGAAAACATGAGAGAGGAACATCAGTACAATTCAGTAGCAAAGTCCCCCACCACATGTGTGTGCAATCCTCACAGCCATACCCATCCACCACGGCCAACTCTGGATGGCACCCCATGTGCTGGACACATGCAACCAGGATACCCATATGGATGTTAACAGTGTATGGATGGGGCACCTACCTGACCATGGCACCATGAACTCCTGGCACATGCCCACAGGTGGGCAGCCTTTCTGGGTCTCTGCGCTGGAGGTCCCCATATCGGTGGTGATACTGCTCAGCCGTGCGCCCGATTCCTGTGGCCTCCTCCCATGCCACTGCAACCTCCTCCCATACTGCACTCCTGGCCCTGTCCAGGGGTGCATCTCCATAAAGTACCCCAGCATGGGGCTCTACTATGGCCACCAAATTGGCCAGCTCCACCTGGCTCCAAACAGCAGCCCTCCTCCGTGCCATCTCTAAAGCTGTTTAGAGTCAAAATGGTGCTCAGTAGCATGGTCCACCATGTGCAGATGCTGCACAGTACAACGCTGCCATTCCCTATCATACTGTCACTGAACAGCGTGATAGTGGTGCACCCATGGAGATACATGGCACCTAGGGGCAAAGGTCGGCACAGGGTCAAGGGTCTCTCATGCATGGACTGCTACAGCGTGATTGGTACTCAATGAGTGTAGCACAATTGGGTGCCTGTGTGCCAACTCCTGTAGTGGCCTACTGCGCTGTGGCCTCAGTGTGCCTACGGCACCCCAGTGCCATATATGTGAACAGCGCAGTAGCACCATTGGCACAATGGTGGCCATGCCCTGCATTGCCTCCCATGCACAGCAGATCAGCAGCATGGCAGACCTCTGCGTTATCACCCCGGGCATGTGCTGTTTGGTGTGTACTGTGTACTGTGTATGTCACAGAAATGCACCCTTGTCTGAGCACGTTCAACACAATTGTGCAAAGAACAACAGCACGATATTCATTTGGCATATGCAAATCAGCTAATCAGCCATTCAATGGCACAGATACTGCATTTGCATCCACTTATAATTGCACATCACCTCATTTGCATGCGTTGCACTATAAAAATGTGAAATTGGGCTGCACTGGCAATTATTATGTCGTTATTGCAGTCTATTGTGGTGAGTTGCATGGTGTTTTGGAGTGTGGACAGTGGTGTGTGGGACATGCATGGGGCTGCACAGTCACAGGTAACACCTGTCTTTCTCACAGGATGAATAATGAGTGATCGTTAGGTGGAGGAAGAGGAACAGAGGCGTGGGAGGAAGAGGCCTGACTTCACACAGGCAGAAAGAGATGCCCTGTTCAAGGCCTACCTTGACCAGGAGCTGCTGCTCAGTGGACAGTGGGGAACACCACAGGCCCGTGGTGCTGCATGGGAAGAGGTGGCGCATGCCATCAACCTGCATGGCAGCCACCAGTGGTCTGTGCAAGGAGTGCAAAAAGAAGATGGGCATGGACAGGTGGAGGATTGAGGACAACCTTGTCATCAGGGCAGCATGGTCTTTGACCGTTGGGGGACAGCCGGCTGTGCAATGCCTGACCCCACAAAAGAGCGGGTTGCTGGCAGCAAGTGGTGTTGTGCCATCGAGGGTGTTCTAGGAGGTGGATTTCAGATGGGTGGTAGCCTGTCACTACATGGTAGGTCCTGGTCTGTCGATGGGGGGGACAGGGTAGGGCAGATACATTAATGCTGCTGTGTTCCCGTACAGCTCCTGAGCATCTACATTGGTCAGCAGTGGTGGGCTTGTCCACTGTGGGTGGTACCATGGACATAGAGGAGGGTCCATCCACCTCCACAGGCATATGAGGGTCAGGGTGACAGTGGGCCCACCTGGACATCTGGACTGATGTTGGTGGAGCAGGTGCGGAGGAGGCCCTGCCCATGTCCCAGCGTGCCAGTGTCCATGGATGCCAGCATGCTGAGACTCAGGCTGGTGCTGGATCCATCACTGATGATGATGGAGCTCACTTCATGGACATTGATATGTGTGGGCCACAGGATGGCCACACAGCAGGTGACATCATGGGCATGGCCATGGGTGGTGCCGCTGTGAAGGCCTGCATGACATCACAGTCCCAGCCTGTGCTAGTCTGCACCAGTGGGGCAGCACTGGTGTGTGTCCAGAACAGTGGGGCTGTTGCGGCCACTGCAGTTGCATCGCTGATCCCTGGAGAGCAACAGCCGGAGGAGCAGTGTCAGCAGTCGGCCAATGGCCATGGGGGTACAGTGTCAGGGGGCGGCGTCAGTGCATCACCTGTGGACATGCCCAAGCCTGGCCCTGATGCGCAGCACCCACCCTCAAGGGGTGCTGCCCATTAGGGCCACGAACACCGTGAGGGACAGCATGCTGATCAGGCAGATGACCTCTTAGAAGAGCACACCGCATACTCCAAGAATCAGTCAGACAGAAGGCACGCTTATGACGGTGGTGGATGCACTCCAGGTGGCTCTGCACCAGGCAGAGGAGCGGTGCAGCAGAGACACCTCTGCTCCTGGCAGGGATGGACCAGATACAGGAGGATGTGACCACTGCCATTGACAGGCAGACACAGGCAATTGCAGCTGTCATGGCCACAATAGGCATGCTGACAGACACAGTGCAATGTCCACCCTCATTCCGGCATCATGCGATGCCCTCCTTGTTGACACCGGGTTCAGCTGTGGACATCCCCAGCATGCCTGGGGCAGGCATGTTCGGTATGCTGCAGACCACTGCGTGAGCACGGTCATGTTCACGCAACAGAACCCCTGGGGGACCGTTGGTGCTACCCCATGATGCCAATGCCTGTCACTGCTGGCGGGTCTTGGTGGGGCCACCCACACATCCATGGCGGCTGTGGCACTGTGGCGCATGACTGACCTGTCTCCCAGCATGGCTACTGTCTGCCCTGTGTTCATTGTGTTATTCAACGTGCAATGCATGGGTGGGGTACTCAGCTCTGCACACACACACACACACACACATTCCATCTGCACACCTCCCAGCTGCTGTCTGCTGTGGCATGTGCATGATGATGCCTGCGTGCACTGTCCAGCACTGTGCAATGGTGCCCAGCGTCTGACACATGCACAATGACAGGCACTGGACATGGTGGACTGTGGATGTGTGTGTGGCTAGGGGTGGCAGTTGGGGTCAGCATCCCTCTCTCCCTTTGTGCATGTCTTGTGAGATGTGTGTGTGTGTGTGTGTGTATGTGACCGCGTGCTGTGTTAGACCTTGCCCATCCCTGACATCCTGTGTGGTTCCATGGTCGGCCAATTCCTTAACAACATGCACCTCTGGGGTTTGTCCATGCTTGTTTGTGGGTTGTGCCCTTGCCACTTGTGGTTGCGCATGGCCACATGACTTACCTGGGTTGGTTGAAGTGCTCCTCTGTGATGGTGTCCAAGTGCAGCTGTGCCATCCGGATCAGTTGGGGGTCCCTTCGACCAAGGTGGGGCTGCCCATCACCATCTTCACCAGTGTCCTCAATGTCCCCATCGCTGTCACCCTCTTTGACCTGTACAGCTATCCCACATTCATTGGCCATGTTGTGCAGGATGCAACAGGCCAGGAATAGCCAAAAGGCCTTTGAGAGGCTGTACTGTAGGGCACCGCCAGACATGTCCAGGCAATGGAAACGTGCCTTCAGCATCCTGAAAACCTGCTCAATGACATTGTGTGTGGTGGCATGTGCTGTAGCATTGCTGCGATGGGGTCACAGGCCACTGGTATGGTGTGAGCAGCCAGGGATGGAGTAGATATCCTGGGTGTAGAGGGTGGACATTAGTTTGGTGATCAGCGTCGCCCTGCCTTGGGCCATCTAGGCCAAGACCCATGTCACCTCTGACTATGCCCTCCCAAGCTCCATGTCTTTCAGCGTGGTTTGCACACTACCCCACTAGGTGGCCAGTGGGGATGTCCCCACTCTTGAACCTGTGGCACAGTGTGGACTGGTGCGAGATGAAGGCACCATGTGCTCTTCCAGGGTGCATGGCACAGACATTGATTATGCACTCCCTGGCATCGCACATCACCTTTCAGTTGATGCTTGCATACACCTTCTGATTCATGTATGTGGCCCCTTCGGGGCCAGGTGGCATGCGGATGAGTGCAGTCTATTGTCCTGAGCACGCCAGGCATACGTCCTACCCTGTGGAACTCCTGTATGTTTGCTGTGCACTCTGCCGGTGTGCTGTAGAAATGGATGTACCCCGCAGCATGTGGCAGCAGTGCGCTGAGGAATTGGATGAGGAGGCGTGACGTGGCCAACTAGGTTATGCCTGTCATGTGCCCTGTTGGACCCATGGTGAGCAGGCTCATGACAGCTGTCACTTTGGTCTCCACTGACAGAGCATGGCTCAGTCGTGTTTCATCACATCACTGCACAGCTCACAGAGCCACCTCAGGATCACCCGGTTCATGCAGTACCAGCCCACGATCTCAGTATCAGTATACAGCTCGAAGCTGGTGCAGGCTTGGTACTGCCTGTTGGGGGCATACCACCGACGGGCCCTTCCACAGCCACACACCCCTGCTGCCTGCCTTCTCAACCCCTCATAACTGCCTCCATCAGGATGGTGGCACTGGCCATGTCCCTGGCTTGTGTTAACCCCCTGGCAGCTGTTTCTGTGTTCCCCCACTGTCCTTGCTGCTACTCCACCTGCACCAGGAACACCACCCTGTAGTGGCCATACTACCCATTATCTTTGTCTCAGTGCTGTGTGGCACTTCCCCTTTGACCTGCACTGTGCAGGGCTCCCCACACCTTCCGTGTTCCTGAGAGTTCCAGGTGCTCTGTCCTGCTCCTGCCCTGTCCTGCTGCCAATTTATGTGTGCCTGTGTGGCTGCCTGCAGTTCAGCACCATGTGGCTTCCTTGTAGTGTTCTTGCACCTCTCGCTTGTTCCTTTTTATTTTGGATCATTTCCGCTATAGCGCAACTTCCATTTGCTCCCCTATTGCGCATGGTGCATGTTGTTGAAAATCGCACTGTGCCATTTATGTATGGTTCTTTCCCTTTCAGTTGCGCATGCATTCATTATCATTGTGTTCTTGTGCATTGTGATTTGGGGGTGTGCATCTGCCTCCCGCTGAATATTACAGAATGTCATGTTTTCTGACTTGCGCTGGTGCATCCCTATTGCACGTGGTGCAACCCTTCTGAATATCTGGGCCCATAAGTATTAAATTAATTAATTTTGTGTTAATTTATCTCTGTGACAGTGTGGTGTTAAGCGAACTGTTAAAATATATTTGCAATAATGAGGTACTGAACTATGTGTTAAATTATTTCTCTAACAGCATTGGGCTTAATTGTGTGAAACTTTCCCTGTAAAGGAGTGGTGAATTATATATAATAATAGAATATAGCAAAACATAACATAACAAAACATAACGTAACGTAACGTAACGTAACATAACATAACATAATACAATATAATATACTATAAAATGATATGATACAGTGAGGTGATGTAATGTGATATGATATAATGCAGTCGAATTATAATATGACTATTAAATTAACTGCGTTAATTTATCTCTGTGATAGAGTGGTGTTAAACTATGTGTTAAAATGTCTTTGTGACAGTGTAATGCTAATTTATGTATTATGATAATGCAAACAAGGATAACATTGTCTCTCTTGTGGTGTGGTTCTAAACAGTGAGTTAAATATTATCTGTTATAATGCTGTGCTTAAGAATGTGAAATTATATGTTACAGAGTGGTGATTAATACAATGTAATATAATATAGTGGTGTGGTGCTAAAACAGTATAACTATTAACTATTAAATTAATTAACTATCTGTTAATTTGGATATGTGACAGTGTGGAATGTATGAATTATCTCAAACATTGGTTAAATTGTCTCTGTTGTAGTGAGGGTCTAAATAATGAGTTAAATGCTCTCTGTTACAGTGTCATTCTTAACTGTAGGAAAGTATCTCTGTTGCACAGTGGTAATTAATATAATATAATATAATATAATATAATATAATATAATATAATATAATATAATATAATATAATATAATATAATATAATATAATATAATATAATATAATATAATATAATATAATATAATATAATGATGTGCCATTATAATATTACAGGTAAATTAATTACATATGTGATAATTTGTCTCTGTGACAGTTTGGTGCTAATTTTTGCACTAAATTATTTCAAACATGGGTTAAATTGTCTCTGCTGCAGTGTGGTTCAAAACAATGCTCTCTGTTACAGTGTTCTGCTTAACTACATGAATTATCCCTGCTAATTTGTGCTAATTTGTCAATGTGTAAAATATAATATAATATAATGCAATACAGTAGAATACAAGACAACATAATATAATATAGTATAACATAATATGATATACTCTATATATTATAATATAGTATAATATAATATAATGCTGTATAATATGATATAGTATGATATGATATGATAATATACGATATGATATATGATATGATATGTTATGATAGGATTCGATACAATACGATACAATATGACACAATATAAAATAATATAATAATCAGGTGTTACAGAATTATAAGTATTAAATTAATTAACTATGTGTTAATTTATCTCTGTGACAGTGCGGTGCTTACCTATGTATTAAATCATCTCAAACCTGGGTTACACTGTCTCAGTTGTAGTGTGTTTCTGAACAATGAAATATCTGTGATGTCAAGTTATGTCACATGATGATATGATATGATACGATATGAAATAACATGATATGATATAATATAATGGTGTGGTGTTATAATTAACTGTATGTTAATTAATCTCTGTGACAGTGTGGTGACAAACCTACTCCAAAAATATATCTGCAATACCGTGGTGCTGAACTATGTATTAAATTATCTCTGTAACAGTGTGTTGATTAAATATGTAAAATTATCTCTGTTACAGAGTTATGCTTAACTGTGTGAAATATCCCTGTAATGGAGTGGTGATTAATATATTATAATATAATATGATATAATATAAAATATGCAGTATAATATAATATAGTATGATATATGACACAATACACTATGATACAATATGATACGATATGATATGACATCATAATGTCGTATAATAAAATATAATGGTGTGGTGTTATAATATTATAACTAGTAAATTAATTTACTATGTATTAATTTGTTTCTTTGACAGTGTTGTGCCAATTCATGTGAGAAATTATCTCAATTATGGGTTAAAAAAGTCTCTGTTGCAGAGTGATTCAAAACAATGTTCAATGCTCTCTGTTACAGTGGTGTGATTAACTGTGTGAAATGATCCCTGTAATGGAGTGGTGATTAATATAATATAATATAATATGTGTCGATTAAAGGTGTTAAATTATATCTGTTATGGAGTTGTGATTAACTGTGTGAAATTATCCCTGTAACAGAGTGGTGATTAATATAATATAATATTATGACTAATAAAATACATGTTTATTTATCTCTGTGACAGCGTGGTGCTAATTTAAGTGTTAAATTATCTCAAACATGGGTTAAATTGTTTCTGTTGCAGTGTGGGTCTAAACAAAGAGTTACATTTTCACTCTTTCAGAGTTCTGCTTAACTGTGTGAAATTATCTATATTAAGCTATGGTGATACATATAATGTAACATAACCTTATTTAACATAACATAATATGACATAACGACGTAGTGTTATAATTTTATAACTATTAAATTACTTAAATATGGGTTAATTTATCTCAGTCAAAGTGTGGTATGTGTCAATTTATCATTGTGAGTGTGCGATCGTAAACTGTCCTAAACTATCTCTTTTTTTAGAGTGTGATGCTAAACTATTTGTTACATAGTGTTGTGCTAAACTTTCTGCTTAGTTATCTGACAGTGCAGCACTAAAACTATGTGTTAAATTATCTCAAACATAGGTTAAATTGTCTGTTGCAGTGTGGTTCAAAACAATGTTCAATGCTCTCTTTTACAGTGTTGTGCTTAACTGTGTGAAATTATCTCTGTTATGGAGAGGTGATTAATATAATATAATATAATATAATATAATATAATATAATATAATATAATATAATATAATATAATATAGTATGTTATGGTATGGTATGAGATGATATGATACAATATGATATGATACGATATAATATAATATAATATAATATAATATAATATAATATGGTATGTTATGGTATGGTATGAGATGATATGATGCAATATGATATGATACGATATAATACAATATAATATAATATAATATAATATAATATAATATAATATAATATAATATAATATAATATAATATAATATAATATAATATAATATAATATAATATAATATAATGGTGTGGTTTTATAATATTATCTGTATTAAATTATGTGTTCATTTATCTCTGTAACATTGTGGTGCTGATCTCTGTGTTAAATTATCTATGTGACATCTATTGGTAACTTTATCTCTAAGACAGTGCGGTGATAAACAATTTGTTAAATTACCTCTCTGATAGTGTGGTGCTGAACTTTGGTTTAAATTATCTCTATCACAATGTGGTTCTAAAGTATGTGCTATATTATCTCTGTGACACTGTGGTGCTAATTTCTTTGTTAAATTATCTCAAACATGGGTTAAATAGTCACTGTTCCAGCGTTGTTCTCATCAATGAGATAAATGCTCTCTGTTTCACTCTTGTGTTGAACTGTGTAAACTTATCTCTGTTACCTTATGGTGATTAAAATAGCATAACATTACATACAATATAATGGTGTGGTGTTATAATATTATAATTATTGAAGTAATTAATTATGTATAACTTATCTCAGGCAAAGTGTGGTGCTGTGTGTTGAATTATCACTGTGAGACTGCAATGATAGACTGTCTTAAATTGTCTCTTTTGCAGTGTGTTCCTAAACTGTGTATGAAATTATTTCTGTGAGATTCTTAAATGTGTTACATTACCACAGTGATAGTGTGGTGCTAATTTTTGTGTTAAATTGTCACAAACATGGGATAAATTGTCTCTTTTGCAGTCTGGTTCTAAACAGTGACTAAAATGCTCTCAGTTTCAGTGTTTTGCTTAATATATTACCATATAAAATAATATATCAAAAGATAACATAACATAACATAATGTTGTATAACTATAACTATTTAATTATATAACTATGTGTTAATTTGTCTCTGACAGTGTGATGCTAATTTACATTACATTATCTCAAACATGGTTTAAATTATTTTTGCTGCAGTATGGATCATAACAATGAGTTCAATACTCTCTGTTACAGTGTTGTGCTTAACAGTGTGAAATTATCCCTTTTATGGGTGGTGATTAATATAATGTAATACAACATAAAGAAATGTAATGAAATGCAATCTAATATAATGTAATATAATATAAAATATTGTAATGTAATGTATTATAAAGTAATATCATATAATAAGTAACATAATTAATATAATATAATATAAAATAATATAGTGTTTTGGTGTTATAATATTATCACTATTAAATAAATTAACTGTGTAAACCTATAACTGTGACAGTGTGGTGCTAAACAATGTTTTCAAGCATCTCAAATATGGGTTAAATTGCCTCTGTCTTAGTGTATTTCTAAACATTGAGTGAAATGCTCTCTGTTAATGTCTTGTCTCAAATTAAACCTTTTATTGAGTGGTGATTTATATAACATAATGTAATATAATATAGTATAATATAACATAACATGATATGATATGATATGATATGATATGATATGATATGATATGATATGATGATGTGATATGATATGATATGATATGATATGAAATGATGTGGTGTCATGTCAGGTCATGTGATATGATATGATATATGCTATAAAGTATATATATAGTATGATATGACAAGATGTACTATAATGGTGAGGTATTATAATATAACTATTACATTAATTGTGTGTATATTTATCTCTGTGACAGTGTGGTGTTAAACTTTCTGTAAAAATAGCTCTACGATAGTGTTGTACTGAACTTTATGTTAAATTATCTGTCTAACAGTGTGGTGATTAAATGTGTTAAATTATCTCTGTTACAGTGTAGTTCAAAACTGTGTGAAATTATCCCAGTAATGCAGTGGAGATTATAATAACATAATATGCAACATTATAATGTAATACAATATAATATAATGAAGGTATTATAATATTATGAGTATTAAATTAAATAACTATGTGTTAATGTATGTCTTTGACAGTGTGGTACTAACTTATGAGTTATGTTATCTCAAACATGGGTTAAATTGTCTCTCTTGCAGTGTGGTTCAATACACTGGGAACAATGCTCTCAATTACAGTGTTGGAGCTTAACTGTGTGACATTATCCCTCTTACGGAGTGGTGATTAATATCAAATAATATAATATAAAATATTATAATATAGGATAATATAATATACTATAATATAATAATATAATATAATATAATATCGTATGGTATTGTATCTTATGATAACATATGATATCATATGATAAAATCATATCATAGTATATTATTTATATTACATTACATAACATTATATTATATTACGTTCTATTGTATAGTATTGCATTACATTACATTATATATTATATTATATTGTATTTTATCATATCATATCATACCATACATACCATACATATTATATTATATTATATTATATTATATTATATTATATTATATTATATTATATTATATTATATTATATTATATTATATTATATTAATCTCACTCCAAAATGGATAACTTCATAGAGTTAAGCAAAACATTGTAATACAATGCATTGTTTAGAACCACACTACAAGAGAGGAACTTTAACCTTGTTTGAGATAATTTAACACATAGATTAGCAGCACACCCTCACAGTGAAAATGAAATGCATTTAATCAACACACTGTTTCAAAGGTAATTTAGCACATAGTTCATTAGCACACTATCACTGATATAGTTTAACACCACCCTTTCACAGAGATATTGTATCATATCAAGATATGATATGACATGGCAGGATATGATATGAAATGGTCTGAAATATTATAATATAATGGTGTGGTGTTCTAATATTATAATTATTACATTAATTAACTATGTGTTAATTGCTTAAATGTGTTACATGATTTCTTTGACAGTGTGGCACTACTTATAGTGATAAATGATCTAAAACATGGGAAAAATTGTGCCTGTTGCAGTATGGTTCCAAAGAATGAGTAAAATGCTCTTTCTTACTGTGTTGGGCTTAAATATTTGAAATTATCTATTTATAGTGTGGTGATAAATATAATATAATATAATATAATATAATATAATATAATATAATATAATATAATATAATATAATATAATATAATATAATATAATATAATATAATATAATATAATATAATATAATATAATCTGTGGTGTGATAATATAACTATCAAATTAACAAACTATGTTATCTCTGTGACAGTGTGGTGCTAAACTATGTGTTAAATTAACTTAAACATGGGTTAAATTGTATCTCTTATAGTGAGGTTCTAAACAATCAGTAAATGCTCTGTGTTACAATGTTTTGCTTAACTCTTTGAAATTATCCATTAAGGGTGGTGATTAACATAACATAATATATTATAATATAATATGATCTAGTATGATATGACATGATATGATTTGATTTTATATGACATGATATATGATAAAAATATAATACATTATGATATGATTAGATATAACAAAATATCATATAATGTACTATAATATAACACAATACAATATAATATAACATAACATAACATCATGTAAAAGTAACGTAATATAACGTAAGATAATATAATATACGATGATGGTGTGGTGGTATTATATTATAACAATTAAATTAACTGTGTTATTTATTCTCTATGACAGTGTGTATAACCATCTCACATATAGATTAAATTGTCTCTCTTGTAGTATTTTTCTAAAAAATGAGTTCAATCCTCTCTGTTACAGTGTTGTGTTTTACTGTGAAAATGTCCCTGTTACGGAGTGGTGATTAGTATAATATAATAAGATATATATGATATGATATGATATGATATGATATGATATGATATGATATGATATGATAATGATATGATATGATATGTGCTATATGATTTGATATGATATCATATAATATAATAATAAAGTATAGAATAGAATAGTATGGTATAGTATAATATGATATAGCATAATATAATGTTATAATATAATATAACACTGGGGTGTTATAATATTATAATTATTAAATTAATAAACTATGTGTTACTTTATCTCTGTGTCAGTGTGGTGCTAAACTATGTGTTAAACTATCTCGGCAATAGTGTGGTGCTGAACTATGTGTTAAATTACCTTAAACATTTGTTCAATTGTATCTCTTATAGTGAGGTTCTAAACAGCCAGGTTATCTCTGTAACAATGGTGTGATCAACTGTGTGAAATTATCCATTATGGAGTCGTGACTAATATAATATAATATAATATAATATAATATAATATAATATAATATAATATAATATAATATAATATAATATAATATAATATAATATAATATAATATAATATAATATAATATAATATGCTATAAAATAATATAATATAACATTACATAACACTATATAATAAATTATATTATAATATGATATGACATAATTTGATATGATGTGATAAGATATAATATAATATAAAAAACATAATATACTATAATATGATTGGATATGACATAATATCATATAATGCAAAATAATATAATATATTATAATGTAATGTAATTTAATGTAATGTACTGTAATAATAATATAATATAATACAACATAAAATAACATAAGATAGCAAAATATAATATACCATTTAATATAATGGTGTTGTGTTATAATATTATAACTATTAAATTAACTGTGTTATTTTTGTCTATGACAGTGTGGTGCAAAACTATGTGTTAAACTATCTCATGTATTGGTTAAATTTTCTCTCTTGTAGTGTGGTTCTAAACAAAGAGTTCAATTCTCTCTGTTACAATGTTGTGCTTAACTATGTGAAAGTGTCCCTGTTACGGAGTGGTGATTAATATAATATATTAAGATATATGATATGATATAATATGATATAATATAATATAATATACTAGAAAATTATATGACATAACATAACATACCATAATATATTATAATATGATAAAGTATGATATAACATGATACGATTTGATATTATATGATAAAAAATATAATATAACATATTGTGATATGATTAGATATGACATATCATATAATGTACTATAGCATAACATAACATAACATAACATAACATAACATAACATAACATAACATAACATAACATAACATAACATAACATAACATAACATAACATAACATAACATAACATAACATAACGGTGTGGTGTTATAATATAACTATTAAATTAAGCGTGTTATTTTTGTCTATGACAGTGTGGTGCAAAACTATGTGTTAAATTATCTCAAGTATAGGTTAAATTTTCTCTCTTGTAGTGTGGTTCTAAACAAGGAGTACAATCCTTTTTGTTACAGTGTTGTATTTAACTGTGAAAATTTCCCTGTTCTGGAGTGGTGATTAATATAACATAATAAGATATATGATGATATGATATGATATGATTTGATATGATATATACTATAATATAGTATAGAATAGAATAGTGTAGTATAACATAATATAATATAATATAACGCTGTGGTGTTATAATATTATAACTATTAAATTAATAAAACTATGTATTACTTTATCTCTGCAGTGTGGTGCTTTGAACTATGTGTTAAATGACCTTAAAATGTGTTCAATTGTAGCTCTTATAGTGAGGGTTCTAAATAGTCAGGTTATCTCTGGAACAATGGTGTGATTAACTGTGTGAAATTATCCATTACGGAGTTGTGACTAATATATAATATAATATAATATAATATAATATAATATAATATAATATAATATAATATAATATAATATAATATAATATAATATAATATAATATAATATAATATAATATAATATAATATGCTATAAAATGATATAATATAATATAATAGAACATAACATAACTCTATATAATATATTATATTCTAATATGATATGATATGATATGACATGATTTGATATGATGTGATATGATATAATATAAAAAATATAATATATTATAATATGATTGGATATGACGTAATATCATATAATGTAATATAATATAATATATTATAATGTAATTTAATGTAATGTAACATAATAATAATATAATATAATATAATATAATATAATATAATATAATATAATATAATATAATATAATATAATATAATATAATATAATATAATGTAATAACATAAAATAATACTATATAGGTAGCATAATATAATATAATTTAATATAATATAATATAATGGTGTGGTGTTATAATATAACTATTAAATTAACTAGTTATTTTTGTCTCACAGTGTGATGCAAAACTGTGTGTTAAATTATCTGATTGGTTAAATTTTCTCCTGTAGTGTGGTTCTAAACAAGGAGTTCAATCCTCTCTGTTACAATGTTGTGCTTAACTATGTGAAAGTGTCCCTGTTACGGAGTGGTGATTAATATAGTATATTAAGATATGTGATAGGACACAATATGATATAATATAATATACTATAAAATTATATGACATAACGTACCATAATATTATATGATATAATATAATATAATATAATATAATATAATATAATATAAAAAAATAATAGACTTGTAGTATACTATAGTATAATATAATATAATATAATATAATATAATATAATATAATATAATATAATATAATATAATATAATATATATAATATAATATAATATAATGGTGTGGTGTTATAATATTATAAGTATTAAATTAATTAACTACATGTTAATTTATCTCAGTGACAGAGTGGTGCTAATGTATGCATTAAATTATCACAAACATGGGTAAAATTTGTCTCTGTTGCTGTGTGGTTGAAAACAATGAGTTCATTGCTCTAAGAGTGTTGCGCTAAACTGTATGAAATTATCCCAGTTACAGAGTGGTGATTTATATAATATAATACAATATAATACAAAATACTATAGTATAATGGTGTAGTGTTATAATACTATGGCCCAGATATTCAAACTGCACCCAAAAAGTGTGCAACCGCAGGAGCAAGTGCAAGTTCACTGTGCCCATGCACAAGATGTGCGATATTCAAAAACTGCACAGGTCAAGATGCGCCTGTGGCACACAACTTAATATTGCACCACCTGCGCCATTGCGCAACCAGGGATGTGGAGTTGCGCATATCAGATGCACCATAGCACAACCAGGGATGCTCGATGGAGCAGTCCAGATGTGCCATAGTGCAACCTTGGATGCCCCGTGGAGCAGGGCAGCAGTGCAACAGCACAACTAGGGATGTGCAGGGACAGGATGCAGGGGCCCACCACCCATGCCACAGATGGGCAGAGGAGCACACAGCAGAACAGACATCACCTCGCACATCCCATGCACTGCACAACCGGTGGAGAGCTGGAATAACCACTGACCCATGGATACCAGCAACCAACCCACAGACAAGGCATGGTGCCCCAGCACACCCCCTGGCAAGCTGTGACTGGCACACAAGGAGGGCTGACCACCCCGTGCCACACCATCCCACCAATGCAGAGCACACCCTGCACCATGATCCCCATACACCCTGCCCAGGAGTAGTGCCCAACAGTGCAGGACACCCCATGCATGCCACCACCCCCACTGTGACAATGCAACCCTGTGCACCATGGAGCCATGCAAGGCAGCCCCACCATGTGCACCCTGCAGCGGGCAGCAGCAGACAGCGATGCAACAACTGCATACACATTGCCACCTGTCGTCCCCTGAGTGTACAGCTGAGACTGACCATATGTTGGCACGCAGGTACCCTACATGCAACAGGGCATGCCCGGACCCCATCACCAGTGGTACGGCACCTGCACACCCCCAACAAGGACACATCCCATCCCAGCACTGGCCACAACAGCCAGCACAGACACACACAGTGTTGCATAAGTATGCACCACACGGGATGCAACACAGTGCATGGACAACCGCCACCCATACCCAAGGGCACACCAACACAGGGACACATATGCTTGGTCAACCAAGCCACTGGCGTGTGGCCACGGCAGCCATGTACTGCATGGCCAGCACCCTACATGGCACAGGTGTGCCAGCCACCCTGCGCAGACACTATAAAGCTGTATGCCATCAGCATCCGGCTGGAGCACAAGTGACAGACAGTGGAGCACATCCCCTGCAACAGATAAAAGCAACAGCATGGAGGGGGGGACAACAACAGTGGAGGCCACAGTGCTACCGGAGGCAGACATGCACCATACTGGTGATGGGAGGTAACCTGGCATTATGCCAGGTACAGTGGTTGTCCAGCATGGACAGCCACCACTAACATGCCAGCAGACCATGCATATCACAGACATGCAAGGGTGTCAGCTGCACAGGCCTTGGACGGTCTGACAGGGGTGCCATGGACACAGTGTATGCACTATGGACCACTGCACACAGGCATCCAGTGAACAGAGAAACATAGAAACATAGACTTTAATGGCAGATAAGGACTGCTTGGCCCATCCAGTCTGCCGATTTCCCTACCTACAGGATAGGCTGCAGATCCTAGTTAACCAACAGCCTATTTCTTCCTACCCCCCACAAGAATTGTCTTATGTCTGTCCCATGCACTCTTGAATTCTCCCACAGTTTTAGACCCCACAACCTCCTCAGGAGGCTGTTCCCATGCATCCACTACCTCTCTGTAGAAATAATGTTTCCTCACATTGCCTCTGAACTGCAACCCTTCTATCTTTTAAATTGTGTCCCCTTGTTCTTGCACGTCTCTTTTCTGAAAGATGCTACCTGTCTTGGACTTTGTTGATTCCACTGAGGGTACTTAAAAGTTTCATCATGTCCCGCCCTCTCCTTCTTTCCTCAAGGGTATACATATTAAAGCTCATTAGTCTCTCCTCATACGGCTTCTTGCAGACCCTGCACCATTTTAGTTGCACTCCTCTGGACCCCCTCTATCCTGTGTTCATGTCCTTGCGGATGTGGTCTCCAGAACTGGACGCAGTACTCCAGATGGGGTCTCACCAACTGCCTGTACAGAGGGATAACAACTTCCTGTTTTCAGCTGCTGATGCCTCTCCCTATACATCCCAGTATACCCCCAGCTCTCCCTACTGCCTTCTCACATTGCTTGCTAACCTTAAGGTCATCTGATATGATTACCCCCCAGGTCCCTTTCCTTTTTTGTTGTTGTTACTATCTCCCCACCCATTGTGTATTCTTTCCCCGGGTTCTTTTTTCCAAGGTGCATTATTTTGCACTTCTTTGCATTGAATCCTAGCTGCCATACTTCTGACCATTCATTCAACCTTGCCAAGTCCCTTTTCATCCTTTTCATGCCTCCTTGTGTATCAACCCTGTTGCAGATCTTTGTGTCATCTGCAAAAGGCATCCTTTTCTTCCAGTCCCTCTGTAATGTCATTGATGAAGACATTAAAGGACTGGACCATCTGAACCCTACGTTACCCCACTAGTAACCCCTCTTTCTTCAGAGTGGACTCTATTCACCACCATCTGTGTCCTGTTGTGCACAATGTTTTACCTAGGCTACTCACCCTGGGACCCACCCCAGGCTGGTTAATTTGACTATTAATCTTTTGTGTGGGACTGAGTCAAATGCCTTGCTACAAGTGTAGTAGGCCATGTCCACAGCCCCTCCCTGGTCTACTACTTTGGTCACCCAGTCAAAGAAATCTATTAGATTCATCTGACATGACCTTCCACTGTGAACCCATGCTGCCTTGGGTCCCTGTGCTTTACTGGCCTCTAGGTATTTAACTATTCTTCCTTCAGAAGTGACTCCATCACTTTCCCTACCAGAGAGTCAGACTGACAGGTCTGTTTCTGCCTCTGTCTTGGTCCCACTTAGTGAAGGGGAATCACATCCACCTTCCTCCAGTCCTCGGGTACCACACCATCCTCGCATGATTTATTAAAAGAGTAGCCAGTGGTTTCACTCAGTTCCTCCCTTAATTCTTTTAGAATTGGGGTGAATTCCATCAGGACCCATTACTTTGTCACCTTCAGTTTGGGTTCTTGCCAGAACCCCTTTCTTCTAATGAGCATGACTGGGATCGACCCCCTATCAAAGGCGCTACTGTTAATTGGATTGGGCACCCCTCCTCTTTTGTGAATACTGAGCAGAAATATTCGTTCCAGTGTTCCTGCTTTTCACTGTCCCCTCTGCCCACCCACTGTTCACTCTATTCAGCCTCACTATCCTCCTTTGTCTTTTATGCTCGCTGATGTACCTATAAAGGTTTTATCCCTTCTTAACTGAGTTGGTATCTTTTTCAGTTTGGGCTCTTGTTATTCTGACTTCCTCCTGCTTTTTCTGCCTTAACTGGTACAGCTCTCGTCCTGCTTCTTCTGGTGTTTCCTTATACTTCAGAATGCTATCTTTTTTTCCTGACTTTCACAGCTACCTCTTTTGAGAACCATATGCTTTTTTCTTTCATTTTGATTTGTTTATTTGTTTTACACAAAGGTTGTTGCCTCTGTGATGGCAGTTTTGATGATTCCCCATTGTTGCTCAACACCTCCTTCTAGCCTGTTTGCTAGTGCTTTCTGAGGCACTTCCATTTGCCAAAGTCAGCCCTCAAAGTCCAGGCCTCACTTTTGTATGGCTTGACTCTGTGAGTTTAGTATAGACCACACTGTTTGATGGTCACTTATTCTCACAGGTGGCAACCCGCTAGATCTGAGATCCTCTCCTGCCCCGTTTGAGAGTGAGGTATAAGATTGCTCCCTCATGGTGGGTTCCAAAACTAGCTATCTGAGGTACTGCCACCTGTGGGGCATCAAGAATGAGCCCTGCTCTTGGATGAGGCCGCGCCGTGTGTACAGTTAATATCTAGCAGAATTCAGATTTTCCATCAACAGTATCTCCCCTTTCTCTACCATTCTAGAATGCCTATCATATCCTTGTCCGTTTCCTCCCCTGACATGGGGGTCTGTACCTAACCCCTGTGCAGATTGTTGTGCCCTTTCCAGTCTCAGGTGACCCACAGTGCCTCCTCTCTCCTGTTTACTCTTTTGTTCAGTTGCTTTTATTCCTCTTTCCTCCCCCTCTTCTCCTGCCTGTCTCTCCTATAGGTTATGTACCTGTGCATGTTAACATCCCAGTCATGGTTCTCTGTGTACCATGTTCTGTGACTGCTACTTATATCCAGGCATCCCCACTTCAAGGCCACCAGCTCATGGAGCTTGTTGCCCAGAATACGAGCATTGGTACTCATTATCCCTCCATTTCCTGATGGCCTTACTCCCTTTTCCCCATCTGTCCTTCTTGCCTTTGTCATTTTCTCCATTTACCCCTGCCTTCTCCCTACCCACCTCTATGTTGGTGTTTGCCGTCATTATCATTGCGTGATTTTTTGGGGGCCAGGATTTCCTGCTCCTTTCCATGCCCTCCCTTGCTGGTTTAAATGCTTGCCAATGAGCATTTAAACCTGTCACCAGGATCCTGGTCCTCCCAGACAGATGCAGCCCATCATGCCAGTATAGGTTTGCATCCTCCAGGTGGACCCCCGGTCCCCAATGAGCCAATCCCTGGGCTCCACAGTTTTCAACCGCGGTTAGATCATGGTGTGGAACACCCTAACTCCTCTCTATGCCTCAGATGGGCAGCACCTCCAAGAGGTTACCGTGCATGCTACTTGACTAGGCCCCTCCCAATTCCACAAACTCTTCCTGCACTTCTAATCCCTTTCTTAGCCAGGTCATTTGTCCCTAGGTGGACAATGACATCCAGCTCCTCTCTGGTGCAGCTGCTTTGGCAATCCTGAGGATTCGCTCCCTGTCCCTGTAAGCTATTGCACCAGGGTGCATCTTACCTCCTCCTCCTTCCTCCCCAGTTCTACCTTCTAATAATGGAGTCCCCACCAGGAGTTGTTTCCTTCCTGCAGGGTCCCCTCCATTCTCCTGTGGGTCTTCTTTGTGGAGGTTCCCAGCATCCTCCCTTGGTCTCCACTGTGGGTGATCCATAGAGGAACCACACTTTGCCAGAATGGCATAGAAATTGTGAGAGGTACAACTGGAGGAATGTACCTCTTCCACCACCCTCACCCTCTCTGAGCTCACTGTGGTGGCTACTCCTCTTTCTTGGCAACCTCTGAGGCAACGGCAGTGGCATCTGGTCCCTGAATGGAAGAGGAGGTCCCACAAATCCTGGCCAACTCAGTCTGGAGATGAGCACCTCTCCTCAGCCCAGAGAGGTGCCTGCAGATGGACAACTACGCATCCTCCAGAACGTCTCCTCGGAGACTGCTGCTCCACAGCCACTGCACTGCACCACCCAATCATGTCTTATTTCTGACCCTTAACTGTTTGCAATCCTTACTCTTTCTTCTGTTTTTTTCTCTCCTTACTTTCTGCCTGTGCCTATGAGCTCCTGATCCGTCCTGATCTGGTACAAGAATATCCTATATTTCTCAGTGGACCCCTGCTTACTCCAGAGCAGACCTCCAGCAGTTGAGGGGCCAGAGAGCTACTCTTGCCCTTCTAGGATGGTGGGTCTTTGTGTTCTGTGATCACTTCCTGCTCCCCAAACAGGAAGTTCCTGCTGTCAGTCAAATCCTGTGCCTGATAAAATGAGCTAACTTTTGGGTGGAGGGGAAGGAGGGCAATATAGTCCCAGTAGAGAAGTCCAGTCACACAGCAGTCGTTTCTCCTGGTGTCTTCTGCCGAGCTATTAGCAGAATCTTTCTAAGGCAGTCTTTAAATGTAGATTCCTTCTAGCTAAGCCCTCCCTCTACTACTAGATCTTTCTTACAAGTAATTTAAGCCTCACAGCTATTAAGTCCTTTCAATCACCTGAGATTTACACCTAGATAACTGTTCAGATAACCATTCAGTTCAGTTAACTCAGACAAACACACACTTTCTTTGTTTTGTTGTTAGTTTTTTTACCCTAAATTAAAGTCCATGTACAAAGAACAACACACAAACCACAAGACAGTGACTGATCTCCCGCCCACACCATAGGCGGTTCCTTGGATTCTACGCATGCCTGTGCTTGCAACACCCTGACGTATGCACACCACTGCAGCTGAGCACCTGTAGCCCACTGCAAATCATAGACCACCACATGTCATAACAAACAAATGTATTAAAAGAGGTAAGAAACAAAACTATTTACAAAGATTTCCTATTGGGAAGGCCACATATACCAGGTGGGGGTGGGTAGTGGCAGGGGTGAACATATAGAGAGGAAGAAGGGGTGTGAGTTTGGGTCCAGGGGGTAAGGTGTTTCTGGGGGCATGGGGGGCCTATTGTCTGCCCCACTCTTCACTCCTGTGGTGCCGATGTGTACTCCGCCTCCTGACCCCGTGCCACTCCATCCACTGGAGGATCTCCAGGGATGCCCTTGCCAGCTGCAATAGCTCCTGCATGCCCCTTTCAATGGCCATCAGTCGCCATCCACCTAGGATAAAGGAGCAGAGTCAGTACATGTGACTGTCCAGCCCCCTGCAGCCTACACATTGTGGATGGCATACAGCTGTGTGCCACGCCCCTGTGATGGTGTGTGGCCACCCAAAGTGACTGCATCCACAAGACCTGCCTAACCAGGCACCCACAGAAATGTGGACTGCTGCACACACCTACCTACCGCCCATGTCCTGCACAGCACCACCGTGGCCATACAGTGACATGTCTATGAAGTGCAAAGGAAGTGGCACAGCCATGGACCACCACTGACACACTCCCAGACATGCAGAGCCACTGGACAGTGCTGACTGTAACAAGTTGCGTCCAGAGCAGTGGTGTCTGTGGATGGTGGCCGTGCCCCGCTGCCCGCCCTGTTACACATCATGCAATAGTAATCATGGATGTAAGGCACTCACCATCATCAGGCTGGTCCCTGCACCTCTGTGGTCTGGCATTCCCTCCCAGCCTGCTGGTCCTGTTGGCAGCACCTCCTCTCCCTTGCAAGCCAGTGCTCCTCTGGGAATAAGGTGCAAACATGGAGAGAGGAACATCAGTACAATCCAGTAGCAAAGTCTCCCGACTGTGTGTGTGTGTGCAATCCCACACAGCCATACCCATCCACCCCCACCCCATGTTCACCACCACTGCCCCCATGTGCCAGACACATGCAACCGTGATACCCATATGTATGTTAACAGTGTATGAATGGGGCATCTACCTGGCCTTGGCACCGTGCCCTTCTGGCATGTGCTGGCAGGTGGGCAAGCCTGTCTGGGTCCCTGCGCTGGAGGTCCCCATATCGGTGGTGACACTGCTCGGCCATGCCCCCGTTTCCTGTGGCCTCCTCCAGTTCCATTGCCACCTCCTCCGATACTGCACTCCTGGCCCTGTCCAGGGGTGCATCTCCATAAAGTACCCCAGCATGTTGGTCTACTATGGCCACCAAATTGGCCAGCTCCACCTGGCTCCAAACAGCAGCCCTCCTCCTTGCCATTTCTAAAGCTGGTTGGAGTCAAAATGGCACTCGGTAGCGCAGTCTGCCACGTGCAGATGCTGTGTGGTACAACGCTGCCATTCCCTATCGCACTGTCACCAAACAGCACGATAGTGGAGCACCCATGTGGATGCATGATGCCTAGGGGCAAAGGTCAGGCACCAGGTCAAGGGTCTCTTGCACACGGACCACCACAGCGTGATTAGTACTCAATGAGTGTAGCATGATTGGGTGCCTGTGTGCCACCTCCTGTAGCAGTCTACCGTGCTGTGGCCACAGTGTGCCTACGGCACCCCAGTGCCACAGCACCATGTGTGTGAACAGTGTAGTAGCACCACTGGCACAATGGTGGCATGCCCTGCATTGCCTCCCACGCACAGCACATCAGCAGTGCATCACCCCAGCTATTCACCTTTCGGTGTGTACTGCGCATGTCACAGAAATGTGCCCTTGCCTGAGCACATTCAACACAATTGTGCAAAGTGCAACAGCGCAATATTCAGCTGGCATATGCAAATCAGCTAATCAGCCATTCAGTGGCGCAGATACTGCATTTCCATCCACCTATAATTGCACCTTGCCTCATTTGCATGTGTTGCACTATAAAAATGCGACATTGGGCTGCACTGGCGATAGTCGGTTATTGCAGTCTATTGTGGTGAGTTGCATGCTGCTTGGGAGTATGGACTGTGATGTGTTGGACATGCATGGGACTGCACAGTCACAGGTAACACCTGTCATTCTCACAGGATGAATAATGAGTGATTGTGAGGTGGAGGAAGAGGAACAGAGACATGGGAGGAAAAGGAGGCCTGACTTCACAAAGGCAGAAACAGATGCCCTTTGTGAGGCCTACCTTGACTAGGAGCCACTGCTCAGCAGCCGGTGGGGAACACCAAAGACCCATGCTGCTGTATGGGAAGAGGAGGCAAGTGCCATCAACCTGCATGGCAGCCACCAGCGGTCTGTGCAGGAGTGCAACAAGAAGATGGGCATGGATAGGCAGAGGATTAAGGACAAGGTGGCTGCCATCAGGGCAGCACGGTCTGTGACCAATGGGGGACAGCCAGCCGTGCAACACCTTACCCCACAAGAAGAGTGGGTTGCTGGCAGCATGCAGCATTGTGCCATCGAGGGTGTTCCAGGTGGTGGATTCCAGATGGGTGGTAGCCCGTCACTGAATGGTAGGTCCTGGTCTGTCAATGGGGGGTGACAGGCCACTGCGGTGGCACCATTGATCCCTGGAGAGTGGCAGCTGGACAGGCAGTCTCAGCAGTCACCAATGGCCATGAAGGTAGTGTGTAAGGGGGCGGCATCAATGCACCACCTGTGGACATGCCCAGGCCTGGCCCTGGTGTGCAGCACCCACCCTCAAGGGGTGCTGCCCATCAGGACCATGAACACCATGAGGGACAGCATGCCAATCAGGCAGATGACCACTTAGAAGAGCACACCCGCATACTCCAAGAATCAGTCAATCAGCAGGTGCGGCTTGTGATGGTGGTGGATGCACTCAGTGCAGCTCTGCACCAGGCAGAGAAGTGGTGCAGCAGAGATACTGCTCTCCTTCTGGCAGGGATGGGCCAGATGCTGGAGGATGTGACTGCTGCCATTGACAGGCAGACACAGGCAATCACAGCTGTCATGGTCACAATGGGCATACAGTTATTTGCCCATGCATCGCAGACACCATGCAGTGCAATGTCCACCCCCAGTTCCCGGCATCATGTGACACCCTCCTTGTCGACACCAGGTTCAGCTGTGGGCATCCTGAGCATGCCTGGCACAGGGATGTTCTATGTGCGGCAGACCCCTGCATGAGCACAGTCACTTTCATGCAGCAGAACCCCTGGGGGACTGTTGATGCCACCCCACAAGGCCATTTTTCAGCCTGTCACTGCTGGTGGGTCTTGGTGGGGCCACCCACACATCCATGGTGGCCGTGGCACTGTGGCGCATGACTGAACTGTCTCCCACCATGGCTACTGTCTGATGCTGCCCTGTGTGCATTGTGTTGTTCAACGTACAATGCACTGGTGGGGTTCCCGGCCCTGCACGCACACACACGTTCCATCTGCACCTCCCGCTGCTGTCCGCTGTGTCGTGCGTTCATTGTGCTGTTCACCACTGTACAATGGTGCCTAGTGTCTGACACATGCACAATGACAGGCACTGGATGTGTTGGACTGTGGACGTGTGTTTAGCTAGGGGATGGTGGTCTGGGGTCGGCCTGCCTCCTACCCTTTGTGCATGTCTTTGTGGTGTGTGTGTGCATGTGTGCATGTGGACCATGTGTTATGTTAGACCTGCCCATCCCTGATGGCGTGTGCTGGTTCCATGCTCGGCCAATTCCTTAATGACATGCACCCTGGGGTTTGTCCATGCACACATTTGTGGGTTGTGCCTTGCCACTGGTGGTTGCACATGGCCCCATGACTTTACCTGGATTGGTTGAAGTGCTCCTCTGTGATGGTGTCCCAGTGCAGCTGTGCCACCCAGATCAGTCGGGGGTCCCTTCACCCAAGGGGGGCTGCCCATCACCATCTTCTCCAGCGTCCTCATCATCCCAATTACTGTCCCCCTCTTTGACCTGTACGGATATCCCACAGTCATTGGCCATGTTGTGCAGGATGCAACAGGCCAGGAATAGCCAACAGGCTTTTGAGGGGCTGTACTGTAGGGCACCACCAAATGTGTCCTGGCAATGGAAACATGCCTTCAGCATCCCGAACAGCTGCTTGATGACATTGCATGTGGTGGCATGTGCCTCACTGTAGCGTTGCTGCGATGGGGTCACGGGCTGCCGGTACGGTGTGAGCAGCCAGGACAGAGATTTCCACTGTCACCTGGGTGTAGAGGGAGGATCATTAGTTTGGTGATCAGCATCGCCCTTCCTTGGGCCATCTAGGCCAAGACCCATGTCACCTCTTGCTATGCCCTCCCAAGCTCCATGTCTTTCTGTGTGGTTTGCATAATCACCTACTAGTTGGCCAGTGGGATGTCCCACTCTTAAACCTGTGGCACAGTGCGGACTGTGTCAGATGAAGGCATCATGTGCTCCTCCAGGGTGTGTGGCACAGACATTGATTCTGCACCCTGGCATCGACACGCCACCTGGCGGTTGATGCTTGCATACCCTTCTGATTCATTATATGTGGCCCCTTCAGGGCCAGGTGGCATGCGGATGGCCACATGGGTGCAGTCTATTGCCCCGAGCATGCCAGGCATATGTGCTACCCTGTGGAACTCCTGTATGTTTGCTGTGCGCTCTGCCCAGTGTGCTGGGGAATGGATGTACTCTGCAGCATGTGGCAGCAGTGTGCTGAGGAATTGGGTGAGGAGGCATGATGTGGCCGACTGGGTTATGCCTGTCATGCCCCGTTGGACCTGTGGCAAGCAGGCACATGACAGCTGTCACTTTGGTCTCCACTGACAGAGCATGGCTCTGTTGTGTGGGTGCCTGCATCACATCACTGCACAGCTCACAGAGCCACCTCAGGATTGCCTGGTCAGGTGGTTTCCAGCCCACGATCTCAGTTTCAGTGTACATCTCGAAGCTGGTGTGGGCTTGATACTGCCTGTTGGGGGCATACTGCCGATGGGCCCCTTCCACAGCTGTGCCCCTCTGCCTGCCTTCTCACCCCCTCACAACTGCCTCCATCAGGATGGTGGCACTGGCCATGTCCCTGGCTTGTGTTACCCCCCTGGCAGATGTTTCTGTGTTCCCCCACTGTCCTTGCTGCTACTCCCTGTGCTGGGAACACCTCCTGTAGTGGCCATATTACCCACTATCTTTGGCCTCAGTGCTGTGTGGCACTTCCCTTTGACCTGCACTGTGGCAGAGGCTCCCCACACCTTCCCTGTTCCTGGGGGTTCCAGGTGCTCTGTCCTGCTCCTTTCCTGTCCTGCTCCCAGTTTTGTGTGCCTGTGTGGCTGCCTGCAGTTCAGCAACATATGGCTTCCCTGTAGTGTTCTTGCACCTCTCTCTTGTTCCTTTTTATTTTGGATCATTTCCGCTATCGCGCAATTTCCGTTTGCTCCCTTTTGCACATGGCGCATGTTGTTGAATATCGCACTGCGCCATTTATGCATGGTTCCTCCCCTTCAGTTGCACATGCATTCATTATCATTGCACTCTTGCGCATTGTGATTTGGGGTGCGCATCTGCCTCCTGCTGAATATCACAGAATGGCACATTTTCGGACTTGCGCTGGCGCATCCCTATTGCACATGGTGTAACCCTTTTGAATATCTGGGTCTATATATATTAAATTAATTAAGTTTGTGTTAATTTATCTCTGTGACAGTGTGGTGTTAAACGAACTGTTAAAATATATTTGCGATAATGAAGTACTGAACTATGTGTTAAATTATTTCTCTAACAGCATTGGGCTTAATTGTGTGAAACTTTCCCTGTAAAGCAGTGGTGAATTATATGTAATAATATAATATAACAAAACATAACATAACAAAACATAACATAACGTAAAGTAACATAACATAACATAACATAACATAACATAACATAACATAACACAATATAATTTAATATACTATAAAATGATATAATATAATATAGTGAGGTGATGTAATGTGATATGATATTATATGATAGGATATGCTGTGATGTGATGTGATGTAATATCATATGATACAATATAATGCAGTCGAATTATAATATGACTATTAAATTAACTGCGTTAATTTATCTCTGTGATAGAGTGGTGTTAAACTATATGTTAAAATGTCTTTGTGACAGTGTAATGCTAATTTATATGTTAAGCTATAAAAAGGATAAAATTGTCTCTCTTGTGGTGTGGTTCTAAACAGTGAGTTAAATATTATCTGTTATAATACTGTGCTTAAGTACGTGAAATTATATGTTACAGAGTGGTGATTAATACAATGTAATATAATATAGTGGTGTGGTGCTATAATAGTTTAACTATTAACTATTTAATTATGTGTGAATTTAGCTATGTGACAGTGTGGTGCTGAACTATGTATGAAATTATCTCAAACATTGGTTAAATTGTCTCTGTTGTAGTGAGGGTCTAAATAATGAGTTAAATGGTCTCTGTTACAGTGTCATTCTTAACTGTGTGAAAGTATCTCTGTTGCACAGTGGTAATTAATATAATATAATATAATATAATATAATATAATATAATATAATATAATATAATATAATATAATATAATATAATATAATATAATATAATATATTATGATATGATATAATAATATAATCATATAATATAATATAGTATTGTGTAGTGTAATATAAATTAATATAATATAATATAATGTGAAGTGATGTGCGGTCATGTTATGTTATGTTATGTGATGTGATATGATATGATATTATATGGTATGGTATGATATGATATGATATGATATGATATGATATGATATGATATGATATGGAATGATATGATAGGAAATATCAGTGTGGTGCTATAATATGTGTTAATTTATCTCGGTGACAGAGTGGTGTTAAACTAATTGTTAAAATATCTCTGCAATAGTGTGGTTCTGCCCTATATGTTACCTTATCTCTGTGACACTGTGTCGCTAATTAATGTGTTAAATTTTCTCAAATATTGCATAAATTGTCTGTCTTGTAGTGTGGTTTTAAACAATAAGTTAAATGCTCTCTATTACAGTGTTGTGCCTACCTGTGTGAAATTATATGTTATGGAATGGTGATTAATATAATGTAATAAAACATTTATTATGAAATGATATGATATGATTGATATGATATGATATGATATGATATGATATTAATATAATATAATATAATGATGTGGTGTTATAATATTACAGCTAATGAATTAATTATGTATGTGTTAATTTGTCTCTGTGACAGTTTGGTGCTAATTTTTGTGCTAAATTATTTCAAACATGGGTTAAATTGTCTCTGCTGCAGTGAGGTTCAAAACAATGAGTTCAATGCTCTCTGTTACAGTGTTGTGCTTAACTGTGTGAATTATCCCTGCTAATTTGTGCTAATTTGTCGGTGTGTAAAATGTACTATAATATAATGCAATACAGTAGAATACAAGACACCATAATATAATATAGTACAGCATGATATGATATAATATTATAATACAGTATAATATAATATAATGCAGTATAATATGATATAGTATGATATGATATGATAATATATTAAATGATATATGATATGATATGATATGATATGATATGATATGATATGATATGATATGATACAATGCAACACAATATAAAATAATGTAATTATCTGGTGTTACAGAATTATAAGTATTAAATTAATTAACTATGTGTTAATTTATCTCTGTGACAGTGTGGTGCTCAAACCTGGGTTAAACTGTCTCAGTTGTGGTGTGTTACTAAACAATTAGATAAATACTCTCTGTTACAATGTTGTGTTTAACTGTGTGAAATTTTCCTTGTTACAAAGTATTGATTATTATAATATGAAATAGTATGATATGATATAATATGATTTAATAGATGATATGATATGATATATGATATAATATGATATGATGTGATGTCAAGTTATGTCACATGATGATATGAAATGATACAATATGATACAATATGAAATAATATGATATGATATAATATAATGGTGTTGTGTTATAATATTATAACTATTAATGTGTGTTAATTAATCTCTGTGACAGTATTAAATTATGTCTGTAACAGTGTGTTGATTAAATATGTAAAATTATCTCTGTAACAGAGTTATGCTTAACTGTGTGAAATATCCCTATAACGGAGTGGTGATTAATATATTATAATATAATATGATATAATATAAAATATGCAATATAATATAATATAATATATGCAGTATAATATGATATAGTATGATATTATATGATACAATACATTATGATACAATACGATACGATATGATATATGATATGATATGACATCATAATGTAGTATAATAAAATATAATGGTGTGGTGTTATAATATTATAACTAGTAATGTAATTATGTATTAATTTGTTTCTTTGACAGTGTTGTGCCAATTCATGTGAGAAATTGTCTCAATTATGGGTTAAAAATGTCTCTGTTGCAGTGTGATTCAAAACAATGAGTTCAATGCTCTCTGTTACAGTGGTGTGATTAACTGTGTGAAATTATCCCTCTAACAGAGTGGTGATTAATATAATATAATATAATATAATATAATATAATATAATATAATATAATATAATATAATATAATATGATATGATATGATATGATATGATATGATATATGAGATGGGTAGATATGATGTAATAAAAGATGATATAATCATGTGGTGCTATAATATTATAACTAGTAACTTAATTATCTATGTGTTAATGTATCTCTTTGACAGTGTGGTTCTGAACTGTGTGTTACATTATCTCTGTGATACTGTGGCACTAACTAACGTGTTAAATGTTCTCAAACATTGGTTAAAGTGTCTTTCTTGTAGTGTAGTTCTAAACAATGAGTTAACTGCTCTCTGTTACAATCTAGTGCTTACAATGTGAAATTGTCAGTTACAGAGTGGTGCTTACTATAATAATAATATAATATAATATAATATAATATAATATAATATAATATAATATAATATAATATATATATAATATAATATAATATAATATAATATAATATAATATAAATGTAATATATGTATTATAATTTAATAGTAAATTATATGTTAATGTATCTCTCTGTACAGTGTGCTCCTATTATATTATATGATATGATATTATATTATATTATATTATATTATATTATATTATATTATATTATATTATATATATATTATATTAATCACCACTATGTAATGAATATTCACACAGGTAGCACTAACATTGTAACAGGAGTGCATTTACTCAGTGGGCGGATACTCAAAAGGGTTGCGCCAATGCTAATAGGTTCTGGATCGCATAAAGTCAGAAAATGTGCCATTCTGCAATATTCAGCCAGGAGGCAGTTCTGCCACTGAAAACATGTGAGCAACAGCGCAATGATAATGAAGGCATGCAGAACCCGAAGGGGTGGAACCATGCATAAAGTGCTAATACGATGTTCAAAACTTGTGCAATGCACAACAGTGGAGCAGCTGGAAGTTGCCTATAGCGGAAATGGAGCCAAAATAAAAGGAGCAAGGAAGAGGTGCAAGAACACTACAGGGAAGCCACATGGGCAGGAGAGAGACAGAGTAAGAGGAGGACGAGGGCAGGCCAGGAAACAAAACACAGAATAGGGGCAAGGGAAGGTGTGGGGCCACAGAGGCAGAGGCCAGTAGGGTGTACCCAGTGCAGTGGGCAGCAGGTCAGGACAGCAGGGAGAACAAGCAACAACAGCTGGGGAGCACAAGCCAGGGACATGGACAGTGCCACCTCCACAAGAAGCTGTAATGAGGGGGGCAGAAGGCATGCTGCAGGGGGCGTGGCCATGGAAGGGCCCGTCGGTGGTACACCCCCAACAGGCAGTACCGAGCCTTCACCAGCTTTGAGCTGTACACAAATGTTGAGATTGTGGGCCGGTACTGCCTGAACAGGGCAATACTGAGGTGGCTCTGTGAGCTGTGCAGTGATGAGATGTGGGCACCCACACAATGGAGTCATGCTCTGTCAGTGGAGACAAAGGTAACAGCCTGCATGTGCTTGCTCACCACGGGTACCTTCCAGAGACCAACAGGGGACAGCACAGGCATAACACAGTCGGCCACATCACACATCCTCACCCAATTCCTCAGCGCACTGCTGCCACATGCTGCGGAGTACATCCATTTCCCCAGCACTGCAGCGGAGTGCACAGCAAACATACAGCAGTTCCACAGGGTAGCACGTATGCCTGGCATGCTAGGGGTGATAGACTGCACCCATGTGGCCATTCGCACACCACCTGGCACTGATGGGGCCACCTACATGAATTGGAAGGGATATGCCAGTGTCAACTGCCAGCTCATGTGTGATGCCAGTGGGAGCATTATCAATGTCTGTGCCATGCACCCTGGGGGAGCACATGATTCCTTCATCTGGTACCAGTCAGCACTGTGCCATCAATTTGAGAGTGGGGACATCCCCACAGGTCATCTAGTGGGTGGAGTATGCATGTAGAACTGACAAATCATGGGCAAGGAGGGTAAGCCAGAGGTGCCATGGGTGTAGCACACTAAGGTTTGAGGAGCAGTCTGAGCCTGAACAAGACACTAACCTCCACTATCTCCACACAGGTGACAGTGGATACCCTCCATCCTGGCTGCTCACACCCTCACCCCGCAGCCCCATCGCAGCAACGCTTCAATGAGGCACATGCCACCACATGCAACATCATTGAGTGGGTGTTTGGAATCTGAAGGCGGGTTTTCTGTTGCTTGAACACCTCAAGCGGTGCCCTACAGTATAGCCCCCTCAAGGCCTGTGGGATATTCCTGGCCTATTGTATCCTGCACAACATGACCAAAGAGCTGGGATAGCCCATTACAGGTTGAAGGGGACAGCGATGGGGATGACGGTGGCGCCAGTGATGATGGGGATGGGCAGCCCCCCTTGGATGACATGGGACCCTGACTGATCTGGCTGGCCCAGCTGCACCGGACACCCTCACAGAGAAGCACTTCAGCCAACACATGTAGAGTCATGGGGGCCATGTGCAACCACCAGTGGCTAGGGGCACAACCCACATACACACATGGAAATACACCAGGATGCATGATGGCAAGGGAAGTGGCAGGGCACAGAAGCACACACATACAAACAGGGAGGGGTGAACAGTAATATGCCACATGGATGGACACACACACACACATACACGCACACACAATAGGCATAAAGTGCACAGGGGTCAGGTGCAAAACAGAGCAGGAATGCAAACACTAGCAACACACATGTCCACAGGCCACACATCCACTGACTGTCTATGTGCGTGTGTCAGATGCTGGGCACCATCGCACTTTGGTGTACAGCGCAATGCAGGCATCATCATGCACACGTACCTGTGGACAGCAGTTGGGAGGGTGTGCAGGTGGACTGTGTGTCTTGTGTGGTAAGGCTGGGCACCCACCGGTGCACACGCCGCTACCACAGAATACACACAGAGCAGCACCAGACCCAGTGCCCACTGGGAGACAGGTCAGTCTTGCAGCACAGTGCCACGTCCACCTCAGATGCATGGGCAGCCCCGCTGAGACCCAGCAGCACTGGCAGGCTGAGCACGGGCCTCATGGGGTGTCACCAATGGTCCACCAGGGGTTCCACTGCATGAACACGACCGTGCCCACACAGGTGTCTGCAGCACACTGAATATACCTGCACCAGGAGTGCTCGGGATGCCCACAGCTGAACCCGCGTCGACAGGGTGGGTGTTGCACGCTGGGAACAGGGAGTGATATGTGAACTGCACGGTGTTTCAGCGACATGGGCACCTGATCAGTGCCCACAGGCCATGACAGCAACCAACGCCTGTGTTTGCCTGTCAATCGGCAGCGGATCACATCCTCCCACAAATGGTCAGTCTGTGACAGGATCCTGCAGGTGTCCCTGCTGTGTCCTCCTCGACCGCTCCAGAGCCACACACAGTGCCTCCATGGATGTTGCAAGCCGCATCTGCTGCTGTACTGATGCCTGCAGTAGGCGGGTGTTCTCATCAAAGAGGTCATCTGCCGCCTCGGCAACCTGTCCCTCAGGGTATGGAAGGGCCTGATGTTCAGCACCCCTTGAGGGTGGGCTGCTCACCAGGAACAGGTATGGGCAAGTCCACAGATGGTGCACAGATGCCACCGCTGAACCCTGTACCCCCAGTCCCGGTGGGTGACTGCTGCTCCTGCCCCTCCACCTGCTGTGCCCAAGGAATCAGTTGTTCCACCAGTGTGGCCACAACAGTGCCACTGACCTGAACAGCCACCTCACTGGTGCTGACAGGCACAGCCTGGGACTGTGCTGACATACTGGCACACACGTCGGAACCAGCCAGGTCCATGGGCATGAGCTGGCCTGCTGTGTGTCCATTCCATGACACACACATGTCACTGCCCATAATGGTCATTGCATCATCAATGGTGCAGGTCTGTGCCACAGCGTGCTGGCATCCTTGGATGCCAGACCACTGAGACACAGGAAGGGCCTCCCCCACACCTGTCTCAACGACATCAGTGTTGACAGCCAGGCAGACCCACTGTTGCAATGCACGTCGGCTATCTGTGGAGGTGGATGGTCCCTCCTCCAACTCGAGATGGCTGTCCGCAGTGGACAGGTCCTCCACCGCTGACCCCTGCAGACTTGCAGGATCTGTAACAGAAAGTAAGGACACGTTAGTGCATGTGATCTACCCTCCCCCGGACAGACCATGGCGTACCATGCAGTGATGGCTACCACCTGTCAAACCTCCTGGAACACCCTCAATGGCACTGCACCATGCTTGTGAGCCTGTCTGCGGGTCAGTTGCACCACCTCGGCTGGCTTCCGCCTGTTGCAGCACATGCCGCCCTGATGGCACCACCATTGTCCTTCACCCTCCTCCTGTTGGTACCCATCTTCTTCTTACACTCCTGCACAGAGCACTGGTGGCTGCCGTGCAGGTTGATAGCACGCGCCACCCCTCATACAGCAGCACAGGCCTGAGGGTGCCCCGCCATCCACTGAGCAGTGGCTTCTGATCGTGCAGGCCTCGAAGAGTGCCTCCATCTCCATACAGTAAAATTGGGCCTCCTCTTCCACCCACCATCGTCCTCCTCACCCAGTCCTCGCTCGGTCATTTTCAGCCTACTATGGGTGACAGTGATTACCTGTGACTGTGCAGTACAAAGCAAGTCCCTGAGACCACAGTCCAGAACAACACACCTGTTGACTCCAGGCAGTGGCTTGGACACAAAGTTAATAGTCAAGGACCCTGTATTTTGATACAGTAAGATGGGGGCAGGGTGCTGTACCCTGAAGTACATGAGATCAGTTGTGACATTTGGTCAAACATGCACATTGTCCTCCATCTGCTATAACAGTACCATTGTCCTTTTCCATGTTACATTCCAATACGCCCATCATTATAAATTGTCCTCAGGGTCCCAGTCATATGAAGTCAATAAAGTTACTGATTGCTGGGGACATGTATGATATTTTAACTGGGATCCATATGTGAGGCCAGTGAATACGGACACATATAAGAGTAGCCACACCCACATCATTTCACTACTCTGTATACCTAAAAATAAAAACATCAAGGTCAATATCTGCTTCTTAGTTTATTGATTTCAGCTGATTAATGTGAAACCATTTCAGAATGACAGCATTTTCTTTCCTGTCATCTTAATTAGATATACAGCAGTACTAGCCTTTTCCACAATAGGGAAGGGCCCTTTCCATTTACATCAAATGTATGTTTTTTGGAGCATAGTTCTTTATCATGACTGAGTCCCCACTTCATACTGAAATGGATTAACCTTGTTATCAAAATACTTTTGATTTGCTTTTAGATTTACCCAATTGAGGCTGTAAACTTATTAACCTCTAAAATGGGTTGTAGATATCTCAAGCCATCGTTGGTTATGGGAGCATTGAGACATGGAGTTTCGAGATGGCAGCAGTAGTTGTGCTGGGTCACATCAGGCATCCAGTCACTAGCCTGGTAAGGTGAGATTCCTGAGGAGGCAGATGGAGTGGAACAAATCATCATTAGGCAAAGAGGCAACATAGCAGCCCACTCGGTGGGTGTTGGTAACAGAATTTGAGTGAGCATAGTTTTTAATGTCACGATTGCCTCTCCACGACTCCATAGGATTGAGGATGGTAAGGAATAGTGGAGCTGTTGTTGAATGTGTAACATCTGTTGCAATTGTTGATAAATTCTACCAGTAAAGGCAGCCCTTGATCTGAAGAGATAATTGAGGTAAGCCCAGCGTTGGAAATAATTCTGTAGCCAGCAGGCGTGCCGCAGTGGAAGCCTTGCTGTCTTTGGTGGAGAATGCCTCTATCCATGGAGAACAAGTCAACTATGACCAAAGCATGCCATAGTTAGCCTTAGTTTTGTGAGACCTTCAATAAAGTCTACTTATATGACACCAAGGACCAGAAGGGGTCATGGCTGAGCACAGAAGGGCTCGATTAGTGAATGGAGGAGGGTTGGTTGTAGACAGGGCAGGCAAGAAGCATAGGCCTCTTGACAAAAGCTGATGGAGGTCTGGCAGCACAGGTGTTGTGTGATTTAGAAAGAGTTTTCTCAAAGAGAAATGGCCAGCAGTTGGATGGGAGTGGCACAGATGCCATATCTCTGGGAAAAGTGCGGAGGCACACAGACTACTGGTGGTTGCAAAGTATATTTAGAATACATTAAAAGTTTTGGTGCTGATTCTCCCCACTAGGTGACAAAATGACATGCTTAGCCCAGTCATGGGGGTGGATATGATGCAGAGCCTTGCAAAAGTCTTGAATCTCCACAAAGGTGGATGAGAATTTTGGATGGATAGCAAATCCACAGTGTCAGGGGTAGCTGCTGCTATGATGGGAAGAGGACATGTGGGGTACCCACAAGTCTCCTGAGATAGCCACCAGCTGTGCCACATCGTGAGCTTTTTGATTACCATCAGCATGCATTGTGCCCTTAGAATGTCCTTAACTTTAACAATAGCAATCGAAACAGGAGTGGTAGACAACAAACCATGTAAAAGTTCCAACAAATTTTTGTGCTTGAGGGTTTTCCATCAGTAGCAAGATAGTTATTTCAATGGTAAAGGGAAGTATGGAGCAGGCATTACATACATAAGCATTGTCAGAATAGATGTTTGTTGGAAGGAGTCGCAAAAGAAACTGCACAAATAATGGCAGAAAATTATTCAGCCATTTGGGCCAAATAGGTAAACAGTGATAACTGTGAGTTTTGGTTTCAGTAACTACTGCAAAGCCTGTATAGGGCTAGCCATCCTTATAATAGCACTAGCCATCCATTATACCAGTGCGGGCATTTGCAATTGATATGTTGGATCAGAGGTGGGGAATGGGTATGTCATAGGCTGCCATGCCATCTGGGTACTGATGAGACTCTCCAGTTGCAAGAGCAAGAGCAGGCAGCATCGTGAGTTGTTGGCAGGTGACATCACGTCTCTCTGCATATACATAAGGTCCACTTGGACAAGCGCTGGGAGGAGATGTGGGTATCCCCTGGTCTGAGAGGTAGTTGAAGGGTGTGTGGTGTGTGGATGACTAAATGTTGTAGTCCCATAATATAGGTAAAATGCTGAACAGCCCAAAATGTAGCCAAAACATGCTCTTCACAGGCTATAAACTTTTCTCCACTTCCATAAGAACACGCTAAGTGTATGCAAGGGACAGACTACCTTGATGCTCTTGACACGTGCTAACCCGAAATGGCATTGGGAGGCTGTCACCTCTACATAAAATGGCTGCTGTGGGTCAGGGACAACAAGTAGGAGGCCTCCCACTGCAATCTGTAGTGCCCTGAAAGCCTCAGCATGTTGCATAGTCCAGCGCAGCAATCGAGTAACTTGGCAGGTCCTTAACTCCTTTAACAAATCATACAAAGGACATGCTGTCTCAGTGAAGTGGGGAATAAAGTCTCGATAGTTAACTAAGCCCAAGAAGGGCGTAGAGCAATAATTGTCATCAGGCGCTGAGTTCCTTTAATGAGGGCCACTTTGGCAGGGTCCTGGGACTTGCCAGCTCCAGAAACTACCACACCCAAGAAGGAAGCTTCCAACACAATCAATTGACATTTCTTCTGATTTACTTTTAATCAGGATGCTTTTAATTAAGGGAGTAACTCATCTAACAATGCTATATGCCCTCTCTTGTCTCAGTTGCCAACAACAAATCATCCACATACTGCAACAGTCTGGCTTGGAAAAGTGTATAAGATGACCTCCATGCATTTGTGAAAATGTTTGGGCTGCAGTAATATCCTTGTGGGAGGGCAGTCCAAGTGTACTGTCTATTCCTCCATGTGAAAGCAAATTTATACTGACATTCTCTTGCCACAGGCACACTCAAAATCCATTAGCTAAGTCCAAAGTGGAAAACCACTTAGCTTTGGGTGGCACCGTACTCAGGAGGGTGGGAGCCTCACAGACTATGGGTGCCATTAGTGGGGTAGCAGCATTTAAAGCCCTATAGTCTACTGTTAGTCTTCACAAAGAGTCCAGCTTTTCACCAGCCAAATAGAGGAGTTAGTTGTAGACTCACATTCTCTCAACACCCTTGATCCAAAAGTGACTGGATCATTTGGTCAATCACCTGTTCACATTCTTTGTGGATTTTATACTGATTTTACCTGTGCTTTGCCTGTGACAAGCTCTTCCCTTTCCATCCTACCACAATCATGTTTTGGGTAGCAAATACATCAGCATGTTTTGAATAATAGCAGCAATTGACTTCAGGTGAGGTGGGCAACTCTAAGTTTCCCATGCCCTTAATAGCAGCAGCAACATGCATCATCCATCATCCCAGCCTGTGACTCAGAATCACTAAACCACATACAGTTATTAGTCATATCTAAGACCACATTGTGTTTTGTTAGAAAGTCAGAAACTAGAATACCTCTACCATCAGGCAAACACATAAGAAAAGGTGCACAACAAATTCATTATTGCCATCAAAACACAGCTTTGTTTCTTTGCAACTACTGCTTTAGTCTCAGTTCCTTCATATGCCATCATAGATTTACATTGCTTTGTAGCAAGTGGGTATGAAATTGGTTGTGAGGTATGTACAATTGTCATGGACGCTCCAGTATCCACAAGCATAGTTTGCTGTGGGCCTCCCTTCACAGCTGCCTGAACAACTGGACAATTCCATGCATCTCTCTAACCTCACACACGGTGATGGGGAGACCTGTAATTCCTATTTACTATCTAGCTTAGCATCCGGAGATGTTTCTCCATACTTACGTGAAGCTCTTCTAATCGCCTCACTACTTCTGCATAAGGGGTCCATCCCATCTCTTAGCAGCTTGTGGTGCCTTACTCTGCATAGTTGAATCTTTCTGAACTCAGGACAATTAGGCCGGTTGTGTCCTGGCTTGTCACATTTATGACAAATGATTTGGTCTGTGTCTCTCCTCCCTTGTTTAACTTAGGATGGCCTCCTTTGGATTGTCCTTCGACCACTGAAACCTTTGCTTTCTTTGACTTCTCTCTGGGGGCATGGCATCCACCATAATAGCAGCTGCTTCGATATCTTTAAACAAGGACTTGTTATTAACTATCACTCCTACCATACTTTTAAAAGCAGGTCTTAATCCCACCATCAGTTTACATTTAAAAGTGTCATCATCATTTCTGGATTTGTCTTCGGCAAGGGGTTTCCTGCAAGGTACCATCCCCAGTCGGATAGGCTTGCATATTTTACCCATAAGTGGTAAGCCCAAGACTTATAGCACTCCTGATCATTTTGTGTGGCATTTACAAAGTCTGCCAAAATAATGTGGGTCCTCATGGCCAAATTAACAATTATTCCCAGTACATCATTGAATTTTCATCATCCTTTTAGATGCTATTGCAGACTGTAAGTCCACATGCAGGGTGGTACGATTATATCTATGATGTCTGTGCCTTCCAGTTCAGAGTGGAACTTTTAAAGGTGTTTGCTCATTGGACAATATCAGAGCCATTGTCCCACAGGCAAATGTCTCCTAATTCCCTTTTCAATGCTTGCTGGTCTGCATCGGTGAGGGGTTCAGTATTTTAGTTGTGGTTGTTCATGCATCCACCCTGCCCCTACCGTAGTGGTAATAGTGTGCACAGGCACTTGGAAGGGCGATGCTGATGGCCATGTCAGTATGCAATCACTAGGATATTTTGACAATGGTCTCTATAACATTCACTGTCTAAGTCCCACTTATCTGTTCGATAACTATGTTGGCTATGGGCATCTTCAGAACCCGAATCATCATCGGAACTGTGATAGTCTGTGCTCTTAAATACAGTGGCACCTTTTGCCAATATAGCCATTATGACTGATGACAAACACTGTACTTCACTTTCTAATTGCTTAGTTTTTGTTTACATTTGTAATGCTCCATGCCATATGGGTCTCTATCTTCACCTATAGAGTCCATATGGTAATGGATGGTGGCTTAGGTGCCTTCTAAAGAGTGACTAAGTTCATCAACTTGTTTCTTTAAGATGTCATTTTCTTCTCTTAAGTTAGCAACATACTGTTGCTTCATTACTTTGTCCTGCGCTATTAAGTTACACTGTTGTAATCTCACTGAGATCTGCAATTCTAGCTTGATCTCATGGTGCCTGTCTATACATTCTTTATTTAAGACATCAGTATTTTTAGAATTGCAACAGCAACTCTCAAACACAATTTGACAGCCTCTTTGTGAGATAATTTTTATCACTACACTCCCTAAATACAGATATCAGTGCTGCCCCCTATGGTGCATCTCTCTGGAGGTCATCCTGTAGGGATGAATAAGGTTTAACTTTAGTAACTTTTGGTTCAATAAGATGCTCTAAACTAAGAATGTCTTTCACTGCCATTTTACTATTGGTTTGTGGACTACACAAACACTTGGACCGTTTCAGTCCTTCTCCCTGTGCCTTGTTAGGTTGCAACCCTTATCAAGGACACAGCCTGTAACACCTGCATAACTTATTCTCAGCCTTCAGGATTAGCCAGAAGTCCTGCCACACAGTACCTACTGTAAGATTCTTGCAGGATTTGGATTTATGACGTCTGGGATCCCAGTACTGAGAATAGCATAAATGCCACTCAGCACAGTGAGTTCTTGTTTCTTCACCTGAGGAGATTTATTTCAGCATATGGCATTAGCATTAAGACACTATTATAAAAATATAGCTGGCAATAGTTTACAAGATAATAGAGAAAATATTACCCGCTCTTGGAAGCTAATGGCAGATTCTTAGGATGTTGGAATTTGCAGATCAACTCTGGCTAACTCATCCAGTTTATACACATTTTGCACTCTGCCTGATAGCTGCTTCCAGAAAAGGTATGCAAATATTCAAATGAGAGAGAATGAATAGAGCTTATGAACTGATGAATGGCCTTTTGGAAGGTATGCAGATAACTAATGAATAGGGCTAATGACTAGCCTGTTGAACAGACAAACAGCTACTTAAATAGTTTATTAAAGACTTTCAAATTTAGTACGTTCTTTCCATCACGTACTCAACATCAGTGAGAAAAGGTCAGAATAATGTGAGGTCAAAATAATGTCAATTCAGAATGATGTCAGTTTCAACTAGTTCTTGACCACAAGACTTGTACTTTTTATGAACCTTACTCTGAACCTTCATGAACCTTTCATACACTTCACTTTGGCCATCAAGCATTGAAACATAGTGCATAATACAGCGGTCCACTGCAGTACTTATACAGCAGTACCTTACAGAGTCAAGAGGACTAGTGATATAACTGAGGAAGAAGAATGCGTCTTAGTCTCCTCCCCTCAGAAAACAGTTTGCTATGGGCACTGATCACACATCTATTTCTGTCACTCTACAGATATAGAATGTGTTTTTTAAATCTCTTGCCTCCAGTCAACAGTACCAGAAAATAGCCGAAGAAGAAGAAGAATAACACTTCTTGATGTGTTCTCTCCTAGGAAAACAGCTTGCTTGGGTCATTGATTACATATCTCTTTCTGTCACTCCAAAGCTATAGAATGTGTTTTGAAGTCTCTTGCCTCCAGTCAACAGAACCAGGAAATAAATGAGGAAGAAGAATGCTCTGATGTGTTATCTAATGGAAAACTGTGTGCTCTGGGTGCTGATCACACATCTCTTTATGTCACTCCATAGCTATAGAATGTATTTTGAAGCCTCTTCCTCCATCAACAGGACCAGTGAAATAACTGAGGAAGAAGAATGTTACTTATTTTGATTTCTCCTTGGAAAATGTTTGTTCTTTCGCTGATCACACATTTCTTAATGTCACTACCCAGCTTCAGAACTTGATTTTGAAGTCTCTTGCCTCCAGTTAAAAGGACCAGTGAAATAACTTGAGGAAGAGGAACGCTACTAATTTGCTCACTCCTGGAAAAATATACAGCTTGCTTTGGCACTGATCACATATCTCTTTCTGTCACTCCCCAGCTATATAATGTGTTTTGAAGTATCTTGCCTCCAGTCAGCAGGAAGAGTTAAATAACTGAGGAAGAAGAATGTTACTTGGTTTGCTTTATCCTGGTGAAAGAGTTTGCTCTGGGCACTGATCACACATCCATTTCTCTCTCTCCCAAGCTACAGAAAATAGTTTGAACTCTCTTCCTCCAGTCAACAGGACCAGTGAAATAACCGACAAAGAAGATTGCTTCTTGAACTGCTCTCTCCTGGGAAAATAGTGTGCTCTAGGCTCTGATCACACATCTCTTTCTGTTACTCCCCAGCAATAGAATGTGGTTTCACAGTCTCTTGCCTCCAGTCAACAGGACAAGTGAAATAACTGATGAAAAAGGACGCTCTGATGTGTTATCTAATGGGTAAACTGTGTGCTCTGGGCTCTGATCACACATCTCTTTCTGTCACCCATAGCTTTAGAATTGTTTTGAAGCCTTTTCCTCCAGTCAACAAGACCAGAGAAATAACTGAGGAAGAAGAACGTTACTTAGTTTGAGTTCTAGTGGGAAAAGTTTGTTCTTTGCACTGATCACACTTTCTTTCTGTCACTCCTAGCTTCAGAACATGATTTTGAAGTCTCTTGCCTCTAGTTAAAAGGACCAGTGAAATAACTGAGGAAGAGAACACTACTTAATCTGCTCTCTCCTGGAAAAACAGCTTGCTTTGGGCACTGATCACACATCTCTTTCTGTCACTACCCAGCTATGTAATGTGTTTTGAAGTCTCTTACCTCCAGTCAACAGGCAGAGTGAAATAACTGAGGAAGAAGATTGCTACTTGGTTTGCTTTTTCCTGGTAAAGAGTTTGCTCTGGACACTGATCACACATCTATTTCTCTCTTTCCCGAGCTATAGAAAATAGTTTTGAACTCTCTTTCCTCTAGTCAACAGGACCAGTGAAAGAACTGACAAAGAAGATTGCTTCTTGAACTGCTCTCTACTGGGAAAATAGTGTTCTCTAGGCTGTGAAAACATGTCTCTTTCTGTCACTCCAGAGCTAAAGATTGTTTTTGGAAGCATCTTGCCTCCAGCCAACATGACCAGTGAAATAATTTTGGAAGAAGAATGCTAGTTAGTCTGCTCTCTCCTGGGAAATCAGTGTGCTCTGGGTGCTGACCACACCTCTTTCTGTCACTCCCAATCTATAGAACTTTTTGAAGTATCTTGCCTCCAGCCAAGAGGACCAGAGAATAGTTGAGGAAGAAGAATGATAATTGATGTGTATTCTCCTGGGAAATCAGTGTGCTCTGGGCACTTATCACAAATCTCTTTCTGTCAATCCCCAATGATATAATGTTTTCTGAAGTCTCTTGCCTCCAGCCAATAGGACCAGTGAAATAACTGAGGAAGAAAAATGCTACTTGTTGTGCTCTATCCTGGAAAAGCAGTTTTCTCTGGGTGCTGATCACACATCTCTTCATTTTTCTTCCCAGCTACAGAATGTATTTTGAAGTCTCTTCCCTGCATTCAACAGGACCAGTGGAATAACAGAGGAGGAAGAAGAAGACTACTTAGTCTGCTCTCTCCTGAAAACAGTTTGCTCAGGGCACTGATCACACATCTTTTCTGTCACTGCCATAGTATAGAACAAGTTTTTGAAGGCTCTTGCCTCCAGTCAACAGGACCAGTGAAATAACTGAGAAAGAAAACGTTACTTGATGTACTCTCTCCACAGAAAAGAGTTTGATCTTGGCAGTGATCACACATCTCTTTCTCTCACTACCTAGCTATCGAATGTGTTTTGAAGTCTCTTGGCTAGAGTCAAGAGGACCAGGGATATAACTAAGGAAGAAGAATGCTTCTTAATCTCGTCTCCACTCAGAAAACAGTTTGCTTGGGGCACTGATCACATATTTCTTTCTGTCCTCCACAGATATAGAATGTGTTTTGAAGTCTCTTGCCTCCAGTCAACAGAACCAGTGAAATAACTGAGGAAGAAGAACGCTTTCTGATGTGTTATCTATTAGGAACACTGTGTGCTCTGGGCACTGATCACACATCTCTCTGCCACTTCCCAGTTATAGAATATATTTTTGAAGTCTCTTGTCTCCAGTCAACAGGACCAGTGACATAAATAAGAAAGAAGAATGCTGCTTAGTCTGTTCTCTCCTGGGAAAGAGTGTGCTCTGGGTGCTGATCACAAAACTCTTTCTGTGCCCAGCTATAGAATGTCTTTTTGAAGTCACTTGCCTCCAGTCAACAGGACCAGTGAAATATCTGAGGAAGAAGAACACTACTTGATGTGCTGTCTTCTGGGAAAACAGTTTTCTTAGGGCACTGATCACACTCTCTTTCTGTCACTCCAGAGCTATATAATGTATTTTGAAGCATCTTGCCTCCAGTCAACAAGACCAGTGAAATAACTGAGGAAGAAGAATATTAGTTAGGCTGCTCTCTCCTGGAAATCAGTGTCATCTGGGTGCTGACCATACTTCTCTTTCTGTCACTACAGAGCTATAGAATGTTTTTGAAGTCTTTTGCCTCCAGTCAAGAGGACCAGTGAAATAATTGAGGAAGAAGAACCATACTTGATGTGTACTCTCCTGGGAAATCAGTGTACTCTAAGCTCTGATCACACATCTCTTCTGTCACTCCCCAGTGATAGAATATGTTTTTGAAGTCTCTTGCCTCCAGTCAATGGGACCAGTAAAATAACTGAGGAAGAAGAATGATACTTGCTATACTCTCTCTGGGAAGACAGTGTACTCTGGGCACTGATCTCATCTCTTTCTCTCCCCAGCCATAGAACATGGTTTTGAAGAATCTTGCTTCCAGTCAACAGGACCAGTTAAATAAATGAGGAAGAAGAACACTTCCTGATCTTAAGTCTCCTGTGAAAACAGTGTGCTCTGGGTACTGATCACACATCTTTTTATCACTCCCCAGCTATAGAATGTGTTTTGAAGTCTCTGGCCTCCAGCCAACAAGACCCAAGAACTGACTGAGGAACAAGAACGCTACTTGATGTGCTCCCTCCTGGAAAAACATTCTCCTCTGGGAACTCATCGCACATCTTTTTCTGTCACTCTCCAGCTATAGTATGTGTTTTAAAGTCTCTTAACTCCAGTCAATAGGACCAGAGAAATAACTAAGAAAGAAGAACTCTACTTTGTCTGTTTCTTCTTGGGAAAACAGTTTGTTCTGGAGTTTCATCACACATCTCTCTATCACACCCTGGCTATAAAAGGTGTATTTGAAGTCTCATGCCTCCAGTCAACAGGACCCAAGAAATAACTGAGGAAGAAGAATGCTGCTTGATGTTCTCTCCTAGAAAAACTCTGCACAGATAACATGTCCCTGTCAGTCACTTGCCAGCTATATAATGTGTTTTGAAGTCTCCTGTCTCCACTCAACAGAATCAATGAAATAACTGAGGAAGAAGAATGTTACTTAGTTTTTCTGTCACTCCCCAGCTTCAGAATGTGTTTTGAAGACTCTTGCCTCCAGTCAACATTACTAGAGAAATAACAGAGGAAGAAGAACACTACTTAGTCTGCTCTCTCCTGGGAAAAGACTTTGCTCTTGGCACTGATCACACATTTTCTTTCTGTCACTCCACAGCTATTGAACTTGTTTGTGATGTCTCTTGCCTCCAGCCAACAGGACCTGAATAATAAATGAGGAAGAAGTTCAGTATTTAATGTGCTCTCTTCTGCAAAGATAATGTGCTCTGAGTGCTGACCACAACATCTCTTTATGTCACTCATGAGCTATAGAATGTTTTTGAAGTCTCGTGCCTACAGTCAACAGGAGCAGTGAAATACCTGAGGAAGACAATCGATACTTAGTCTGCTCTCTCATATGAAAAGTGTGCCTTGTGCACTGGCAATACATCTCTATCCTTCACTTCCCATCTGTAGAACATGCTTTTGAAGTCTCTACCTCCAGTCAACAAGACTAGGGAAGTATCTGAAGAAGAAGAACACTACTTGCTGTGATCTCTCCTGGGAAACCAGTGTGCTTTGGGCACTGATCACACATCCCATACTTTCACCCAGAGCTATAGAACATGTTTTTGAAGTGTATTCCTTCCAGTCAACAGGACCAGAGAAATAAATGAGGAGGAAGAAGGCTTCTTAAGCTGCTCTCCCTGGGAGAAAACAGTTTGTTTTGGCACTGATCTCAAATCCTTTTCATCACTCCCCAGCTAAAGAAAGTGTTTTTAAAGTCTCTTGCCTCCAGTCAACAGGACCAGTGAAGTAAATGATGAAGAGAAAAGCTACTTGATGTGCTTCCTCCTGGGAAAACAGTGTGCTCTGGGCGCTGATCACACATCTCTATCTGCTACTCCCAGTTATAGAACATGTTTTTGAAGTCTCTTGCCTCCAGTCGACAGGACCAGTGAAATAAATGAAAGAAGAACTCTACTTAGTCTGCTATCTCCTTTGAAAAGAGTGTGCTGTGGGTGCTGATCACACAGCTCTTTCGGTCCCAAGCTATAGAATGCCTTTTTGAAGTTGCTTGCCTCCAGTCAACAGGACCAGTGAACTATCTGAGAAAGAAGAACACTACATGATGTGCTCTCTCCTGGGAAAACAGTTTTTAGGGTGCTGATCACACATCTCTTTCTGTCACTTCAGAGCTATAGAACATTTTTGGAAGCATCTTGCCTCCAGTCAACATGACCAGTGAAATAATTGAGGAAGAAGAAAACGCTAGTTAGTCTGCTGTCTTCTGGAAATCAGTGTGTTCTGGGTGCTGACCACTTCTCTTCTCTCACTCCCAAGCTATAGAACATTTTTTGAAGTCTTTTGACTCCAGTCAAGAGGACCAGTGAAATAACTGAGTAAGAAGAAAGCTACTTATTCTGCCCTCTCAGGGAAAATCGTGTACTCTAGGCTCTCGCCACACATATCTTTCTGTCACTCCCCAGTGATAGAAAGTGTTATTAAGTCTCTTTCCTCCAGTGAACAGGACCTGCAAAATAACTGTGGATGAGAATGCTTCTAGTCTGCTCTCCCTAAAAACAGGTTGCCATGGGGATGATCACACATCTCTTTCTGTCTCTCCCCACTATGGAATGTGTTTTTGAAGCCTTTTGCCTCTAGTCAACAGGACCAGTGAAATAACTGATGAAGAAGATCGTTCTTAGTCTGCTATCTCCTGGGAAAACAGTATGCTCTAAGTACTGATCACACATCTCATTACATCACTCCACAGCTATAGAATGTGTTTTGAAGTCTCTTACCTCTAGACAACATGACCATAACTGAGGAAGAAGAATGCTACTAATGTGCTCTCTGCTGGGAAAGCGGTGTGCTCTGGGTGCTGATCAGAGATCACTTTCTGTCCTCTGTATCTATATGTCACTCTGTACCTATAGAATGTGTTTTGAAGTATCTTGCCTCCAGTCAACATGACCTGGGAAGTAACCGAGGAAGAACAATGCTACTTGATGTGATCTCTCCCTGAAACAATTTGCTCTGGGCTCTGATCACACAGCTCTTTCTGTCACTCCCCAGTCATAGAATGTGTTTCTGAAGTCTCTTGCCTCCTTCAACAGGACCAGAGAAATAACTGAGGGTTGAAGAACACTACTTTATGTGCTCTCTATGGGAAAACAGTTTGCTCTGTGAACTGACCACATTTCTTTCTGTCACTCCCTTGCTATTGATAGTCTTTTGAAGTCTCTTGCCTAAAGTCAACAGGACCAGTGAAATATCTGAGCAAAAGAATGTCACTTAGTGTGCACTCCATTGGAAAACAGTTTACTATAGGCGTTGTTCCTCATCTCATTCTTTCACTTCCCAGCTATAGAAAATGTTTTGAAGTCTCTTGCTACCAGTCAACAGGACCAGTGAAATAACTTAGGAAGAAGAATGCTACTTCATCTGCTCTTTAATGGGAAAACTGTTTCCTCTGTGTGTTGAACACACATCTCTTCCCATCACTCCCCAGATATAGAATGAGTTTTGGAAGTCTCTTGCCTCCATTCAACAGGACCATAGAAATAAATGAGGAATGAGATATCTTCTTAATGTACTCATTCTTGGGAACCAGTGTGCTGTGGGTGTTGATCACACATTTTTCTGTAACTCCCAGCAATAGAAGGTATTTTTGAAGTATTTTGCATCTAGTCAACAGGACCTGTGAAATAGCTGAGGACGAAGATCACTTCTTAGTCTGCTGTCTCCTGGGAAAACTGTTTGCTCTAGGTGCTGGTCACAAACTCTTTATGTCACTCCACATATATAGAATGTGTTTTGAAGTCTCTTGCCTCAAGTCAACATGACCAGTGAAATAACTGAGGAAGAAGAATGCTACTTGATGTGCTCTCTCCTGGGAAAAACTGTGTGCTTTGGGCATTGATCACACATCTCTTCTGTCACTCCTGATCTATAGAACATGTTTTTGAAATCTCTTGCAAGCTGGACCAGTGAAATAACTGAGGAAGAAGAACGCTACTTAATGTCCTCTCTACTGGGAAAGTGGTGTGATCTGTGTGCTGATCAAAGATCTCTTTCCATCACTCCCCAGCTATAAATGCATTTTGAAGTCCCTTCCTCCAGTCAACAGGAGCAGAGAAATAACTGAGGAAAGAACGCTTCTTTGTCTGCTCTCCTGGGAAATCTGTTTTCTGTGGCAGCTGATCACACATGTCTTTTGTCACCCACAGCTCTAGAAATTTTTGAAGTCTCTTGCTTCCAGTCAATAGTACCAGAGAAATAATTGTGGAGAATAACACTATTGGATGTGCTCAACCTTGGGAAAACCGTTTGCTCTGGCTGATCACACATCTTTCTCTGCCACTATCCATCTATAGAAGGTGGTTTAAAGTCTCTTGCCTCCAGTAGCAGGACCAGAGAAAAACTGAGGAAGAAGAATGCTACTTAGTTTGCTTTCTCCAGGGAAAGGAGTTTGCTCTGTCGAAGATCACACCTAACTTTCTGTCACTCTTCAGCTATGGAATGTGTTTTTAAGTCTCTTGCCTTTAAGCATCAGGAACAGTGAAAAAACTGAGGAAGAAGAATGCTACTTAGTTTGCTTTTTCCTGGGAAAGCAGCTAGCTCTGGCCACTGATTACACTTCTCTGTCTATCTCAACAGCTATAGAATGTGTTTTGAAGACTGTTGCCTCTAGTCATCAGGACCAGTGAAATAACTGAGGAAGAAGAATGCTCTTAGTCTGCTCTCCCTGGGAAAACAGGCTGCCATCGGGGCTGATCACTCATCTCTTTCTGTCTCTCCCCAGCTATGGAATGTGTTTTGAAGTCTTTTGCCTTTAGTCAATAGGACCTGTGAAAAAACTGATGATGAAATCCTTCTTAGTCTGCTGTTTCCTGGGTGCGATCACTCATCTCTTTCTGTCACTTCCAGCTCTAGAGCACGTTTTGAAATCTCTTCCTCTAGTCAACAGGACCAGAGAAACAACTGACTAAGAAGAATGCTACTTCATGTGCTCTCTCCTGGGAAAGTAATGTGCTCTGAGCAATGATCACACTTCTCTTTCTGTCTCTCCAGAGCTATAGAACATGATTTTCAAGTGTCTTGCTCCAGTACACAGGACCAGTGAAAAGCTGAGGAAGAAGATACTTCTTAGTCTGCTATATCCTCGGGAAAAAAGTGTGCTGTCAGCACTGATCACAAATCTCTTTCTGTCACTTCCAGCTATAGAATGTGTTTTGAACTCTCTTGCCTCCAGTCAACAGGACCAGAGAAATAACTGAAGAAGAATGCTACTTGATTTGCTCTCTCCTGGGAAAATAGTGTCCAGTGGACAATGATCATACATCTCTTTCTGTCACTCCCCAGCTTTAGAATGGGTTTTGAAGTCTCTTTCCTCTAGTCAACAGGACCAGTGAAATAACTGAGGAAGAAGAATGCTTCTTAGTCTGCTCTCCTCTGGGAAAACAGGTTGACATCATGGCTGATCACACATCTCTTTCTGTTTCTCCACAGCTATGGAATGAGTTTTGAAGTCTTTTGCCTCTACTTAACAGGACCAGTGAAATAACTGATGAAGAAGATCTCTTCTTAGTCTGCTGACTGTTGGGAAAACAGTTTGCTCTAGGTGCTGACCACACATCTCTTTATGTCACTCTATAGCTATAGAACATGTTTTTGAACTCCCTTGCCTCCAGTCAACATGACCTGTGAAAAAACTGAGTAAGACGAATGCTACTTGATGTGTTCTGTCCTGGGAAAACCGTGTGCTTTGGGCATTGATCACATCTCTTTCTGTCACTCCCGATCTATAGAATATGTTTTGAAATCTCTTGCATCCAGTCAGCAGGACAAGTGAAATAACTGAGGAAGAATAACGCTACTTAATGTGTTCTCTAATGGGAAAGCAGTGTGCTCTAGGTGCTGATCACAGATCTCTTTCCATTACTCCCCAGCTATAAAATGTGTTTTGAAGTCTCTTGCTTCTAGTCAAAAGTACCAGAGAAATAACTGTTGAAGAATAACACTATGCTCAGCCTTGGAAAAAAGTTTGCTCTGGGCACTGATCACGCATCTCTCTGCCACCCCCAGCTATAGAAGGTGATTTTGAAGTCTCTTGCCTCCAATTAACAGAAGCAGTGAAAAACTGAGGAAGAAGAATGCTACCTAGTTTGCTTTCTCCTGGGAAAGCACTTTGCTCTGAGTTGATCACACCTCTCTTTGTGTCACACCATAGCTATAGAATGTGTTTTGAAGTCTCTTGCCTTCAACCAACAGCACCAGAGAAATAACTGAGTAAGAAGAATGCTACTTGATATACTCTTTCCTCAGAAAACAGTTTGCCCTGGGTGCTGATTACACATTTCTTTCTGTCACTCCCCTGCTATTGAATGTGTCTTTGAAGTCTCTTGCCTCCAGTCAACAGGGCAGCAAAATAACTGAGAAAGAAGAATGCTTCTTAGTCTGCTCTCCCCTGGGAAAACAGGCTGCCATGGGGTTGATCACTTCTCTTTCTGTCACACCCTAGCTATAGAAGGTGTTTCTGAAGTTGTTTGCCTCTAGTTAACAGGACCAGTGAAATAAATGAAGAAGAAGATCACTTTTAGTCTGTTGTCTCCTGGGAAAACAGTTAGCTCTAGGTGCTGATCACACATCGCTTTATGTCACTCCACAGCTATAGAATGTGTTTTGAAGTCTCTTGCCTCAAGTCAACTTGACCAGCGGAAACGACTGAGGAAGGAGAATGCTACTAATGTGCTTTCTTGGGAAAACAGTGTGCTGTGGGCATTGATCAAGATCTTTTCTGCCACTGTCAATCTGTAGAATGTGTATTTGAAATCTCTTGCATCCAGTCAGCAGGACCAGTGAAATAACTGATGAAGAAGAAGATACTTTATGTGCTGTCTACTGGGAAAGAGGTGTGCTCTGGGTGTTTAGCCAAGATCTCTTTACTCACTCCCCAGCTATAAAATGTGTTTTGAAGTTTCTTGCTTCCAGTCAACAGGACCAGAGAAAGAACTGGGGTAGGATAACACTACTAGATGTGCTCTCCCTTGGGAAAACAGTTTGCTCTGTGCACTGATCACACATCTCTCTGCCACTCCCCAGCTATAGAAGGTACTTTTGAAGTATCTTGCCTCCAGTCAACAGGACCAGAGAAATAACTGAGGATTAAATATGGTACTTGATGTGCTCTCTCCTGGAAAAGTTTGCTCTGCTGCTGGCCACAGATCTCTTTCTGTCATTCTTCAGATATAGAACATGTTTTTGAAGCCTCTTCCCTCTAATCAACATAAGCAGTGAAATAACTGAGGAAAAGAACACTACTTAATCTGCTCTCTCAGGAAAACAGCTTGCTTTGGTCACTGATCACACATTTCTTTCTGTCACTTCATATCTATATGTCACTCGAATCTATAGAATGTGTTTTGAAGTTCGTGCCTCCAGTCTACATGACAAGTCAAATAACTGAGAAAGAAGAATGCTACTTGATGTGATCTCTCTGCTGGAAACAATTTGCTCTGGGCTCTGATCACAGAGCTCTTTCTGTCACTCCCCAGACATAGACTGTGTTTTGAAGTCTCTTGCCTCCAGTCAACAATACCAATGAAATACCTGAGGAAGAAGAATGCTATTTGATCTGCTCTCTCCTGGGAAAATGGTGTGTTCTGGACATTGATCACAGATCTCTTTCTGTCACTCCCAATCTAGAGAATGTGTTTTGAAATCTCTTGCATCCAGTCAACAGGACCAGTGAAATAACTGAAGAAGAAGAAAGTTACTTAATGTACTCTCTACTGGGAAGCGGTGTGATCTGGGTGTTGATCCCAGATCTCTTTACATCACTCCTCAGCTATAAAAGGTGTTTTGAAGTGTTTTAATTCTAGTCAACAGGGCCAGAGAAATAACTGTGGAAGAATAGCACTACTAGATGTGCTGCCTTGGAAAACACTTTGCTCTGGGCACTGATCACATCTCTCTCTGCCACTCCCAGCAATAAAACATGTTTTTGAAGTCTCTTGCTCCCAGTCAACAGGACCAGTGAAATAACTGAGGAAGAAGAATCCTACTTGATCTGTTCTTTAATGGGAAAACTGTTTCTCTGTGAATTGATCACTCATCTCTTCTGTCACTCTCCAGCTATAGAACATGTTTTTGAAGTCTCTTGCCTCCATTCAACAAGACCAGAGAAATAACTGAGGAATGAGATTGCTTCTTAATGTGCTCTTTCTTTGGGAAACCAGTGTGCTCTGGGTGATGATCACATCTCTTCTCTCAGTTCCAGCTCTAGAACATGTTTTGAGGTCCTTGCCTCCAGTCAACAGGAACAGAGAAATAACTGAAGAAGAAAATTTCTACTTGATATGCTCTCTCCTGTTAACACAGTGTGCTCTAGACACTAATCACACATCTCATTCTGTCACTCCTCAGCTATATAATGTGTTTTCAAGTCTCTTGCCTCTAGTCAACAGGATGAGGGAAATAACTCAGGAAGAAAAATGCTTCTTAGTCTGCTTTCCCTGGGAAAACAGTTTGCCGTGGGGTTAATCAAACATCTCTCTCTGCCACTCCCAGCAATCAAACATGTTTTTGAAGTCTCTTGCTCCCAGTCAACAGGACCAGGAAAATAACTGAGAAAGAAGAACTTCTTGGTTTGCACTTTAATGAGAAAACGTTTCCTCTAGTTGATCACACATCTCTTTCCATCACTCCCCAGCTATAGAACTTATTTGAAGTCTCATGCCCATTCAACAAGACCAGAGAAATAACTGAGGAATGAAATCGCTTTAATGTGCTCTTTCTTGGGAAACCAGTGTGCTCTGGGTGCTGATCATACATCTCTTTCTGTCAGTTCCAGCTCTATAACCTGTTTTTGAAGTCCCTTGAATCTAGTCAGCAGGACCAGAGAAACAACGGATTAAGATTAATGTTACTTCATGTATGCTCTCTCAGGAAAACAGAGTGCTCTGGCCAATGATCACACTTCTCTTTTTCTCTCCGAACTATAGTAAATGTTCCTTGAAGTTTCTCTTCTCCACTACACAGGACCAGTGAAAATACTGAGAAAGAAGACTACTTCTTAGTCTGCTATCTCCTCGGAAAAGAGTGTGTCTGGGCAGTGATCACAAATCACTTTCTGTCACTTCCAGCTCTATAACGTGTTTTTGATGTCTCTTGCCTCCAGTCAACAGGACCAGAGAAATAACTGAAGAAGAAGAATGCTACTTGATCTGCTATCTACTGGGAAAAATCTTCTCTGTCCACTGATTGCACATTTCTTTCTGTCTCTCCCTAGCTATAGATAATCTTTTTAAATCTCTTGCTGAAGTCAACAGGGCCAGTGAAATAACTGAGGAAAAACAGTGCAACTTACTGTACACTCTCCTGGGAAAACAATTTACTATAGACGTTGTTCACACAACTCTTTCTGTCAGTCCCCTGCTATACAATATGTTTTTGAAGTCTCTTGCTGCCAGTCAACATGTCCAGAGAAATAACTGTGGAAGAAGAATGCTATTTGATCTGTTCTTTAATGGGAAAACCATTTCCTCTGTGCATTGATCACACATCTCTTTCCGTCACTCCCCAGCTATAGAACATGTTTTGGAAGTCTCTTGCCTCCAGTCAACAGGAAAGAGAAATAACTGAAGAAGAAGAATGCTCCTTGATTTGCTATCTCCTGGAAAATAGTGTGCTCTGGACACTGATCACATATCTCTTTCTGTCACCCACTGCAATAGAATGGGTTTTCAATGTCTCTTGCCTCTAGTAAACAGTACCAGTGAAATAACAGAGGAAGAAGAATGCCTCTTAGTCTGATTTCCCTGGGAAAACAGGTTGCCATCAGGGCTGATCACTCATCTCTTTCTGTCTCTCCCCAGCTATGGAATGTGTTTTTAAAGTTTTTTGCCTTTAGTCAATAGGACCTTTGAAAAACTGATGAAAAAATCGCCTTAGTCTTCTGTCTCCTGGGTGCCGATCACTCATCTCTTTCTGTCACTTCCAGCTCTAGAACATGTTTTGAAATCTCTTGCATCCAGTCAAAGGACCACAGAAATAACTGAAGAAGAAGAATGCTACTTGATTTGCTCTCTCCTGGGAAAGCAGTGTGCTCTGAACAATGATCACACCTCTCTTTCTCTCTTTTCGAGCTATTGAACATGATTTTTGAAGTCTCTTGCTCCAGTCACAGGGCCAGTGAAAAGATGAGGAAGAAGATTACTTCTTAGTCTGCTATCTCCTTGGAAAAATGTGTACTCTCAACACTGATCACAAATCTCGTTCTGTCACCTCCAGCTCTAGAATGTGTTTTTGAAGTCTCTTCTCTATATGGGCAGACTGGATGGGCCTTGCGGTCCTTATCTGCCGTCCAACTTCTATGTTTCTATGTTTCTATGTTTCTTGCCTCCAGTCAACAGGACCAGAGAAATAACTGAGGAAGAAGAATGCTACTTGATTTGCTTTCCCTGGGGAAAATAGTGTTCTGTGGACAATGACCATACATCTCTTTCTGTCACGCCCAGCTATAGAATGGGTTTTGAACTCTCTTGCCTCCAGTCAACAGGACCAGAGAAATAACTGAAGAAGAAGAATGCTACTTGATTTGCTCTCTCCTGGGAAAATAGTGTCCAGTGGACAATGATCATACATCTCTTCTGTCACTCCCAGCTTTAGAATGGGTTTTGGAAGTCTCTTTCCTCTAGTCAACAGGACCAGTGAAATAACTGAGGAAGAAGAATGCTCTTAGTCTGCTCTCCTCTGGGAAAACAGGTTGACATCATGGCTGATCACACATCTCTTTCTGTTTCTCCACAGCTATGGAATGAGTTTTGAGAGTCTTTTTGCCTCTACTTAACAGGACCAGTGGAAATAACTGATGAAGAAGATCTCTTCTTAGTCTGTTGTCTCTGGGAAAACAGTTTGGCTCTAGGTGCTGACCACATCTCTTTATGTCACCCACCAGCTATAGAACATGTTTTTGAACTCCCTTGCCTCCAGTCTACATGACCTGTGAAATAACTGAGTAAGAAGAATGCTACTTGATGTGTTCTCTCCTTGGAAAACAGTGTGCTTTGGGCATTGATCACACAACTCATTCTGTCACTCCTGATCTATAGAACATGTTTTTGAAATATCTTGCATCCAGTCAGCAGGACCAGTGAAATATCTGAGGAAGAATAACACTACTTAATGTGTTCTCTAATGAGAAAGCAGTGTGCTGTGGGTGTTGATCACAGATCTCTTTCCATTTCTCCCTGCTAGAAAATGTGTTTTTGAAGTCTCTTGCTTCCAGTCAACATGTCCAGTGAAATAACTGAGGAAGAAGAAGCGCTATTTGATCTTCTTTAATGGGAAAACCGTTCTCCTGTACATTGGTCACATCTCCTTTCGTCACTCCCCAGCTATAGAACATGATTTGGAAGTCTCTTACTCCAGTCAACAGGACCAGATAACTAACTGAAGAAGAAGAATGCTACTTGATTTGCTCTCTCCTAGGAAAATAGTGTGCTCTGGACACTGATCACATATCTCTTTCTGTCACTCCCCTGCAATAGAATGGGTTTTTGAAGTCTCTTGCCTCTAGTAAACAGGACCACTGAAATAACAGAGGAAGAAGAATGCTTCTTAGTCTGATCTCCACTGGGAAAACAGGTTGCCATCGAGGCTGATCACATCTCTTTCTGTCTCTCCCAGCTATGGAATGTGTTTTTAAGTCTTTTGCCTTTAGTCAATAGGACCTGTGAAAAACTGATGATGAAAATCGCTTCTTAGTCTGCTGTCTTCTGGTGCCTATCACTCATCTCTTTCTGTCAATTCCAGCTCTAGAACATGTTTTTGAAGTCTCTTGCCTTCAGTCAACAGGACCAGAGAAATAACTGAAGAAGAAGAATGCTACTTGATCTGCTATCCACTGGGAAAACATCTTGCTCTGTCCACTGATCACACATTTCTTTCTGTCTCTCCCTAGTTATAGATAGTCTATTTTAAATCTCTTGCTAAAGTCAACAGGGCCAGTGAAATAACTCGGGAAAAACAGTGCGACTTAGTGTACACTATCCTGGGAAAACAATTTACTATGGAGGTTTTTCACTCAACTCTTTCTGTCATTACCCACTATACAAAATATTTTTGTAGTCTCTTGCTTCCAGTCAACATGTCCAGTGAAATAACTGAGGAAGAAGAACGCTATTTGATCTGCTCTTTAATGGGAAAACCATTTCTCTGTGCATTGGTCACACATCTCCTTTGTCACTCCCCAGCTATAGAACATGTTTTGGAAGTCTCTTGCCTCCAGTCAACAGGACCAAATAAATAACTGAAGAAGAAGAATGCTACCTGATTTGCTCTCTCAGGAAAATAGTGTGCTCTGGACACTGATCACATATCTCTTCTGTCACTCCCCTGCAATAGAATGGGTTTTTGAAGTCTCTTGCCTCTAGTAAACAGGACCACTGAAATAACAGAGGAAGAAGAATGCTTCTTAGTCTGATCTTCCCTGGGAAAACAGGTTGCCATCGAGGCTGATCACACATCTCTTTCTGTCTCTCCCCAGCTATGGAATGTGTTTTTGAAATCTTTTGCCTTTAGTCAATAGGACCTGTGAAAAACTGATGATGAAAATCACTTCTTAGTCTGCTGTCTCCTGGGTGCCGATCACTCATCTCTTTCACTTCCAGCTCTAGAACATGTTGGTGAAGTCTCTTGCCTCCAGTCAACAGGACCAGAGAAATAACTGAGAAGAAGAATGCTACTTGATTTGCTCTCTCCTGTGAAAATAGTGTTCTGTGGACAATGATCATACATCTCTTTCTGTCATTCCCCAGCTATATAATGGGTTTTGAATTCTCTTGCCTCTAGTCAACAGGACCAGTGAAATAACTGAGGAAGAAGAGTGCTTCTTAGTCTGCTCTCCCTTGGAAAAAGGTTGACTTCTGGGCTGATCACATCTCTTTCTGTTTCTCCCTAGCGATGGAATGAGTTTTTGAAGTCTTTTGCCTCTACTTAACAGGACCAGTGAAATAACTGATGAAGAAGATTGCTTCTTAGTCTGCTGTCTCATGGTAAAACAGTTTGTACTAGGTGCTGATCACACATCTCTTTATGTCACTCCACAGCTATAGAACATGTTTTTGAAATCTCTTGCATCCAGTCAGAACCAGTGAAATAACTGAGGAAGAATAACGTTACTTAATGTGTTCTCTAATGGGAAAGCGGTGTGCTCTGGGTGCTGATCACAGATCTCATTCCAGTACTCCCCAGCTATAAAATGTGTTTTTGAAGTCTCTTGCTTCCAGCAACAGCACCTGAGAAATAACTGTTGAAGAGTAAAACTACTAGATGTGCTCAACCTTGGAAAAGAGTTTGCTCTGGGCATTGATCACACATCTCTCTCTGTCACTCCCAGCTATAGAAGGTGCTTTTGAAGTCTCTTGCCTCCAATTAACAGAAGCAGTGAAAAACTGAGGAAGAAGAATGCTACATAGTTTGCTTTCTCCTGGAAAGCAGTTTGCTCTGGGAGTTGATCACACCTCTCTTGTGTCACACCACAGCTATAGAATGTGTTTTGAAGTCTCTTGCCTTCAGTCAACTGCACCAGAGAAATAACTGAGTAAGAAGAATGCTTCTTGATATGCTCTTTCCTCAGAAAACAGTTTGCTCTGGGTTCTGATTACACATTAATTTCTGCCACTCCCAGCTATAGAAGGTACTTTTGAAGTATCTTGCCTCTAGTCAACAGGACCAGAAAATAACTGAAGAAGAAGAATGCTTCTTAGTCTGCTCTTCCCGGAAAACAGGTTGCCATTGGGGCTGATCACACTCTCTTCTGTCACTCCCTGTCTATAGAAGGTATTTCTGAAGTTTTTGCCTCTAGTAAACAGGACCAGTGAAATAAATGAAGAAAAGATCGCATTTCAGACTGTTGTCTCCTGGGAAAACAGTTAGCTCTAGGTGCTGATCACACATCTCTTTACGTCACTCCACAGCTATAGAACATGTTTTGAAGTCTCTTACCTAAAATCAACATAACCAGTGAAATTGCTGAGGAAGAAGAATGCTGCTTATTGTGCTCTTTCCTGGGAAACAGTGTGCTGTGGGCATTGATCACAGATCTTTTATGCCACTCCGATCTGTAGAACGTGTTTTGAAATCTCCTGCATCCAGTCAGCAGGACCAGTGAAATAACTGAGGAAGAAGAAATATACTTAATGTGCTGTCTACTGGTGGGAAAGAAGTGTGCTCTGGTGCTGATCCCAGATCTCCTTACATCACTCTCCAGCTATAAATGTGTTTTTGAAGTGTCTTGCTTCCAGTAAACAGGACCAGAGAAAGAACTGCGGTGAATAACACTACTAGATGTGCTCTCCTTGTGAATACAGTTTGCTCTGGGCACTGATCGCCATCTCTCTCTCCATTCCCCAGCTAGACATAGACTTTGATGGCAGATAAGGTCCACTTGGCCCATCTAATCTGCCCATTTCCCTACCTACATGATAGGCACGAGATCCTAGTTAACCAACAGCCTATTTCTCCCTACCCCTCACAAAATTGCCTTATGTCTGCCCCATGCATTCTTGAATTCTCCCACAGTTTTAGACCCCACAACCTCCTCAGGAAGGCTGTTCCATGTATCCACTACCCTCTCTGTGAAATAATTTCCTCACATTGCCCCTGAACCGCCACGCTTCTGTCTTTCAATTGTGTCCCTTTGTTCTTGCACATCTTTTTCTGAAAGATGCTACCCTCTTGGACTTTGTTGATTCCACTGAGGTACTTAAAGTTTCTATCATGTCCCCTCTTCCTTCTTTCCTCAAGGGTATACATATTAAGCTCCTTTAGTCTCTCCTCATACTGCTTCTCTTGCAGACCCTGCACCATTTTAGCTGCCCTCCTCTGGACTGCCTCTATTCTGTCTGTGTCCTTGGGAGATGGGCTCTCCAGAACTGGACACAGTACTCAGATGGGGTCTCACCAACTGTCTGTACAGAGGGATAACAACTTCCTGTTTTCTGCAGCTGATGCCTTTCTCTATACATCCCAGTATCCCCAGCCCTTCCTACTGCCTTCTCGCATTGCTTGCTAACCTTAAGGTCATCTGATATGATTACCCCAGGTCCCTTTCTTTTTTTGTTGTTGTTACTACCTCCCACCCATTGTGTATTCTTCCCCTGGGTTCTTGTTTCCCAGGTGCATTATTTTGCACTTCTTTGCATTGAATCCTAGCTGCCATACTTCTGACCATTCCTCCAACCTTCAAGTCCCTTTTCATCCTTTCCATGCCTCCTTGTGTATCAACCCTGTTGCAGATCTTTGTGTCATCTGGAAAAGACATACTTTTCTTCCAGTCCCTCTGCAATGTCACTGATGAAGACATTAAAAGGACTGGACCAAATACTGAACCCTGCGTGTACCCCACTAGTAACCCCTCTTTCTTCAGAGTGGACTCCATTTACAGTTACCTTCTGTGTCCTGTTGTGCAGCCAATGTTTTACCCAGGCTACCACCCTGGGACCCACTCCCAGGCTGGTTAATTTGACTATTAATCTTTGTGTGGGACTGTGTCAAATGCCTTGCTAAAGTCTAGGTGGGCCATGTCCACAGCCCCTCCCTGGTCTCACTACTTTGGTCACCCAGTCAAAGAAATCTATTAGATTCATCTGACATGACCTTCCCACTGTGAACCCATGCTGCCTTGGGTCCTGTGCCCCACTGGCCTCTAGGTACTCAACTATTCTTTCCTTCAGAGTGACTCCATCACTTTCCCCTACCACTGAGGTCAGACTGACAGGTCTGTAGTTTCCTGCCTCTGTCTTGATCCTACTTTGTGAAGGGAATCACATCCAACTTCCTCCAGTCCTCGGGTACCACACCATCCTCCCATGATTTATTAAAAGAGTAGCCAGTGGTTTCACCAGTTCCTCCTTAATTCTTTTAGAATTATGGGTGAATTCCATCAGGACCCATTGCTTTGTCCACCTTAAATTTTAGGAGTTCTTGCAGAACCCTTTCTTCTGTGAAAGGACTGGGATCGACCCCCTATCAAGAGTGCTTCTGTTAATTGGATTAGGCACTTCCCTCCTCTTTTGTGAATACTGAGCAGAAATATTCATTCAGTATCCCTGCTTTTCACTGTCCCACTCTGCCCACCCACCTGTTCATTCTATTCAGCCTCACTATCCCACCCTATGTATTTCTACGCTGATGTACCTATAAAAGATTTTATCCCCTTCTTAACTGAGTTGGCTATATTTTCCTCAGTTAGGGCCTTTGCTATTCTGACTTCCCTCCTGCTTCCTTCTGCCTTAACTGGTACAGCTGTCTGTCCTGCTCCTTCTGTGTTTCCTTATACTTCCAGAATGCTATCTTTTCTTCTTGACTTCACAGCCACCTCTTTTGAGAAACATAGTGGCTTTTTCTTTCATTTGATTAGTTTATTTGCTTCATACAGGCTTGTTGCCTCTGTGATGGCAATTTTGATGATTCCCCATTGTTGCTCCACACCTCATTCTAGCCTGTTTGCTAGTGCTTTTCTGAGGCACTCTCCCATCTTTCAAAGTCAGCCCTCCTAAAGTCCAGTACCCTCACTTTTGTATGGCTCGACTCTGTAGCTGAGTTTAACGTGAACCACACTGTTTGATGGTCACTTGTTCCCAGATGGCAACCCAATTCTAGATCTGAGATCCTCTCACTGCCCCCTGTTGAGAGTATGAGGTCTAAGATTGCTCCCTCACAAGTGGGTTCTGAAGCTAGCTGTCTGAAGCCTGCCACCTGTAGGGCATCAAGAATGGTCCTGCTCTTGGATGTGGCTGCAGCAAATGTGCTCCAGTTAACATCTGGCATATTCAGGTCTCCCATTAACACTATCTCCCCTTTCTCTGCCATTCTAAGAATGCCTTCTATCATATCCTTGTCCATTCCCTCCCCTGACATGGGGGTCTGTACACAACCCTGTGCGGATTGTGGTGCCTTTCCAGTCTCCAAGGTGACCCACAGTGCCTTCTCTCCTCCTGTTTACTCTTTTGTTCAGTTGCTTTTATCCCTTCCTTTACATGAGAGCTACTCCTCCCCCTTCTCCCTGCCTGTCTCTCCTGTAGGTTATGTACCCTGGAATGTTAACATCCATGGTTCTCAGTGTACCATGTTTCTGTGACTGCTACGATATCCAGGCATCCCTCTTCCATCAAGGCCACCAGCTCAGGAGCTTGTTGCCCATACTACGAGCATTGGTACTCATTACCCTCCATTTCCTGATGGCCTTACTCCTTTTGCCCCATCCCTGTCTTTCTTGCCTTTGTCACTTTCTCCATTTACCCCTGCCCTTCTCCCTATCGACATCTCTATGTTGGTGTTTGTCGCACTTACTACCGTGATTTTGTTTGGGGCTAGGATTTCCCTGCTCCTTTCCAGTGCCTCCCCTTGGCTAGTTTAAATGCTTGCCAATGAAGCATTTAAACATATCACCTAGGATCCTGGTTCCCTCCCAGACAGATGCAGCCATCATGCCAGTATAGGCTTGCATCACTCCAGGTGGACCCAAAGTCCCCAATGAAGCCAAATCCTGAGCTCCATACCAGTTTTTCAACCACTGATTGAATCCCATAGTGCGGAAGACCCTAGCCTCCTATGCCACAGATGGGCAGCACCTCCGAGAAGGTTACCATGCGTTCTACTTGTCTAAGGCCCCTCCCAATTCCACAAGCTATAGAAGGTACTTTTGAAGTATCTTGCCTCCAGTTAACAGGACCAGAGAAATAACTGAGGACGAAAAATGGTACTTGATGTGCTCTCTCCTGGAAAAATGTTTGCTCTGCCACTGGCCACAGATCTCTTTCTGTCACTCTTCAGATATAGAACATATTTTTGAAGCCTCTTCCTCTAATTAACATGAGCAGTGAAATAACTTGGGGAAGAAGAAAACTACTTAATCTGCTCTCTCATGGGAAAACAGCTTGCTTTGATCATTGATCACACATTTCTTTCTGTCACTCCATATCTATATGTCACTCCGTATCTACAGAATGTGTTTTGAAGTATCGTGCCTCCAGCCAACATGACAAGTCAAATAACTGAGAAGAAGAATGCTACTTGATGTGTCTCTCTGGAAACAATTTGCTCTGGGCTGTGATCACACAGCTCTTTCTGTCACTCCCAGACACGGAATGAGTTTTTGAAGTCTTTGCCTCCAGTCAACAATACCAATGAAATATGAGGAAGAAGAACGCTACTTGATCTGTTCTCTCCTGGGAAAACAGTGTGCTCTGGACATTGTTCACAGAACTCTTTCTGTCACTTCAATCTATAGAACATGTTTTTGAAGTCTCTTGCTCCATTCAACAAGACCAGAGAAATAACTGAGGAATGAGTTCACTTTAATGTGCTCTTTCTTGGGAAACCAGTGTGCTCTGGGTGATGATCCACATCTCTTTCTCTCAGTTCCAGCTCTAGACGTGTTTTTGAAGTCCCTTGCCTCCAGTCAACAGGAACAGAGAAATAACTGAAGAAGAAAATGCTACTTGATTTGCTCTCTCCTGTAAAAACAGTGTGCTCTAGACACTAATCACACATCTCATTCTGTCACTCCTCAGCTATAGAATATGTTTTTCAAGTCTCTTGCCTCTAGTCAACAGGATGAGTGGAATAACTGAGAAGGAAGAATGCTTCTTAGTCTGCTTCCGCTGGGAAAACAGGATGCCATGGGGCTGATCACACATCTCTTCCTGCCACTCCCCAGCTATAGAAGATTTTTCTGAAGTATTTTGACTCTAGTCAACAAGGCCAGTGAAATAAGAGCTGATGAAGATCACTTTTTAGTCTGCTGTCCCTGGGTGCCTATCACACATCCCTTTCTGTCACGTCCATCCCTAGAATGAGTTTTGAAGTATCTTACCTCTAGTCAACAGGACCAGAGAAACAACTGATTAAGAAGAACGCTACTTCATGAGCTCTCTCCTGGGGAAAACAGTGCTCGCAATGATTACACTTCTCTTTCTGTCTCTCCTGAGCTACAGAACATGTTTTTGAAGTCTCTTCTCTCCACTAGACAGGATCAGTGAAAAACTGAGGAAGAAGATTACTTCTTAGCTGCTATCTCCTTGGAAAACAGTGTGCTCTGGGCACTGATCACAAATCTCTTTCTGTCACTTCCAGCTCTAGAACGTGTTTTGAAGTCTCTTGCCTCCAGTCAACAGGACTAGAGAAATAACTGAAGAAGAAGAATGCTACTTGATTTGCTCTCTCCTGGGAAAATAGTGTGCTCTGGTCACTGATAACACATCTCTTTCTGTCACTCCCACAAATAGAATGGGTTTTGAAGTCTCTTACCTCTAGTCAACAGGACAAGTGAAATAACTGAGGAAGAAGAATGCTTCTCCGTCTGCTCTCCCTGGAAAACAGGTTGCTATCGGGTTGATCACAGATCTCTTTCTGTCACTCCAAATCTATAGAACGTGTATTTGAAATCTCTTGCATCCACACAGCAGGACCAGTGAAATAACTGAGGAAGAAGAAAGGTACTTAATGTGTCTCTACTGGGAAAGCAGTGTGATCTGGATGCTTATCCCAGATCTCTTTACATCACTCTTCAGCTATAAAATGTGTTTTGAAGTGATTTGATTCCAGTCAACAGGAACAGTGAAATAACTGCGGAAGAATAATACTTCTAGATGTGCTCTCCTTGGGAAAACACTTTGCTCTGGGCACTGATCACACATCTCTCTGCCACTCCCCAGCAAAAAAAACATATTTTGAAGTCTTTTGCTTCCAGTCAACAGCACCGGAGAAATAACTTGAAGAATAACACTGCAAGATGTGCTCAACCTTGGAAAAACAGTTTGCTCTGGGCATTGATCTCACATCTCTCTCGCCACTTCCCAGATATAGAAGGTGCTTTTGAAGTCCCTTGCCTCCATTTAACAGGAGCAGAGAAAAACTGAGGAAGAAGAATGCTACCTAGTTTGCTTTCTCCTGGGAAAGCAGTTTGCTCTGGGAGTTGATCACACCTCTTCTTGTGTCACACCACAGCTATAGAATGTTTTTTGAGGTCTCTTGCTTTCTGTCAACAGCACCAGAGAAATAACTGAGTAAGAAGAATGCTACTTGATATACTCTCTCCTCAGAAAGCAATTTGCTCTGGTGCTGATTACACATTTCTTTCTGTCACTCCCTGCTGTAGAATGTGCTTTTGAAGTCTCTTGCACCTAGTCAACATGACCAGCAAAATAACTGAGAAAGAAGAATGCTTCTTTGTCTGCTCTCCCCTGGGAAAACAGATTGCCATGGGGCTGATCACACTTCTCTTCCTGTCACTCCTCGCTATAGAAGGTGTTTCTGAAGTTTTTGCCTCTAGTTAACAGAACCAGTGAAATAAATGAAGAAGAAGAACATTTCTTAGTCTGCTGTCTCCTGGGAAAACAGTTAGCTCTAGGTGCTAATCACACATCTCTTTATGTCACTCCACAGCTATAGAATGTGTTTTGATGTCTTTTGCCTCAAGTCAACATGACCAATGAAATACCTGAGGAAGAAGAACGTTACTTGATCTGCTCCCTCCTGGGAAAACAGTGTGCCCTGGACATTGATCACAGATCTCTTTCTGTCACTCCCAATCTATAGAATGTGTTTTGAAATCTCCTGCATCCAGTCAGCAGGACCAGTGACATAACTGAGGAAGAAGAAAGGTACTTAATGTGCTGTCTACTGGGAAAGCAGTGTGATCTGGATGCTGATCCCAGATCTCTTTACACCACTCTTCAGCTATAAAATGTGTTTTTGAAGTGATTTGATTCCAGTCAACAGGAACAGAGAAATAACTGTGGAAGAATAACACTACAAGATGTCCTCTCCCTTGAGAAAACACTTTGCTGGGGCACTGATCACACATCTCTCTCTGCCACTCCCCAGCAATAAAACATGTTTTTGATGTCTCTTGCTCCCAGTCAACAGGACCAGTGAAATAACTGAGGAAGAAGAACGCTACTTGATTTTCTCTTTAATGAGAAATCCGTTTCCTCTGTGTGTTGATCACACATCTCATTCGTCTACCCCCAGCAATAGAACTTTTTGAAGTCTTTTGCCTCCATTCAACAAGACCAGAGAAATAACTGAGGAATGAAATCACTTCTTAATATGCTCTTTCTTGGGAAATCGTGTGCTCTGGGTGCTGATCATACATCTCTTTCTGTCAGTTCCGGCTCTAGAACCTGTTTTGAAGTTCCTTGCCTCTAGTCAACATGACCACAGAAACAACTGATTAAGAATGCTACTCATGTGCTCTCTCCTGGGAAAGCAGAGTGCTCTGGGCAATGATTACACTTCTCTTTGTTTCTCCTGAGCTATAGTACATGTTCTTTGAAGTTTCTTCTCTCCACTACACAGGACCAGTGAAAATACCGAGAAAGAAGACTACTTTAGTCTGCTATCTCCTCGAAAAGAGTGTGCTCTCGAACTGATGACAAATCTCTTTCTGTCACTACCAGCTCTAGAACATGTTTTGAAGTCTCTTGCCTCCAGTCAACAAGACAAGAGAAATAACTGAAGAAGAAGAATGCTTCTTGATCTGCAATCTACAGGAAAACATCTTGCTCTGTCCACTGGTCAGCATTTCTTTCTGTCTCTCCTAGCTATAGATAATCTTTTTAAATCTCTTGCTAAAGTCAACAGGGCCAGTGAAATAACTGAGGAAAAACAGTACGACTTAGTGTACACTCTCCTGGGAAAACAATTTACTGTAGATGTTGTTCACACAACTCTTTCCGACAGTCCACTGCTGTACAACAAGTTTTTGAAGTCTCTGCTGCCAGTCAACATGTCCAGTGAAATAACAGATGAAGAAGAATGCTATTCGATCTGCTCTTTAATGGGAAAACCCTTTCCTCTGTGCATTGATCACACATCTCTTTCTGTCACTCCCAGCTATAGAACATGTTTTGAAGTCTCTTGCCTCCAGTCAACAGGACCAGAGAAATAACTGAAGAAGAAGAATGTTACTTGATTTGCTCTCTCCTGGGAAAATAGTGTGCTCTGGACACTGATCACACATCTTTTTCTGTCACTCCACTGCAATAGAATTGTTTTTGAAGTCTCTTGCCTCTAGTAAAAGGACCAGCAAATAACAGAGGAAGAAGAATGCTTCTTAGTCTGAGCTCCCTGGGAAAACAGTTGCCATCGGGCTGATCACACATCTCTTTCTGTCTCTCCCAGCTATGGAATGTGTTTTGAAGTCTTTTTCCTCCAGTCAATAGGACCTGTGAAAAACTGATGATGAAAATCTCTTCATAGTCTGCTGTCTCCTGGGTGCTGATCACATATCTCTTTCTGTCACTTCCAGCTCTAGAATGTTTTTGAAATCTCTTGCCTCTAGTCAACAGGACCAGAGAAACAACTGATTAAGAAGAAAACTACTTCATGTGCTCTCTCTCAGGAAAGCAGTATGCTCTGAGCAATGATCACACTTCTCTTCTGTCTCTCCGAGCTATAGAACATGATATTTGAAGTCTCTTGCTCCAGTACACAGGACCAGTGAAAAGCTGAGGAAGAAGATTACTTCTTAGCTTGCTATCTCCTCAGAAAAAGTGTGCTCTCAGCACTGATCACAAATCTCTTTCTGTCACTTCAGCTCTACAATGTATTTTTAAGTCTTTTGCCTCCAGGCAACAGGACCAGAGAAGTAACTGAAGAAGAAGAATGGTACTTGATTTGCTCTCTCCTTGGAAAATAGTCTCCAGTGGACAATGATCATACATCTCTTTCTGTCACTCCCCAGCTATAGAATGGGTTTTGAAGTCTCTTGCCTCTAGTCAACAGGTCCTTTAGAAATAACTGAGTAAGAAGAATGTCTTAGTCTGCTTTCCCTGGCAAAACAGGTTGACATCAGGGCTGATCACACATCTCTTTCTGTTTCTTCCTGCTATGGAATGAGTTTTGAAGTCTTTGCCTCTACTTAACAGGACCAGTGAAATAACTGATGAAGAAGATCGCTTCTTAGTCTGCTGTCTCTCGGAAAACAGTTTGTTCTTGGTGCTGATCACACATCTCTTTATGTCATGCCACAGCTATAAAACATGTTTTTGAAGTCAATTACCTCCAGTCAACATGACCAGTGAAATAACTGAGTAAGAAAATGCTACTTGATGTGTTCTCTCCAGGAAAACTGTCTGCTTTCAGCATTGATCACACATCTCCTTCTGTAACTCCTGATTTATGGAACGTGTTTTGAAATCTCTTGCATCCAGTCAGCAGGACCAGTGAAATAACTGAGGAAGAAGAGAGCTACTTAATGTGCTCTAGTGGAAAGCAGTGTGATCTGGATGCTGATCCCAGATCTCTTTACATCACTTTTCAGCTATAAAATGTGTTTTTGAAGTGATTTGATTCCAGTTAACAGGAACAGAGAAATAACTGTGGAAGAATAACACTACTAGATGTGCTCTCCTTGGGAAAACACTTTGCTCTGGGCAGTGATCACACTTCTCTCTCTTCCCTCCTCAGCAATAAAACATGTTTTTGAAGTCTCTTGCCTCAAGTCAACATGACCAGTGAAATGACTGAGGAAGAAGAACGCTACTTAATGTGCTGTTTCCTGGGAAAACAGTGTGCTGTGAGCATTGATCACAGATCTTTTTCTGCCACTGCTGATCTGTAACGACGTGTTTTTAAATCTCTTGCAACCAGTCAGCTGGACCAGTGAAATAACTGATGAAGAAGAAAGATACTTAATGTGCTGTCTACTAGGAAATAGGTGTGCTCTGGGTGTTGATGCCAGATCTCTTTACGTCACTCCCAGCTATAAAATGTGTTTTGAAGTGTCTTACTTCCAGTCAACAGGACCAGAGAAATAACTGAGGAAGAAAAATGGTACTTGATGTGCTCTCTCCTGGAAAAACTTTGCTCTGCTGCTGGCCACAGATCTCTTTCTGTCACTCTTCAGATATAGAATGTGTTTTGAAGTCTCTTCCTCTGATCAACACGAGCAGTGAAATAACTGAGAAAGAAGAACACTACTTAATCTGCTCTCTCCTGGGAAAACAGCTTGCTTTGATCACTGATCACACTTTTCTTTCTGTCACTTCATATCTATATCTCACTTCGTATTTATAGAATGTGTTTTGAAATATCGTGCCTCCAGTCAACATGACAAGCCAAATAACTGAGAAAGAAGAATGCTACATGTTGTGATCTCTACTGAAACAATTTGCTCTGGGCTATGATCACAGAGCTCTTTCTGTCATTCCCCAGACATAGAATGTGTTTTGAAGTCTCTTACCTCCAGTCAACTGCACCAGAGAAATAACTGTTGAAGAATATCTCTACAAGATGTGCTCAACCTTGGAAAAACAGTTTGTTGCTCTGAGTGCTGATCACACAGCTCTTTTGTCACTCCCCAGATATAGAATGTGTTTTGAGATCTCTTGCCTCCAGTTAACAATACCAATGAAATACCTGAGGAAGAAGAATGCTACTTGATCTGCTCTCTCCTGAGAAAACAGTTTGCTCTGGACATTGATCACAGATCTCTTCTGTCACGCCCTATCGATAGAACGTGTTTTGAAATCTCTTGCATCCAGTCAGCAGGACCAGTGAAATAACTGAAGAAGAAAAATGATACTTGATGTGCTCTTCCAGGGAAAACAGTTTTCTCTGTTGCTGATCACACGTCTCTTTCTGTCACCCAGAGCTGTAGAAAATGTTTTTGAAGACTCTTACCGCCAGTCAACAGGACTATTGAGATAACTGAGGATGAAGAATGCTACTTGATCTGCTTTCTCCTGTGAAAACAGTTTGCTCAGGGCACTGATTTTTAATTTAATTTAATTAGTATTTCAGAAAGTCCTTTGAGCATGAGCCCTTTTACAAGGGTTCCACATCAGGTGGACAATATGACAATACACATACTCAGTGGTTACAGAGGCTTGATCATTAGGCATTAAAGAGTGATTACATGAGAATTAGACAAATAGAAGAAAAAAAACAGAGCAGTTGTAATAGAATATTAAGCTATTTCTAATCGGTTGCCCTAGGTAGCACACCTCTGGAAACCTCCAACCATAGATAGACTATGGCAGAGTAACTGCATAGGGTTTAATGCTATCCCAGATGGTGAGAGGCTGGGTGACATTGAAACAAGGGGAATGGGTTTGAACATACCGCAGAGAGTGAGAGGTGGGGGATAGTGAAAATGGGGGCTGTAATGGGGAGCAGCTCCAGAGGGCTTTGTCGAGAATGGTTGGTGTGTGGGGGTTTGGGAGGGGCAGTAACAAGTGCATTTAAAGAGGGCTGATAGCTTATGTAAGCCCACACAACTGATCACACAACTGTTTCTGTCCCCAGCTATCGAATGTGTTTTTCATTTCTCTTGCCTCCAGTCAAGAGGACCAGGAAATAACTGAGGAAGAAGAACGCTACTTTGTCTGCTCTCTCCTGCATAAACAGTGTGCTCTGAGTGCTGGCCACTCATCATTTTCTGTCACTCCCAGTTATAGAATGTGTTTTGAAGTCTCCTGCCTCCAGTCAACAGGACCAGTGAAATAAATGAGAAAGAAGAATGCTACTCAGTCTGCTCTCTCAGGGAAAATGTGTGCTCTGGGCATTGATCACACAACTCTTTTGTAACTTCCCAGCAACAGAATGTGTTTTGAACCTCTTGATTCCAGTCAACAGGACCAGAGAAATATTTAGGAAGAAGAATGCTACTTGATGTGCTGTCTCCTGGAAAACAGTTTGCTATGGCGCTACTCACACAACTCTTTCTGTGCCACTATAGAACATATTTATGAAGTCTCTTCCTCCAGTCAACAGGAAAAGAGAAGTAATGGAGGAAGAAGAATGCTACTTTATGTGCTCTATTGGAAAAACAGTGTGCTATGTATGCTGATCACACATCTCTTTCTGTCATTCCAAAGCTTTTGAACATGTTTTTGAAGTGTTTTCCTCTAGTCAACAGGACCAGAGAAATAACTGAGGAAGAAGAATGCTTTTAATCTGCTCTCCTGGGAAAAAGTTTGCTCTGGGCTCTGATCATGCTTCTTTTTCTGTCACTTCCCAGCTACAGAAACTGTTTTTGAAGTCTTTGCCTCTAGTCAACAGGACCGGTGAAGTAACTGTGGAAGAAAACGTTACTTGATGTGCTTTCTAGGAAACAGTGTGCTCTGGGCACAGATCACACATCTCTTTTTGCCATTCACCAGCTATAGAACATGTTTTGAATTCTCTTGAATCTATTCAATGGGACCAGAGAAATACCTGAAGAAGAAAGCTATTTAGTTTGCTTACTCCTGGAAAAACAGTTTGTTCTGGGCACCGATCACACATCTTCTTCTGTCACACCACAACTTTAGAACATGTTTTGACATCTCTTTCCTCCAGTCAACAGTACCATAGAGATAACTGAGGAAGAAGACCTGTATTGATGTGCTCCCTCCTGGGAAAACAGTGTGTTCTGGGCACTGATCACACATCTGTTTCTGTCAATCTCAACTATAGAACGTGTTCTTGAAGTCTCTTACCTCCAGTCAACAGGACCAGTGAAACAAAAGGTGAAAAAACATTACTTGTTGTGATCTGTCATGGAAAAACAGTATTCTCTGGGTGCTGATCAAGCATCTCTTTCTTTCTCTCTCAAGCTATAGAACATGTTTTTGAAGTCTCCCATCCAGTGAACAGGACCAGTGAAATAACTGAGGAAAAAGAAGGCTACTTAGTCTGCGCTCTTCTGAGAAAAACTTTGCTCTGGGAGCTCATCACACATCTCTTTCTGTTACTCCCCAGCTATAAAATGTGTTTTAAAAGTCTCTTGCCTCTGGTCAACAGGACCAGTGAAATAACTGAGGAGAAGAAAGCTACTTGATGTGCTATCTCCTTGGAAAACTTTTTCTGTGTCTGCTGATCACATATTCTCTGTCCCCAGCAATAGAATGTGTTTTGAAGTCTCTGCTGCCAGTCAACAGGACCAGTGAAATATCTGAGGAAGAAGAACACTACTTAGTCTGCTCTCTCCTGGAAAAGGGTTTGCTCTGGGCACTGATAACACATCTCTTTATCTCACTCCAAAGTTATAGAACATGTTTTGAAGTGTCTTCCTCTAGTCAACAGGAGCAAAGAAATAAATGCAGAGAAAGAATGCTTCATAATCTGCTCTCCCTGGAAAACAGTTTGCTTTGGGCACTAATCTCAAATCTTGTTTTGTCACTCCACAGCTATAGAAAGTGTTTTGAAGTCTCTTTGCCTCCAGTCTACAGGACCAGAGAGATAACTGAGGAAGAAAATACTACTTATGTGTTCTCTACTGGGAAATCAGTGTGCTCTGTTCCTGACCACATTTCACTTTCTGTCTCTCCCAAGCTATAGAACGTGTTTTGAAGTCTCTTGCCTCTAGTCAACAGGACCAGTGAAATAACTGATGAAGAAAATGCTACTTGTTGTGCTTTCCCACAGAAAAACAGTATTCTTTGGATGCTGATCACACATCTCTTTCTTTCTCTCCCAAGCTATAGAACATGTTTTCGAACTCTCATCCAGCTAAATAACTGAGGAAAAAGAATGCTACTTACTCTGTGCTCTCCTCAGAAAAAACTTTGTTCTAGGAGCTGATCACACACCTCTTTCTGTCACTCCAAAGTTATAGAATGTGTTTTTCAAGTGTCTTCCTCCAGTCAATGGGACCATAGAAATAAATGTGGAGGAAGAATGCTTTAATCTGCTCTCCCGGGAAAAGGTTTGCTTTGGGCACTGATCTCAAATCTTTTTGTAACTCCACAGCTATAGAAAGTGTTTTTGAAGTCTCTTGCCTCCAGTCAACAGGACCAGATGTGCTCTCTCCTAGGAAAACAGTTTTCTAAGTGGGGTGATCACACATCTCTTTATGTCACTCCAGAGCTATAGAATGTTTTTGAAGCATCTTGCCTCCAGTCAACAGGACCAGTGAAATATATGAGGAAGAAGAACACTATTTGATGTTCTCTCTCGGAAAACATTTTTGTTAGGGTGCTGATCACATATTTCTTTCTGTCACTCCAGAGCTATAGAACATTTTTCTGAAGCATCTTGCCTCCAGCCAACATGACCAGTGAAATAACTGAGGAAGAAGAACGTTAGCTAGTCTGCTCTCTCCTGGGAAATCAGTGTGCCCTGGGTGATGATCACACTCCTCTTTCTGTCACTCCCAAGCTATAGAATGTGTTTTGAAGTCTCTTGCCTCCAGTCAACAGGACCAGAGAAATAACTGAGGAAGAAGAACGATACTTATTGTGTACTCTCCTGGGTAAACAGTGTTCTCTGGGCACCTATCACAAATCTGTTTCTGTCAATCCTCAACTATAGAAAGTGTTTTGAAGTCCCATGCCTCCAGCCAACATTACCAGTGAAATAACTGAGGAAGAAAATGCTTCTTGTGCTTTCTCCTGGGAAAACACTATGCTCTGGACACTGATCACATATCTCTTTCTGGCACACCCAAGTTATAGAACATGTTTTTGAAGTCTCTTTCCTCCAGTCAACAGGACCAGTGAAATAAATGAGAAAGAAAAATGCTACTTAGTCTGCTCTCTCTTGAGAAAAGAGTGTGCTCTGGGTGATGATTACAAAACTCTTTCTGTCCCCTTCTATAGAATGTCTTTTTAAAGTTACTTGCCTCCAGTCAACAGGACCAGTAAAATATATGAGGAAGAAGAACGCTATTTGATGTGCTTTCTCCTAGGAAAACAGTTTTCTTAGGGTGCTGATCACACATCTCTTTATGTCACCCAGAGCTATAGAATGTTTTTGAAGCATCTTGCCTCCAGTCAACAGGACTAGTGAAATATCTGAGGAGCAAGAATGCTATTTGATGTGCTCTCTCCTGGGAAAACAGTTTGCTATGGTGCTACTCACACAGCTCTTTCTGTGCCAATTATAGAACATGTTTATGAAATCTCTTCCCTCCAGCTAACAGGAAAGAGAAGTAACTGAGGAAGAAGTATGCTACTTGCTGTGCTCTCTATTGGGAAAACAGTGTCCTCTGGGTGCTGATAATACATCTCTTTCTGGTTCTCCCAAGCTATAGAACGTGTTTTAAAAGTCTTTGCCTCCAGTCAACAGGACCAGTGAAATAACCTGGGGAGAAGAAAGCTACTTGATGTCCTTTCTCCTGGGAAATCTGTTTGCTTGGTCTGCTGATCACACAGTTCTCTCTATCCCTAGCAATAGAATGTGTTTTGAAGTCTCTGGTGGTCAGTCAACAGGACCAGTGAAGTGATGAAGAAGAACACTACTTAGTCTGCTGTCTCCTTGGAAAAGAGTTTGCTCTTGGCCCTCATCACACACTTCTTTCTGTCACTCCACAGCTATTGAATGTGTTTTTGAAGTCTCTTGCCTCCAGTCAACAGGACCAGAATAATAACCAAGGAAGCAGATTGATACTCTCTGCTCTCTCCTATGAAAACGGTGTGCGCTTTGCACTGACAATACATCTCTGTCACTCCCCATCTATAGAACATGTTTTGAAGTCATCTTGTCTCCAGTCAACAAGACTAGGAAGTAACTGATGAAGAAGAATGCTACTGCTGTGCTCTCTCCTGGGAAAACAGTGTGCTCTGGATGCTGATCACACATCTCTTTCTGTCACTCCAAAGCCATATGATGTGTTTTTGAAGTGTCTTCCTTCCAATCAACAGGGACAGAGAAATAAATGTGGAGGAAGAATTCTTCTTAATCTATTCTCCTGGGAAAACAGTTCACTTTGGGCACTGATCTCAAATCTCTTTTCATTACTCCCCAGCTATAGAAAGTGTTTTTGAAGTCTCTTGTCTCCAGTCAACAGGACCGGTGAAGTAAATAACGAAGATGAAAGGTACTTGATGTGCTCTCTCCTGGGAAAACAGTGTGCTCTGAGCACTGATCACACATCTCTTTCTGCCACTCCCCAATTATGGAACATATTTTTGAAGACTCTTGCTTCCAGTCAACAGGACCAGAGAAATAAATGAGATACAAGAACGCTACTTAGTCTGTCTCTCCTTGGAAAAGAGGTGCTCTGGGCACTGATCACAAAACTTTCTGTCCCCTGCAATAGAACTTCTTTTTAAAGTCTCTTGCTCCAGTCAACAGGACCAGTGAAATATCTTAGGAAGAGGAATGCTATTTAATGTGCTCTCTCCTGGGAAAACAGTTTTCTTAGGCACTGGTCACACTTTCCTTCTGTTACCCAGAGCTATAGAACTTTTTTGAAGCATCTGCCTCCAGTCAACAGGATCAGTGAAATAAATGAGGAAGGAGAAGGCTACTTATTCTGCTCTCTCCTGGGAAAACAGTTTGCTTAGGGTGCTGATCACACATCTCTTTCTGTCACTCCTCAGCTATAGAATATGTTTTTGAAGGCTCTTGCCTCCAGTCAACATTACCAGTGAAATAACTGAGGAAGAAGAACACTACTTGATGTGCTCTCTCCTGGGAAAGAGTTTGCTCTTGGCACTGGTCACACATCTATTTCTGTCAATCCTTAGCTATCAAACATGTTTTGAAGCTTCATGCCTAGAGTCAACAGGACCAGGGATATAACTGGGAGGAAAAATGCTTCTCAGTCTCCTCTCCCTCAGAACACAGTTTGATATGGGCACTAAACACACATCTCTTCCTGTCTCTACAAAGCTATAGAATGTGTTTCTGAAGTCTCTTGCCTCCAGTCAGGCGGAGCAGTGAAATAACTGAGGAAGAAGAAGATCTTCTTGAATGTGTTATCTTCTGGGAAACTGTGTTTTCTGGGCACTGATCACACATCACTTTCTGTCACTGAAAGCCATAGAATGGGGTTTTGAGCCCTCTTCCTTCCAGTCAACAGGGTCAGTGGAATAACAGAGGAAGAAGAAAGCTACTTAATTGGCTCTCTCCAGGGAAAACAGTTTGCTTAGGGCACTGATCACACATATCTTTCTGTCACTCCCCAGCAATATAATGTGTTTTTGAAGTCTCTTGCCTCCAGTTAACAGGAACAGTGAAATAACTGAGGAAGAAGAACACTACCTGGTTTGCTTTCTCCTGGTAAAAGAGATTGCTCTGTGCGCTAATCACATATCTCTTCTCTTACTCCCAAGCTATAGAAAACATTTTTGAACTCTCTTGCCTCTAGTCAACAGGACCACTGAAATAACTGAGAAAGAAGATTGCTTCTTAGACTGCTCTATCTTGGGAAAATTATTTTTTTCTGTCACCCCCTGCTATAGAACATGTTTATGAAGTCTCTTGCCTCCAGTCAACAGGACCAGTGAAATAACTGAGGAAGAAGAACACATCTTGATTTGCTCTCTAAAGTGAAAACAGTGTGCTCTGGGTGCTGATCACACATCTTTTTCTTTCACTGGCCAGCTATAGACTGTGTTTTTGAAGTTTCTTGCCTCCAGTCAACATGATCAGTGAAAAACTGAGGAAGGAGAACAATACTTGATGTGTTCTCTCCTGGGAAAACAGTGTACTCTGTTCACTGATCTCTCATCTTTCTGTCACTCCCCAGCTATAGAACATGTTTTTGAAGTCTCTTGCTTTCAGTCAAAGGACCAGTTAAATAAATGAGGAAGAAAAACACTTTTGATGTGCTCTGGGCACTGATCACACATCTGTTTCTGTCACCCCCAGCTATTGAACGTATTTTGAAGTCTCTTTCCTCCATTCAACAAGACCAGTGAAGTAACTGAGTAAGAAGTATCGTACTTGATGTGCTGTCTCCTGGGAATCAGTATGCTCTGGGCACTTATCACTCATCTCTTTCTATCACTCACTGACTATAGAACATGTTTTTGAACTTTCTTGAATCCTGTCAATGGGAACAGAGAAATAACTGAAAAGATGAAGGCTATATAGTTTGCTTACTCCTGGGAAAGCAGTTTTTCTGGGGTCTTATCACACATACCTTTCTGTCACTAGAAAGCTATACAAGGTATTTTTGAAGTCTCTTGTCTCCAGAAAATAGGACCAGTCAGACAGTGAGATAACTGACTAAGAAGAATGCTACTTGATGTGCTGACTCAGGAAAACAGTTTCTCTGGTGCTCATCACACATCTCTTTCTGTCACTCTAGAGCTATTGAACATGTTTTGAAGTATCTTGCCACGAGTCAACAGTACTAATGAAATATCTGAAGATGAAGAATGCTACCTGATCTGTTCTGTCTGGTGAAAACAGTTTGCTCTGTGCACTGATCACACAACTGTTTCTGTCTCCAGTTATAGAATGTGTTTTTCAATTCCTTGCCTCCAGTCAAGATAACTGGAGAAATAACTGAGGAAGAAGAATGCTAATTAGTCTGCTCTCTCCTGGGAAATCAGTGTTCCTGGATGCTGACCACATTTCTCTTCTGTCACTCCCAGCTATAGAATTTGTTTTGAACTGTCTTGCTTCCAGTCAACAGGACCAGAGAAATATCTTAGGAAGAAGAATACTACTTTATATGCTCTCCTGGAAAACAGTTTGCTCTGGGCACTGATCACACAACTGTTTCTGTCACCAGCTGTAGAATATTTTTTCATTTCTGCCTCCAGTCAAGAGGACAAGAGAAATAACTGAGGAAGAAGAATGCTGCTTAGTATGCTCTTACTGGGTAAATAGTGTTCTCTGGGTGCTGATCACATGTCTCTTCTGTCACTCCCCAGCTAAAGAAGGTGTTTTTGAAGTGTTTTCCTCTAGTCAACAGGACCAGAGAAATAACTGAGGAAGAAGAATGTTTCTTAATCTGCTCTTCCTGGGAAAATGTTTGCTCTGGACTCTGATCATACATCTCTTCTGTCACTCCCCAGCTACAGAAAGTGTTTTTGAAGTCTTTGCCTCCAGTTAACAAGACCAGTGAAGTAAATGTGGAAGAAGAACTTTACTTGATGTGCTGTCTGCAGGAAAACAGAGTGCTCTGGGTGCTGATCACAATCTCTTTCTGCCATTCCCCAGCTATAGAACGTGATTTTGAATTCTCTTTACTCCACTCAATGGGACCAGAGAAATACCTGAAGAAGAAGAAAGCAATTTAGTTTCCTTACTCCTGGAAAACAGTTTGTTCTGGTGCTGATCACACATCTCTTTCTGTCACACCCCAGCTTTAGAACATGTTTGTGAAGTCTCTTTCCTCCAGTCAACAGGACCAGAGAGATAATTGAGGAAGAAGACCTGTATTGATGTGCTCCTCCTGAGAAAACAGTGTGCTCTGGGCACTGATCACACAACTGTTTCTGTCAATCCCCAACTATAGAACATGTTCTTGAAGTCTCTTGCCTCCAGTCGGCAGGACCAGTGAAATAACAGATGAAGAAAACATTACTTGTTGTGATCTTTCGTGAGAAAACAGTATTCTCCAGTTGCTGATCACATCTCTTTCCTTATCTCCCAAGCAATTTAACTTGTTTTGAACTCTCATCCAGTGAAATAACAAAGAAAAACAAGGTTGCTTAGTCTGCGCTCTCCTGAGAAAAAACTTTGCTCTAGGAGTTGATCACACATCTTTCTGTTACTCCCCAGCTATTGAATGTATTTAAAAGTCTCTTGCCTCCAGTCAACAGGACCAGAAATAACTGAGGAGAAGAAAGCTACTTGATGTGCTGGCTCATGGGAAAATTGTTTGCTCTGTCTGCTGATCACACAACTCTCTCTGTCACCAGCAATAGAATGTGTTTTTGAAGTCTCTAGCCACAGTCAACAGGACCAGTGAGATATCAGAGGAAGAAGAGTACAACATAGTCTGCTCTCTCCAGGAAAAGGGTTTGCTTTGGTACTGATCACATATCTTTCTGTCACTCCAAAGATATAGAACATGTTTTCAAGTGTCTTCCTCCAGTCAACAGGACCATAGAAATAAATGCAGAGGAAGAATGCTTCAATCTGCTCTCCCTGGGAAAACAGTTTGCTTTGGGCCCTGATCTCAAATCTTTTGTCACTCCACAGCTACAGAAAGTGTTTTCAAGTCTCTTGCCTCCAGTCAACAGGACCAGATGTGCTCTCCTAGGAAAACAGTTTTCTTAGTGGGTGATCACACATCTCTTTATGTCACTCCAGAGCTATAGAATGTTTTTGAAGCATCTTCTCCAGTCAACAGGACCAGTGAAATATCTGAGGAAGAAGAACACTAGTCGATGTTTTCTCTCGGAAAACAATTTTCTTAGGGCACTGATCACACATTTCTATCTGTCACTCTAGAGCTATAGAACATTCTTCTGATGCATCTTGCCTCCAGTCAACATAACCAGTGAAATAACTAAGGAAAAGAACGCTAGTTAATCTGCTCTCTCCTGGGAAATCAGAGTGCCCTGGGCAATGACCACACTTCTGTCTGTTACTCCCAAGCTATAGAACATGTTTTTGAAGTCTTTTGCCTCCAGTCAACAGGACCAGAGAAATAACTGAGGAAGAAGAACAATGCTTAATGTGTACTTTTCTGGTAAACAGTGTGCCCTGGGCACCAATCACAAATCTGTTTCTGTCAATCCTCAACTATAGAACATGTTTTTGAAGACCCTTGCCTCCAGCCAACATTACCAGTGAAATAACTGAGGAAGAAAAATGCTACTTGTGCTCTCTCCTGGGAAAACACTATGCCCTGGACACTGATCACATATCTCTTTCTGGCACGCCCCAGCTATAGAACTTGTTTTTGACGTCTCTTGCCTCCTGTCAACAGGACCAGTGAAATAAATGAAGAAGAACGCTACTTAGTATGCTCTCTCTTGAGAAAAGAGTGTGCTCTGGGAACTGATTACAAACTCTATCTGTCCCCTTCTATAGAACATCTTTTGAAGTTGTTTGCCTCAGTCAACAGGACCAGTAAAATAAATGAGAAGAAGAATGCTATTTGATGTGCTCTCCTAGAAAGCAGTTTTCTTATGGCACTGATCACACATCTCTTTATGTCACTCCAGAGCTATAGAATGTATTTTGAAGCATCTTGCTCCAGTCAATAGGACCAGTGAAATATCTGAGGAGGAAGAATGCTATTTGAGGTGCCCTCTCCTGGGAAAACAGTTTTCTTTAGGTACTGATCACACATTTCTTTCTGTCACCCAGGGCTATAGAAAGTGTTTTTTCTCTTCCTTCCATTCAACAGTACTAGTGATCTTAAGAAGAAGAACACTACTTGATGTGCTCTCTCCTGGGAAAACTGTTTGCTATGGGTGCTACTCACACAGCTCTTCTGTGCCAACTATAGAACATGTTTAAGAAGTCTCTTCCCTCCAGTTTACAGGAAAAGAGATGTAACTGAGGAAGAAGAATGCTACTTGTTGTGCTCTCTATTGGGAGAACAGTGTCCTCTTGGTGCTGATCATACATCTCTTTCTGTTATTCTCTAGATATAGAACGTGTTTTAAAAGTCCCTTTCCTCCAGTCAAAAGGACCAGTGAAATAACTGAGGGAGAAGAAAGCTACTTGATGTTCTGTCTCCTGGGAAATCTGTTTGCTTGGTCTGCCGATCACAGTTCTCTTTATCCCCAGCAATAGAACGTGTTTTGAAGTCTCTTGCAGCCAGTCAACAGGACCAGTGAAATAAGTGAGGAAGAAGAACACTACTTAGCCTCTTCTCTCCTTGGAAAAAGTTTGCTCTTGGCCCTCATCACACACTTCTTTCTGTCACGCCACAGCTATTGAACATGTTTTTGAAGTCTCTTGCCTCAGTCAACAGGACCAGAATAATTACCAAGGAAGCAGAGTGATACTTAATCTGCTCTCCCTTATGAAAACAGTGTGCGCTTTGCTCTGGCAATACATCTCTAGATGTCACGCCCCATCTGTAGAACATGTTTTTAGTCTCTTACCCCAGTCAACAAGACTAGGGAAGTAACTGAGGAAGAAGAACACTACTTACCATGCTTTGTCCTTGGAAACAGTGTGCTCTGGACGCTGATCATACATCGCTTTCTGTCACTCCAAAGCTGTAGAAGCGTGTTTTGAAGTGTCTTCCTCCAGTTAATAGGACCAGAGAAATAAATGCGGAGAAAGAATGCTTCTTAATCTGCTCTCCCTAGGAAAACAGTTTGCTTTGGGCACTGATCTCAAATCTCTTTTCGTAACTCCCAGCTATAGAAAGTGTTTTGAAGTCTCTTGCTTCCAGTCAACAGGACCAGTGAAGTAAATGATGAAAACAAAGCTACTTGATGTGCGCCTCCTGGAAAATAGTGTGCTCTGGGCACTGATCACATATCTCTTTCTGCCACTCCCCAGTTATAGAATATGTTTTGAAGTCTCTGTCTCCAGTCAACAGGACCAGTGAAATAAAATGAGAAAGAAGAACGTTACTTAGTCTGCTGTCTCCTGGGAAAAGAGTGCACTCTGGCGTTGATCACAAAACTCTTTCTGTCCCCAGCTATACAACGTCTTTTTGAAGTCGCTTACTCCAGTCCATAGGAACAGTGAAATATCTGAGGAAGAGTTAAGCTCTTGATGTGATCTCTCCTAGGAAAACAGTTTTCTTAGGTGCTGACCACACATCTCTTTATGTCACTCCAGAGATATAGAAAGTTTTTAAGCATCTTGCCTCCAGTCAACAGGACCAATGAAATATCTGAGGAAGAAGAATGCTATTTGCTCTGCTCTCTCGAAAACAATTTTCTTAGTGTGTTGATCACACTTCTTTCTGTCATTCCAGAGTTATAGAAAATTTTTGAAGTGTATTGCCTCCAGTCAACATGACCAGTGGAATAACTGACAAAGAAGAACCCTAGATAGTCTTCTCTCCTTTGAAATCAGTGTGCTCTGGCACTGACCACACCTCTTTCTGTCACTCCCAAGCTATAGATTGTGTTTTTGAAGTCTCTTGCCTCCAGTCAACAGGACCACAGAAATAACTGAGGAAGAAGACCGACACTTAATGTGTACTGTCCTGGGAAAACAGAGTGCTCTGAAAGATGATCACAAATCTGTTTCTGTCAATGCCCACCTATAGAGCATGTTTTGAAGTCTCTTGCCTCCAGCCAACTGGACCAGTGAAATAACTGAGGAAGAAAATGCTAATTGTTGTGCTCTCTCCTGGAAAACTGTTTTCTCTGGGTGCTGATCACACATCTCTTTCTTTCTCTCTCCAGCTATATATTGTGTTTTTGACATCTCTTGCCTCCAGTCAAAAGGACCAGTGAAATAACTCAGGAAAAGGAACGCTACTTAATCTGTTCACTCCTGGGAAAAAGCTTGCTCTGTGCACTGATCACACATCTCTTCTGTCATTCTCCAGCTATATTATGGGTTTTGAAGTCTCTTGCCTCCTGTCAACAGGAACAGTGAAATAACTGAAGAAAATGAATGCAACTTGGTTTGCTTTCTCCTGATAAAAGAGTTTGCTCTGGGCGCTGATCACCCATCTCTTTCTCTCGCCCTAAGTTATAGAATTTATTTTTAACTCTCCTGCCTCTAGTCAACAGGAACAGTGAAATAACTGAGAAAGAAGATTGCATCTTAGACAGCTCTCTCTCTTGGGAAACTAGTGTGCTCTAAGCACTGATCACACATCTTTTTCTGTCACTCCCCAGCTATACAACATGTTTTTGAAGTCTTTTCCTCCGGTCAGCAGGACCAGTGAATTAACTGAGAAAGATGAGCTCTACTTGATGTGCTGTCTCCTGGGAAAATAGTTTGCTCTGGGAGCTGATTACTTCTCTTTCTGTTACTCTCAGCTACAGAACATGTTTATGAAGTTACTTGCTTCCAGTCAACAGGACCAGTGAAATAACTGAAGAAGAAGAACGTGTCTTGATTTGCTCTCTAATGTGAAAACAGTGTGCTCTGGGTGCTGATCACACATCTGTCTCGTCACTCCCCAGCTATAGATCATGTTTTGTGTTCTCTTGTCTCCAGTCAACAGGACAAGTGAAATAACTGAGGAAGAAGAACGCTTCTTGATGTGCTCTCTAAGTGAAAACAGTGTGCTGTGGGCACAGATCACAATCTGTTTCTGTCACTTCCCAGCTATAGAACATGTTTATGAAGTCTTTTAATTGCAGTCAACAGGACCGAGAAATAACTGTGAAAGGAAGAAGAATACTTGATGTGCTTTCTCCTGGGAAATCAATGTACTCTGGGCATTGATCTCTAATCTCTTTCTGTCACTCTCCAGCTATAGAATGTGTTTTTGAAGTCTCTTACTCTCAGTCAACAGGACCAGTTAAATAAATGATGAAGAAGTGCTCTACTTAATGTGCTGTCTCCTGGGAAAACAGTTTGTTCTGGGTGCTGATCTCCTGGGAAAACAGCTTGCTTTCATCACTGATCACACATTTCTTTCTGTCACTCCATATCTATATCTCACTCCGTATCTATAGAATATGTTTTTAAGTATCGTGCCTCCAGCCAACATGACAAATCAAATAACTGAGAAAGAAGAATGCTACTTGATGTGATCGCTGTGCTAGAAACAATTTGCTGTGGGCTGTGATCACAGAGCTCTTTCTGTCACTCCCCAGACATAGAATGTGTTTTGAAGTCTCTTGCCTCCAGTCAACAGCACCAGAGAAATAACTGTTGAAGAATATCACTACAGGATGACTCAACCTTGGAAAAACAGTTTGCTCTGGGCACTGATCACACAGCTCTTTCTGTCACTCCCCAGTTACAGAATGTGTTTTGAGGTCTCTTGCCTCCATTCAACAATACCAATTAAAAACTTGATGAAGAACAATGCTACTTGATCTGCTCTCTCCTGGGAAAACAGAGTGCTTTGGACATTGATCACAGATCTCTTCTGTCACTCCCAATCTATAGAACGTGTTTTTGAAATCTCTTGTATCCAGTCAGCAGGACCAGTGAAATAACTGAGGAAGTAAATGGTACTTGATGTGCTCTCTCCTAAACAAAGTCTACTCTGCCGCTGGCTACAGATCTCTTTCTGTCACTCTTCAGACATAGAATGTGTTTTTGAAGCCTCTTCCTCAAATCAACATGAGCAGTGAATAACTGAGAAAGAAGAACACTACTTAATATGTTCTCTCCTGGGAAAACAGTTTGCTTTGATCACTGATCAAACATTTCTTTCTGTCACTCCATATCTATAGAATGTGTTTTGAAGTATAATGCCTCCAGCCAACATGACAAGTCAAATAACTGAGAAAGAAGAATGCTACTCGATGTGATCTCTCTGCTGGAAATAATTTGCTCTGGGTTCTGATCACAGAGTTCCTTCTGTCACTGCCAGACATAGAATGTGTTTTGAAGTCTCTTGCCTCAAGTCAACAGCACCAGAGAAATAACTGTTTAAAATAACACTACAAGATGTGCTCAGCCTTGGAAAAACAGTTTGCTCTGGGCGCTGATCACACAGATCTTTCTGTCACTCCCCAGATATAGAATGTGTTTTGAGGTCTCTTGCCTCAATTCAACAATACCAATGAGATACCTGAGAAAGAAGAATGCTACTTGATCTGTCTCTCCTGGGAAAACAGTGTGCTCTGGACATTGATCACAGATCTCTTTCTGTCACTCCCAATCTATAGAACATGTTTTTGAAATCTCTTGCATCCAGTCAGAAGGAAACGTGAAATAACTGAGGAAGAAGAAAGCTTTAATGTGCTCTGTACTGGGAAAGCAGGTGGATCTGGATGCTGATTCCAGATCTCTTTTCATCACTCTTCAGCTATAAAATGTGTTTTTGAAGTGATTTGATTCCAGTCAACAGGAACAGAGAAATAACTGTGGAAGAATAACAATGCTAGAAGTGCTGTCCCTTGGGAAAACACTTTGCTCAGGGCACTGATCACATCTCTCTGCCACTCCCAGCAATAAAACATGTTTTTGAAGTCGCTATATCAGTTAACAGGGCCAGTGAAATAACTGAGGAAGAAGAACGCTACTTGATTTGCTCTTTAGTGAGAAAACAGTTTCCTCTGTGCGTTGATCATACATCTCTTTCCATCACTCCCCAGCTATAGAACTTATTTGAAGTCTATTGCCTCCATTCAACAAGACCAAAGGAATAACTGAGGAATGAAATTGTTTCTTAATATGTTCTTTCTTGGAAACCAGTGTGCTTTGGGTGCTGATCATAAGTCTCTTTCTGTCACTTCCAGCTCTAGAACCTGTTTTTGAAGTCCCTTGCCTCTAGTCAACAGGACCAGAGGAGCAACTGATTAAGAAGAATGCTACTTCATATGCTCTCTCCTGGAAAAACAGAGTGCTCTTGGCAATGATTATACTTCTCTTTGTCTCTCCTGAGCTATAGTACATGTTCTTTGAATTTTCTTCTCCACTACACAGGACCAGTGAAAATACTGAGAAAGAAGACTACTTTTGTCTGCAATCTCCTCGAAAGAGTAGTGCTGTGGGCACTGATCACAAATCTCTTTCTGTCACTTCCAGCTCTAGACCGTGTTTTTGAAGTCTCTTGTCTCCAGTCTACAGGATCAGAGGAATAACTGAAGAAGAAGAATGCTACTTGATCTGCTATCTACTGGGAAAACATCTTACTCTGTCCACTGATCGCACATTTCTTTCTGTCTCTCCCTAGCTATAAATAGTCTTTCTTAAATCTCTTGCTAAAGTCAACAGGGCCAGTGAAACAACTGAGGAAAAATAATGGGACTTAGTGTACACTCTCCTGGAAAACAATTTACTATAGATGTTGTTCACACAACTCTTTCTGTCAGTCCCCCACTATACAACATGTTTTTGAAGTATCTTGCTGCCAGTCAACATGTCCAGTGAAATAACTGAGGAAGAAGAACGCTGTTTGATCTGCACTTTCATGGGAAAGCCATTTCTCTGTGCATTGATCACACTTCTTCTGTCACTCCCCAGCTAAAGAACGTGTTTTGGAAGTTTCTTCCTCTAGTCAACAGGACCAGAGAAATAACTGAAGACGAAGAATGCTACATGATTTGCTCTCTCCTGGGAAAATAGTGTGCTCTGGACACTGATCACACATCTCTTTCTGTCACTCCCCTGCAATAGAATGGGTTTTAAAGTCTCTTGTCTCTAGTAAGCAGGACCAGTGAAATAACAGAGGAATAAGAATGCTTCTTAGTCTGATCTCCCTGGGAAAACAGGTTACCATCGGGGCTGATCACACAACTCTTCTGTCTCTCTCCAGCTATGGAATGTGTTTTGAAGTCTTTTGCCTTTAGTCAATAGGACCCGTGAAAAAACTGATGATGAAAACTGCTTCTTAGTCTGATGTCTCCTGGGTGCTGATCACTCATCTCTTTCTGTCACTTCAAGCTCTAGAACACATTTTGAAATCTCTTGCCTCTAGTCAACAGGACCAGAGAAACAACTGATTAAGAAGAATGTTACTTCATGTGCTCTCTCCTGGGAAAGCAGTGTGCTCTAAGCAATGATCACACTTCTCTTTCTGTCTCTCCCAAGCTATGATACCATGATATTTGAAGTCTCTTGTTTCAGTAAACAGGACCAGTGGAAAAGCTGATTAAGAAGATTAATTCTTAGGATGCTATCTCCTCAGAAAAAGTGTGCTCTCAGCACTAATTACAAATTTCTTTCTGTCACTTCCAGGTCTAGAATGTGTTTTTGAAGTCACTTGCCTCCAGTCATCAGGACCAGAGAAATAACTGAAGAAGAATGCTACTTGGTTTGCTCTCTCCTTGAAACTAGTGTCCTGCGGACAATGATCACACATCTCTTTCTGTCACTCCGATGTATAGAACATGTTGTTAAAATCTCTTGCATCCAGTTAGCAGGACCAGTGAAATAACTGTGGAAGAATAACGCTACTTAATGTGTTCTTTAATGGGAAAGCAGTGTGCTCTGGGTGCTGACCACTCATCTCTTCCATTACTCCCAAGCTGCAAAATGAGTTTTGAAGTCTCTTGCTACCAGTCAACAGCACCAGAGAAATAACTGTTGAAGAATAACACTGCAAGATGTGCTCAACCTTGGAAAACAGTTTGCTCTGGGCACTGATTGCACATCTCTCTCTGCCACTCCCCAGCTACAGAAGGAGCTTTTGAAGTCTCTTGCCTCCAATTAACAGGAGCAGTGAAAAACTGAGGAAGAAGAATGCTACCTAGTTTGCTTTCTCCTGGGAAAACAGTTTGCTCTGGGAGTTGATCACACCTCTCTTTGTGTCACACCACAACTATAGAATGTGTTTTGAAGTCTCTTGCTTTCACTCAACAGCACCAGAGAAATAACTGAGTAAGAAGAATGCTACTTGATATACTCTTTCCTCAGAAAACAGATTGCTCTGGGTACTGATTGCACATTTCTCTCAGTCACTACCCTGCTATAGAATGTGTTTTGAAGCCTCTTGCCTCTAGTCAACAGGACCAGCAAAATAAATGACAAAGAAGAATGCTTCTTAGTCTGCTCTCCCCTGGGAAAACAGGTTGCCATGGGGGCTGATCACGCATCTCTTCCTGTCACTGCATAGCTATAGAAGGTGTTTCTGAAGTTTTTGCCTCTAGTTAACAGGACCAGTGAAATAAATGAAGAAGAAGATTGCTTCTTAGTCTGCTGTCTCCTGGGAAAACAGTTAGCTCTAGGTGCTGATCACAGATCTCTTTATGTCACTCCACAGCTACAGAAAGTGTTTTTGAAGTCTCTTGCCTCAAGTCAACATGACCAGTGAAATGACTGAGGAAGAAGAACGCTACTTAATGTGCTCTTTACTGGGAAAACAGTGTGCTGTGGGCATTGATCACAGATCTTTTTCTGCCATTGCCGATCTGTAAAATGTGTTTTTGAAATCACTTGCATTCAGTCAGCAGGACCAGTGAAATAACTGATGAAGAAGAAAGATACATAATGTGCTGCCTACTGGGAAGAAGTGTGCTCTGGTTGTTGATGCCATTTCTCTTTATGTCACTCCCAGCTATAAAATGTGTTTTGAAGTGTCATGCTTCCAGTCAACAGGACCAGAGAAAGAACTGTGGTAGAATAACACTAGTAGATGTGCTCCCTTGGGAAAACAGTTTGCATTGGGCACTGATTGCACACCTCTCTCTGCCACTCCCCAGCTATAGAAGGTAATTTTAAAGTATCTAGCCTACAGTCAACAGGACCAGAGAAATAACTGAGGAAGAAAAATGGTACTTGATGTGCTCTCTCCTGGAAAAACGTTTGCTCTGCCGCTGGCCACAGATCTCTTTCTGTCCCTCTTCAGATATAGAACGTGTTTTGAAGCCTATTCCTCTAATCAATACAAGCAGTGTAATAACTGAGAAAGAAGAACACTACTTATTCTGCTCTCTCCTGGGAAAACAGCTTGCTTTGATCACTGATCACACATTTCTTTCTGTCACTCCATATCTATATGTCACTCCGCATCTAAAGAAAGTGTTTTTGAAGTATCGTGCCTCCAGCCAACATGAAAAGTCAAATAACTGAGAAAGAAGAATGCTACTTGATGTGATCTCTCTGCTGAAACAAGTTGCTCTGGACTTTGATCATAGAGCTCTTTCTGTCACTCTTCAGACATAGAATGTGTTTTGAAGTCTCTTGCTTCCAGTCAACAGCACCAGAGAAATAACTGTTAAAGAATAACACTACAAGATGTGCTCAACTTTTGAAAAACAGTTTGTTCTGGTGCTTATCACACAGCTCTTTCTGTCACTCCCCAGATATAGAATGTGGTTTTGAGGTCTCTTGCCTCCAGTCAACAATACCAATGAAATAGCTGAGGAAGAACAATGCTATTTGATCTGCTCTCTCCTGGGAAAACAGTGTGCTCTGCACATTGATCACAGATCTCTTTCTGTCACTTCCAGCTCTAGAATGTGTTTTTGAAGTCTCTTGCCTCCAGTCAAAAGGACCAGAGAAATAACTGAAGAAGAAGAATGTTACTTGTTTTTTCTCTCCTGGGAAAATAGTGTCCTGTGGACAATGATCACACATCTCTTTCTGTCACTCCGATCTATAGAACATGTTGTTGAAATCTCTTGCATCCAGTCAGCAGGACAAGTGAAATAACTGTGAAAGAATATCGCTACTTAATGTGTTCTCTAATGTGAAAACAGTGTGCTCTGGGTGCTGATCATACGTCTCATTCCATTACTCCCCAGCTGTAAAATGTGTTTTGAAGTCTCTTGCTTCCAGTCAACAGCTCCTGAGAAATAACTGTTGAAGAATAACACTACAAGATGTGCTCAACCTTGAAAAACAGTTTGCTCTGGGCATTGATCACACATCTCTCTGCCACCCCCAGCTATAGAAGGTGCTTTTCAAGTCTCTTGCCTCCAATTAACAGGAGCAGTGAAAAACTGAGAAAGAAGAATGCTTCCTAGTTTGCTTTCTCCTGGGAAAGCAGCTTGCTCTGGGAGTTGATCACACCTCTCTTTATGTCACACCACAGCTATAGAATGTGTTTTTGAAGTCTCTTGCTTTCAGTCAACAGCACCAGACAAATAACGGAGTAAGAAGAATGCTACTTGATATACTCTTTCCTCAGAAAACAGTTTGCTCTGGGTGCTGATTACAAATTTCTTTCTGTCACTCCCTGCTATAGAATGTGCTTTTGAAGTCTCTTGCCTCTAATTAACAGGACCAGCAAAATAACTGAGGAAGAAGAATGCTTCTTCATCTGCTCTCACCCTGGGAAAACAGGTTGCCATGGGAGCTGATCACAATTCTCTTTCTGTCACTCCTAGCTATAGAAGGTGTTTCTGAAGTTTTTGCCTCTAGTTAACAGGACCAGTGAAATAAATGAAGAAAGAAGATCACTCCTTAATCTGTTGTCTCCTGGGAAAACAGCTAGCTCTAGGTGCTGATCACACATCTCTATATGTCACTCCACAACTATAGAATGTGTTTTTGAAGTTTCTTGCCTCATGTCAACATGACCAGTGAAATGACTCTGGAAGAATGCTACTTAATGTGCTCTTTCCAGGGAAAACAGTGTGCTGTGGGCATTGATAACAGATCTTTTTCTGCCACTGCTGATCTGTAAAACATATTTTCGAAATCTCTTGCATCCAGTCAGCAGAACCAGTGAAATAAGTTATGAAGAAGAAAGATACTTAATGTGCTGTCTACTGGGAAAAGGAGTGCTCTGGGTGTTGATGCCAGATATCTTTACGTCACTCCCGGCTATAAAATATGTTTTGAAGTGTCTTGCTTCTGAGAACAGGACCACAGAAAGAACTGTGGTAGAATAACACTAGTAGATGTGCTCTCCTTGGGAAAACACTTTGCTTTGGGCACTGATCGCACACCTCTCTCTGCCACTCCCCAGCTATTGAAGGTACTTTTGAAGTATCTTGCATCCAGTCAACACTTCCAGAGAAATAACTGAGGAAGAAAAATGGTACTTGATGTGCTCTCTCCTGAAAAAATTTGCTCTGCCACTGGCCACAGATCTCTTTCTGACACACTTCAGATATAGAACGTGTTTTTGAAGCCTCTTCCCTCTAATCAACATGAGCAGTGAAATAACTGAGAAAGAAGAACACTACTTAATCTGCTCTCTCCTGGGAAAACAGCTTGCTTTGATCACTGATCACACATTTCTTCTGTCACCCATATCTATATGTCACCCGCATCTATAGAATGTGTTCTTGAATTATCGTGCCTCCAGCCAACATGACAAGTCAAATAACTGGAAAGAAGAATGCTACTTGATGTGATCTTCTGTGTGAAACAATTACTCTGGGCTCTGATCACAGAGCTCTTTCTGTCACTCCCCAGACATAGAATGTGTTTTGAAATCTCTTGCCTCCAGTCAACAGCACCAGAGAAATAACTGTTAAAGAATAACACTACAAGATGTGCTCAACCTTGGAAAAACAGTTTCCTTAGGGCACCGATCACACACCTTTTCTGTTACTGCCCAGATATAGAATGTGGTTTTGAGGTCTCTTGCCTCAAGTCAACAATCAGAGTGAAATACCTGAGGAAGAAGAACACTACTTGATGTGCTCTCCCGTGAAAACAGTGTGCTCTGGATATTGATCACAGATCTCTTTCTGTCAGTCCCAATCTGTGGAACATGTTTTGAAATCTCATGCATCCAGTCAGCAGGACTGGTGAAATAACTGAGGAAGATGAAAGCAACCTAATGTGCTCTCTACTGGGAAAGCAGCGTGATCCTGGTGCTGACTCCTGATCTCTTTACATCACTCTTCAGCTATAAAATGTGTTTTTGAAGTGACTGGATTCCAGTCAACAGGAACAGAGAAATAACTGTGGAAGAATAAAACTACTAGATGTGCTCTCCCATGGGAAAACACTTTGCTCTGGGCACTGATCACACATCTCTCTCTGCCACTACCCAGCAATAAAACATGTCTTTGAAGTCTCTGTTTCCTCTGTGCGTTGATCACACATCTCAATCCGTCACTCCCCAGCTATAGAACTTATTTGAAGTCTCTTGCCTCCATTCAACAAGACCAGAGAAATAACTGAGGAATTAAATCGCTCTAATATGCTCTTTCTTGGGAAACCAGTGTGCTGGGATGCTGATCATAAATCTCTTTCTGTCACTTCCAGCTCTAGAACCTGTTTTGAAGTCCCTGTCCGTCTTGTCAACAGGACCAGAGAAACAACTGATTAAGAAGAATGCTACTTCATGTGCTCTCTCCTGGGAAAACAGAGTGCTCTGGGCAATGATTAAACTTCTCTTTTTGTCTCTCCTGAGCTATAGTACATGTTCTTTGAAGTTTCTTCACTCCACTACACAGGGCCAGTAAAAATACTGAGAAAGAAGACTGCTTATTTGTCTGCAATCTCCTTGAAAAGAGGGTGCTCTGGGTACTGATCACAAATCTCTTTCTGTCACTTCCAGCTCTGTAATGTGTTTTGAAGTCTCTTGCCTCCAGTCTACAGGATCAGAGGAATTACTGAAGAAGAAGAATGCTACTTGATCTGCTATGTACTGGCAAAACATTTTGCTCTGTCCACTGATTGCACATTTCTTTCTGTTTCTCCCTAGCTATAAATAGTCTTTTTAAATCTCTTGCTAAAGTCAACAGGGCCAGTGAAACAACTGAGGAAAAATAGTGCGACTTAGTGTACACTTTCCGGAAAACAATTTACTATAGATGTTGTTCACACAACTCTTTCTGTCAGTCCCACTATACAACATGTTTTTGAAGTCTCTTGCTGCCACTCAACATGTCCAGTGAAATAACTGATGAAGAAGAATGCTATTTGATCTGCTCTTTAATGGGAAAACTGTTTCCTCTGTGCATTGATCACACATCTATTTCCATCACTCCACAGCTATAGAATGTGTTTTGGAGGTCTCTTGCCTCCAGTCAACAGGACCAGAGAAATAACTGAAGAAGAAGCATGCTACTTTATTTGCTCTCTCCTGGGAAAATAGTGTTCTCTGGACACTGATCACACATCTCTTTCTGTCACCCTCATGCAGTAGAATGGGTTTTTGAAGTCTTTTGCCTCCAGTCAACAGGACCTGAGAAATAACTGAAGAAGAAGAATGCTACTTGATTGCTCTCTCCTGGGAAAATAGTGTCCTGTGGACAATGATCTTACATCTCTTTCTGTCACTGCCCAGCTATAGAATGGATTTTTGAAGTCTCTTGCCTCTAGTAAACAGCAACAGTGAAATAACAGAGGAAGAAGAACACTTCTTAGTCTGATCTCCCTTGGAAAACAGGTTGCCATCTGGGCTGATCACACATCTCTTTCTGTCTCTCTCCAGCTATGGAATGTGTTTTGAAGTCTTTTGCCTTAGAAAAACTGATGATGAAAACTGCTTCTTAGTCTGCTGTCTCCTCGGTGCTGATCTCATCTCTTTCTGTCACTTCTAGCTCTAGAACATGTTTTTGAAATCTCTCACCTCTACTCATCAGGACCAGAGAAACAACTGATTAAGAAGAATGTTACTTCATGTGCTCTCTCCTGAGAATGCAGTGTGCTCTGAGCAATGATCACACTTCTCTTTCTGTCTCTCCTGAGTTATAGACCTTGATATTTGAAGTCTCTTGTTTCAGTAAACAGGACCAGTGAAAAGCTGAGGAAGAAGATTACTTCTTAGGATGCTATCTCCTCAGAAAAAGTCTGCTCTCAGAATTGATCACAAATCTCTTTCTATCACTTCCAGCTCTAGAATGTGTTTTGAAGTCTCTTGCCTCCAGTCAAAAGGACCAGAGAAATAACTGAAGAAGAAGAAGAATACTAGTTGTTTGCTCTCTCCTGGGAAAATAGTGTCCTGTGGACAATGATCACACATCTCTTTCTGTCACTCCCAATCTATCGAACGTGTTTTTGAAATCTCTTGAATCCAGTCAGCAGGACCAGTGAAATAACTGAGGAAGAAGAAAGCTACTTAATGTGCTCTCTACTGACAAAGAAGTGTGATCTGGATGCTGATCCCAGATCTCTTTACATAACTCTTCAGCTATAAAGTGTGCTTTGAAGTGATTTAATTCCAGTCAACAGGAACAGAGAAATAATTGTGGAAGAATAACACTACTAGATGTGCTCTCCTTGGGAAAACACTTTGCTCTTGGCACTGACCACACATCTCTCTGCCACTCCCCAGCAATAAAACATGTTTTGAAGTCTCATGCTCCCAGTCAACAGGAGCAGTGAAATAACTGAGGAAGAAGAACACTATTTTATTAGCTCTTTAATGAGAAAACCGTTTCCTCTGTGCGTTGATCACACATCTCATTCCATCACTCCCCAACTATAGAACTTATCTGAAGTCTCTTGCCTCCATTCAGCAAGACCAGAGAAATAACTGAGGAAGAAGAATGCTACTTGATTTGCTCTCTCTCCTTGAAAAACAGTGTGCTTTGGGCATTGATCACTCATCCTCTTCTGTCACTCCCGATCTATAGAATGTGTTTTGAAATCTCTTGCATCCAGTCAGCAGGACCAGTGAAATAACTGAGGAATAATAATGCTACTTAATGTGTTCTGTAATGGGAAAGTCAACGCCAAAGTCAAAGTCAAAGTCAAGTTTATTTAAAGACGCCTAATCCCGAAGGCTCCTGCTACGCATAAAACCTATACAGTGTATCATACCGTATACATTAGAATTAAAATATCATACATATAACTTAGACCCCAAAAGCCTGCACAAATAAAAAGGTCTTAAGATGACTCTTATAGGCCTCTACAGTGGTGCCTCTCTCACTTCACTCGGCAATGAGTTCCAGAGAGCTGGAGCAGCAACTCCAAAGGAACGATCCCCTGCCGATTTCAGCCTAGCTCTCGGAACTGTGAGGACACCACCAGAGGAGCGAAGATCCCGGACAGAGGTGGACAGTACCAGGAGATCAGAAAGGTAACCAGGGCCCTGTCCATGTAGGGTCTTATAGGTGAGAAACCCCACCTTGAACAAAACTCTCCACTTGACAGGCAGCCAGTGCAATCGCGCAACTCCGGAGTTATATGACAGAACTTACTTAGTCCAGTCAGAAGCCGGGCAGCAGCATTTTGCACTAGCTGCAGTCTGTGAAGAGAAGTTCCAGAGACCCCGAGATAGAGCGCATTACAGTAGTCAAGTCTCAAGTGACCAAGGCATGTACCAAAGTAGGGAGGTCCAGAGCTGGAACAAGGGGCTTAATCCTGGCGATATTTCTAAGATGAAAGAAACAGGAATGCACCACAGAGGATATTTGAGCTCCATGGACAAGTTCCTGTCAAAGATCACACCAAGATTACGCACCCTTGGGAGGCCATCATGACACAGCTCCAGCACAATGCCAGTCGCAGAATCAGAGGCCATCCCATCACAAGTCTGTTCGACTCCACTACCAGTACCTCAGTCTTATTAGGGTTAAGTCGCAGTCAGCTGGAAGACATCCAGTCATTTATCTCAGCCAGACAGATATTCATCACATCCACTGCATTTGATGTTCCTGGTGTAAAGATAGGTATAGCTGAGTATCATCAGCATAGCAATGAAAACTCAGACCATACCTCCTAATGATCTCCTCCAGGGCAGCATGTACACTCACGAACAACATTGGGGCCAATACCGAACCCTGAGGGACTCTGACACGAAAGGAGGCAGGGCATGGATGAGAAATTACCCATCACAACCCGCTGCCTCCTGTTAGTAAGAAATGACTCAAACCATTTGATGACAACACCGTGAGTCCGCATAACCCCTCAGGTGGAAAAGCAACACACAATGGTCCACAGTATCAATGCTGAAGAGAGATCAAGGAGGACAAGAATTGTCTTTTCCCCGATCTCTAGCCCTAAGGAGATCATTTGCACCCGAACTAATGCTGTTTCAGTGCTATGCCTGGCCCAAAAGGCTGACTGGAAGGGATCATACAACTCGTGGGTCATGAGATGCTCTCCTAACTGAAGGATACCACCTTCTCAACAACCTTTCCCAGAAATGGAAGATTGAGATAGGATGGTAATTTGCCCTAATCTCGGGTCCAAAGAAGCTTTTTAAAGGGGTCTCACCAGAGCCTCCTTCAAGGCATCCGAAAGACACCCTGACTCAAGGAGCACCGGACAATCAGGGCAAACACCGGGCCAACAGTGTCAATGCACCTCATCAAGAAGCGCGTGGCACAGGGTCCAGTTCACAAAAGGTATACCTCAAGTTGGCTGCTATCTCAATGACCTCACAAACTTCCACTGGCTTAAACTCCCCACTCAGAGTGAGTGCTCTTGAACATGACTGATGACCACTGACAGCAATGGTATTACTGGCTGAGGAGACCTCCGCCGGTTGCAGATACCCTGTCCGAGAAAACTGAGCAAACTCCTCACAGTCCTTATCCGAGGAAACTCTTCCGGCTGAAGACAGAAAGGATGAAGAAGTCTGTCGACAGTCCGAAGAGTGAAGCTGATCGGCTTCTCCCAGCAGCAATCTCCTGAGACAAAATAATGTCTTCTTTGGTTGATTGCCTCCTGATATGCGCAGTAATGCACACACAGGACCAGTTTGTCAGCCTCCAGGCGGGATTTCCTCCAGCGACGCTCAAATCTCCGACCCAGCTTCTTCATTTCCTGAGATCACCATCATACCAAGGTGACCTCAGGTATGAAGTTCTGGGTCCACACGGACAGGTGCGAGGGAGTCAATGGCTCAGATAGCACCCTCATTATAGGCAGCTACCCCGGGCGCCAACGGCTCCGGACGCGATGCATCACCCACCCTAGATAAATCAACTGCCGCCATATAACCCTCAGGGTAAGATCTTTCAATGGGCGGCAGCAAAATATCTCAGAAGGGAGAAATTATAACGGAGCACTAAATGTGAACTTCACCGTGCAATGATTGGACCAAACTACTGATCAATATCGAGATCAGCGATCTCGAGTCCCAGTGAGAACACCAGGTCCAATGTGTGGCCATCCCGATGAGTAGGCATGCCGACAAACTGCACCAGCCCCAAAAGGGACATACTCTGCAGTAACTCATCAGCACACCTTGACTTTTATCCTCGGCCCAAACATTGAAGTCCCCAAGAAAAATACATCTTGGGAATCCAATGTTCACCGGCAACAAACTCGGCGTAATTCCTGCAGGAACCCCCATCGGCCCAGGAGGGCTTATAGATGAGGAGGATCCCGCAGCCAATGCTGAGTCCTCCATGAACAGCCACACATTCAAATGAACCTGGGGTTCCCACCGGTGCACGGTGAAGTCCAGATTTGATTTAAAACAAATAGCTACACACATCACCCCTACGATTTTCTCTGGGGCAGTGAACCACAGTATAACCTGGGGGACTGCAGCCTCAAAAAACAGGGCCAGCATCATCTCCCACCCAGGTCTCTATGTGCATGCCAGGTCGACCAATGAAACAAGAGCAGCAATAATAGCCGTCTTGTTTCTGACCGACCTGGCATTACAACACTGCCGTCAGAGGTATTGAGGGTGATGCAGCCCCAAAGGTCACCTGGCCACTTGACCTGGTGGCCTCCCTGGCAATAGGCACCAACCACGTCTGGCTTCTCCTAGATGCTCTATTTATTCCAGGACGTCTCCTGGACTTAACCACCTCGATCCTTTGATCTATTTGCTCCTGATCATTCCACAGCGCATGCCAAAACAGTCCTCAATCCCCACTTCCCTACAACGTCTGATGATAATATCAGACACAGGGAGGGGATAAAAGGACGAAGCGCATGCAGCTGCAAAATTCCATAAACAATCCTAGGCCCTGAGAGTCGTCTAACAAAACCCCTACACATATCTAATTTAAAAACCAAATAACACATATAAATCATGCAGGCAATATACATAAAATCTAATTTATAATAAAACTGATTAACATACACAAAATATATTTCCCACCTTACAGCTACAACAGCAAATTTCAGCTCGAGTGACACTGCGCCACTCATAACGCCAAGGCTAGCGTAGGCGCCTGTGTTTTAACAGTGCCTCCCCACTCCCGCAACCAATCAGTCGCAGCCCCTCTCGTAGGGCTCCAGCTCCAACAAGTTGGTGCAGATTGATTACAGCCTCTCATGCTGTATTAGGCACAGAGGTTGCGAGGATAATAAGCACAAAGTCCAGAAAACCACACACAGTCCTGCTCAGAAAATAACTAGCAGCTAGTGCACAGCTGCAACGAACAGCGCTTAACCAGAGAAACAAAAGTATACAGAAATGCCATGAGCGGCACCTGTGTTTTAACAGTGCCTCCCACTCCCACAACCAATCAGCCAGCAGCCCCTCTCGTAGCTCCAGCTCCAACAAGTGGTATGCTCTTGGTGCTGATCACAGTTCTCTTTCCATTACTCCTCAGTTATAAAATTTGTTTTGAAGTCTCTTGCTTTCGGTCAACAGCACCAGAGAAATAACTGTTGAAGAATAACACTACTGGATGTGCTCAACCTTGGAAAACAGTTTGCTCTGAGGCTTGATCACACATCTCTCTGCCACTGCCCAGCTATAGAAGGTGTTTTGAAGTCTCTTTCTCAAGTCAACAGGACCAGCAAAATAACTGAGGAAGAAGAATGCTTTTAGTCTGCTCTCCCCTGGGAAAACAGGTTGCCATGGGGCTGATCACACTTCTCTTCCTGTCACAGCCTAGCTAAATAAGGTGTTTACGAAGTTTTTGCCTCTAGTTAACAGGACCAGTAAAATAAATGAAGAAGAAAATTGCTTCTTAGTCTGCTGTCTCCTGGGAAAACAGCTAGCTCTTGGTGCTGATCACACATCTCTTTATGTCACTCCACAGCTATAGAATGTGTTTTGAAGTTTCTTGCTTCAAGTCAACATGACCAGTGAAATGACTGAGGAAGAAGAATGCTACTTGATGTGCTCTTTCCTGGGAAAACAGTGTGCTGCGGGCATTGATCACACATCTTTTCTGCCACTGCTGATCTGTAGAACGTGTTTTGAAAACTCTTGCATCCAGTCATTAGGACCAGTGAAATAACTGATGAAGAAAAAGATACTTAATGTGCTGCCTACTGGGAAAGAGGTGTTCTCTAGTTGTTGATGCCAGATCTCTTTACATCACACCCCAGCTATAAAAAGTGTTTTTGAAGTGTCTAGCTTCCAGTCAACAGGACCAGAGAAAGAACAGTGGTAGAATAACACTAGTAGATGTGCTCTCCTTGGGAAAACAGTTTGCTTTGGGCACTGATTGCACACCTCTCTCTGCCACTCCGCAGCTATCAAAGGTACTTTTGAAGTTTCTTGCCTACAGTCAACAGGACCAGAGAAATAACTGAGGAAGAAAAATGGTACCTGATGTGCTCTCTCTGAAAAATGTTTGCTCTGCCGCCAGCCACAGATCTCTTTCTGTCACTCTTCAGATATAGAATGTGTTTTGAAGCCTCTTCCTTCTAATCAACATGAGCAGAGAAATAACTGAGAAAGAAGAACACTACCTAATCTGCTCTCTCCTGGGAAAACAGCTTGCTTTGATCACTGATCACACATTTCATTCTATCACTCCATATCTATATGTCACTCCGTATCTATAGAATGTGTTTTGAAGTATCGTGCCTCCAGTCCACATGACAAGTCAAATAACTGAGAAGAAGAATGCTACTTAATGTGATCTCTCTGCTGGAAACAATTTGCTCAGGTCTCTGATCACAGAGCTCTTTCCATCACTCCCCAGCTATAAAACATTTTTTTAAAGTCTATTGCCTCCAGTCAAGAGGACCAGTGAAATAACTGAGGAAGAACAATGCTACTTGGTTTGCTTTCTCCTGGGAAAGCATTTTGTTCTAGGTGCCGATCACACTTCTCTTCTGTTACTCCCCAGCTCTAGAATGTGTTTTTGAAGTCTCTTGCCTCCAGTCAACAGCACCAGAGAAATAACTCTTGAAGAATAACACTACAAGATGTGCTCAACCTTGGAAAAGCAGTTTCTTCTGGGTGCTGATCACACAGCTCTTTCTGTCACTCACCAGATATAGATTGTGTTTTGGAGGTCTCCTGCCTCCAGTCAACAATACCTATGAAATACATGAGGAAGAAGAATGCTACATGGTCTGCTCTCTCCTGGGAAAACAGTGTGCTCTGGACATTGATCACAGATCTCTTTCTGTCACTCCCAATCTATAGAACATGTTTTGAAATCTCTTGCATCCAGTCAGCAGGACCAGTGACATAACTGAGGAAGAAGAAAGCTACATAATGTGCTCTCTACTGGGAAAACACTGTGATCTGGATACTGATACCAGATCTCTTTACATCCCTCTTCAGCTATAAAATGTGTTTTGAAGTGATTTGATTACAGTCAACAGGAACAGAGAAATAACTGTGGAAGAATAACACTACTAGATGTGCTCTCCTTGGGAAAACACTTTGCTCTGGGCACTGATCACACATCTCTCTGCCACTGCCCAGCAATAAAACATGTCTTTGAAGTCTCTTGCTCCCAGTCAACAGGACCAGTGAAATAACTGAGGAAGAAGAACGTTACTTGATTTGCTCTTTAATGAGAAAACCGTTTCCTCTGTGCGTTGATCACACATCTCAATCCATCACTCCCCAGCTACAGAACTTATTTGAAGTCTCTTGCCTCCGTTCAAAAGACCAGAGAAATAACTGAGGAATTAAATTGCTTCTAATATGCTCTTTCTTGGGAAACCAGTGTGCCGGGTGCTGATCATAAATCTCTTTCTGTCACTTCCAGCTCTAGAACCTGTTTTTGAAGTCCCTTTCCGTCTTGTCAACAGGACCAGAGAAACAACTGATTAAGAAGAATGCTACTTCATGTGCTCTCTTCTGGGAAAACAGAGTGCTCTGGGCAATGATTAAACTTCTCTTTTGTCTCCTGAGCTATAGTACATGTTCTTTGAAGTTTCTTCACTCCACTACACAGGACCAGTAAAAATACTGAGAAAGAAGACTGCTTATTTGTCTGCAATCTCCTTGGAAAAGAGGGTGCTCTGGGTACTGATCACAAATCTTTTCTGTCACTTCCAGCTCTGTAATGTGTTTTGAAGTCTCTTGCCTCCAAGCTACAGGATCAGAGGAATTACTGAAGAAGAAGAATGCTACTTGATCTGCTATGTACTGGCAAAACATTTTGCTCTGTCCACTGATTGCACATTTCTTTCTGTCTCTCCCTAGCTATAAATAGTCTTTTTTAAATCTCTTGCTAAAGCCAACAGGGCCAGTGAAACAACTGAGGAAAAACAGTGCGACTTAGTGTACACTTTCCTGGGAAAACAATTTACTATAGATGTTGTTCACACAACTCTTTCTGTCAGTCCCGCTATACAACATGTTTTTGAAGTCTCTTGCTGCCACTCAACATGTCCAGTGAAATAACTGATGAAGAAGAATGCTATTTGATCTGCTCTTTAATGGGAAAACTGTTTCCTCTGTGCATTGATCACACATCTATTTCCATCACTCCACAGCTATAGAATGCGTTTTGGAAGTCTCTGGCCTCCAGTCAACAGGACCAGAGAAATAACTGAAGAAGAAGCATGCTACTTGATTTGTTCTATCCTGGGAAAATAGTGTGCTCTGGACACTGATCACACATCTCTTTCTGTCACCGTCATGCAGTAGAATGGGTTTTGAAGTCTTTTGCCTCCAGTCAACAGGACCTGAGAAATAACTGAAGAAGAAGAATGCTACTTGATTGGCTCTCTCCTGGGAAAATAGTGTCCTGTGGACAATGATCTTACATCTCTTTCTGTCACTGCCCAGCTATAGAATGGATTTTGAAGTCTCTTGCCTTTAGTAAACAGCAACAGTGAAATAACAGGAAGAAGAATGCTTCTTAGTCTGATCTCCCTTGGAAAACAGTTTGCCATCTGGGCTGATCCACATCTCTTTCTGTCTCTCTCCAGCTATGGAATGTGTTTTGAAGTCTTTTGCCTTAGAAAAACTGATGATGAAAACCACTTCTTAGTCTGCTGTCTCCTCGGTGCGATCTCATCTCTTTCTGTCACTTCTAGCTCTAGAACATGTTTTTGAAATCTCTCACCTCTAGTCAACAGGACCAGAGAAACAACTGATTAAGAAGAATGTTACTTCATGTGCTCTCTCTTGGGAAAGCAGTGTGCTCTGAGCAATGATCACACTTCTCTTTCTGTCTCTCCGAGTTATAGACCATGATATTTGAAGTCTCTTGTTTCAGTAAACAGGACCAGTTAAAAGCTGAGGAAGAAGATTACTTCTTAGGCTGCTATCTCCTCAGAAAAAGTCTGCTGTCAGCATTGATCACAAATCTCTTTCTGTCACTTCCAGCTCTAGAATGTGTTTTGAAGTCTCTTGCCTCCAGTCAAAAGGACCAGAGAAATAACTGAAGAAGAAGAATACTAGTTGATTTGCTCTCTCCTGGGAAAATAGTGTCCTGTGGACAATGATCACACATCTCTTCTGTCACTCCCAATCTATAGAACTTGTTTTGAAATCTCTCTGCATCCAGTCAGCAGGACCAGTGAAATAACTGAGGAAGAAGAAAGCTACTTAATGTGCTCTCTACTGACAAAGAAGTGTGATCTGGATGCTGATCCCAGATCTCTTTACATAACTCTTCAGCTATAAAATGTGCTTTTAAGTGATTTAATTCCAGTCAACAGGAACAGAGAAATAACTGTGGAAGAATAACACTACTAGATGTGCCCTCCCTTGGGAAAACACTTTGCTCTGGGCACTGATCATACATCTCTCTCTGCCACTCCCCAGCAACAAAACATGTTTTTTGAAGTCTCTGCTCCCAGTCAACAGGAGCAGTGAAATAACTGAGGAAGAAGAACACTATTTGATTAGCTCTTTAATAAGAAAATCGTTTCTCTGTGCATTGATCACACATCTCATTCCATCACTCCCTCAACTATAGAACTTATCTGAAGTCTCCTGCTCCATTCAGCAAGACCAGAGAAATAACTGAGGAAGAAGAATGCTACTTGATTTGCTCTCTCCTTGAAAAACAGTTTGCTTTGGGCATTGATCACTCATCCTCTTCTGTCACTCCCGATCTATAGAATGTGTTTTGAAATCTCTTGCATCCAGTCAGCAGAACCAGTGAAATAACTGAGGAAGAATAATGCTACTTAATGTGTTCTCTAATGGGAAGGCGGTGTGCTCTTGGTGCTGATCACAGATCTCTTTCCATTACTCCCCAGCTATAAAATTTGTTTTGAAGTCTCTTGCTTCCAGTCAACAGCACCAGAGAAATAACTGTTGAAGAATAACACTACTGGATGTGCTCAACCTTGGAAAACAGTTTGCTCTGGGCATTGATCACACATCTCTCTCTGCCTCTCCCCAGCAAGAGAAGGTGTTTTGAAGTCTCATGCCTCCAATTAACAGGAGCAGTGAAAAACTGAGGAACAAGAATGCTGGCAAGATTACATTCTCCTTGGAAAGCACTTTGCTCTGGGAGTTGATCACACCTCTGTGTCACACCACAGCTATTGAATGTGTTTCGAAGTCTCTTGCCTTCAGTCAACTGCACCAGAGAAATAACGGAGTAAGAAGAATGCTACTTGATATGCTCTTTCCTCAGAAAACAGTTTGCTCTTGGTGTTGATTACACATTTCTTTTGTCACTCTCCTGCTATAGAATGTGTTTTTGAAGTCTCTTTCTCAAGTCAACAGGACCAGCAAAATAACTGAGGAAGAAGAATGCTTCTTAGTCTGCTCTCCCCTGGGAAAACAGGTTGCCATGGGGGCTGATCACACTTCTCTTCCTGTCACTGCCTAGCTATATAAGGTGTTTCAGAAGTTTTTGCCTCTAGTTAACAGGACCAGTAAAATAAATGAAGAAGAAGATTGCTACTTAGTCTGCTGTCTCCTGGGAAAACAGTTAGCTCTAGGTGCTGATCACACATCTCTTTATGTCACCCACAGCTATAGAATGTGTTTTTGAAGTTTTTGCCTCAAGTCAACATGACCAGTGAAATGACTGAGGAAGAAGAATGCTATAATGTGCTCTTTCCTGGGAAAACAGTGTGCTGTGGGCATTGATCACAGATCGTTTTCTGCCTCTGCCGATCTGTAAAACATGTTTTGAAATCTCTTGCATCCAGTCAGCAGGACCAGTGAAATAACTTATGAAGAAGAAAGATACTGTTAGGAGGTTTAAACCTCACTTTCAGATTCTTGACGATATTGGGAATGCAAGTAATCACAGACACATTGTATCAGAGTAATAAACAAGTTTATTACTACCAAAGGGATAAAGCACAGTTGTCCTAAGAGTTCTTACCAATACGAACTGGGAGCCAGTGTTAAGCATTCTACACCTCGAGGTTTCCTTGTGTCTCTTGGGGACTCTCAGGTATCCAAGGTATAGGGTTTGTGCATTACATTATATACCTATAATTACTATGGTTACCAAAGATAGAAACATTTCTAGTTACGGAGATGAGCCCTATTGGCTAAATTAGAGGTGGCTCTACGGTCTAAGATAACGTTATACAATTCTGTAAAGTCATCAGTTTGAGAACAAAAGAGTTCTTATACAGAGTCTTACATAACTCAGTGTAGTGGTACAAATCACCAAAAGGTGGCAATGCCATCTTACATATTATAACTACTCCAAGGACACAGATGTCTTGGCATCTTACAAGTAAGAAATACACAGAAAATACATAGCAGAATATATGTATTAGCAAGCAAAGTGTATTACAACAATATGACATCTACTCTTTAGATGCCCTTAGCCCTATATGTTAGTATAGCATATACCAAGTGCTAGCTGTCAGTGTACACCTCTGAGGTACCAATTAGGGTCCAGGAACCTCGTGTAACATTCCCCTTGTTGCCTCAAGGAAACACAGGTAGATGCCTTTGGAAAGGACAGGAGCAGTGGTCATTTACAAACCCGATCTAAACTTTGTAATGGAACTCAAACTGCTCACGGTGTTGGCACAGTGTGTGCGTAGGCAGCAGAGCATAATAATCAAAATAAAATTAAAAATGCCTGTATAACAACAAAACCTTTAAAAGTAATCTCTAACCAGGTGTTAGTTAATGCGTTATTCATATCGCCATCATTGATCAAAGGCGAGAACAGCTTCATTGGCTTTGGTCATATTATTGCTGATGTGGATGAGGTGTGTGTCTTTCCTGTCTAAAAGTGATTTTAATGTAAGTGTGAGTGGGTCTATGTGTACTTTAAAGTATGGCAAATATTCTGACAGTGTGAGCAGATATCGGGGTTACCATCAATAATGTCTGCATCAAGGAGGTGGACAGGGGTTATAACAGTATGTCCAATGACAGTCTTCTGGTAAGGGACAAAACAGAAATTGGGGTAATCATTAGCACGTGTAACAGATCCATAGGTGTAAGACTTGTAATTAGTGATCACGCAATATTCTCCATCGGAATTATACTGTGGCGCACAATGCACGAGTCTCCACTTTTGCAACGGACAGGGCAGGTGTAGGTCATCTTCAAATCCATGTTGACAGGCAATGAACCTCCTCATGATAAGATTGGTAGAGCTTATCCGGAGCCAGATTCGAGTCAAAGGAGTCGGTGCCATTCGCAGTGATGTCATCATCCATAGTGAAATTCCAATCACTGCTGTCTGGAGAGTAACCACAAACAGGTTGAATAACATCAAATACATCACATTGGCACAAGTAAATATATTGCTTTTCACACAGCAGTCTGTGTGCGGAGCCACTCAGGCATCCAGGAAAGGGTGATAAACCAGTAGAGGGGTAGATCCAGGCATTCTCTGTAGATGTCTTCATCCAAATGCCCAATGGAGTGGACCAGTGCAAGCTTGTTGAACAAAGCTGTAGTGGGATCGAAGCGTGGTTAAGAGACAGTGAAAGAAACAAACATGGTATCTGTTATGGAACACTTCTTAGCAGTGAAAAGAGGACCAGTATTAGGGTGTCTGGCTACAAACCCCAAATTCCTAGCTGTAAAAGAGGAATGGTTAAAGTCTGTTGCATACACATGAAACACAGCTAGTGGTTTTACATCATGGACAATACCATTTGTAGATTCATCTATCATGTACAATGGCAGGTATTCTTCCAGATTCTAGATCATGGAAGAGGTTATTGATGGTAGTGATAATGTAAGAGCCATAAGCAGAACAAAGTATCTCTCTAGCAATGTATTGTTTATCTGTTTCTTTGTTGTTCTGTTGTATGAGTGCGTTAATCTTATCTTTAGAATCAGTGAATGCCTTAGCAATGTTGTGCATGTTGTATACAGTGTATCTTTCTTCCTGACTAAGGCCATCCACACCATGCAATAATGGGGATAATATGTTGTTGACCAAACTAGTGGAGAATTTGGCAGAATGACTTTTGATAGCAGCAAAGTCTGCTTTATTCCAGATAGACATAGCCATACCAAAAGGCCTGTGACAGTACCTGTTGCACCTGTGACATCAGAACTGTCAACTTCACGTGTTTTACATTTATGAGTTAGATTATCAGGAGAGGGCTTCCTCCTGAAGTTGCCTCTATGTTCAGTAGAATGGACCCTGGCAATAGGGTCTTGCGACAAATCTGAAATGCAGCTAAACTATCAAGTAATAATGTACTATAAAATGTTGATGTGTTAGTATTGTGACACATACCAAATTCTTTCATATTCCTGTAAGCTAGATTAAACAAAACAGGTATATGCATAAACTGTAAGTTATTAATCAAAGAACCTGGGAGGGCAGTGGCTGTTAGACCACTCACGGGGACCAGGGACATTCAAAAGCTGCTTGTCAGTGGGTGGTAACACAGAGAGGTACACGCTGCAGAAGCCATGTGGTGTATAGCACAAAATTTTCGAGCAGAATCTCTGGACAGAGAATTACAGTATGAGGGATCAATTAAGGCAGTTATGTTGTACAAACCAGAATGCAGTTTGTAACAAGGACAGCCAACCATTTGGGGATAATTTAGCATTGGGCCAACCATGGAAAGTTCCTTTGGAGAGTTTGGCCACAGGGAGAATTGTCCTTGTGATGTGGTTTGCCACTCAATTTGAGGGTAGATTTATCAGGAGCAACAACTGAGGCAGTGAGGTAAGCATCAGAACCTTCTTGGACAGTGATCATACTATCTGGTATATTGATGGATACTCCCTCTGGAGGAAGTGCTGGAGGATCGAGGTGTCGAGGAGGTCGGTACCGTGCCTTGGATGCAGGGATAACTCCTGACAGGAGGAGATAATGGAACAAAATAGCCATCTTGTCAGTGTATCTGAAAAGGAAGATCAAAGATTAGTATGTTAGTACTATTCTGCCCAATGGGTGAGGAAAAGTAATTTAAGCTCCTTTATACAGTTTCAGCTGGTTTGCGTGTAACCATTTGTCAGTCAACTTGTTGTTGTGGAGAGTCTAACTTGATAAACTGCGGACTGAGCTTGTTGACAATGGGGTATGGGCCTTCCCACTTATTGGAGAAGGAATGGGTGGGATGTGCAAATCAAGTACCATTACCTGATCTCCAACTTGCCAATCCACTTCTTGTGCGTGTTTGTCAAACTGTATTTTGGATTGTTGCTGGGCCTCTGCCCATGCAGTTGGCAACATACAAGTGTGTGTGTGTGTAGAGGTCTTTTCTTAGTTTTCCACATATTGGTCCACAGACACATGGTCTGCAGTGGGGTATGCAGTTCAAACAACAGGTGTTCAGGTAATCTCACCTGTCTACCAGTCATCACCTCAAAGGGTGTGAGCTGGGTGGTGGCAGAGGTGTACCCCTAATTGCCATGAGGAGTAATGGCAATAGGGAATCCCAAGTTTTGGATTGTCCTCAGTGAATTTGGAAAGCATTTGCTTAATCCGTCTGTTGGCTCTCTCTACTTGACCTGAAGTTTGAGGGTGGTAAGGTATGTGGAACTTCTGTTGAACTCCAAGGAGTTCAAGGATTCTCTCATCAACTCACCTGTAAAACTGGTTCCTTTATCAGAGTCTACCTTGAGGGTAGACCCCTCCTGGAGAAAATTTGTTCCACCAGGATTTTGGCAGTAGTTTTCGCTGTACATGTCTTAGTGGGGAAAGCTTCTACCCATTTAGAGAAGAGGTCAGTTACCACAAGAGCATACTTATTATTTCTGCTGGTGTTGGTCAGAGGGCCAATGAAATCAATTTGTATAGAAACATAGAAATATAGAAGTTGACAGCAGATAAGGACACCAAGGTCCATCCAGTCTGCCCATTTCTTTTCTACCTTATAAATGTGCCATTGGCCTTTGCTCTGTCAGTGGCCTATCTATTCATAGTCATTTGTATTGCTCCCTTATGCCTATCCCATGCCTGTTTGAAGCCCTGCACTGTATTCATAGCCACCACTTCTTGTGGTAAACCATTCCATGCATCCACCACCCTTTCTGTGAAAAAGAATTTCCTCACATTCCCCTTAATCGGCCTCCTCTAATCTCATGCTGTGTCCTCTTGTCCTGCTATTTTTCTTATATTTAAACATGTTAGACTCTTTCACCTTGTTTATGCCCTTAAGGTGTTTGAATGCCTCGATCATATCACCTCTCTCCCTCCTTTGCTCAAGGGTATACATATTGAGCTCCATTAATCTGTCCTCATATGTCTTCTGATGCAGTCCCTGCACCATTTTGTTGCCCTTCTCTGGACTGCCTCAATTTGGTTAATGTCCTTGTGAAGGTGTGGCCTCAATACTGAATGCAGTACTCCAGATGGGCCCTAACCAGTGTCTTGTACAGAGGATTATTACCTCCCTCTTACAACTTGTGATACCCCTACTAATACACCTAATACCCCCTAACCTTACCTACTGCTTTAGAGGTCTGCTTGGATGATTTTAGGTCATCAGTTATGATGATGCCCAAGTCTCTTTCTTCCTTTGTGACTGCTAGCAACTCCTCCCAGCCTATAGGTGGCTTCAGGTTTCTCTTCCCTATGTGCATGATTTTGCACTTCTTTGCATTTAATCCAGTTGCCACTCTTCTGACCATTCTGCTAGTTTATCCAGATCTCTTCTCATTCTGCCCACCCCATCTGGATCATCTACTCTGTTGCAGATCTTGGTGTCATCTGCAAACAGACAAGCCTACCCTCTAGTCCATCTGCAAGGTCACTAATGAAGATGTTGAAGAGGACTGGCCCAAGGACTGATCCTGAGGTACCCCACTTGTGACTTGCATCTCTTCTGACTGTATACCATTTACCACCACTCTCTGTTTTCTGCCCGTCAACCAGTTTGCCACCCAGTTGACCAACTTCGACCCACCCGAGCCTACCCAGCTTATTTATCAGTCTTCTATGTGGAACACTGTCAAAAGCTTTGCTGAAGTCAAGGTAGGCGACATCAACTACTCCCCTTGGTCCACCACTCTGGTTACCCAGTCAAAGAAATCTATGAGATTAGTTTGACAGGACCTTCCTTTGTAAACCCATGCTCTCTTGGATCCTGTGCCCCTATGGATTCCAGGTGTTGCACTATCCTTTCCTTAAGGAGTGCCTCCATAATCTTGCCCACTACTGAGGTAAGACTGACGGTCTGGTTCCCGCCTCCTCCCTGCTACCACTCTTGTGGGCGGGATCAAAAACCCTTCTCCACTCTTCTGGGACCTCTCCTGTGCTCAGAGACTCACTAAACAATTCTGCTAATGGCTCTGCTAGTTCCTCCTTTAGCTCCTTAAGTACCCTGGGATGTATGCCATCAGGTCCCATTGCCTTATCCACCCTGAGCTTAGCAAGCTCTTCTAGGACCCTTTCTTTTGTGAAGGGAGTAGTGCTCACCTCCCTCCCCTGTGTCCATGATGCTGAGCTGTGGGCCCTGCCCTACCTTCTCTTCAGCAAATACTGAGCAAAGGTATCTATTTAGGATAGATGTCTTTACAGGGTCCTCCTCCTCCATGCTCCCTTTTCTCCATTAAGCTCAATACCCCCTCTGGACTTTCTCCTTTCACTAATGTATCTATAGAAAGTCTTGTCACCTTCTTTACTGTTCGTGCTAGTGTTTCCTCAGTTTGGGACTTTGCCTGCCTTACTGCCTTACCTGCTTCCCTTAGGGCAGTTTGGTATGCCTCACTATCTTCATCCCGCTGTGTTCCCTTATATTTCCTGAAGGCCAGCCTTTTGGCTCTGACCTTTTCTTCTACTGTATTTGAGAACCAAAGTGGTTTCTTCTTCTTTTGCACTTCCTTTTCTGTCTAACACAATGGGATGTTGCTTCAAGTATTGCATCCTTAATGCCTGCCCACTTTGCCTGTACCCCTCACCTGTGTTTCTTTTGCCAGGGCTAGCTTAACTCTGTTGGCCATCTTATCAAAGTCAGCTCCTCTGAAGTCCCATATTTTTGCCTTGGAATGGGATGATTTAGATGTAGTAGCCAAATTGAACCATACCATGTGATGGTCACTGGCCCCAGGTGACCTTCTACCTGGAGATCTGTGATCCCTTCTTTGTTAGTCAGTACTAGATCTGGCATGGCATGCCAAGGGCCAGAATGTCATTGTGGTAAGAGTTTGGCATTTCATTTGGTAGGGATGGGGTTATTTTGCACAAACGAGACAGTTGTCTATGTTGTTTGACATCATTGGTAATACCAGGCCACCAGGCAGTGGTCTTGAGTCGTTGGAGGGTATTTTTGCTCCCTGGTGTCCACCAGTAGGGGTGTCATGCACTTGATGCAGGAATTCAGGCCTTATATGTCTGGGGACCACCCACAACTTGGTGGTGGAGTCATCCGGTTGGAACCAGATGAGCTTGTCATCTGGTGACAAGCATAACTTTCCTTCATGCCTCTGATAGGGGTTATCTGTGGGAAGTTTCTTTTCAGTACCCTTGCCAAGGAATCTGAACACCTCTTTAAGTTCAGTGTCAAGATGCTGGGCTCGGAGAGGTCCAAGGCGGAAAAAGGTTCAGGTTTCTTCCTGAGTGCTGCAATGTGTACAGCTGTGTTAGCCTCTGGATGGTCCATCATCCAGATGTCCCCCCTCAGGCCCCTTCCTTACACGGGTATCTGCTGTGTCATTGAAGGCATGATAGGGTCATGGAAGAATGAGCTTTGACTTTGAGTACATAGAGTTTGTGTGCAAATGTTTGTGCCAGTGAATGTATGTACAGTATATTACCAATTCCTTGTACTTCACTGGGCTGCCATCAGAGGAGAGGAAGGAGTTCTTCTGCCAGAAGGAAGAAATTCTGTAAGAGAACAACAAACCCAGTTAGAGTCTCTAAAGATGATAGTATCCTCCGTTCCATGCTGGATGAACTTGAGGGCGCTGCCAACGCTGCCATCTCTGCATATTGTGATGATGCTACACTACAGCATTTAGATATTTTGACAGTGTTCCCATAAGGGTAGATCACTAGAATGCCCATCCCTGCAATTTGTTCTCCATGATAGTAGGATGCTGAACCATCGGTAAAGACATAGCACAAAGAAGTGTTATCAAGTATTTGTGGCATGGCAGGAGGAAAGGACCTGGATCCGAGAGATCAGGTGCCTGTAGTGTACAGTCATGGGGTTCTCCTGGAAAAGGAGGCCATGAGCTAATATAGATGGAACTTTAGTCAGTTGTACCTGTATGTCTCTTTCCTGGAGAAGAAGTGACCAGTGTGTCAGTCTGGTGTTCGAGACTGACCCATCCTTCACTCTATTTGAGAGCAGAAAGGTGGTTGGGGTGTGGTTGGTGTTGATAATCAGTGATGAGTACCAATGATATACATGAAGTGCTTGACAGCCCAGTAGGTGGCCAGAAGGTTCCTTTCACAAAGGCGTACTTCTGTTCCTGGGGTCAAGAGCTGTGAGGCATATGCAATGGGTCTCAAGGTGCCATGCACCTTCTGAGCCAGCACTGCTGACATGGCAATGTCAGAGGTGGCACATTCCAGATGGAATGGTAGTGCTGGATTGGGGTTGACCAGAGCTGGGGCAGAGGCCAAGGCCTGCTTCAGTGATGTCACAGCCTGGGTGTGTATAGGGCCCCAAGTCCAGGGTACATCCTTTTGAGTAACTCATGCAGAGGAGCAGCTTTCTGAGCAAAATCAAAAATAAAATCTCTTGAATAATTCACCATACCTAGGAACCTTAGAAGAGTTGCACACTGGTAGGTAACGCAAGTCTTGCAATCCTGTACCTTCTTCCAGGTAGGGCTTCAACCTTGGTCAGTTATTTTTAGACCCAGAAGAGTACTTCTTTCTGACACAACTGTTCTTTTGCTGGGTTTCATTTCAGGCCTGCTCTCTGCATGAGAGTCAGTAGTTTGTCCAAGAAATCAAACGTTGTTCCTGTGTGGCTGTTGCCAGCAACAGGTCATCCACATATTGTAAGAGACATTGGGGAGTAGAGAAACTCTAGAAGCGTCCATGATGTGGAGATGGAACAGGATGGACTGTTATGGAATCCTTGTGGCAAGCAAGTCCACGTACTGTCTTCCTTCAAAGGTGAAGGCAAACTTATATTGACTCTTAAGGGCCAATGACAATGGCCAGAAACCATTGGAGATGTCCAGGGCACTGAACCATTTCAAATCAGGGTCAGAAGTTAGAGCACATCTGGTGCTGATGCCACAGTTGGAGAACAACTGGGGTGACCTGATTCAGTTTCCTGTAGTCAATAGTAAGTCTCCAGGTGCCTGTGGGTTTCTTCATAGGCCACACTGGGAGTTGGCAGTGGAAACACAAGTTCTAATTACTTCTAGCTTGAGGTGACTTGATCGTTTCTCTGAGGGAATGAGGCCTCAGTTGGGAAAGGATATTGCCTTTGCCTCTCATGTGCTGGGCATGGCACTTCAATGATGGTGTGCATTCTACCACAGTCATGCTTGTTGATCGCAAACACTTCCAAATGTAGGGAGCAAAATAGGGAGGAGCTTTGGGAAAAGTTCATGATTCTTGAACAAATCTATGACGTCATACTCTTTGTCATTGGCAGATATCGTTGCCTAACGTGTGAGTCAGGAATCAAAATGGTATGATATTGACCCTGAATCTGTATCAGTAGCATGTTGGCTAGATCCACCACACAGCCATGTGGTGCAAGGAAGTCAATCCCTATGATACTAGGATGATCATGCAGTACCATTAGTTGGAAAGTATGTGAGGCCTTCAGATGGCCTAGCTCCACCAGTAAGGTAGAGAACAGTATGCAGATAACCTAGTACCATCAACTCCCGACATGTTGGTCCTCCATCAGGTGGACAAGGGGATGTCTGGGTGTTCATCATGTAGCACAGATACAGCTGCATCTGTGTCTAACAAAACTACTAGTAGGTGGCCCCGACCTCGGCCTCGGTGCAGGGCCTTCCATTTGTATCCAAGACTAGCTTGTTTACAATCCAGACTGGGGTCTGTAATTGTCAATCCAGTACTGCGGAAGCATGTAGAGGTTGGGCCTGACTCCTGTGAATCACTTCACCATGTTGCACTGATGCTATATAGGAGGAGCTTCTGGGTTCAGGCCTGAATGGGCCTGAGGGTCTGTACCACTGGTGTCCCATGGCGGTTGGGGCCTGGGTGGCAGTTGTACTGCCAAGGAGCCTGTGCAGGAACAGCATCTGCCACAGGCGTACTTGTCCCAGGAGCTCTTGGCATTTCTGATTCTCTTCAGCTATCTCTCTATATGTAGGGCCTGTTCTCTGTTGTTGTGGTTTACCTCTACCCTTGTGCTTCCTGTTCTTATGCCAATTCCGGTTCCCACCCCATTGTTGTTCTTGTTGTGGTTGTTGTTGATAGGCCTGTTGGGGTGTTGATTACCAGCTGGAGGGCTTGCTGATGTGCGGACTGTTGGCGTTGAGCCTGCTCTTCCACTGTGTAGTGTGTCGTGGCCTCTGGAGCGGACACCATGGCAGCTACCTTTTTGGAACCAGAGCCCAAATCATGGATATAGAGTTGATACACTCTTTCGGTTTTCGAAGGATGTCGGCAAACCTATCCGTATTGGGGTAGGTGGTTGGCTCTACCTTTTCTCTTACTGCTGGAATCATGTTCCTAGGAACAGTGTCTTATATTCAATAAGATCTACATCCGCAGCTTCTTGTGCTAAGTGCTTTCCTGTTTGTAGGCCATCCAGAGTCTCTGGTGGTAAGTCGCTGGAGTTTCTTTGCATTCTGCTTCACAGGGTATGCAAGCATCACTCCTACTACACCTGGGCTGTGAGCAGAAATGAGTTCAGCTGTGACCTCGTCAAAGGTAGCATTCCCATCCTGGCGAACAGCATTGGGAGTTTGGCCCTCAAACCAGGATAGGTCTGGTGTAGTATTTGGACCTGATATTCTGCAGTGAGGCTAAGCATCTCACATTTAGACCGTACCTTTCCAAGTGACAGCTGAGGTTGTTGGATGGATTCGTCTGACTGATGCTGTCAGCAATCTGCTGAACAGAGTAGGCCATTTGTAGGGGATTAGTGGGTCGATCAGGCAAAGGTGGATTGTCTTGACAACCATCCAGGGCAGCCAAGCTTCAGCTTCAGCTGCAGTGCAGACAATACCTTCCTGAGTGCCAGCATCTTGTAGAAGCTGCCTAATCTGGGTTTTAATAGCCCGTTTACTCCTCTCAGGAAGAGGTACATTGCCTATTGCAGTTTCAATCATGGTTTCTATCTCCTTCCTGCCTTCCACATTAATAACATCTACGAGGTGCCGTCAGGACCAGGCTTGGGTCTGCTCCCCATCATGGGGGCCACCATGTGGCATCTCCCATGATGAGCATCACTGACGTCACCGACATATGACATAGGGAGTTGGGCGGGGACCGCCATATTGTGGATGGCTGGGTGGGATCTCTGGGCCATAGTAGGGGCATGACTGGGCATTGTGCTGTGAAATGGCATCATCAGATAACTCCCTTCTGATGATGAATGAAAGGCAGGGCTACGTCTTCCATTGCCTTAACATGTCCAGCCAGAACCTCTCGCTGATGGCGCAGTTTTGCTATCTTAGTTCTACATTCGTCGTGAATCACACTTGCAACATCCATTTCAACCTCATCTTGCTTTTGCTTTTGCAACTCTCTGTACGTGGCACTCAATTCATGATTGTCCCTGTAAGCCACTTCTAAATCATTACGTACCTGGTTTATCTCGTCCTGCAGCTCACCTATTTCATCACTCAACTGAGCATTTGCAGCACTCAGCAAATCATTCATTTGTACTGCCTGACTCTTATCCTGTCTCAGACTTCCACACTCCTGCTTCACCATACACAGTTCCTGTTCTCCAGCTGAGCTGAATGATGCAATAGTGAATCCTTTTCATTTCAGAGTATGGAGTTGAGACTCCAAGTTCTGCTGCAGTCTAATGCACTCTGTTTCCTGCAAGCCCATCTGTTGCTTAAGAGATGAAATATACAGATCAAGGGTTGAAACCTCGCCGGAGGCTTCCAAAGCAGTGTAGAGAGCCGTGACCATCAACCCTTTAGCATGGCGTTTATTGGCTGATTGTCTCATCTCTGTATACTGGGTTGAGATCCCCAGTATAGGGTTTTCGGATTGACTTGCATCCTGCGCTAAGTCAGCCCATCCTCCATGAGAGGCAAGGAAGTTCGAGACATCGAGTCTCAGTTCTGCACAGATATTGGATAAGGTTGCCATTGTGTGGGAGGAGCGAAATTCAAACTGTGAAAAAGGCACGTGCTGCATATCGATCCACAGCACGAGCACTTTTGCTCAGCCAGAGCTACTGTATTAGTTGTAGGCTTGCACTTCAAAGCTGCTATGGAGTGGGTCGAGCGGCATCGACCACACCCAAAGACAGCCAGACTTTGCAAGTGACTACAAACTGGTCTTAAAACAGGAGAGGTGATACGGAATGATCGCCTACTGTCCCTGTGGGAAAGGAAAAGTTTAGCAACAAATGAAAACTTACAAACACCAAATATCGCCTGCACACGGTCACCAATTTGTTGGGCGGTCTAAACCTCACTTTCAGATTCTTGATGATATTGGGAATGCAAGTAATCACAGACACATTGCATCAGAGTAATAAACAAGTTTATTACTACCAAAGGGATAAATCACAGTTGCCCTAAGCAGTTCTTACCAATATGAACCAGGAGCCAGTGCTATAGATTCCCTACACCTCGAGGTTTCCTTGTGTCTCTTGAGGTCTCTCAGGTCTCCAAGGTATAGGGCTTGTGCATTACATTATATACCTATGATAATTACTATGGTTACCAAAAGATAGAAACATTTCTAGTTACGGAGATGAGCCCTATTGGCTAAATTAGAGGTGGCTCCATGGACAAGATAACATTATACAATTCTGTAAAGTCATCAGTTTGAGAACAAAAGAGTTCTTATACAGAGTCTTACATAACTCAGTGTAGTGGTACAAATCACCAAAAGGTGGCAATGCCGTCTTACATATTATAACTACTCCAAGGACACAGATGTCTTGGCATTTTACAAGTAAGAAATACACAGAAAATACATAGCAGACTATATGTATTAGCAAGCAAAGTGCATTACAACAATATGCATTCATATCCTGACATCTACTCTTATACGGTACATGCCCTTAGCCCAATATGTTAGTATAACATATACCTAAGTGCTAGCTGTCTATGGCACACCTCTGAGGGCACCAATTGGGTGCAGGGACCTCGTGTAACAATACCTAATGTGCTGTCTACTGGGAAGAGGTGTGTCCTGGGTGTTGATGCCAGATCTCTTAAATCACTCCCAGCTATAAAATGTGTTTTGAAGTGTCTTAATTCCAGTCAACAGGACCAGAGAAAGAACTGGGTAGAATAACACTAATAGATGTGCTCTTCCTTGGGAAAACAGTTTGCTCTGAGCACTGATCTCACACTCTCTGCCACTCCCCAGCCATAGAAGGTACTTTTAAATTATCTTGCCTCCAATCAACAGGACCAGAGAAATAACTGAGGAAGAAAAATGGTACTTGATGTGCTCTATCCTGGAAAAAGTTTGCTCTGCTGCTGGCAACAGATCTCTTTCTGTCACTCTTCAGATATAGAATGTGTTTTGAAGCCTCTTCCCCTAATCAACACGAGCAGTGAAATAACTGAGAAGAAGAACACTACTTAATCTGCTCTCTCCTGGGAAAACAGCTTGCTTTGATCACTGATCACACATTTCTTTCTGTCACTCCATATCTATATGTCACTCCATATCTATAGAATGTGTTTTGAAGTATCGTGCCTCCAGCCAACATGACAAGTCAAATAACTGAGAAAGAAGAATGCTACATGACGTGATCTCTGCTGGAAACATATTGCTCTGGGCTCTGATTACAGAGCTCTTTCTGTCCTCCCCAGACATAGAATGTGTTTTGAAGTCTATTGCCTCCAGTCAACAGCACCAGGAAATAACTGTTAAAAAAAACACTACAAGTTGTACTAAACCTTGGAAAACTAGTTTGCTCTGGGTGCTGATCACACAGCTCTTTCTGTCACTCCCCAGGTATGGAATGTATTTTGAGGTCTCTTGCCTCCAGTCAACAATACGAATGAAATACCTGAGGAAGAAGAATGCTACTTGATGTGCTCTCTCCTGGGAAAACAGTGTGCTCTGGAGATTGATCACGATCTCTTTCTGTCACTCCCAATCTATAGAAGGTGTTTCTGAAATCTCTTGCATCCAGCCAAAAGGACCAGTGAAATAACTGGGAAGATGAAAGCTACTTAATGTGCTCTCTACTGGGAAAGCAGTGTGATCTGGATGCTGATCCCAGATCTCTTTACATCACTCTTCAGCTACACAATGTGTTTTTGAAATGATTTAATTCCAGTCAACAGGAGAGAGAGAAATAACTGTGGAAGAATAACACTACTAGATGTGCTCTCCTTTGGGAAAACACTTTGCTGTGGGCACTGATCACGCACGCTCTCTGCCACTCCCAGCAGTAAAACATGTTTTGAAGTCTCATGCTTCCAGTCAACAGGACCAGTGAAATAACTGAGGAAGAAAAATGCTATTTGATTAGCTCTTTAATGAGAAAACACGTTTCCTCTGTTTGTTGATCATACATCTCATTCCGTCACTCCCCAGCTACAGAACTTATTTGAAGTCTCTTGCCTCCATTCAACAAGACCAGAGAAATAACTGAGGAATTAAATCGCTTTTAATATGCTCTGTCTTGGTAAACCAGTGTGCTCTGGGTGCTGATCATAAATTTCCTTCTGTCAGTTCCAGCTCTAGAACCTGTTTTGAAGTCCCTGGCCTCTAGTCAACACTAGCAGAGAAACAACTGATTAAGAAGAATGCTACTTTATGTGCTCTCTCCTGGGAAAGCCGAGTGCTCTGGGCAAAGATTACACTTCTTTTTTCTCTCCCAAGCTATAGTTCAAGTTCTTTGAAGTTTCTTCTCTCACTACACAGGACCAGTGAAAATACTGAGAAAAGGATTACTTCTTAGTCTGCTATCTCCTCGGAAAGAGTGTGCTCAGGTCACTGATCACAAATCTCTTTCTGTCATTTCCAGCTCTAGAATATGTTTTTGAAGTCCCTTTCCTCCAGTCAACAGGACCAGAGAAATAACAGAAGAATAAGAATGCTACTTGATCTGCTATCTACTGGGAAAACATCTTGCTCTGTACACTGATCGCACATTTCTTACTGTCTCTCCCTAGCTATTGATAGTCTTTTTAAATCTCTTGCTAAAGTCAACAGGGCCAGTGAAATAAATGAGGAAAAACAGTACGACTCAGTGTACACTCTCCTGGGAAAACAATTTACTGTAGACATTGTTCACCAACTCTTTCTGACAGTCCCCACTATACAACATGTTTTTGAAGTCTCTTACTGTCAGTCAACATGTCTAGTGAAATAACTGAGGAAGATGAATGCTATTTGGTCTGCTCTTTAATGGGAAAACTGTTTCTTCTGTGCATTGATCACACATCTTTTCTGTCAATCCCCAGCTATAGAGCGTGTTTTGGAAGTCTCTTGCCTCCAGTCAACAGGACCAGAAAAATAACTGAAGAAGAAGAATGCTCTTGATTTGCTCTCTCCTGGGAAAATAGTGTGCTCTGGACACAGATCACACATCTCTTTCTGTCACTCCCTGCAATAGAATGGGTTTTGAAGTCTCTTGTCTCTAGCAAACAGGACCAGCGAAATAACAGAGGAAGAAGAATGCTTCTTAGTCTTATCTGACCTGGGAAAACAGGTTGCAATCGGGGCAGATCACACATCTCTTTCTGTTTCTCTCCCTAGCTATAGAATGCATTTTTGAAGTCTTTTTCCTCTAGTCAAAAGGACCTGTGAAAAAAACTGATGATGAAAATCTCTTCATAGTCTGCTGTCTCCTGGGTGCCAATCACATATCTCTTTCTGTCACTTCCAGCACTAGAATGTGTTTTTGAAATCTCTTGCCTCTAGTCAACAGGAGCAGAGAAACAACTGATTAAGAAGAATGCTAATTCATGTGCTCTCTCCCGGAAAAGCAGTGTGCTCTGAGCAATGATTACACTTCTCTTTATATCTCTCCCGAGCTATAGAACATGATATTTGAAGTCTCTTGCTCCAGTAGACAGAATCAGTAAAAAGCTTACGAAGATGATTACTTCTTAGTCTGCTATCTCCTCGGAAAAAAGTGTGCTCTCGGCATTGATCACAAATTTCTTTCTGTCACTTCCAGCTCTAGAATGTGTCATTGAAGTCTCTTGCCTTCAGTCAAAAGGACCAGAGAAATAACTGAAGAAGAAGAATGCTACTTGTTTGCTCTCTCCTGGGAAAATAGTGCCATGTGGACAATGATCACATCTCTTTCTGTCACTCCCAATCTATAGAATGTGTTTTGAAATTTCTTGCATCCAGTCAGCAAGACCAGTGAAAAACAGAGGAAGAAGAAAGCTACTTAATGTGCTCTCTACTGGAAAGCAGTGTGATCTGGATGCTGATCCCAGATCTCCTTATATCCTCTTCAGCTATAAAATGTGTTTTTGAAGTGATTTGATTCCAGTCAACAGGAACAGTGAAATAACTGTGGAGGAATAACACTACTAGATGTGCTCTATATTGGGAAAAACTTTGCTCTGGGCACTGATCACACATCGCTCTCTGCCTCCCCAGCATAAAACATATTTTTGAAATCTCGTGCTTCCAGTCAACAACACCAGTGAAATAACTGAGGAAGAAGAATGCTATTTGATTAGCCTTTAATGAGAAAAGTTTCCTCTGTGTGTTGATCACACATCTCATTCTGTCACTCCCAGCTATAGAACTTATTTGAAGGCACTTGCCTCCATTCAACAAGACCAGAGAAATAACTGAGGAATGAAATTGCCTCTTAATATGCTCTTTCTTTGGAAACCAGTATGCTCTGGGTACTGATCATAAATCTCTTTCGTCACTTCCAGCTCTAGAATGTGTTTTTGAAGTCTCTTGCCTCCAGTCAACAGGACCAGAGAAATAACTGAAGAAGAAGAATGCTACTTGGTTTGCTCTCTCCTTGAAAAACAGTGTGCTTTGGGCATTGATCACTCATCTCCTTCTGTCACTCCCGATCTATAGAATGTGTTTTGAAATCTCTTGCACCCAGTCAGCAGGACCAGTGAAATAACTAGGAAGAATAATGCTGTAATGTGTTCTCTAATGGGAAGGCGGTGTGCTCTTGGTGCTGATCACAGATCTCTTTCCATTACTCCCCAGCTATAAAATTTGTTTTTGAGTCTCTTCCTTCCAGTCAACAGCACCAGAGAAATAACTGTTGAAGAATAAAACTACTAGAAGTGCTCAACCTTGGAAAAACAGTTTGCTCGGGCACTGATCACATCTCTCTCTGCCACTCCCAAACTATAGAAGGTGTTTTGAAGTCTTTTGTCTCCAATTATCAGGAGCAGTGAAAAATCTGAGGAAGAAGAATACTACCTAGATCGTGTTCTCCTGGAAATCACTTGCTGGGAGTTAATGACACCTCTCTTTGTTTCATACCACAGCTATGGAATGTGTTTCTGAAGTCTCTTGCCTTCAGTCAACAGCACCAGAGAAATAACTGAGTAAGAAGAATGCTACTTGATATACTCTTTCCTCAGAAAACAGTTTGCTCTGGGTGCAGATTACATTTCTTTCTGTCACTCCCTGCTATAGAATGTGTTTTGAAGTCTCTTGCCTCTAGTCAACAGGACCAGCAAAATAACTGAGGAAGAAGAACGCTTCTTACTCTGCTCTCCTGGGCAAACAGGTTGCCATGGGGCTGATCACACTTCTCTTCCTGTTACTCCCTAGCTATGGAAGGGGTTTCTGAAGTTTTGAGCCTCTAGTTAACAGGACCACTGAAATAAATGAAGAAGAAGATCGCTTCTTAGTCTGCTGTCTCCTGGGCGGGCAGTTAGCTCTAGGTGCTGATCACACACCTCTTTATGTCCTCCACAGCTATAGAACATGTTTTGAAGTTTCTTGCCTCAAGTCAACATGAGTAGTGAAATGACTGAGGAAGAAGAACATTACTTAATGTGCTCTTTCCTGGGAAAACAGTGTGCTGTGGGCATTGATCACAGATCTTTTCTGCCACTGCCGATCTATAAAATGTTTTCAAATCTCTTGCATCCAGTCAGCAGGACCAGTGAAATAACTTATGAAGAAAGATACTTAATGTGCTGTCTACTGGGATAGTGGTCTGCTCTGAGTGTTGATGCCTCATCTCTTACGTCAGTCCCCAGCTATAAAATGTGTTTTGGAATGCTTCGTCAACATTACCAGAGAAAGAATGGTAGTAGAATAATACAAGTAGATGTGCTCTCCTTGGGAAAACAGTTTGCTCTGAGCACTGATTGCCCACCTATCTCTGCCACTCCCCAGCTATAGAAGGTACTATTGAAGTATCTTGCCTCCAGCCAACAGGACCACAGAAATTACTGAGGAAGAAAAATGGTACTTGTGCTCTCTAATGGAAAAAAGTTTGATCTGCCACTGGACACAGATCTCTTTCTGTCACTCTTCGGATATAGAACTTGTTTTGAAGCATCTTCCTCTAATCAACATAAGCAGTGAAATAACTGAGAAAGAAGAACACTACTTTATCTGCTCTCTCCTTGGAAAACAGCTTGCTTTGATCACCGATCACATATTTCTTTCTGTCACTCCATATCTAAATGTCACTCCATATCTATAGAATGTGATTTTGAAGTATCGTGCCTCCAGCCAACATGACAAGTCAAATAACTGAGAAGAAGAGTGCTACTTGATGTGATCTCTCAGCTGAAAACAATTTGAGCTGGGCTCTGATCAGAGAGCTCTTTCTGTCACTCCCAGACATAGAAAGTGTTTTTGAGGACTCTTGCCTCCAGTCTACAATACCACAGAAATACCTGAGGAAGAAAAGCAGCTACTTGATCTGCTCTCTCCTGGGAAAACAGTGTGCTCTGGACATTGATCACAGATCTCTTCTGTCTCTCCCAATCCATAGAACACGTTTTTAAATCTCTTGCATCCAGTCAGCAGGACCAGTGAAACAACTGAGGAAGATGAAAGCTATTTAATGTGTTCATTACTGGGAAAGCAGCATGATCTGGATGTGATCCCAGATCTCTTTACATCACTCTTCAGCTATAAAATGTGTTTTGAAGCGATCTAATTCAGTCAACAGGAAAAGAGAAATAACTGTGGAAGAATAACACTACTAGATGTGCTCTCCATTGGGAAAACACTTTGCTCTGGGCACTGATCACACATCTCTCTGCCACTCCCCAGCAATAAAACACATTTTTGAAGTAACTTGCCCCAGTCAACAACACCAGTGAAATAACTGAGGAAGAAGAATGCTATTTGATTAGCCCTTTAATGAAAAAGTTTCCTCTGTGGTTTGATCACACATCTCATTCATCAATCTCCAGCTATAGAACATATTTGAAGTCTCTTGCCTCCATTCAACAAGACCAGAGAAATAACCCAGGAATTAAATTGCCTCTTAATATGCCTTTTCTTGAGAAGCCAGTGTGCTCTGGGTACTGATCATAAATGTCTTTCTGTCACTTCCAGCTCTAGAATGTGTTTTCAAGTTTCTTGCCTCCAGTCACCAAGACCAGAGAAATAACTTAAGAAAAAGAATGCTACTTGATTTGCTCTCTCCTTGAAAAACAGTGTGCTTTGGGCATTGATCACTCATCTCCTTCTGTCACTCCTGATCTACAGAACGGTGTTTTTGAAATCTCTTACATCCAGTCAGCAGGACCAGTGAAATAATTGAGGAAGAATAATGCTGCTTAATGTGTTCTCTAATGGGAAAGTGGTGTGCTCTTGGTGCTGATCACAGATCTCTTCCATTTCTCCCCAGCTATAACATTTGTTTTTGAAGTCTCTTGCTTCCAGTCAACAGCACCAGAGAAGTAACTGTTGAATAATACTACCAGATGTGCTCAACCTTCGAAACAAAGTTTGCTCTGGGTACTGATCACACATCTCTCTCTGCCACCCCAAGCTATAGAAGGTGTTTTGAAGTCTCATGCCTCCAATTATCAGGAGCAGTGAAAAAATGAGGAAGAAGAATGCTACCTAGATTGCATTCTCCTGGGAAAGCATTTTGATCTGGGAGTTGATGACACCTCTATTTGTGTCACACCACAGCTATAGAATGTGTTTCTGAAGTCTCTTACCTTCAGTCAACAGCACCAGAGAAATAACTGAGTAAGAAGAATGCTACTGATATACTCTCTCTCAGAAAACAGTTTGCTCTGGGTGCAGATTACACATTTCTTTCTGTCACTCTGCTGCTATAGAATGTGTTTTAAAGTCTCCTGCCTCTAGTCAACAGGACCAGCAAAATAACAGAGGAAGAAGAATGCTTCTTACTCTGCTCTCCCCTGGGAAAACAGGTTGCCATGGGGCTGATCCACTTCTCTTCCTGTCACTCCCTAGCTATAGAAGGGGTTTCTGAAGTTTTTGCCTCTAGTTAACAGGACCAGTGAAATAAATGAAGAAGAAGATCGCTTCTTAGTCTGCTGTCTCCTGGGAAAACAGTTAGCTCTAGGTGCTGATCACACATCTCTTAATGTCACTCCACAGCTATACAACATGTTTTTGAAGTTTCTTCCCTCAGGTCAACATGACTACTGGAAATGACTAGGGAAGGCAGACATTACTTAATGTGCTCTTTCCTGGGAAAACAGTGTGCTGTGGGCATTGATCACAGATCTTTTTCTGCCACTGCCGATCTAGAAAATGTGTTTCGAAATCTCTTGCATCCAGTCAGCAGGACCAGTGAAATAACTTATGAAGAAGAAAGATACTTAATGTGCTGTCTACTGGGATAGAGGTCTGCTCTGGGTGTTGATGCCTGATCTCTTTACGTCAATCCCAGCTATAAAATGTGTTTTGGAAGTGTCTTGCTTCCAATCAACATTACCAGAGAAAGAACTGTGGTAGAATAACACTAGTAGATGTGCTCTCCTTGGGAAAACAGTTTGCTCTGAGCACTGATTGCACACTCTCTCTGTCACTCCCCAGCTATAGAAGGTACTATTGAAGTATCTTGCCTCCAGTCAACAGGACCAGAGAAATAACTGAGGAAGAAAAATGGCACTTGTGCTCTCTAATGGAAAAAAGTTTGCTTTGCCACTGGCCTACAGATCTCTTCTGTCACTCTTCAGATATAGAACGTGTTTTTAAAGTCTCTTCCCTCTAATCAACATAAGCAGTGAAATAACAGAAAAGAAGAACACTACTTAATCTGCTCTCTCCTTGGAAAACAGCTCGCTTTGATCACTCATCACATATTTTTTCTGTCACTCCATATCTAAATGTCACTCCGTATCTATAGAATGTGTTTTTGAAGTATCGTGCATCCAGCCAACATGACAAGTCAAATAACTGAGAAAGAAGAAGTGCTACTTGATGGGATCTCTCTGCTGAAACAATTTGCTCTGGGCTCTGACCACAGAGATCTTTCTGTCACTCCCCAGACATAGAATGTGTTTTGAAGTCTCTTGCCTCCAGTCAACAGCACCAGAGAAATAACTGTTAAAGAATAACAGTAAAAGATGTGCTCAACACTGGAAAAATAGTTTGCTCTGGATGCTGATCACAGAGCTTTTTCTGTCACTCCCCAGTCATAGAATGTGTTTTGAGGTCTCTTGCCTCCAGTCAACAATACCAATGAAATACATGAGGAAGAAGAATGCTACTTGATCTGCTCTCTCCTGGAAAACAGTGTGCTCTGGACATTGATCACAGATCTCTTTCTGTCACTCCCAATCTATAGAACGTGTTTTTGAAACCTCTTGCATCCAGTCAGCAGGACCAGTGAAATAACTGAGGAAGATGAAGCTACTTAATGTTCTCACTACTGGGAAAGCAGCATGATCTGGATGCTGATCCCAGATCTCTTTACATCACTCTTCAGCTATAAAATGTGTTTTTGAAGTGATCTGATTCCAGTCGACAGGAAGAGAAATAACTGTGGAAGAATAACACTACTAGATGTGCTCTCCATTGGAAAACACTTTGCTGTGGGCACTGATCACACATCTCTCTCTGCCACTCCCCAGCAATAAAACATGTTTTGGATGTCTCGTGCTCCCAGTCCACAGGACCAGTGAAATAACTTTGGAAGAAGAACGCTATTTGATTAGCTCTTTAATGAGAAAACTGTTTCCTCTGTCAGTTGATCATACATCTCATTCCATCACTCCCCAGCTACAGAACTTATTTGAAGTCTCTTGCCTCCATTCAACAAGACCAGAGAAATAACTGAGGAAAGAAATCACTTCTTAATATGATGTTTCTTGGGAAACCAGTGTGCTCTGGGTGTTGATCATAAATTTCCTTCAGTCAGTTCCAGCACTAGAACCTGTTTTGAAGTCCTGGCCTCTAGTCAACACTATCAGAGAAACAACTGATTAAGAAGAATGCTACTTTTTGTGCTCTCTCCTGGGAAAGCTGAGTGCTCTGGGCAATGATTACACTTCTCTTTTTGTCTCTCCCAAGCTATAGTACATGTTCTTTGAAGTTTTCTCTCCACTACACAGGACCAGTGAAAATACTGAGAAAGAAGATTACTTCTAGTCTCCTATCTCCTCAGAAAAGAGTGTGCTCTAGGCACTGATCACAAATCTCTTTCTGTCATTTCCAGCTCTAGAACATGTTTTGAAGTCTCTTTCCTCTAGTCAACAGGACCAGAGAATAACTGAAGAAGAAGAATGCTACTTTATCTGCTATCTACTGGGAAAACGTCTTGCTCTGTCCACTGATCGCACATTTCTTTCTGTCTCTCCTAGTTATAGATAATCTTTTAAATATCTTGCTAAAGTCAACAGGGCCAGTGAAATAACTGAGGAACAACACTACGACTTAGTGCACACTCCCTGGGAAACCAATTTACTATAGACGTTGTTCACCCAACTCTTTCTGACAGTCCCCACTATACAACATGTTTTGAAGTCTCTTGCTGCCAGTCAACATGTCCAATGAAATAACTGAGGAATAAGAACACTATTTGGTCTGCTCTTTAAGGAAACTGTCTCCTCTCCGCATTGATCACACATCTCTTTCTGTCAATCCCCAGCTATAGAGCGTGTTTTGGAAGTCTCTTGCCTCCAGTCAACAGGACCAGAAAAATAACTGAAGAAGAAGAATGCTACTTGATGCTCTCTCCTGGAAAATAGTGTGCTCTGGACACAGATCACACATCTCTTTCTGTCACTCCCTGCAAAGAATGGGTTTTGAAGTCTCTTGTCTCTAGTAAACAGGACCAGCGAAATAACAGAGGAAGAAGAATGTTTCTTAGTCTCTTCTCCTGGGAAAACAAGTTGCCATCGGGGCAGATCACACATCTCATTCTGTCTCTCCCCAACTATGGAAAGTGTTTTGAAGTCTTTTTCCACTAGTCAATAGGACCTGTGAAAAAACTGATGATGAAAATCTCTTCTTAGTCTGCTGTCTCCTGGGTGCCAATCCCATATCTCTTTCTGTCACTTCCAGCACTAAAATGTGTTTATGAAATCTTTTGCCTCTAGTCATCAGGACCACAGAAACAACTGATTAAGATGAATGCTACTTCATGTGCTCTATCCTGGGAAAGCAGTGAGCTCTGAGCAATGATCACACTTCTTTATGTCTCCCGAGCTACAAAACATATTTGAAGTCTCTAGCCCCAGTAGACAGGACCAGTGAAAAGCTTGGAAGAAGATTGCTTCTTAGCCTGCTATCTCCTCGGAAAATAGTGTGCTCTCAGCATTGATCACAAATCTCTTTCTGTCACTTCTAGCTCTAGAATGTGTCACTGAAGTCTCTTGCCTTCAGTCAAACGGACCAGAGAAATAACTGAAGAAGAAGAATGCTACTTGATTTGCTCTCTCCTGGGAAAATAGTGACCTGTGAAAAATGATTACACATCTCTTTCTGTCACTTCAATCTATAGAACGTGTTTTTGAAATCTCTTGCATCCAGTCAGCAAGACCAGTGAAATAACAGAGGAAGAAGAAAGTTTCTTAATGTGCTCTCTGCTGGAAAGCATGTGATCTGGATGCTGATCCCAGATCTGTTTACATCACTATTCCGCTAAAAATTTGTTTTGAGTGATATGATTCCAGTCAACAGGAAGAGAAAACCTCTGGAAGAATAACACTACTAGATGTGCTCTCCATTGGAAAACACAATGCTCTGGGCACTGATCAACATCTCTCTCTGCCACTCCCCAGCAATAAAACATGTTTTTGAAGTCTCGTGCTCCCAGTCAACAGGACCAGTGAAATAACTGGGGAAGAAGAATGCTATTTGATTAGCCCTTTAATGAAAAAAATGTTTCCTCTGTGCATTGATCACACATCTCATTCCATCACTCCCCAGCTATAGAACTTATTTGAAGTCTCTTGCTTCCATTCAACAAGACCAGAGAAATAACTGAGGAATGAAATTGCCTCTTAATATGCTCTTTCTTGGGGAACCAGTGTGCTCTGGGTGCTGATCATAAATCTCTTTCTGTCACTTCCAGCTCTAGAATGTGTTTTGAAGTCTCTTGCCTCCAGTCAACAGGACCAGAGAAATAACTGAAGAAGAAGAATGCTACTGATTTGCTCTCCTTGAAAAACAGTGTGCTCTGGGCACTGATCACACATCTCTGCCACTCCCCAGCTATAGAAGGAGTTTTTAAGTCTCTTGCCTCCAATTATCAGGAGCAGTGAAAAACTGAGGAAGAAGAATGCTACCTAGATTGCGTTCTCTTGGGAAAGCACTTTGCTCTTGGAGTTCATGACACCTCTCTGTGTCACACCACAGCTAAAGAATGTGTTTCTGAAGTCTCTTACCTTCAGTCAACAGCACCAGAGAAATAACTGAGTAAGAAGAATGCTGCTTGATATACTCATTCCTCAGAAAACAGTTTGCTCTAGGTGCTGATTACACATTTCCTTCTGTCACTCCGCTGCTATAGAATGTGTTTTGAAGTTCTCTTGCCTCTAGTCAACAGGAGCAGCAAAATAACTGAGGAAGAAGAATGCTTCTCACTCTGCTCTCTACCTGGGAAAACAGGCTGCCATGGGGCTGATCACACTTCTCTTCCTGTCACTCCTTAGCTATAGAAGGGGTCTCTGAAGTTTTTGCCTCTAGTTAACAGGACCAGTGAAATAAATGAAGAAGATTGCTTCTTAGTCTGCTGTCTCCTGGGAAAACAGTTAGCTCAGGTGCTGATCACACATCTCTTCAGTCACTCCACAGCTATAGAACATGTTTTGAAGTTTCTTGCCTCAAGTCAACATGACCATTGAAATGACTGAGGAAGAAGAACATTATAATGTGCTCTTTCCTGGGAAAACAGTGTGCTGTGGGCATTGATCCAGATCTTTTTCTGCCACTGTCAATCTGTAAAATGTGTTTCGAATCTCTTGCATCCAGTCAGCAGAAACAGTGAAATAACTTACGAGGAAGAAAGATACTTAATGTGCTGTCTACTGGGATAGAGGTGTCCCTGGTGTTGATGCCAGATCTCCTTAAGTCAATCCCCAGCTATAAAATGTGTTTTGGAAGTGTCTTGCTTCCAGTCAACATTACCAAAGAAAGAACTGTGGTAGAATAACACTAGTAGATGTGCTCCCCTTGGGAAAACAGTTTGCTCTGAGCACTGATTGCACACCTCTCTGCCACTCCCCAGCTATAGAAGGTACTAGTGAAGTATCTTGCTTCCAGTCAACAGCACCACAGAAATAACTGTTAAAGAATAACAATACAAGATATGCTCAACATTGGAAAAATAGTTTGCTCTGGGTGCTGATCACAGAGCTTTTCTGTCACTCCCAGACATAGAATGTGTTTTGAGGACTCTTGCCTCCAGTCAACAATACCAATGAAATACCTGAGTGATGTGCTCTCTCCTGGGAAAACAGTGTGTTCTGGACATTGATCACAGAACTCTTTCTGTCACTCCCAATCTATAGAACGTGTTTTTGAAATCTCTTGCATCCAGTCAGCAGGACCAGTGAAATAACTGAGGAAGATGAAAGCTACTTAACGTGCTCACTACTGGGAAAGCAGCATGATCTGGATGCTGATCCCAGATCTCTTTACATCACTCTTCAGCTATAAAATGTGTTTTTGAAGTGATCTGATTCCACTCGACAGGAAGAGAGAAATAACTGTGGAAGAATAATACTACTAGATGTGTTTCCATTGGGAAAACATTTTGCTCTGGGCACTGATCACACATCTCTCTCTGCCACTCTCCAGCAATAAAACATGTTTTTGAAGTCTCGTACTCCCAGTCCACAGGACCAGTGAAATAACTTTGGAAGAAGAACGCTATTTGATTAGCTCTTTAATGAGAAAACTGTTTCTCTGTGAGTTGATCATACATCTAATTCCATCACTCCCCAGCTACAGAACTTATTTGAAGTCTCTTGCCTCCATTCAACAAGACCAGAGAAATAACTGAGGAATTAAATCGCTTCTAATATGATCTTTCTTGGGAAACCAGTGTGCTCTGGTGCTGATCATAAATTTCCTTCTGTCAGTTCCAGCTCTAGAACCTGTTTTTGAAGTCCCTGGCCTCTAGTCAACACTATCAGAGAAACAACTGATTAAGAAGAATGCTACTTTTTGTGCTCTCTCCTGGGAAAGCTGAGTGCTCTGGGCAATTATTACACTTCTTTTGTCTCTCCCAAGCTATAGCACATGTTCTTTGAAGTTTCTTCCTCCACTACACGGAGCAGTGAAAATACTGAGAAAGAAGATTACTTCTTAGTCTCCTATCTCCTCGAAAAGAGTGTGCTCTAGGCACTGATCACAAATCTCTTTCTGTCATTTCCAGCTCTAGAACATGTTTATGAAGTCTCTTTCCTCTAGTCAACAGGACCAGAGAAATAACTGAAGAAGAAGAATGCTACTTGATCTGCTATCTACTGGGAAAAGTCTTGTTCTGTCCACTGATTGCACATTTCTTTCTGTCTCTCCCTAGTTATAGATAATCTTTTAAATATCTTGCTAAAGTCAACAGGGCCAGTGAAATAACTGAGGAACAACAGTACGACTTAGTGTACATTCCCTGGAAAACAATTTACTATAGACGTTGTTCACCCAACTCTTTCTGACAGTCCCCACTATACAACATGTTTTTGAAGTCTCTTGCTGCCAGTCAACATGTCCAGTGAAATAACTGAGGAATAAGAACGCTATTTGGTCTGCTCTTTAGGGGAAAACTGTCCTCTCCGCATTGATCACACATCTCTTTCTGTCTCCCCAGCTATAGAACGTGTTTTGGAAGTCTCTTGCCTCCAGTCAACAGGACCAGAAAAATAACTGAAGAAGAAGAATGCTACTTGATATGCTCTCTCTTGGAAAATAGTGTGCTCTGGACACAGATCACACATCTCTTTCTGTCACTCCTGCAAAAGAATGGGTTTTTGAAGTCTCTTGTCTCTAGCAAATAGGACCAGCGAATAACAGAGGAAGAAGAATGTTTCTTAGTCTCTTCTCCCTGGGAAAACAGGTTGCCATCGGGGCAGATCACACATCTCATTCTGTCTCTCCCCAACTATGGAAAGTGTTTTGAAGTCTTTTTCCACAGTCAATAGGACCTGTGGAAAAAACTGATGATGAAAATCTCTTCATAGTCTGCTGTCTCCTGGGTGCCAATCCCATATCTCTTTCTGTCACTTCCAGCACTAAAATGTGTTTATGAAATCTTTGCCTCTAGTCATCAGGACCACAGAAACAACTGATTAAGATGAATGCTACTTCATGTGCTCTATCCTGGGAAAGCAGTGAGCTCTGAGCAATGATCACACTTCTCTTTATGTCTCCCGAGCTACAAAACATATTTGAAGTCTCTTGCCCCAGTAGACAGGACCAGTGAAAAGCTTGGAAGAAGATTACTTCTTAGTCTGCTATCTCCTCGAAAATAGTGTGCTCAGCATTGATCACAAATCTCTTTCTGTCACTTCTAGCTCTAGAATGCGTATTGAAGTCTCTTGCCTTCAGTCAAAGGACCATAGAAATAACTGAAGAAGAAGAATGCTACTTGATTTGCTCTCTCCTGGGAAAATAGTGACCTGTGAAAATGATTACACATCTCTTTCTGTCACTTCCAATCTATAGAACGTGTTTTTGAAATCTCTTGCATCCAGTCAGCAAGACCAGTGAAATAACAGAGGAAGAAGAAAGTTTCTTAATGTGCTCTCTGCTGGAAAGCAGTGTGATCTGGATGCTGATCCCAGATCTGTTAACATCACTCTTCCGCTAAAAACTTGTTTTTGAAGTGACATGATTCCAGTCAACAGGAAGAGAAAACCTCTGGAAGAATAACACTACTAGATGTGCTCTCCATTGGGAAAACACAATGCTCTGGGCACTGATCATATCTCTCTCTGCCACTCCCCAGCAATAAAACATGTTTTTGAAGTCTCGTGCTCCCAGTCAACAGGACCAGTGAAATAACTGGGGAAGAAGAATGCTATTTGATTAGCCCTTTAATGAAAAAATGTTTCCTCTGTGCATTGATCACACATCTCATTCCGACACTCCCCAGCTATAGAACTTATTTGAAGTCTCTTGCTTCCATTCAACAAGACCCCAGAAATAACTGAGGAATGAAATTGCCTCTTAATATGCTCTTTCTTGGGGAACCAGTGTGCTCTGGGTGCTGATCATAAATCTCTTTCAGTCACTTCCAGCTCTAGAATGTGTTTTTGAAGTCTCTGCCTCCAGTCAACAGGACCAGAGAAATAACTGAAGAAGAAGAATGCTACTGATTTGCTCTCTCCTTGAAAACAGTGTGCTCTGGGCACTGATCACACATCTCTCTCTGCCACTCCCCAGCTATAGAAGGAGTTTTTGAAGTCTCTTGCCTCCAATTATCAGGAGCAGTGAAAAACTGAGGAAGAAGAATGCTACCTAGATTGCATCTTTGGGAAAGCACTTTGCTCTTGGAGTTCATGACACCTCTCTGTGTCACACCACAGCTAAAGAATGTGTTTCTGAAGTCTCTTACCTTCAGTCAACAGCACCAGAGAAATAACTGAGTAAGAAGAATGCTGCTTGATATACTCATTCCTCAGAAAACAGTTTGCTCTAGGTGCTGATTACACATTTCCTTCTGTCACTCCGCTGCTATAGAATGTGTTTTGCAGTCTCTTGCCTCTAGTCAACAGGACCAGCAAAATAACTGAGGAAGAAGAATGCTTCTCACTCTGCTCTCTACCTGGGAAAACAGGTTGCCATGGGGGCTGATCACACTCTCTTCCTGTCACTCCTTAGCTATTGAAGGGGACTCCAAAGTTTTTGCCTCTAGTTAACAGGACCAGTGAAATAAATGAAGAAGAAGATTGCTTCTTAGTCTGCTGTCTCCTGGGAAAACAGTTAACTCTAGGTGCTGATCACACATCTCTTTATGTCACTCCACAGCTATAGAACATGTTTTGAAGTTTCTTGCCTCAAGTCAACATGACCAGTGAAATGACTGAGGAAGAAGAACATTACTTAATGTGCTCTTTCCTGGGAAAACAGTGTGCTGTGGGCATTGATCACAGATTTTTTCTGCCACTGCCAATCGTAAAATATGTTTTGAAATCTCTTGCATCCAGTCAGCAGGACCAGTGAAATAACTTACGAGGAAGAAAGATACTTAATGTGCTGTCTATGGATAGAGGTGTCCCTGGTGTTGATGCCAGATCTCCTTAAGTCAATCCCTAGCTATAAAATGTGTTTTGGAAGTGTCTTGCTTCCAGTCAACATTACCAAAGAAAGAACTGTGGTAGAATAACACTAGTAGATGTGCTCCCCCTTGGGAAAACAGTTTGCTCTGAGCACTGATTGCACACTCTCTCTGCCACTCCCCAGCTATAGAAGGTACTAGTGAAATATCTTGCTTCCAGTCAACAGCACCAGAGAAATAACTGTGTTAAAGAATAACAATACAAGATATGCTCAACATTGAAAAATAGTTTGCTCTGGGTGCTGATTGCAGAGCTTTTTCTGTCACTCCCAGACAATAGAATGTGATTTTGAGGTCTCTTGCCTCCAGTCAACAATACCAATGAAATACCTGAGGAAGAAGAATGCTACTTGATCTACTCTCTCCTGGGAAAACAGTGTGCTCTGGACATTGATCACAGAACTCTTTCTGTCACTCCCAATCTATAGAACGTGTTTTTGAAATCTCTTGCATCCAGTCAGCAGGACCAGTGAAATAACTGAGGAAGATGAAAGCTACTTAACGTGCTCACTACTGGGAAAGCAGCATGATCTGGATGCTGATCCCAGATCTCTTTACATCACTCTTCAGCTATAAAATGTGTTTTGAAGTGATCTGATTCCACTTGACAGGAAGAGAGAAATAACTGTGGAAGAATAATACTACTAGATGTGCTCTCCATTGGGAAAACATTTTGCTCTGGGCACTGATCACACATTCTCTCTGCCACTCTCCAGCAATAAAACATGTTTTTGAAGTCTCGTCTCCCAGTCCACAGGACCAGTGAAATAACTTTGGAAGAAGAGCTATTTGATTAGCTCTTTAATGAGAAAACTGTTTCCTCTGTGAGTTCATCATACATCTAATTCCATCACTCCCCAGCTACAGAACTTATTTGAAGTCTCTTGCCTCCATTCAACAAGACCAGAGAAATAACTGAGGAATTAAATCGCTTCAATATGATCTTTCTTGGGAAACCAGTGTGCTCTGGTGCTGATCATAAATTTCTCTGTCAGTTCCAGCTCTAGAACCTGTTTTTGAAGTCCCTGGCATCTAGTCAACCATATCATAGAAACAACTGATTAAGAATAATGCTACTTTTGTGCCTCTCCTGGGAAAGCGAGTGCTCTGGGCAATGATTACACTTCTCTTTTGTCTCTCCCAAGCTATAGCACATGTTCTTTGAAGTTTCTTCCCTCCACTACACAGGAGCACTGAAAATACTGAGAAAGAAGATTACTTCTTAGTCTCCTATCTCCGGAAAAGAGTGTGCTCTAGGCACTGATCACAAATCTCTTTCTGTCATTTCCAGCTCTAGAACATGTTTTGAAGTCTTTTTCCTCTAGTCAACAGGACCAGAGAAATAACTGAAGAAGAAGAAGAATGCTACTTGATCTGCTATCTACTGGGAAAACGTCTTGCTCTGTCCACTGATCGCACATTTCTTTCTGTCTCTCAATAGTTATAGATAATCTTTTTAAATCTCTTGCTAAAGTCAACAGGGCCAGTGAAATAACTGAGGAAAACAGTACGACTTAGTGTACAATCTCCTGGGAAAACAATTTACTTTAGACGTTGTTCACCCAACTCTTTCTGACAGTCCCCACTATACAACATGTTTTGAAGTCTCTTGCTGCCAGTCAACATGTCCAGTGAAATAACTGAGGAAGAAGAACTCTATTTGGTCTGCTCTTTAAGGGGAAAACTGTCACCTCTCAGCATTGATCACACATCTCTTTCTGTCACTCCCCAGCTATAGAACGTGTTTTGGAAGTCTCTTGCCTCCAGTCAACATGACCAGAAAAATAACTGAAGAAGAAGAATGCTACTTGATTTGCTCTCTCCTGGGAAAATAATGTGCTCTGGACACAGATCACACATCTCTTTCTGTCACTCCCTGCAAAAGAATGGGTTTTGAAGTCTCTTGTCTCTAGTAAACAGGACCAGCGAAATAACAGAGGAAGAAGAATGCTTCTTAGTCTCTTCATCCCTGGGAAAACAGGTTGCCATCGGGGCTGATCACACATCTCTTTCTGTCTCTCCCCAGCTTTGAATGTGTTTTGAAGTCTTTTTCAGCTAGTCAATAGGACCTGTGAAAAACTGATGACGAAAATCTCTTCGTAGTCTGCTGTCTCCTGGTGCCAATCACATATCTCTTTCTGTCACTTCCAGCACTAGAATGTGTTTTGAAATCTTTTGCCTCTAGTCATCAGGACCACAGAAACAACTGATTAAGATGAATGCTACTTCATGTGCTCTATCCTGGGAAAGCAGTGTGCTCTGAGCAATGATCACACTTCTCTTTATGTCTCTCCCAAGCTACAGAACATATTTGACGTCTCTTGCCCCAGTAGACAGGACCAGTGAAAAGCTTAGGAAGAAGATTACTCGTAGTCTGCTATCTCCTCGGAAAACAGTGTGCTTCAGCACTGATCACAAATCTCTTTCTGTCATTTCCAGCTCTAGAATGTGTTTTGAAGTCTTTTTCCTCTAGTCAATAGGACCAGAGAAATAACTGAAGAAGAAGAATGCTACTTGATCTGCTATCTACTTGGAAAACGCTCTTGCTCTGTCCACTGATCGCACATTTCTTTCTGTCTCTCCCTAGTTATAGATAATCTTTTTAAATCTCTTGCTAAAGTCAACAGGGCCAGTGAAATAACTGAGGAAAACAGTATGACTTAGTGTACAATCTCCTGGGAAAACAATTTACTATAGACGTTGTTCACCCAACTCTTTCTGACAGTCCCCCACTATACAACATGTTTTGAAGTCTCTTGCTGCCAGTCAACATGTCCAGTGAAATAACTGAGGAAGAAGAACTCTATTTGGTCTGCTCTTTAAGGGAAAACTGTCACCTCTCTGCTTTGATCACACATCTCATTCTGTCAATCCCCAGCTATAGAACGTGTTTTGGAAGTCTCTTGACTCCAGTCAACAGGACCAGAAAAATAACTGAAGAAGAAGAATGCTACTTGATTTGCTCTCTCCTGGGAAAATAGTGTGCTCTGGACACAGATCACACATCTCTTCTCTGTCACTCCCTGCAAAAAATGGGTTTTGAAGTCTCTTGTCTCTAGTAAACAGGACCAGTGAAATAACAGAGGAAGAAGAATGCTTCTTAGTCACTTCTCCCTGGGAAAACAGGTTGCCATCGGGGCAGATCACACATCTCTTTCTGTCTCTCTCCAGTTTTGGAATGTGTTTTTGAAGTCTTTTCCACTAGTCAATAGGACCTGTGAAAAACTGATGATGAAAATCTCTTCGTAGTCTGCTGTCTCCTGGTGCTAATCACATATCTCTTTCTGTCACTTCCAGCACTAGAATGTGTTTTGAAATCTTTGCCTCTAGTCATCAGGATCACAGAAACAACTGATTAAGATGAATGCTACTTCATGTGCTCTATCCTGGGAAAGCAGTGTCTTCTGAGCAATGATCACACTTCTCTTTATGTCTCTTCTGAGCTACAGAACATATTTGAAGTCTCTTGCCCCAGTAGACAGGACCAGTGAAAAGCTTAGGAAGAAGATTACTTCTAGTCTGCTATCTCCTCGGAAAACAGTGTGCTCTCAGCATTGATCACAAATCTCTTTCTGTCACTTCTAGCTCTAGAATGTGTCACTGAAGTCTCTTGCCTTCAGTCAAAAGGACCAGAGAATAACTGAAGGAGAAGAATGCTACTTGATTTGCTCTCTCCTGGGAAATAGTGTCCTGTGAACAGTGATCACAAATCTCTTCTGTCACTCCCAATCTATAGAACGTGTTTTTGAAATCTCTTGCATCCAGTCAGCAAGACCAGTGAAATAACAGGGAAGAAGAAAGTCTTAATGTGCTCTCTGCTCGAAAGCAGTGTGATAAGGATGCTGATCCCAGATCTCTTTACATCACTCTTCAGTTATAAAATGTCTTTTGAAGTGATTTGATTCCAGTCAACAGGAAGAAAGAAATAACTGTGGAAGAATAACACTACTAGATGTGCTCTCCATTGGGAAAACACTTTGCTCTGGGCACTGATCACACATCTCTCTCTGCCACTCCCCAGCAACAAAACATGTTTTGAAGTCTCGCACTCTAGTCAACAGGACCAGTGAAATAACTGAGGAAGAAGAACGCTATTTGATTAGCTCTTTAATGAAAAAATGTTTCCTCAGTGCATTGATCACATCTCATACCATCACTCCCCAGCTATAGAACTTATTTGAAGTCTCTTGCTTCCATTCAACAAGACCAGAGAAATAACTGAGGAATGAAATTGCCTCTTAATATGCTCTTTCTTGGGAAACCAGTGTGCTCTGGGTGCTGAGCATAAATGTCTTCTGTCACTTTCAGCTCTAGAATGTGTTTTGAAGTCTCTTGCCACCAGTCAAACTGAAGAAGAAGAATGCTACTTGATTTGCTTTCTACTTGAAAGCAGTGTGTTTGAGCATTAATCACTCATCTCCTTCTGTCACTCCCGATCTATAGAACATGTTTTGAAATCTCTTGCATCCAGTCAGGAAGACCAGTGAAATAACTGAGGAAGAATAATGCTACTTAATGTGTTCTCTAATGGGAAAGCAGTGTGCTCTTGGTGCTGATCACAGATCTCTTTCCATTATTCCCAGCTTTAAAATTTGTTTTTCAAGTCTCTTGTTTCCAGTCAACAGCACCAGAGAAATAACTGTTGAAGATTAACATTACTAGATGTGCTCAACCTTGGAAACAGTTTGCTCTGGGCACTGATTGCACATCTCTCTCTGCCACTCCCCAGCTACAGAAGGTGTTTTTGAAGCCTCTTGCCTCCAATTATCAGAAGAAGTGAAAACTTAGGAAGAAGAATGCTACCTAGATTACATTCTCCTTGGAAAGCACTTTGCTCTGGGTGCTGATTACACATGTCTTTCTGTCACTCCACTTCTACAGAATGTGTTTTTGAAGACTCTTGCCTCTAGTCAACAGGACCAGCAAAATAACTGAGGAAGAAGAATGCTTCATACTCTGCTCTCCCTGGGAAAACAGGTTGCCATTGAGGCTGATCACACTTCTCTTCCTGTCACTGCTTAACTATAGAAGGGGTTTCTGAAGATTTTGCCTCTAGTTAACAGGACCACTGAAATAAATGAAGAAGAAGATCGCTTGTGTCTGCTGTCTCCTGGGAAAACAGTTAGCTCTAGCTGCTGATCACACATCTCTTTATTTCACTCCACAGCTATACAACATGTTTTTGAAGTTTCTTCCCTCAAGTCAGCATGACCAGTGAAATGACTGAGGAAGAAGATCGTCATTTAATGTGCTCTACCCTGGGAAAACAGTGTGCTGCGGGCATTGATCACAGATCTTTTTCTGCCACTGCCGATCTCTAAAATGTGTTTTCAAAATCTCTTGTATCCAGTCAGCAGGACCAGTGAAACAACGTATGAAGAAGAAAGATACTTAATGTGATGTCCACTGGGAAAGAGGTGTGCTCTGGGTGTTGATGCCAGATCTCTTTATGTCAATCCCCAGCTATAAAATGTGTTTTGAAGTGTCTTGCTTCCAGTCAACAGGACCAGAGAAAGAACTGTGGTAGAATAACTCTTTTAGATGTGCTCTCCTTGGAAAAACAGATTGCTCTGGGCACTGATCACACACCTCTCTCTGCCACTCCCAGCTATAGAAGGTACTATTGAAGTATTTTGCCTCCAGTCAACAGGACCATTGAAATAACTGAGGAAGAATAATGGTACTTGATGTGGTCTCTAATGGAAAAAAGTTTGCTCTGCCACTGGCCACAGATCACTTTCTGTCACTCTTCAGATATAGAACATGTTCTTGAAGCCTCTTCCCTCTAATCAACATAAGCAGTGAAATAACTGAGAAAGATGAAAGCTACTTAATGTGCTCACTGCTGGGAAAGCAGCATGATCTGGATGCTGATCCAAGATCTCTTTACATCACTGTTCAGCTATAAAATGTGTTTTGAAGTGATTTAATTCCAGTCAACAGGAACAGAGAAATTACTGTGGAAGAATAACACTACTAGATGTGCTCTCCCTTGGGAAAACACTTTCCTCTGGGCACTGACACACATCTCTCTCTGCCACTCCCCAGGAATAATACATATTTTGAACTCTCATGCTCCCAGTCAACAGGACCATTGAAATAACTGAGGAAGAAGAACGATATTTGATTAGCTCTTTAATGAGAAAACCGTTTCCTCTGTGCGTTGATCATACATCTCATTCCATCACACCCCATCTACAGAACTTATTCAAGTCTCTTGCCTCCATTCAACAAGACCAGAGAAATAACTGAGGAATTAAATTGCTTCTTAATATGCACTTTCTTGGGAAACCAGTGTGCTCTGGGTGCTGATCATAAGTATCTTTCTGTCAGTTCCAGCTCTAGAACCTGTTTTTGGAGTCCCTGGCCTCTAGTCAACACTATCAGAGAAACAACTGATTAAGAAGAATGCTACTTTATGTGCTCTGTCCTGGGAAAGCCAAGTGCTCTGAGCAATGATTACACTTCTCTTTTGTCTCTCCCAAGCTATAGTACATGTTCTTTGAAGTTTCTTTTCTCTCACTACACAGGACCAGTGAAAATACTGAGAAAGAAGATTACTTCTTAGTCTCCTATCTCCTCGGAAAAGAGAGTGCTCTAGGCACTGATCACAAATCACTTTCTGTCATTTCCAGCTCTAGAACATGTTTTTGAAGTCTCTTTCCTCTAGTCAACAGGACCAGAGAAATAACTGAAGAAGAAGAATGCTACTTGATCTGCTATCTACTGGGAAAACGTCTTGCTCTGTCCACTGATCGCACATTTCTTTCTCTCTCTCCTAGTTATAGATAATCTTTTTAAATCTCTTGCTAAAGTCAAGGGCCAGTGAAATAACTGAGGAAAAACAGTACGACTTAGTGTACACTCCTGGGAAAACAATTTACTATAGACGTTGTTCACCCAACTCTTTCTGACAGTCCCCACTGTACAACATGTTTTGAAGTCTCTTGCTGCCAGTCAACATGTCCAGTGAAATAACTGAGGAAGAAGAATGCTATTTGGTCTGCTCTTTAAGGGAAAACTGTCTCTCTCTGCATTGATCACACATCTCTTTCTGTCGCTCCCCAGCTATAGAACGTGTTTTGGAAGTCTCTTGCCTCCAGTCAACAGGACCAGAAAAATAACTGAAGAAGAAGAATGCTACTTCATTTGTCTCTCCTGGGAAAATAGTGTGCTCTGGACACAGATCACACATCTCTTTCTGTCACTCCACTGCAAAAGTATGGGTTTTGAAGTCTCTTGTCTCTAGTAAACAGGACCAGGAAATAACAGAGGAAGAAGAATGCTTCTTAGTCTCTTCTCCCATGGGAAAACAGGGTTGCCATCGGGCAGATCACACATCTCTTTCTGTCTCTCCCCATCTATGGAATGTGTTTTTGAAGTCTTTTTCCACTAGTCAATAGGACCTGTGAAAAACTGATGATGAAAATCTCTTCGTAGTCTGCTGTCTCCTGGGTACCAATCACATATCTCTTTCTGTCACTTCCAGCACTAGAATGTGTTTATGAAATCTTTTGCCTCTAGTCATCAGGACCACAGAAACACCTGATTAAGATGAATGCTACTTCATGTGCTCTCTCCTGGGAAAGCAGTGTGCTCTGAGCAATGATCACACTTCTCTTTATGTCTCTCCAAGCAACAGAACATATTTGAAGTCTCTTGCTCCAGTAGACAGAACCAGTGAAAAAGCATGGAAGAAGATTACTTCTAGTCTGCTATCTCCTCAGAAAATAGTGAGCTCTCAGCATTGATCAGAAAGCTCTTTCTGTCACTTCTAGCTCTAGAATGTGTCACTGAAGTCTCTTGCCTTCAGTCAAAAGGACCAGAAAAATAATTGAAGAAGAAGAATGCTACTTGATTTGCTCTCTCCTGGGAAAATAGTGTCCTGTGAACAATGATCACACATCTCTTTCTGTCACTCCTAATCTATAGAACGTGTTTTGAAATCTCTTGCATCCAGTCAGCAAGACCAGTGAAATAACAGAGGAAGAAGAAAGCTTTAATGTGCTCTCTGCTCAGAAAGCAGTGTGATCTGGATGCTGATCCAAGATCCCTTTACATCACTCTTCAATTATAAAATGTGTTTTGAAGTTATTTGATTCCAGTCAACAGGAAGAGAGAAATAACTGTGGAAGAATAACACTACTAGATATGCTCTCGTTTGGAAAACACTTTGCTCTGGACACTGATCACACATCTCTCTGCCACTCCCCAGAAATAAAACATGTTTTGAAGTCTCGTGCTCCCAGTCAACAGAACCAGTGAAATAACTGAGGAAGAAGAACGCTATTTGATTAGCTCTTTAATGAAAAAATGTTTCCTCAGTGCGTTGATCACACATCTCATTCCATCACTCCCCAGCTATAGAACTTATTTGAAGTCTCTTGCTTCCATTCAACAAGACCAGAGAAATTACTGAGGAATGAAATTGCCTCTTAATATGCTCTTTCTTGGGAAACGAGTGTGCTCTGGGTGCTGATCATAAATCTCTATCTGTCACTTTCAGCTCTAGAATGTGTTTATGAAGTCTCTTGCCACCAGTCAAACTGAAGAAGAAGAATGCTACTTGATTTGTTTTCTACTTGAAAAGCAGTGTGCTTTGGGCATTAATCACTCATCTCCTTCTGTCACTCCTGATCTATAGAACATGTTTTGAAATCTCTTGCATCCAGTCAGGAGGACCAGTGAAATAACTGAGGAAGAATAATGCTACTTAATGTGTTCTCTAATGGGAAAGCAGTGTGCTCTTGGTGCTGATCACAGATCTCTTTCCATTATTCCCAGCTTTAAAATTTGTTTTCAAGTCTCTTGCTTCCAGTCAACAGCACCAGAGAAATAACTGTTGAAGATTAACATTACTAGATGTGCTCAACCTTCAAAAACAGTTTGCTCTGGGCACTGATCACACATCTCTCTCTGCCACTCCCCAGCTATAGAAGGTGTTTTGAAGTCTCTTGCCCAATTATCAGAAGAAGTGAAAAACTGAGGAAGAAGAATGCTACCTAGATTACGTTCTCCTTGGAAAGCACTTTGCTCTGGGTGCTGATTACACATGTCTTTCTGTCACTCCACTTCTATAGAATGTGTTTTGAAGACTCTTGTCTCTAGTCAACAGGACCAGTAAAATAACTGAGGAAGAAGAATGCTTCATACTCTGCTCTCCTCCTGGGAAAACAGGTTGCCATTGAGGCTGATCACACTTCTTCCTGTCACTGCTTAGCTATAGAAGGAGTTTCTGAAGTTTTTGCCTCTAGTTAACAGGACCACTGAAATAAATGAAGATGAAGATCACTTCTTAGTCTGCTGTCTCCTGGGAAAACTGTTAGCTCTAGCTGCTGATCACACATCTCTTTATGTCACTCCACAGCTATACAACATGTTTTGAAGTTTCTTCCCTCAAGTCAACATGACCAGTGAAATGACTGAGGAAGAAGAACGTCATTTAATGTGCTCTACCCTGGGAAAACAGTGTGCTGCGGGCATTGATCACAGATCTTTTCTGCCACTGCCGATCTCTAAAATGTGTTTTCAAAATCTCTTGCATCCAGTCAGGAGGACCAACGTGAAACAACGTATGAAGAAGAGAATACTTAATGTGATGTCCACTGGGAAAGAGGTGTGCTCTGGGTGTTGATGCCAGATCTCTTTACGTCAATCCCCAGCTATAAAATGTGTTTTGAAGTGTCTTGCTTCCAGTCAACAGGACCAGAGAAAAACTGAGGTAGAATAACTCTGGTAGATGTGCTCTCCTTGGAAAAACAGATTGCTCTGGGCACTGATGACACACCTCTCTGCCACTCCCCAGCTATAGAAGGTACTATTGAAGTATTTTACCTCCAGTCAACAGGACCATTGAAATAACTGAGGAAGAAAAACGGTACTTGTTGTGGTCTCTAATGGAAAAAGTTTGCTCTGCCACTGGCCACAGATCTCTTTCTGTCACTCTTCATATATAGATTGTGTTCTTGAAGCCTCTTCCTCTAATCAACATAAGCAGTGAAATAACAGAGGAAGAAGAAAGTTTCTTAATGTGCTCTCTGCTTGAAAGCAGTGTGATCTGGATGCTGATCCCAGATCTGTTTACATCACTCTTCAGCTAAAAATGTGTTTTTGAAGTGATATGATTCCAGCCAGCAGGAAGAGAGAAATAACTGTGGAAGAATAACTCTACTAGATGTGCTCTCCATTGAGAAAACACTTTGCTCTGGGCACTGATCACACATCTCTCTGCCACTCCCCAGCAATAAAACATGTTTTGAAGTCTCGTGCTCCCAGTCAACAGGACCAGTGAAATAACTGAGGAAAAGAATGCTATTTGATTAGCCCTTTAATGAAAAATGTTTCCTCTGTGCGTTGATCACACATCTCATTCCGTCACTACCCAGCTATAGAACTTATTTGAAATCTCTTGCTTCCATTCAACAAGACCAGAGAAATAACTGAGGAAAGAAATTGCCTCTTAATATGCTCTTTCTTGGGGAACCAGTGTGCTCTGGGTGCTGATCATAAATCTCTTTCTGTCACTTCCAGCTCTAGAATATGTTTTTGAAGTCTCTTGCCTCCAGTCATCAGGACCAGAGAAATAACTGAGAAGAAGAATGCTACTTGATTTGCTCTCTCCTTGAAAAACAGATTGCTTTGGGCATTGATCACTCATCTCCTTCTGTCACTCCCGATCTATAGAACGTGTTTTTTGAAATCTCTTGCATCCAGTCAGCAGGACCAGTGAAACAACTGAGGAAGAATAACCCTACATAATGTGTTCTCTATTGGGAAAGTGATGTGCACTTGGTGCTGATCACAGATCTCTTTCCATTACTCCCCAGATATAAAATTTGTTTTTAAGTCTCTTGCTTCCAGTCAACAGCACCAGAGAAATAACTGTTGAAGAATAACACTACTAGATGTGCTCAACCTTGAAAAAACTGTTTGCTCTGGGCACTGATCACGCATCTCTCTCTGCCAGTCCCCAGCTATAGAAGGTGTTTTGATGTCTCTTGCCTCCAGTTATCAGGAGCAGTGAAAAACTAGGAAGAAGAATGCTACCTAGATTGCGTTCTCTTGGGAAAGCACTTTGCTCTTGGAGTTCATGACACCTCTCTGTGTCACACCACAGCTATAGAATGTGTTTCTGAAGTCTCTTACCTTCAGTCAACAGCACCAGAGAAATAACTGAGTAAGAAGAATGCTACATGATAAACTCTTTCCTCAGAAAACAGTTTGCTCTGGGTGCTGATTACACATTTCTTTCTGTCACTCCCCTGCTATAGAATGTGTTTTTGAAGTCTCTTGCCTCTAGTCAACAGGACCAGCAAAATAACTGAGGAAGAAGAATGCTTCTCACTCTGCACTCCACCTGGGAAAACAGGTTGCCATAGGGATGATCCCACTTCTTCCTGTCACTCCTTAGCTATAGAAGGGGTCTCTGAAGTTTTTGCCTCTAGTTAACAGGACCAGTGAAATAAATAAAGAAGAAGATTGCTTTAGTCTGCTGTCTCCTGGGAAAACAGTTAGCTCTAGGTGCTGATCACACATCTCTTTATGTCACTCCACAGCCATAAAACATGTTTTGAAGTTTCTTGCCTCAAGTCAACATGACCAGTGAAATGACTGAGGAAGAAGAACATTACTTAATGTGCTCTTTCCTGGGAAACAGTGTGCTGTGGGCATTGACCACAGATCTTTTCTGCCACTGCCAATCTGTAAAATGTGTTTAGAAATCTCTTGCATCCAGTCAGCAGGACCAGTGAAATAACTTATGAAGAAGAAAGATACTTAATGTGCTGTCTACTGGGATAGTGTGCTCTGGGTGTTGATGCCAGATCTCTTTATGTCAATCCCCAGCTATAAATGTGTTTTGGAAGTTTCTTGCTTCTAGTCAACATTACCAGAGAAAGAACTGTGGTAGAATAACACTAGTAGATGTGCTCTCCTTGGGAAAACAGTTTGCTCTGAGCACTGATTGCACACCTCTCTGCCACTCCCCAGCTATAGAAGGTACTATTGAAGTATCTTGCCTCCAGTCAACAGGACCAGAGAAATAACTGAGGAAGAAAAATGGTACTTGTGCTCTCTAATGGAAAAAAGTTTGCTATGCCACTGGCCACAGATCTCTTTCTGTCACTCTTCAGATATAGAACGTGTTTTTAAAGTCTCTTCCTCTAATCAACATTAGCAGTGAAATAACAGAGAAAGAAGAACACTACTTAATCTGCTCTCTCCTTGGAAAACAGCTCGCTTTGATCACTCATAACATATTTTTTCTGTCACTACATAGCTAAATGTCACTCAGTATCTATAGAATGTGTTTTGAAGTATCGTGCATCCAGCCAACATGACAAGTCAAATAACTGAGAAAGAAGAGTGCTACTTGATGGAATATCTCAGTTGAAAGAATTTTTCTGGGCTCTGACCAAAGAGATCTTTCTGTCACTCCCCAGACATAGAATGTGTTTTGAAGTCTCTTGCCTCCAGTCAACAACACCAGAGAAATAACTGTTAAAGAATAACAATACAAGATGTGCTCAACATTGGAAAAATAATTTGCTCTGGGTGCTGATCACAGAGCTTATTCTGTCACTCCCCAGACATAGAATGTGTTTTTGAGGTCTCTTGCCTCCAGTCAACAATACCAATGAAATACCTGAGGAAGAAGAATGCTACTTGATCTGCTCTCTCCTGGGAAAACAGTGTGCTCTGGACATTGATCACAGATCTCTTTCTGTCACTCCCAATCTATAGAATGTGTTTTTGAAATCTCTTGCATCCAGTCAGCAGGACCAGTGAAATAACTGAGGAAGATGAAAGCTACTTAATGTGCTCACTACTGGGAAAGCAGCATGATCTGGATGCTGATCCCAGATCTCTTTACATCACTCTTCAGCTATAAAATGTGTTGTTGAAGTGATCTGATTACACTCGACAGGAGAGAGAAATAATTGTGGAAGAATAACACTACTAGATGTGCTCTCCATTGGGAAAACACTTTGATCTGGGCACTGATCACACATCTCTCTGCCACTCCCCAGCAATAAAACATGTTTTTGAAGTCCCGTGCGCCCAGTCCACAGGACCAGTGAAATAACTGAGGAAGAAGAACACTATCTGATTAGCTCTTTAATGAGAAAACTGTTTCCTCTGTCAGTTGATCATACATCTCATTCCATCACTCCCCAGCTACAGAACTTATTTGAAGTCTCTTGCCTCCATTCAACAAGACCAGAGAAATAACTGAGGAATGAAATTGCTTCTTAATATGATCTTTCTTGGTAAACCAGTGTGTTCTGGGTGCTGATCATAAATCTCCTTCTGTCAGTTCCAGCTCTAGAACCTGTTTTTGAAGTCTCTGGCCTCTAGTCAACACTATCAGAGAAACAACTGATTAAGAAGAATGTTACTTATGTGCTCTCTCCTGGGAAAGCCGAGAGCTCTGGGCAATTATTACACTTCTTTTGTCACTCCCAAGCTATAGTACATGTTCTTTGAAGTTTCTTCTCTCCACTACACAGGACCAGTGAAAATACTGAGAAAGAAGATTACTTCTTAGTCTCCTATCTCCTCGAAAAGAGTGTGCTCTAGGCACTGATCACAAATCTCTTTCTGTCATTTCCAGCTCTAGAACATGTTTTGAAGTCTCTTTCCTCTAGTCAACAGGACCAGAGAAATAACTGAAGAAGAAGAATGCTACTTGATCTGCTATCTACTTGGAAAACGTCTTGCTCTGTCCACTGATCGCACATTTCTTTCTGTCTCTCCCTAGTTATAGATAATCTTTTTAAATCTCTTGCTAAAGACAACAGGGCCAGTGAAATAACTGAGGAAAAACAGTACGACTTAGTGTACACTCTCAAGGAAAACAATTTACTATAGACGTTGTTCACCCAACTCTTTCTGATAGTCCCCACTATACAACATGCTTTGAAGTCTCTTGCTGCCAGTCAACATGTCCAGTGAAATAACTGAGGAAGAAGAACACTATTTGGTCTGCTCTTTAAGGGGAAACTGTCACCTCTCTGCATTGATCACACATCTCTTTCTGTCACTCCCCAGCTATAGAACGTGTTTTGGAGGTCTCTTGCTCCCAGTCAACAGGGCCAGAAAAATAACTGAAGAAGAAGAATGCAACTTGATTTGCTCTCTCCTGGGAAAACAGTGTGCTCTGGACACAGATCACACATCTCTTTCTGTCACACCCTGCAAAAGAATGGGTTTTGAAATCTCTTGTCTCCAGTAAACAGGACCAGCGAAATAACAGAGGAAGAAGAATGCTTCTAGTCTCTTCTCCCTGGGAAAACAGGTTGCCATCGGGCAGATCACACATCTCTTTCTGTCTGTCCCCAGCTATGGAATGTGTTTTTGAAGTCTTTTTCCTCTAGTCAATAGGACCTGTGAAAACACTGATGACGAAAATCTCTTCAGAGTCTGCTGTCTCCATGGGTCAATCACATATCTCTTTCTGTCACTTCCAGCACTAGAATGTGTTTATGAAATCTCTTTCCTCTAGTCATCAGGACAACAGAAACAACTGATTAAGATGAATGCTACTTCATGTGCTCTATCCTGGGAAAGCAGTGTCCTCTGAGCAATGATCACACTCCTCTTTATATCTCTCCCGAACTATAGAACATGATATTTGAAGTCTCTTGCTCCAGTAGACAGGACCAGTGAAAAAGCTTAGGAAGAAGGTTACTTCTTAGTCTGCTATCTCCTCGGAAAATAGTGTGCTCTCAGCATTGATCACAAATCTCTTTCTGTCACTTCAGCTCTAGAATGTGTCACTGAAGTCTCTTGCCTTCAGTCAAAAGGACCAGAGAAATAACTGAAGATGAAGAATGCTACTTGATTTGCTCTCTCCTGGGAAAATAGTGTCCTGTGAAAAATGATCAGACATCTCTTTCTGTCACTTACAATCTATAGAATGTGTTTTTCAAATCTCTTGCATCCAGTCAGCAAGACCATTGAAATGACAGAGGAAGAAGAAAGTTTCTTAATGTGCTCACTACTGGGAAAGCAGCATGATCTGGATGCTGATCCCAGATCTCTTTACATCACTCTTCAGCTACAAAATGTGTTTTGAAGTGATCTGATTCCACTCGATAGGAAGAGAGAAATAACTGTGGAAGAATAACACTATTAGATGTGCTCTCCATTGGGAAAACACTTTGCTCTGGGCACTGATCACACATCTCTCTCTGCCACTCCCAGCAATAAAACATGTTTTGAAGTCTCGTGTTCTCAGTCCACAGGACCAGTGAAATAACTGAGGAAGAAGAATGCTATTTGATTAGCTCTTTAATGAAAAAAATGTTTCCTCAGTGCGTTGATCACACATCTCATTCCATCACTCCCCAGCTATAGAACTTATTTGAAGTCTCTTGCTTCCATTCAACAAGACCAGAGAAATAACTGAGGAATGAAATTGCCTCTTAATATGCTCTTTCTTGGGAAACCAGTGTGCTCTGGGTGCTGATCATGAATCTCTTTCTGTCACTTTCAGCTCTAGAATGTGTTTTTGAAGTCTCTTGCCACCAGTCAAACTGAAGAAGTAGAATGCTACTTGATTTGCTTTCTACTTGAAAAGCAGTGTGCTTTGGGCATTAATCACTCATCTCCTTCTGTCACTCCCGATCTATAGAACATGTTTTTGAAATCTCTTGCATCCAGTCAGGAGGACCAGTGAAATAACTGAGGAAGAATAATGCTACTTAATGTGTTCTCTAATGGGAAAGCAGTGTGCTCTTGGTGCTGATCACAGATCTCTTTCCATTATTCCCCAGCTTTAAATTTGTTTTTCAAGTCTCTTGCTTCCAGTCAACAGCACCAGAGAAATAACTGTTGATGATTAACATTACTAGATGTGCTCAACCTTGGAAAACAGTTTGCTCTGGGCACTGTTCACACATCTCTCTGCCACTCCCCAGCTACAGAAGGTGTTTTTGAAGCCTCTTGCCTCCAATTATCAGAAGAAGTGAAAAAACTGAGGAAGAAGAATGCTACCTAGATTGAGTTCTCCTTGGAAAGCACTTTGCTCTGGGTGCTGATTACACATGTCTTTCTGTCACTCTACTTCTATAGAATGTGTTTTGAAGTCTCTTGCCTCTAGTCAACAGGACCAGCAAAATAACTGAGGAAGAAGAATGCTTCATACTCTGCTCTCCCCTGGGAAAACAGGTTGCCATTGAGGCTGATCACACTTCTCTTCCTGTCACTGCTTAGCTATAGAAGGGGTTTCTGAAGATTTTGACTCTAGTTAACAGGACCACTGAAATAAATGAAGAAGAAGATCGCTTCTTAGTCTGCTGTCTCCTGGGAAAACAGTTAGCTCTAGGTGCTGATCACACATCTCTTTATGTCACTCCACAGCTATACAACATGTTTTGAGTTTCTTCCCTCAAGTCAACATGACCAGTGAAATGACTGAGGAAGAATAACGTTACTTAATGTGCTCTACCCTGGGAAACAGTGTGCTGCGGGCATTGATCACAAATCTTTTCTGCCACTGCTGATCTGTAAAATGTGTTTTTGAAATCTCTTGCATCCAGTCAGCAGGACCAGTGAAACAACTTATGAAGAAGAAAGATTCTAATGTGCTGTCTACTGGGAAAGAGGTGTGCTCTGGTGTTGATGCCCGATCTCTTTACGTCAATCCCCAGCTATAAAATGTGTTTTGAAGTGTCTTGCTTCCAGTCAACAGGACCAGAGAAAGAACTGTGGTAGAATAACGCTAGTAGATGTGCTCTCCTTGGAAAATCAGATTGCTCTGGGCACTGATGACACACTCTCTCTGCCACTCCCAGCTATAGAAGGTACTATTGAAGTATTTTCCTCCAGTCAACAGGACCATAGAAATAACTGAGGAAGAAAACTAGTACTTGATGTGGTCTCTAATGGAAGAAAAGTTTGCTCTGCCACTGGCCACAGATCACTTTCTGTCACTCTTCAGATATAGAACATGTTCTTGAAGCCTCTTCCTCTAATCAACATAAGCAGTGAAATAACTGAGAAAGATGAAAGCTACTTAACGTGCTCACTGCTGGGAAAGCAGCATGATCTGGATGCTGATACCAGATCTCTTTACATCACTGTTCAGCTATAAAATGTGTTTTTGAAGTGATTTGATTCCAGTCAACAGGAACAGAGAAATAACTGTGGAAGAATAACACTACTAGATGTGCTCTCCTTTGGGAAAACACTTTCCTCTGGGCACTGATCCACATCTCTCTCTGCCACTCCCCAGGAATAAATCATGTTTTTGAACTCTCATGCTCCCAGTCAGCAGGACCATGTGAAATAACTGAGAAAGAAGAATGCTATTTGATTAGCTCTATAATGAGAAAAACGTTTCCTCTCTGCATTGATCATACATCTCATTCCGTCACTCCCCATCTACAGAACTTATTTGAAGTCTCTTGCCTCCATTCAACAAGATCAGAGAAATAACTGAGGAATTAAATCACTTCTTAATATGCTCTCTCTTGGGAAACCAGTGTGCTCTGGGAGCTGATCATAACTATTTTCTGTCAGTTCCAGCTCTAGAACCTGTTTTGAAGTCCCTTTCCTCTAGTCAACACTATCATCGAAACAACTGATTAAGAAGAATGCTACTTTATGTGCTCTCTCCTGGGAAAGCCAAGTGCTCTGGGCAATGATTACACTTCTCTTTTGTCTCTCCCAGGCTATAGTAGATGTTCTTTGAAGTTTCTTCTCTCCACGACACAGGACCAGTGAAAATACTGAGAGAAGATTACTTCTTAGTTTCATATCTCCCGAAAAAAGAGTGTGCTCTAGGCACTGATGACAAATCTCTTTCTGTCATTTCCAGCTCTAGAATGTGTTTTTGAAGTCTCTTTCCTCTAGTCAACAGGGCCAGAGAAATAACTGAAGAAGAAGAATGCTACTTGATCTGCTATCTACTGGGAAAATGTCTTGCTCTGTCCACTTATCGCACATTTCTTTCTGTCTCTCCCTAGTTATAGATAATCTTTTTAAATCTCTTGCTAAAGTCAACAGGGCCAGTGAAATAACTGAGGAAAAACAGTACGACTTAGTGTACACTCTCCTGGGAAAACAATTTACTATAGACGTTGTTCACCCAACTCTTTCTGACAGTCCCCAATATACAACATGTTTTTGAAGTCTCTTGCTGCCAGCAACATGTCCAGTGAAATAACTGAGGAAGAAGAATGCTATTTGGCCTGCTCTTTAAAGGAAAACGGTCTCCTCTGTGCATTGATCACACATCTCTTTCTGTCACTCCCCAGCTATAGAATGTGTTTTGGAAGTCTCTTGCCTCCAGTCAACAGGACCAGAAAAATAATTGAAGAAGAAGAATGCTACCAGATTGGTCTCTCCTGAGAAAATAAAGTGCTCTGGACACAGATCACACATCTCTTTCTGTCACTCCCTGCAAAGAATGGGTTTTGAAGTCTCTTGTCTCTAGTAAACAGGACCAGAGAAATAACAGAGGAAGAAGAATGCATCTTAGTCTCTTCTCCTCTGGGAAAACAGGTTGCCATCAGGGCAGATCACACATCTCTTTCTGTCTCTCCCCAGCTATGGAATGTGTTTTTGAAGTCTTTTTCCTCTAGTCAATAGGACCTGTGAAAACTGATGACTGAAAATCTCTTCAGTAGTCTGCTGTCTCCTGGGTGCTGATCACATATCTCTTTCTGTCACTTCCAGCACTAGAAAGTGTTTATGAAATCTCTTGCCTCTAGTCATCAGGACCAGAGAAACAACTGATTAAGATGAATGCTACTTCATGTGCTCTATCCTGGGAAAGCAGTGTGCTCTGAGCAATGATCACACTTCTCTTTATATCTCTCCGAGCTATAGAACATGATATTTGAAGTCTCTTGCTCCAGTAGACAGGACCAGTGAAAAAGCTTAGGAAGAAGATTACTTCTTAGTCTGATCTCCTCGAAAATAGTGTGCTCTCAGCATTGATTACAAATCTCTTTCTGTCACTTCCAGCTCTAGAATGTGTCGCTGAAGTCTCTTGCCTTCAGTCAAAAGGACCAGAGAAATAACTGAAGAAGAAGAATGCTACTTGATTTGCTCTCTCCTGGGAAAATAGTGTCCTGTGAACAATGATCACACATCCCTTTCTGTCACTTCCAATCTATAGAACGTGTTTTTGAAATCTCTTGCATCCAGTCAGCAAGACCAGTGAAATAACAGAGGAAGAAGAAAGCTTCTAATGTGCTCTCTTCTGGGAAAGCAGTGTGATCTGGATGCTGATCCCAGATCTCTTTACATCACTCTTCAGCTAAAAATGTGTTTTGAAGTGATTTGATTCCAGTCAACAGGAAGAGAGAAACTGTGGAAGAATAACACTTCTAGATGTGCTCCATTGGGAAAAACTTTGCCCTGGGCACTGATCACACATCTCTCTCTGCCACTCCCAGCAATAAAACATGTTTTTGAAGTCTCATGCTCCCAGTCAACAGGACCAGTGAAATAACTGAGGAAGAAGAACGCTATTTGATTAGCCCTTAAATTAAAAAAATGTTTCCTCTGTGCATTGCTCACATATCTCATTCCATCACTCTCCAGCTTATAGAACTTATTTGAAGTCTCTTGCTTCCATTCAACAAGACCACAGAAATAACTGAGGAATGAAATTGCCTCTAATATGCTATTTCTTGGGGAACCAGTGTGCTCTGGGTGCTGATCATGAATCTCTTTCTGTCACTTCCAGCTCTAGAATGTGTTTTTGAAGTCTCTTGCCTCCAGTCAACAGGACCAGAGAAATAACTGAAGAAGAAGAATGCTACTTGATTTGCTCTCTCCTTGAAAAACAGTGTGCTTTGGGCATTGATCACTCATCTCTTTCTGTCACTCCCGATCTATAGAACGTGTTTTTGAAATCTCTTGCATCCAGTCAGCAGGACCAGTGAAACAACTGAGGAAGAATAACCCTACATAATGTGTTCTCTAATGGGAAAGTGATGTGCTCTTGGTGCTGATCACAGATCTCTTTCCATTACTCCCCAGCTATAAAATTTGTTTTTAAGTCTCTTGCTTCCAGTCAACAGCATCAGAGAAATAACTGTTGAAGAATAACACTACTAGATGTGCTCAACCTTCAAAAACAGTTTGCTCTGGGCACTGATCACACATCTCTCTCTGCCACTCCCCAGCTATAGAAGGTGTTTTTGAAGTCTCTTGCCTCCAATTATCAGGAGCAGTGAAAAACTGAGGAAGAAGAATGCTACCTAGATGGCTCTTCTTGGGAAAGCACTTTGCTCTTGGAGTTCATGACACCTCTCTGTGTCACACCACAGCTATAGAATGTGTTTCTGAAGTCTTTTACCTTCAGTCAACAGCACCAGAGAAATAACTGAGTAAGAAGAATGCTACTTGATATACTCTTTCCTCAGAAATCAGTTTGCTCTGGGTGCTGATTACACATTTCTTTCTGTCACTCCGCTGCTATAGAATGTGTTTTTGAAGTCTCTTGCCTCTAGTCAACAGGACCAGCAAAATAACTGAGGAAGAAGAATGCTTCTCACTCTGCTCTCCACCTAGGAAAACAGGTTGCCATGGGGCTGATCACACTTCTCTTCCTGTCACTCCTTAGCTATAGAAGGGTCTCTGAAGTTTTTGCCTCTAGTTAACAGGACCAGTGAAATAAATGAAGAAGATGATTGTTTCTTAGTCTGCTGTCTCCTGGGAAAACAGTTAGCTCTAGGTGCTGATCACACATCTCTTTATGTCACTCCACAGCTATACAACATGTTTTTGAAGTTTCTTGCCTCAAGTCAACATGACCAATGAAATGACTGAAGAAGAAGAACATTACTTAATATGCTCTTTCCTGGAAAACAGTGTGCTGTGGGCATTGATCACAAGATCTTTTCTGCCACTGCCAATCTGTAAAATGTGTTTTCAAAATCTCTTGCATCCAGTCAGCAGGACCAGTGAAATAACTCTATTAGAAGAAAGATACTTAATGTGCTGTCTGCTGGGATAGAGGTGTGCTCTGGGTGTTGATGCCAGATCTCTTTACGTCAATCCCAGCTATAAAATATGTTTTTGAAGTGTCTTGCTTGCAGTCAATATTACCAGAGAAAGAACTGTGGTAGAATAACACTAGTAGATGTGCTCCCCTTGGGAAAACAGTTTGCTCTGAGCACTGATCGCACACCCTCTCTGCCACTCCCCAGCTATAGAAAGCACTATTGAAGTATCTTGCCTCCAGTCAACAGGACCAGAGAATTAACTGAGGAAGAAAATTGTTTCTTAATGTGCTCTTTCTTGGGAAACCAGTGTGCTCTGGGTGCTGATCATAAACCTGTTTCTGTCACTTCCAGCTCGAGAATGTGTTTTGAAGTCTCTTGCCTCCAGTCAACAGGACAAGAGAAATAACTGAAGAAGAAGAATGCTACTTGATTTGCTCTCTCCTTGGAAAGCAGGGTTCTTTGGGCGTTGATCACTCATCTCCTTCTGTCACTCCCAATCTATAGAATGTGTTTTTGAAAACTCTGCATGCAGTCACAGGAGCAGTGAAATAACTGAAGAAGAATAACGCTACTTAATGTGTTCTCTAATGGGAAACTTGTGTGCTCTTGGTGCTGATCACAGATCTCTTTCCATTACTCAGCAGCTATGAAATTTGTTTTGAAGTCTCTTGCTTCCAGTTAACAGCACCAGAGAAATAACTGTTGAAGAATAACACTACTAGATGTTTTCAACCTTGGAAAACAGTTTGCGCTTGGCACTGATCACACAACTCTCTCTGCCACTCCCCAGCTATAGAAGGTGTTTTGAAGTCTCTTGCCTCCAATTAACAGGAGCAGAGAAATAACTGAGGAAGAAAATGGTACTTGATGTGCTCTTTCCTGGTGAAAAGTTTACTCTGCCACTGGCCACAGATCTCTTTCTGTCACTCTTCAGATATAGAACGTGTTTTTGAAGCCTCTTCTCTCTAATCAACATAAGCAGTGAAATAACTGAGAAAGAAGAACACTACTTAAAATGCTCTCTCCTTGGAAAACAGTTTGCTTTGATCACTGATCACACATTTCTTTCTGTCACTCCATATCTATATGTCACTCGAGATCTATAGAATGTGTTTTTGAAGTATCGTGCCTCCAGCCAACATGACAAGTCAAATAACTGAGAAAGAAGAATTCTACTTGATGTGATCTCTGCTGAAACAATTTGCTCAGGGCTCTGATCACAGAGCTCTTTCTGTCACTCCCCAGACATAGAATGTGATTTGAAGTCTCTTGCCCAGTCAACAGCACCAGAGTAATAACTGTTGAAGAATAACACTACAACATATGCTCAACCTTAGAAACAGTTTGATCTGGGTGCTGATCATCCAGCTCTTTCTGTCACTCCCCAGATGTAGAATGTGTTTTGAGGTCTCTTGCCTCCAGTCAACAATACCAATGAAATACCTGAGGAAGAAGAATGCTACTTGATCTGCTTTCTCCTGGGAAAACAGTGTGCTCTGGATATTGATCACAGATCTCTTTCTGTCACTCCCAATCTATAGAACAAGTTTTTGAAATCTCTTGCATCCAGTCAGCTGGACCAGTGAAATAACTAAGGAAGAAGAAAGCTACTTAATGTGCTCTCTACTGGGAAACCAGTGTTATCTGGATGCTGATCCCAGATCTCTTTACATCATTCTTCAACTACATAATGTGTTTTTGAAGTGATTTAATTCGGTCAACAGGAACGGAGAAATAACTGTGGAAGAATAACACTGCTACTTGTGCTCTCCTTTGAAAAACACTTTGCTCTCGGCACTGATCACACATCTCTCTCTGTCTCTCTCTCTCTGCCACTCCCCAGCAATAAAACATGTTTTTGAAGTCTCTTGCTCCCAGTCAACAGTATCAGTGTGAAATAACTGAGGTAGAAGAACACTATTTGATTTGCTCTTTAATGAGAAAACCGATTCCTCTGTGGGTTGATCGCATCTCTTTCCATCACTCCCCAGCTACAGAACTTATTTGAAGTCTCTTGCCTCCATTCAATAAGACCAGATAAATAACTGAGGAATGAAATTGCTTCTAATATGCTCTTTCTTGGGAAACCAGTGTGCTCTGGGTGCTGATTCAGGATCTCTTTACATCACTCTTCAGCTATAAAATGTGTTTTTGAAGTGATTTGATTCCAGTAGGCAGGAATAGAGAAATAACTTTGGAAGAATAACACTGCAAGATGTGCTCTCCTTGGAAAACACTTTGTTCTGGGCACTGATCACACATCTCTCTACCACTCCCCAGCAATAAAACATGTTTTTGAAGTCTCATGCTCCCAGTCAACAGGATCACTGAAATAACTGAGGAAGAAGAATGCTATTTTATTATCTCTTTAATGAGAAAACCATTTCCTCTGTGCGTTGATCACACATCTCATTCCATCAATCCCCAGCTACAGAACGTATTTGAAGTCTCTTGCCTCCATTCAACAAGACCAGAGAAATAACTGAGGAATGAAATTGCCTCTTAGTATGCTCTTTCTTGGGAAACCAGTGTGCTCTGGGTGCTGATCATCAAATCTCTTTCTGTCAGTTCCAGATCTAGAACCTGTTTGTGAAGTCCCTTGCCTCTAGTCAACAGGACCAGAGAAACAACTGATTAAGAAGAATACTACTTCATGTCCCTCTCCTAGGAAAACTGAGTGCTCTTGGCAATGATTACATCTCTCTTTTGTCTCTCCGAGCTATAGTACATGTTCTTTGAAGTTTCTTCTCTCCACCACACAGGACCAGTGAAAATACTGAGAAAGTAGATAACTTCTTAGTCTGCTATCTCCTCGGAAAGAGTGTGCTCTGGGCACTGATCACAAATCTCTTTCTGTCACTTCCCACTCTAGAATGAGTTTTGAAGTCTCTTGCCTCCAGTCAACAGGACCAGAGAAATAACTGAAGAAGAAAAATGCTACTTGATCTGCTATCTACTGGAAAACGTCTTGCTCTGTCCACTGATCACACAATTCTTTCTGTCTCTCCCTTGCTATAGATAATCTTTTGAAATCTCTTCTAAAGTCAACAGGGCCAGTGAAATAACTGAGGAAAAACTGTACGACTTAGTGTACACTCTCCTGGGAAAACAATTTACTACAGACGTTGTTCACTCAACTCTTTCTGCCAGTCCCTGCTATACAACATGTTTTTGAAGTCTCTTCCTCCAGTCAACAGGACCAGCAAAATAACTGAGGAAGAAGATGCTTCTTAGTCTGATCTCCCTGGGAAAACAGGTTGCCATCAGGGCTGATCACACATCTCTTTCTGTCTCTCCCCAGCTATAGAATGTGTTTTTGTAGTCTTTTCCTCTAGTCAATAGGACCTGTGAAAAACTGATGATGAAAATCTCTTCGTAGTCTGCTGTCTCCTGGGTGCCAATCACATATCTCTTTCTGTCACTTCCAGCAGTAGAATGTGTTTTTGAAATCTCTGCCTCTAGTCAACAGGACCAGAGAAACAACTGATTAAGAAGAATGCTACTTCATGTGCTCTCTCCTGGGAAAGCAGTGTGCTCTGAGCAATGATCACACTTCTTTCTGCCTCTCCGAGCTATAGAAAATGATTTTGAGTCTCTTTCTCCAGTAAACAGGATCAGTGAAAAAACTGAGGAAGAAGATCACTTCTTAGTCTGCTATCTCATCGGAAAACAGTGTGCTTTCTGCACTGATCACAAATCTCTTGCTGTCACTTCCAGCTCTAGAATGTGTTTTGAAGTCTCTTGCCTCCAGTCAACAGGACCACAGAAATAACTGAAGAGGAAGAAGAATGCTACTTGATTTGCTCTCTCCTGGGAAAACAGTGTGCTCTTGACACTGATCACACATCTCTTTCTTTCACTCAACCGCTATAGAATGAGTTTTTCAAGTCTCTTGCCGCTAGTCAACAGGACCAGCGATATAACTGAGGAAGAAAAATGCTTCTTAGTCTGCTTTTCCCTGGAAAAACAGGTTGCTGTGGGGGCTGATCACACATCTCTTTCAGTCACTCCCAGCTATAGAAGGTGTTTCTGAGTTTTTGTCTCTAGTCCACAGGACCATTTAAATAAATGATGATGAAGATCACTTCTTAGTTTGCTGTCTCCTGGGTGCTGATCACACATCTCTTTCTGTCACTTCCGTCTCTAGAACAAGTTTTTAAGTCTCTTGCCTCTAGTCAACAGGACCAGTGAAATAACTGAGGAAGAAGAATGCTTCTTAGTCTGCTCTACCTTGGGAAAACAGATTGACATTGGGAGTGACCACACATGTCTATCAGTCTCTTGCAAGCTATAGAACATGTTTTAGAAGTCTTTGCCTCCACTCAATAAGACCAGTGAAATAACTGATGGCGAAAATGGCTTCTTAGTACGCTTTACCCTGGGTGCCAATAACACATTTCTTTCTGTCACTTTCAGCTCTAGAATGTGTTTTGAAGTCTCTCACCTCTAGTCAATAGGATTAGAGAAACAACTGATTAGGAAGAATTCTACTTATGTTCTCTCTCTCCCAAGAAAATGATTACACTTCTCTTTCTGTCTCTCCAGAGCTATAGAACATGATTTTTGAAGTCACTTGCCTCCAGTACACAGGACCAGTGAAAAACTATAAAAGAAGATTACTTCTTAGTCTGCTATCTCCTTGGAAAATAGTGTGCTCTGGACGCTGATCACACATCTCTTTCTGTCACTCCCTAGCTATGCAATGGGTTCTTGAAGTCTTTTGCCTCTAGTCAACAGGACTAGTGAAATAACTGATGAAGAAGATCGCTTCTTAGTCAGTCATTTCCTGGAAAAACAGTTTGCTCTAGGTGCTGATCACACATCTCTTTATGTCACTTCCAGCTCTAGAATGTGTTTTGAAGTCTCTTGAGTCCAGTCAACAGGACCAGAAAAATAACTGAAGAAAAGAATGCTACTTGATTTGCTCTCTGCTGGGAAAATAGTAAGCTCTGGACACTGATCACACATCTCTTTCTGTCACTCCCTAGCTATGGAATGGGTTCTTGAAGTCTTTGCCTCTAGTCAACAGGACCAGTGAAATAACTGATGAAGAAGATCGCTTAATCTGCCATCCCTGGGAAAACAGTTTGTTCTAGGTGCTGATCACACATCTCGTTATGTCACTACACAGCCATAGAACATGTTTTAGAAGTCTCTTGCCCCTCAACATGACCAGTGAAATAACTGAGTAAGAAGTATGCTACTTGATGTGTGCTCTCCTGGGAAAACAGTATGCTTTGAGCATTGATCACACATCTCTTCTGTCACTCCCGATCTATAGAACATGTTTTTGAAATCTCTTGCATCCAGTCAGCAGGACCAGTGAAATAACTGATGAAGAAAATGTTACTTATTGTACTCACTACTGGGAAAGCAGTGTGCTCTGGGTGCTGATCACAGATCTCTTTCCAATCTCCCCATCTATAAAATGTGTTTCAAGTCTCTTCCTTCCAGTGGACATCACCAGAGAAATAACTGTGGAAGAATAACACTACTAGATGTGCTCAACCTTGAAAAAACAGTTTTCTCTGGGTGCTGATCACAAATCTCTCTGCCACTCCCCAGATATAGAAGGTGCTTTTGAAGTCTCTTGCCTCCAGTCAACAGGACAAGAGAAATAACTGAGGAATAAAATGGTACTTAATGTGCTCTCTCCTGGAAAAAGTTTGCTCTACTGCTGGCCACAGATCTCTTTCTGTCACTCTTCAGATATAGAACATGTTTTTGAAGCCTCTTCCTCTAATCAACACGAGCAGTGAAATAACTGAGGAAGAAGAACACTACTTATTCTGCTGTCTCCTGGGAAAACAGCTTGCTTTGATCACTGATCACACATTTCTTTCTGTCACTCCATATCTAAATGTCACTCCGTAGCTGTAGAATTTGTTTTGAAGTATCGTGCCTCCACTCAACATGACAAGTCAAATAACTGAGAAAGAATAATGCTACTTGATGTGATCTCTCTGCTGGAACAATTTGCTCTGGGCTCTGATCACACAGCTCTTTCTGTTACTCCCCAGACATAGACTGTGTTTTGAAGTCTCTTGCCCAGTCAACAATACCAATGAAATACCTGAGGAAAAGAAGGCTACTTGATCTGCTCTCTCCTGGGAGAACAGTGTGCTCTGGACATTGATCACAGATCTCTTTCTGTCACTCCCAATCTATAGAACATGTTTTTGAAATCTCTTGCATCCAGTCAGCAGGACCAGTGAAATAACTGAGGAAGAAGAAGAAAGCTAGTTAATTTGCTCTCTACTGGGAAGCAGTGTGATCTGGATACTGATCCCAGATCTCTTTACATCACTCTTCAGCTATAAAATGTGTTTTTGGAGTGATTAGATTACAGTCAACAGGAACAGAGAAATAACTGTGTAAGAATAACACTACTAGATGTACTCACCCTTGGGAAAACACTTTGTTCTGGGCACTGATCACACATCTCTCTCTCCACTCCCCAGCAATAAAACATGTTTTTGAAGTCTCGTGCTCCCAGTCAACAGGACCAGTGAAATAACTGATGAAGAAGAATGCTATTTGTTTAGCCCTTTAATGAAAACAATGTTTCCTCTGTGCATTGATCACACATCTCATTCTGCACTCCCCATCTTTAGAATGAGTTTTCAAGTCTCTTGCCACTAGTCAACAGGACCAGAGAAATTACTGAGGAAGAAGAATGCTTCTTAGTCTGCTTTTCTCTGGGAAAACAGGTTGCCGTGGGGCTGATCACACATCTCTTTCAGTCACTCCCCAGCTATAGAAAGTGTTTCTGAAGTATTTTGTCTCTAGTCAACAGTATCATTTAAATAAATGATGATGACGCTCACTTCTCAGTTTGTTGTCTCCGGTGGTGATCACATCTCTTTCTGTCACTTTCATATCTAGAACGAGTTTTTGAAGTCTCTTGCCTCTAGTCAACAGGACCAGTGAAATAACTGAGGAAGAAGAATGCTTCTTAGTCTGCTCTCCCTTGGGAAAACAGATTGACATCAGGGCTGATCACACATGTCTTTCCATCAAGCAATAGAACGGTTTTAGAAGTCTTTTGCCTCCACTCAATAAGACCAGCGAAATAACTGATGATGAAAATGGCCTCTTAGTATGCTTTACCATGGGTGCCGATAACACATTTCTTTCTGTCACTACCAGCTCTAGAATGTGTTTTAGAAGTCTCTCACCTCTAGTCAACAGGATCAGAGAAACAACTGATTAAGAAGAATACTACTTTATATGCTCTCTCCTGGGAAAATAGTGTGTGCTGGAAAATGATCACACTTCTCTTTCTGACTCTCAGAGCTCTAGAACATGATTTTTAAGTCTCTTACCTCCAGTACACAGGACCACTGAAAACTATAAAAAAGATTACTCTTAGTCTGCTATCTCCTCAGAAAAGAGTGTGCTCTGGGCACTGATCACACATCTCTTCTGTCACTCCCTAGCTATGGAAAGGGTTCTTGAAGTATTTTGCCTCTAATCAACCAGACCAGTGAAATAAATGATGAAGAAGATCACTTCTTAGTCTGCCATTTCCTTGGAAAACAGTTTGCTCTAGGTGCTGACCACACATCTCTTTATGTCACTTCCCGCTCTAGAAGGTGTTTTTGAAGTCTCTTGACTCCAGTCAACAGGACCAGAAAAATAACTGAAGAAGAAGACTGCTTCTTGATTTGTTCTCTCCTGGGAAAATAGTAAGATCAGAACACAGATCACATCTCTTTATGTCACTCCCTAGTTATGGAATGGGTTCTTGAAGTCTTTTGCCTCTAGTCAACAGGACCAGTGAAATAACTGATGAAGAAAAATTGCTTCTTAGTCTGCCGTCTCCTGGGAAAACAGTTTGCTCTAGGTGCTTATCACACATCTCTTTATGTCACTCAACAGCCATAGAACATATTTTTGAAGTCTCTGGCCTCCAGTCAACATGACCAGTGAAATAACTGAGTAAGAAGAATGCTACTTGATGTGCACTTTCCTGGGAAAACAGTATGCTTTGGGCATTGATCACATCTCTTTCTGTCACTCCCGATGTATAGAACATGTTTTGAAATCTCTTGCATACAGTCAGCAGGACCAGTGAAATAACTGAGGAAGAAAATGCTACTTAATGTACTCTCTACTGGGAAAGCAGTGATTTCTTTCCGTAACTCCCCATCTATAAAATGTGTTTTGAAGTCTCTTGATTCCAGTCAATATCACCACAGAAATAACTGTTGAAGAATAACACTACTAGATGTGTAACCTTGGGAAAACAGTTTTCTCTGGGCACTGATCACATATCTCTCTTGCCACTACCCAGCTATAGAAGGTGCTTTTGAAGTATCTTGCCTCCAGTCAAAAGGACCAGAGAAATAACTGAGGAAGAAAATGCTACTTGATGTGCTCTCTAATGGAAAAATTTTGCTGTGGTGCTGGCCACAGATCTCTTACTGTCACTGTTCAGATATAGAATGTGTTTTTGAAACCTCTTGCTCAACACGAGGAAACAGCTTGCTTTGGGCACTGATCACACATCTCTTTCTGTCACTTCATATCTATATGTCACTCCATATCAATAGAATTTATTTTGAAGTATGTGCCTCTGGTCAACATGACTTGATCTGCTGTCTCGGGAAAACTGAGTGGTTTGAGCATTGATCACACATCTCTTTCTGTCACTCCCAATTTATAGAAACTGTTTTAAAACCTCTTGCATCCAATCAGCAGGACCAGTGAAATAACTGAGGAAGAAGAACTTTACCGAAATGTGCTCTCTATTGGGAAAGTGGTGTGCTCTGGTGCTGATCACAGATCCATTTCCATCACTCCCCAGTTATAAAATGTATTTTTGAAGTGTCTTGCTTGCAGTCAACAGGACCAGAGAAATAACTGTGGAAGAATAACACTACTAGATGTGCTCAACCTTGGGAAAACAGCTTTCTCTGGGCACTGATCACATATCTTTCTCTGCCACTCCCCAGCTATAGAAGGTACTTTTGAAGTATCTTGCTTCCTGTCAAAGGACCAGAGAAATAACTGAGGTAGAAAAATGCTACTTGATGTGCTCTCTCCTGGAAAAAGTTTGCTGTGGTGCTGGCCACAGATCTCTTACTGTCACTGTCCAGATATAGAACTTGTTTTTGAAGCCTCTTGCTCAACATGTCAACACAAGCAGTGAAATAACTGAGGAAGAAGAACACCACTTAGTCTGCTCTCTACTGGGGAAACAGCTTGCATTGGGCACTGATCACACATCACTTTCTGTCACTCAATATCTATAAAATGTGTTTTGAAATACCTTGCCTCCAGTCAACATGACCAGTGAAATTACTGAGGAGAACAATGCTGACTGATGTGATTTATCCTTGGAAAACAATTTGCTCTGAACTCTGATCACAAGCTCTTTCTGTCACTCCCCAGACATAGAATGTGTTTTGTAGTCTCTTGCCTCCAGTCAACAGGGAAATGAAATACCTGAGGAAGAAGAACGCTATTTAATCTGCTCTCTCCTGGGAAAACAGTTTTCTCTGTTCACTGATCTCTCAATTCTTTCTGTCACTCCCTAGATATAGATAGTCTTTTAAAAATCTCCTGCCTAAAGTCAACAGGATCAGTGAAATAACTGAGGAAAAAGAACGCTAACTTAGTGTGAACTCTCCTGGGAAAACAGATCACCATACACATTGATCACACATCTCTTTATGTCCTTCCAGCTACAGAACATGTTTCTGTAGTCTCTTTCCTCCAGTCAACATGACCTGGGAGAAAACTGAGGAAGAACAATACTACTTGATGTGATCTCTCCACAGGAAACAATTTGCACTGGGCTCTGATCACACAGCTCTTTCTGTCACTTCTTAAACATAGAATGTGTTTATGAAGTCTCTCTCCTCCAGTCAACAGGACCAGAGAAATAATGAGGATGAAGAACAATACTTCATGTACTCTCTCCAGGAAAACAGTATTCTCTGACCACTGATCACATATCTTTCTGTCCTTTCCAAGCTATAGAACATGTTTTTGTAGTCTCTTGCCTCCAGTCAACATTAACAATGAATCACCTGAGGAAGAACAATGCTACTTGATCTGCTCTCTCCTGGGAAAGCAGTTTGTTCTGTCCACTGAGCACACATTTCTTTCTGTCACTCCTTGCTATAGTCTTTTTGAAGTCTCTTTGCTAAAGTCAACAGGAGCAGTGAAATAACTGAAGAAAAAGAGCTTGACTACTGTGCCCTCACCTGGGAAAACAGTTTACTATAGACATTGTTCACACATCTCTTTCTGTCACTCCCAGCTATTGAATATGTTTTGAAGTCACTTGCTGCTAGTCAACAGGACCAGTCAAATAACAGTGGAAGAAGAATGCTACTTGATCTGCTCTGTCCTGGAGGAGAGCTCATCAAGTAGCATTTTGTTCCTCAGTTATTTCACTGGTCACAAATCTCTCTCTGCCACTCCCCAGCTATTGAAGGTCCTTTAAAGTATCTTGCCTCCAGCCAACAGGACGGATAAATAACTGAGGAAGAAAAATGCTACTTGATGTGCTCTTTCCTGGAAAAAGTTTGCTGTGGTGCTGGCCACAGATCTCTTACTGTCACTCTTCAGATATAGAATGTGTTTTGAAGCCTCTTTCTCAACACGTCAACACGAGCAGTGAAATAACTGAGGAAGAAGAACACTATGTAGTCTGCTCTCTCTTGGGGAAACAGCTTGCTTTGGGCACTGATCACACATCTCTTTCTGTCCTCCATATCTATATGTCACTCCACATCAATAGAATGTGTTTTGAAGTATTGTGCCTCCAGTCAACATGACTTGATCTCCTGTCTCCTGGGAAAACAGCTTCCACTGTCCACTGATTGCAGATTTCTTTCTGTCACTGCCTAGCTATAGATAATCTTTTGAAGTATCTTGCCTAAACTCAGCAGGACCAGTGAAATAATTGAGGAACAACAGTGTGATTTAGTGTGCACTCTCCTGGGAAAATAATTTATTATAGACGTTGTTTAAACATCTCTTTCTGCCAGTGTCCAGCTATAGAACATATTTTTGAAGTCTCTTGCTGCCAGTCAACAGCACCAGTGAAATGACTGACAAAGAAGAATGCTACTTGATCTGCTGTTTAATGCAAAACTGTTTCCTCTGTTTGCTGTAGGTGCTGATCACACATCTCTTTATGTCACTCCACAGCTATAGAACATGTTTTTGAAGACACTTACCTCCAGTCAACATGACCAGTGAAATAACTGAGGAACAAAACGCTACTGATGTGTGCCTCCTGGGAAAACAGTGTGCTTTGGGCATTGATTACACATCTTTTTCTGTCACTCCCGATCTATAGAAACTTATTTTCAAATCTCTTGCATCCACTCAGCAGGACCAGTGAAATAACTGAGGAAGAAGAACTCTACTAATGTGCTCTCTCTTGGGAAAGCAGTGTCCTCTGGGTGCTGATCACAGATCTCTTTCCATCACTCCCCAGCTATAAAATGTGTTTTAAGTGTCTTGCTTCCAGTCAACAGGACCAGAGAAATAACTGTGGAAGAATAACATTTCTAGATGTGCTGAACCGTGGAAAACAGTTTTCTCTTGGCGTGATCACACATCTCTCTCTGCCACTCCCCAGCTATAGAAGGTGCTTTTGAAGTATCTTGCCTCCAGTCAACAGGACCAGAGAAATAACTGAGGAAGAAAATGCTACTTGATGTGCTCTCTCCTGGAAAAGGTTTGCAGTGGTGCTGTCCACAGATCTCTTACTATAGGCAAGAGACTACAAAAACATGTTCTATAGCTTGAATGGGATAGAAAGAGACTTCAAAAGAGACTTATTTTTAAAGTCTCTTGCCTAAAGTCAACAGGACCAGTGAAATAACAAGGAAAAAGAGCTCAACTTAGTGTGCACTCTCCTGGAAAAACTGTTTACTGTAGACATTGTTCACACATCTCTTTCTCTCACTCTCCAGCTATAGAACATGTTTTAAAGTCTCTTGCTGCCAGTCAACAGGACCAGTGAAATAACTGAGGAAGAAGAATGCTACTCCATCTGTTCTTTAATGGAAAAACCATTTCCTCTGTGCATTGATCACTCATCTCTTTCCATCCTCCTCATCTATAGAACGTGTTTTGGAAGTCTCTTGCCTCCATTCAATATGACCAGAGAAATAACTGAGGAATGAGTTCGCTTCTGGATGTGCTCTTTCTTAGGAAACCAGAGTGCTCTGGTGCTGATCACATATCTCTTTCTGTCAGTTCCAGCTCTAGAACATGTTTTAGAAGACTCTTGCCTCCAGTCAACAGGACCAGATAAATAACTGAAGAAGAAGAATGCTACTTGATTTGCTCTCCCTGGCAAAACAGTGTGCTCTAGACACTGATCACACAACTCTTGTTGTCACTCATCAGCTATAGAATGTGTTTTGAAGTCTCTTGCCTATAGTCAACAGGACCAGTGAAATAACTGAGGAAGAGGAATGCTTCTTAATCTGCTCTCAACTGGGAGAACACTTTACCATGTGGGCTGATCACACATCTCTTTCTAACACTTCACAGCTATAGAAGGTGTTTCTGAAGTACTTTGCCTTTAGTCAAAAGGACTAGTGAAATAACTGATGATGAAGATCATATCTTAGTCTGCTGTCTCCTGGGTGCCGATCACATATCTTTTCTGTCACTTCCAGCTCTAGAACATGTTTTGAACACTCTTGCCTCTACTCAACAGGGCCATAGAAACAACTGATTAAGAAGAAGACTACTTCATGTGCTCTCTACTTGGAAAACAGTGTGCTGTGGGCAATGATCACACTTCTCTTTTGTCTCTCCTGAGCTATTGATCATGTGTTTTGAAGTCTCTTGCCTCCAGTACACAGGAGCAGTGAAAAACTGAGGAAGAAGATTACTTCTTACTCTGCTATCTCCTCAGAAAATCAGTGTGATCTGGGTGCTGATCACACATTTCTGTCACTTCCAGCTCTAGAATGAGTTTTGAAGTCTCTTGCCTCCTGTCCACAGGACCAGAGAAATAACCAAAGAAGAAGAATGCTACTTGATTTATTCTCTTCTGGGTAAAAGATGTGTTCTGGACAATGATCACACATCTCTTTCTGTCACTTCCCAGCTATAGAATGCATTTTTGAACTCTCTTGCCTCTAGTCAACAGGACCAGTGAAATAAGTGAGGAAGAAGAATGCTTCTTACTCTGGTCTCCTTTGGAAAACAGGTTGACATTGGGGCTGGTCACACATCTCTCTGTCTCTCCCCAGCTATGGAACATGTTTTTAAAGTCCTTTGCCTCTAGTCAACAGGACCAGTGAAATAACTGATGAAGAAGATCGCTTCTTAGTCTGCTGTCTCTTGGGAAAACAGTTTGCTCTAGGTGCTGATCACACATCTCTTTATCATCCAATCAAATCAAATCAAATTTTATTTATAAAGCTTTTCAAAATTATCAAAGCACAAATACAATACAGATAAAACAACCAACAATAAATACACATTTAAAACAATTAAAAACAATAGGTTGGCCTAATCAAAGGCTTTCTAAATAAATAACTTTAAAAAAAGCCTTGAATTGCTCTGTGGACTGGCACTCTTGAATCCGATGAGGTAGAGAATTCCACAGGGTTGGGGCCACAAAAGAAAAAGCTCTAGCTCCTGATTATTGCAGACAAACCCTGGGAACCTCTAGCAATCCTCGCCAGCAGAGCAGAGCGAGCAAAGAGGGTGGTAAGGCCGTAGGAGACCTTGCAAGTAGTCTGGTCTCTGACCGTGTAGGGTCTTATAGGTCAGCATTCTGACCTTGAAGATGATTCTCCATTGCACTGGCAGCCAGTGCAGTTCACACAGCACAGGTGTGATGTGGCAAGTTCTTAGGAGTCCCATCTACAACCTGGCGCATTCTGCACCAGCTGCAGGTGACAGAGATCCACCTCCGGCAACCCTAGATATAGAGCATTGCAGTAATCAAGACACAAGGAAACAAAGGCATGGACTAATACAGGAAGGTCATCGTGTGGAACAAGGTGTTTTATCCGGGCAATATTCCTCAGATGGTAAAGAGGACTTGACAATGGCTGATACCTGTGCCTTCAGTGTCAGCTCACCGTCAAAAGTATGCCCAGATTTTGCACCTGTTCAGAAGGTCTCAACTGTTTATCCCCAGCACAAGGCCGGAGGAAAGTCCAGGAGACAACTTCTCTACATGGTGACCTGAGTCCACCACCAGCACCTCGGTCTTATCCAGATTTAGTCTTAACCAGTTAGCAGTCATCCAGACCTGAATCTCAGCAAGGCAATTGTTAAAGACCAATAAAGCATCATTTTGTTCGGTACAAAGGGCATATAGAGCTGAGTATTATCTGTGTAGCAGAGAAACTCAGCCCATAATGCCTTATAATGTCCCCAATGGCAGCATATATACCGTGAACAACATGAGGGAAAGCACAGAACCCTGCAGCACCCCGCAGGACAGAGCAAAGGGCAGAGAAAAAATTCCTGATACTACCCTCTGAGTTCTTCCCATGAGGAAGATTGAAACCATCTGTCCCCAACAGTCCACAGAACAGCTGAAGGCATTCTAGCAACATCCCATGGTCCACGGTATCAAATGCTGCAGAGAGATCGAGGAGAACCAAGATCGAAGGGCTCCTCAGATCTCTCACTATTAGGAGATCATTAAGTACCCAAACCAACACTGTCTCGGTACTATGCCTCTTCCTGAAACCAGACTGGAGAGGATCATAGATTTCATGGGTGGTAAGAAAGTCCTTGAGCTGCAACACTACTACTTTCTCAATAACCTTGCCTAAAAAGGGCAGGTTAGAGATCGGTCTGTAGTTAGCGAGACAGTCTGGGTCAAAGAAGCTTTCTTCAAAAGGTGTCACAGTAGCTTCTTTAGAGATTCTGGAAACACCCCTTGGTCCAAAACACCAGACTATCTCAGCAAAGATTGGTCTGATCACATCCATACACCCCATAAGGAGGCGTGTGGGACCAGGATCCATACTACAGTAAGTCGGTGCTAAGCCCTGGACAATCTTCATGATATCCAGGATCGCTGGCTGGTCAAAACCATCCAGATAGATCGAGGGCCTGTAACCTTACATTGACCACTGCCATGCTCATTTGAACACAAACTGTGGATCTCTGACCTGATCGAGGACACCTTATCAACAAAGAACTGAGCAAACTCATCACACTTTATTTGTGAAAAAGTTTGCCTACCCACGAGACAGGTTGGATTGCAAAATCTGTCCACGGTCCGGAAGAGTTGAGCTGGTTGATTCCTTGATGCAGCTATCTCCCTGGACAAGAACTCTGCCTTCTTAGGGGAGTTTTCTGATTGATAGTCCATATAATGGGCCATCAATCTAAGCCTGTCATCTTCCAGACCAGATTTCCGCCAGCAGCATTCCAGTCTTCACCAACCCTCCTCAACGTCCCATCAAATCAAGGGACCGAGGGTGGAGGGAGAGGGTGAACACGGACAGGAGCTATGGAATCCAGAGCCCTCAACACCATATTATTCTTGTGTAATACTAAAACATCTGAATCCATGCACTCCACAGGCTGACTCGATAGGTCCAGCACTGTCATCAGACCCACAGGGTAACTCCCCTCAAGGGCGGTACTGGACCATCTCCAAAGGGTTGGTCTCAAAGGGGCGCGAAATTGAACATTATGGAGTGATGGTCAGACCACCCACTTGGTTCCACCACCAGTCCAGAGATCTCTATCCCCAGGGTGAACACCAGATCCAAGGAGTGACCCTGAATATGGTAGCAGTGGTAACAACCTGTGTGAAGCCCAACGAAATCATCAGTTGGAGGAAGTTTTGGCCAAAGCGAGAGTTCTGTTGCTGACCCAGGCATTGAAGTCCCCAGGACCCACCACCTGGAGGGCTCCAACACCAGGTCGACAAAGAAGTCTGCAACTTCCTGCAGAAAACTTTCTCAGCACCAGGTGGACAATAAATGAGAAGAATTCTGCTGCCCACACCTGCACCCATGATACACTCAAAGGATCTGGGGTCACCACTGGAACTTCCACAAGGCCCAACTTTGATTTAAAACAAATAGCAACCCCCTTCGATCCAATCTTGGGTGGTGTATCACCAAGTACCCGGCTGGAATAGCTGACTCCAATATGGACCAGCATTCCCATCCAGCCAGGTCTCAGTGATGCAAGCCAGGTCAGATGACTCAACAAGATCAGCAATAATTGCAGTCTTGTTTTTATAGACCTGGCATTGCATAACACCGCCTGGATTGGATGAGAGCTGGAGGAATGGACCACTTGCCCATTTTCAATGGAACCCTTGGGTATGGGAACCAGGTATTAGAACCCTCATCCTGGGCCCATTTGCCCCAGGGTGTCTCCTAGACCTCACCACCCTTATTCACCCACTCCACTCCACCCCCAGGTGAGTAACCACCCTCCTTCTCCTCCTCCATGTGCAATTCCCAAGGCACAACAACAGTATATACCTCAGATTTCAATGGGGGCAGTCAAAGGGCACAGGTCCCTCAACCTGGAAGGAGTGGCGCCTGTCCACAGAGACTCGGTCCCAACACATATTCTCCAAAGTTTAAAACCAGCAATACTATTTTGAATTAAATTAAACCAAAAAGAAAAAAATTAAAACAAAAGAAACCAAAAAGAAAGAAAAAGAAGATAAATAAATCCTAAAGATAACCCTCCCACCTCTCACGTGGCAGGGAGAAACAATTAGCAGAATTAAAGAAATATTGAAATAATAAATGACCAAGCTCAAGGTACTAGCACACTCTCACTGTACCCAGATCTAGAGAGGCACTGTCACTGCCTTACAGATTTTAAAGATAACAAAAGAACCAAATAAAAATCTTTACAATAAATTAATATATAACCAAATTTAAGGTGCAAAGCACACTCTCACTATGCACACTTAATAAAGCACTCTAAGTTCTACAATTTAAATAAAAAGTAAATAACGTCTGACCAAGGTTAATGGAGAACAATCCAGACAAAGGAGTCCACCGCAGTAGTCCAGTAGCTCTCAGGGCCAGGAGAAAACTTCAATTGCTCCCACTAGGTAGACCAATTTGGATCCACGGCTCTTGCTAATGGTCCTTCCCTTGGAACACTCTACAGCGATCCCCGGGAGAGATCCTAGGTAACTGAACTCCACCACCAACTTCTTGATGGAACAAGATCAGGACCCCGGATAGCCGCACACCATGAACAGTCCACCCCGGATCAAGGCATCCCTCCAATCCAAATAAAGAGCTATATCTCCAAAGTATAAGTTTAGACAAACACTTGAACTGTCACTTAAAAGTTCATTCAGTCAAATCCAGCATCCAATAATAAAATCGGATCAGCGGGGATGGTAACAAATCCACTGGCATTCAACCAGGAACAATAACAATCCACTAACAGTCGGCCGAAAATGACTCCAAATCACACAGTTACAGGGTAATACTAGTCCATGATGTCAACGCTTAGCTTGAAACTGTACCCTTCCATTAATGAAAGTTAGTCAGCAGGAAACAGAGAATAATTCCACTGAGAAACAATAAAATTCAGAACCTGCCCGATGAAGCCGTAAGTCCACAATTCCAAAGGATCCCCGAATGATAGCAGGGCGAGCCAAAGAAAACTCAGCCAGCCCCAATCAATAATTAATAAAGTCTTCCAAATCAAGTCCAGACATGAAGATCCCACTAAAGAAATTACTAAACAGAAAGCAGCCAAAAGTCGATAAGACCATCCAAACAAACAAGGACAGTCCAGAAACAGCTCGACTCACAGTTCAATTCACCGGTGGCGACAATCCATGAGTTCAAATGGACGAAAGTGGTCAAAAGTGACTCAGCTCAGCCCTCAGCTCGATCCATCGACAACCGGCAATCTCAGATCCGCTTCACAGCAACGGAAAGACAATCCTCGTAAATTCTCCGTAGGTTCAAAAAATCGAATAAAACAGGATTAAAACTTAAATGAATCAGTAAAAATGAAGACAGACACAAAACAGAAATGAATAAAAAAAAAATGAACAAAATAGATTTTGCTGCTAGAGGCTAGCTCATGGCTGCCATCTTGCTCTACTCCACAGCTATAGAATGTGTTTTGAAGTCTCTTGCCTCCAGTCAACATGACCAGTGAAATAACTGAGTAAGAAGAATGCTACTTGATGTGCTGTCTCCTGTGAAAACAGTATGCTTTGGGCATTGATCACACATCTCTTTCTGTCACTACCAATATATAGAATATGTTTTGAAATCTTTTCATCCAGTCAGCAGGACCAGTGAAATAACTGAGAGAAGAACTCTACCTAATGTGCTCTCTATTGGGAAAATGGTGTGCTCTGGGTGCTGATCACAGATCCTTTCCATCACTCCCCGGTTATAAAATGTGTTTTTGAAGTGTCTTGCTTCCAGTCAACAGGACCAGAGAAATAACTGTGGAAGAATAACACTACTAGATGTGCTCAACCTTGGAAAACAGTTTACTATTGGTCTGATCACACATCTCTCTCTGACAACCAGCTATAGAAGGTGCTTTTGAAGTCTCTTGCCTCCAGTCAACAGGACCATAGAAATAACTGAGGAAGAAGAACGCTCGTGGTCTGGTCTCTTCTGGGAAAACAGCTTGTTTTGGGTACTGATCACACATCTCTTTCTTTCACTCCATTTCTATATGTCACTCCGTATCAATAGAATGAGTTTTTGAAGTATCTTGCCTCAAGTCAACATGACCATAGAAATAACTGAGGAAGAACAATGCTACTTGATGTGATCTCTCCTCAGGAAACAATTTGCTGTGGGCTTTGAACACACAGCTCTATCTGTTACTCCTCAGACATAGAATGTGTTTTTGAAGTCTCTTCTCCAGCCAACAGGATCAGAGAAATATATGAAGATGAAGAACGCTACTTGATGTGCTCACTCCTGGGAAAACAGTATTCTCTGGGCACAGATCACACATCTCTTTCTGTCCCTTCCAGCTATAGAACATGTCTCTTGCCTCCAATCAACAGAACCAATGAAATTCGGAGGAAGAAGAACGCTAATTGATCTGCTCTGTCCTAGGAAAACAGTTTGCTATGCCACTCATCGCATTTTCTTTCTGTCACTCCTGGCTATAGATACTCTTTTGAAGTCTCTTCCCTAAAGTCAACAGGACTGGTGAAATAGCAAGGAAAAGAACTTGACTTAGTGCACTTCTCTGGAAAACAGTTTACTATAGACGTTGTTACACATCTCTTTCTGACACTCTTCTGCTACAGAACATGTTTTTGAAGTCTCTTGCTGCCAGTCAACAGGACCAGTGAAATAATCTGAGGAAGAAGTGCGCTAATTGATCTGTTCTTTAATGGAAACCAGTTTCCTCTGTGCGCTGATTACACATATCTTTCCATTTCTCCCAGCTCTAGAATGTGTTGTTGAAGTCTCTTGCCTCAAGTACACAGGACCAGAGAAATAACCAAAGAAGAAGCATGCTACTTGATTTGTTCTCTTCTGGGAAAAAGTGACCCTGGACAATGATCACACATCTCTTTCTGTCACTTTCCAGCTATAAAATGGGTTTCGAAGTCTCTTGCCTCTAGTCAAAAGGACCAGTGAAATAACTGAGGAATAAGAATGCTTCTTACTCTGCTCTCCCTTGAAAAACAGGTTGACATTGAGGCTGATCACTCATCTCTTTCTGTTTCTGCCCAGATATGGAACATGTTTTTGAAGCCCTTTGCCTCTAGTCAACAGGACCAGTGAAATAACTGATGAAGAAGATTGCTTCTAGTCTGCTGTCTTCTGGGAAAACAGTTTGCTCTAGGCACTGATCACACATCTCTTTATGTCACTCCACAGCTATAGAATGTGTTTTGAAGTCTCTTGCCTCCAGTCAACATGAACAGTGAAATGACTGAGGAATGAAAATGCTACTTGATGTGCTCTCTTCTGGGAAAACAGTGCACTTTGGGCATTGATCACACATCTCTTTCTGTCACACCCAATCTAAAGAAACTGATTTTAAAATATCTCATCCACTCAGCAGGACCAGTGAAATAACTGAGGAGGAATAATTCTACCTAATGTGCTCCCTATTGGGAAAGTGGTGTGCAGTGGGTGCTGACCACAGATCTCTTTCCATCACTCCCCAGCTATAAAATGTGTGTTTGAAGTGTCTTGCTTCCAGTCAACAGGACCAAGAAATAACTGTGGAAGAATAGCACTACTTGCTCTGCTCAACCTTGGGAAAACAGTTTTCTCTAGTGCTGATCACATCTTTCTCTGCCACTCCCCAGCTATAGAAGGTGCTTTTGAAGTATCTTGCCTCCAGTCAACAGGACCAGAGATATAACTGAGGAAGAAAAATGCTACTTGATGTGCTGTCTCCTGGAAAAAGTTTGCTTTAGCGATGGCCACAGATCTCTACTGTCACTCTTCAGATATAGAGCGTGTTTTGAAGCCTCTTGCTCAACACGTCAACACGAGCAGTGAAATAACTGAGGAAGAAGAACACTACTTAGTCTTCTCTCTCCTGGGAAACAGCTTGCTTTGGGCACTAATCACACATCTCTTTCTGTCACTCTATATCTATAAATGTGTTTTTGAAATACCTTGCCTCCAGTCAACATGACCAGTGAAATGATCATTCATTTCTTTCTGTCACTCCCTAGATATAGATAGTCTTTTAAAGTCTATTGCCTAAAGTCCACAGGACCAGTGAAATAACTGAGGGAAAAGAATGCAACTTAGTGTGCACTCTTCTGGAAAACAGCTTACTATACACATTGATCACACATCTCTTTCTGTCCCTTCCTAGCTATACAACATGTTTTGTAGTCTCTTGCCTCGAGTCAACATGACCTGTGTAATAACTGAGGAAGAACAATGCTACTTGATGAGATCTTTCCTAAGGAAACAATTTGCTCTGGGATGTGATCACACAACTCTGTCACCACCAAACATGGAATGTGTTTTGAAGTCTCTCTCCTCCAGTCAACAGGACTAGAGAAATAACAGAGGATGAAGAACACTACTTGATGTGCTCTCTCCAGGAAAACAGTATTCTCTGGGGACTGATTACACATCTCTTTCTGTCCCTTCCTAGCTATAGACCATGTTTTGTAGTCTCTTGCCTCAAGTCAACATTACCAAAAAACACCTGAGGAAGAACAATGCTACTTGATCTGCTCTCTCCTGGGAAAATTGTTTATTCTGTCCACTGAGCACCATTTCTTTCTGTCACTCCTTGCTATAGATAATCTTTTGAAGTCTCTTGCCTAAAGTCAACAGGACCCTGTGAAATAACAGAGGAAAAAGAGCTTGACTTAGTATGCTCTTTACTGGGAAAACAGTTTACTATAGACCTTGTTCACACATCTCTTTCTGTCACTCCTCAGCTCTAGAATATGTTTTTGAAGTCTCTTGCTCCCAGTCAACAGTACCAGTCAAATAACAGAGGAAGGTGAAAGCTACTTGATCTGCTCTGTCCTGGCACAACAGTTTGCTCTGCCACTCATTGCACATTTATTTCTGTCACTCCCTAGCTATAGATAGTCTTTTGAAGTCTCATGACTAAACTCAACAGGACCAGTGAAATAGCAAGGAAAAAGCTCAACAGTGTGCACTCTCCTGGGATAACAGTTTACTGTAGACATTGTTCACACATCTCTTTCTGTCACTCTAAAGCTATAGAACATGTTTTTGAAGTATGTTGCTGCCAGTCAACAGGACCAGTGAAATAACTGAGGAAGAAGAACACTACTTGATCTGTTCTTTAATGGGAAAACCGTTTCTTCTGTGCGTTGATTGCACATCCCTTTCTGTCACTCCCCAGCTGTAGAATGTGTTTTGGAAGTCTCTTGCCTTCATTCAACACAACCAGAAAAATAACTGAGGAATGAGTTCGCTTTGGATGTGCTCTTTCTTGGGAAACCAGTGTGCTATGGTTGCTGATCACACATCTCTTTCTGTCAGTTCCAGCTCTAGAATGTGTTTGAAGACTCTTGCCTCCAGTCAACAGGACCAGATTAATAACTGAAGAAGAAGAATGCTACTGGATTTGGTCTTCCATGGCAAAACAGTTTGCTCTAGACGCTGATCACACATCTCTTTTGTTACTCACCAGCTATAGAATGTGTTTTTGAAGTCTATTGCCTCTAGTCAACAGGGACAGCAAAATAACTGAGGAAGAATAATGCTTCTTAATCTGCTCTCAGCTGGGAGAACACTTTACTATGTGGGCTGATCACACATCCCTTTCTGACACTTCCCAGCTATAGAAGGGGTTTCTGAAGTACTTTGCCTTTAGTCAAAAGGACCAGCGAGATAACTGATGATGAAGCTCACATCTTAGTCTGCTGTCTCCTTGGTGCCGATCAAAAATTTATTTCTGTCACTCCCAGCTCTAGAAAATGTTTTTGAATGCTCTGCCTCTACTCAACAGGACCAGAGAAACAACTGATTAAGAAGAAGGCTACCTCACATGCTCTCTGCTTGGAAAACAGTGTGCTCTGGGCAATGATCACTCTTTCTTTTGTCTCTCCTGAGCTATAGAACATGTCTTTTGAAGTCTCTTGCCTCCGTACACAGGACCAGTGAAAAACTGAGGAAGAAGATTACTTCTTACTCTGTTATCTCTCAGAAAAGAGTGTGATCTGGGTGCTGATCACACATTTCTTTCTGTCACTTCCAGGTCTAGAATGTGTTTTGAAGTCTATTGCCTCCAGTCCACAGGACCAGAAAAATAACCAATGAAGATGAATGCTACTTGATTTGTTCTCTTCTGGGAAAATTGTGTGCTCTGGACAATGGTCACACATCTCTTTCTGTCACTTCCAGCTATAGAATGGGTTTTGAAGTCTCTTGCCTCTAGTCAACAGGAAAATTGAAATAAATGAGGAAGAAGAACGCTTCTTACTCTGCACTCCCTTGGAAAATAGGCTAACATTGGGCTGATCACACATCTCTTTCTGTCTCTCCCCAGCTATGGAACATGTTTTGAAGTTCTTTGCCTCTAGTCAACAGGACCAGTGAAATAACTGATGAAGAAGATCAGTTCTTAGTCTGCTGTCTCTTGGGAAAACAGTGTGCACTAGGTGCTGATCACACATCTCTTTATGTCACTCCACAGCTATAGAATGTGTTTTCAAGTCTCTTCCCTCCAGTCAACATGACCAGTGAAATAACAGAGGAATAAAACCGCTACTTGATTGTGCTCTCTCCAGGGAAAACAGAGTGGTTTGGGCATTCATCACACATCTCTTTCTGTCACTTCCGATCTATAGAAACTGATTTTAAAAGCTCTTGCATTCACTCAGTAGGACCAGTGAAATAACTGAGGAAGAAGAACTCTACCTAATGTGCTCTCTATTGAGAAAGCGGTGTTCTCTGGGTGCTGATCACAGTTCTCTTTCCATCACTCCCCAGCAATAGAAGGTGCTTTTGAAGTATCTTGCCTCCAGTCAACAGGACCAGAGAAATAACTGAGGAAGAAAATGCTACTTGATGTGCTCTCTCCTGGAAAAAGTTTGCTGTGGTGCTGGCACAAGATTTCTTACTGTCACTCTTCAGATATAGAAGGTGTTTTGAAGTCTCTTGCTCAACACGTCAACACGAGCAGTGAAATAACTGAGGAAGAAGAATGGTTCTTACTCTGCTCTCCCTTGGAAAACAGGTTGACATTGGGGCTGATCACACATCTCTTTCTGTCTCTCCCCAGCTACAGAACATGTTTTGAAGTCCTTTGCCTCTAGCTAACAGGACCAATGAAATAACTGATGAAGAGGATGCTTCTTAGTCTGCTGTCTCCTGGAAAAACAGTTTGCTGTAGGTGCTGATTGCACATCTCTTTATGTCACTCCACAGCTATAGAACATGTTTTTGAAGTCTCTTGCCTCCAGCCAACATGACCAGTAAAATAACTGAGGAATAAAAATGCTACTTGATGTGCTCTCTCTCTGGGAAAACAGAGTGGTTTGGGAATTGATCACACATCTCTTTCTGTCACCCCGATCTATAGAAACTGATTTTAAAATCTCTTGCATCCACTCAGCAGAACCAGTGAAATTACTGAGGAAGAAGAACTCTACTTACTGTGCTCTCTATTGGGAAAGCGGTGTGCTCTGGGTGCTTGTCACAGATTTCATTCAATCAATCCCAAGCTATAAAATGTGTTTTGATGTGTCTTGCTTCCAGTCAACAGGACCAGAAAAATAACTGTGGAAGAAGAATAATACTACTAGATGTGCTCAACCTTGGGAAAACAGTTTTCTCTTTGCGCTGATCACACATCTCTCTCCACCCAGCTATAGAAGGTGCTTTTGAAGTATCTTGCCTCCAGTCAACAGGACCAGAGAAATAACTGAAAAGAAAATGATACTTGATGTGCTGTCTCCTGGAAAAATGTTTGCTGTGGTGCTGGCCACAGATCTCTTACTGTCAATCTTCAGATATAGAACATGTTTGAAGCCTCTTGCTCAACACGTCAAACCGAGCAGTGAAATACTGAGGAAGAAGAACACTACTTAGTCTGCTCTCTCCTGGGAAGTAGCTTGCTTTGGGCACTGATCACACATCTCTTCTGTCACTTCATATCTGGAAAATATGTTTTGAAATACCTAGTCTCCAGTCAACATGACCAGTGAAATGACTGAGGAAGAACAATGCTGACTGATGTGATCTCTCCTCAGAAAACAATTTGCTCTGGGTTCTGATCACAAGCTCTTTCTGTTACTCCCCAGATATAGAATGTGTATTGAAGCCTCTTCCCTCTAGTCAACAGGACCAGAGAAACAACTGAGGATGAAGAACACGACTTGATGTGCTCTCTCCTGGAAACAGTATTCTCTGGGCACTGACCACATCTCTTTCTGTCCTTCTCAGCTATAGAACATGTGTTTGAAGTCTCTTGCCTCCAGTCAACAGGGCAAATGAAATACCTGAGGAAGAAAGCACTACTTGATCTGCTCTCTCCTGGGAAAATGGTTTGCTCTGTTCACTGATTGTTCATTTCTTTCTGTCACTCCTAGATATAGATAGTCTTTTAAAGTCTCTGGCCTAAAGGCAACAGGACCAGTGAAATAACTGAGGAATGAGTTCACTGCTGGGTGTGCTCTTTCTTGGGAAACTCCTGTGCTGTGGGTGCTGATCACACATCTCTTTCTGTCAGACCCAGCTCTAGAACGTGTTTTTGAAGACTATTGCCTCCAGTCAACAGGACCAGAATAAGACCTGAAGAAGAAGAATGCTACTTGATTTGCTCTCCTGGCAAAACAGCATGCTCTAGACACTGATTACACATCTTTTACATCACTCCCCAGCTATAGAACATATTTTGGAAGTCTCTTGCCTCCATTCAACAGGACCAGAGAAATATCTGAGGAATGAGATCAGCTTTAATGTACTCTTTCTTGAAAAACCAGTGTGCTCTGGGCTGATCACACATCTCTGTCTGTCAGTTCCAGCTCTAGAATGTGCTTTGAAGTCTCTTGCCTCCAGTCAACAGGACCAGAGAAATAACTGAAGAAGAAGATTGCTACTTGATTTTCTCTCTCCTAGAGAACACAGTGTGCTTTGGACACTGATCATACATCTCCTTCTGTCACTCCCCAGCTATATAATGTGTTTTTGAAGTCTCTTACCTCTAGTCAACACTACTAGAGAAACAACTGATTAAAAACATGCTACTTCATGCTCTTTCCTGGTAAAACAGTGTGTTCTGTGCAATGATCACACTTCTCTTTCAGTCTTTCCTAAACTGTAGAACATGTTTTTGAAGTCTCTTGCCTCCAGTACACAGGACCAGTGAAAAAACTGAGGAAGAAGATTACTTCTTAGTCTGCTATCTCTTCGGAAAAGAGTGTGCTCTGGGCACTGATCACAGATCTCTTTCCATCACTCCCCAGGTTGCCACTGGGGCTGATCACACATCTTTTCTGTCTCTCCCAGCTATGGAATGTGTTTTTAAGTCATTTGCCACTAGACATCAGGACCAGTGAAATAACTGATGAAGAAGATCAGCTTCTTAGTCTGCGGTTTCCTGGAAAACAGTTTCCTCTGTGCTGATCACATTCTCTTAATGTCACTCCATAGCTATAGAACGTGTTTTGAAGTCTCTTCCCTCCAGTCAACATGACCAGTGAAATAACTGAGGAATAAGAATGATACTTGATGTGTCTCTCCTGGGAAAACAGTGCGCTCTGTGCATTGATCACAGATCTCTTTCCATCACTCCCCAGATATAAAATGTATTTTTGAAGTGTCTTGCCTCCAGTCAAGAGGACCAGAGAAATAACTGAGGAAGAGCAATGCTACATAGCTTGCTTTCTTCTGCTAAAGAAGTTTGCTCTGGGCACCGATCACACTTCTCTTCTCTTACTCCCCAGCTATAGAATCTGTTTTTGAAGTCTCTTGCCTCAGTTAAGAGGACTGGAGAATTAATGGGGAAGAAAAAATGCTAATTGATGTGCTCTCTCCATGAAAACAGTTTTCCTGCTTCTGATCAGAGATCTCTTTCTGTCACCTCCAGCTATAGAATGTGTTTTTGAAGGCTCTTGCCTCTAGTCAACAGCAGCAGTGAAATAACTGAGGAAGAAGAACACTGCTTAGGCTACTCTCTCCCAGGAAAACAGTTTGCTTTGGGCACTGATCAAACATCTCTCTCTCTCACTCTATATATAGAATGTGTTTTTGTTGTAGCTTGCCTCCAGTCTACATGAACAGCGAAATAACTGAGGAAGAAGAACACTACTTAATGTGCTCTCTCTAGGAAAAGAGTGTGATCTGGGTGCTGAACACAGTTCTCTTTCTGCCACTCCCCAGCAATAAAATGTTTTTGGAAGCCTCTTGCCAGCAATCAACAGGACCAGTGAAAAACTGATGAAGAAGAATGCTACTTAGTTTGCTTTCTCCTGGGAAAGGAGTTTGCGCTGGGTGCTGATCACACTTCTTTTTCTGTCACTCCCAGTTGTAGAATGTGTTTTAAATCTCTTGCCTCCAATCAGCATGAATAGTGAAAAACTGAGGAAAAAGAATGCTACTTGATATGCTCCTCTTCAGAAAACAGTTTGCTCTGGGCACTGATTACACATCTCTTTCCATTACTCCCCAGCTATAGATAGCCTTTTTGAAGTCTCTTGAATAAAGTCAACAGGACCAGAGAAATAACTGAGGAAGAAGAATGCAACTTGATGTACTCTTCTGAGAGAACAGTTTACTATAAACATTGATCACACATCTCTTTCTGTCACTCCCCAGCTATAGAATGTGTTTTGAAGTCTCTACTGCCAGTCAACATTAACAGTGAAATAAATGAGAAGAAAAATGCTACTCGTCTGCTCTATAATGGGAAAACCTGTATCCTCTCTGCTTTCATCACACATCTCTTTCTGTCACTCCCAGCCATAAAACGTGTTTTGAAGTCTCTTGCTGCCAGTCAACAGGACCAGTGAAATAACTGAGGAAGAAGAATGCCACTTGATCTGTTCTTAACGGAAAACTGTTTCCTCTGCGTTGATTACACATCTCTTTCCGTCACTCCCAGCTATAGAAAGTGTTTTGAAGTCTCTTCCTCCATTCAACATGACCAGAGAAATAACTGAGGAATGAGTTTGCTTCTGGATGTGCTCTTTCTTGGGAAACCACAGTACTCTGGGTGCGGATCACACATCTCTTTCTGTCAATTCCATCTCTAGAACGTGGTTTTGAAGACGCTTGCCTCAAGTCAACAGGACCAGATAAATACCTGAAGAAGAAGAATGCTACTTGATTTGCTCTCCCTGGCAAAACAGTGTGCTCTAGACACTGATCACACATCTCTTTTGTAACTCAGCAGATAAAAAATATGTTTTGAAGTCTCTTGCTTCTAGTCAACAAGACTAGAAAACAACTGATTAAAAAATGTTACTTCATATGCTCTCTCCGGGAAAACAGTGTGCTCTGTGCAATGATCACACTTCTCTTTTAGTCTCTTCTGAACTATAGAACATGTTTTTTAAGACTCTTGCCTCAGTATATGGGATCAGTGAAAAAACTGAGGAAGAAGATTACTTCTTAGTCTGCTATCTCCTCGGAAAAGAGTGTGCTCTGGGTGCTTATCACAGATTTATTTCTGTCACTTACAACTCTAGAATGTTTTTTGAAGTCACTTGCCTCCAGTCAACAGGACCAGAGAAATAACCAAAGAAGAAGAAGAATGTTACTTGATTTGCACTCCAAAGGAAAAATGTGAACTCTGGGCATTGATCACAGATCTCTTTCCATCACTCCCCAGGATGCCATTTTGGCTGATCACACATCTCTTTCTATCTCTCCCCAGCTATGGAATGTGTTTTTGAAGTCCTTTGCCTCTAGTCAACAGGACCAGTGAAATAACTGTTGAAGAAGATCGCTTCTTAGTCTGCAGTTTCCTGGGAAAACAGTTTCCTCTTGTGCTGATCACAAATCTCTTAATGTCACTCCATAGCAATAGAAAGTGTTTTGAAGGCTCTTCCTCCAGTCAACACGACCAGTGAAATAACTGAGGAATAAAACGCTACTTTATGTGCTGTCTCCTGGGAAAACAGTGTGCTCTGGGCATTGATCTCAGATCTCTTTCCATCACTTCCCAGATATAAAATGTGTTTCTGAGTGTCTTGCCTCCAGTCAAGATGACCAGTGAAATAACTGAGGAAGAGCAGTGCTACTTAGCTTGCTTTCTTCTGTTAAAACAGTTTGCTTTGGGCACCGATCATACTTCTCTTTCTCTTACTCCCCAGCTATAGAATGTGTTTGAAGTCTCTTGCCTCCAGTTAGAGGACTGGAGAATTAACGGAGGAAGAAAAATGCTAATTAATGTGCTGTCTCCTGTGAAAACAGTTTTCTCTGCTTCTGATCAGATCTCTTTCTGTCACTCTCCAGCTATAGAATGTGTTTTGAAGTCTCTTGCCTCTAGTCAACAGCAGCAGTGAAATAACTGAGGAAGAAGAATGCTGATTAGTCTGCTCTCTCCGAGAAAACAGTTTGCTTTGGGCACTAATCACACATCTCTTTCTGTCACTCAGCAGTCATAGAATGTGTTTCTGAAGTCTGTTGCCTCCAGTCAACACAACCAGTGAAATAACTGAGCAAGAAGAATGCTACTAGAGCTGCTGTCTAATGGAAAAATCATTTCCTCTCTCGTTGATCACACATCTCTTTCTGTCACTCCCCAGCTATAGAGCGTATTTTGGAATCCTCTTGCCGCCATTCAACAGGACCTGAGAAATAACTGAGGAATAAGATCAATTCTTAATGTGCTTTTGTTGGGAAACCACTGTTCTCTGGGGTCTGATCATACTCTCTTTCTGTCACTTCCAGCTCTAGAACATATTTTTGAAGTCTCCTCCAGTCAACAGGACCTGAGAAATAACTGATGAAGAAGAATGCTACTTGATGTGCTCTGTCCTGGGAAAACAATGTGCTTGAGGCACTGAACACACATCTCTTTTTGTCACTTTCTAGCTATAGAACATGTTTTGAAGTCTCTTGCCTCCAGTCAACAAGAAGAGAGAAATAACTGAGGAAGAAGAATGCTACCTGATGTGCCTCTCTCCTTGGAGAAAGTGTGCTCTGGACACTGATCACACTTCTCTTTCTGTCACTCCCAAGCTATAGAACATGTTTTTTTGTAGTCTCTTTCCTCCTTTACACGGGACCAGTGAAATAACTGAAGAAGAGGATTACTTCTTGGTCTTCAATCTCCTGGGGAAAGAGTGTGCTTTGGGCGCTAATCACAAATCTTGTTTCTCTCTCTCTCTTGCCAGCTAAGGAACGTGTTTTGAAGTCTTTTGCCTCTAGTCAACAGGATCAGTTAAATAACTGATGAAGAAGAATGCTACTTGATGTGCTCTCTCCTGGGAAAACAGTGTGCTCAGAAGTGCTGATCACACATCTCTTTGTGTCACTCCCCAGCTATAGAAGGTGTTTCTGAAGTCTTTTGGTTCCAGTCAACAGGACCAGAGAAACAACCGATTAAGAAAAATGCTACTGCATGTGCTCTCTCCTTGGAAAATAGTGTGCACTAGTCGCTGATCACACTTCTTTCTGTCACTCCCGAGCTGTAGAATATGTTTTTGAAGTCTCTTGCCTCCAGTACACACTACCACTGAAATAACTGAGGAAAAATATTTCTTCTTAGTCTGCAGTGTCCTGGGGAAAGTGTGTTCTGGGTGCTGATCACACATCTCTTTCTCTCTCTTGCCAGCTAAGTAATGTGTTTTGACCTCTTTGCCTCTAGTCAACAGGACCAGTGAAATAACTGATGAAGATCGCTTCTTCATCTGCTCTCTCCTGGGAGAACAGTTTGCTCTGGGTGCTGATCACACATCTCTTTCTATCACTCCACAGCTATAGAACATGTTTCCTAAAGTCTCTTGCCTCTAGTCAACAGGAGCAGTTAAATAACTCAGGAAGAAGAACTCTACTTAGTCTGCTCTCTCCCAGGAAAAAAGTCTGCTTTGGGCACTGATCACATATCTCTTTCTGTCACTCCCTATCTATAGAATTTGTTTTTGAAGTATCTTGCCTCCAGTCAACATGACCAGTGAAATAACTGAGGAAGAATAACACTTCTTAATTTACTCTCTCCTTGGAAAACAGTGTGCTCAAGGTCCTGAACACAGATCTCTTTCTGCCACTCCCCAGCTATAAAATGTGTTTTGAAGTCTCTTGCCTCCAGTCATCAGGACCAGTGAAATAACTGAGGATGAAGAATATTACTTAGTTGCTTTCTCCTGGGAAAGGATTTTCTCTGGGCGCTGATCACACTCTCTTTCTGTCACTCCTCAGCTATAAAATGTGTTTTTGAAGTCTCTTGCCTCCAGCCAACAGGACCAGAGAAATAACTGAGGTAGACAAATGCTACTTGATATGCTCTTTCCTCAGAAAACAGTTTGTTCTGGGCACTGATCACAGATCTCTTTCTGTCACTCCACAGCTATAGAATGTGTTTGTGAAGTCCCTTACTGTGATCAACAGGACCAGTGAAATAACTGAGCAATAAGAATGCTACTAGAGCTGTTCTCTAATGGGAAAATTGTTTCCTCTCTGCATTGATCACGCATCTTTCTGTCACTCTGCAGCTATAAAAGTGTTTTGAAGTCTCTTGCCTCCATTCAACAGGACCTGAAAATAACTGAGGAATAAGATCAATTCTTAATGTGCTCTTTCTTGGGAAACCACTGTTGTCTGGGGTCTGATCATATATCTCTTTCTGTCACTTCCTGCTCTAGAACGTATTTTTGAAGTCTCTTGTCTCCAGTCAACAGGACCTGAGAAATAACTGATGAAGAAGAATGCTACTTGATGTGCTCTGTCCTGGAAAAACAGGCAAGACTGGGAGCCTGCCTGCTGCCACCCGCCCACTGATCTCAAGCACAGGCTTGCTGCCCACTTTGGACAAGCACCTCATCCTCCGTAGCTGCTTTTAAGCTTGAGCTGCCTGCTGACTACAGCGCAAGAGACCAGGAGCCTGCCTGCCCCTGCCACCTGCCCACTGCTTTCCAAGCATAGGTAATTGCTGAAGCCAGATCTCAGCCCTCAGTGGCTGTTGGAGCTGAAGATCCTGGATTGTTTTCTCTGAATTCCTGGTGCCATCTGACTGCAGTGCCCCATTGGGCTGCTCACCATCTTGGTGAACTCTCTGTGTGGCTAGCTCTGGAATCCAGTGTGGTTGCTTTCCCAGGACTAATTGCATGCCCGTGCACATATTTTTGTAGTCTGTGCTACCTGGCCCTCGACTACTAGTGTGTGCACATAATACCAATTTCAGCTAAACTGAAACCGGGATTCCTACTGCTGATTTTTGTTTGTTTAAGGACTGTTACTAGCCTGTATTTGCTCATTCTGATAGAAAAAAAGAGTAAAATACTGTTTTCTTGCTTTGTTTTAGCCTAGCTAGACCCTTAATCTTCCCATTCTCTCCTTTGTGTGTCTCTTTGTGATTTTTTCACCCTCCCCCCCCTCCTCCACAAGTTCTTAAATACTTCAAAACCACTTCCCTTCTGTACACCTCCTCCCATTGGCCATCTTGCTCTACACAAATTTAAAGCTGCAGAACACCTCCTAGAGTGCGGTCCTGCCTCACAGAACTACATTTCTAACAGCCCCTTGCCTCACCACTCTCTTCTCTCCCCTTCATAAGGCTGACCATGCTAATTCTCTCCTACTACTTGCTGAGAACTCTCAGGGCTCCCAGCACATCTGCCACAAGAACCACAGCCACCCGGCGTCAGCGCCCCTGAAGTCACTGCCCAAGACCACTTGCTCAGACTCCAGACCAGAGAGATATGGCAAAGTTGCAAACCAATCAGAGTGTGAGTGCCTTTCCAGGCTTGCTCAATTGGTCCTTCACCTCTTCTTATCTTTTATCTGTCTCCTGAGCTAAAAGGCACTGTTTCTTTTTACTTATGCTTGCTAATGTATCCCTATTTTGTTAGAATCTGCCTGTAAACTGCCTAAAAAACTGTAATACTTGCAAACTGCTCTTGCTAGATTGATTAAGTGAAACAGCCCTTTCTTTGCCTCTGTAACTGCCGCCAGACTTCAGGGAGCCAAGAAATTGACCCCTTTCATTTGTAAATTAGTTGGTTCACTGGGTAGCTTGACCATTGTCTGGGACCAGTACTAGTGGATTCACTTTCTTCCCCTTCAGCTGAGAACCCTCCAGGGCTCCCAGCTCATCCGCCCAGAAGAACCACGGCCACCAGGCAGTTGGTGCTTCGAAGCCACTGTCAGAGACCACTTGCTTGGACTGCAGACCCAGAGAGGTATGGCAAAGCTGCAAATTTACACCCACTCACCCATCCCTTCCCTGACCATTATTATATGAACTCCTTTCCCGCCCTACCCTGCCATTATCTTTCCTACAAATCTATCCTCCCCACCTCCCTAGGGCGCCCACAGACGTATAAAGTTTGGGCTGCTGCTTCAGGTTCAAGTGTCCCATCCTAACTAACCCACCGAGTCTCCCATACCCTCATCTCAGATCAGATTTGTGACTTCTTATTACTGTCCCTAGTCAGCTGTGTCATAGTAAATTCTCCTTGCTCCTACAAGTGGTTTCAGCACCTACATCCCTTTGCTGACCCTGTGGTGTGTAGCAGCAGCTGATGATACTTCTTAGATCAGGTTCTGACTTCGTAGCTATCTCCCAATTAAGCTGTGCCATAGAAACATCTCCTTGCTCCCTTCAAGTGGTATCGGCTTATGTCCCTTTTCAGATCCTGTGAGCATAGCCTTACCTGGTTACCTTGCCCAGATTAAGCCCTTACAACTGTTTCTCTTTCTGACCCCAGTCTTTAACCATGGAACTTGCAATCTGGCTCTACCTATTTACAGCCTTATGTACCCTACCCTTATTAGGGTACGTATAGATCGATTTACCCCAAAGAGGACTCGTATCCCACCACAAGAATGTCTGCTCATGAGTCCCTATACCACTCGTTCTATGCCCTCAAGTTGTTGTACCACTTTCAGCTGAGTCTCCCTCTCAGACAGCCACTGGCATCTCATTATCTACCAGGAATGTTAAATACTCGTCCCAGTACCTGCATCTACTAGTGTCATATGGCTAGGGTTTTAGCATGTGTATCACTAGGACTGAACAGTACAAAGAATAGGTCCTTGCATTCCTACACCAATACTTCCACTAGCCAAAGAAGGTTTAGTTCTTCCAAATTACCACTTGCTGCCATGAGGAAAGTTGTACTCCTCCTCTTGCTATGCTCAGGTAATATTAAACTTAATCCTGGTCCTATAACAAGCAATTCCTTCACGTCCGAAGTCATGAAGTATAAAAGGTATCAGCTTTATGCATGTTAATGTGTAACCTCTTAAGGAAACTCACCTCAATACAGGCAGGGCTATCCACAGAACTGGATGTACTTGTCATATCTGAATCCTGGCTTCGTCCATCCATGCCAGACAAAGAGTCAATATCCCCAACTATCTGTTATTCAGAGCTGATAGACTAACCAGAGGCAGTGGTGTAGCCATCTATGTTAAGGACAAGTTTACAGTCGCTACCTTGACACTACATCAACTGCCAATGCCTTTGATTCCTGTCTAAAAATTGAAATATCTACATCAATGGCCCTCCGTGTCATAGGATGTTATAGACCCCATCCTCGAGTCAAAGCTCCTGTCCCACCTATCATCTACTATGAGTACGACACAATGGAAACAATTATACTAGGGACCCTAACCATGAGTGGCTGTCAAAGTGCATCTCTTCCACTTAAATCCTTCTGTGACTCTCAAGGGCTCACTCTACTTATTAATGAGACCTACTGCGTATCAGTAAGAAAAACCTTATGAAAAGTACACTATTAGATGTACTTCTAGTAGTAAACCCTTTTCTTCTCCCATGCTGGGATCTTTTCTGCCGATGTTAGTGACCATTGCTTTATTGCTGGCATAAGGCAGTCCCTAAACCAACAGCCTCAGCAAGTTCTCTACCAAAGATCAAAATGGAATTTTGACCCAGCTTATATCAATGACCAAAGCCTCCCTGCTTTGGCAGACCTTTTATTTAGCCAAATCAGTAGAAACAGCGTATGCCATTTTCCATTAAATTTGCTAGCCTTTAACACCCATGCCCTATAGTCAAAACCCGCATAAAGGCTAGAAAGTGCCGTTGGTTTACAGCAGACATCAAGGCAGCACTATTAAAAGAGACAAGATCTGGAAGCTAGCAGACAAGTCCAAAAAGCCAAAGACTGGCATCTTTTCAAAACAGCTGAAATCACTTTACAAAGCTAATTCAGGAACCAAGTCCAACTTCTATCGCTCTAAACTGACACTGCCTCCAACTGCCCTGCCAAGTTCTGGTCCACAATAAAAGAACTTTCTGGTAAAACCACAGGAAACACTCTCCCTCAAAAATTATTTCACACAATGTTACTATCAACAACAATAAAGAGATACTAAAAGCCTTCAACAATCACTTTGCTACAGGGCTAGCTTTTGATAACTCACCGCACACAACCTATGCTCCCAGCTTACCATGCAACCTTCAGAATCTAGTCCCTCAGATGCAGTCTTTTCATTCTCTCTCTGCCTCACTAAAAGAGGTCAAAGATCTCCTCCTCCAGTTGGACACCAGAAAAAGTGCTGGTGCTGACACCTTCGATCCATACTACCTAATGATTGCTTATCATGTGCGCTTGCGTACCTATTATGCATCTATTTAACTTGTTCCTTTCTCAAGGGACCCTGCTCAAACTGTGGAAGACCGCACATGTTATCCCATTGTTTAAATCTGGAGACCCTGTGGTCTAAACAACTACAGGCCCATCTCCTTCTCCGGTACTATCAAAACTTCTGGAAAAAATCTGAATGCCCAGCTGAAATCTTTCATAGATGATACTAACCTACGAAACCCAATGCAATCTGGTTTCAGAACTGAAGATAGTACAATCACGGCCCTTGCCAAGGTGACAAATGATTGCAGCGTGAGCTAGAGAACAAAAATTTGTCTGTGCCATTTTCTAGACCTAAGTAAGGCGCTTCGACACTGTCGACCACAGCCTCCTTCTTTCTTCATTAAAAGCTATTGGTCTAGATTCTACCTCCTTGCATTGGTTCCACAACTACCTTTCTGATAGACACCAGCAGGTCAAAGCCAAGGTGAACTCTCCCCTCAAATCTGTTAAAGAGGTGTCCATCAGAGGATCCATCCTAGGCCTACCTATTGCCATCTACATCAACAATATAGACTCAGGCATCAATGAGGCAAAAATTCATCTGTTAGCAGATGATACAGTGATCTACCTAAGCGTACAACTCCTGTAGAACTACCTGTAGCAACCCTACAAGCTGACTTCAACATACTTCAATACCAGCTCCTTAGTAAAAATTGCTACTTAACACAAAAAGACAAAGGCGATGCTATTTTCACTATTAACCATGCAGCCTACCCCTGCTCTACCCCCATCACCACCCTTCTAGGAGAAACCCTGGAAACTGTGGCGAATTCAAATACCTGGGGGTCTGGCTAGACTTCAAACTCTCCTTTGCAGACCACCTGTAGGATTTGTTAAAAAAACTGAGGCAGAGACTAAGTCTCTTCTTCAGGTTAATCCATCTACTAACTACAGAAGTGAAAGAGACAGCTAGTTCAATCTATGTTCCTTTCTCTAATTGATTCGCCAACTTTATATACAGAACAATGTTCTACTTCCTTACCTCAGAGTAATTGGACATACTTTACCACAGAGCCCTCGCGCTTCATCACTGGTCTTCACTTCTCACCCATGCTCTTTATATGCTGCCATGGGTTGGACCTCCATGTACACTATGGATGAAATAAAAATGCAGCTCTCTGGACATACAGAGCTATCACTGGAAAACTTCTGCAGTACATTGTTGCTTGCCTGACTCTCAATATGCCTCAATATGCCCTAAGAAGCTGTTCACTGATTTCTCTGAAAGTGTTCAAAGCCCTAACATGTTTTGGAGAGCTGCCATAGGATTTGTTCTACCGTCACTCTGAAATGTGCTACAAAAAATCAGTGAAACTGAGTACTCCTGTTAGTATTACTGTGTTTAAGTCCTTATACTCAAAATACATCATAGAAGCCTGCAACTGCTTCCAATGATCCTAGCTCTGGAATGTGCTACAGAAATCACTGAAACTGAGGACTCCTGTTACTCTCACTGTGTTTAAGACCTTATACTCAAAATACAGTACAGAAGACTGCAACTGCTTCCAGTGATCCTAGCTTACTTATACCCCTTCCACATCCTCCCTGCTTTTCCCATCTTCCTTCCTTCTTGTATCAGTGCATAACTTGGCCCTGAGCCACCTACTTATCTACCACCCTAAATCTCACCCTCCCTCACCCACCTATTCCTTGTACACCCACAGCATCTCATTCTTCACTCCTAGTATTATCCCAGTTCCAGACCCCCTCACTGGCTGCTCACTTCTCCCGACACATCTCCCCTTGATCACCTGGGTCCTTTTTAAACTATGTATCTCTCTTCAGCTTGTAGCATCCACTTCAACTAATCTCTTTGCTGGACTATAATGCCTTTACTTTACAGGAATACTAAACCATGTATGTTGTTGTATCTGGTATACATTTTACTGACTTGCTACCCTATTGTTATGTATACCTTACTGATTTTCTTTTACCTGAACCCAAATGTATTTTTACTTAGCCTGTCTATTGCAGGAATACCTATACTGCTGTACTCTTGCATCTACTGTCTATTTGTCTGTATATAAATGCATTGTTACTTGACTTGTGTAATGCAGGTCCACCTTGTAAATGGCTTGCTCAATGAATGTGCTCCCTGGATAAATAAAGAATTTGATTGACTGATTGCTTGAAAACATTGCACTCGAGGCACTGATCACTCTTCTATTTTTGTCACTTTCCAGCTATAGAACGTGTTTTGAGTCTCTTGCCTCAGTCAACAAAGAGAGAAATAACTGAGGAAGAAGAATGCTACCTGATGTGCTCTCTCCTTGGAAAGAGTGTGCTCTGGGCACTGGTCACACTTCTCTTTCTGTCCTCTCAAGCTATAGAACATGTTTTTGTAGTCTCTTTCCTCAGTACTTGGGACCAGTGGAAATAACTGAAGAGATGATTGCTTCTTGGTCTGCAATCTCCTGGGAAATAGGGTGCTCTGCGTGCTGATCACATCTCTTTCTCTCTCTTGCCAGCTAATAATGTGTTTTTGACCTCTTTTGTCTCTAGTCAACAGGACCAGTGAAATAACTGATGAAGAGATCTCTTCTTAGTCTGCTCTCTCCTGGGAAAACAGTTTGCTCTGGGTGCTGATCACATCTCTTTCTGTCACTCCACAGCTACAGAACATGTTTCTAAAGAGTCTTGCCTCTAGTCAACAGGAGCAGTTAAATAACTTTGGAAGAAGAATTCTACTTAGTCTGCTCTCTCCCAGGAAAAATGTCTGCTTTAGGCACTGATCACATATCTCTTTCTCCTCCCTATCTATAGAATTTATTTTTGAAGTATCTTACCTCCAGTCAACATGACCAATGAAATAATCGAAGAAGAAGAACACTCTTAATTTACTCTCTCCTTGGAAAACAGTGTGCTCAAGGTCCTGAACACAGATCCCTTTCTGCCACTCCCCAGTTATAAAAGTTTTTTGAAGTCTCTTGCCTCCAGTCATCAGGACCAGTGAAATAGCTGAGGAAGAAGAATGCTACTTAATGTGCCCTCTACTGGGAAACAGTTGTGCTCTGGGTACTGATCACAGATCTGTTTCCATCACTCCCCATCTGTAAAACATGTTTTATAATTCTCTTGCCTCTAGTTAACAGGACCAGTGAAATAACTGATGAAGTAGATCACTTCTCAGTCTGCTCTCCTCGGAAAACTGTTTGCTCTAGTGCTGATCACAATCTTTTACTGTAAGAACACAGCTATAGATTGTGTTTTGAAGCCTCTTGCTTCCAGTCAGCAGGACCAGTGAAAGTACTGAAGAAGAGCATGCTACTTAATGTGCTCTCTACTGGGAAAATGGTGTGCTCTGGGTGCTGATCACAGATCTCTTTCCATTACTCCCCATCTGTAAACATGTTTTTGAATTCTCTTGCCTCAAATACTAGGACAAGTGAAATAACTGAGGAAAAACAATGCTACTTAGTTTGCTTTCTCCTGGGAAAGAAGTTTTCTCTGGGCACTGAACACACTTCTCTTTCTGTTACTCCCCTGATATTGAATGTGTTTTTTAGATGTCTCTTGACTTCAGTTAACAGGACCAGAGAAATGATTGAGAAGGAAAAATGCTACTTGCTGTGCTCTCTTCTGGTAAAACAGTTTGCTCTGCTTCTGATCACAGATCTCTTTCTGTCACCTCCAGCTGTAGTATGTGTTTTTGAAGTCTCTTACCTCTAGTCAACAGGAGCAGTTAAATAACTGAGGAAGATGTACTCTACTTAGTCTGCTCTATCCAATGAAAACAGTTTGCTTTGGGCATCGATCCACATATCTGTTAGGAGTAGGTTAGAAGTAGGTTCAGTTTCTTTGTGGATGACTCAAAACTGGGGCACTGGCTGATGGCAGGAGGGGAAAGAGGCCCTGCAGGGGGATCTGGATACCCTGGGGTAGTGGGCAAGGAAGTGGGGTTTGAAGTTCAATGCAGGAAAATGTAGGGTGTTGCATCTGGGGTCAGAAACCGAGACAAGCATACACCCTGTGGGGACCACATTGCAGGTCACAACAGGTGACAGGGACCTAGGGATAGTGGTGGAGAGCAAAATGAATAACGAGAGAATTGTCAAAGAGCTGCAGCAAAAGCAAACAGGATACTGGGTTGCATAACCAGAGGGATTACCCTGGAGAGGGAGGTGATCCTCCCTCTGTATAATGCCTCATTAGGCTGCATCTTGAATACTGTGTGCAGTTCTGGAGATCCCATCTTAAGAGGGACATAGCACTGCTGGAGGGTCAGAGGAGGGTGACCAGGATGATTCAGGGAATGGCAGGTAGGACCTATGAGGAGAGACTGGATGAACTCAATCTGTATGATTTGGAGGAAAGGGGCAGAGGGACATGATAGAGGCTTTCAAGTATGTAAGGGGATAAATAAGGGTGGAGCCAGGGAAGTGTCCAGGCTTAAGAAGGGAGGAAGTACCAGCAGCATGAGTTAAAGCTGGAAGGGGGGAAGCACAGGGGGAGCACAGGAGACACTTCCTTCACCGAGAGGGTGGTGAAACCAGGAACACACTGCCCAGGAATCTTGTTGAAAAGATCACCATGGAAGGATTCAAGAAAGGTTGGGATAGGTGCAGGGGGGAAAGTGAGGCCAGGGAAGGCCACCTCTGGGGATGGGGGTGGAGGAGCGAACTCCCAGTAGGGAGCTAGCTTCCAAGCAGACACCATAGACCATGGGTCCTATTCTGCTGGCTTTTACTATGATACTATGATACTGTGATGTCTCTTTCTCTCACTCCCTATCTATAGAATGTGCTTTTGAAGTATCTTGCCTCCAGTCAACATGACCAGTGAAATAACTGAGGAAGAAGAATGCTACTTTAGTTTATTCTCTCCTTGGAAAACAGTGTGCTTTGGGTGCTGAACACAGATCTCTTTCAGCCACTCTCCAGCTTTTAAATGTGTTTTGAAGTCTCTTGCTCCAATCATCAGGACCAGTGAAATAACTAGGAAAAGAGCACTACTTAGTTTTCTTTCTCCCTGGGAAAGGGAGTTTGTTCTGGATGCTGATCCACTTCTCTTTATGTCACTCCCGAGCTATAAAACATGTTTTTGAAGTCTCTTGCCTTCAGTACACAGGACCAGAGGAATAACTGAGGAAGAAGATTACTTCTAGTCTATTATCTCCTCAGAAAATGGTGTGCTTTGTGTGCTGATGACACATCTCTTTCTGTCTCTCCCCAGGTATAAAATGTGATTTTGAAGTATTTTGCCTCTAGTCAACAGGACCAGTGAAATAACTGATGAAGAAGATCACTTCTTAGTCTGCTCTCTCGGAAAAACACTATGCTCTGGTGCTGATCACACATTTGTTAATGTCACTTCACAGCTATAGAATGTGTTTTGAAGTCTCTGCCTCCAGTCAGCAGGACCAGTGAAATAACTTAAGAAGAAGAATGCTGCATAGTTTGCTGTCTCCTCAAAAAGCAGTTTGCTCTGAGCACTGATCACAGATCCATTTCTGTCACTCCCCAGCTACAGAACATGTTTTTGAAGCGCTTGCCTAAAGTGAACAGGACCAGAAAATAACTGATAAAGAAGAATGCAACATAGTGTGCTCTCACCTGGGAAAATAGTTTACTCTGGGTGCTGATCACACATCTCTTTCTATCACTCCCCAGCTATAGAATTTATTTTTTTTATTATTAGATCATTGGTTTACAGACCTTTGGTGATAGACTCATTTACAAAGGTACCTCATCAATAGAGCAATGCATGACAGCAAACAAACAGTACAGTACATAACACTTAGATTAAAAAGCAGCAAGTGTTACAGGCATTCACTGAGTTGTACATGCTTAGTAATAAGGTAGATCACAGTAGTCATAATATAGGTACACAAGTACCATGTAAGGTAGCAACCAGAGATATTTTATTACATTAGTCAGAAGATGTTATCCTGAGACCCCAGGCATATACATGAAAGTAGCCAGGGCAGACCCAGCCTAGGAGTGAGGGTAAGGGGCAGGTGGGGGATTATTTGCAGTTGCAGCAGTGAGTGCTTGTCAAATGGCTTCTGAGAGACCTTAAAAGGTCCAAACTTAGAGGAGTCAGCTATATTGGCTGGGAGGAATTGAACCAGGAGGTAGCCCGATAGAAAAAGGATCTCTGGGCCATAGGGTCCTTACCCTGGGAACAATAAGGGAGGTTTTGACAGTGTTGTGGGTGGAGACTGAGTGGGAGGCATGCTGCAGGGAGGTGGTGACCCCAGGGGTGAGACCTAGCAGGGTCTTTTTACAAGAAGGCAGGTTTGGAAGTGGAGTCTTTCTTCATGAGCAAGTTGGTGGTGAAGTACAGTAGGCATGTATGGGTGCACCTAGGGGCTCCCAGCATTAGCCTGCAGGCCTTGTTTATAGAGAGCTGGATTGTTGCAAGTGCAGTTTTGTTGGCTTGCAGCATAGATGGGCGGCCCATAGTCAATTGGTGACAGGACAGAGGAGGTGATTGCCAATCTAAGGGCCTCTTGTGGTAGGCAGTCCCTACGGTGATATAAAAGCCCAATCCTGACATTGGTGGCAGCAGAAAGGGCATTGATATGGGAATGGAAGGAGAGTGCTGAATCAAAGGTAATGCCCAGATACTTGTAGGAGGAATCCTGCTCAATGAGGTTTAGTGTGCTAGGCAGTATCATGAAAAGGGCACCACTGGCTTTGCTTTGGAGATGCAAGAAGAGCATAGCTTAGGTATTTTTCAGGTTCAGGACTAGCCTTCTCGATGTGAACCAATGCTCAGCTCTATCAAAAGCTTGTGGAGGGTGGCCTGGAGTGTGTTGGGGTTGGGGTCAGTGGAGAAGAGCACAGTGTCATCCATGTAGAGGAGGATCTTACTTGGGCAGGCCAAGGGAGGGAGTTGAGGTAGAGACTGAAGAGGAGAGGCCTAAAATGGAGCCCTGGGGAACCCCAGAGTGGACAGGTCATGTGTCAGATAGGGTGCTATTGATTTTTACACACTGAGTTCTGGCAGAGAGGTAGCTGGTGAACTATGCAAGGGGACCAAGGGAGAAACCAATGCATCTGAGGGAGTCAAGCAGGAGAGGATGGCAAACCATGTCAAAGGCCTTGGAGAGGTCAATGAACATGGCACCGGCAGAACTTCCGCATTAAGAGCAGAGTGAAGGAAGTTGGAGAATTCAAGAAGCGCAGTTGTGGTGCTGTGACCTGCATGAAAGCCATGCTGTTCAGGGCACAGGATATTGTGCATGGCCAGGTATTTGGAAAGCTGGTTGGCAACTACTTTTCAAGGGCCTTAGAGAGGGGGGGAAGGATGGATAGTTGATAGTTACCCGGGGTCACTCGATCGCCAACTCTTTAGGATGGGAGTGATGATGGTGGTTTTCTATGTGCTGGGGAACTGCCCCAGGAAAAAGAGTGGTTGAGCAGCTTGGTAAGTGGGACCAGGATAGCATCCAATGTCAGACGAAGTAGCCTAGTATCCAGTAGGTTGGTTCTGGGGTTGTTACTACTAATGGCTTTTAACAGAAGGGGTCTAGCCTCCAACGGGAGATGGTATGTAGGTAGAAAGAAGGTCTCCTGGAGAGTGGGTAGGGGTGTTACTGGGATGGGGTCAAAGAAGTTACTGGGCAGGACTGAACTCAGGTCTGAGAAAGTGTAGTTTAGGCAGTCTGCAATGCCAAGGGGTCAGAGCAGACAGTTCCATTAAAGGAGAGTTGAGAGGGGGTGGGGAGTGGGATTTCATTCAGCTCCTTTACATCATCCCAAAAGTTTCTAGCTGACCCCCAGAAGGAGACAAGAGCTGACTAGTAGTATTGGGCTTTGGCCTGTCAGATGGCCCAAGTACACTTATTGCACTCAGCGTTGTATGCTTGCCTATCAGCTGGCTTGCCAGATTCCATGGTAATGTGCCATAGGTTGTCTCTCATTTTAAGTTTGTGAAGGAGGAGGAGTAACCCAAGGCATGTTTTGCTTTTGGCATGATTTCTAGTGAAGGGGCATAGAGGTCACAGGCAGTGTTAAAAGTGCGAGGAAAAAATCCAATGCCTCATCTATGGATGGTACAAGCCTGATTGGGGACCAATCCAGTTGTGAGAGGTACAGTTTAAGGTGATGCAGGCTGAAAGTAGGTGACATCACTGGGTGGTTTGTGGTGCAGGTTTGTTGTTGGCAGCAGACCAAGATAATGTGACTGGGAGTGGTCACTAAGTGAGTTGGGAAGTACACTAATATTGAGTACCCTCTGGGGCCAGTGGTAATGTGATATCCAGGAGGGTGCTGGAGCCAGTAGAAGGGTTGAATCTAGTTGGGTGGTGACAAGCTGGGACATGTCAAAGGTGGAAAAATATCTCTGGTTTGGGAGGCCATGGCAGAGAGCCAGTTGATATCTGGTCACCAACAATTATCTAGGCCATTTTGGGTGGTAGGCCAGAGAGGTAGCCAGCAAGTGCCTGAATGGTGAAGTCTTGTTTTCTGGGGAATATAGGCAATGGTGAGAAAAAGTGGGGCCTTACCAGGGTTGGGGAGATTTTTAGTGTGAGGGCTTGCACCCAGTTATCAAGCTTGGGTAGTGGAAGTGCATGTCCGAGGAGGGAGTCATGCATATAGACAGCACAACCACCTCCACGCTTACCCACCCAATCGTCCCTGAAAGGGTGTAACCAGGGAGGAGATGAAGGAGTCAGGGTGGATTTGGATAACCAGGTTTCGACGAGTGTGACAATGTCCAGCTGGTGCTGAGTAAGCCAGCATTGGAATGCAGCAGCCTCTTAAGGAGGTTGCAAATAGTCATAGAAGCTATCGGAGTCCTTGAGCCTGGGCAGGCTTGTTCATAAGGTTGTGCACGGGGCAAGGGTTTGGGTGAATGTTGCCTGATAGAAGCAACAGGAGGGTGATTAAGCACACCCAAGCATGGTAGTGATTGTGGCATCTCCCTTTGTGACTGAACATGGGGCTGGGTGCTGGGGTGCAAGGGGTGGGTAGAGTTTGAAGGGTGGGAAAGGCATTGAGGAAAAGAGACCAAGGTATGAGTGGGAAGTAAGAGGTAGCAGGGTGGAAATGTGGGGAGTACCAAGGGTGGGAGGTGATCGAGCATCAGGGGTCTGATAGAGGTGTTGCAGATAAGGGGATACTATATTCATAGAGGGTGATGGGCCTAAATAAGGTGGGGCTGATGTAGAAAGTAGGAGGAGGACCATAGTCAGTGTCAATGCACTTGATCCCAGATGCATTGTGGGCGATAAGTTATTTGAGCGAGAGAGGATCACCCTTTAAGAAGTTACAGAAAGGAGGTTCCTTTAAGGTTGCTGTAATTGACCAGTGTGAGGCCTCAGGGCGGGATCACTGGGGAAGTGTACTAATAAAGGAGGGAGGAGGGAGGGGTGGGCAAAAATTGTCCCGAGAGCAGTACAGCAAGGCAGTGGCCAATCTGTGTTTGGAAAAAGGTGCCTTGTATGCTTTCTTTCTCAATGGGGATCTGCAGCATCCAATCAGGAAGCATCCACAGTCCCCAGAAGCCAGTCCAATTGAGGGGATTGAAGCCTCACAGCTCAGAGCTACGAGCTAACCAAATGTAACTGCTTTCCTTGGTCAGGGGTGGCGGGCTGGATGCAGAGGTCCAACTGCCCGCAGGTAGCAGTATTAGGCCACTCAGCTGAAGTGGAGAGCCTGGTTTGGGCTTTTGGCTGCTTTCCTTGGTCAGGGGGTGGCAGGCTAGATGCAGAGGTCTGACCACCAGCAGGTTGCAGCACCAGGGCCACTGGCTGAAGTGAGAGCCTGGTTTGGGCTTGTGGCTGCTTTCCTTGGTCAGGGGTAGCGGGCTGGATGCAGAGGTCTGACTGTCAGCAGGTAGCAGCGCTAAGACCACTCGGCTGAAGTGGACAGCCTGGTTTGAGCTTATGGCTACTTTCCTTGGTCGAGGGCGGTGGGCTGGATGCAGAGATTGACTGCCAGCAGGTAGCAGTGCCAGGGCCACTTGGCTGAAGTGGAAAGCCTGGTTTGTGTTTGAAGCTGCTTTCCTTGGTCAGGGGTGGCGGGCTGGATGCAGAGGTCCTACCACCAGGAGGTAGCAGAGCCAGGGCAACTTGGCTGAAGTGGAAAACCTGGTTTGGACTTGTGGCTGCTTTCCTTGGTCAGAGGGTGGCTGGCTGGATGCAGAGGTCCGACCACCAGCAGGTAGAAGCGCCAGGGCCACTTGGCTGAAATAGAATGTATTTCTGATGTCTCTTGATTCCAGTCAACAGGACCAGTGAAACAACTGATTAAGAAGAATGCTACTTCATGTGCTCTCTCATGGAAAAACAGTGTCTCTGGGCACTGATCACACATCTCTTTATGTCATTCCTGAGTTATAGAACATGTTTTGAAGTCTCTTGCCTCCACTACACAGGACCAGTGAAATAACTGAGGAAGACAATTAATTCTTAGTCTACTATCTCCTTGAAAAGAGTGTGCTCTGGACACTGATCACATATCTCTCTCAGTCTCTAACCAGCTATAGAAATCAACAGGACCAGCAAAATAACTGAGGAAGAAGAATGCTTCATACTCTGCTCTCCCCTGGGAAAACAGGTTGCCATTGAGGCTGATCACACTTCTCTTCCTGTCACTGCTTAGCTATAGAAGGGTTTCTGAAGATTTTTGACTCTAGTCAACAAGACCAGTGAAATAACTGATGAAGAAGATCACTTCTTACTCTGCTCTCTCCTGGAAAAACAGTATGCTCTGGGTGCTGATCACACATCTCTTTCTGTCACTCCACAGCTATAGAATGTGTTTTTGAAGTCTCTTGCCTCCAGTCAGCAGGATCAGTGAAATAACTGATGAAGAATAACACTACTTAATATGCTTCTAGTGGAAAATGGTGTGCTCTGGGTGCTGATCATAGATCTCTTCCGTCACTCCCCTTCTGTAAAACATGTTTTTGAAGTCTCTTGCCTCCAGTCAACAGGACAAGTGAAATAACTGAGGAAGAACAATGCTACTTAGTTTACTCTCTCCTGGGAAAGAAGTTTCTCTCGGCACTGATCACACTCTCTTTCTGTTACTCCCCTGCTACTGAATGTGTTTTTAGAAGTCTCTTGACTTCAGTTAACAGACCAAATAAATTATTGAGGAAGAAAATGCTACTTGATGTGCTCTCTCCTGGTAAACAGTTTGCTCTGCTTCTGATCACAGATCTCTTTCTGCCACTCTCCAGCTGTAGAACATGTTGTTGAAGTCTCTTACCTCTAGTCAATAGGAGCAGTTAAATAACTGAGGAAGAAGAACTCTACTTAGTCTGCTGTCTCCAGTGAATGCAGTTTGCTCTGGGCACTGATCACATATCTGTTAGGAGTAGGTTTCTGGTAGGTTGAGTCTCTTTGTGGATGACTCAAAACTGGGAGCACTGGCAGATGGGCAGGAGGAGAGAGGACCTGAAGGGGATCTGGATACAGATACTGGGCTGCATAACCAGGAGGATTACAACAGGAGGAGGGAGGTGATCCTCCTCTGTATAATGCCCTGGTTAGGCTGCATCTTGAGTACTATGTGCAGTTCTGGAGACCTCATCTTTACAAGGACATAACGCTGCTGGAGAGGGTCCAGCAGAGGGTGACCAGGATGATTCAGGGAATGGAGGGTAGGACCTATGAGAACAGACTGGATGGACTCGATCTGTATGCATTGGAGGAAAGGAGGGCAGAGGGACATGATAGAGGCTTTTAAGTAAATAAAGGGATAATTAAGGGTGAAGCCAGGAAGTGTTCAGGCTTAAGAAGGAGGAAGTACCATTGCACGAGGAAGCTGGAAGGTATACAGGGGGAGCACAGGACACTTCTTCACTGAGAGGGTGGTGGAACCATGGAATGCACTGCCCAGGAATCTGTTGCAGAGACCAGTGGAAGGATTCAAGAAGGGTTGGGACAGGTACAGGTGGAAAGTGAGGCCAGGGAAGGCCACCTCTGGGACTGGGGGTGGAGGAGCAGGCTCCCAGTAGGGAGCTAGCTTCCAAGCAGCCACTGATAGATCATGGAGCCTATTCTGCTGGCTTTTACTACGATACCATGATGCTATGATATCTCTTTCTCTCACTCCCTATCTATAGAATGTGTTTTTGTAGTATCTTGCCTCCAGTCAACATGACCAGTGAAATAACTGAGGAAGAAGAACGCTACTTAACGCTTTCTCTCCTGGGAAAATAGTGTGCTCTGGGTGCTGAACACAGATCTCTTTTGGCCACTCCCCAGCTATAAAATGTGTTTTAGAAGTCTCTTGCCTCCAATCATCAGGGCCAGTGAAATAACTGAGGAAGAAGAGTGTTTTCCTGGCAAAGGAGTTTGCTCTGAATGCTGATCACACTTCTCTTTCTGTCACTCCTGAGCTATAGAACATATTTTTGAAGTCTCTTGCCTTCAGTACACAGGACTAGAGGAAAACTGACTAAGAAGATTATTTCTTAATCTACTATCTCCTTGGAAAGAGTGTATTCTGTGTGCTGAGGACACATCTCTATCTGTCTCTTCCAGGTATAGAAATGTGTTTTTGAAGTCTTTTGCCTCTAGCCAACAGAACCAGTGAAATAACTGATGAAGAATATTGTTTCTTAGTCTGCTCTCTCCTGGGAAAACAGTTTGCTTTGGGTGCTGATCACACATCTGTTTATGTCACTCCACAGCTATAGAATGTGTTTTTGAAGTCTCTTGCCTCCAGTCAGCAGGACCAGTGAAATAACTGAATAAGAAGAAGAATGCTGCATAGTTTACGGTCTCCTCAGAAAACAGTTTGCTCTGAGCACTGATCACAAATCCATTTCAGTCACTTCCCAGCTACAGAACATGTTTTGAAGTCTCTTGCCTAAAGTGAACAGGACCAGAGAAATAACTGAGGAAGAAGAATGCGACATAGTGTGCTCTCACCTGAGAAAACAGTTTACTCTGGGTGCTGATCACACATCTCTTTCTGTCACTCCCCAGCTATAGAATGTATTTCTGAAGTCTCTGGATTCCAGTCAACAGGACCAGTGAAATAACTGAGAAAGGAGAATGCTACTTAATGTGCTCTCTACTGGGAAATTGGTGTGCTCTGGGTGCTGATCACAATCTCTTTCCGCTACCCCCAGCTATAAATATGTTTTTAAAGTCTCTTGCCTCCAATCAAGAGGACCAGTGAAATAACTGAGGAAGAACAATGCTACTTAGTTTGCTTTCTCCTGGGAAAGCATTTTGTTGTAAGTGCCGATCACACTTCTCTTTCTGTTACTCCCCAGCTCTAGATCATGTTTTGAAGTCTCTTGCCTCCAATCAACAGGACCGGAGAAATAACTGAGGAAGAAAACTGCTGCTTGATGTTCTCCTTTCTGGGAAAAGAGTTTGCTCTGCTTCTGATCAAAGATCTCCTTCTGTCACTGTTCAGCTACAGAATGTGTTTTGAAGATCCTTGCCTCTAGTCAACAGGAGCAGTGAAATAACTGAGTAAGAACAACGCTGCTCAGTTTGCTCTCTACCAGGAAAAAGTTTGCTTTGGACACTGATCACACATCTGCTTCACTCACTCCCCTATCTATAGAATGTGTTTTGAAGTATCTTGTCTCCAGTCAACATGACCAGTGAAATAACTGAGGAAGAAAAACACTAATTAATGTGCTCTCTCCTGGGAAAGCGGTGTGCACTGGGTGCTGAACACAGATCTCTTTCTGCCGCTCCCCAGCTATAAAATGTGTTTTGATGTCTCTTGCCTCCAGTCAACAGGACCAGAGAAATAATTGTGGAAGCAAAATGCTTCTTGTTATGCTCTCACCTCAGAAAATAGTTTGATCTGGATGCTAATCACACGTCTCTTTCTGTCACTTTCCCAGCAGTAGAACATGTTTTTGAAGTCTCTTGCTGCCAGTCAACAGGACCAGAGAAATAACTGAGGAAGAAGAACACTACTTCATGTGCTCTCTTCTAAGAAAACAGTGTGCTCTGGGAGCTGACAACACATCTCTCTTTGTCATCCCTCAGTTATAGAATATGTTTTGAAGTCTCTCGCTCAGTTAACAGGACCAGAGAAATAACTGTGGAAGAAGAACTCTACTTGATGTGCTCCTCCTGAGAAAACACTGTGGTCTGCACCCTGATCACACATCTTCTTCTCTCAGTCCCCAGGTATAGAACATGTTTTGAAGTCTCTTGCCCATTCAACAGGACCAGAGAAATAACTGAGAAAGAAGAATGCTTCTTAGTCTTCTCTCTACTGGGAAAACAGTTATCTCTGGGCCCTGATCATAAATCTCTTTGTTTTACTCCCCAGCTATAGAATATGTTTGGTAGTCTGTTGCCTGCAGTCAACAGGACCAGTGAAATAACTGAGGAACAAGAACACTACTTGATGAGCTCTCTTCTTGGAAAAGAGTGTGCTCTAGGCACTGATCACAAATCTCTTTCTGTCACTCCCCAGCTGTAGAATGTATTTTTAAAGTCTCTTGCCTCTAGTCAACAGGACGAGTGAAATAACTGATGAAGAGCATAACTTCTAGTTTGCTCTTTCCTGATAAAACAGTGTGCAGCTGGGTGCTGATCACAAAACTATTTCTGTTACCCCAATCTATAGAATGTGTTTTTGAAGTCTCTTTCCTGCAGTTAACATGATCATTGAAATAACTGAGGAAGAAGAATGCTACTTAGTTGCTTTCTCCTGGGAAAACAGTTTGCTCTGTGCACTGATCACACATCTCTTTCTGTCACGCCCAGCTATAGATCGTGTTTTTGATGTCCTTGCCTGCAGTCAACAGGACCAGTGAAATAACAGAGAAAGAATAATGCTTCTTAATCTGCTCTACCCTGGGAAAACAGTTTGCTCTGGGCACTGATCAGACATCTCTTTCTGTCACTCTCTATCCATACATTTTTTGGGGAAGTCTCTTGCCTCCAGTCAACATGATGTTTGAAATAACTGATGATGAAGAACACTACTTAGTTTACTTTCTCCTGTGAAAACAGTTTGCTCAGGGCACTAATCAGACATCTCTTTCTGATGCTCCCCAGCTATAGAATGTGTTTTTGAAGTCTCTGCCTCCAGTCAACAGGACCAGAGAAATAACTGAGGAAGAAGAATGCTACTTGAGGTGCTCTCTCCTGGGAAAACAATTTGCTCAGGGCACTGATCCGACAGCTCTTTCTGTCACTAAACAGCTACAGAATGTGTTTCTGATGTCTCTTTCCTCTAGGTAACAGTACCAGAGAAATAACTGAGGAAGAAGAACATTACATGATGTGATCTCTCCTGGAAAAAGTTTGCTCTGGGCGTTGATCACACATCTCTTTCTATCACTACCCATACTGTATATGGAATGTGAATCTAAAGTCTCTGTCACCAGTCAACAGGTCCAGGAAATAACTGCAAGAAGAATGCTACTTCTTTCTCTCTCTTGGCAAAACAGTTTGCTATTGGCACTGATCAGATATCTCTTCTGTCACTCCTCAGCTGTAGAAAGTATTTGAGAGGTATTTTGCCTTCAATAAACAGGACCTGAGAAATAGCTAAGGAAGAGAGCACTACTTCATGTGCTCTCTTCTAAGAAAACAGTGTGCTCTAGGTGCTGTCAACACATCTCTTTCTGACACTCCCCAGCTATAGAATGTGTTTCTGAAGTCTGTTGCCCACTCAACAGGACCAGAGAAATAACTAAGGAAGAAGAATGCTACTTGATGTGCTTGCTCTGTGAAAACAGTTTGCTCTGGGCACTGATCATACATCTCTTTCTGTCACTACACAGCATCAGAATATGTTTCTGAAGTCTCTTCCTCCAGGTAACAGTACCAGAGAAATAACTGAGGAAGAGAATGTGACATGATGTGATCTCTCAAGGAAAATAGTTTGCTATGGGTGCTGATCACACATCTCTTTCTATAATTACCATACAGTGGTAGTAATAGAAAAGTTTCTCAGTGCTGAGGTATACCTTGGTATACTGAGGCAGAATGAAGCAGGATTACATTACAGTCAATGCAAATTACCTCAGTGGTTCCACGGTGGTACCTGGAGGTAGGAAACTTTTCGATAACTACCACTGTATATAGAAGGTGATTTTCAAGCATCTTGCCTCCAGTCAACAGGACCAGTGAAATAACTGAGTAAGAAGAAAACTACTTTATCTGCCCTCTCCAGCGAAAACAGTTTGCTCTGGTCACTGATCACATATCTCTTTCTGTCAGACCCTAGCCATAGAATGTGTTTGAGAAGTCTCTTGCCTCCATTCAACAGAACCAGTGAAACAAATCCAGAAGAAGAAAGCTGCTAGATGTGCTCTGTCTTGTGAAAATAATTTGCTCTTGATGCTGAACTCACACATCTCTTGTGTCACTCACCAGAGACAGAATGTATTTTTCAAGTCTCTTGTCTCTAGTCATCTGGACCAAAGAAATAAGTGAGGAAGAAGAACACTACTTACTGTGCTCTCTTCTAAGAAAGAGTGTGCTCTGGGTGCTGACAACATCTCTCTTTGTCACTCATCAGTTATAGAATATGTTTTGAAGTCTCTTGCCTCCAGTCAACAGGAAAAGCGAAATAACTAGAAAGAAGAACTCTACTTGATGTGCTCTTGAGAAAACACTGTGGTCTGCACCCTGATCACACATCTCTTTCTCTCAGTCCCCAGCTAGAACATGTTTTTGAAGTTTCTTGCCTCCATTCAACAGGACCAGAGAAATAATTAAGGAAGAAGAATGCCTTTCAGTCTGCTCTCTCCTGGGAAAACTGTTCGCTTTGGGCCCTGATCTCATAACTCTTTATTTCACTCCCCAGCTATAGAATGTGCTTGGTAGTCTCTTGCCTGCAGTCAGCAGGACCAGTGAAATAACTGAGGAACGAGAATGCTACTTGATGTGCTCTCCTCTCAGAAAATAGTGTGCTCTGGGCACTGATCACACATCTCTTTCCATCACTCCCCAGCTGTAGAACATGTTTTTAAAGTCTCTTGCCTCTAGATGATCACTTCTTAGTTTGCTCCCTCCTGGGAAATCAGTGTCCCTGGGCAATGATCACAAAACTCTTTCTGTTACTCCTGATCTACAGAATGTGTTTTTGAAGTCTCTTTCCTGCAGTTAACATGTTCATTGAAATAACTGAGGAAGAAGACAGCTACTTAGTTTGCTTTCTCCTGGAAAAACAGTTTGCTCTGGGCACTGATCAGCCATCTCTTTCTGTCACTCCCGATCTATAGTATTTTTTAAGTCTCTTGCCTCCAGTCAACATGATGTTTGAAATACCTGATAAAGAAGAACACTACTTAGTTTGCTTTCTCCTGGGAAAACAGTTTGCTCTGGGCACTAATCAGACATCTCCTTCTGACACTAACCAGCTATAGAACATGTTTTTGAAGTCTGTTGCCTCCAGTCTACAGGACCAGAGAAATAACTGAGGAACAAGAATGCTACTTGATGTGCTGTCTCCTAGGAAAACAGTTTGCTCCGGGCACTGATAACACATCTCTTTCTGTCACTAAAGAGCTACAGAACATGTTTCTGAAGACTTTTCATCCAGGTAACAGTGCCAGAGAAATAACTGAGGAAGAAGAACGTTACATGATGTGATCTCTCCTGGGAAAACAGTTTGCTCTGGGTGCTGATCACAAACCTCTTTTATAACTACCCATACAGTGGTAGTCACAGAAAGTTTTTCAGTACTGAGGTATACCTTGTATACTGAGGCAGAATGAGGCAGGATTACATTACAGTCAATGCATATTACCTCAGTGGTATCATGGTGGTACTTTATGGTAACAAACTTTTTGATAACTACCACTGTATATAGAAGGTGATTTTAAGTCTCTTGCCTCCTGTCAACAGGACCAGTGAAATAACTGAGTAAGAAGAAAGCTACTTCATCTGCCCTTTCCAGGAAAAACAGTTTCCTCTGGGCATTGATTAAATATCTCTTTCTGTCACTCCCCAGCTCTAGAATGTGTTTGAAAGTCTCTTTCCTCCATTCAACAGTGCAGTAAAATGACTCAGGAAGAAGAACGCTACTCGATGTGCTCTGTCTTGTGAAAATCACTGCTGTTGATGCTGAACTCACATCATCTTTCTATCACTACCCATATTGTATATGGAATGTGATTTTAAAGTCTATTTCCTCCTGTCAACTGGACCAGTGAAATAACTGGGTAAGAAGAATGCTACTTAGTCTGCTCTCTCTTGGCAAAACAGTTTGCTTTTGGTGCTGATCAGATATCTCTTCTGTCACTTCCCAGCTGTAGAATGTGTTTGAGAAGTCTGTTGCCTTCAGTCAACAGGACCAGAGAAATAACTGAGGAAAAAGAACACTAATTCATGTGCTCCCTTCTAAGAAAACAGTGTGCTCCTGGTGCTAATAGCATATCTCTTTCTGTCACTCAAAGGTTTAGAATATCTTTTGAAGTCTCTTGCTGCTAGTCAAAGGACCTGAGAAATGACTAAGAAAGAATTATGCTACTTGATCTGCTCTCTCCTGGGAAAGCAGTTTACTATCTCGCTGACCAATATCTCTTTCTGTCACTTCCCAGCTATAGAACATGTTTTGAAGTCTCTTGTCTTCATTCAGCAGGATCAGTAAAATAATTGAGGAAGAAGAACTCTACTTGATATGCTCTCTCCTGGGAAAACAGTGTGCTCTGGGCACTGATCACACATCTTTTCTGTCACTCCCCAGCTATAGAATGTGTTTTCAAGTCTCTTGCATCCAGTCAACAGGACAGTGAAATAACTGAGGCAGAAGAACAGTATTTACCCTGCTCTCTCCTCAGAAAACAGATTGCTCTATGCACTGATCACACATCTCTTTCTGTCACTCCCAGCTATAGAACGTTTTGAACTCTTGCCTCCAGTCAACAACAGCAGTGAAATAACCGAGGAAGAAGAATGCTTTTGATGAGCACTCTCCTGGAAAAACTATGTGCTCTGGGTGCTGATCACTCATCTGTTTCTCTCACTCCCCAACTATAGAATGTGTTTTGAAGCCTTTTGCCTACAGTAAACAGGACCCAAAATAACTGAAGAAAAGAAGACTAGTTGAGGTGCTGTCTCCTGGGAAAACAGTTTACTCTGGGCGCTGATCACACATCTCTTTCTGGCACTCGATGTATAGAATCTGTCTTTGTAGTTTCTTGCCTCCAGTCAACATGATAATTGCAATAACTGGGAATAAGGTCACTACCAAGTTTTCTTTCTCCTGGGAAAACAGTTTGCTCTGGGCACCAATTAAACATCTCCTTCTGACACTCCCCAGCTTTATAACATGTTTTAAAGTCTGCAGCCTCCAGTGAACTGGACCAAAGAAATAACTGAGGAAGTAGGATGCTACTTAAGGTTTTCTCTCATGGGTAAACAGTGCTCTCTAGGTGCTGATCACACATCTCTTTATATCACTTCCCAGCTACAGAGCGTGTTTTGGAAGTCTCATGCTACCAGTCAACAGGACCAGAGAAATAACTGAGGAATAATAATGACACTTAATGTGCTCTCTCTTGGGAAAACAGTGTGCTCTGGGTGCTGATCACACAACTCTTTCTGCACTCCCAGCTCTAGAAGGTGTATTTGAAGTCTTTTTCCCAGTCCAACAACACCAGAGAAATAACTGAGGAAGCGGAAAGCTACATGATGTGCTCTCTCCTAGGAAAACAGTGTGCTCTGGGCATAGATCACACATCTCATTCTGTCACTCCCCAGTTATAGAATGTGTTTCGAAGTCTCTTGCCTCCAGTCAACAAGACCCAGCAAATAACTGTGGAAAAGAACACTTTTACTCTGCTTTACCCTGGGAAAACAGTTTGCTCTGGGAACTGATCACACATGTCTTTCTGTCACTCCCAGCAATAGAATGTGTTTTGAAGTCTCTTGCCTCCAGTCAACAGGAAGAGTGAAATAACTGAGGAAGAAGAATACTACTTGATGTCACTCTCCTGGGAAAGTGGTGTACTCTGGGTGCTGATGGCACATCTCTTTTGTCACTACCCAGCTATAATAGGTGTTTCTGAAGTCTCTTGCCTCCAGTCAACTGGACCAGAGAAATAACTGATTAAGAAGAATGCCATTTCATGTGCTTCCCCTGGAAAAACAGTGTGCTCTGGGCACTGATCACACATCTCTTTCCATCTCTCCCAAACTATAGAATGTGTTTCTTGAAATATCTTGCCTCCAGTCAATGGGACAAGTGAAATAACTGTAGAAGGTCACTTCTTAGTCTGCTCTCTCCTGGAAAATTAGTGTGCTCTCAGCACTGATCGCACATCTCTTTTGTCTCTCTGCAGCTATAGAATGTCTTTTTGAATTCTTTTGCTTTAAGTGAAGAGGACCAGAGAAATAGGTGAGGAAAAGAACAAGATTTATTGTGCTCTCCATGGGAAAACAGTTTATTCTAGACACTGATAACACATCTCTTTCTGTCAATCCCCAGCTACAGAACTGTTTTTGAAGTCTCTTGTTGCCAGCCAGAAGGACTAGTGAAATAACTGAGGAAGAAGACAGCTAATTGATCTGCTCTCTCCTATGAAAACAGTTTGCTCTGTGTGCTGATCACCTATCTCTTACTGCAACTTCCCAGATATAGAATGTCTTTTGAAGTCTCTTGCCTAAAGTCAACAGCACCAGAGAAATAACTGAGGAAGAATAATGGGACTTAGTGTACTCTGTCCTGGAATGATTCTTTACTCTAGGTGCTGACCACACCTCTTTTCTCTCTCTCTCACTCCCCAGCTATAGATCATGTTTTGAAGTCTCTTGCAGCTGGTCAACAGGACCAGAGAAATAACTGAGTATGAAGAACACTACTTAGACTGCTCTCTCCAGGAAAACTGTTTGCTCTAGGTGCTGATCACACATCTCTTTCAGCCACTCCCCAAGTATAGAACATGTTTGGGAACTCTATTGCTTCCAGTCAACAGGACCAGAGAAATAACTAAGGAAAAAAATGCTTCTTAGACTGCTCTTCCCTGGGAAAACAGTTTGTTCTGGGTGCTGATCACACATTTCTTTTCTTTCACACTCCAGCTATAGAATATGTTTTGAAGTCTCTTGCTTCCAGTCAACAGGACCAGTGAAATAGCTGAGGAAGAGGAATGCTACTTGATTTCCTCTCTCCTGGGAAAACAGTTTGCTCTCGTGCTGATCACACATCTTTCTGTCACTCCTGATGTATAGAATGTGTTTTGGAGTCTCTTGCCTCCAGTCAACATGATGATTGAAATAACTAAGGAATAAGATCGCTACCTAGTTTACTTTCTCCTGGAAAACAGTTTGCTCTGGGCACTGATCAGACATCTCCTGACACTCCCCAGATTTAGAATATATTTTTAAGTCTGCAGCCTCAATTGAACTGGACCAGAGAAATAATTGATGAAGAAGAACGCTACTTACCGTGCTCGTGGAAAACGTGTTCTGTAGGTGCTGATCACACATCTCTTTATATCAACACCCAGCTACCGGAACGCGTTTTGGAAGTCTCATACTACTAATCAACAGGCCAGAGAAATAACTGAGGAATAATAATGACTCTTAATGTGCTCTCTCGAGAAAACAGTGTGCTCTGGGTGCTGATCACACAACTTTTTCTGTCACTCCCAGGTCTAGAAGTTGTATTTGAAGTCTTTTGCCTCCAGTCAACAGCACCAGAGAAATAACTCAGGAAGAGGAACACTACATGATGTCTCTCTCCTAGGAAAACAGTGAGCTCTGGGCACAGATCACACATCTCGTTCTGTCACTCCACAGCTATAGAATGTGTTTCTGATGTATCTTGCCTCCAGTCAACAGGACCCAGCAAATAACTGAGAAAAAGAATGCTTTTACTCTGCTCTACCATGGAAAACAGTTTGCTCTGGGAACTGATCACATGTGTCTTTCTGTCACTCCCCAGCTATAGAACAAGTTTTTAAGTCTCTTGCCTCCAGTCAACAAGAAGAGTGAAATAACTCAGGAAGAAGAATGCTTCCTGATGTGCATGCTCCTGGGAAAACAGTGTGCTCTGGGTGATGAGGGCACATCTCTTTCTGTCACTACTTAGTTATTGTAGGTGTTTCTGAAGTCTCTTGCCTGCAGTCAATAGGACCAGTGAAATAACAGAGGAAGAAGAACACTACTTAATCTGCTCTACCATGGGAAAACAGTTTTCTCTGGGCACTGATCACACATCTCTTTCTGTCACTCCCGATCCATAGAATGTTTTTTTTTTGAAGTCTCTTGCCTCCAGTCAACATGATGTTTGAAATAACTGATGAAGGAGAACACTACTTAGTTTGCTTTCTCCTGGGATAACAGTTTGCTCTGGGCACTAATCAGACATCTTTTCTGACACTCCCAGCTATAGAACGTGTTTCTGAAGTATCTTGCCTCAGTCAACAGGACAAGAGAAATAACTGAGGAGGAAGAATGTTACATGATGTGATCTCTCCTGGGAAAACAGCTTACTCCAGGGGCTGATCACACATCTTTTCTATCACTACCCATACTGTATATGGAACGTGGTTTTAAAGTCTCTTGCCTCCAGTCAACAGGACCAGTGAAATAATTGGGTAAGAAGAATGCTACTTAGTCTGCTGTCTCTTGGCAAAATAGTTTGCTCTTAGCGTGATCAGATATCCCTTCTCTCACTCCTGAGCTGTAGAATATATTTGAGAAGTCTTTTGCCTCCTGTCAACAGGACCAGAGAAATAACTGAGGAAGAAGAACATTACTTCTTGTGGTCTCTTCTAAGAAATCAGTGTGCTCTGGGTGCTGATAACACATCTCTTTCTGTCACTCCTCAGCTTTAGAACATCTTTTTGAAGTCTCTGGCTGCCAGTCAGCAAGACTAGAGAAATGACTGAGGAAGAATTATGCTACTTGATCTTGGAAAACAGTTCCCTCTCTGAGCTGACCACATATCTCTTTCTGACACCCCCAGCTGTAGAACATGTTTTGGTAGTCTCTTGCCTCTAGTCAACAGGACCAGAGAAATAACTGAGGAAGAAGAACAATGCTTAATGTGCTGTCTCTTGTTAAAACATTGGACTCTGGGTGCTGACCACACATCTCTTTCTGTCATTCCCAGCTCAAGAATGTATTTTGAAGTCTCTTGCCTCCAGTCAACAGAACCAGAGAAATAACTGGGGAAGAGGAATGCTACTTGATGTGCTCTCTCCTGGGAAAACAGTGTGCTCTGGGTGCAGATCACACATCTCTTTCTGTCACTCCCCAGCTATAGAACATATTTTTGAAGTCTCTTGCTTCCACTCAACAGGACCAGTGAAATAACTGAGGAAGTATAACGCTTTAGTCTGGTTTCCCTGAGAAAACAGTTTGCTCTGGGGTTGATCGACATCTCTTTCTGTCACTCCCCAGCTATAGAATGTGTTTTGAAGTCTCTTGCCTCCAGTCAACAGGGACAGAGAAATAGCAGAGGATGAAGAACACTACCTGATGTGCTATCTCCTGGGAAAACAGTTTGCTCTGGGTGCTGACTAAGCATCTCTTCTATCATGCCCCAGCTATAGAACAGGTTTTGAAGTCTCTTGCCTCAGTCAACAAGAAGAGTGAAATGACTGATGAGGAATGCTACTTTATGTGTACTCTGCTGGGAAAACAGTATGCCCTGGGAGCTGATAACATCTCTTTCTGTCACTCCCCAGCTATAGAAGGTGTTTCTGAAGTCTCTTGCTTCCAGTCAACAGGACCAAACAAATAACTGATTAAGAAGACCACTACTTTATGTGCTTTCTCCTGGGAAAACAGTGTTATCTGTGATCTGATCAGAAATGTCTTTCTGTCACTTCTCAGCTATAGAACATGTTTTTGAAATCTCTTGCCGTCATTCAACAGGACCAGTGAAATAATGGAGGAAGAAGAACTCTACTTGATATGCTCTCTCCTGAGAAAACAGTGTGCTCTGAGCACTGATCACACATCTTTTCAGTCATTTCCAGCTATAGAATGTGTTTTTCAAGTCTATTGCTTCCAGTCAACAGGACCAGTGAAATAACTGAGGAAGTATAATGCTTCTTAGTCTGGTTTCCCCTGAGAAAACAGTTTGCTCTGGGGTTGATCACACATCTCTTTCTGTCTCCCCAGCTATAGAATGTGTTTTGAAGTCTCTTGCCTCCAATCAACAGGGCAGAGAAATAACAGAGGATGAAGAACACTACCTTATGTGCTCTCTCCTGGGGAAACAGTTTGCTCTGGGGTTGATCACACATCTCTTTCTGTCACTCCCCAGCTATTGAATGTGTTTTTGAAGTCTCTTGCCTCCAGTCAGCAGGACCAGAGAAATAACTGAAGCAGAAGAACAGTAGTTACCCTGCTATCTCTTCAGAAAACCTATTGCTCTAGGCATTGATCACATCTCTTTCTGTCACTCCCTAACTGTAGAACATGTTTTGAACTCTCTTGCCACCACTCAACAACAGCAGTGAAACAACCGAGAAAGAAGAAAGCTACTTGATGGGCAATCTCCTGGAAAAACAGTGTGCTCTGCATGATGATTACACATCTGTTTCTAACTCTCCAGCCTATAGAATGTGTTTTTGAAGTTTCTTGCCTACAGTAAACAGGACCCGAGAAATAACTGAGGAAATAGGATGCTACTTGATGTGCTCTTTCCTGGGAAAATAGTGTTCTCTGGGCGCTGATCACATCTCTTTATATCTCTTCCCAGCTACAGAACATATTTTGGAAGTTTCATGCTTCCAGTCAACAGGACCAGAGAAATAACTGATGAATAATAGTGACACCTAATATCTCTTTCTCGGAAAACAGTGTGCTCTGGGTGCTGATCACACATCTCTTTCTGTCACTCCCAGTTCTAGAAGCTGTATTTGAAGGCTTTTGCCTCAGTCAACAGGTAGAGAAATAACTGAGGAAGAGGAATGCTACATGATGTGCTCTCTCCTAGGAAAACAGTGTGCTCTTGGCACAGATCACAAATCTATTTCTGTCTCTCCCAACTATAGAATGTGTTTCTGAAGTCTCTTGCCTCCAATCAACAAGAACAGTGAAATAACTCAGGAAGAAGAATGCTACTTGATGTGCACTCACCTGGGAAACAATGTGTTCTGGGTGCTGTTGACACATCTCTTTATGTCACTACCAGCTATAGTAGGTGTTTCTGAAGTCTCTTGCCTCCAGTCAACTGGACCAGAGAAATAACTGATTAAGACAAATAATATTGCATGTGCTTTCTCCTAGGAAAACAGTGTGCTCTGAGCACTGATCACACATCTCTTTCTGTCACTCCCAAGCTATATAATGTGTTTTCTGAAGTATTTTGCCTCCAGTCAACAGGACTAGTGAAATAACTGAGGCAGAAGAAAGCTACTTGATCTGCTCTCTCCTATGAAAACAGTTTGCTGTGTGCTCAAATCACATATCTCTTACTGTAACTTCCCAGATATAGAACGTCTTTTGAAGTCTCTTGCCTAAAGTCAACAGCACCAGAAAAATAACTGAGGAAGAATAATGGGGCTTAGTGTACTCTCTCCTGGGATAATTGTTTACTGTATGCGATGATCATGCTTCTCTTTTGTCACTCCCCAGCTATAGAGCATGTTTTTGAAGTATCTTGCTACCAGTGAACAGGACCAGTGAATTAACTGAGTAAGTACTTAGACTGTTCTCTCCTGAGAAACTAGTTTGCTCTAGGCACTGATCACACATCTCTTTCAGCCACTTCCCAGACATAGAATGTGTTTAGGAACTCTCTTGCCTCTCTGTCAACTTGGCCAGATAAATAATTGAGGAAGGAGAGCATGTGATGCAGACAGCCTGGTGAAAGCTCCAACCTTCAGCTCCAGCCACCTGAACACAATTTTGGTTCATTTTCAGATTAAAAACAGTGAAAATTGTCTATAACTGGCTCAAGGGACTTCTGAACTGCTGTTCTACACTCAACTTGCAAGAATTTCCTTTATGGAGGTTGAAATGCGGAGAGCTCTACCTAAACGCATCTACTCTGCAACACCGAGAGAAAGACCCAAAGAAACACAGGGCCTCTCACACTGCTGAGTCACTGGATACTGGCTCTCACTCCTCAGACCTTGAACCACTCACCTTAGCAGGCTTTCTGGCAGAGTTCAGACCATTCCAGGATGAACTTCAACAATCACTTCAGAGATCAAAACCATCTCGAACACTTTGGAGGATATTTCCAGATGCACTGCAGACTCTGAAGCTCGAATCTGCTTGCTAGAAAGATGCTGCACAAACTTGATCCGAAATTGTTGCTGCAAGGCAAAGGATCACCAAAATGGAGCTCAAAATAGGGCTTTAGACGGCAACAGCAGAGGAATAATGTGGTCCTCATTGGTGCCAGAGGCTGAAAAGGGCAAGAACCAATTCTTTTCATGCAAAACTTTGTAGAAAAATTACCGCTCCCTCTCTATGTGGCTCCAAATACGTGATCGAACAGGCTCACAGGACACTTAGAGCGATACCACCAACTGATCCCCCAAGACCACTCATCTTCAAATTCCTCAACTTTTGGAGTGTCAACATTTCTTAGTAAAAGTCAAGGAACTTCAGGAGGTCCATTGGGAAAGCAGCAGGATCCAAGTGGCGCAAGATCTACCAGCCACTATTCATCAGCGGAGGATGGCTTTCCATCCCTGGTGACTAAAATTATTGCTGCTGGAGTTTGCTTGAATGTCCTACCCTGCATGGCTCCAAGTTTTAATTAGCACCTGGCTTAGCTTTGAGGATCCCGAGGTGGCACACAAAGAATTGAAGGAAGCCTTCCCGATCTCTTCCGTGACACTTGACTCTATTCTGAAATGTCAGAGGCTATTAACCGCAAGTTCAATGGGTTTAACTTCTTGATCAGGAAATGCAGTTTGACAGGGTGGCAAAGGTTTACTGTGCTAGATCTGTGTGTAGAAATATCTGAGTTCTACAATTGGCATTTCAGCAGTAGATCGTTAATTTCTTCACTCCGTAATGCTGCCAAAACCTTCAATCTGCTACTGAGCCAATGCAGATCTTAATTTAAGTTCCACTTCAGGGTTACTTCTTCGCTGGCTCCCATTCAAGTAAAATTTCTTTTTTTCTATTAAACATCTCTGGAGGGTGCTCGCCCCTCATTTCTGGGAGTTGGCTGCATCTTAATATACTGGTAGAGGCAGAGGTCAGATTTCAGCTGTCTCTTCAGATGTTTTATTTTTACACCCTTTGTTTAAGAAATATCTCACTGTGGCTTAGTACAATATTGCAAGTTGTTTAATAAGGTATCTGTGGCTGAACTAATGCTCTATAAGATGGGGAGATGATTAATTTCATTTAGCTAAATAATGTTATGGCTAATTTCAATGAGTCAGGCTATAATAATTGTTTAGGATAGAATTAATTGTTGGGGATGTATAGGTTTCATTCTCTCTGTTTATTTTACTATGGTCTATATATCGCCCTTCCCAATACTGTATGTTTAATGTTTAAAGTTTACTAGTCAATGTTTAATGCCTGAGACTGGCTCCTTTTTGGAGTGCACTAACCTTGTTGTCGATCCCTTATCTTATGGAATTGGATCTAGTTGCATTTAAGGGTGGCTGGAGGGCAGGAGCAGTGGAAAAGGTTATCTGCAGCACGCAGTCCGTATTAGTTAAGGGGATGGGGGTTGGGTTGGTTTGTTTGGCAATATTTCACTACTTGTTCCTTTTATGGCTTTTGAGGATAGAGGGACAAATGTTTAGGATACAGGGAGTTAGACACAACGCATATTTTGGAAAGACTATAATGCTGGTAATTCTAATGTTATTTCTGTACTACTGGGCTAGTCCCACGTATTTGATATGGCATGGTGAACAATATTAAATTTGCTACCCGGAATGTGAAGGGATCAGGCAGCAGCTGAAGCAATATAAAATGCTGAAACATTTATCTCTATTATCAGCAGAAATAGTATTTCTACAGGAATCTCATTTACTGGACTCAGAAACCACCCAAATGAGGAGATTACAAGTGGGGCAGGTGTTTTCAGCTGAGGGCTCCTCACAGAGTTGTGGGGTTATGATTTTAATATCTAGAAAGATCCCATTCACTCTCATCCAGATAGTTAAGGATCCGCAGGGCAGATTTGTTCTAATACATAGCACTTTGTATACAAAGAGATACTTTTGGGCAGTGCCTATGGGCCAAATCATGATTCACCAGGGTTTTTCATGCAGCTGGTTACTGCTCTTACCCCTTTTCTCTCCTACAAATAATACTAGGTGGGGACATGATTCCAGTTTTAATTCCTCACTGGACCATTCTGGTTGCTCCCATAAGAGCCTTCTCACCAGCACAATGGGCTTTCTGGGAGCTCATTGATCAAACTGGCCTATGTGATGTATGGGTACTTAACCCCGCAGAAAGGGGTTATACTTTCAGGTCACCAGTTCATAACACCACTTCCTGTATTGATTATATCCTGCTTTCCCCACATGTTAATGTCTGGGGTTACTTTGCTTCCATTGATCCAGGCCCCTCTGACCATTCCCTTGTAACTTGCCAGCTTTTTTCCTCACCTCCTCTTCAGAGAGCAAGACGTTGGAAGATCAACAATCAGGTGCTGAAAGACCCTGAGCTGGTTACATCCATCTCTAAGCATATTGAATAGTTTATAGAAGCTAACCTTCAGTCCACTTCTAGACCAGAGTTAGAGTGGTGTAAAAGTGTATATTAGGGGATACTTATCAGTCTATGCACTCAGAGGAAGAAACTAAGCATCAGTCAACCAGCAGATGTGGCTTGCAATGTTGGTGGATGCACTGCGCAGCTGCTCTGGAGCAGGCAGAGGAGCGCCACAGCAGAGACACAGCCTGATCCTGGCAGGGATGGACCGTTATGGGAGGATGTGACCGCTGCCATTAACAGGCAGACACAGGCATTCAATACTGTCATGGCCACACAGTTATTTGTCCATGCATCGCAGACACCACACAGTGTACTGTCCACCCCTGCTCCCGGCGCCATGCGACACCATCCTTGTCGACACCGGGTTCAGCTGTGGGCATCCCGAGCATGCCTGGTGCAGGCATGTTTGTGCTGCAGACCCCTGCACAAGCACGGTTGCATTCACACAGTGGAACCCTCTGGGGAACATTGGTGCCACCCCATGAGGCCAGTGGTCAGCCTGTCAGTGCTGGCAGGTCTTGGCGGGGCCGCCCATGCATCCATGGCAGCCGGGCACTGTGGCATGTGACTGACCTGTCTCCCAATGTGGCTACTGTCTGGTGCTGCCCTGTGTGCATTGTGTCATTCAGCGGGCAATGCACAGGTGGGTACCTGGCCCTACACGCACATCAGTCCATCTGCACACCCTCCTGGCTGCGGTCCACAGTTGCATGTGCATGATGATGCCTGCATTGCGCTGTACACCAATGTGCAATGGTGCTCTGCATCTGACAAATGCACAATGACAGACAGTGGGTGTGGTGGTCTGTGGACATGTGTGTGGCTAGGTGGCATTCTGGGTCAGTGTGCCTCCCACCCTTTGTGCATGTCTGTTATGCTGTGTGTGTGTGCAGTGTGTGTCCGCATGGCATGTTAGACCTCACCCATCCCTGGTTGTGTGTGTGGTTCCATGCTCGGCCAGGTCCCTTGACAGCATGCACCCCTGGTGTGTGTCCATGCATATTTGTGGGTTGTGCCTTAGCCACTGTTGGTTGCACATGGCCCCATGACTTACCTGGGTTGGCTGAAGTGCTTCTCCGTGATGATGTCCCGTGCAGCTGTGCCAGCCTGAGCAGTCGGGGTTCCATCACCCAGGGGCTGCCCATCACCACTGTCACCAGCATCCTCATCGTCCCTATCACTGTCCCCTCTTCAACCTGTAAGGCTATCCCACATTCATTGGCCATGTTGTGCAGGATGCAACTGGCCAGGAATAGCCCACAGGCCTTTGAGGGGCTGTACTGTAGAGCACCGCTGGAGGTGTCCAGGCAATGGAAATGCCCTCAGCATCCTGAACACCCGCCGATGACATTATGTGTGGTGGCGTGTGCCTCATTATATAGCGCGTTGACAGTAGGGGTCACGCGCCGTTAGGGTGTGAGCAGCCAGGGATGGAGTGGGTATCCACTGTCACCTGTATAGAGGGTAGAGGTTAGTTTGGTGATCAGCATTGCCCTGCCCCGGCCATGTAGGCCACTACCCATGTCACCTCTGACCCATGCCCCCAGGCCCTATGATTGTCTGTGTGGTTTGCATACTCACCCACTAGGTGGCCAGTGGGGATATCCCCACTCTTGAATCTGTGGCACAGTGCTGACTGGTGCCAGATGAAGGCATCATGTGCTCCCCCAGGGTGCGTGGCACAGACATTGATTATGCACCCCTGCATCACACACCACCTGGCAGTTGATGCTGGCATAGCCCTATGATTAGTATATGCGGCCCCCTTGGGGCTGTAGGTGGTGTGCGGATGGCCACATGGGTGCAGTCTATTGCCCCTAGCATGCCAGGCATAAGTGCTACCCTGTGGAACTCCTGTGTTTGCTGTGCGCCTGCCAGTGTGCTGGGGAAATGGATGTACTCCACAGCATGTGGCAGCAGTGCACTGGGAATTGGTGAGGTGGAGTTACATGGCCAACTGGGTTATGCCTGTGGTGTCCCCAGTTGGTCTCTGGAAGGTACCGTGGCCAGCAAGCACATGCAAGCTGTCACTTTCATCTCCACTGACAGAGCATGGCTCCGTGTATGGGTGCCTGCATCACATCACTGCACAGCTCAAAGAGCTGCCTCAGAATTGCCCGAATCAGGTGGTACCAGCCCACGATCTCTGTATCACTATACAGCTCAAAGCTGATGTGGGCTTGGTACTGCCTGTTGGGGCATACCGCTGATGGGCCCTTCCATGGCCATGCCAACCTGCTGCCCACCTTCTCACCCCCTCATTACTGCCTCCATCTGGATGGTGGCACTGGCCATGTCCCTGGCTTGTGTTCACCCCTGGCAGCTGTTTCTGTATTCTCCCCACTGTCCTGGCTGCTACTTTCCCTGCACTGGAACACCTGACTGTGCTGGCCTCACTGCTGTGTGGCAAGTACTTCCCTTCTGCACTGTGGCTCCCCACACCTTTCCCTGAGCCTGTGGGTTCCAGGTGCCCTTTCCTGGCCTGCCTGTGTCCCTGCTGCCCAGTTTGTCTTGCTAGGGTTCAGCCTCATGAGCCTTCCTGTGGCATTCTTGCACCTCTCCTTGCTTCTTTTATTTTTGGCTCATTTCCTCTTAGCATCTTCTGCTGGCTCACCTATTGCGCGTAGCCATGTTGTTGAATTTCACACTGCGCCATTTATGCATAGTTCCTCCCTTCAGTTGCATGCATTCATTATCATTGCTCTGTTGCTCAGCGTGATTTGAGGCGCAACTGCCTCCTGCTGAATATCACAGAATGGCACATTTTCGGACTTGGCAGGTGCAACCCTATTGCACATGGCTCAACTCTTTGAATATCTGGCCCTGAGCAGTTATCTCATTGTTTAGAACCACACTGCAACAGAGACAATTTATCCCATGTTTGAGATTCTTTCAGACATAAATTAGCACCACACTGTCACAGAGATAATGGAACACATAGTTTTAGTGCTGCACTGTCAGAGAGATAGCTAAGCAGAAAGTTTAGCATAACACTATGTAACACAGTTTAGCATCACACTGTAAAAGAGACAGTTTAAGACAGTTTACGATCGCACTCTCACAATGATAAATTCACACATAATTGAGTACCACACTTTGACTGAGATAAAGTAACACATATTTAAGTAATTTAATAGTTATAATATTATAACACCACACCGTTATATCATATTATGTTAAATTAGGTTATGTTACATTATATTTATCACCATAACTTAATATAGATAATGTCATACAGTTAAGCACAACTCTGAAACAGTGAAAATGTAACTCTTTGTTTAGAACCATACTGCAACAGAAACAATTTAACCCATGTTTGAGATAATTTAACACATAAATTAGCACCACACTGTCACAGAGATAGTGTAACACATTTAAGCACCAAACTGTTAGAGATAATTTAACACACAGTTTAGAGCCACACTATGATATAGATGGTTTAAACCATATTTCAGCCACACTATCACAGAGGTATATTAACACATTGTTTAGCACCATATTGTCACAGAGATAAATAAACATGTAAGTATTTTAATAGTCATAACATTATAATAACACACCATTATATTATATTATATTATATTATATTATATTAATCACCACTCCGTTACAGGGATAATTTCATACAGTTAAGCATAACTCCATAATAGAGATAATTTAATACCTTTAATCAACACATAATATATTATATTAATCACACACCATAACAGGGATAATTTCACAATTAATCACACCACTGTAACAGAAAGCATTGAACTCATTGTTTTGAATCATACTGCAACAGAGTTATTTTTAACCCATAATTGAGATAATTTCTCACATGAATTGGCACAACACTGGCAAAGAAACAAATTAATACATAGTTAATTAATTTACTAGCTATAATATTATAACACCACACCATTATATTTTATTATACTACATTATGATATCATATCATATCATATTGTATCGTATCGTATCGTATTGTATCATAATGTATTGTATGATATAATATCATACTATATCATATTATGCTGCATATATTATATTATGCTTCATATTTTATGTCATATTATATTATAATATATTAACCACCACTCGTTACAGGGATAGTCACACAGTTAGCATAGCTCTGTAACAGAGATTATTTACATATTTAATCAACACACTGCTACAGAGATAATTTAATACATAGTTCAGCACCACACTATTGCTGATATATTTTTGAAGTAGGTTTGTCACCACACTGTCACATAGATTAATTAACACAAAGTTAATTAATAGTTATAACACACACCATTATATCATATCATATTATTTCATATCATATCATATCGTATCATATTATATCATATCATCATGTGACATAACTTGACATCACATCATATCATACCATATTATATCATATCATACTATATTATATTATATTATATTATATTATATTATATTATATTATATTATATTAATCAACACTTTGTTACAGGGACAATTTAAGGTTAAACACAACACTGTAACAGAGAGTATTTATCTCATTGTTTAGAAACACACTACAACTGAGACAGTTTAACCCAGGTTTGAGATGATTTAATACACAGTTAAGCACTGCACTGTCACAGAGATAAATTAACACATAGTTGATTAATTTAATACTTATAATTCTGTAACACCAGATTATTATATTATTTTACATTGTGTTGTATTGTATCGATCATATCGTGATGAATCATATCATATCATATCATATAACATATTGTTTATTATCATATCATACTATATCATATTATACTGCATTATATTATACTATATTATAATATATTATATCATATTATGTTATACTATATTATATTATGTTGTCTAGTATTCTACTGTATTGCATTATATTATATTATATTTTACACACCGACAAATTAGCACAAATTAGCAAGGATAATTCACTAGTTACACAACACTGTAACAGAGAACATTGAACTCATTGTTTTGAACCACACTGCAGCAGAGACAATTTAACCATGTTTGAGATAATTTAGCACAAAAATTAGCACCAAACTGTCACAGAGACAAATTAACACATACATAATTAATTTATTAGCTGTAATATTATAACACCACATCGTTATGTTATATTATATTATATTAATATTATATTACATTATATCATATCATTTCATAATATATGTTATTGTATTATATTATATTAATCACCATTCCATAACAAGTAATTTACACAGGTAGCACAACACTGTAATAGAGATCATTTAACTTATTGTTTAGAACCACACTACAAGACAGACAATTTATGCAATATTTGAGAAAATTTAATTACATTAATTAGTACAGTGTCATCAGAGATAAGGTAACATATAGGGCAGAACCACACTATGTAGAGATATTTTAACAATTATTTTAACACCACTCTGTCACCAAGATAAATTAACACATAGGTAATTAATTTAATACTTATAATATTATAACACCACACTGATATTATTTCTATCATATCATTCCCTATAATATCATATCAATCATACCATACCATATAGTAACATCATATCATATCACATCATATAACATAACATGACAGCACATCACTTCACATTATATTATATTATATTAATTTACATTACACTACACTATACTATATTATATTATATGATTATATTATTATATCATATCATATATTATATTATATTATATTATATTATATTATATTATATTATATTATATTATATTATATTATATTATATTATATTATATTATATTATATTATATTATATTAATTACCACTGTGCAACAGATGTACTTTCACACAGTTAAGAATGACACTGTCACAGAAAGCATTTAACTCATTATTTAGACCTCACTACAACAAAGACAATTTAACCCATGTTTGAGATAATTTCATACATAGTTCAGCACCACACTGTCACATAACTAAATTGACATAGTTAATTCATTTAATAGTTAATAGTTATACTATTATAGCACCACACAGTGATATTATATTACATTGTATTAATCACCACTCTGTAACATATAATTTCACAAACTTAAGCACAGCATTATAACAGAAAATATTTAACTCACTGTTTAGAACCACATCACAAGAGAGACAATTTTATCCTTGTTTTATAGAGCTTAACACATAAATTAGCATTACACTGTCACAAAGACATTTTAACACATAGTTTAACACCACTAATCACAGAGATAAATTAACGAGTTAATTTAATAGTCATATTATAATTTCACTGCATTATATTGTATCATATTATATTACATCACATCACATCATATCATATCCTATCACATAATATCATATCACATTACATCACCTCACTATATTATATCATTTTATAGTATATTATATTGTATTATGCTATGTTACATTACTTTTACGTTATGTTATGTTTTGTTATATTATATTATTATATATAATTCACCACTCTTTACAGGAAAGTTTCACACAATTAAGCCCAATGCTGTTACAGAAATAATTTAACACATAGTTCAGTACCTCATTATCGCAAATATATTTTAACAGTTCATTTAACACCACACTGTCACAGAGATAAATTAACACAAAGTTAATTAATTTAATACATATAGGTGCAGCTATTCAAAGGGTTGCACCATGCGCAACAGGGATGCACCAGCGCAAGTCCTAAAATGCACCATTCTGTGATATTCAGCGGGAGGCAGATGCGCCCAAATCACAATGCACAAGAGGGCAATGATAATGAATGCATGCACCACTGAAGGGGAGGAACCATGCATAAATGGCACAGTGTGATATTTAACACCATGCGCCATGCGCAATAGGGGAGCAACAGAAGTTGCACGATAGTGGAAATGATCCAAATAAAAAGGAACAGAGAGAGGTAAGAACGCTACAGGGAAGCCACATGTTGCTGAACTGCAGGCAGCCACACAGGAACACAAACAAACTGGGAGCAGGACAGAGCACCTGGAACCCCCAGGAACAGGGAAGGTGTGGGAGCCTCTGCCACAGTGCAGGTCAAAAGGAGGAAGTGTTACATAGCACTGAGGCCAAAGATAGTGGTTAGTACGGCCACTACAGGGAGGTGTTCCTGGTTCAGGGGATTAGCAGCAAGGACAGCGGGGAACACAGAAACAGCTGCCAGGGGGTAACACAAGACAGGGACATGGCCAGTGCCACCATCCAGATGGAGGCAGTTATGAGGGGGCGTGGCTGTGGAAGGGGCTGACGGGTGATATGCCCCGAATAGGCAGTACCTAGCCTGCACCAGCTTTGAGCTGTACACTGATACTGAGATCGTGGGCTGGTACTGCCTGAACCGGTGATCCTGAGGCAGCTCTGTGAGCTGTTCAGTGATGTGATGCAGGAACCCACATGACAGAGCCATGCTCTGTCAGTGGAGACCAAAGTGACAGCTGTCATGTGCCTGCTCACCATGGGTACCTTCCAGAGACCAACGGGGACATGACAGGCATAACCCAGTCAGCCGTGGTCATGCCTCCTCACCCGATTCCTCAGCGCACTGCTGCCACATGCTGCAGAGTACATCCATTCTCCAGCACACCAGCAGAGCACACAGCAAACATACAGGAGTTTCACAGGGTAGCACTATGCCTGGCATGCTCAGGGCAATAGACTGCACCCATGTGGCCATCTGTATGCCACCTGGCCCTAAGGGGCTGCATGCATGAATCAGAAGGGGTATGCAAGCATCAACTGCCAGGTGGTGTGTGATGTCAGGGGCACATAATCAATGTCTGTGCCACGCACCCTGGAGGAGTACATGATGCCTTCATCTGGCACCAGTCCACACTGTGCCACAGGTTCAAGAGTGGGACATCCCCACTGGCCACCTAGTGGGTGAGTATGCAAACCACGCAGAAAGACACGGAGCTTGGGAGGGCATAGACAGAGGTGACATGGGTATTGGCCTAGATGTCCCAAGGCAGGTGATGCTGATCACCAAATTAATATCCACCCTCTACAGACAGGTGACAGTGGATACCCACTCCATCCCTGGCTGCTCACACCATACCACAGGCCTGCGGACCACATCGCAGAGCAACGCTACAATGAGGCACATGCCACCACATGCAATGTCATCAAGCAGGTGTTCAGGATGCCAAGACACGCTTTCTGTTGCCTGGACATGTCTGGCGGTGCCCTACAGTACAGCCCCTCAAAGGCCTGTGGGCCATTCCGCCCGTTGCATCCTGCACAACATGGCCAATGACTGTGGATAGCCGTACATGTCAAAAGGGGGACAGTGATGGGGATGATGATTATGCTGGTGGGAGATGGTGATGGCAGCACTCTTGGTTGAAGGGACCCCGACTGATCCAGATGGCACAGCTGCACCGGGACACCATCACAGAGGAGCACTTCAACCAACCCAGGTGAAGTCATGGGGCCATGTGCAACTACCAGTGGCAAGAGCACAACCCACAGATGCACATGGACAAACCCCAGGGTGCATATGTCCTGGGGAATTGGCCGAGCATGAACCGCATATGCCATCAGGGATGGGCAAGGTCTAACACGGCACGCAGTCACACACACACACACACACACACACACACATATGCACACACTGAAGAAAGAGGGGTTACTTGGGTACCGTAGGGTTCATTATTGGTCCAGTCCTTTTAATGTCTTCATCAGTGACATTGCAGAGGGACTGGGAGGAAAAGTATGCTCTTTGCAGATGACACAAAGATCTGCAACAGGGTTGATACACAAGGAGTGTGGAAAGGATGAAAAGGGACTTGGCAAAGTTGGAGGAATGGTCAGAAGTATGGCAGCTAGGATTCAATGCAAAGAAGTGCAAAATAATGCACCTGGGAAACAAGAACCCGGGAAGAATACACAATGGGTGGGAGGTAGTAACAACAACAAAAAGGACAGGGACCTGGGGTAATCATATCAGATGACCTTAAGGTTAGCAAGCAATGTGAGAAGGCAGTAGGGAGGGCTGGGGTATACTGGGATGTATAGGAGAGGCATCAGCAGCAGAAAACAGGAAGTTGTTATCCCTCTGTACAGACAGATGGTGAGACCCCATCTGAGTACTGTGTCCAGTTCTGGAGACCCCATCTCCACAAGGACATAGACAGGATAGAGGTAGTCCAGAGGAGGGCAACTAAAATGGTGCAGGGTCTGCAAGAGAAGCTGCAAGGAGGAGAGACTAAAGGAGCTTAATATGTATACCCTTGAGGAAAGAAGGGAGAGGGGGACATGATAGAAACTTTTACACCTCAGTGGAATCAACAAAGTCCAAGAGGGTAGAATCTTTCAGAAAAAGAGACTTGCAAGAACAAGGGACACAATTTAAAGATAGAAGGATGGCAGTTCAGGGGTAATGTGAGGAAGTATTATTTCACAGAGAGGGTAGTGGATGCATGGAACAGTCTTCCTGAGGAGGTTGTGGGTCTAAAACTGTGGCAGAATTCAAGAATGCATGGGACAGACATAAGGCAATTCTTGTTGGGGGCAGGAAGAAATAGGCTGTTGGTTAACTAGGATCTGCGGCCTATCCTGTAGGTAGGGAAATGGGCAGACTAGATGGGCCAAGTGGTCCTTATCTGCCATCAAAGTCTATGTTTCTATGTTTCACACACCTCACAAGACATGCACAAGGGTAGGAGGCAAGCCCCTAGCCACACACCCACCGTCCACCATGCACAGGTGCCTGTCATTGTGCATGTGTCAGACGCTGGGCACCATTGCACAGTGGCGGACAGCGCAATGCAGGCATCATCATGCACATGCCACAGTGGACAGCAGCTGGGAGGGTGCAGATGGAACATGTGTGCATGCAGGGCCAGGTACCCCACCCGTGCATTACACATTGAACACAATGCACACAGGCAAGCATCAGACAGTAGCCGTGGTGGAGACAGGTCAGTCATGCACACAGTGCAACGGCCACCACAGATGTGTGGTGGCCATGCTGAGACCCGCCAGCAGTGACAGGCTGACCAATGGCCTCATGGGGTGGGCACCGATGGACCTCAGTGGTTCTGCTGTGTGAACCTGACTGTGCTCATGCAGGGTCTGCAGCAGACCAAACATGCCTGGCGCCCAGGCGTGCTCAGGATGCCCACAGCTGAGCCTGGTGTCGACAAGGAGGGTGTCGCACGATGCCAGGAATGGGGGTGGACATTGCACTGTGCGGTGTCTGCGATGCATGGGCAACAACTGTGTGCCCATTGTGGCCATGACAGCTGTGATTGCCTGTGTCTGCCTGTCAATGGCAGCGGTCACATCCTCCCGATCTGGTCCATCCCTTCCAGAAGCAGAGTGGTGTCTCTGCTGCACCGCCTCCTCTGCCTGGTGCAGAGCCACACTGAGTGCATCCACCGCCACAGGCCAAACCTGCTGATCGACTGATTCTTGGAGTATGTGGATGTGCTCTTCCAAGAGGTCCTCTTCCTGATCGGCATGCTGTCCCTCACGGTGTTCATGGCCTGATGGGCAGCACCCCTTGAGGGTGGGCACTGCACACCAGGGCCAGGCCTTGGCATGTCCACAGGAGGTGCACTGACACTGCCTCCGACACTGTACCACCATGGCCATTGGCCAACTGCTGACACTGCCCTCTGGCTGCCACTCTCCAGGGATCAACGGTGCCACCACAGTGGCTGCAACAGCCCCATTGTTCTGGACACACCACCAGTGCTGCCCCACTGTGTAGACAAGCACAGGCTGGGCCTATGATGTCATGCAGGCTTCCACAGTGGCACCACCCATGGCCATGCCCGTGATGTCACCGCTGTGTGGCCATCCTGTAGCCCACATGTATCACTGTCCATGAAGTGAGCTCTATCATCATCAGTGACAGATCCGCACCAGCCGAGTCTCAGCATGCTGACATCCATGGACGCTGGCATGCTGGGACATGGGCAGGGCCTCTCCGCACCTGCTCCACCAACATCAGTCTGGACATCCAGGCAGGCCCACTGTCACCCTGACCTCGTATGACTGTGGAGGTGGACAGACCCTCCTCTATGTCCATGGTACCACCCTCAGTGGACAAGACCACCACCGCTGACCCATGTAGATGCTCAGGAACTGTAAGGAACACAGTAGCATTAATACATCTGCCCACCCTGCTCCCCCATTGACAGACCAGGACCTACTATGCAGTGATGGGTTACCACCCATCTGGAATCCACCACCTGGAACACACTCGATGCCACAACACCACATGCTGCTAGCAACTCACTCTTCTTGTGGAGTCAGGCATTGCACGGCCAGCTGTCCCCACCGTTGCAGACCGTGCTGCCCTGATGGCAGCCACCTTGTCCTTAATCTCCACCTGTCCATGCCCATCTTCTTTTGTACTCCTGCACAGATCACTGGTGGCTGCCATGCAGGTTGATGGCACGTACACCTCTTCCCATGCAGCAGCATGGGCCTGTGGTGTTCCCCACCATCCACTGAGCAGCGGCTCCTGGTTGAGGTAGGCCTCAAACAGGGCATCTGTTTCTGCCTTTGTGAAGTCAGGCCTCCTTCCTCCCATGTCTCTGTTTCCTCTTCCACCTCACAATCACTCATTATTCATCCTGTGAGACTGACAGGTGTTACCTGTGACTGTGCAGTCCCATGCATGTCCCACACACCACAGTCCACACTCCCAAACAGCACCACAATAGACTGCAATAACCGACTATGGCCAGTGCAGCCCAATGTCGCATTTTTATAGCGCAACACATGCAAATGAGGCAAGGCACAATTATAAGTGGATGCAAATGAAGTATCTGCACCATTGAATGGCTGATAAGCTGATTTGCATATGCCAGCTGAATATTGCGCTGTTGCGCTTTGTGCCTGTGTTGAACATGCTCAGGCAAGGGCGCATTTCTGTGACATGCGTAGTACACCGAATGGGAATGCCTGTTGATGACGCAGACACCCTGCCACACTGCTGATGTGTTGTGCGTGGGAGGCAATGCAGGGCATGGCCACCATTGTGCCAGTGGTGCTACTGCACTGTTCACTTATATGTGCATGGCACTGGGGTGCCATAGGTGCACTGGGGCTACAGCCCAGTAGGCAGCTACAGGAGATGGCACACAGGCACCCAACCGCGCTACACGCATTGAGTACCAATCATGCTGTGGAGGTCCATGCCCACGAGACCCTTGACCCTGTCCCTGACCTTTGCCCCTAGGTGCCAGGCGTCCACATGAGTGCACCACTATCACGCTATTCAGTGACAGTGCAATAGGGAATGGCAGTGCTGTACCGTACAGCATCTGCACATGGTGGACCATGCTACCGAGTGCTATTTTGACTCCAACCAGCTTTACAGATGGCACAGAGGAGGGCTGCTGTTTGGAGCCAGGTGGAGCTGGTCAATTTGGTGGCCATAGTAGAGCCCCATGCTAGGGCACTTTGATGGAGATGCACCCCTGGACCGGGTCAGGAGTGCAGTATGGGATGAGGTGGCAGTGGAGGAGGCCACAGGAATCAGGCACAGAGCCAAGCAATGTTGCCACTGATATGGGGACCTCCAGTGCAGAAACCCAGAAGGGCTTGCCTGCAGGCACGTGCCAGGAGGATACAGTGCCATGGCCAGGTAGGTGCCCCATCCATACACTGTTAGCGCCATACGGTATCACGGTTGCATGTGTCCGGCACATGGGGGCCATCCAGTGTTGGCCATGGTGGTGGTATTGGGGTGGGGTGGATGGGTATGGCTGTGTGGGATTGCACACACGGGATGGGGGGACTTTGCTACCAGATTGTACTGATGTTCCTCTCTTCATGTTTACACCTTAGGCCCAGAGGAGCACCAGCGGGTGAGGGAGAGGAGGTGCCACTAAGGGACCAGCAGGCCAGGAGGGATGCTGGGCCACAGAGTCACAGGGACCAGCCTGATGATGGTGACTGCCTTACATCCATGATTACTATTGCATGCTGTGTAACAGAGTGGGCAGCAGGGCATGGCTACCATCCATTGACACCACTGCCATGCACGCAACTTGTTACCATCAGCACTGTCCAGTGGCACTGCAAGTCTGGGAGTGCATCAATGGTGGTCCATGGCTGTGCCACTGCCTTCGCACTGCATAGCCATGTCACTGTATGGCCACAGTGGTGCTGTGGGGACATGGGTGTTGTGCAGTGGTCCACATGGCTGTGGGTGCCTGGGTAGGCAGGTATTGTGGACGCTGTCACTGTGGGTGGCTCGACACCATCACAGGGGCATGGCATATGGCTGTATGCCATGCACAATGGTGGGCTGCAGGGGCTGGGCAGTCACACGTATTGACTCTGCTCCTTGTCCTAGGTGGATGGTGACTGACGGCCATTGAAAGGGGCATGCAGGAGATATTGCAGCTGGCAAGGGCATCCCTGGAGATCCTCCAGCAGATGGAGTGGCATGGGGTCAGGAGGTGGAGGACGTCGGCACCACAGGAGTGAAGAGCGGGGCAGAAGTTAGGCCCTCCATGCCCCAGAAACACCTTACCCCCTGGACCTACCCTCACACCCTTCTTCCCTCTCCTATATTTCACCCTGCCCTTACCAGCCCCCACCTGGTATGTGGCCCTTCCCCATTGTAAACATTTGTAAATAGTCTTGTTTCTACCTCTTTTAATAAATTTGTTTTGTTATGACAACTGTGGTGGTCTATGATTTGCAGTGGGCTACAGGTGCTCAGCTGCAGTGGTGTGCATGGTGTCAGGGGTGGTGCAAGCATGGGCGTGTGTGCATGTCTGGAAGGGAACGCCTATGGTGTGGAGGGGATCAGTTGTCTGTGGTTTATGTGTTATTCTCTGTGCACTGGATGCCTGTGTGCAGTGGTCCACGTGCATGCACTGTGTCCATGGCACCCTATCAGACCATCCAAGGCCTGTGCAGCTGACATCCTTAGATGTTCTGTGATATGCACAGTCTGCTGGCATGTCAGTGGTGGCTGTCCATGCTGGACAACCACTGTACCTGGCACAATGCCAGGTTGCCTCCCATCACCAGTATGGTGCATGTCTGCTTCCAGTGGCACTGTGGCCTCCACTGTTGTTGTCCCCCTCCATGTTGTTACTTGTGTCTGTTGCAGGGGATGTGCTCCACTGTCTGTCACTTGTGCTCTGGCCGCATGCTGGTGGCATACAGCTTCATGGTGCCTGTGCAGGGTGGCTGGTACACCTGTGCCATGTAGGGTGCTGGCCGTGTGTACACGGCTGCTGTGGCCACATGCCAGTGGCTGAGTTGACCCGCTACTGTGTTCCTGTGTTGGTGTGCCCTTGGGTATGGGTGGGTGTTTGTCCATGCACAGTGTTGCATCCTGTGTGGTGCATGCTTCCATGCAACACTGTGTGTCTGTGCTGGCTGTTGTGGCCAGTGCTGGATGGGATGTGTCCTTGTGCTGTACCCTGGTGGTGGGGTCCAGGGCATGCCCTGTCGCATGTGGGTACCTCATGTGCCGGCCTATGGTTGGTCTCCAGCTGTACCTGGGGAGATGTGCAGGGTGGCACTGTGTATGCAGTTGTTGCATCATTGTTCGCTGCCGCCTGCTGCAGGGTGCACATGGTGGGCTGCCTGCATGGCTCCATGGTGCACAGGGTTGCATTGCCACAGTGGGGGTGGTGGCATGCATGGGGTGTCCTGCACTGTTGGTCACTATTCCTGGGCAGGGTGGGCTCTGCATTGAGGGATGGTGTGGCATGGGGTGTTCGGCCCTCCTTGTGTGCCGGACACAGCTTTCTGGGTGTGCTTGGGGCACCACGCCCGGCTGTGGGTTGATTGCTGGTATCCATGGGCCAGTGGTTATTCCAGCTCTCCACTGGTTGTGCAGTGCATGGGGTGTGGGCTGGCGTCTGTTCTGCTGTGTGCTCCTCTGCCCATCTGTGGCATGCATGGTGGGCCCTGCATCCCGTCCCTGCTCATCCCTGGTTGTGCTGTTGCACTGCTGCCCTGCTCCACGGGCATCTCTGGTTGCACTATGGCACATCTGGACTGCTCCACTGAGCATCCCTGGTTGCGTATAGGCGCATCTGAAAATCTTGTAACTGCACATCCTTGTTGCGCTGGCGCGGTGGCATTATATTCAGTTGTGTGCCACAGTGCATCTGACCCGCGCAGTTTTTGAATATCGTGCTTCTTGCACATGGGCGCAGTGGACTTGCGCTTGCTCTTCGTTGTTGCATACTTTTTGGGTGCAGTTTGAATATCTAGCCATAGTATTATAACACCACACCATTATACTATAGTATTTTATATTATATTGTATTATATTATATAAATCATCACTCCGTAACAGGGATATTTTACACAGTTAAACTCTGTTAAAGAGAGCAATGAACTCATTGTTTTCAACCACACAGCAACAGACACAATTTTACCCATGTTTGGGATAATTTAACACATACATTAGCACCACTCTGTCACAGAGATAAATTAACACAGTTAATTAATTTGTTACTTATAATATTATAACACCACACCATTATATTATATTATATTATATTATATTATTTTATATTACTTTATACTATACGATACTATACTATATTATATTATACTATACTATACTATAGTATACTACAATTATATTATTTTTATATTATATCATACTATATTGTAGTATAATATATTATATTATATTATGTTATGTTATGTCATATAATTTTATAGTATATTATATTATATTATATCATATTATATCATATCATATATCTTAATATATTATATTAATCACCACTCCATAACAGGGACACTTTCACATAGTTAAGCACAACATTGTAACAGAGAGGATTGAACTCCTAGTTTAGAACCACACTACAAGAGAATTTTAACCTATAATTTAACACACAGTTTTGCATCACACTGTCATGGACAAAAATAACACAGTTAATTTTATAGTTATGATATTATAACACCACACCATTATATTATATTATATTATATTATATTATATTATATTATATTATATTATATTATATTACATTATGCTGTCTTATTTTTTATGTTATCTTATATTATATTATTACATTTACATTACATTAAATTACATTATAATATATTATATTATATTACATTATATTATATTATGTCATATCCAATCATGTTATAATATATTATATTATATTTTTATATCATATCACATCATATCAAATCATGTCATATCATATCATATTATAATATAATATATTATATAATGATTACATTATATTATATTATATAATTATATATATAATATTATATTATATTATATTATATTATATTATATTATATTATATTATATTATATTATATTATATTATATTATATTATATTATATTACATTAGTAACAACTCCGTAATGGATAATTTCCACAGTTAATCACACCTTTGATTTTATACTGAATGTATTTGAATACATTTTTATGTCTGTATTTTGTGCAGCACCTTGAGACTTTGAAAGGTGCTCAGCTAAATAAATTTCATTATTATTATTATTGTTACAGAGATAACCTGACTGTTTAGAGCCTCACTGTGAGATACAAGTGAACAAATGTTTAAGGTCATTTAACATTATTGCAGAGATATTTTAACACATAGTTTAGCACCACACTGACACAGAGATAAAGTGACACATAGTTTATTAATTTAATAGTTTAATATTATAACACCACAGCGTTATATTATATTATAATATTATATTATGCTATATTATATTATACTATACTATACTATTCTATTCTATACTATATTATATTATATGATATCATATCAAATCATATAGCACATCACATCACGTATCACATGATATCATATCATATCATATCATATCATATCATATCATATCATATCATATCATATCATATCTTATTATATTATATTAATCACCACTCTGTAAAAGGGAAATTTTCACAGTTAAACACAACACTGTAACAGAGAGGATTGAACTCATTGTTTAGAAAACACTACAAGAGAGACAATTTAATCTATATTTGTGATGGTTTAATACATAGTTTAGCACCACACTGTCATAGACAATAAATAACACAGTTAATTTCATTATTATATAATACCACCACACCATTATAGTATATTATATTATGTTATGTTATGTTACATTACGTTGTATGTTATATTATATTATATTATATTATATTATAGTACATTATATGATATTATGTCATATCTAATCATATTATAATATGTTATATTATATTATATTATATCATATCATATAATATCAAATCATATCATGTCATATCATACTATATCATATTATAATATATTATTTTATGTTATGTTATATTATATTATATTATATTATATTATATTATATTATATTATATTATATTAATTACCACTCCTTAATGGATAATTTCAAAGAGTTAAGCAAAACATTGTAACACAGAGCATTAACCTGATTGTTTAGAACCTCACTATAAGAGATACAATTTAACCCATGTTTAAGGTAATTTAACACAAAGTTTAGCACTACACTGTCACAGAGATAAATTATCACATAGCTTGTTAATTTAATAGTTATACTATTATCACACCACACCATTATTTATTTTACATTACATTATATTATATTATATTATATTATATTATATTATATTATATTATATTATATTATATTATACCTATCACATAGAGATAATTTCAAATATTTAAGCTCAACACAGTAAGAAAGAGTATTTTACTCATTGTTTGGAACCATACTGCAACAGGCGCATTTATCCCATTTTTAGATAATTTATCACAATAAGTAGTGCCACACTGTCACAAAATAATGTAACTCATTTAAACAATTAACACATAGTTAATTAATGTCATAATTATAATATTAGAACACCACACCATTATATTATACTATTTCATACCATTTCATATCATATCCTCGCCATGTCATATCATATCTTGATATGATACAATATAATGGTGCGCTATTATAATATAACTATTAAATTAATTAACTGTGTAAATGTATCTCTGTGACAGAGTGGTGTTAAACTATTTGTTAAACTATATCGGTGATAGTGTGGTGATGAGCTGTGTCTAAGTTACCTTTGAAGCGGTGTGTTGATTAAATGCATTTCATTTTCACTGTGAGGTGTGGTGCTAATCTATGTGTAAAGTTATCTCAAACAAGGGTTACATTGTCTCTCTTGTTGTGTGGCTCTAAACAATTAGTTAAACTCTCTCTATTTCAATGTTGTGCTTAGGTGTGTGAAGTTATCCTTCACAGAGTGGTGAGTAAAATAATATAATGTATGATATACTAACATACTATTTGCCAGCAGATTAGGCCTTATGGTCTATCAAGTCTGCTCGAACCTCAGATCCCTAGTTGGGTGCCGAGGCCCTCCTCCCTTGTGTTCCAGAAACCCCTATCATCCATCCCCACCCCCTGGGACAGGCCATCATCTGATACATCCACTTTCTGTGTCTGTCCCACCTTCTCTTGAAGCCCTCCACTGTGGATCTCTGAACCAGCTCACCAGGCAGTGCATTCCAAGGGTCCACCACCCTCTCAGTGAAAAACCTCCTCTTTCCCTCACCCCTTCCTCCTTCCAACTTCAAACCATGCCCTCTGGTAATACCTCCCTGCTTTAGTCTAAGATCCCTCCATGTTTACCCTATTTATTCCCTTGAGGTACTTGAAGACCTCAATCATGTCCCCCTCTCTCCTCTCCTCCAATGAAAACAGGCAGAGCTCCTCAAGTCTGTCCTCATACGTCAAATCCCCTAGCCCTTGTATCATCTTAGTTGCCCTCCTCTGTACCTCTCCAGGAGCTGTATGTCCCTCTTCAAGTGTGGTCTCCAGTACTGAACACAGTACTCAAGGTGTGGTCTAACCAGTCCATTGTACAGTGGCAAAATCACTTCCTTGCTTCTAGAGATGCATCCCAATATCCTGTTTGCCTTGCTAGCTGCTCTCCTGCACTGCTCAGAGTTATTCATGCAGCATCCACCATGACCCCTAGGTCTTTTTCCCTACTGAGGCCTCCAGTGCCTCCCTCCCAGGGTGTACCTGTGTTTAGGGTTTCCCAAGATGCAACAACCTTGCACTTGGTGATATTGAAATTTAATTTCCATGTGTGAGCCCAGCTTTCCAGGGTGTCCAGGTCCCCTACAGGGCCAGCCTCCCTCTTCTCCCTCAACTACTGCTCCCATCTTGGAGTCATCTGTGAAGAGACTCATTTCACATCCTCTACCCTCCTGATGTCAGATATGTATGCATTAAACAGGATCGGACCCAGGACCGAGCCCTGCGTACCCCACTACCAACCTCTCTAGGGTTCGGAGAGCTCCCACAGACCACTACTTCTGGGTGCATCCAGCTAGCCAGTTTCCAATCCATCTGACCATCAAAGGGCTACTCCTAACCCCATCAGTTTCTCAACCAGACCATTGTGGGGACAGAGTCAAATGCCTTGCTGAAGTCCAAGAATAATACATCCACAGGCTTTCCCTGTCCAGTTCTGATGTTACCCATTCATAGAACTCCACAAGATTGGTTTGACATGATCTACCTGGCACAAACCCATGTTGCCGACTATCCAGACCTCCCACCTCCTCCAAGTACATCCAATCATTCCTTAAGTATACTCTCCATTAATTTTCCCATCATCGAGGCCAAACTGATGGGTCTATGACTACCTGGTACTCCCTCAACCCCCTTATGGATTGGCACCATGTGCCTCTCACCAATCCCTAGGTACCCTCCCTGTCTCAAGTGACCTGTTGAAGAGCTCCGCCAGGGTGCAGCCAGTATGTCCACCAATTCCCTAGTACTCTCGGTTGAATGCCATTTGGACCAGGAGATTTGTCTTTCTTTAGGGCCTTGAGGGCTAACCACACTCTTTTGGCGAGATAGCATCATCCATCAACTCCACCTTACTGGCCTTTTTATCCTTGTCCAGATGTAACACCCTGGGGTACCGCTCCCTCCCTCTTGCTCCATTTCTGTTGCTCCTGATCCCACTCACTGCCGCTTCTATCCCCATCGTGCCTTGCTTGTAGATATCCCATCCCTCCCTAGTGAACACAGAGGCAAAGTACTCATTAAATACCTCTGCCTGGTCCCTCGCCTCTTTCACCCACCCTCCTTCTGATCTCAATCTGCTGAGATGGCCCTTAGATTTTCTCCTCTTCCCAAAGTGCCGGAAGAACCCTTTTCCCTCCATGTATCCCCTGTGTCAGCCATTGCTCTTTACTGGACTTTGCTCCCTCACCATCTGGGTGACTTTTCTAGATGCAAGATGGTACATTTCCTTATCCCTATCCCTCTTGTTGTTTTATATTTTTGTAGGCTGCCTTCTTTTCTCTGACCACTACCTGTACCTCACTGGACCACCAGCATGGTTTATGTTAACCTTGCTCCCTTATGTTTCAACTTAGCGCAGATCCTGACTACCTCATGAAGTCCCGTTTATGACCTCCCATCTCCCTTCCACACTTGTCATTGATGTAATCCTCTTCAAGTGATCCTTGAGAATATTTCCCATACCCACAAAGTCTGCCCCTAGTCCACTGCCAGTGTCCTAGATCTCACTCCCTCCCCATGCTTATTTGAAATCAGACAGTATTGTGGTCCTCCCAGTCAGGGGTCCTCTACAACCAGGTCCCTTACCAGATCCCCATCTGCCAAAATCATGTCCAGGACATGCCCTCCCTTGTGGGCTCCATCACATGCTGTGTTAAGAACACATCCTGGAAGCCATCCAGCAGCCTCTGCTCCTTGCCACCTAGAGGACATGGTTCCCCAGTTAGTACCTGGCATATTAAGGTCCCCATCAACACCACTCCTTCCCTTTTGGTTCACACTGGGCAATGATGTTGTCCAGCAAACCATCCTCTAGAACATCACTCATCCCGAGGCCTATATACTACACCTAGCTTGACCTTATCTCCTGCTGGGGATCGTAGGTGACCCATAAGGCCTCCATGTTTCCCTCTGCCTCTTCTACCCTAGCAATTTCTATGTCATCTCTAATGAACATAGCCACTCCACCCGCTGCCCTCCTTTCTATCCTTCCTAAGCATAGTGTACCCCATGCGTTTAGGTCCCAATCATGGTTTTTGTTGCCCAATCTCCGTGACCACCACCACATCCACCCCCAAACAGCATGGCCTGGAACTCTGGCAACTTGTTTCCCAAGCTCCTGGCATTTACTAACACCAACCCCACCCCTTATCCCTGATCCTTTGTCAAACCCCACCCAGGTTCCTTATACTCCATCCTCCCTCTGCTCCTCCTGAAACCTCCACCTCCAGTCTGTTTCCCCCTCTGGGTTTGAAGGCTACTCCTCTTATCTGGTGGAAGACTTCTGGTCAGCCCTCCCTTATCCCTTCCCCTCACAAGTTTAAACCCCACCTTTCTTGAATGTAGTCAGCCATCCCTGTTTAAGGACTTCCTTCCCTAATGGGAAAGATGAAGCCTGTCCTTGGCATACAGTCCCTTATCCTCCCAAACTACTTTCCAGTTCCCTAACACCCCAACCCACTCTCTTCACCCCACTTCCTGAGCCAGTCATTAACCTCTGTGATCTTAATTTTTTCTCCACTGAGGCCTTTGGTACTGGCAATATCTCTGAAAGGAAATGTTGCATCCATTATCCTGACAGACTCTGGCAAGTTCTTGAACCTTGCTTGGATTTCCAAAATGCTATTTCCTTCTAGATGTTATTTCCCAAATGCACCAGGAAATCAGTTTCCTCACAATCCCTAACCAGTTCATACACCATGAACTTTGCTCTGTGCACTGTCAGCCCAGAGATACACACTACCTTCACCTGGCTATGGCATCCACCCCTGTCCCTCCCACTGGATACCCTAATCATCGAGTCTCCCAATAACAGAACCTTAACACACGCCATCATCCTTATGGTTACCTCTACTATGCCCTCTCAGCCCCATCCCCTTTATTCATGATCTCAATTCCATGGGAGTCTTCCTGCCTTATTAGAGACCCCTTGTCACCCCTCCTTTCTGCCTCCTCATTATTTTGCCCACTTAACTCAGACCCCTCTGTATAGGTGTCCCTTTAACCCTCTCTTATCTGAACCATTTATCCTGCCCCTGATGGTTTCTCTTCCCCACCACCATCCTCCCCTTGTAATAGTACCCTGCCTCCAGAGGCTCTGTGGGTCCCCTTAGCTAAGGCCCCATCCTTGGTACTGACCCCCTGCTGAAGGGCTCCTCTCCCACCTCCATGTCTCCCAGTTTCTCTCCAGTCATGCTCCCTCCCTCATGTCTGCAATATGTTGCATCTCCCCATCTGCTTAACATTTATGTTTCCCTCTCCCTCTGGGACTATTTCTATCCTTTCCATTGCTGGTCTGTGATGCCCTATGGGTATCAGACTCCCTCCCCAGCCTCTGTATCAGTTTCCTCATTTCCACCAACCCCTTCCTCCCCTCTAGGTTGCTTCGTAGCTCAAATTTATTGTGACCTCTATGTCAGCCTCCATCAAGTAACCTGAGGTTTCCCTGACTGCACTCTAAACTGCCCTCTTCTTCCCTCTCTTGCTCTGTTCTCCTTATGAGCTCCATTCCCACGGTCTGCTGTTTTAGGCTTCCCACAACAGCCCTCCTTCTCAATGTCTGCTCTACTAGGCTTCCCCACAACAGCTCCTCCTGACTCTTTCCTCCACTCTCTTTGTATTTGGAATATTCACCCTGTACACTTAACCCTTAGTGTCAACATCCCTATCTAAGGGTCCTCTTTCCTAATATCCCTTCCTGCTTGCTGTAACATAATCTCCTGTAATTTCAGAGCGTTGCCCCAGCCTCCCTCAGACCCACCTTCTGCTGCCCATATCCACACCTTATCCTTGGACACCCCCAGCTCCCCAGTTTACTCCTTAACCAATATACCTCACTCCTGATACAAGATAGCTGTCTACAGAGTGGGCAGCCCCTCTCTCCAGGCCCAATTGAGAATTATTGCCATCCCACAGCCTGTGCAGCTTACAACCCTTCCAAAGATGCTGCCATGGTGGAATATGGCCACCCTGTTTGTCCCCTCTGTTTATAATGGCACACCCTTTTCTCAGTCCCTTCCCCTGGAATACAGTTTCTCTCTATACTGACTGCAGTTATTTACAAACCCATTTCAACCCCACCACTAAAGTTCCCAAGTCTCACAAACACATACAGTCCAGTGTGTGTCCAGTATAATATAAAATAATACAATATAATATAATATAATATAATATAATATAATATAATATAATATAATATAATATAATATAATATAATATAATATAATGGTTTGGTGTTGTAATACTATAACTATTAAATTAATTATATATATGTTAATTTTTACTGTGATAGTGTGGTGCTAATTTATGTGTTAAAGTATCTCAAACATGGGTAAATTGTCTCTGTTGAGTGTGGTTTAAAACAGTGAGTTCAATGCTTTCTTTTTCTATGTTCTGTTTAACTGTATTAAATTATCCCTGTTACAGAGTGGTGATTAATATAATATAATATAATATAATATAATATAATATAATATAATATAATAATATAATATAATATAACATATTATATCATATGATATATGACATGATGTGATGTGATAATATGATATGAAGTCATATGATATAATACAATGGTTTGGGTTATACTATAATTATTAAAATAATTAACTATGTGTTAAATTATCTGTGTATCAATGTATTTCTTAAATGTGTTACATTATCTGTGTCACAGTGTGGCGCTGTTGAGGTGTTAAATGTTCTCAAACAAGGGTGAAATTCTTTCTGCTGTAGTATGGTTCCAAACAACGAGTTTAATGCTCTCTTTACAGTGCTGTGCTTAACTGTGTGAAATTACCTCTGTTACAGTGTGGTGATTAATATAATATAACATAATATAATGATATGATATAGTATCATATAATGTAATATAATATAATATAACATTACATAATATAATACGATCTAAAGTAATGTTATGTAAAATAATATAATGGTGTGGTGTTATAATAGTATAACTATTACATTAATAAACTATGTGTTAATTTATTTCTGTGACAGTGTGGTGCTAACCTATGTATTAAAACATCTCTGTGATAATGTGGTGCTGAAGTATGTGTTAAATCATCTTAAACATGGGTTAAATAATATAACATAATATAATATAATATAACATAATACAATACAATACAATAAATATAATATAATATAGTATGATATGATATGTTATGATATATGATAATATATTAATGGTGTGATATGTTATAACTATTGCATGAATTAACTATGTGTTAATTTATCTCTGTGACAGTGTGGTGCTAAACTATGTGCAAAAATATATATCGATGCTGTGATGCTGAACTATGTTTAAAACTATCTCTGTAACAGTGTGGTGCTTAAATGTGTTTCATTATCTCTGTGAAAGTGTGGCGCTAATTAATGTGTAAATTTTCCCCAACTTGGTTTAAATTGTCCTGTTGCAACATAAACAATGAGTAAAATGCTCTCTGTTACAGTGTTATGTTTACATCTGTGAAATTATCTCTGTTGTGGTGTGGTGATCAAAATAATATAATATAATATAATACAATATAATACAGTATAATATAATATAATATAATATGATATAATATAATATAATATAATATAATATAATATAATATAATATAATATAATATAATATAATATAATATAATATAATAATAATAATATAATATAATATATAAAATAATACGATATATAATATAACATATAATGTAATGTGATATAATTTGATTATATGTTATGATATGATATGATATGATATGATATGATATGATATGATATGATATGATATGATATGATATGATATGATATGATACGATAAGATACAGTAAGATATATTATGAAAGAATGGGGTATGAGCCAATATAATTTTGTGGTATTATAATGTAACTATTAAAATATTTAACTCTGTTAATTTATCTCTGTGACAGAGTGCTGTTAAGCTATGAGTTAAAATATCTCTGCAATAGTGCAGTGCTGAACTATGTGTTACATTATCTCTTCGACAGTATAGTGTTAATCTACATGTTAAATTATCTCAAACAAGTTAATTTCCTCTCTTGTAGTGTGTTTCTAAACAATGAGTAACATGCATTGTATTACACAGTGTTCGGCTTAACTCTGTGAAGTTATCCATTACAGAGTGGAGAGTAATATAATATAATATAATATAATATAATATAATATAATATAATATGATATGATATGATATGATAATACGATCATATATCATATACAATACAATACAATACAATACAATACAATATAATATAATATAATATAATATAATATAATATAATATAATGCAATACTATACAATACAATACAATATAATATAATGTAATATAATATAACATAAATAATATACTATGATATGATATGATATGATATGATATGATATGATATGATATGATATGATATGATATGATATGATATATTATCACATCACATCATATGATATGATATCATATCATATGTTATCATAAGATACCATACCATATGATATTATATTATAGTATATTATATTATATTATCCTATATTATAATATTTTATATTATATTATATTATTTAATATAAATCACCACTCCGTAACAGGATAATTTCACACAGTTAATCCCAACACTGTAATTAAGAGCACTGTTCTCAGTGTATTGAACAACACTGCAAGAGAGACAATTTAACCCATGTTTGAGATAATGTAACACATACATTAGTACCACACTGTCAAAGAGATAAATTAACATGTAGTTAATTAATTTAATACTCATAATATTAGTATACCACATCATTATATTATATTATATTATATTATATTATATTATATTATATTATATTATATTATATTAATCACCACTCCATAACAGGGATAATTTCACACAGTTAAGCACAACACTGTAACAGAGAACATTGAACTCATTGTTATGATCCATACTGTAGCAAAAACAATTTAAATCATATTTGAGATAATGTAACGTAAATTAGCATCACACTGTCAGAGAGATAAATTAACACATAGTTATATAATTAAATAGTTATAATATTGTTACACCACAAAATTATATTATGTTATGTTATCTTTTGATATATTATTTTATATGATAATATATTAAGCAAAACATTGAAACTGAGAGCATTTTAGTCACTGTTTAGAACCAGACTGCAAAAGATACAATCTATCCCATGTTTGTGACAATTTAACACATAAATTAGCACCACACTATCACTGAGGTAATGTAACACATTTAAGAACCACACTGTCACAGAGATAATTTCACACACAGTTTAGGACCACACTGTAAAAGAGACAATTTAAGACAGTTTATCATCGCACTCACAGTGATAATTTAACACAGTTTAGCACCACACTTTGCCCGAGTTAACACATAGTTAATTACTTTAATAATTATAATATTATAACACCACACCATTATAGTTTATGTAGTATTATGTTATCTTAATCACCATAAAGTAACAGATATAAGTTGACACAGTTCAGCACAAGAGTGAAACAGAGAGCATTTAACTCATTGATGAGAACCACACTGGAACAGAGACTATTTAACCCATGTTTGAGATAATTTAACACAGAAATTAGCACCACCGTGTCACAGAGATAATATATCACATTTAAGCACCACTCTGTTACAGAGATAATATAGTACATACTTTAGAACCACACTGTGATAGACATAATTTAAACCAAAGTTCAGCACCACACTATCAGAGAGGTAATTTAACAAATTGTTTATCACCACACTGTCTTAGAGATAAAGATACCAATAGATGTCACATAGATAATTTTACACAGAGATCAGCACCACAATGTTACAGAGATAAATTAACACATAATTTAATAGTGACAATATTATAAAACCACACCATTATATTATAAATAGAACAATAGATGGGTTAGTGTGTATTACAAGGCTGTAATTTATTGAGAGTTTCTGGGGACATAGATAACCTCGACAGCAAAGCTTGAGAGGTTTCTATGTCCCCAGAAACTCCGAGATGAAATTTCAGCCGAGTAATACACACTAACCCATTTGTTATTTTTTGTAATATATGGATAAAGGAGGTTACGAGTCTTAACTGTGATGGCTTGAAAGCTGCATTAGGTAGTTGACTGAAGATTTGGCAAATATCGTAAAAGTTCATGGCAGTGGCTTGAAAGCTGCATCAGGAAGTGGAGCCTTGTTTCTGTTATAGTTTGTGGTGCTGATAGTGCCATATTTGCGATTTTACTGCCAGAGTATCGCAACAGTAGCGAGCGTCACTTTCCCACGAATCAGTTTTTCAAACTATTAGAGCTGTGTGTTGATTAAGGTAGCTTGGTGCACGCGAGGTTGAAGGGTGCGCTTGTGCTGTGTTGTTGTAGTGATAATACTATCGCTCACTGAAACGATAGTATTATTGAGAGTGAAGTGTGGTATTATTGGGTCTGCAGAGTTCTGTGAGATGTATTATAAGGATTTTTGGGATCGATTTTCAATACTATTATTTTGGAAATCCATATATTACATTATATTATATCATCGCATCTCATCTCATCTCATCTCCTACCATACCATAACATACCATATTATATTATATTATATATTATATTATGTTTTATTATATTAATCATCACACTGTAACAGAGATAATTTAACCCATGTTTGAGAACATTTAACAGCTTAACTAGCTCCCGCTGTCACAGAGATAATGTAACATTTTAAGCAGTACAATGATAAAGAGCTAGTTTAACACATAGTTAATTAATTTAATAGTTATTCTATGATAACACCACACCATTATATTATATTATATTATATTATATTATATTATATTATATTATATTATATTATATTATATTATATTATATTAATCACCACTCCATAACAGAGATAATCTCACACAGTTAAGCACAACACTGTAAAAGAGAGCATTGAACTCATTGTTTTGAACCACAGTGCAACAGACAATTTAACCTATGTTTCAGATAATTTAACACTTAAAATATCACCACACTGTCAGAGATAATGTATCACATGTAAGAACTACACTAACACAGGGATGTTTTAACACATAGTTCAGCACCACACATTTGCAGAGATAGTTTTAACAAAGTGTTTATCACCACACTGTCTAAGAGAGAAAGTAACCCATAGATGTCACAGAGATAAATAAACATACAGTTTAGCACGCTATGTCACAGAGGTATTTTTACACACAGCAGCACACTGTAATAGAAACAAGACATTTTAGCATTGCACTCTCACAGTGATAATTTAACATATAATTTAGCATTACAGTGTGGTAGAGATAATGTAACACAGTTTAGCACAACAGTTTCACAGAGATAATTTAACATATAGTTTAGCACCACACTCTCAGAGTTAATTTAACACACAGTTTTGCACCACACTGTAAAATACAATTTAAGATAGCTTTCATTGCACTCTCACAGTGATAATTTAACACAGTTTTGCAGCACAGTTTGAAATAAATTAATACATAGTTAATTAATTTAATAGTTTTAATATTATAACACCATTCAATTATATGTTATGTTATGTTATGTTATGTTATGTTATGTTATGTTATGTTATGTTATGTTATGTTATGTTATGTTATGTTATGTTAATCTCCACAGTGTAACAGGATAATTTCACACAGCTAAGCACATCACTGAAAAGAGAGCATTTATCTCATTGTTTAGAACCACACTGTAACAGAGATAATTTATTCCATGTTTTAGATAGTTTAACTCATCATGAATTAGCACTGCACTGTCATAGAGATAATATAACACACAGTTTAAGACCACACTGTAAAAGAGACAGTTTAAGACAGTTTATCATCGCATGCTCACAGTGAAAATTTAACATATAGTTTAGTAACACACCTTGACAGAGACAAGTTAACACATAGTTACTTAATTTAATATTTAAATATTATAACACTAAACCTTAGGTTATGTTATGTTATATTAATCACCACACCACAACAGAGATAATTTCACACACAGTTTAGCACCTCCATGTCACAGAGATATTTTTACACACAGTTTAGCACCACACTGTAAAAGGAAGAATGAAGGTAGTTAGCATCATACTCTCACAGTTATAATTTTATACATTGTTTAGCACTGCAGTGTGGCAGAGATAATGTAACAAAGTTTCACTGTCACTGAGATATTTTAAAAAGAGTTTGGCACCACTCTAAAAGAGACAATTTAGGACAGTTTATTATAACACTCTCACAATGATATTTTAACACTTAGTTTAGCATGACAGTTTGAGAAAAATCACACATAGTTGGGCCTCACTACCCAATGGCACACTCTGGTGTCTCTCGCTGTATGGAGAATTGTGGTGGTAATGGGTTGGGGCTCTTCCTGACATCTCATTTCCCCACTTTTGTTGGTTTAACCCTAACTGATGCATTACCAAGGTTTTGGCAGCACCAACAAACTGCAGATGGGAAAGTGGGCTGATAAAAAAGAATGCAGGCAGGTACACTGGATGTCTACCTCCAATATCACCCCATGTAAGCCCTGCCTCCAATATCACCCATATAAGCCCCACCTCCAATATCACCCCATGTAAGCCGCACCTCCAATATCACCCATATAAACCCCACCTCCAAAATCACCCCATGTAAGGCCACCTCCAATATCACCCCATGTAAGCCCTACCTCCATTATAACCTCAAAAGCCCCACCTCAATAATGTCACTGTCATCTTGTTATTTGGTCAGAAAGGTAATTTCGCTATCACTGCTCATAATCACCTTTTCGAGTTAAAATCAGCTTTTGGGACTGAATAATAAAACAACAGTCCCAGCCTTTATGAGCACAGGACCTAAAGCCTATTTTGAAAATGTGGTGCAAAATACCCTAAAATGGGCATCTTACAAGTGTCGTTGCACAGTTTCTCACTGGCTCTAAGTTCACCAATTTGTACTGTTTTCACTCCAGATTTTCAGCATTGCCATTTATTCACACCCTGTCATGAATGGTACAGCTGTCATTTCTCACATCCTGCCAGAAATGTGTTTTCACACCTCTGCCACAGAATGGCATGTCGCAGTGTGAAACCCACTTTCAGAATAAATTAACAAACACACAGGACCAGCTTTAATGAGCATTTCCAGAGATCTCATGTTGAACACTTGATTAAAAATTCTGAAAATGTGCTCATTACGAAGTGCATGTTATGCAGTTTCCACATGCCTGTAACTGCCAATTTTTCATATTTTCCTTATTGATTTTCAACATTACAAATTTCCACATCTCCTCATGAACAGTATACAGCCATAATTTTTAACAGCCTGCCCAAAACTTGATTTTGTACCTGTGGCACAGAATAGCGATTCGCTGGTGTGGACACAACTTTCAGGACAGAGTAATGAAATGACAGTGACATTTTTCATGAGATTCAGTCCCTGAATTGCCATGTTGTAAAGTGGGTGGAAAAATCCTAAAAATGCCTGAGTTACATGCATCTGTTGAACTGTGGCACCTGCAGCACCTGTAACTTGAAAATGAAGTGAGATAGAGAGTTCGTCAATTTTATTCCTCAAGAAGGTCTCACTGTCAAGATTGCAAAGACATTTTAATTATATTCATGGCTGCTACAGTTTCTGAGATATTGGAAAATTAGTGTTGCAAGTATTGCTTGCCCTGTGGGGCTGCTGTGTGGGGCCGTAGTTTTGTTCAAGTGGGGAGGCGGAGCCCAGAGCACCTGCACTACCACACATGCATATCGTTACTCAGGAGTGGGCTGCAAGGGGGGGTGCATTGCTCACCAACCAATGTTACTTGCTAGTTATATTGCACTGTTTAAAAGTGAGGCAATTCATTGCAAAACCTGCTGTTAATGCTCAGTTAGGGTTAAATTGACAAAAGTCAGAAAATGAGATGTTAATGTGAGCCCTAACTTTAACCTCCCCATCTCCCCATCCTCCACAGACCGATGGATTTTGGGGTTTGCCATGGGGTAATGAGGCCAAACTCTCCATTCTCCTTTAATGTAGCATGTCAACCTGTTTATACTTGGAATTGGGTGAGAGTTGTGCCTCACTACTCAATGGCACACTCTGGTGTCTCACTGTATGGAGAATTGTGGTGATAATGGGTTAGGGGCTCTTCCCTGATGTCTCATTTCCCCATCTTGTCAGTTTAACTCTAACTAATGCATTTACCAAAGGTTTTGGCAGTGTATATTAATTATATATAGAAGGTGAAGATGGGGCACCTCAAGTGTGTGGTGCTGACAAACTGCAGATGGGAAAGCAGACTGATAAAAACAATAATGCAGGCAATTAAGGTGACTCTGATAGCACTAATACCATCTCTAGTGAAACCAGGAGAAACAGAAGAGAGAAAAATAGTGCATTAGCTAGAATTTCAACCCAGGCTACCAGAATTCTGTTCAACTAATAAATGAGCAATATTCAAATGTCATGATGTGGATAAACTCATGCTTTTAACAGTCAGCAGCCCTCCCATTACTATATGCAAGTGCTACAAAGCTGCATGCTCTTAAAATGAGACCAGCAATTTCACCAAGGTCCTCAGGTGGTACACTGGATGTATCTTAGCTTTACAAGCAAAAGGCAGAAATGGTTAGAACCTAGATGAGGCACTAGTATACTGCCTTATCAAGGACACTTAGGAATTATGCAGTCCCTGTTATCATGGTTTCACCTTGCCCTTCCAGTTTTACTTCCTTTGGTGTTCATACTTAACCCCTACGACTACTTAAAAAATATATGTATATTGGCTGAGTGTTAAGGTCTGCAATGTAGCACAGAGGTTAGAACATTGAGTTATAAGCCAAAGTCCTCATAGTCATAGGTTTGAATCTCACAAATACCAGATGAACAATGCACCTGAATCAGCCACACCCCAAGTCAAGCGCATCTCATTTTGCCTCATAGTCAGCATGCAAGCCCCACTCTAATCTCACCATATATAAGACCCACCTCAATATCACCCCATTTGAGCCCTGTCTCCAATATCACCGCATATGAGCCCCACCTCAATATCACCCCATAAAACCCACCTCCATATCACTCCTTGTAAGCCCTTCCTCAATATCACCCCATATAAGCCCACCTCCATTATAACCTCATAAAAGCCCCGCCTCCAACAATGTCACTGTCGTCCTTTCACTTGGTCCAGAAAGGTGAGTTCACTATCTCTGCTCATAATCACATTTCAGACTTAAAAACTGCTTCTGGGACTGATTAATAAAACAACAGTAGCAGCCTTCATGAGTGCAGGGCATAAAGCCAATTTTGAAAATGTGGTGCAAAATACCCCAAATGGCGTCTAAGTGTGCATTGTGCAGTTTCTATACAGGCTGTAACCCGATCAATTTGTACTATTTTCACTCCAGATTTTCAGCGCTGTCATATTTTCACACCTGCTCATGAACAGCTGTCAGTTCTCACATCCTGATAGAAATGTGTTTTCACACCTCTGCCACTGAATGTCACATCAGCAGTGTGAAACCAACTTTCAGGATAAATTAACAAACTCACAGGGCCAGCTTTGATGAGGGGTTTCCAGATATCTCACGTTGAACATTTGATTAAAAATTCTGAAAAATGTGCTCATTATGAGTGTCATTGTAAAGTTTACACACATGCTCTTAACAGCCAATGTTTCATATTATCCCTCCTGATTTTCAACATTACCCTTTACCACATCTCCTCATGAACAGTATACAGCCATCATTTTTCACAGCCTGCCCAAAACTTGATTTTGTACCTTTGGCACAGAATGGCTGAATACTGTTCATGAGGAGATGTGAAAGGGGTAATGTTGAAAATCAGAAGGGAAAATATGAAAAAATTGGGTTACGAGCGGCATGCGGTAACTGCACAGTGCACGCCGTAAATGAGTACATTTTTCAGAAATTTTTAATCAAATGTTCAATATGTGAAATCTCTGTGAAATCCCCTCATCAAAGCTGGCTCCTGTGAGTTTGTTAATTTATCCTGAAAGTTGGTTTTGTAATCATGCATGTGCCATTCTGTGGCAGAGGTGTGAAAACACATTTCTGCAGGATGTGAGAAACGATAGCTGTACCGCTGTCATGAGGAGGTGTGAAAAAGTGGCAACGCTCTGGAGGAAAATAGTACAATTAGCAGATGTTGCAAGCCTGCATAGAAACTGCACAACGCATGCTTGTAAGACCGCCATTTTGGGTATTTTGTGCCACATTTTCAAAATTGGCTTTGCATTCTGCACTTATGAAGGCTGGACTGTTGTTTTATTAATCAGTCCCAAAAGCTAAATTTAAGTCTGAAAAGGTGATTATGAGCAGCCATAGCTAACTCACCTTGCTGGACCAAGCAAATCTAGATGACAGTGATATTGTTGTAGGCGGGCTATAAGGAGGTTATAATGGAGGTGGGCTTAAGGTGATATTGGAGGCAAGGTTTATATGGGGGTGATATTGGAGGTGGAGCTTATACGGGGTGATATTGGAGGGTTTATGTGGGTGATATTGGAGGTGAGCCTTATATATTGTGAGATTAGAGGTTGGGCTTGCATGCTGACTATGAGGCAAAATGAAATGTGCTGACTTGGGGAGTGGCTGATTCAGGTGCATTGTTCATCTGGTATTTGTGAGATTCAAACCTAGGACTATGAGGACTTTTGGCTTACAACTCAATGTTCTAACCTCTGAGCCCATTGCAGACCTTAACAGTCAATATTCTTCCTATTTTTTAAGTAATTGTAGGGGTTTAAGTATGAACACTAAAGGAAGTAAGAACAGGAAGGGCAAGGTGAAACCATGATAACAGGACAGATTATTCCTGAGTGTCCCTACTAAGGCAGTATACCAGTGCCTCATCTAGGTTCAAACTCATGCCTTTTGCTTGTAAACTGGTAGACATCCAGTGTACCACCTGAGGAGCATGGTGAAATCACTGGTCTCATCTTTTAAGAGCATGTAGCTTTGTAATACGTGGATATTGCAATGGAAGGTGCTGCTAACTGTTAAAAGCATGAGTATATCCACATCACAACATTTGAACATTGGTCATTTGTTAGTTGAACATAATTCTGGGTAGCATGGTTCAAATTCTAGCTAATGCACTAATTTTTCTCTCTTCTGTTTCCCTGGTTCCACTAGAGATGCATATTAATGTTATCGGAGTCACCTTAATTGCCTGCATTCTTTTTTTTATCAGCCTGCTTTCCCATCTGGAGTTTGTCGGCACCACACCTTGAGGGTGCCCCATCTTCACCTTCTATATATAATTAATATGCACTGCCAAAACCTTTGTAATGCATCAGTTAGGGTTAAACTGACAAAGTGGGAAATGAGACGTCAGAAGAGTCCCTAACCATCACCACCACAATTCTCCATACAGCGAGAGACAGCAGAGTGTGCCATTCGTAGGGAGGCCCAACTCGCACCCCATTCCAAGTATAAACAGGTTAACATGCTACAGTAAAGGAGAATGGACTGAGAGTTTGGCCTCATTACCCCATGGCAAACCTCAAAGTCCTTCATTCTGTGGAGGATGGGAGATGGGGTGGTTGGGAGCTAGGGCTCTAACCCAACATCTCATTTTCTGACTTCTGTCAGTGTAACCCGAACCAATGCATTAACAACAGTTTCTGCAATGAATTGCCTCACTTTTGAAAAAGTGTAATATAACTAGCAAACAGCATGTGTTGGTGGGCCCTGCACTCCCACCATGCTGCCCATTAATGAGTAATGAAATGCATGTGTGGAGGGCAGGTGCTCTGGGCTCTGTCCTCCCACTTGAACATAACTACTTAATTACACAGCAGCCCTACAGGGCAAGCAACACTTGTAACACTAATTTTCAGTATCTCGCAACCCTATCAACTATGAAAACAATTCAAATGTCATTGCAATCATGACAGTGACACCTTCTTGGGGATAAGGACAACAAAATCTCTATCTCACATCGTTTTCAAGTTACAGGTGCAGCGGATGCCACAGTTCAACAGGCGCATGTCACTCAGGCTTTTTAGGATTTTTCCACCCACTTTACAACATGGCAATTCAGGGACTGAGTCTCATGAACAATGTCACTGTCATTTCATTACTCTGTCCCGAAGTTGAGTTTGCACAGTGAATGTGCTATTCGGTGCCAGAGGTACAAAATCAAGTTTTGGGCAGGCTGTGAAAATGATGGCTGTATACTGTTCATGAGGAATGCAGGAAAAGGGTCACGCTGAAAATCAGGAGGGAAAATATGAAAAATTGTGGTTACGAGCATGCGGAAACTGCACAATGCATGCTCATAATGGAGCACATTTTTCAGAATTTTTAATCAGATGTTCAACATGAGATCTCTGGGAAATCCCCTCATTAATGCTGGCCCTGTGAGTTTGTTAATTTATTCTGAAAGTTGGTTTCACACTGCGATGCACCATTCTGTGGCAGAGGTGTGAAAACTCATTTGTGGCAGGATGTGAAAGCGACAGCTGTACCGTTCATGAGGAGGTGTGAAAAATGGCGCGCTGAAAATCTGGAGTGAAAATAGTACAAATTGGTGAAGTTACAAGTCTGTGTAGAAACTATGAACGACGCTTGTAAGACAGCCATTCTGGGGTATTTTGCTCCACTTTTTCAAAATTGGCTTTACTTCCTGCACTCATGAAGGCTGGGACTGCTGTTTTATTAATTAGTTCCAAAAGCTGATTTTACATCCGAAAAGGTGATTATGAGCAGCGATAGTGAACTCACCTTTGTTGACCAAGTAATGAGATGACAGTGACATTGTTGGTAGCGGGGCTTATATGAGGTTATAATATAGGTGGAGCTTACTTGCAGTGATGTTGGAGTTGAGGGTTATATGCGGTGATACTGGAGCGGGGCTTACATGGGGTGATATTGGATGCAGGGCTTACATGGTGTGATATTGAGGCAGGGCTTACATGGGGTGATATTGGAGGTGGGATTTATATGGGGTGATATTGGAGGTGGGGCTTAGATGGTGTGATATTGAGGTGGGGCCTATATGGGGTTATATTGGAGGGGCTTATATGGGGTGATATTGGAGGTGGGGTTTATATTGGGTGATATTGGAGCAGGGCTATATGTGGTGATATTGGAGGCAGGGCTTATATATGGTGAGATTAGTGGTAGGGCTTGCATGCTGACTATGAGGCAGAATGAGGTGCTCTGACTTGGGCAGTGGCTGATTCAGGTGCATTGTTCATCTGGTATTTGTGAGATTCAAATCTAGGCATATGAGGTCTTTTGGCATATACCTCAATGTTCTAACATCTGTGCTACATTGCAGACCTTAACACTCAGTCAATATTGTTATTTTTTTTAGTAATCATAGAGGTTTAAGTATGAACACTAAAGGAAGTAAAACATGAAGGACAAGGTGAAACCATGGTAACACGGACTGCATAATTTCTGAGTGACCTTGTAGTACATGCATATAGCAATGGAAGTACCTGCTGACTGTTAAAAGCACGAGTATATCCACATCACAACATTTGAATATTGCTCATTTATAAGTTGAACAGAATTTTGGGTAGCCTGAGTTCAAATTCTAGCTAATGTACTATTTTTTCTCTCTTCTGTTTCTCCTGGTTCCACTACAGATGTGTATTAATGTTATCGAGTCACCTTTTTTTATCAGCCCGCTTTCCCATCTGCAGTTTGTCGTCACCACACAATTGAGAGTGCCTCATCTTCACCTTCTATATGTAATTTATATGCACTGCCAAACCTTTGGTAATGTATCAGTTAGGGTTAAACCGACAAAAGTGGCGAAATGAGACATCAGGAGAGCCCTAGCCCATTACCACCACAATTCTCCATACAGAAGAGACACCAGAGTGTGCCATTTGGTAGTGAGGCCCAACTCTGTGTTCATTTTTCTCAAACTGTCATGCTAAACTATGTGGTAAAATATCACTGTGAGAGTGTGACAATAAACTGTCCTAAATTGTCTCTTTTACAGTGGTGCTAAACTGTGTTTTAAATTATCTCTGTGACAGTGTAGTGCTAAACTTTGTTACATTATCTCTGCCACACTGCAGTGCTAAACAATGTATTAAATTATAACTGTGAGAGTATGATGCTAACTGCCTTCATTCTTCCTTTACTGTGATATAACACTAAACGAAGGGATCACAGATCTCCAGGTAGAAGGTCACCTGGGAGCCAGTGACCATCACATGGTATGGTTCAATTTGGCTACTACATCTAAATCATCCCATTCCAAGGCAAACATATGGGACTTCAGAGGAGCTGACTTTGAGAAGATGGCCAACAGAGTTAAGCTAGCCCTGGCAAAAAAAAACACAGGTGAGGTTTACAGGCAAAGTGGGCAAGCATTAAGGATGCAATACTTGAAGCAACATCCCATTGTGTTAGACAGAAAAGGAAGTGCAAAAGAAGAAGGAAACCACTTTGGTTCTCAAATACAGTAGCAGAAAAGGTCAGAGCCAAAAGGCTGGCCTTCAGGAAATATAAGGGAACACAGTGGGATGAAGATAGGGAGGCATACCAAACTGCCCTAAGGGAAGCAGGTAAGGCAGTAAGGCAGGCAAAGTCCCAAACTGAGGAAACACTAGCATGAACAGTAAGAGAAGGTGACAAGACTTTCTATAGATACATTAGTGAAAGGAGAAAGTCCAGAGGGGTATTGCTAAGCTTAATGGAGAAAAGGGAGCATGTGAGGAGGAGGACCCTGTAAAGGCATCTATCCTAAATGGATACTTTTGCTCAGTATTTACTGAAGAGAAGGTAGGGCAGGCCACAGCTCAGCATCATGGACACAGGGGGTGGGAGGTGAGCACTACTCCTTCACAAAAGAAAGGGTCCTACAAAAGCTTGCTAAGCTCAGGGTGGATAAGGCAATGGGACCTGATGGCATACATCCCAGGGTACTTAAGAAGCTAAAGGAGGAACTAGCAGAGCCATTAGCAGAATTGTTTAGTGAGTCTCTGAGCACAGGAGAGGTCCCAGAAGAGTGGAGAAGGGCTCATGTGATCCCACTCCACAAGAGTGGTAGCAGGGAGGAGGCGGGGAACTACAGACCGGTCAGTCTTACCTCAGTAGTGGGCAAGATTATGGAGGTGCTCCTTAAGGAAAGGATAGTGCAACACCTGGAATACATAGGGCACAGGATCCAAGACAGCATGGGTTTACAAAAGGAAGGTCCTGTCAAACTAATCTCATAGATTTCTTTGACTGGGTAACCAGAGTGGTGGACCAAAGGGGAGCAGTTGATGTCGCCTACCTTGACTTCAGCAAAGCTTTTGACACTGTTCCACATAGAAGATTGATAAATAAGCTGAGTAGGCTCGGGGTGGGTCAGAAGTTGGTCAGCTGGGTGGCAAACTGGTTGACGGGCAGAAAACAGAGAGTGGTGGTAAATGGTATACAGTCAGAAGAGATGCAAGTCATAAGTGGGGTACCTCAGGATCAGTCCTGGGGCCAGTCCTCTTCAACATCTCATTAGTGACCTTGCAGATGGACTAGAGGGTAAGGCTTGTCTGTTTGCAGATGACACCAAGATCTGCAACAGAGTAGATGATCCAGATGGGGTGGGCAGAATGAGAAGAGATCTGGATAAACTAGCAGAATGGTCAGAAGAGTGGCAACTGGGATTTAATGCAAAGAAGTGCAAAATCATGCACATAGGGAAGAGAAACCTGAAGCCACCTATAGACTGGGAGGGAGTTGCTAGCAGTCACAAAGGAAGAAAGAGACTTGGGCATCATCATCACTGATGACCTAAAATCATCCAAGCAGACCTCTAAAGCAGTAGGTAAGGCTAGGGGGTGTTAGGGTGTATTAGTAGGGGTATCACAAGTCATAAGAGGGAGGTATTAATCCTCTGTACAAGACACTGGTTAGGCCCCATCTGGAGTACTGCTGCAGTATTGGAGGCCACACCTCTCACAAGCACATTAACCAAAATTGAGGCAGTCCAGAGAAGGGCAACCAAAATGGTGCAGGGACCGCATCAGAAGACATATGAGGACAGATTAACGGAGCTCAATATGTATACCCTTGAGCAAAGGAGGGAGAGGTGATATGATCGAGGCATTCAAACACCTTAAGGACATAAACAAGGTGAAAGAGTCTAACATGTTTAAATCTAAGAAAATAGCAGGACAAGAGGACACAGCATGAGATTAGAGGGAGGCCGATTAAGGGGAATGTGAGGAAATTCTTTTTCACAGAAAGGGTGGTGGATGCATGGAATGGCTTACCACAAGAAGTGGTGGCTATGAATACAGTACAGGCTTCAAACAGGCATGGGATAGGCATAAGGGAGCAATACAAATGACTATGAATAGATAGGCCACTGACAGAGCAAAAGGGCGATGGCACATTTATAAGGTAGAAAAGAAATGGGCAGACTGGATGGGCCTTAAGTGTCCTTATCTGCTGTCAACTTCTATGTTTCTATGTTTCTAAACAGTGTGTGAAAATATCTCTGTGACATGGAGGTGCTAAACGGAGTGTGAAATTATCTCTGTGACATGGAGGTGCTAAACTGTGTGTGAAATTATCTCTGTTGTGGTGTGGTGATTAATATAACATAACATAACTTAAGGTTTAGTGTTATAATATTATAAATATCAAATTAATTAACAATGTGTTAACTTGTCTCTGTCAAGGTGTGTTACTAAACTATATGTTAAATTATCACTGTGAGAGTTCAATGATAAACTGTCTTAAATTGTCTCTTTTACGGTGTGGTCCTAAACTGTGTGTTAAATTATCTCTATGACAGTGCAGTGCTAATTCATGAGTTAAACTATCTAAAACATGAAATAAATTATCTCTGTTGCAGTGTGGTTCTAAACAATGACATAAATGCTCTTTTCAGTGATCTGCTTAGTTGTGTGAAATTATCTCTGTTACACTGTGGTGATTAATATAATATAAACTACCATAATATATCACAAAATTACATAAAATCACATAGCATAACATAACATATAATGGAATGGTGTTATAATATTATAACTATTAAATTAATTATGTTTTAATTTATTTCAGACTGTGCTGCAAAACTGTGTTAAATTATCACTGTGAGAGTGCTGAAAACTATCTTAAATTGTCTTTACAGTGCAGTGCAAAACTGCATGTTAAATTATCTCTGTGAAACTGTAGTGCTAAACTGTGTTACATTATCTCTACCACACTGTAATGCTAAATTATATGTTAAATTATCACTGTGAGAGTGCGATGCTAAAATGTCTTGTTTCTTTTGCAGTGTGCTGCTGTGTAAAAATATCTCTGTGACATAGGGATGCTAAACTCTGTGTTTATTTATCTCTTTGACATCTATGGGTTACTTTATCTCTTTGTGTGGTGATAAACACTTTGTTAAACTATCTCTGCAAAAGTGTGGTGCTGAACTAAGTGTTAAAACATCCCTGTGTTAGTGTGGTTCTTAAATGTGATACATTATCTCTGACAGTGTGGTGCTAATTTATGTGTTAAATTATCTCAAACATAGGTTAAATTGTTTGTTGCAGTGTGGTTCAAAACAATGAGTTCAACGCTGTCTTTACAGTGTTGTGCTTAACTGTGTAAAATGATCTGTTGTGGAGTGGTGATTAATATAATATAATATAATATAATATAATATAATATATATAATGTTATTATAGTATAACTATTAAATTAATTAACTATGTGTTAAACTATCTCTGAATCATTGTACTGCTTAAAATGTTACATTATCTCCGTGGCAGTGTGGCATTAGTTAAGCTGTTAAATGTTCTCAAACATGGGTTAAATTATCTCTGTTACAGTGTGGTAATTAATATAATAAAACAAAATAAAATATGTTATGTTATGTTATGTTATGTTATGTTATGTTATGTTATGTTATGTTATGTTATGTTATGTTATGTTATGTTATGTTATGTTATGATATGATATGATATGATATGATATGATATGATATGATATGATGGTGTGTTTATAATATTATCACTATTAAGTTATGATGTTAATTTATCTCTGTAACATTGTGTGCTGATCTGTGTGTTAAATTATCTATGTGACATCTTTTGGTAACTTTATTTCTAAGACAGTGTGATGATAAACAGTTTGTTAAATTACCTCTCTGATAGTGTGGTGCTGAACTTGGTTTAAATTATGTTCATCACAGTGTGTTTCTAAAGTATGTGTTATATTATCACTGTAACAGTGTGGTGCTTAAATGAGATCTATTATCTCTGTGACACTGTGGTGCTAATTTCTGTGTTATATTATCTCAAACATGGGTTAAATGGTCTCTGTTCCAGTGTGGTTCTCATCAATGAGTTAAATGCTCTCTGTTTCACTCTTGTGATGAACTGTGTAAACTTATCTCTGTTACCTTATGGTGATTAAGATAACATAATATTACATAAAATATAATGGTGTGATGTTATAATATTATAATTATTAAAGTAATTAACTATGCGTTAACTTATCTCAGGCAAAGTGTGGTGCTAAACTGTGTGTTAAATTATCACTGTGAGGTGCAATGATAAACTGTCTTAAATTGTCTCTTTACAGTGTGGTCTAAACTCTGTGTGAAATTATCTCTATGACAGTGTGGTTCTTAAATGTGTTACATTACCACAGTGATAGTGTGGTGCTAATTCATGTGTTACATTGTCACAAACATAGGATAAATTGTCTCTTTTGCAGTCTGGTTCTAAACAATGACTAAAATGCTCTAAGTTTCAGTGTTTTGCTTAATATATTATCATATAAAATAATATATCAAGAGATAACATAACATAATATAATTTTGTAGTGTAACAATATTATAACTATTTAATTATATAACTATGTGTTAATTTGTCTCTCTGACAGTGCGATGCTAATATCGTTACATTATCTCAAACATGGTTTAAACTGTTTTTACTGCAGTGTAGATCATAACAATGAGTTCAATGCTCACTGTTACAGTGTTGTGCTAACTGTGTGAAATTATCCCTGCTATGGAGTGGTGATTAATATAATATAATATAATATAATATAATATAATATAATATAATATAATATAATATAATATAATATAACATAAAGTGACGAATGAAATGCAATCTAATGTAATAGAATATAACGTAATATAATATAATATAAAATATTGTAATGTAATGTGTTATAATGTACTATAATATAATATATAATATAATTAATATAATATAATAAAATGTAATATAAAAAAGTATTTTGGTGTCATAATATTATCACTATTAAATAAATTAACTGTGTAAACCTATCACTGTGACAGTTGGTAGCTAAACAATGTTTTCAAGCATCTCAAACATGGGTTAAATTGCCTCTTGTTGTGTATTCCTAAACAATGAGTGAAATGTTCTCTGTTACTGTCTTGTGCTTAACTGCCTCAAATTAAACCTCTTACGGAGTGGTGATTAATATAATATAATGTAATATAATATAATATAACATAACATAACATACTATGATATGATATGATATGATATGATATGATATGATATGATATGATATGATGTCATGTCATGTCATGTGACATGATATGATATGAAATAGTAAGATATACTATAATGGTGAGGTATTACAATATTATAACTATTAAATTAACTGTGTGTATATTTATCTCAGTGACAGTGTGGTGTTAAACTTTCTGTAAAAATAGCTCTATGATAGTGTTGTACTGAACTTTGTGTTAAATTATCTCTCTTACAGTGTGGTGATTAAACGTTACATTACCTCTGTTACAGTGTAGTTCTAAACTGTGTGAAATTATCCCAGTAATGCAGTGGAGATAAAATAACATAATATAATATATTATACAATGACAAAGAAAATGTTAGCCTCTGATTGGTCAAGCTGGCACTGGATCCGTGATGTTATCCTGGCATAACATCACAGGTCTAGTCCCAGCACACAGAAACCGCATCAAAATAAAACAGATCACTGCACATGCCATATCCAAGATGCCCTCACTTGGCATGGCCACTGTGCAGTCAGCCAGGACTTCATGTTTTTAACAGAAATCCTTCCATCCCACATTCGCAGATTAACCCCAAACCACCAAAACTGAAGTAATGTGTCACACATGATGCAAAACACAGTAATTCTGATAAGTACACATTTTTCAATGAAAGGGCAGAGGAAACAAAGCCGGCCATCGCGCATCGGCTTCATATGGTATCGGGCAACTGATTTCACAATTCTCTCTCCGTTTCACTAACTTTGCTCGGCTGCTATAACCTCTCAATTTTCCTAACAAGCAAAAATAAATAGCATTTCCAAGTAACACCTCCCAAAACAAAGGAAGCAAAACGAAAATTAAGCCATCTCAGCAATTGATTTTACTTGCGGTACAGTCCCTACTATGTCGCGTGTGGTTTTAAACAGCACCCTGTGCTCTACTTACACAAGGAAACAGCACCAGCTGCTCTGGATGGCACCTTCAATACGTAATTTTGAAGAACTTCTCCATGGTCACACTGTTTTACCAGGAGAACCAAACATTAAAACAGAGTGCATGATGCATGTTGTTGGTAGCTCCCTGCTGCTCGGTTTTCAGCGAAACATGATAAAAACAAATAATGTAGACCCAAATAAATAAAGAAACTCCACATAAACCTACATGTATGTGTGTGGGGAGAGGGAACGGGACAGAAAAGTAGTTAAAGAAAATGAACTTGCCACAGAGACACATTAAGCAGCATTACAGAGAGGTAGGTTGTTGGGCTGAAGCTGGCAGAGTTGCAGTTACACCACAACAGCTGCAGCTCCACCCACTGGTCAAAATTAATCAGCACTACTTTTTATGTAAATATGCCTACTCATTGAAAAAATTTATAATAAACGATTTTAAATTACTTTTTAATATTTTTTATTTACTTTTTACAAAGGAGCCATTGTATAATAGGAATAATGCACTTCAGGGTGTGTGTCATGCTGGGATATGTCACTTCTGGGTGATTAGTCACTTTTCGGCCTGCAACCTCGTGCCTAATCACCCCAGGCGTGACGTTATCCCAGGACGACACACATTCTGTCGTCATTATTCCTTTATTATAATACAATACAATACAAATATAATGCAGTATAATATAATACAGTAATAATATAATACAATATAATATAATATAATGATGTGGTAATATAATATTATCAGTATTAAATTAATTATGTGTTAATTTTTTCTTTGACAGTGTGGTACTAATTTATATGTGATATTCTCTCAAACATGGGTTAAACATTTTCTCTTGCAGTGTGGTTCAATACAGTGAGAACAATGCTCTCAATTACAGTGTTGATTTAACTGTGTGAAATTATCCCTGTTATGGAGTGGTGATTAATATCAAATAATATAATATAATATAATATAATATAATATAATATAATATAATATAATATAATATAATATAATATAATATAATAATATCGTATGGTATCTTATGATAAGATATGATATCATATGATGTGATGTGATAATATTATATCATATCATAGTATATTATTTATATTATATTACGTTACATTATAGTATATTACATTGTATTGTATTGTATTGAATAGTATTACATTACTTTACATTATATTATATATATCATATCATATCATATCATATCATACCATACCATATTATATTATATTGTATTGTATTATATTATATTAATCTCCATCCGTAAGGATGACTTCACAGAGTTAAGCAAAACATTGTAATACAATGCATGTTACTCATTGTTTAAAACCACACTACAAGAGAGGAAATTTAACCTTGTTTGAGATAATTTAACATGTAGCTTAGCACTACACTGTCACAGAGATAATGTTACATAGTTCAGGACCACACTATTGCAGAGATATTTTAACACATAGTTTAACAGCACTCTGTCACAGAGATAAATTAACAGAGTTAAATATTTGAATAGTTATATTATAATACCACAAAATTATATTGGATCATATCACATCATATCATATTATATCTTATCATATCTTATTGTATCATTTCATATCATATCATATCATATCATATCATATCATATCATATCATATCATATCATATCATATCATATCATATCATATCATATTAACACATATAATTGTATTATATTATATTACTTTACATTATATTACATTGTATTATTTTATATTACAATATAATATATAACATTACATTATATTATATTATATTATATTATATTATATTATATTATATTATATTATATTATATTATATTATATTATATTATATTATTTTGATCATCACACCAAAACAGAGATAATTTCACAGATGTAAGCATAACACTGTAATAGACAGCATTTCACTCATTGTTTACTACCATGTTGCAACAGGACAATTTAACCCAAGTTTGGGGAAATTTAACACATTAATTAGTGCCACACTTTCACAGAGATAATGAAACACATTTAAGCATCACACTGTTACAGAGATAATTTTAACCCATAGTTCAGCACCACAGCATCACATATATATTTTTACACGTACTTTAGCACCACACTGTCACAGAGATAAATTAACACATAGTTAATTAATGTAATAGTTATAATATTATATCACACCATTAATATATTATCATATGATATCATATATCATAACATAAAATATCATACCATAGTATATTATGTTATAGTATGTTAGATTATTTAACCCATGTTTAAGATGATTTAACACATAGTTCAGCACCACACTATCACAGAGATATTTTAACACATGGGTTAGCACCACATTGTCACAGAAATAAATGAACACATTGGGCCAGATATTCAAACGCACCCAAAAGTGTGCAACAGCAGGAGCAAGCACAAGTCAATTGCGACATTGCATAGACGCGATATTCAAACATGCAGCAAGCCAAATTGCACAACCAGCCAATGTCTGAATATCGACAACTCGCGCTTATAGCTAAACCAGGAAGGGGAAGCTGAGCAGAGATGATACGCCATAGCAACAAAGGCAGCCCAGCTGAGCAGTCCAGAGGCACCATAGCACAAGCAGAGAGACCCCAGCAGCAAAGCAATGGAACTGCACAACCAGGGAGGTAGGCAGGGCCCACCACCCATGCCACCGATGGGCACAGGGACACACTGCAGAACCAACAATGTACCCCCACCCCAAGCACAGCATAACTGGGGAGGGATGGAATACCACCGGACCATGGGACAAGCAAAACAAGCACATCCTGGCGTGTTACCACAGCACACCCACTGGCAAGCTGAGACTGCCACACAAAGGGCGGACCACCCCAGTGTACAGCAGCCCTCCCTTGTGCACAGCACACCCTGCACTATGACCCCAAGACACCACCCATAAGCAGTGACCAGCACTGCAGGAATCCCCACACCCCCGGCACACTGCAACCTCGTGAACCACAGAACTATGCAAGCCAAACCCACCATGAGCACCCAGCAGGTGGCAGCACAGCAATACTGACTGAAAGCCACACCCACACCAGAGACACCACCCCACACACACGCACACACATACCCATGACCATACCACCCCAGATGCCATGCACACCACTGCAACCGAGCACCTATAGCCAGCTGCAAATAAGAGACCACCACAGTATTCATATCAAAATATATAAATGTAATAAACAAGAATAAGAAGAACAACAAAACAACTATGTACACATATATACAAAGCAGGGGTGGGGTATGGGTATAAGGTAGGGGTGGGTAAGGGCAGGGTGAACAACCGGGAGAGGGAAGGTGGGATGAGGTGATGGGCAGCACTGCCTGCCAGCCTGCCCTCCTGCCACTTGGTGCTGGGCCCGTGGCCTCCTCCTGTGCTGCACTCCATGCCACTGTAGGTCCAAGAGGATGACAAGAGAGTCAATGGCCACCTGTGTCAGCCGCTGCAGTGTGCGCATTTGTCGCAGGGTCTGGATACCCAGAGATCAGAGTCAATGGCAGTGACAGTCCACATCCCTGAATCCCACCCATCATGCATGGCATACAGCCAAGTGCCCCGCCTCCTGTGATGGACTGCACCCACCCACAGTGACCGTGCACAAGACATGCCCAACCAGGCAGCAACAGCCATGTGTACCACTGCACACACACACCACCCATGTCCATCACAGCACAACCAAGGCTGTCCGGTGATGTTGCTACATGGTGGGATGCTAGTGCCACAGCCATGTGCCCAGTGCATGCATGGACCACCAGTGATGCACACACAGACATGCAGTGCCACTGGACAGTGCTGACTTGTCACATGTTGCGTGCATGGTAGTGTTGTCCATGGATGGTGGCCGTGCACCCCCAGCATGCAATAGCATCCATGATGTAATGACACCACCCTCATCAAGCCACTGCTGCTGCTGCTGCTGCTTCTGTGGCCCACCACCCATGCCAGCTCTGCCAGCCACCCTGGCACTGCCATTCCATGCCTCATCCTGGCCTGCCTCTGCTCCTCCATGCCTGTGGGAGACAAATGAAGAGAAACACATCAGTGAGATCCCAAAGCAGACACCCCTTGCCCCATTGAGTGTGCCTGCCCACACAACCAGACCCATACAGCACACACCTGCAAACACCTTCACAGCAAACCATAGCCCAACCCACCCCCATGCGCAGGTCACAGTACACAGTGTCACCCATGTGGACAAAACAGGTGTATACACAGCACACCCACCTGGCCTAGGCACAATGCCCCTCCTGGCACATGACCTGAGGTGCTCCAGCAGTTCACACTCCCTCCTGTGGAGGTCACCATACCGGTGCCTGCACTGCTCTGGAGTCCTCCACCGCCCAGTGGCCTGCTCCACATTTGTTGCCACCTGCTGCCACACATGGGTGCGGGCCACGCAGGCAGGGTTCTCCCCAAACAGTGACCCATGGTGTGACTCCACCACAGCCATCAGGTTTGCCAACTACACCGCACTCCACTGTGGAGCTCTCCTGCATGCCATCACTGCAGTTGTATAGTAGGCAATATGGCGCTCTGCAGCGGGTAACCCCGCTGGAAATGTCTGCAATACAACTCCATCAGTCCCTATCCGCGCTGTTCATATAGTGCCATCGGTTCACATCGCGCTGTTACCGAATAGCGATAGAGCCCCTAGACATGCCAGACGTATAGCGCCAGGGGGCAAAGGTCATGCATGTCATGGGTCTGTGGCACAAGGCCACGACAGCGCCATCGGACATCTACATGTCCAGCGCGATCGGTCACCGTGCCAGTGCCACAGTGTACTATTGAGCAGGTGTGCCACAGCGCTATGTGGTGCCCAGTGCTGTAGCACCACTGGCACAATAGTGGCCATGTCCTGTATGCTGATCGCGCACAGCATGTCATCAGTGTGGCAGATGCCTGTGTCAGCTACCTGGACATGTGCAATGCGGTACTACGCAGTCACAGAACTGCACCATTGGCTCAGCCGGCACAACCGATTGCGCAGTGCAACAGCGCGATATTCAGCCGCCATATGCAAATCATCTGATCGGCCATTCAAAGGTGCATTGCACGATTTGCATCTCATTAAGTTGCTCCTACCCTAATTTGCATGCATTCGCTATAAATGTGCGACAGTGATCTGTGGTGGCCAGAGTCGGTTACTGAAGGTGAGAGGTGAGTTGCATGCTGTGTGATGTTCTGGGCAATGGTCATGGATAATGCTGCTGTATACTGCACAATGACAGGTGTCCACTTCCAACCATTCAGACCGACATGGCCGAGCAAGGACTGGGTGAGGAGGATGATGGTGGGTGAAGGAGGAGGCCCAACTTCACGAAGTCCAAGACAGAGACACTGTTCCAGGCCTACCTGGATGAGGAGCCACTACTTAGTGGATGGCGGGCACCCTCAGGCCCGTGCTGCTGCATGGGAGGGGTAGCTCATATCAGAAACCTGCACAGAAGCCACCAGCGCTCTGTGCAGGAATGTAAGAAAAGATTGGGACCGACAGGAGATGGGTGAAAGAGAAGGTGGCAGCCCTCAGGGTGGCACACACTGCCACAGGCAGGGACCAGCCAGAGGTGGTGCAGCTGACCCGGTGGAGGACCGTCTGGCTGCATCCATGCAGTGCAGTGCAATCAAGGCATTCCAGGAGGTGGCTTCCAGACAGGTGGAAGCCCATCACTGCATGGTATGACATGGTGGTGGTGGTGGGGTGGTTGATCCCATGCACTAACATGTTCTCACTTTCTGTTACAGATCCTGTGCATCTGCAGGAGACAGTGGTGGTGGGACCATGCAGTGTGGACATCCAGCAAGAGTTGGAGGAGGGTCCATCCACCTCTGCTGCCAGCCAGCATGCATTGCACTGGTGTGATGCCTGGCTGCCATCTCGATGTCGGTGAGTCAGTAGTGGGGTGCCTATCCTATGTCACAGCAGTCTGGCATGCAAGCATGCCAGCATGCTGTGACTGTGGCTGTTGTATGAACCTGCACCATTGATGATGCAAGGACCACAATGGGCAGTGACACATGTGTGTCTCATGCGGACACACAGCAGGACAGCACGTGCCCCTGGACCTAGCTGGTTCCAACATCTGTGCCAGCACGTCAGCACAGTCCCAGACAGTGCCTGGCGGCACTGGTGAGGCAGCACTAGTGGCTGTGCGGGTCTCTGGCACTGTTGTGGACACAGCTGTCAGAATGACTGGGGCACAGCAGTTGGAGGGCAGCGGCAGTCTGCCCACTGGGTCTGGGGTACTGGGTTCAGCTGGTGGCACATGCACACCGCCTGTTGACTTGCCCATACCTGGTCCTGGTGAACAGCACCCACCCTCAAGGGGTGTTGAGCATCAGGCCCTTCCATACCCTGGGGACAGGTTGCCAAAGTGGCAGACTACCAGTTAGATAAGCACATTCATTCACAAAACTGGACTGTCTTGAACGGTATGGGCTGCATGCCCATTGGCTCTTGCACTGCACCAATGGGCATGCAGCCCTACTGGGCAGTCAGTCAGAGGGTGGCAGGTGGCAGGCAGGTGGAATGCTGCTGCCTGCCGGCTGCTGGGGAGAGCAGGGTGGTGGGGCTTAGTGGGTGAGTGGGGTGGGGACACTAGACACCAGGGATGTGTTTGGAGGGGTTTCCTAATACCATCCCAAGATCAGGATGTACAGTCCACTGGACCACCAGGGATATGTTTGGGGGTTACTTATTCACCATCCCCAACCGGCCATCGGTCCACTGGACCACCAGGGATACGCTCGAGTGGAGCCACTGCTGCCGCGACCGGGCTGGTGGGGATTAAACTATGCCCATGATCGGGCCAGTGGGGCTATGGGGGATTCTACACCGTTTTGCCCACGATCAGGCTGCAGGGCATCGGGTCCCCGACGGCTGCTGCCTGGCAGGGTGCCAGGTGCAAGTCCTCGGGATCGGCGACCCGCATGCTAATGGCATGCAAATGGGGCCATAATCAGATGCAAATGGCATCCACTGCACCTTGCATGAATTGTGGCCCCATTTGCATGTCACCTTTTGAATATCGGGATTTTGCGAATGGTTCTTGCGCCACCACAAGTTGAATGCTCCACTCGACAACTTGCGGTGGTGCAAGTTCCACTGCGCCATGCACAGTGGCTGTGGCTGGGGACCGATATTCAAAGGAGTTGCTCAAGGCGCAACTCCTTTGAATATCGCCTGGACAGATCCCTGCAATGACTGTTTTGTGCAACACAAGGGATTGCACCACAAAATAGTGCAGTTTGAATATCCAGCCCAATGAGTTCATTGCTCTCTAACAGTGTTGTGCTTAACTGTGTGAAATTATCCTTGTTACAGAGTGGTGATTTATATAATATAATACAATATAATATAAAATATTATAGTATAATGGTGTGGTGTTATAATACTATGGCCTGAATATTCAAACTGCACCCAAAAGTGTGCAACAGCAGGAGCAAGCACAAGTCCACTCGCCCATGCACAAGAAGTGCGATATTCAAAATCAGTGAGGGTCAAGATGCACCTGCGACACAACTGAACATCATGCCACCTGTGCATAGCGCAATCAGGGATGTGCAGTTGCACATTTCAGATGTGCACCCATAGAGCATCCAGGGATGCTCAGTGGAGCAGTCCTGATGTGCCATAGCGCAACCAGGGATGCCCCGAGGAGCAGGGCAGCAGTGCAACAGCACAACCAGGGATGTGTAGGGACAGGATGCAGGCCCACCACCCATGCTACAGATGAGCAGAGGATCACACAGCAGAACAGACCCCATACCCTATGCACTGCACAACTGGTGGAGAGCTGAATAACCACTGGCCCATGGATACCAGCAACCAACCCACAGCCAGGGCATGGTGCTCCAGCACACCCCTGGCAAGCTGTGACCAGCACACAAGGAGGGCTGACCACCCTGCCACACCATCTGTAAAGGTGGCAAAAAAATTACAGTTAAGTAAATTATCCATTACTGATACTTAGAAAGGAGACGAACGGAGATGAGGCTGATGGAGGAAGAATTTAATGATTATAATAATAATCACAGCAGATATTATAGGTGGTGCATTCTTCATTCTTCGTTCTTAATTCTTAATTCTTCATTCTTAATTCTTCAAACTAACAGTGTATTCTGGCTTGCTTATGTAGTGGAAGACAGTACTATGGTTGTCTATGATTGGTACAGAACAAGTACAAACATTAACTTAAAAGGCAATTCTTTTAGTTCATGCATGAGCTAATCTCTGCTCAGCACAAATGTATTGATAGTGTAAATTATACTACTATATAAGGATAATAATAATTGTCATTACCAGTTACTAAGGTCTTAGGAGGAAGAAATAGGTCTGCACTTAGGAATGTGCACTCAGGCATTCTGGCCTGTCCTAATAATAATAGTCAAAGGGTAACTTGAACTCTATCCTGTATTTCTATTTTGCAGACACTTAAACACCTGTTTTTATTACTCACATGATCAGTACAAATATTAAAACACCTTTATATTGCAGCTTGTGGCTTAGTTAAACTTGTAATTACAAGTTTTAATATGATCTAGCTTCATAGGTCAATATTAGTTACACAAACACATTATGTTTTAGACCAAAATGAGGTTCAGGCTGAAATATTGGGACACATTTATTTATCCCATTACACCATCCCACCAATGCCAGACACACCCTGCACCACATTCCCCATATACCCTGCCCAGGAGTAGTGCCCAACAGTGCAGGACACCCAATGCCACCACCCCCACTGTGAAAATGCAACCTGTGCACTACGGAGCCATGCAAGGCAGCCCCACCATGTTCACCACCCTGAGGGTGCCAGCAGTCAGCGATGTAACAACTGCATACACAGTGCCACCCTGCAAGTCACCCCAAGGTACAGCTGAGAGACCAACCATGTGTCTTCACATGAGGTACCCCACATGTGACAGGGCATGCCCTGGACCCCACCACCAGTGGTACAGCACAAGGACACATCCCATCCCAACACTGGCCACAACAGCCAGCACTGGCACACACAGTGTTGCATGGAAGCACACCACACAGGATGCAACACTGTGCATGCACAAACACCCACCCATACCCAAGGGCACACCAACACAGGGACACAGTAGCGGGTCAACCAAGCCACTGGCATGTGGCCGCAGCAGCCTGTACACATGGCCAGCACCCCTCATGGCACAGGTGTACCAGCCACCCTGCACAGGCACCATGAAGCTGTATGCCACCAGCATGCAGCCAGAGCACAAGTAACAGACAGTGAGCACATCCCCTGCAACAGACACAAGTAACAGCATGGAGGGGGGTAACAACAGTGGAGGCCACAGTGCCACCTGAGGGCAGACATGCACCATACTGGTGATGCGAGGTGACCTGGCATTGTGTCAGGTACAGTGGTTGTCCAGCATGGACAGCCACCACTGACATGCCAGCAGACCGTGCATATCACAGACATGCAAGGGTGACAGCTGCACAGGCCTTGGATGGTCTGACAGGGATGCCATTGACACAGTGCATGCACCATGGACCACTGCACACAGGAATCCAGTACACAGAGAACAACACACAAACCACAGACAGTGACTGATCCCCCACCACACCATAGGTGGTCTCTTCTGGACACACACACACCCATGCTTGCACCACACTTGATGCCATGCACATCACTGCAGCTGAGCACCTGTAGCCCACTGCAAATCATTGACCACCATGATTGTCATAACAAAACAAATGTATATAAAGAGGTAAGAAACAAAACTATTTACAAACATTTACAATGGGGAAGGGCCACATACAAGGTGGGGACTGGTAAGGGGCAGGGTGAACATATAGGAGGGAAGAAGGGGTGTGAGGGGTGGGTCAGGGTAAGATGTTTCCGGTATGGGGTCTATCGGTCTGCCCTGCTCTTCACTCCTGTGGTGCCGATGTGTCCACCCTCTCCTGACCCCATACTGCTCCATCCGCTGGAGGATCTCCAGGGATGCCCTTCCGCTGCAATAGCTCCTGCATGCCTCTTTCAATGGCCATCAGTCACTGTCCACCTAGTACAAGGGAGCAGAGTCAATACCTGTGACTGTCCAGCCCCTGCAGCCCACCCATTGTGCATGGCATACAGCCATGTGCCATGCCCCTGTGATGGTGTGTGACCACCCACAGTGACTGCATCCACAAGACCTGCCTACCCAGGCAACCACAGCCATGTGGACCACTGCACCACCCACCGCCCATGTCCCACACAGCACCACCATGGTCGTACAGTGACATGGCTATGCGGTGTGAAGGCAGTGGCACAGCCATGAACCACCATTAATGCACTCCCAGACATGCAGTGTCACTGGACAGTGCTGACTGTAACAAGTTGTGTGCATGGCAGTGGTGTCAATGGATGGTGGCCATGCCCCTGCCTCTGACCTGTTCACAGCATGCAATAGTAATCATGGATGAATTCACTCACCATCATCAGGCTGGTCCCTGCCTTTCTGTAGTCTGGCATCCCTCTCAGCCTGCTGGTCCTCTTGGTGGTGCCTCCTCTCCCTCACCCACCGGCGCTTCTGGGCCTAGGTGCAAACATGGAGAAAAGAACATCAGTACAATCTGGTAGCAAAGTCCCCCACCCCCATGTGTGTGCAATCCCATACAGCCATACCCATCAACCCCCACCCTGATACCACCACCATGGCCAACACTGATGGCCCCCATGTGCCGGACACATGCAACCATGATATCCGTATGGACGTTAACAATGTATGGATGGGTCACCTACCTGGCTGTGGCACCGCGGTTCCTCCTGGCACATGCCTGCAGGTGGAAACCTGTCTGGGTGCCTGTGCTGGAGGTCCCCATATCGGTGAGTGATACCTGGCAGTGCACCCAATTCCTGTGGCCTCCTCTAGTGGCACGGCCACCTCCTCCCATACTGCACTCCTGGCCCTGTCAGTTGCATCTCCATAAGTGCCCCAGCATGGGCTCTACTATGGCCACCAATTGGCCAGCTTCACCTGGCTCCAAACAGCAGCCCTCCGTGCCATCACCTAAAGCTGGTTGAGTCAAAATGGTGCTCAGTAGCACGGTCCGCCATGTGCAGATGCTGTGCGGTACAGCGCTGCCTATTCCCTATTGCACTGTCACTGAACAGCACAATAGTGATGCACCCATGCGGATGCATGGCACCTAGGCAAGGTCAGGCACAGGTCAAGGGTCTCTGCATGGACCGCCACAGGTGATTGGTACTCAATGCGGTAGCATGATTGGGTGCCTGTGTGCCACCTCCTGTAGCGGCCTACCACTCTGTGGCCCCAGTGCACCTATGGCAGCCCAGTGCCACAGTGCCACAGCGTAGTAGCGCCACTGGCACAATGGTGGCCATGCCCTGCATTGCCTCCAATGCACAGCACATCAGCAGAGTGGCAGGCATCTGCATCATCACCCCAGGCATGTGCCGTTCAGTGTGTACTGCGCATGTCACAGAAATGTGCCTGCCTGAGCGCATTACGCTGGTCGTAAGCGCAACAGTGTGATATTCACCCGGCATAGGCAAATCAGCTAATCAACCATTCAATGGAGCAGATACTGCATTTGCATCCATTTATAATTGTGCCTCACCTCATTTTGCATGCGTAGCACTATAAAATGCAACATTGGGCTGCACTGGCCATAGTCGTTATTGCAGTCTATTGTGGTGAGTTGCATGCTGTTTGGGAGTGTGGACTGTGGTGTGTGGACATGCATGGGACTGCACAGTCACAGGTAACACCTGTCATTCTCACAGGATGAATAATGAGTGATCGTGAGGTGGAGGAAGAGGAACAGAGATGTGAGAGGAAGAGGAGGCCTAACTTCACAAAGGCAGAAAAGATGCCCTGTTTGTGGCCTTCCTCAGCCAGGAGCCACTGCTTCAGCCGATGGTGGGGAACACCTACAGACCCATGCTACTGCATGGGAAGAGGTGGCCCATGCCATCAGCCTGCATGGCAGCCACCAGCAGTCCATGCAGGAGTGCAAAAAGAAGATGGGCATGGACAGGTGGAGGATTAAGGACAAGGTAGCTACCATCACGGCAGCATGGTCTGTGACTGGTGGGGGACAGCTGGCCATGCCATCCTGACCCCACAAGAAGAGTGGGTTGCTGGCAGCATGCAGCGTTCAGCCATCGAGGGTGTTCCAGGTGATGGATTCCAGATGGGTGGTAGCCCATCACTGCATGGTAGGTCCTGGTCTGTCAATGGGGGACAGGGTGGGACAGATACATTAATGCTACTGTGTTCCCCTACAGCTCCTGAGCATCCACATGGGTCAGCGGTGGTGGGCTTGTCCACTGAGGGTGGTACCATGGACATAGTGGAGGTCCGTCCACCTCCATAGGCTTCCGAGGGTCAGGGCAACAGTGGGTCTTCCTGGATGTCCAGACTGATGTTGGTGGAGCAGGTGCAGAGGAGGCCCTGCCCATGTCCCAGTGTGCCAGAGTCCATGGATGCCAGCATGCTGAGACTCTGGCTGGTGCCAGATCCATCACTGGTGATGATGGAGCTCACTTCTTGGACAGTGATACGTGTAGGCCACAGGATGGCCACACGGCAGGTGACATCACGGGCATGGCCGTGGGTGGTGCCACTGAGGAGGCCTGCATGACATCACAGTCCCAGCCTGTGCCTGTCTGCACCAGTGGAGCAGCACTGTGTGTCCAGGACAGTGCTGTTGGGCCACGTGGCGCACCGTTGAGCTCTGGAGAGTGGCAGCCAGAGGGCAGTGTCAGCAGTCAGCCAATGGCCATGGGGGTACAGTGTCAGGGGCGGCATTGTGCACCACCTGTGGACATGCCTGGCCTGGCCTGGTGTGCAGCACCCACCCTCATGGAGTGCTGCCCATCAGGGCATGAACACCGTGAGGGACAGCATGCCGATCAGACAGATGACTCTATAGAAGAGCACACCCACATACTCCAAGAATCAGTTGATCAGCAGGTGCGGCTTGTGACGGTGGTGGATGCACTCAATGTGGCTCTGCACCAGGTGGAGGAGTGGCGCAGCAGAGACACCACTCTGCTGCTGGCAGGATGGTCCAGATGTGGGAGGATGTGATGGCTGCCATTGACAGGGAGACATAGGCAATCACAGCTGTGGTGGCCACATGGGCACACAGTTATTTGCCCATGTGTCGAGACACTGCACAGTGCAATGTCCACACCCCATTCCTGGCATCATGTGACACCCTCCTTGTCAACACCAGGTTCAGCTGTGGGCATCCATACGCACGGCACAGGCATGTTCAGTGTGCTGCAGACCCCTGCGCAAGCACAGTTGTGTTCACGCAGCGGAACCCCTGGGGACCATCTGCCATCCAATGAGGCCATTGGTCAGCCTGTCACTGCTGGTGGTCTGCAGGGCCACCCATGCATCCATGGTGGCTGTGGCACTGTGACGGTGACTGTCTCCCACCATGGCTACTGTCTCATGCTGCCCTGTGTGCATTGTGTTGTTCAACGTGCAATGCATGGGTGGAGTACCGGCACTGCATGCACATCACATTCCATCTGCACCCTCTCAGCTGCTGTGCACTGTGGCGTGTGCATGATTATACCTGCATTGTGCTGTCACCACTGTGCAGTGGTGCCCAGTGTCTGACACATGCACAATGACAGGCACTGGGTGTGGTGGACTGTGGATGTGTGTGTGGCTAGGGCTGGCGGTTGGGGTCGGTGTTCCTCCTACACTTTGTGCATGTCTTGTAAGGTGTGTGTGCGTGTGTTGAGACCGTGTGCCATGTTAGACCTTGTCCATCCCAGACGGCACGTGTGTTCCATGCTTCGCCAATTCCCTTAATGACATGCACCCCTGGGGTTTGTCCATGTGCATTTGTGGATTATGCCCTTGCCACTGGTGGTTGCACATGGCCCCATGACTTACCTGGGTTGGTTGAAGTGCTCCTCTGTGATGGTGTCCTGGGTGCAGCTGTGCCATCCTGGATCGGTTCGGGGGTCCCTTCAACCAAGGGAGGCTGCCCATCACCATCTTCACCAGCGTACCATCATCCCCATCATTGTCCCCTCTTCGACCTGTATGGCTATCTCACAGTCATTAGCCATGTTGTGCAGGATGCAACAGGCCAGGAATAGCCTGCAGGCCTTTGAGGGCTGTACTTGTAGGGCACCGCCAGACGTGTCTCAGGTAACGGAAGTGCCTTCAGCATCCCTAACACCCACTTGATGACATTGCGTGTGGTGGCATGTGCCTCATTGTGGTTGCTGCGATGCAGTTGCGGGGCCGCTGCATGGTGTGAGCAGCCAGGGATGGAGGGTATCCACTGTCACCTTGTGTAGAGGGTGGACATTAGTTTGGCGATCAGTGTCACCCTGCCTTGGCCATCTAGGCCAATGCCCATGTCACTTCTGATGATGCCTCCCAAGCTCCATGTCCTTCTGTGTGATTTGCATACTCACCCACTAGGTGGCCAGTGGGGATGACCCCACTCTCAAACCTGTGGCACAGTGTGGACTGGAGCCAGATGAAGGCATCATGTGCTCCCCAGGGTGCATGGCACAGACATTGATTATGCCCCCGTGGCATCGCACACCACCTGGCAGTTGATGCTTGCATACCCCTTCTGATTCATGTACGTGGCCCTTTAGGGGCCAGGTGACATGCAGATGGCCACATGAATGCAGTCTATTGCCCTGTGCACACCCGGCGATACGTGGCTACCCTGTGGAACTCCTGTATGTTTGCTGTGTGCTCCGCCAGTGTGCTGGGGAAATGGATGTACTCAGCATGTGGCAGCAGTGTGCTGAGGAAATGGGTGAGGAGGCATGATGCAGCCAACTGGGTTAAGCCTGTCATGTCCTCTGTTGGTCTCTGGAAGGTACCCTTGGTGAGCAGGCACAAGACAGCTGTCACTTTGGTCTCCACTGACAGAGCATGGCTCTGACATGTGGGTGCCTGCATCACATCACTGCACAGCTCACGGAGCTGCCCTCAGGATTGCCGGTTCAGGCAGTACCAGCCCACGATCTCAGTATCAATGTACAGCTGAAGCTGGTGTGGGCTTGGTACTGCCTGTTGGGGCATTCCACTGATGGGCCATTCACAATGGCCATGCCCCCTGCTGCCTGCCTTCTCATCCCCTCATAAAGGCTCCATCTGGATGGTGGCACTGGCCATGTCCCTGGCTTGTGTTACCCCCAGCAGCTGTTTCTCTGGTTCCCCCTGTCCTTGCTGCTACCCCTTGCACTGGGGACACTCCCTGTAGTGGCCATACTGCACACTATCTGTGCCCTCAGTGCTGTGTGGCACTTCCCTTTGTCCTGCACTGTGGCACAGGCTCCTCACACTTTCTCTGTTCCTGGTGGTTCCAGGTCCTCTGTCCTGATCCTGCCCTGTACTGCTCCAGTTTCTGTGTACCTGTGTGGCTGCCTGCAGTTCACCAACATGAGGCTTCACTGTAGCGTTCTTGTGCCTCTCTTGTTCCTTTATTTTGGATCATTTTCTATCGCTAACTTCCATTTGCTCCCCTATTGCAGCATGGCACATGTTGTTGAATATCGCACTGCGCCATTTATGCATGGTTCCTCCCCTTCAGTTGTGCATGCATTCATTATCATTGCACTCTTGCACATTGGTGGTTTGGGGCAGATCTGCCCCTGCTGAATATCACAGAATGGCCCATTTTCGACTTGCTTGACATATCCCTGTTGCGCATGACGCAACCCTTTTGAATATCTGGGTAATAGTTTAGAATCTACACTGTCATAGAAATACATTAATACATAGTTAATTAATTTAATAGTTATAATATTATAACACTACATCCATTATATTATATTATATCATATTATATAATTTCATATCATATCATATCATATTACAGCATATCATATCAGTATCTATCGTAGTGTCATTATATTATATTATATTATATTATATTACTCCATTATAGGATAATTCATACTGTTAACCACATACTGTAATAGAGGTAATATAACACTTTTAATCACCACACTGTCACAGAGATAAATTAACACATAGTTAATTAATTTAATTTCTATGGTATTATAACACCACACCATTATATTATATAATATCATATTATTTAATATCATATCATATCATATATCATATCATATTGTATCATATGCTATCGTATCATATCATATTAATCACATGACATACAAGATATCACATCATATCATATATTATATTATATTATATTATATTATATTATATTATATTATATTATATTATATTATATTATATTAATCAATACTATTGCAGGTATAATTTCACACAATTACACAGCACAGTGTCTCAAAAGATTTGTCTCATTGTTTAGAAACACACTACAAGAGAGACAGTTTAACCTATGTTTGAGATGATTGAATACATAGTTATTAATTTAATACTTATAATATTATAAAACCAGATTATTACATTATATTATATTGTATTGGAGTGAATATACTAAAAATTATGAAGTTACCAGCCTGCACTGAGCAACATGCTTGTAAAACTGCCATCACACTGTCACAGGGGATAGAATTAAGACATTTAATTTAATAGTTAAAATATTATAACACCACACCATTATACCATTAAATTAAATGTGTTAATTTATCCCTGTGACAGTGTGGTGCTTAAATGTGTTACATTATGCTAAACTGTGTTAAATTATTCGTCAACTGCAGTGCTGAACTATGTGTTAAATTATCACTGAGGTTATATTATATTATATTATATTATATTATATTATATTATATTATATTATATCAACTCCGTAAGGTATCATATCATAATATTATCACAGATATAAGCACGTACTTAATTTAATAGTTATAATGTTATAATACCACCCTTTGTATTGTTTTATATTATATTATATTATATTATATTATATTATATTATATTATATTATATTATATTATATTATATTATATTATATTAATCACCACTTCATAACAGGGATAATTTCAAGCAGTTAAGCACAGCACAGAGAGCACTGAACTCATTGTTATATAATTAGCACCACACTATCATAGAGAGTAATGTAACAGTGTGATGTTAATTTATGTTAAATGACAGTTTATCATAGCGCTGTTACAGTGATAATTTAACACAGAGTTTAGCAGCACACTTTCAATGAGATAGGTTAAAACATAGTTAATTTATTTAATAATTATTAATATTATAACACCACACCATTATATCATTTCAGTATATTATCATATATCACACTATATCATATTATACAGCATTATATTATATTATACTGTAGAGACAATTTACACCATGTTTGAGATAATTTAACATAAATTAGTATCACAGTGTCACAGAGGTAAAATTAACACATAGGTAATTAATTTAATAGTTATACTATTGTAACACTACAAAATGATAACAGCACACTTTCAATAAGATAGGTTGAAACATAGTTAATTTATTTAATAATTATAATATTATAACATCACACCATTATTTGTTATTTTTTATGTTATGTTATGTTATCTTAATAACCATACCGTAACAGAGATATTTTTACACAGTTAAGCACAAGAGTGAAAAAGAGCATTTAACTTATTGATGAGAACCACACTAGAGCAGAGACTATTTAATACATTGTTTAACACTGCAGTGTGAGAGATAATGTAATAGAGTTTAGCACTACACTCTTACAGTGATACTATAACACATACTTAGAACCACACTGTGATAGAGATAATTTAAACCATAGTTCAGCACCACACTATCACAAAGGTAATTTAACAAATTGTTTAGGAACACACTAAGAGATAAAATAACCAATCGATGTCACAGATATAATTTAACACACTGATCAGCATCACAATGTCACAGAGATAAACATTTTGTTAATTTAATAGTAATAATATTTTAAAACCACACCATTATATCAAATTATATGGTATTATATATCATATCATCTCATTGCTTCTTATCTCATCTCATCTCATCTAATACCATCCCATATCATATCATATCATATTATGTTTTATTATATTAATTACCACTTCCATAACAGAGATAATTTCACAGTTAAGCATAACACTGTAAAGAGACATTCAACTCATTGTTTTGAACCACACTGAAACAGAGACAATTTAACACATTGTTTAGCACTGCAGCGTGGCAGAGATAATGTAACAGAGTTTAGCACTACACTGTCATAGAGATACTTTAGCAACACACTGTAAAAGAGATAATTTAACACCATTTAGCATCTCACTCTAACAATGATAATTTAACACATAGTTTAGCATTGCATTTTCACAGAAATAATTAATCACATTGTTAAGCACTACACTCTGAGTTAATTTAACACACAGTTTAGCACCACACAGTAAAAGAAAACAGCACACTATTATATTATGTTAGGTTATATTTATCACCATAACATAACAGAAATTAATACACACAGTTAAGAACAACACTGAAACAAAGAAAATGTAACTAATTGCACACTGCAACAGAAACAATTTAAGCCATGTTTGAGATAATTTAATACATAAATTAGCACCACACTGTCACAGAGTTCACAATCACATTGTTTTAGTGTAGCACTGTCAAAGAGATAATTTAACACATAGTTTAACACCACACTCTGAGTTAATTTAACACACAGTTTTGCACCACACTGTAAAAGACAATTTAAGACAGTTTACCATCACACTCTGACAGTAATAATTTAACTCACAGTTAAGCAGCACAGTTAGAAATTAACCCATAGTTAATTAATTTAATAGTTATAATATTATAACACCATACCATTATATATTATGTTGTTATGTTATGTTATGTGATTTTAAGTTATGTTTTGATAGGTTCTGTTATTTTACATTATATTAATCTCCACAGTCTAACAGATATAATTTCACACAGCTAAGCACAACACTAAAACATAGAGCATTTATCTCATTGTTTACAACCACACTGCAAGAGAGACAATTTATCCCATGTTTGAGATAATTTAACATTTTTAGCACTGCAGTGTGGCAGAGATAATGCAAAAAAGTTTAGCATTTAAACAGAGCTTAGCACCACTCTGTAAAAGAGACAATATAAGACAGTTTATCATCACACTCACAATGATATTTTAACACATAGTTTAGCATGACACTTTGACCGAGAAAAATTAACACAGAGTTAACTAATTTAATAGTTATAATATTATAACACTCCATTATATATATTATGTTATTTTGTTATGTTATGTCATGTTATGTTATGTTATATTATACCACACTGTAACATAATATTTCACACAGTTAAACACAACACTGAAACAGAGTTAAGAACCACACTGCAACAGAAACAATTTAACTCATGTTTGAGATACTTTCAGACATAAATTAGCACCACACTGTCACAATAGATGATGGAACACAGTTTTAGTGCTGCACTGTCAAGAGAGATAACTAAGCAGAAAGTTTAGCACAATGCTATGTAACACATAGTTTAGCATCACACTGTAAAAGAGACAGTTTAAGACAGTTTATGATCGCACTCTCACAATGATAAATTCACACATAATTGAGTACCACACTTTAACTGAGATAAAATAACACATATTTAAGTAATTTAATAGTTATAATATTATAACACCACACCGTTATATCATATTGTTATGTTAAATTAGGTTATATTATATTTATCACCATAACTTAATATAATTTCACACAGTCAAGTGCAACTCTTAAACAGTGAAACTGTAACTCTTTGTTTAGAACCACACTGCAACAGAAACAATTTAACCCATGTTTGTAGATAATTTAACACATAAATTAGCACCACACTGTCACAGAGATACTGTAACACATTTAAGCACCAAACTGTTAGAGATAATTTAACACACACTTTAGAGCCACACTATGATGGTTTAAACCATATTTCAATACCACGCTGTCATAGAGGTATAGTAACACAGTTTAGCACCATATTGTCACAGAGATAAATAAACATGTAAGTACTTTAATAGTCATAATATTATAATACCACACCATTACATTATATTATATTATATTATATTATATTATATTATATTATATTATATTATATTATATTATATTATATTATATTATATTATATTATATTATATTATATATAGGCACCACTCAGGATAATTTCACACATTTAAACACAACACTGCAACAGAGACAATTTAACCCATATTTGAGATAATTTAACATATAGATTAGCACCCCACTTTCAAAGAGATAATGCAACACATAGTTACAGCACTCTATCCCAGTGATATTTTAAATGTTATTTTAACACCACTTTGTCATAGAGATAAATTACCACATTGTTAATTCATTTAATAATTTTAATATTATAATATCATATTACATCACATTACATCTCATCATATTATATAATATTATATTAGGGTATATTATAACATTATAGTAATCACCACTCCATAACAGATAATTTCACACAGTTAAGTACAACATTGTAACAATAAGCGTTTAACTCATTGTTTAGAACTACGCTACAGGAAAGACAATTTAACCATTGTTTGATAAAATTTAACACATTTGTTAGTGCCACACTGTCAAAGAGATAATGTAACACATTTAAGCACCTCACTATTACAGAAATAATTTGACACACAGTTCAGCACCACATTTTCACAGAGATACATTAACACAGATAATGTAATAGTTATAATATAATACCACATGATTATATTTTATTATATTACATCATATCATCTCATCTCATCTCATATCATATCACATCAGATCACATCTTATCATACATATCATAGCATAAATTATAATATATTATTACATTAAACACCACTTCATAAAAGGTAGAGTTTCACACAGTTAAGTACAACACTGTAACAGAGAGCATTTACTCACTGTTTAGAAAAACACAGCAAAGAGAGATAATTTAACTGAAGTTTAAGATGATGGACTATATATCTAGTTTAGCACCACACTGTCAGAGAGAGATAAATTAACACAGTTAATTAGTTTAATAGTTATACTATTATAACACAACACAATTATATTATATTTGATTGTATTATAGTATATTATATCGTATTATATTATATTCTATTTATCACCTCACTGTAACAGAATAATGTCACACAGTAAGCACAACACTGTAACAGAGAGCATTTAGCTCCTTGTTTAGAACCACGCTGCAACAGAGACTATTTTACCCATATTTGAGAAGATTTAAAACAATTAATTAGCACCACACTGTCAACAAGATAATGAAAACCTTTAAACAGTACACTGTTACTGAGATACTTTGACACAAAGTTTATTACCACATTGTAACAAAGACACATTATCACATAGTTAATTAAATTATAATTTTATAGCAGCACCTTTGTATTATATTATATTACATCATATCATATTTCATCATATCATTTCATACCATATATCATATCATCACATCACATCTTATCATATCATATCATCTTCTATCATATCATACTATATCACATTATATTATGCTGCATTATATTATATCATGTTATCATATTATATGAAAGTGTACTGTATTGTATTGTAATATATTATACAATGTTATATTATATTAATCACCACTCTGTAACAGGGATAATTTCACACAGTTAAAGCGCAACAGTTAAAAAGAGCATTTTTCTCATTGATTAGAAAAAGAATACAACAGAGACAATTTAACTCATGTTTGAGACAATTTAACACATAGATTTGCACCACACTATCACAGAGACAAACACATAGATAATGAATTTAATTGTTATAATATTATAACACTACACCTTTATATTATAATGTTATATTATATTATATTATATTATATTATATTATATTATATTATATTATATTATATTTATTATATTATATTATATTATATTATATTATATTGTAATATATTATATTATATTATGTTAAATTATTTTATATTATATTAAATTATATTGTATTATTTTATATTATATTATAGCACATGATATCATATCATATCATATCATCTCACTCTATTATATTACATTGTATTAATCACCAATCTGTAGAGAAATCTTCATACACCTAAGCAAAATATTGAAAGACAGCTTTTAACTCATTGTTTAGAACCACTCTAAAGATGAATTATATAATATAATATAATATGAAGCAATACAATATAATATAACATAATATAATATAATATAACATAATATAATATATTATAATATAATATAATATAATATAATATAATATAATATAATATGACTGCATATGAAAAATATCACAAACATAATATAATATACCATAGTATAGTATACTAATATATAATATAATATAATATAATATAATATAATATAATATAATATAATATAATATAATATAATATAATATAATATAATTATTGTGTTATAATATTAACTACTACATTAATTAACTGTGACATTATCCTATTGCAGATAGGTGGTTAATATAATATAATATAATATAATATAATATAATATAATATAATATAATATTATGGTATTAAATTCATTCACTATGTATTAATTTTCTCTATTGACAGTATATTGCTAAATTATGTGTTAAATCATCTCAAACTTAGGTTAAATTGTCTCTTATGTAGTGTGGTTCTAAACAATCAGTTCAATGCTCTCTGTTACAGTGTGGTGCTTAACTGTGTAAAGTTATCCCTGTTATGGAGTGGTGATTTATATAATATAATATAATATAATATAATATAATATAATATAATATAATATAATATAATATAATATAATATAATATATAATGTAGCATTGTATAGAATAGTATATATAGTATGGTATAGTAAAGTATACTATAGTATAATATAATATAATATAATATAATATAATATAATATAATATAATATAATATAATATAATATAATATAATAGGTGTGGTGTCATATAATATAATATAATATATGGTGTGGTGTCATCATATTATAACTTTTAAATTAATTATGTGTTAAATTATCCGGCTAGATATTCAAGATTTGAGCCATGCATAATAGGGTTGTCTGAAAATGCACCATTCTGTGATATTCAGCAGGAGCAGTTGCAGCCCCTCAATCACACTGAACAACAAGCGCAATGATAATGAATGCATGCACAACTGAAGGGGAGGAACCATGCATAAATGGCAGTGATCGATATTCAACAACATGCACCATGTGCAATAGGGGACCAACGGAAGTTGCGCCATAGCGGAAATGAGCCAAAATAAAAGGGCAAGGAAAGGCACAAAAAGCGCTACAGGAAGCCACATGAGAGCCAAATACAGCAGGAAACACTAGGCAGCAGGGACACACTGAGCCAGGCAGGAAAGGGCACCTGGAAGCAGCAGGCACAGGGGAAGGGTGTGAGAGCTACAGTGCAGAAGGGGAAGTACACCACACAACAGTGAGGCCAGCACAGGCAGGTGTTCCCGGTGCAGGAAGTATCAGCCAGGACAAGCGGGGAATACAGAAACAGCTGCGGGGAGTGAACACAAGCCATGGACATGGCCAGTGCCACCATCAGATGGAGCCATAATGAGGGGTGAGAGGTGGGCAGAAGTGGGGCATGGCCGTGGAAGGGCCCATCGGTGGTATGCCCCAACAGGCAGTACCGAGGCCGCCAGCTCGAGCTGTATAGTGATACCAGATTGGGGCCGTACCACCCTGAATCGGGCAATTCTGAGGTGGTTCTGTGAGGCTGTGCAGTGATGTGATGCAGGCACCCACATGGCGGAGCCATGTTTTGTCAGTGGAGATGAAAGTGACAGCTTGCATGCTTGCTACCACGGGTACCTTCCAGAGACCAACTGGGGACACCACAGGCATAACCCAGTCGGCCACGTCATGCCACCTCACACAATTCTTCAGCACAGTGCTGCCACATGCTGCAGAGTACATCCATTTCCCAGCACACTGGCGGAGTGCACAGTAAACATACAGGAGTTCCACAGGGTAGCACATATGCCTGGTGTGCTAGGGGCAATAGACTGCACCCATGTAGCCATCCACACACCACCTGGCCCCAAAGGGGCTGCATATATAAATCAAAGGGCTATGCCAGCATCAACTGCCAGGTGGTGTGCAATGCCAGGAGTACATAATCAATGTCACCCTGGGGAGCACCGATGCCTTCATCTGGCACCAGTCAGCACTGTGCCACAGATTCAAGAGTGGGGATATCCCCACTGGCCACCTAGTGGGTGAGTATGCAAACCACATGGACAATCATAGTTCCTGGGTGGGCATGGTCAGAGTGACATGGGTAGTGGCCTACATGGCCCGGGGCAGGGTGATGCTGATCACCAACTAACCTCCTCCTCTACACACAGGTGACAGTGGATACCCACTCTGTCCCTGGCTGCTCTAGCTGCTACCAGACCCACGACCCCATCACAGCACGCTACAATGAGGCACATGCCACCACCGTAATGTCATCGGTGGGTGTTCAGGATGCTGAAGGCATGTTTCTGTTGCCTGGACACCTCCAGCGGTGCCCTACAGTACAGCCCCTTAAAGGCCTGTGGGCTGTTCCTGGCCTGTTGCATCCTGCACAACATGGCCAATAGAATGTGGGATAGCCATACAGGTCAAAGAGGGGACAGTGATGGGGACGATGAGGACACTGGTGACAATGGTGATGGACAGCCCCCTGGGCAATGGGACCCCGACTGCTCCGGCTGGCTCAGCTGCACTGGGACACCATCACGGAGGAGCACTTCAGCCAATCCAGGTAAGTCATGGGGCTATGTGCAGCCAACAGTGGCCAAGGCACAACCCACAAACACGCATGGACACTCACTAGGGGTGCATTTCATCAAGGGAAGTGGCAGGGCATGGAACCACATACACAGCCAGGGAAGGGTAGGTCTAACATGCCACGTGGATGGCACACACACACACACACACACACATAAAATGCACCAGACATGCACAAAGGGTGAGGAGCACACCGACCCAGAACACCACCCCAGCCCACATGTCCACAGACCACCGCGCCCTGCCTGTCCTTGTGCATGTGTCAGATGCTGAGCACCATTGCACATTGGTGTACAGCACAATGCAAGTATCATCATGCACATGCAACTGTGGATGGCAGCTGGGAGGGTGTGCAGATGGACTGTGTGTCCACATGCAGGGCCGAGTACCCACCGTGCAATGCCCGCTGAATGACACAATGCACACAGGGTAGCACCAGACTGCAGCCACATTGGGAGACAGGTCAGTCATGTGCCACAGTGCCCTGGCTGCTGCAGATGCATGTGCAGCCCGCCGAGACCCACCAGCACTGACAGGCTGACCACTGGCCTCATGGGGTGGCACCAATGGTCCTCTAGGGGTTCCACTGTGAGAACTACGACTGTGCTTGCACAGGGTCTGCAACACACCAAACATGCCTACGCCAGGCATGCTCAGGATACCCACAGCTGAACCCGGTGTCGACAAGGAGGGCATCACATGACACTGGGAATGGGGGTGGTCAGTGCACTGCGTGGTATCTGTGACGATGGCACATGACTGTGTGCTCATTGTGGCCATGACAGCAGTGAATGCCTGTGTCTGCCTGTCAATGGCAGTGGTCACATCCTCCCACAGCGGTCCATCCCTGTCAGGATCAGAGGCGGTGTCTCTGCTGCAATGCTCCTCTGCCCACTCCAGAGCCACACACAGTGCATCCACAGATGTTGCAAGCCACATCTGCTGGTGGACTGATGCTTGCAGTATGCAGTGTGCTCATCCAAGAGGTCTTCTGCATCCTCACCATCCTGTCCTCAGGGTGTGCATAGCCCTGATGCCCAGCACCCCTTGAGGTGGGCTGCACACCAGAACCAAGTATGGGCATGTCCACAGGTGGTGAACTCATGCGCCCTGACCCTGTACCCCCAAGCCCATTGGCTGACTGCTGATGCTGCCCCTCTGGCTGCCACTCCCCAGGGCTCACTGGTGCTGCTGCAGTGGCTGCAACAGTCCCACTGTCCTGTACAAACACCAGTGCTGCCCACTGGTGCTGACAGGCACAGGCTGGGACTGAGATGACACGCAGGCCTCCCACAGCAGCACCACCCACAGCCATGGCTGCAATGTTACCTGTGTGGCCATCCTGTCACTTACCGTGTCACTGCCCATGCCGTTAGCAACATCATCATCGGTGATGGACCCAGCACCAGCCTGAGTCACAGCATGCTGGCATCCATGGATGCTGGCACATTGGGACATGGGCAGGGACTCTCCGCACCTGTTCCAACAACATCAGTCTGGATAGCCAGGCGGGCCACTGTTGCACTGAGCCATGTACACCTGTGGAAGTGGAAGGGCCTCCTCCATCTCCATCTGACTGTCTTCAGTGGACAGGCTCACCACCGCTGACCCATGCAGATGCTCAGGATCTGTAAGGAAAACAAAGTCACGTTACTACATGTTACCTACCCTGCCCCAATAGACAAACCATGACCTACCATGCAGTGATGGGCTACCACCCATCTGGAAGCCACCACCTGGAACACCCTCAATGGCACTACATTGCATGCTTCCAGCAACCCTCTCCTCCTTTGGGGTCAGGTGCCGCTCCGGCTGTCCCCATTTGCCGCACTGCCTGCCTGATAGCAACCACCTTCTCCTTTATCCTCCTCCTGTCTGTGCCCATCTTTTCTTGCACTCCTGCATGGAGTGCTGGTGGCTGCCATGCAGATTCACCTCATGTGCCACCTCCTCCCATGCAGCAGCATGGGCCTGTGGTGTTCCTGCCATCTGCTGAGAAGTGGCTCCTGATCCAGGTAGGCATCAAACAGGGCATCGGTCCCAGCCTTGGTGAAATTAGGCCTCCTCCTCCTCCTCCCAAACTGTGTTCCTCCTCTCCAGCAACTCACTCAGTCATTATTTAGCCTGTAAGAATGAAAGTTGTTACCTGTGACTGTGCAGTCCCATGCATGTCCCAAAATCCACAGTCCACACTCCCAAACAGCATGCAACTCATCAATAGACTGCAGTAACTGATTATGGCCAGTGCAGCCCAATGTTGCACTTTTTATGGCGCAACCCATGCAAATGAGGCAAGGCGCAACTTTAAGTGGATGCAAATTGCAGTGCTGTGCCAGTGAATGGCTGATTAGCTGATTTTCATATGACGACAGAATATCACGCTGTTGAGCTGCGCAATTGTGTTGAACGTGCTGAGCCAAGGATGCAGTTCTGTGACATGCACAGTACACACCTCCTGCAAATGCCGGGTTGCTGGCGCAGGTGTCTGCCATGCTGCTGACATGCTGTGCACAGGAAGCAATGGGGCATGGCCACCATTTGCCAGTGATGCTACAGCCATGTTCACCTATATGGCGCTATGGCAGTGGGCCATCATAGGTGCACTGGGGCAACAGCACTGTGAGACACTACTGAAGGTAGCACACAACCATCCAATCATGCTACATGCATTGGGTCCCAATAGCACTGTGCCTGTCTGTCAGCAGAACCCTTGACCCTGTGCCCAACCTTTGTGTCAGGCATGGTGCACCACCTATCGCACTGTTCGGTGAATGGCAGCGCTTGTACCATGCAGCATCTGCATGTGGTGGAGCCACACTGCAGAGCACCATTTTTGAGCCTACTGAGCAAGTGGAATGGCATGGAGGAAGGCTGCACAGTGGACCCAAGTTGAACTGGCTAACCTGGTGGCCATTGTAGAGCCACTTTATGGCCCACTGTTTGGGAAGGCATCCCTGGACAGGTCCAGGAGCCAGGTGTGGGAGGAGGTGGCCAAAGGCCTGGAAGAGGCCACAGGAAGTGGGCAGACAGTGGAGAAGTGCCACCACAGGTATGGCGACCTGCAGAGGAGGGAACCAGACCTGCTTGCCCCGCCTGTAGAGACATGCCAGGATGGGCATGGTGCCATGGCCAGGTAGGTGTTACGTCCACATACCTTTATCTTCCATATGGGTATCATGGTTGTATGTGTCTGGAACATGGGGAGGGACCATCTGGTGTTGGCTGTGGTGGTGTCATCAGGGTGTGGGGTGGATGGGTCTGGCTGGGTGGAGTGCACACTCATGTGGCAGGGAACTTTACTACAGGATTGTACTGATGTTCCTCTCCATGTTTGCACCACAGGGCCGAGGAGAGGCATCTGGCCAGGGAGATGCGGTGCCAGGAGGATGACAGGGCTGCTAGGAGGGGTGATGGTCAGCAGAGCCCGAGAGACTGGCCTGATGATGGTGAGTGCCTACCTCCATGATTACTATTGCATGCTGTGTAACAGGGTGGGCAGTGGGGCATGGGCCACCATCCATTGACACCACTGCCATGCATGCAACTTGTTACAGTCAGCACTGTCCAGTGGCACTGCATGTCTGAGAGTGCATCAATGGTGGTCCGCTCGTGCACGGGTACATGGCTGTGCCACTGCCTCGTGCCCACATAACCATGTCACTAAACAGCCACGGTGGTGCTGTGCATGACTTGGCCAGTGGTGTGTGCAGCAACCGCATGGCTGTATGCACCTGGGTGGGCAGGTCTTGTGGATGTGATCACTGTGGGTGGTCACACACCATCACAGAGGCATGTCTCATGGCCGTATGCCATGCACAGTGGGTGGGCTGTATGGGGCTGTGCATTCACACCTATTGACTGTGATCCCATGTCCTAGGTGTTCTGCCAGCTGCAGGCCATCCATGAGGCACTGCAGGAGATCTTAGCAGTGGTGAGGGCAATGCTGGACACACTGTGGGGGTTTGAGCAGCTGGTTGTCTGGTGGAGACACAGCAGACAGAGCAGCAGGAGTGGGAGTGGGGCTCCCAGTGAACATATATATACTGATTTCCCCTACCCCCTGGACCCACCCTCCACCCCTCCTTTCCTGTCCCATTTGTTCACCTGCCCCTTAACCACCCTCCACCTTGTTTGTGGCCTCCCCACATTTGTACATAGTTTTGTAAATAGTTCCTTTTGATATATTTTTGAATACAGATCTTTTCATATGAATACTGTGGTGGTCTCTGATTTGCAGTGGGCTATAGGTGCTCAGCTGCAGAGGTGTGCATGGCATCAGGGGTGGTGCAGTCATGGGTATGTGTGTGTGTGTCCATGGGAGATGACTATGGTATGGGGTAGCTATCAGTCAGTGTCTGTGGTGTGTGTGTTGTGCCCTGTGCACTGGATGACTGTGTGCAGTGGTCCACAGTGCATGCTCCATGTCCATGGCATGCCTGTCAGCCTGTCCATGGCCTGTGCAGCTGACACCCTTGCATGTCTGTGACCTGCATTGTCTGCTGGCATGTCAGTGGTGTGTCCATGAGGGACAGCCACTGCACCATTACAATGCTGGGCTGCCTCCTGTCACTGGTGTGGTGCATGTCTTCTCGGGTGACACTGTGGCCTCCACAGTTGCTGTCCCACCTCCATGGTGTAGCTTGTGTGTGTTGCAGGGGATGTGCACCACTGTCTGTGACTTGTGCTCCAGGCAAATGATTGTGGCATACAGGTCCACAGTGCCTGCGCAGGGTGGCTGGCACTCCTGTGCCATGGAGGACTGCAGGCTGTGTGTACACAGTTTCCATGGGCCCATGCTGGGGCTTGGTTGCCCAGCTACTGTGTCCCTGTTTGTGCCCCTGGATATGGGTGGGTGTTTGTCCATGCACTGTGTGGCATCCTGTGTGGTGCATGGTTCCATGCACCACTTGGGTGTCTCGTTGGCTGTTGTGGCCAGTGCTGGGTCGGGGTGTGTCCTTGGGAGGTGTGCAGGTGCTGTACCACTGGTGGTGGTGTCCGGGGCATGCAGTTTTGTGGAATACCTCTTGTGCCGATGCATGGTTGTCTCTCAGCTATACCTCAGGGGCTGTGCATGGTGGCACTGTGTATGCCGTTGTTGCATCGATGTATGCTGCCACCCACTGATGGGTGCTCGTGGTGGGGCTGCCTTGCATGGTTCTGTGCTGCACAGGTTGCATTGTCCAGTAGGGGTGGTGGCATGCATGTGGTTTCCTGCAGTGGTGGAGGCTGCTCCTGGGCAGGGTGTCTCCGGGGTCACAGTGCAGGGTTTGCTCTGCATTGGGGATGGTGTGGCACGGGGTGGTCAGCCCTCCTTATGTGCCAGTCACAGCTTGCGAGGGTGTGATGGGGCACCTTGGCCCAGCTGTGGGTTGGTTCATGTCTCCATGGGCCAGTGGTTACTCCAGCCCTCCCCAGTTGTGCAGTGCATGGGGTGTGGGGGATGATGTCTGTTCTGCTGTGTGTTCCTTTGCCCATCTGGGCATGGGTGGTGAGCCCCTACCTCCCTGGTTGTGCAGTTGCATTGCTGCACTGCTGCTGGGGAGCATCCTGGCTGCGCTATGGTACTGCTCAGCTGAACATCCCTTGTTGTGCTATGGTGCATCAGATCTGCTCAGCTTCCCTCCCTAGTTGCACTATGGCACAGGTGGTGGGGATATTCAGTGAAGTAGGCTGTAGGCATCTTGGCCAGCTCAGTTTTGAATCTCGCACCTCTTGTGCATGGGCGCAAGGGACTTGCTCTTGTTCCTGCTATTGCACTCTTTTTGGGTGCAGTTTGAATATCTGGGCCTCTTATGTACAAGTGTATTTCTTAAATTGTTACATTATCTCTCTGACAGTGTGGTGTTAGTTAATAGATTAAATTTTTCTTAAGTTAGAGTTAAATTGTCTCTTGTGGTTCTAAAGATTAGCTAAGTGCTCTCTTTTACAATGCTATGTATTGAAATTATCCATTTCAGTGGTGAGTAATATACAATATAATATAATATAATACAATATAATATAATATAATGGTGTGGTGTTATAATACTATAATTATTAAATTAAGTAACTACATTTAATTTATCTCAGAGACAGTGTGGTACAAATTTATGTGTTAAATTATTTCAAACATGAGTTAAATTGTCTCTGTTGCAGTGTTGTTTTAAATCAAAGAGTTCAGTCCTCTCTGTTACAGTGTTGTGGTTAACTGTGTGAAAATATCCCTGTTATGGAGTTGTGATAATATACTATAATAAGAGATGTGATATGATGTGATGTGAAATGGTGTGATATGATAAAATACAATATAATATATTAAAATATGATTGGAAATTATATCATATAATATAGTATAATATAATATAATATAATATTACCTAATGTTGTGGTGTTATAATACTATAAGTATTAAATTAATTAACTATGTGATAACTTATCTGTGTTCAGTGTGGCGTTAAACTAACTGTTAACATAAGCAATAGTGTGGTGCTGAACTATTAAATTATTAGTTAAATTATCTCTGTAACAGCGTGGTGATTAAATGTTTTACATTACCTTTGTTACAGTGTTGCATTTTGCTGTGTTAAATTATCCCTGTAACAGAGTGGTGATTAATATAATATAATATAATATAATATAATATAATATAATATAATATAATATAATATAATATAATATAATATAATATAATATAATAAATAATACAGAATTATGGTGTGGGGTTATAATATTATAAGTATTAAATTAATTAACTAGTGTAAATTTATCTCTGTGACAGTGTGGTGATAAACTAACTTAAAATATCTAAGTGGTAGTGTGCTGCTGAACTATCTGTTAAACTATCTCTGTAATAATGGGGTGTTTAAATTTTTATATTATCTCTGTGACAGTGTGGTGCAAATTTACATGTTAAGTTGCCTCAAACATTGGTTAAATTGTCTCTGTTGCACAGTGGTTCTGAGCAATATTACGTACTCTCCTTACAGTGTTGTGCTTACCTATGTGAAATTATCTCTGTTATGGTGTGGTTATCAATGTAACCATACAAGAACACAATGGTTTAGTGTTATAACATTATAACTATTAAATAAATTAACTATGTGTTAACTTATTTCAGTCAAAGTGTGGTGCTAAACTGTGTGTTAGATTATGACTGTGAGTGCGATGATAAACTGTCTTAAATTGTCTCCTTTACAGTGTGTGTGTGTGTGTGTGTGTGTGTTTAACTGTGAGAGTGTAGTGCTAAACTATGGTTTAATTATCTCTTGACAGTGCAGAACTTAAACAATGCATTACATTTTCTCTGTGATAGTGTGGTGCTAATTTATGCATAAAATTATTTCAAACATGGTTTCCATTTTTGTTGCATTGTTGATTCTAAACAATGAGTTAAATTGTCTCTGTTTCAGTGTTGTGCTTAAATATGTGAAATTATCTCTGTTATGTTATGATGATAAATATAATGTAACATATAACATAATATAATCCTGTGGTGGTATAATAGTATAAGTATTAAATTACTTAATTATATATTTAAGTTATCTCAGTGACAGTGTAGTGCTAAACTATATGTTACATTATCTCTGTGACAGTGTGGTCATAATTTGTAAATTTTTCTAAGTTAAAAATATCTTAGTGATAATGTGCTAAACTATGTGATAAAGTATTGTGAGAGAGCAATGATAAACTGTTTTAAAGTGTCTCTTTACAGTGTAGTGCTAAACTGTGTGTAAAATTATCACTGTGACACTGTGCTACTCTGTTAAATTATCACTGTGAGAGAGCAATGCAAAATTATCTTAAATTGTCTCTTTTAAAGTGTGGTGCTAAACTGTGTTAAATTATCTCTGCCACACTGCAGTGCTGAACTATGTGTTAAATTATCACTGTGAGTGTGTGATGCTAATTGTTTCTTTTACAGTGTGTTTGCTAAACTGTGTGTAAAAATATCTCTGTGACATGAAGATGCTAAACTGTGTAAAATTATGTCTGTGATATCTATGGGCTACTTTATCTCATAGACAGTGTGGTGATAATTTGTTAAATTACCTTTGTGATAGATTGGTGCTGAACTGTGGTTTAAATTAGCTCTATCAAAGTTTGGTTCTAACATATGTGTTCAATTATCTCTGTAACAGTGTGATGCTAATTTATGTGTAAAATTATTTCAAACATGGCTTAAATTATTTCTGTTGCAGTGTGGTTCTTAACAATGAGTTATATTGTCTCTGTTTCAGTGTTGTGCTTAACTGGGTGAAATTATCTCAATTACAGTGTGGTGATTAATATATTATCATATTACATAATATATCAAAATATAACATAACTTAACATAACATAGTGTAATATAATATAATGGTGTGGTATTTTATTATTATAACTATTAAATTAATTATGAGTTTATTTATCTCTTTGACAATATGGTGCAAAACTATGTTTTAAAATATATCTGCGATAGTGTGGTGCTGATCGATGTGTAAAATTATCTTTGTAACAGTGTGGTGATATATTATTGATATATTATGTAATTATTGCTGTGAGAGTGTGATTATGAATGCTCTTAAATTGTTTCTTTTACAGTGTGGTTCAAAAATGTGTTTTAAATTAAGTCTGAGAGTGTGGTGCTAAACTATGTGTTAAATTATCTCTGTAACAGTGCAGAACTAACAGAATGTGTTACCTTGTCTCTTTGACAGTGTGGTGCTAATCTATGCATTAATTTATCTCAGATAAGGGTGAAATTGTATCTCTTGTAGTGTGGTTCTAAACAATGAGCTAAATGCTCTCTGTTGCAATGTTTTCTCAACTGTGAGAAAGGAATACCGTATGGAGTGGTGAGTAATATAATATAATATAATATAATATAATATAATATAATATAATATAATATAATATAATATAATATAATATAAGTTGAACCAACATAACATTCTGTGGTGATTTGCATATACAGTCCATGATGCTTTGCATTGTGTGGTCATGTGTGATTTTGTATTTTCTTGAAACTTGGCTTCCCAGCCAAATGCCCTTTGAGGTAACCCCTTGCCTCAGTGTTTGCGCACAGAAGTTCTTTGTCTTTTATATTCTATATTATAACTCACAGTGATGATTAACACATAGTTCAGCACTGCAGTGTGGCAGAGATAATTTAACACAGTTTAGCATAATGTAACACGTTTAGCACCACACTGTCACGGGGATAAATTAACACATTTAATTTAATAGTTAAAATATTATAACACCACACCATTATACCATTATATCATATCATAATATGATATCATGGTATAATGGTGTGGTGTTACAATATTTTAACTATTAAATTAAATATGTTAATTTATCCTGTGACAGTGTGGTGCTTAAATGTGATACATTATTCTCTGTGACAGTGTGATGCTAACTTATGTTAAATTATCTCAAACTTGGGATAAATTGTCTCGGTTGCAGTGTGGTTCATAACAATGAGTTCAATGCTCTCTTTTACAGTGTTGTTTTATAAAGTAACCCATAGATTTCACAGAGATAATTTAGCACATAGTTTAGCACCACCATGTCACAGAGACATTTTAATACACAGTTTAGCCCACATTGTAAAAGAAACAATTTAGACAGTTTAACATCACACACTCACAGTGATAATTTAACACATAGTTTAGCAATGCAGTGTGGCAGAGATAATGTAACACATAGAAAAGCACCACACTATCGAGATTTATTTTAACACGTAGTACTATATTGTCACAGAGATAAGCACATACTTAATTTAATAGTTATGGTCTTATAATACCACGTCATTGTATTATATTATATTATATTATATTATATTATATTATATTATATTATATTATATTATATTATATTATATTATATTATATTATATTATATTATATTATATAATCACCACTACATAACAGGGATAATTTCAGACAGTTACACACAACAGAGAGCACTGAACTCATTGTTATGAACTATACTGCAAAGAGACAATTTACACCATGTTTGAGATATTTTAACATAAATTAGCATCACACTGTCACAGAGATAAATTAACACATAGTTAATTAATTTAATAGTTATACTATTGTAACACCACAAAATTATATGTTATGTTATGTTAAATTTTGATATGTTATGATATATGATAATATATTAATCACAACACTGAAACAGAGAGCATTTAAGTCATTGTTTAGAACCAGATTGCAACAGAGACTATACATAGTCATGTCTGAGACAATTTAACACATAAATTTGCACCACACTATCACAGAGGTAATGAAACACATTTAAGCACCACACTGTCACAGAGATAATTTAGCACACAGTTTAGGATCACACTGTAAAAGAGACAATTTAAGACAGTTTATCATAGTACTGTTACAGTGATAATTTAACACAGAGTTTAGAAACACACTTTGACTAAGATAAGTTAAAACATAGTTAATTTATTTAATAATTATAATATTATAACACCACACCATTATTTATGTTATTTTCTTATGTTATGTTATCTTAATAACCATACTGTAACAGAGATATTTTACACAGTTAAGCACAAAGAGTGAAAAAGAGCATTTAACTCATTGATGAGAACCACATTAGAGCAGAGACTATTTAACACATTGATTAACACTGCAGTGTGGCAGAGATAATGTAACAGAGTTTAGCACTACACTCTTACAGTGATAATATAACATATACTTTAGAACCACACTAATCAGCACCACAATGTAGCAGAGATAAATTAACATATAGTTAATTAATTTAATAGTGATAATATTATAAAACCACACATTATATCAAATTATATGATATTATATGTCATATCATCTCTTTGCTTCTTATCTCATCTCATCTCATCTAATCCCATCCTATATCATATCATAACATATCATATTATTTTAAATTAATTTTATTATATTAATCACCACTTCCATAACAGAGATAATATCACAGTTAAGCATAACACTGTAAAAGAGAGCATTTAACTCATTGTTTTGAACCACACTGAAACGGAGACAATTTAACACATTGTTTAGCACTGCAGTGTGGCAGAGATAATGTAACAGAGTTTAGCATTATCACAGAGATTAGCACCACTTTGTAAAAGAGACACTATAAGACAGTTTATCATCACACTCTCACAATGATATTTTAACACATAGTTTAGCATCACACTTTAAGAAAAATTAACAAAGCACTAATTTAATAGTTATATTATAACACATCATTATATATATTATTTTATGTTATGTTATGCTATATTATACCACATGTAACATAATATATTTCATGCAGTTAAGCACAACACTGAAACAGAGATCACGTAACTCATTGTTAGAACCACCCTGCAACAGAAACAATTTAACCCATGTTTGATATAATTTAACACTTTCGCACCACACTGTTAGAGATAATTTAACACACACACTTTAGAGCCACACTATGATAGGATATGGTTTAAACCATATTTCAACACCATGCTATCAGAGAGGTATATTAACATGTAGTTTAGCACCATATTGTCACAGAAATAAACATGTAAGTATTTTAATAGTCATAATATTATAATACCACACCATTATATTATATTATATTATATTATATTATATTATATTATATTATATTATATTATATTATATTATATTATATTATATTAATCACCACTCCGTTACAGGAATCATTTCACACAGTTAATCACAACACTGTAACAGAGAGCATTGAACTTATTGTTTTGAAACACTGCAACAGAGACATTTTTAACCAATAATTGAGATAATTTCACATGAATTGGTACAACACTGTCAAAGAAACAAATTAATACATAGTTAATTAAATTACTAGTTATAATATTATAACATCACACCATTATATTTTATTATACTACATTATGACATCATATCATATCATATCGTATTGTATCATGATGTATTGTATTATATAATATCATACTGTATCATATTATACTGCATATATTATATAATACTGCATATTTTATATTCTATCATATTATATTATAATATATTAATCACCACTCCATTACAGGGATATTTCACACAGTTAAGCATAACTCTGTAACAGAGATAATTCTACATATTTAATCAACACACTGTCACAGAGATAATTTAATACATAGTTCAGCACACACTATTGCAGATATATTTTTGGAGTAGGTTTGTCACCACACTGTCACAGAGATTAATCAACACATAGTTAATTAATAGTTATAATATTATAACACCACACCATTATATTATATCATATTATTTCATATCGTATCATATCGCATCATATCATATCATCATGTGACATAACTTGACATTGCATCATATCATATTATATCATATATCATATCATTTCATCTATCATATTATATTATATTACATTATATTATATTATATTATAATAATCAACACTTTGTTACAGGAAAATTTTGCACAGTTACACACAACACTGTAACAGAGAGTATTTATCTCATTGTTTAGAAACACACTACAACTGAAACAGTTTAGCCCAAGTTTGAGATGATTTAATACATAGTTAAGCACTGTCATAGAGATAAACACATAGGTAATTAATTTAATCACATCATATATTATATCATATCATATCATATCATATCATATTATATTATATTATATCATAATAATCAACACTTTGTTACAGGAAAATTTCACACAGTTGAACACAACACTGTAACAGAGAGTACTTATCTCATTGTTTAGAAACACACTACAACTGAGACAGTTTAAAACAGGTTTGCGATGATTTAATACATAGTTAAGCACTGCACTGTCATAGAGATAAATATAACATAGGTAATTAATTTAATACTTATAATTCTGTAACACCAGATTATTACATTATTTTATATTGTGTTGTATTGTATCATATCATATTGTATCGAATACTATCATATCATATCATATCATGTCATTATATCATGTCATATATCATTTCGTATATTATCATATCATATCATACTATATCATATTATACTGCATTATATTATATTGTACTATATTATAATATATAGATTATATCATATAATGTTATACTATATTATATTATGTTGTCTTGTATTCTACTGTATTGCATTATATTATATTATATTTTATACACTGACAAATTAGCACAGATTAGAGGAATAATTCACACAGTTTAAGCACAACACTGTAACAGAGAGCATTGAACTCATTGTTTTGAACCACACTGCAGCAGAAACAGTTTGAGATAATGTTTGAGATAATTTAGCACAAAAATTAGCACCAAACTGTCACAGAGAAATTAACATATACATAATTAATTTATTAGCTGTAATATTATAAGACCACATCATGATATCATATTAAAATATATTAATATAATATTACATTATATCATATCATATCATTTCATAATATATGTTATTGTATTATATTATTTTATATTATATTATATTAATCACCATTCCATAACAGATAATTTCACACAGGTAGGCACAACACTGTAATAGAGAGCATTTAACTTATTGTTTAGAACCACACTACAAGACAGACAATTTATGCACTATTTGAGAAAATTTAATACATTAATTAGCGACACAGTGTCACAGAAATAAGGTAACATATAGGGCAGAATCACACTATTGCAGAGATATTTTAACAATTAGTTTAACACCACTCTGTCACCAGGATAAATTAACACATAGTTAATTAATTTAATACTTATAATATTATAACACCACACTGATATTATTTCCTATCATATCATTCCATATCATATCATATCATATCATATCTATCATATCATATCATATCATATCATATCATATCATATCATATCATATCACATCACATAACATAACATGACTGCATATCATTTCTCATTATATTATATTATATTATATTAATTTACATTACACTACACTATACTATATTATATTATATGATTAAATTATTATATATCATAATATATTATATCATATCATATATCATAATATATTATATTATATTACATTATATTAATCACCACTGTGCAACAGAGATACTTTACAGTTAAGAATGACACTGTAACAGAGAGCATTTAACTCATTATTTAGACCTCACTACAACAGAGACAATTTAACCCATGTTTGAGATAATTTCATACATAGTTCAGCATCACACTGTCACATAGCTAAATTGACACATAATTAATTTAATAGTTAATAGTTATACTATTATAGCACCACATCACTATATTATATTACATTGTATTAATCACTACTCTGTAACATATAATTTCATATACTTAAGCACAGCATTATAACAGAGAATATTTAACTCACTGTTTAGAACCACACCACAGAGAGACAATTTTATCCTTGTTTGTGATAGCTTAACATATAAATTAGCATTACACTGTCACAAAGACATTTTAACATATAGTTTAACACCACTCTATCACAGAGAGATAAAGTAACTCAGTTAATTTAATAGTCATATTATAATTCGACTGCATTATATTGTATCATATTATATTACATCACATCACATCACATCATATCATATCCTATCATATACTATCATATCACATTACTATATTATATTATATTATTTTATAGTATGTTATGTTATGTTATGTTATGTTATGTTATTGTTACGTTACGTTACTTGTTACGTTACGTTACGTTATGTTTTGTTATGTTATGTTTTGTTATATTAATTTATTATATATAATTCACCACTCCTTTACAGGGAAAGTGTCACACAATTAAGCCCAATGCTGTTGAGAAATAATTTAAACATAGTTCAGTAACGTATTATCGCAAATATATTTTAACAGTTGGTTTAACACCACACTGTCACAGAGATAAATTAACACAAAGTTAATAAATTTAATACATATAGGCCCAGATATTCAAAGGGCTGCACCATGCGCAACAGGGATGCACTAGCACAAGTCCGAAAATGTGCCATTCTGTGAAATTCAGCAGGAGGCAGTTCGCACCCCAAATCACAATGCGCAAGAGTGCAATGATAATGAATGCATATGCAACTGAAGGGGAGGAACCATGCATAAATGGTGCAGTGCGATATTCAACAACATGCGCCATGTGCAAAAGGGGAGCAAACGGAAATTGTGATAGCGAAATGATCCAAAATAAAAAGGAACAAGAGAGGTGCAAGAATGCTACAGGAAGCCATATGTTGCTGAACTGCAGGCAGCCACACAGGCACACAAAAACTGGGAGCAGGACAGGAAAGGAGCAGGACAGAGCACCTGGAACCCCCAGGAACAGGGAAGGTGTGGGGAGCCTCTGCCACAGTGCAGGTCAAAGGGGAAGTGCACACAGCACTGAGGCCAAAGATAGTGGGTAATATGGCCACTACAGGGAGGTGTTCCCAGTGCAGGGGATTAGCAGCAAGGACAGTGGGGGAACACAGAAACAGCTGCCAAGGGGGTAACACAAGCCAGGACATGTGGCCAGTGCCACCATCCTGATGGAGGCAGTTATGAGGGGGTGAGAGAGGCAGGCAGCAGGGGCACAGCTGTGGAAGGGCCCATCGGTGGTATGCCCCCAACAGGCAGTATCAAGCCCACACCAGCTTCGGAGCTGTACACTGATACTGAGATCGTGGGCTGGTACCACCTGAAGTGGCTCTGTGAGCTGTGCAGTGATGTGATGCAGGCACCCACACAACAGAGCCATGCTCTGTCAGTGGAGACCAAAGTGACAGCTGTCATGTGCCTGCTTGCCACAGGTCCAGGGGGCATGACAGGCATAACCCAGTCGGCCACATCATGCCTCCTCACCCAATTCCTCAGCGCAGTGCTGCCACATGCTGCTGAGTACATCCATTTCCCCAGCACACGGCCGGAGCACACAGCAAACATACAGGAGTTCCACAAGGTAGCACGTATGCCTGGCATGCTCAGGGCAATAGACTGCACCCATGTGGCCATCCGCATCCCACCTGGCCTTGAAGGGGCTGCATTCATGAATCAGAAGGGGTATGCAAGCATCAACTGCCAGGTGGTGTACGATGCCAGGGGTGCAGAATCAATGTCTGTGCCATGCACCCTGGAGGAGCACATGATGCCTTCATCTGGCACCAGTCCGCACTGTGCCACAGGTTCAAAGTGGGAACATCCCCACTGGCCAACTAGTGGGTGATTATGCAAACCATGCAGAAAGACATGGAGCTTGGGAGGGCATAGTCAGAGGTGACATGGGTCTTGGCCTAGATGGCCCAAGGAAGGCGATGCTGATCACCAAACTAATGTCCACCCTCTACAGCCAGGTGACAGTGGACATCTACTCTGTCCCTGGCTGCTCACACCATACCGGTGGCCCACGACCCCATCGCAGCAACGCTACATTGAGGCACATGCCACCACATGCAATGTCATCGGCGGGTTTTTGGGATGCTGAAGACATGTTTCCATTGCCTGGGCATGTCTGGCAGTGCCCTACAGTACAGCCCCTCAAAGGACTATGGGCTATTCCTGGCCTGTTACATCCTGCACAACATGGCCAATGACTGTGGGATAGCCATACAGGTCAAAGAGGAGGACAGCGATGGGAACGATGAGGACGCTGGTGAAGATGGTGATGGACAGCCCCTTGGTTGAAGAGACCCCAACTGATCCGGATGGCACAGCTGCACTGGTACACCATCACAGAGGAGCACTTCAACCAACCCAGGTAAGTCATGGGGCCATGCGCAACCACCAGTGGCAAGGCATAACCCACAAATGTGCATGGACAAACCCCAGGGGTGCATGTCATTAAGGAATTGGCGAGCATGGAACCACACGCGCCATCAGGGATGGGCAAGGTCTAACATGACACATGGTCACATACACACACACACACACACACACCTCACAAGACATGCACAAAGGGAGTGAGGCACCCGACCCTGACCACCACCCCTAGCCACACACATGTCCACAGTCCACCACATCCAGTGCCTGTCATTGTGCATGTGTCAGACACTGGGCACCATTGTACAGTGGTGAACAGCACAATGCAGGCACACGACACAGTGGACAGCAGCTGGGAGGGTGTGCAGACAGAATGTGTGTGTGTGTGCAGGGCTGGTATTCCACCTGCATTGCACGTTGAACAACACAATGCACACAGGGCAGCATCAGACAGTAGCCATGGTGGGAGACAGGTCAGTCACCGTCACAGTGCCACAGCCGCCACGGATGCATGGGCAGCCCCACGAGACCCACCAGCAGTGAAAGACTGACCAATGGCATCATGGGGTGGCACCAATGGTCCCCAGGGGTTCTGCTGCGTGAACACGACCGTGCTCGCACAGGGTCTGCAGCACACCGAACATGCCTGCCCCAGGCATGCTCGGGATTGCCACAGCTGAACCTGGTGTCAACAGGATGGTGTCGCATGACGCCGAATGGGGAGGACATTGCACTGTGTCTGTGATGCATGGGCAAATAACTGTGTGCCCATTGTATCCTTGACAGCTGTGATTGCCTGTGTCTGCCTGTCAATAGCGGTCACATCCTCCAGCATCTTGTCCATCCTGCTAGGAGCAGAGTGGTATCTCTGCTGTGCCGCTCCTCTGCCTGGTGCAGAGCCACACTGAGAGCATCCACCACTCATAAGCCGCACCTGCTGATTGACTGATTCTTGGACTGTGAGATGTGCTCTTCTAAGAGGTCATCTGCCTGATCAGCATGCTGTCCCTCATGGTGTTCATGGCCCTAATGGACAGCACCCTTGAGGGTGGTGCTGCACACCAGGGCCAGGCCTGGGCATGTCCACAGGTGGTGTACTGATCGCCGCCTGACCCTGTACCCCATGGCCATTGGCTGACTGATGACACTGCTCCTCTGGCTGTTGATATCCAGGGATCAATGGTGCTGCTGCAGTGGCTGCAACAGCTCCACTGTTCTGGACACACACCAGTGCTGCCCCACTGGTGCAGACAAGCACAGGCTGGGACTATGATGTCACAGGCCTCCACAGCGGCACCACCCATGGCCATGCCCATGTTGTCACCTGCTGTGTGGCCATCCTGTGGACCCCACATATCATTGTCCATGAAGTGAGCTCCATCATCATTAGTGATGGATCGGCACCAGCCTGAGTCTCAGCATGCTGGCATCCATGGACACTGGCATGCTGGGACATGAGCAGGGCCTCCACACCTGCTCCACCAACATCAGTCCAGATGACCAGGAGGGCCCACTGTCACCCTGACCCTTGTATGCCTGTGGAGGTGGACGGGCCTTCCTCTATGTCCATGGTACCACCCTCAGTGGACAAGCCCACCACCACTGACCCATGTAGACACTCAGGAGCTGGAAGGGAACACAGCAGCATTATTGTATTTGCCCTTCCTTGTCCCCCATTGACAGACCAGGACCTACCATGTAGTGACGGGCTGCCACCCATCTGGAATCCACCACCTGGAACACCCTCAAAGGCACAACACCACATGTTGCCAGCAACCCACTCTTCTTGTGGGGTCAGGCGTTGCATGGCCGGCTTTCCCCACCGGTCGCAGACCGTGCTGCCCTGATGGCAGCCACCTTGTCCTTAATTCTCTGCCTGTCTGTTCCCATCTTCTTTTGCACTCCTTGTACAGACTGCTGGTGGCTGCCATGTAGGTTGACGGCATGCGGCACCTCTTCCCATGCAGTAGCTTGGGTCTGTGGTGTTCCCGCTGTCTGCTGAGCAGTGACTTCTGGTCAAGGTAGGCCTCAAACAGGGCATCTGTCTCTGCCTTTGTGAAGTCAGGCCTCCTCTTCCCCTTCTCTGTTCCTCTTCCTCTTCTCCTCTTTCTGTGAGAAGACAGGTGTTACCTGTGACTGTGCAGTCCATGCATGTCCCACACACCACAGTCCACACTCCAAAACAGCATGCAACTCACCACAATAGACTGCAATAACTGATTATGGCCAGTGCAGCCCAATGTTGCATTTTTATAGCAACCCATGCAAATGAGGTGAGGTGCAATTATAAGTGGATGCAAATGCAGTATCTGTGCCATTGAATGGCTGATTAGCTGATTTGCATATGCCGGCTGAATATTGCACTGTTGGCTTTGTGCAGTATGTTGAACATGCTCAGGCAAGGGCGCATTTCTGTGACATGCACAGTACACACCGAACAGCGACATGCCGGGTGATGATGCGATGCCTGCCACGCTGCTGATGTGCTATATGCAGGAGGCAATGCAGGGCATGGCACCATTGTGCCAGTGGTGCTACTGCACTGTTCACATATTGGCGCTGTGGCACTGGGGTGCCGTGGGCTTCACTGGGGCCACTGCACGGTAGCCACTACAGGAGGTGGCACACAGGCACTCAATCGTGCTACACTCATTGAGTACCAATCGCACTGTGGTGGTCCATGCATGAGAGACCCTTGACCTTGTGCCGACTTTTGCCCCTAGGTGCCATGCATCTGCATGGGTGCACCACTATCACACTGTTCAGTGACAGCGTGATAGGGAATGGCAGCGCTGTACCATGCTGCATCTGCACGTGGCAGACCGTGCTACGAATGCCATTTGACTCCAACCAGCTTTAGAGATGGCACGGAGAGGGCTGCTGTTTGGAGCCAGGTGAGCTGGCCAATTTGGTGGCCATAGTAGAGCCCCATGCTGGGGTACTTTATGGAGATGCACCCCTGGACAGGGCCAGGAATGCAGTATGGGAGGAGGTGGCGGTGGTGCTGGAGGAGGCCACAGGAATTGGGCGATGGCTGAGCAGTGTCACCACTGATATGGGGTCCTCCAGTGCAGGGAACCAGACAGGCTTGCCCACCAGTGGGCACATGCCAGGAGGGCATGGTGCCACGCCAGGTAGGTGCCCCATCCATACACTGTTAAAGTCCATACGGGTATCATGGTTGCATGTGTCTGGCACATGGGGGCCATCCAGTGTTGGCCGTGGTGGTGGTATCGCGTGTGGGGTGGATGGTTATGGCTGTGTGGATTGCACACACACGGGCGGGGGACTTTCCTACTGAATTGTACTGATGTTCCTCTCTCCATGTTTGCACCTTAGGCCTAGAGGAGTGCAAGAGGACCAGCAGGCCAGGAGGGATGCCAGACCACAGAGACACAGGGACCAGCCTGATGATGGTGAGTGCCTTACATCCATGATTACTATTGCATGCTGTGTAACAGGGTGGGCAGCGGGGCATGGGCACCATCCATTGACACCACTGACATGCCACGCAACTTGTTACAGTCAGCACTGTCCAGTGGCACTGCATGTCTGAGAGGGCATCAGTGGTGGTCCATGGCTGTGCCACTGCATTCACACCGCATAGCCATATCACTGTATGGCCATGGTGGTGCTGTCGGGACATGGGCAGTGGGTGTGTGCAGTGGTCCGCATGGCTGTGGGTGGCTGGGTAGGCAGATCTTATGGATGTGGTCACTGTGGGTGGTAGCACACCATCATAGGGCATGGCACAGGACTGTATGCCATGCACAATGGGTCAGCTGTAGGGGCTGGATAGTCACATGTGTTGACTCTGCTGCTTTGTCCTAGGTGGACGGTGACTGATGGCCATTGAAAGGGGCATGCAGGAGATATTGCAGCTGGCAAGGGCATCCCTGGAGATCCTCCAGTGGATGGAGCGGCATGGGGTCAGGAGGCGGAGGACACTCGGCACCACAGGAGTGAAGAGTGGGCAGAAGTTAGGCCCTCCATGCCCCAGAAACACCTCATCCCCATGGACCCACCCTCACACCCTCTTCCCTCTCTTATACATTCACCCCTGCCCTTACCTGCCCCCACCTGGTATATGGCCCTTCCTCCATTGTAAATATTTGTAAATAGTTTTGTTTCTTACCTCTTTTCATACATTTGTTTTGTTATGGCAACTGTGGTGGTCTATGATTTGCAGCGGGCTACAGGTGTTCAGCTGCAGTGGTGTGCATGGCATCGGGGTGGTGCAAGCATGGGGCGTGTGTGTGTTTCTGGAAGGGAACCGCCTATGGTGTGGGTGGGATCAGTCACTGTCTGTGGCTTGTGTGTTGTTCTCTGTGCACTGGATGCCTGTGTGCAGTGGTCCATGGGGCATCACTGTGTCCATGGCACCCTGTCAGACCATCCAAGGCTCGTGCAGCTGACACCCTGCATGTCTGTGATATGCATGGTCTGCTGGGCATGTCAATGGTGGCTGTCCATGCTGGACTACCACTGTACCCAGCACAATGCCAGGTTCCCTCCGTCACCAGTATGGTGCTTGTCTGCCTCGGTGGCACTGTGGCCACCGCTGTTGTTTCCCCTCCACTTGTGTCTGTTGCAGTGGATGTGCTCCACTGTCTGTCACTTATGCTTTGCACATGCTGGTGACATACAGTTTCATGGTGCCTCGCGCGGGTGGCTGGCACACCTGTACCATGTAGGGTGCTGGCCATGTGTACATGGCTGCCTTGGCCACATGCCAGTGGCTTGGTTGACCCTCTACTGTGTCCCTGTGTTGGTGTACCCTTGGGTATAGGAGGCTGGTTGTCCACGGGTGCGCTCAGGGTGCACATGGTGGGGTTGTCTTTCATGGCTCCATGGTGCACAGGGTTGCATTGTCACAGTGGGGGTGGTGGCATGCATGGGGTGCCCTGCACTGTTGGGCACTATTCCTGGGCAGGTGTATGGGGATCGTGGTGCTCTGCATTGGTGGGATGGTGTGGCATAGGGTGGTCGGCCCTCCTTGTGTGCTGGTCACAGCTTGCGGGGTGTGCTGGGGCATCATGCCCAGCTGTGGGTTGGTTGCTGGCATCCATGGGCCAGTGGTTATTCCAGCTCTCCACTGGTTGTGCAGTGCATGGGTTGCAGGGGTGAAGTCTGTTCTGCTGTGTGCTCCTCTGCCCATCTGTGGCATGGATGGTGGGCCCCTGCATCCTGTGCATCCCTGGTTGTGCTGTTGCACAGCTGCCCTGCTCCACAGGGCAATCCTGGCTGGCTATGGCGCATCTAGACTGCTCCACTGAGCATCCCTGGTTGCGCTATGGCACAAGTGGCTCAATATTCAGTTGCGTGCTGCAGGCGATCTTGACCCTGCGCAGTTTTTGAATATCACGCTTCTTGCACATGGGCGCAGTGGACTTGCACTTGTTCCTGCTGTTGCACATTTTTGGGCAGTTTGAATATCCGGCCATAGTATTATAGCACCACACCACTATACTATAGTATTTTATATTATATTATATATATATAAATCACCACTCTGTAACAGGGATAATTTACACAGTTAAGCACAACACTGTTTAAGAGAGCAATGAACCATTGTTTTCAACCACACAGCAAAAGAGACAATTTTATACATGTTTGGGATAATTTAACACACACATTAGCACCACTTGTCACAGAGATAAATTAACACAGTTAATTAATTTAATACTTATAATATTATAACACAACACCATTATATTATTTTATATTGTATTATACTATACTATAAGATACTATACTATAGTATACTACAATTATATTATTTTTATGTCATATCATATCATACTATATTGTAGTATAATATTATGTTATGTTATATTATATCATATTGTATTATGTTATGTTATATCATATAATTTTACAGTATATTATATTATATCATATTGTATCATATCATATATCTTAATATCTTATATTAATTACCACTCCGTAACAGAGACACTTTCACATACTTAAGCAAAACATTGTAACAGAGAGGATTGAACTCCTTGTTTAGAACCACACTACAAGATAGAAAATTTAACCTATACTTGAGATAATGTAACACATAGTTTTGCACCACACTGTCATAGACAAAAATAAAGTTAATTTAATAGTTATAATATTATAACACCACACAATTATGTTATATTATATTACATTAAATTATATTATATTATATTATGCTATCTTATGTTATTTTATGTTTTTATATTATATTATATTATTACATTACATTACATTATAATATATTATATTATATTACATTATATGATATTGTCATATCCAATCATATTATATTTTTTATATTATATCATATCACATCATATCAAATCGTGTCATATTATATTATAATATAATATGTTATATAGTTAATGTTATGTTATATTATATTATATAATTTTATAGTATATAGTATAATATTATATTATATTATATTATTTATGTTATATTATATTATATTATATTATACTATATTATAGTACATTATATGATATTATGTCATATCTAATCATATATAATATATTATACTATATTTGTTTTATCATATATCATATATCATATCATATAATATCAAATCATGACATGTCATATCATACTATATTATAATATATTATAGTATAGTTATATTATATTATATTATATTATATTATATTATATTATATTATATTATATTATATTATATTATATTATATTATATTAATCACCACTCTTAATAGATAATTTCAAAGAGTTAAGTAAAACATTGTAACTCAGAGCATTTTTCTGATTATTTAGAACCTCATTATAAGAGATACAATTTAACACATGTTTAAGGTAATTTAAACATAGTTTAGCACCACACTGTCACAGAGATAGTTTATTAATTTAATAGTTATATTATTAGCACACCACACCATTATCTTACATTATATTATATTTATCACCACACTGTAAAGAGATAATTTCAAATATTTAAGACCAACACAGTAAGAAAGGGCATTTTACTCATTGTTTGGAACCATAGTGCAACAGACACGTTTTATCCCATGTTTTAGATAATTTATCACAATAAGTAGTGTCACACTGTCACATAAGTAATGTAACACATTTAAGCAATTAACACATAGTTAATTAATGTAATAATTATAATATTAGAACACCACATCATTATATTATAATATGTCATACCATTTCATATCTTATACTGCATGTCATATCATATCTTGATATGATACAATATAATGGTGTGCTATTATAATATAACTATTAAATTAATTAACTGTGTAAATGTATCTCTGTGACAGAGTGGTGTTAAACTATTTGTTAAACTATATCAATGATAGTGTGGTGATGAACTGTGTGCTAAATTACCTTTGAAACAGTGTGTTGATTAAATGCATTTAATTTTCACTGTGAGGATGTGGTGCTAATCTGTGTGTTAAGTTATCTCAAACAAGGGTTAAATTGTCTCTCTTGTTGTGGCTCTAAACAATTAGTTAAATTCTCTCTATTTCAATGTTGTGCTTAGGTGTGTGAAGTTATCCCTCACAGAGTGGTGGTAAAATAATATAATATAATATAATATAATATAATATAATAATATAATATAATATAATATAATATAATATAATATAATATAATATAATATAATATAATATAATATAATATAATATAATATATGATATAATATAATATAATATAATATAATATAATATAATATAATATAATATAATATAATATAATATAATATAATATAATATAATATAATACAATACAACATAATATTAATATAATATATGGATTGGTGCTGTAATACTATACATATTAAATTAATTATCTATATGTTAATTTGTCACTGTGATAGTGTGTTGCTATTTTATGTGTTAAAGTATTTCAAACATGGGTAAATTGTCTCTGTTGAAGTGTGGTTTAAAATAGTGAGTTGAATGCTTTTTACTATGTTCTGCTTAACTGTATGAAATTATCCCTGTTACAGAGTGGTGAATATATATAATATAATATAATATAATATAATATAATATAATATAATATAATATATAATATAATATAATATAATATAATATAATATAGTATAATATAATATATATCATATAATATTATATGACATGATGTAATGTGATAATATGATATGAAGTCATATGATATAATATAATGGTTTGGGGTTATAATATTATCAATATTACATTAATTATGTGTTAAATTATCTGTGTATCAATGTATTTATTAAATGTGTTACATTATCTGTGTCACAGTGTGGTGCTGTTAAGGTGTTAAATGTTCTCAAACAAGGGTGAAATTCTTCTGTTATGTATGGTTCCAAACAATGAGTTTAATGCTCTCTTACAGTGTTGTGCTTAACTGTGTGAAATTACCTCTGTTACAGTGTGGTGATTAATATAATATAACATAATATAATGATATGGTATAGTATCATATAACATAACATAACATAACACGATCTAAAGTAATGTTATGTAATATAATACAATGGTGTGGTGTTATAATATTATAACTATTACATTAATAAACTATGTGTTAATTTATTTCTGTGACAGTGTGGTGCTAACCCATGTGTTAAAACATCTCTGTGATAGTGTGGTGCTGAACTAGTCATCTTAAACATGGGTAATATAATATGATATAAATATAATATAATATAATATAATATAATATAATATAATATAATATAATATAATATAATATAATATAATATAATATAATATAATATAATATAATATAGTATAATATAATATAATATAATATATAATATAATATAATATAATACAATATAACATAATATAATATAACATATCATAATATAGTATGATATATGTTATTGATATCATATGATAATATATTAATGGCGTGATATAATACAATAACTATTACATTAATTAGCTATGTGTTAGTTTATCTAGTGAAGTGTGGTGCTAAAGTATGTGTAAAATATATATGCGATGCTGTGGTGCTGAACTATGTGTTAAAATTATCTCTGTAACAGTGTGGTGCTTAAATATGTTTCATTATCTCTGTGAAAATGTGGTGCTAATTAATGTGTTAAATTTTCCCAAACTTGGGTTAAATTGTTCTGTTGCAATGTGGTAGTAAATAATGAGTAAAATGCTTTACAGTGTTACATCTGTGAAATTATCTCTGTTATGGTGTGGTGATCAAAATAATACAATATAATATAATGCAATATAATATAATACGATTATATGTTATAATATGATATGATATGATATAATATGGTATGATACGATAATATACAATAAGATATAACATGATATGATGTGATATGATCCAATATAATTTTGTGGTATTATAATATAACTTTTAAAATATTTAACTCGTTAATTTATCTCTGTGACAGGGTGCTGTTAAACTATGTGTTAAAAATATCTTTGCAATAGTGTGGTGCTGAACTATGTGTTACATTATCTCTGCGACAGTGTAGTGCTAATCTACGTGTTAAATTATCTCAAACAAGGTTAAATTTCCTCTCTTGTAGCGTGGTTCTAAACAATGCATTGTATTACAATGTTTTGCTTAACTCTGTGAAGTTATCCATTTCGAGTGGAGATTAATATAATATAATATAATATAATATAATATAATATAATATAATATAATATAATATAATATAATATAATATAATATATATATAATATAATATAATATAATATAAATGGTAGTATGATATAATATAATATGTAATGTAATGCAATACTATAATATATTACAATCTAATATAATATAATAATATACTATCATGTGATATGATAGTATCATAATATCATATCATATGTTATCATAAGATACCGTATTATATTATATTATATTATATTATATTATATTATATTATATTATATTATATTATATTATTATATTATAGTATATTTTATTATCCTATATTATAATATTTTATATTATATTCTATTATTTAATATTCATCACCACTCTGTAACAGGGATAATTTCACACAGCTGTGCACAACACTGTAATTGAGAGCATTGTTCACAGTGTATTGAACCACACTGCAAGAGAGACAATTTAACCCATGTTTGAGATAATATAAAAATAAATTAGTACCACACTTTCAAAGAATTAAATTAACATGTAGTTAATTAATTTAATACTCATAATATTATAATACCACATCATTATATTATATTATATTGTATTGTACTGCATTTTATTATTTTATAATGTATTATATTATGTTATTTTAATCTGTACTGCATTACTGGATAATTTCACACAGTTTAGAACTACACTGTAACAGAGATAATGCAACACATTTAATCACCACACTGTTAGAGAGATAATTTAACACAAAGTTCAGTACAACACTATCGTAGACCTATTTTTGCAGAAAGTTTAACACTACACTGTCACAGAGATAAATATATAAACAGTTAATTAATTTAATAGTTATAATATTATAATACCGCACCATTATATTATATATAATGCTGTTTCATAGCATATATCATATCATATGACATGACATGACAGCACATCATTTCATATCATATCATATCATAGTATATTATATTATGTTATGTTATATTATCTTATATTATATTATATTACATTATGTTACATTAATCACCACTCCATAACAGGTTTAATTTGAGACAGTTAAGCACAAGACAGTAACAGAGAGCATTTCACTCAATGTTTAGAAATACATTACAACAGAGGCAATTTAACCCTTATTTGAGATGCTTGAAAACATTGTTTAGCACCACTCTGTCACAGTGATAGGTTTACACAGTTAATTCATTTAATAGTGATAATATTATAACACCAAAATACTATATTATATTATATTATATTATTATATTATATTATATTATATTATATTATATTATATTATATTATATTATATTATATTATATTATTAATCACCACTCCTTAACAGGGATAATTTCACAGTTAAGCCCAACACTGTAACAGAGAGCATTGAACTCATTGCTATTATCCATACTGCAGCAAAAACAATTTAAACCATGTTTGAGATAATGTAATGATATTAGCATCACACTGTCAGAAACATATTAACACAGTTATATAATTAAATGGTTATAATATTGTTACACCACAAAATTATATTATGTTATGTTATCTTTGATATATTATTTATATGATAATATATTAAGCAAAACACTGAAAATGAAAGCATTTTAGTCACTGTTTAGAACCTGACTGCAAAAGAGACAATTTATCCCTTGTTTGTGACAATTTAACACATAAATTAGCATCACACTATCACTGAGGTAATGTAACACATTTAAGAACCTCACTGTCACAGAGATAATTTCACACAGTTTAGGACCACACTGTAAAAGAGACAATTTAAGACAGTTTATCATCACACTCTCACAGTGATAATTTAACACACAGTTTAGCACCACACTTTGCCTGAGATAAGTTAACACATAGTTAATTACTTTAATAATTATAATATTATAACACCACACGGTTATATTTTATGTAATGTTATGTTATCTTATCTTACTCACCATAAGGTAACAGAGATAAGTTTACACAGTTCGGCACAAGAGTGAAACAGAGAGCTTTTAACTCATTGATGAGAACCACGTTGGAACAGAAACTATTTAACCCATGTTTGAGATAATTTAACACAGAAGTTAGCACCACAGTGTCACAGAGATAATATATCACATTTAAGCACCACACTATTACAGTGATAATATAACACATACTGTGGAACCACACTGTGATAGAGATAATTTAAACCAAAGTTCAGCACCACATTATCAGAGACGTAATTTAACAAATTGTTTATCACCACACTGTCTTAGAGATAAAGTTACCAACGAGATGTCATATAGATAATTTAACACACAGATCAGCACCACAATGTTACAGAGATAAATTAACACATAATTTAATAGTGACAATATTATAAACACACCATTATATTATATTATATTATATTATATTATATTATATTATATTATATTATATTATATTATATTATTATATTATATTATATTATATTATATTATATTATATTATATTATATTATATTATATTATATTATATCATATTAATCACTACACTGTAACAGAGATAATGTAACATTTTAAACAGTACAATGATACAGAGATAGTTTAACACATAGTTAATTAATTTAATAGTTATACTATGATAACACCACACCATTATATTATATTATATTATATTATATTATATTATATTATATTATATTATATTATATTATATTATATTATATTATATCACCAATCCGTAACAGAGATAATTTCACACAGTTAAGCACAACACTGTAAAAGAGAGCACTGACCTTATTGTCTTGAACCAACACTGCAACAGACAATTTAACCTATGTTTGAGATAATTTAACACATAAATTAGCACCACACTGTCAGAGATAATGTAGCACATTTAACAGCTACACTAACACAGGGATGTTTTAATACAAAGATCAGCACCACACTTTTGCAGAGATAGTTTAACAAAGTCTTTATCACCACACTAAGTGATTAAAGTAACCCATAGCTGTCAATAGAATAAACATACAGTTTAGCACCGCTATGTCACAGATACATTTTAAACACAGCAGCACACTGTAAAAAGAACAAGACATTTAGCATTGCACTCTCACAGTGATAATTTAACATATAATTTAGCATTACAATGTGGTAGAGATAATGTAACACAGTTTAGCACTACAGTTTCACAGAGATAATTTAAAATATAGTTTAGCACCACACTCTCAGAGTTAATTTAACTCACAGTTTTGCACCACACTGAAAAGACAATTTAAGATAGTTTATAATCTCACTCTCACAGTGATAATTTAATGAAGTTTTGCAGCACAGTTTGAAATAAATTAATACATAGTTAATTTAATAGTTATAATATTATAACACCATTCAATTATATGTTATGTTATGTTATGTTATGTTATGTTATGTTATGTTATGTTATGTTATGTTATGTTATGTTATGTTATGTTATGTTATGTTATGTTATGTTATGATTTATGTTATTTGATATATTATGGTGTTTTATATTATATTAATCACCACAGTGTAACAGAGACACTTTCACACAGCTAACCACATCACTGAAAATAGCATTTATCTCATTGTTTAGAACCACACTGCAACAGAGTAATTTATTCCATGTTTTAGATAGTTTAACTTATGAATTAGCACTGCACTGTCATAAAGATCATTTAAGACACAGTTTAGGACCACACAGTAAAAGAGACAATTTAAGACAGTTTATCTTCACACTTTCACAGTGATAATTTAACACATAGTTTAGTAACACACCTTGACAGAGACAAGTTAACACATAGTTAATTAATTTAATATTTATACTAGTATTACACTAAACCTTAACTAATGTTATGTTATATTAGTCACCACACCAAAACAGAGATAATTTCACACAGAGTTTAGCACCTCCATGTCACAGAGATATTTTTCACACAGTTTAGCACCACACTGTAAAAGGAAGAATGAAGGCAGTTAGCATCATACTCTCACAGTTATAATTTAATACATTGTTTAGCATAGTGTGGCAGAGATAATGTAACAATGTTTAGCACTACACTGTCACAGAGATAATTTAAAACACAGTTTAGCACCACTCTTTAGAAAGAGACAATTTAGGACAGTTTATTATCACACTCTAACAATGATATTTTAACACATAGTTTAGCATGATAGTTTGAGAAAATTAACACATGTTGGGCCTCGCTACCCAATGGCACACTCTGGTGTCTCTCGCTGTATGGAGAATTGTGGTGGTAATGGGTTAGGAGCTCTTCCCAGATGTCTCATTTCCCACTTTTGTCAGTTTAACCCTAACTGACGCATTACCAAAGGTTTTGGCAGTGCATATTAATTATATATAGAATTAATAGAAGGTGAAAGATGGGGCACCCTCAAGTGTGTGGTGCCAACAAACCAACAAAAGTGGGGAAATGAGACGTCAGGGATGAGAACAATTCAAATGTCATTGCAATCATGACAGCGAAACCTTCTCGGGGATAAAGTCGACAAAATCATCTCACGTTGTTTTCAGAGTTACAGGTGCTGCGGCTGCCACAGTTCAATGGACACACATAACTCCGGCATTCTTAGAGCGTGTGGTGCTAATTTCTGTGTTAAATTATCTCAAACATGGGTTAAATAGTCTCTGTTCCAGCATGGTTCTCATCAATGCTCTCTATTTCACTCTTGTGCTGAACTGTGTAAACTTATCCCTGTTACCTTATGGTGATTAAGATAACATAACATTACATAAAATATAATGGTGTGATGTTATAATATTATAATTATTAAAGTAATTAACTATGTGTTAACTTATCTCAGGCAAAAGTGTGGTGCTAAACTGTGTGTTAAATTATCACTGTGAGAGGCAATGATAAACTGACTTAAATTGTCTCTTATACAGTGTGGTCCTAAACTGTGTATGAAATTATCTCTGTGACAGTGTGGTTCTTAAATGTGTTAAATTACCACAGTGATATTATGGTGCTAATTTATGTGTTAAATTGTCACAAACATGGGATCAATTGTCTCTTTTGCAGTCTGGTTCTAAACAGTGAATAAAATGCTCTCAGTTTCAGTGTTTTGCTTAATATATTATCATATAAAATAATATATCAAAAGATGACATAAAATAATATAATTTTGTGGTGTAACAATATTATAACTATTTAATTATATAACTATGTGTTAATTTGTCTCTCTGCCAGTGTGATGCTAATTTATGTTACATTATGTCAAACATGTCAAACATGGTTTAAACTGTTTTGCAGTAGTATGGATCATGACAATGAGTTTAAAGCTCTTTGCTACAGTGTTGTGCTTAACTGTATGAAATTACCCCTGTTATGGAGTGGTGATTAATATAACATAATGTAATATAATATAATATAATATGCTATGATATGATATGATATGATATGAATGATGTGAAGTCATGTCATGTGACATGATATGATATATATGAAATAGTATGATATGATAAGATGAGGTATTAAAATATTATAACTACTACATTAATTAACTGTGTGTATATTTATCTCAGTGATCTCGGTGACAGTATGGTGTTAAACTTTCTGTAAAATAGCTCTATGATAGTGTTGTACTGAACTTTGTGTTAAATTATTCTCTAACAGTGTGGTGATTAAAATGTTACATTATCTCTGTTACAGTGTAGTTCTAAACTGTGTGACATTATCCCAGTAATGCAGTGGAGATTAAAATAACATAATATAATATATTACAATACAATACAATACAATACAATACAATACAATACAATACAATATAATGATGTGGTATAATATTATGACTATTAAATTAATTAACTACATGTTAATTTATCTCTTTGACAGTGTGGTACTAATTTATGTGTTATATTATCTCAAATATGGGTTAAATTGTCTCTCTTGCAGAGTGGTTCATTACACTGAGAACAATGCTCTCAATTACAGTGCTGGGCTTAACTGTGTGAAATTATCCTGTTACAGAGTGGTGATTAATATCAAATATTATAATATAATATAATATAATATAATATAATATAATATAATATAATATAATATAATATAATATAATATAATATAATATAATATAATATAATATAATATATGATATCTTATGATAAGATATGATATAATATATGATGTGATAATATCATATCATATATAGCATATTATTTATATTATATTACATTTCATTATATTACATTGTATTGTATTGCATTATATTACATTACATTATATCATCTCATATCACATCATATCATATCATATCATATCATATCATATCATATCATATCATATTATATTATATTATATTATATTATATTATATTATATTATATTATATTATATTATATTATATCATATCATATTAATCTCTACTCCTAATGGATAACTTCAGAGTTAAGCAAAACATTGTAATACAATGCATGTAACTCATTGTTTGGAACCACACTACAAAGAGGAAATTTAACCTTGTTTGAGATAATTTAACACGTAGATTAGCACTACACTGTTGCAGAGATAATGTTACACATAGTTCAGCACCATACTATTGCAGAGATATTTTAACACATAGTTTAACAGCACTCTGTCACAGAGATAAATTAACTGAGTTAAATATTTTTAATAGTTATAATACCACAAAATTATTTTGGATCATATCATATTATATCTTATCGATCATATCATATCGTGCCATATTATATCATATCATACTAAAACATATTACTTTACATTATATTATTTTATATTACAATATAATACATAATATTACATTATATTATATTATATTATATTATATTATATTATATTATGTTATGTTATATTATGTTATGTTATGTTATATTATATTATGTTATATTATATTATATTATATTATATTATATTATATTATATTATATTATATTATATTATATTATATTATATTATATTATATTATATTATATTATATTATATTATATTATTTTGATCACCACACCATAACAGAGATAATTTCACAGATGTAAGCATAACACTGTAACAGAGAGCATTTCACTCATTGTTTACTACCACATTGCAAGAGGACAATTTAACCCAAGTTTGAGAAAATTAACACATTAATTAGCACCACACTTTCACAGAGATAATGAAACACATTTAAGCATCACACTGTCACAGAGATAATTTTAACACATAGTTCAGCACCACAGCATCACATATATATTTTTACACATACTTTAGCACCACACTGTCACAGAGATAAATTAACACATAGTTAATTCATATAATAGTTATATTATATCACGCCATTAATACAATATTATCATATGATATCATATATCATAATATATATCATACTATATTATATTATGTTATATTGTATTGTATTATGTTATATTATAATATACTATATTATGTTATATTATATTATAATATGTTATATTATTTAACCCATGTTTAAGATGATTTAACACATAGTTCAGCACCACACTATCACAGATATGTTTTAGCACATGAGTTAGCACCACACTGTCACAGAAATAAATTAACACAGTTTTTAATGTAATAGTTATAATATAACACCACACCATTATATTATATTACATAACATTACTTTAGATCATGTTATGTTATGTTATGTTATGTTATGTTATGTTATGTTATGTTATGTTATGTTATGTTACATAATGGTGTGCTATATATATGTATTATATATTATATATACAGTATGCTATATGTAATGATATCATATTATTATATTGTTATACTATATTAATCACCACACTGTAACAGAGGTAATTTTACACAGTTAAGCACAACACTGTAAGAGAGAACATTAAACTCATTGTTTGGAACCATACTGCAACAGAGAGAATTTCACCCTTGTTTGAGAACATTTAACACCTTAACAGCACCACACTGTGACACAGATAATGTAACACATTTAAAGCAATACATTGATACACAGATAATTTAACACATAGTTAATTAATTTAATAATTATAATATTATAACCCCATACCATTATATTATATCATATGACTTCATATCATATTATCACATCACTCATGTCATATAATATCATATGATATATTATATTATACTATACAAAGTATATTATATTATATTATATTATTTTACTCACCACTCTGTAAAGGATAACTTCACACATCTAAGCACAACATTGAAATAGAGAGAATTGTTTAGAACCATACAACAATACAGACAATTTAAGCCTTGTTTGAGATAATTAGATTAGCACCACACCCTCAAAGTGAAAATGAAATGCAGTTAATCAGCACACTGTTTCAAAGGTAATTTAGCACATAGTTAATCACCACACCATCGCTGATATAGTTTAACAAATAGTTTAACACCACTCTGTCACAGAGCTACATTTACACAGCTAATTAATTTAATAGTTATATTATAATAGCACACTATTATTTTGTATCATATCAAGATATGATATGACATGGCAGGATATGATATGAAATTGTATGAAATATTATAATATAATATAATGGTGTGGTGTTCTAATATTATAATTATTACATTAATTAACTATGTGTTAATTGCTTAAATGTGTTAAATTATTTTTGGGACAGTGTGGCACTACTTATTGTGATAAATTATCTAAAACATGGATAAAATGTATCTGTTGCAGTATGGTTCCAAACAATGAGTAAAATGCTCTTTCTTACTGTGTTGGGCTTAAACATTTGAAATTATCTCTTTACATTGTGGTGATAAATATAATATAATATATTGTAAAATAATATAATGGTGTGGTGTGATAATATTATAACTATTAAATTAACAAACTATGTGATAATTTGTCTCTTGACAGTGTGGTGCAAAACTATGTGTTAAATTACCTTAAACATGGGTTAAATTGTAACTCTTATAGTGAGGTTCTAAACAATCAGGTAAATGCTCTGTGTTACAATGTTTTGCTTAACTCCTTGAAATTATCCATTAAGGAGTGGTGATTAATATAATATAATATAAAATTATATAATATAATATAACATAACATAATCTATTATAATATAATATGATATAGTATGACATGACATGATATGATTTGATATTATATGATATGAAATATGATAAAAAATATAATATAATATATTTTCATTTGATTAGATATGATATATATATATATATTATATATATATATATATATACCATAATGTACTATAATGGTGTGGTGGTATTATATTATAACAATTAAATTAACTGTGTTATTTATTCTTGATGACAGTGTGGTGCTAAACTATGTGTTAAACCATCTCAAATATAGATTAAATTGTCTCTCTTGTAGTGTTTTCTAAACAATGACTTCAATCCTCTCTGTTACAGTGTTGTGCTTAACTGTGAAGATGTGCCTGTTATGGAGTGGTGATTAATACAATATAATAAAATATATGATTGATATGATATGATATGATATGATATGATATGATATGATATGATATGATATGATATGTGATGTGATGTGCTATATGATTTGATATGATATATAATATAATACAATATAGTATAAAATAGAATAGTATAGTATAATATAATATAATATAATATAATATAATATAATATAATATAATATAATATAATATAATAATATAACGCTGTGGTGTTATAATATTGTAACTATTAAATTAATATACTATGTTACTTTATCTCTACAACAGTGTGGTGCTAAACTGTCTGTTAAACCATCACAGATATAGATTAAATTGTCCCTCTTGTAGTGTTTTTCTAAACAATGAGTTCAATCCTCTCTGTTACAGTTTTGTGTTTAACTGTGAAAATGTCCCTGTTATGGAGTGGTGATTATTATAATATAATAAGATATATGATATGATAAGATATGATATGTGATGTGATGTGATCTGCTATATGATTTCATATGATATCATATAATATAATACAATATAGTATAGAATAGAATAGTATAGTATAATATAATATAGCATAATACAATAATATAATATAAGCAGTGGTGTTATAATAGTATAACTATTAAATTTATAAACTATGTGTTACTTTATCTCTGTGTCAGTGTGGTGCTAAACTATGTGTTAAAATATCTCAGCAATAGTGTGGTGCTGAACTATGTCTTAAATTATGTTAAACATTTGTTCAATTGTATCTCTTATAGTGAGGTAATAAGTGAACATGGTGTGATTAACTGTGTGAAATTATCCATTATGGAGTTGTGACTAATATAATATAATATAATATAATATAATATAATATAATATAATATAATATAATATAATATAATATAATGTAAATATAATATAATATTATATGTTGTAAAATGATATGATATAATATAACAACATTATATCATATATTGTATTATAGTATATGATATGACATGATTTGATATGATGTGATATGATATATAAAAATATAATATAATATATTATAATATGCTAGGATATGACATAATATCATATAATGTAATATGATATAATATATTATAATTTAATATTATTTAATGTAATGTAATAATAATACAATATAATACAATAGCATAAAATAACATAATATAAATAGCATAATATAATATAATATAATTTAATATAATATAATGGTGTGGTGTTATACTAGTATAACTATTAAATTAACTGTTATTTTTGTCTGTGACAGTGTGGTACAAAACTATGTGTTAAATTATCTGAAGTATAGGTTCAATTTCTCTCTTGTAGTGTGGTTCTAAACAAGGAGTTCAATCCTCTCTGTTACAATGTTGTGCTTAACTATATGAAAGTGTCTCTGTTACGGAATGGTGATTAATATAATATATTAAGATATATGATATGATATAATATAATATACTATAAAATTATATGACATAACATAATATAATATGATATAATATAATATAATGTAATATATTATACTACAATATAGTATATGATATGACATAAAAAATAATATAATTGTAGTATACTATAGTATGCTATAGTATAGTATAATATAATATAATATAATATAATATAATATAATATAATATAATATAATATAATATAATATAATATAATATAATATAATATAATATAATGGTGTGGTGTTATAATATTATAAGTATTAAATTAATTAACTGTGTTAATTTATCTCTGAGAGAGAGTGGCCTAATGCATGTGTTAAATTATCCCAAACATGGGTAAAATTGTCTCTGTTGCTTGTGTGGTTGAAAACAGTGAGTTCATTGCTCTCTTTAACAGGGTTGTGCTTAACTGTGTGAAATTATCCATGTTACAGAGTGGTGATTTATATAATATAATACAATATAATATAAAATACTATAGTATAATGGTGTGGTGTTATAATACTATGGCCTGGATATTCAAACTGGCGCCCAAAAAGTGCGAACAGCAGGAGCAAGCACAAGTCCACTGCACCCATGTGCAAGAAGCACAATATTCAAAAACTGCGCAGGTCAAGCTGCGCCTGCAGCACACAAATGCATATCGCACCACCTGTGCCATAGCGCAACCAGGGGTGTGCAGTTCAAGATTTCAGATGCACCATAGTGCAACCAGGGATTTCCAGTGGAGCAGTCCTGGTGCACCATAGTGCAACCAGGGAGGCCCTGAGGAGCAGGGCAGCAGTGCAACAGCACAACCAGGGATGCAGGGACAGGATGAAGGGCCCACCACCCATGCCACAGATGGGCAGAGGATCACACAGCAGAACAGACCTCCACACCCCATGCACTGTACACCAGTGGAGGGCTGGAATAACCACCAGCCCATGGATACCAGCAACCAACCCACTGCTAGGGCATGGTGTCCAAGCACACCCCTGGCAAGCTGTGACCGCACACCATCCCACCAATGCACAGTATGCCCTGCACCACAATCCCCATACACCCTGCCCAGGAGTAGCGCCCAACAGTGCAGGACACCCCATGCATGCCACCACCCCCACTGTGACAATGCAACCCTGTGCACTATGGAGCCATGCAAGGCAGCCCCACCATGTGCACCCTGCAGTGGGTAGCAGCAGACAGCAATGCAACAACTGCATACAAAGTGCCACCCTGCACATCCCCAAGGTACAGCTGAGAGACTGACCATGCATCTTCACATGTGGTACCCCACATGTGACAGGGCATGCCCTGCACCCCACCACCAGTGGTACAGCACAAGGACACATCCCATCCCAGCACTGATCACAATAGCCAGCACAGACACAAACAGCGCAGTGGAAGCATGCACCACACAGGATGCAACACTGTGCATGGACAAACACCCACCCATACCCAAGGGCACACCAACACAGGGACACAGTAGCGGGTCAGAGAACCCACTGGCATGTGACTCACAGCAGCCGTGTACACACGGCCAACACTCTCAAGTGTGCCAGCCACCCTGTGCAGGCACCATGAAGCTGTATGCCACCAGCAAGCAGCCAGAGCACAAGTGACAGACACTGGAGCACATCCCTGCAACAGACACAAGTGACAGCATGGAGGGGAACAACAACAGTGGAGCCACAGTGCCACTGAGGCAGATGTGCACCATACTGGTGATGGGAGGCAACCTGGCATTGTGCAGCATGGACAGCCACCACTGACGTGCCAGCAGACCGTGCATATCACAGACATGCAAGGGTGTCAGCTGTGCAGGCCTTGGACGGTCTGACAGGGTGCCATTGACACAGTGCATGCACTCGGACCACTGCACACAGGCATCCAGTGCACAGAGAACAACACACAAACCACAGACAGTGACTGATCCCCTGCCCACACTATAGGCAGTTCCTTCAGACCCACACAATACACACCCATGCTTGCACCACACTTGACGCCATGCACACCACTGCAGCTGAGCACATGCAGCCTTCAGAAAATCATAGACCACCACAGTTGTCATAACAAAACAAATGTATTAAAAGAGGTAAGAAACAAAACTATTTACAAATATTTACAATGGGAAAGGGCCACATACCAGGTGGGGGCAGGTAAGGGGCAGGGTGAACATATAGGAGAGGGAAGAAGAGGTGTGAGGGTGGGTCCAGGGGTAAGGTGTTTCTGGGGCATGGAGGGCCCATCTTCCACCCCGCTCTTCACTCCTGTGGTGCCGATGTGTCCTCCGCCTTCTGACCCGTGCCACTCCATCCACTGGAGGATCTCCAGGGATGCCCTTGCCAGCTGCAAGCTCCTGCATGCCCCTTTCAATGGCCATCAGTCACTGTCCACCTAGGATAATGGAGCAGAGTCAATACCTGTGACTGTCCAGCCCCTGCAGCACACCCATTGTGCATGGCATACAGCCATGTGCCATGCCCCTGTGATGTTGTGCGACCACCCACAGTGACTCAAGGCCCACAAGACCTGCCTACCCAGGCACCCACAGCCATGTGGACCACTGCACACACCCACCACCCATGTCCCGCACAGAGCACCAACGTGGCCATACAGTGACATGGCTACACAGTGTGAAGGCAGTGGCACAGCCATGGACCACCATTGATGCACTCCCAGACATGTAGTGCCACTGGACAGTGCTGACTGTAACAAGTTGCGTGCATGGCAGTGGTGTATTAACATTGGATGGTGGCCATGCCCGCTGCCCGCCCTGTTACACAGCAGCCAATAGTAATCATGGATGTAAGGCACTCACCATCATCAGGCTGCTCCCTGCCCCTCTGTGGTCTGGCATCCCTCCCAGCATGCTGGTCCTCTTGGTGGCCCTCCTCCCTCCCCGCTGGTGCTCCTCTGGGCCTAAGGTGCAAACATGGAGAGAGGAACATTAGTACAATCCTGTAGCAAAGTCCCCCACACAGCCATACCCATCAACCCCCACCCTGATACCACCACCATGGCCAACACTGGATGGCCCCCCATATGCTGGATACATGCAACCGTGATACTCTTATGGATATTAACAGAGTATGGATGGGGCACCTACCTGGCCGTGGCATCATGCCCTCCTGGCACATGCCCACAGGTGGGCAAGCCTGTCCAGGTCCCTGTGCTGGAGGTCCCCATATCAGTGGCGACACTGCTCAGCCGTGCACCCGATTCCTGTGGCCTCCTCCAGTGCCACCACCACCTCCTCCCATACTGCACTCCTGGCCCTGTCCAGGGTGCATCTCTCAAAGTGCCCCAGTATGGGGCCCTACTATGGCCACCAAATTGGCCAGCTCCACCTGGCTCCAAACAGCAGCCCTCCTCCGTGCCATCTCTAAAGCTGGTTGGAGTCAAATGGCACTTGGTAGCACAGTCCGCCATGTGCAGATGCTGTGTGGTACAGCACTGTCATTCCCTATCGTGCTGTCACCAGAGAGCGTTATATCAGTGCACCCATGTGGATGCATGGTGCCTGGGGGCAAAGGTTGGGCACAGGGTTAAGGGTCTCTCATGCACGGACTGCCGCAGCGTGATTGGTACTCAATGTGTGTAGCGTGATTGGGTGCCTGTGTGCCACCTCCTGTAGTGCACCTACGGCACCCTGGTGCCACAGCCACATATATGTGAACAGTGCAGTAGCACCACTGGCACAATGGTGGCTATGTCCTGCATTGCCTCCCATGCACAGCACATCAGCAGCATGGCAGGCATCTGCATCATCACCCCGGCATGTGCCATTCGGTGTATGTGCACATGTCACAGAAATGCGCCCTTGCCTGAGCATCGCTTCAATACAATTGCGCGAAAGCGCAACAGCACGATATTCAGCCGGGCGATGCAAATCAGCTAATCAACCATTCAATGATGCAGATACTGCATTTTCATCCATTTATAATTGTGCCTCGCCTCATTTGCATGTGTGTGTTGCGCTATAAAATGCGACATTGTGCTGGCCATAGTCAGTTATTGCAGTCTATTGTGGTGAGTTGCATGCTGTTAGGGAGTGTGAACTGTGGTGTGTGGGACATGCATGGGACTACACAGTCACAGGTAACACCAGTCATTCTCACAGGATGAATAATGAACGATCGTGAGGTGGAGGAAGAGGAACAGAGATGTGGGAGGAAGAGGAGGCCTAACTTTACAAAGGCAGAAAGAGATGCCCTGTTTGTGGCCTACCTCAACCAGGAGCCGCTGCTCAGCAGATGGCGGGAAACACTTCACAGGCCCATGCTGCTGCATGGGAAGAGGTGGTATGTGCCATCAACCTGCATGGCAGCCACCTGCAGTCTGTGCAGGGGTGCAAAAAGAAGATGGGCATGGACAGGTGGAGGATTAAGGACAAGGTGGCTGCCATCAGGGCAGCATGGTCTGTGACCAGTGGGGACAGCCGGCCGTGGCAATGCCTGACCCCACAAGAAGAGTGGGTTGCTGGCAGAATGCGGTGTTGTGCCATTGAGGGTGTTCCAGGTTGTGGATTCCAGATGGGTGGTAGCCCGTCACTGCATGGTAGGTCCTGGTCTGTCAATGGGGGAGAGGGTAGGGCAGATACATTAATGCTACTGTGTCCCCCTTACAGCTCCTGAGCATCCACATGGGTCAGCGGTGGTGGGCTTGTCCACTGAGGGTGGTACCATGGACATAGTGGAGGCCCATTCACCTCCACAGGCATATGAGGGTCAGGGTGACAGTGGGCCCACCTGGATGTCCAGACTGATGTTGATGGAACAGATGCAGAGGAGGTCCTGCCCATGTCCCAGTGTGCCAGAGTCCATGGATGCCAGCATGCTGAGACTCGGGCTGGTGCCAGATCCATCACTGATGATGATGGAGCTCACTTCATGGACAGTGATACATGTGGGCCACAGGATGGCCACACAGCAGGTGACATCACGGGCATGGCCGTGGGTGGTGCCGCTGAAGAGGCCTGTGTGACATCACAGTCCCAGCCTGTGCCTGTCTACACCACTGCTCACACTGGTGTGTGTCCAGGACAGTGGCTGTGCTGCCACTACAGTGGCACCATTGAGCCCTGAGAGTGGCAGCTGGAGGGTCAGGGTCAGCAGTCGGCCAATGGCCATGGGGGTACAGTGTCAGGGGCGGCGTCAGTGCACCACCAGTGGACTTGCCCAGCCCTGGCCCTGGTGTGCAGCACCCACCCTCAAGGGTGCTGCCCATCAGGCCATGAACACCGTGAATGACAGCATGCCAATCAGGCAGATGACCTCTTAGAAGAGCACACCCACATACTCCAAGAATCAGTTGATCAGCAGGTTTGGCTTGTGATGGCAGTGGATGCACTCAGTGTGGCTCTGCACCATGCAGAGGAGTGGCGAGAGACACCGCCTGCTCCTGGCAGGGATGGACCAGATGCGGGAGGATGTGATGGCTACCATTGACAGGCAGACACAGGCAATCACAGCTGTCATGGCCACAATGGGCACACAGTTATTTGCCCATGCATTGCAGACTCCCACAGTGCAATGTCCACCCCCGCTCCCAGAATTGTGGGACACCCTCCTTGTCGACACTGGGTTCAGCTGTGGGCATCCTGAGCACGCCTGGTACAGGCATGTTCAGTGTGCTGCAGACCCCTGCATGAGCACGGTTGCATCTATGCAGCAGAACCCTGGGGACTGTCTGGTACACCCATGAGGCCAATGGCCAGCTGTCAGTGTGGCTTATTTGGTAGCACATCCGCCTCTTGACCAGAAGGTCATGGGTTCTCGCCTCACACTGGGATGGACTTCTACCTAACAATCACTGGTTTCTGAGTGCAGTATTGGGGGCTGTACTGTTGGGGTGTGCCATCCTTCAGATGAGATGTTAAACCGAGGTCCCTTCTGCCTATCCTGGTGATGTCCTGGTGGGTGTCCAGGTGGAAGTAAAAGAACCCATGGTACTCTTCATAAAGAGCAGGGAACATTCCCGTGTCCTGGCCAGCATTCTCCTTCCCTAAACTGGTTCATGCAATTATCCAGGCTGTGTGTGGGTGATGATGTGCGATATGGCCACCACCACACATTCAGTCACTTCACTACTAGTTCTAGCATTGCTTGTAAAGCACTTTTGGATACTCTGTATGAAAAGCGCATATAAATGCTGATTCTTCTTCTTCTGTCACTGCTGGCAGGTCTCAGCAGGGCCACCCATGCATCCGTGGTGGCCGTGGCACCGTGACATGTGACTGACCTGTCTCCCACCATGGCTACTGTCTGATGCTGCCCTGTGTGCATTGTGTTGTTCAATGTGCAACGATGGGTGGGGTACCCTGCCCTGCATGCACACACATGTTCCATTTGCACACCCTCCCATCTGCTGTCCACTGTGGCATGTGAATGGTGATGCCTGCATTGCACTGTCTGCCACTGTGCAATGGTGCCCAGCATCTGACACCTGCACAATGACAGGCTCTGGGCATGGTGGATTGTGGACAAGTGTGTCGCTAGGGCTGGCGGTTGGGGTCGGTGTTCCTCCACCTTTGTGCATGTCTTGTGAGTGTGTGTGTGACTGCGTGCCGTGTTAGACCTTGCCCATCCCTAACAGTGTGTGTGGTTCCATGCTCAGCCAATTCCTCAACGACATGCACCCCTGGGGTTTGTCCATGTGCATTTGTGGATTGTGCCTTGCCACTGGTGGTTGCACATGGCCCCATGACTTACCTGGGTTGGTTGAAGTGCTCCTCTGTGATGGTGTCCCAGTGCAGCTGTGTCATCTGGATCAGTCCGGGTCCTTCGACCAAGGGGGCTGCCCATCACCATCTTCACCAGTGTACTCATCATCCCCATCGCTGTCCCTCTTTTCACCTGTATGGCTATCCCACAGTCGTGGCCATATTGTGCAGGATGCAACAGGCCACGAATAGCCTGCAGACCTTTGAGGGGCTGTACTGCAGGGCACCACCAGATGTGTCCAGGCAACAGAATGTGCTTTCAGCGCCCAAACACCGGCTTGATGACATTGTGTGTGTGGTGGCATGTGCCTCATTGTAGTGTTGCTGCGATGCAGTCGCGGGCCGCCAGTATGGTGTGAGCAGCCAGGGACAGAGTGGGTATCCACTGTCACCTGTGTGTAGAGGTGGACATTAGTTTGGTGATCAGCCGCCTGACTTGTGCCAGCTAAGCTTAAGACCCATGTCACCTCTGACTATGCCCCTCCCAAGCTCCATGTCTTTCTGTGTGATTTGCATAGTCACCCACTAGGTGGCCGGTGGGGATGTCCTCACCTCAAACCTGTGGCACAGTGTGGACTGGTGTCAGATGAAGGCATCATGTGCTCCCCAGGGTGTGTGGCACAGACATTGATTAAGTGCCCCTGGCATCGCACACCACCGACAGTTGATGCTTGCATACCCCTTCTGATTCATGTGTATGTGGACCCTTCGGGGCCAGGGTGGCATGCGGATGGCCACATGAGTGCAGTCTATTGCCCCAAGCATGCCAGGCATACGTGCTACCCTGTGGAACTTCTGTATGTTTGCTGTGTGCTCCGCTGGTGTGCTGGGGAAATGGATGTACTCCACAGCATGTGGCAGCAGTGCGCTGAGGAATTGGGTGAGGAGGCGTGACACGGCCACTGGGTTATGCCTGTCGTGTCCCCTGTTGGTCTCTGGAAGGTACCCATGGTAAGCAGGCACATGACAGCTGTCACTTTGGTCTCCACTGACAGAGCATGGCTCCATCGTGTGGGTGCCTACATCACATCACTGCACAGCTCACAGAGCTGCCTCAGGATCATCTGGTTCAGGTGGTACCGGCCCACTATCTCAGTATCAGTGTACAGCTTGAAGCTGGAGTGGGCTCAGTACTGCCTGTTGGAGCATACCACTGACAGGCCCTTCCACACCCCTGCCCCCTGCTGCCTGCCTTCTCACCCCCTCATAACTGCCTCCATCTGGATGGTGGCACTGGCCATGTCCCTGGCTTGTGTTACCCCACCCCGGCAGCTGTTTCTCTGTTCCCCGATGTCCTTGCTGCTACTCCCCTGCAGCAGAAACACTTCCCAGTGGCCATACTGCCCACTATCTGTGCCTCAGTGCTGTGTGGCACTTCCCTTTTGTCCTGCACTGCGGCACAGACTCCCACACCTTCTCTGTTCCTGGTGGTTCCAGGTGCTCTGTCCTGCTCCCAGTTTCTGTGTGCCTGTGTGGCTGCCTGCAGTTCACCAACATGTGGCTTCCCAGTAGTGTTCTTGCACTCTCTCTTGTTCCTTTTATTTTGGATCATTTCGCTATCGCAACTTCCATTTGCTCCCCTATTGCGCATGGCACATGTTGTTGAATATCGACTGCACCATTTATGCAGCGGTTCCTCCCTCTTCAGTTGCGCATGCATTCATTATCATTGCACTCTTGCGATTGTGATTTGGGGCGATCTGCCTCCCACTGAATATCGCAGAATGGCGCATTTTGGACTTGCGCTGCACATCCCGTTGCGTATGGCACAACCCTTTGAATATCTGGCCATAGTTTAGAACTACACTGTCACAGAAATACATTAACACATAGTTAATTAATTTAATAGTTATAATATTATAACACCACGCCATTATATTATATTGCATCATATTATATCACTTGATATCATATCATATCATATCATATGTCAACATATCATATTGTATCATATCATATTGTCCTTATATTATATTATATTATATTATATTATATTATATTATATTATATTATATTATTAGTTTAATCACCACTCTGTTACAGGGATAAGTTCACACTGTTAAGCAGAACACTGTAACAGAGATAAATTAACACATCGTTAATGAATTTAATTTCTATGATATTATAACACCACACCATTATATTATATATCATATTATTTAATATCATATATCATATCATATCATATCATATTGTATCATATGCTATCGTATCATAGCATATCATCACATGACATACATGACATCACATCATATCTATATATTATATTATATTATATTATAGTACTCACCACACCATAATAGCTAATTTCACACAGTTAAGACAACATTGTAACAGCGAGCATTTAACTCTTTGTTTAGAACTACACTACAAAAAGACAATTTAAGCATTGTTTTAGAACATTTAACACATTAGTTAGTGCCACACAGTCAAAGAGATAATGTAACTACATTTAAGCACCTCACTATTACAGAGATAATTCAACACACGGTTCAGCACCACATTTTCAGAGAGATACATTAACACATGTTATAATATTATAACACCACATGGTTATTATATTATATTACATCATATCATCTAATCTCATGTCATCTCATGTAATATCATATCATATCATGTCACATCAAATCACATCTTATAATATCATAGCACATATTATATTATATTATATTGTATTATAATATATTATATTGTATTGTATGGTGTGGTGTAATAATGTTGTAACTATTATATTAAATAACCATGTATTAATTAATCTCTGTGAATGTGTGGTGCTAAACTATGTATTCAATAATTTCAACCTGGATTAAATTGTCTCTCTTGCAGTGTCGTTCATATCTATGAGTTCAATGCTGTCTGTTACAGTGCCGTGATTAATTGTGTGAATTATCCCTGTTACAAAATGGTGGTATAATATATAACTATAATGTAATATAATTTAAGATGATATAGTATGATATGATATATATAATGATATGATAAGATGTGATGTGATATGATATGATTTAATATAATATAATTTAATTGTGTGGTGTTATAACATTAGAACTATAAAATTAATTAATGATGTGTTAATGTATCTCTTCGACAGTGTTGTCCTGAACTGTGTGCCAAGTTATCTCTGTAACAGTGAGGTATAAATGTGTTACATTATCTCTTTAACACTGTGGCACTAATTAATGTGTTACATTTTCTCAAACATTGGTTAAATTATCTTTCTTGTAGTGTAGTTCTAAACAATGAATTAAATGCTCTCTGTTCAAACATGTACTTAACTGTGTGAAATTGTCAATTATGGAGTGGTGCTTACTATAATGTAATAATACAATATAATATAATATAATATAATATAATATAATATAATATAATATAATATAGTACAGTATATCATATGTGACATGATATAGTGATATGATATAATATATAATACAATGGTGTGGTGTAATATTGTAACTATTAAATTGCTTAACTATGTGTTCATTTATCTCTATGACAGTGTGGTGATTAAATGTGTTACAGTAGCTCTGTGACAATGTGGTAATCATTTATGTGTAAATGTTCTCAAATATAGGTAAAATTGTTTCTGTTGCAGTGTGTTTCTAAACAAAGATTTCAATGTTCTGTTACAGTGTGCTAAACTGTATGAAATTATCCCTGTAAATGAGGGGTGATAAATATAATATAATATAATATAATATAATATAATATAATATAATATAATATAATATAATGTAATATAATATAATATATTGTAAATGTAATGTGAAGTGATATGATATGAAGCAATATGATACAAAATATGATATAATATAACATACTATATTATAATATAATGTGATATGATATAATTTTGTGGTGTTGTGTAGTATAACTATTAAATTAATTAACTTAGTGTTCATTTATCTATGGACAGTGTGGTGCTAAACTATGTATTCAATCATCTAAAACATGAATTAAATTGTCTCCGTTGCAGTCATGTTCATAACAATCAGTTCAATGCCCTCTGTTTTAGTGTTTAACTGAGTGAAATTATCCCTGTTACGTAAGAGGTGATTAATATAATATAATATAATACAATATAATATAATTCATACAATACAGTATAATATATTATAATATAATTATGGCATTATAATATTATAACTATTAAATTACCTATGTGTTAATACATCTCTGTGAGGGTGTGGTGCTGAACTATGTATACAATTATCTCTGTAACAGTGTGGTGGATAAATTTTCTCATTTTCTCAATCATGTGTTAGACTGTCTCTGTTGCAATGTGGTTCAATACAATGAGTTAAATGCGCTCTGTTACAGTGTTGTGATTATCTGTGTCAAATTATCTCTGTTATGGCATAATATAAATATAACATAACATAATATAATGTATTGTGATGATGTGATGTGATATGATATGATATGATATGATATGATATGATATGATATGATATAATATAATGAAATGTAATGTAATGCAATGTAATATAACATAATATAATACAAATCAATATAATGCAATACCATATATTATATGATAAGTTATAATATAATATAATATAATATGATATGTTATAATATATTTGTGTTGTGTAATAATATTATAACTAGTAAATTAATTAACCATGTGTTAATTTATCTCTGTGCAGTGTGGTGTTAAACTATGTATTCAATCATTTCAAACATGGAAGAAATTGTCTCTGTTGCAGTCTGATTCTTAACAATGAGTTCAATGCCCTCTGTTTCAGTGCTGTGGTCAATTGTGTGAATTCACCTCTGTTACAAAGAGGTAATTAATATAATATACAATAGAAAATAATACAATATAATATAATATTATAATGATGTGGTGTTATAATATTATAACTATTAATTTAATAAACTATGTGTTAATGGGTCTCTGTGACAGTGTAGTGCTAAAACTATGTGTTGAAATATCTGTGCTATACTGTGGTGCTGAACTATGTGTTAAATTATATTTGTAATAGTGCGTGGTTAAATGTGTTACATTATCTCTGTGACAGTGTGGCACTAATTAATGTGTTACATTTTATCAAACATGGGATAAATTGTCTGTTGCAACGTGGTTCTATACAATGAGATAAATGCTCTCTGTTACAGTGTTGTGCTTATCTGTGAGAAATTATCTCGGTTACTGCATGGTGATAAATATAATATAATATAATATAATATAATATAATATAATATAATATAATATAATATAATGTAGAATAGTATATCCTAGAATAGTATATGATAAGATATGATATGATGATATGATATGCTGTTGTATGATATATGTTATGATATGATATAATATGATATAAAATAATTTATTATATTAGGATATGACATGATATAATATAATATAATATAATATAATATAATATAATGTAATGTAACATAACGAATGTAATGTAACGTAACGAACTAACATAACATAACTTAACATAACATAACATAACATAATATAATACCATACAATTTGATGAAATGTAATGTAATATAACATAATACAATACAATACTAGGTATTATGTTACAAGATATAATATAATATAATATAATATAATATAATATAATATAATATAATATAATATAATATAATATAATATAATATAATATAATATAATAGTGTGGTGTTATACTATTATAAATATTACATTAATAACCTATGTGTTATTTTATCTCTGTGAAAGTGTGTTGCTAAAGTATGTGTAAAATATGTCTGCAATAGTGTGGTGCTTTAACCATGTATTAAATTACCTCAAACATGGCTAAAATTGTATCTCTAATAATTTGGTGTAAACAATGAGTTAAATGCTCTTTTACAGTGTTGTGCTTAACTGTGTGACGTTATCCCTGTTACTGAGTGGTGATTAATAATATAATATAATATAATATAATATAATATAATATAATATAATATAAATATAATATAATATAATATAATATAATATAATATAATGGTGTGGTAATTTTACTATTAAATTAATGAACTATGTGTAAATTTGTCTCTGTGACAGCGTGTGCTAAAATATGTTACATTATCTCTGTAACAGTGTGGTCCTGATTTATGTGTCAAAATTATCTCTAACATGGGACAAATTTCTCTGTTTCAGTGCTGTTCAAATAATGAGTTCAATGCTCTCTTTACAGTGCTGTGCTTAATTTGTGACATTGTTCTGGATTCCCTTTTCCCTCACAAAAGACAGAGACCATTGTTAGTTGTTGTGCTCAGATTGGCAATTAATTTATTTATATTCATATTTCCATATTCCATTTCCATTTCTTTATTATCATATTTTCAAAATTTTGTTTATTTCCATCCATATATCAATCTCTGATTATCCCTCCCCAGGTAAATACCTGGGTGCCTTCTTCTCTTTTTTGTTAGGTAACGGTGAAAATTGAAACCGCTTTCTCCTTCATCTTCTTCCTCTTCTTGTGTTATTCCTTTTTTCTTCCTCCCCCTTATCCCCACTAGCCAGTCTCCAGCTTGAGTTGGATGTCTGGCTTCCCCATACTTAGGGTACCATTCTTCCTTACCTCAGGGAAGATCCTTTTATCCTTTCCTTCTTTCCTCTATTTTATTTCCCTGTTTTTGCATGTTTCCTCCATGCTTCTATAAAGCCCATTGTTTCTGTATTGAACATGTCTATGGCTAGAGTCCGACAGGTGCACACCGTCTGACCTGTAGAAGTCTTCTACCCATTCTTCTACCCCTCAATATCACCTGTCCTCCCATCTGCTTTACCAATGTCCCAACCCTCCTATTCATTTTTTTCTGGCCCTCTCCACTGCTCTGTGGCTGTGCTCCTGCCTCCAAACCCTCCTTGATATCATATCTGACCAGCTAAGGCACACCTGAGGCCACCACTGTCATATTGCCCAGATCTCTTTTTATTTGTAAGTATGTGTCTACCCATGTCTGGCCTGCAAAGTCCTTACCCCTAGATGTATAATAATTAGATCTGGACTGGGCCACTGTCCCTGAGTTCTTTCAAGGTGGAAAGCAGCAGCTGTGCCCATCTCATCCCCCATGCCATGCCAGACTAACCTACACTGTTTCACATCTTTGTACATCTGCTTCCCCAGCCTTCTTCTCTGCTCTTTTCCCAGCCCAATAAATATAGGAATGGCTGCAGATCCAGACTTCCGTGATCCTCCCTCTACCTATGGGATTCAAGCAAAATTCATTATTTTACACATGTTCTTAGTGTCATCTCCATATTCTACCCTCATTTTGTCCTCCCAGCCCTTAAACAGTTCTTGCCCCCACAGCTCTGCAGTTCACGCCAGGAGCATCCACCTTCAAGTTTTTTTTATATATTTTTTTACTTCAGTGCTCTAGTGTATCTTTTATAACTGGCCAATCGCCAGCGTCCCTTTCCAATATCCCATTCACCATCTCTCCCACTGCTGCCCATTGTGAGGCAGCCCCAATCCCAAGGAATGGGATGAATAATTAGCGGGTCTTCCCCATGAATTGCATGCCCTTTTTGAGTAATGCTGTGACTTGGTAGCCGTGACCCTTCTTCCATCACCATGTACAAATAATTTCCAGTCCTGTTCCCATGCTCTGTGGTGAAAGCCCACAGAGCCTGTACGGCATATTGCACCCTCTGCTTGCCCTTTCAGTGTCACTATGCAACCTTGCCCTTTTGATCCATTTTGACCTCTAATCTTGATCCATATCTCTGTCACCCCCAGCTTATATCTTCCCATTCTAACCCCCTTCCTTGTCTTCTCTCCCATGGCCTACCACCTCGCTCACCTCATGGCCCCTGTGAACATAACCACATAAATTGTGTGAAATAGCTGGGCCTCGGCTTTGATCTGCATATTGCCGAAGCATGTCCTTCAGCTTTAGTTAGCCACTGCTCCCTATAGGTCTTCTATTATCTGCTAAGCCCTGTTTCAACCTGCTCCATCCTTGCATCATTCTTCTGATAAGTAATGATTTTGTCAGGTCCTTCCACCCTTTTAGACTGCAGATAATGCTAATCCTGCCAAATAAACTCCCATTGTGGTGTGGGCTGTGCCTTTCTGCCACTGCTCCACGGTGAACATTCCCAACTGTTCCTCAGTGAGTGGCCTACTTACCTCCATCTGGTGCTCCTCCTGAATGTTTGAAACACTTGTCAGGCTCCCATCATAGGCCCTCAGAGTCTGAGGTGCCCATGAGCTGTGAAACAACAGTTCTGCTCCTTCTTGCCAATGTCCCAGATGTTCATTGGTATGGGTGTTTTTGTTCTTCCACTGCCAGTGCCAGCCTCTGAAAACGGTCCAGCTGCAGACGGGAAAGGCTGTCAGCCAGGGTATGTGTACCCTTCTATGTGTTGTGCTCTGAATGACATGTTCAGCTGCAAAGCCCTTAAAACTAATAGTCGTAATACCTGCATGACTGTGTTTGACCTGGCTCCCCTGTTGTTCAGAACATCCACCACTGCTCTGTTGTCACACCAAAATGTCACTTTCTGATCCCTAATTCCTCCCCCAGACCAAGGTACACACCCATATGGGCATGATCTCTAGTAATTTTATATCTCTCACTTTCCCATCTCTCACCCAACTGGCAGGCCAGGGTTCTGCAAACCATCTACCCCTCAGGTAACCCCCATTCCTAGCCCCAGTGGCATCTGTGTAGAGGTCGAGGACTGTGTTGTATAGCCACTCCTCTTGCCAGAAAGTGCACCCATTGTATTCCTTAAGGAATTCTTCCCAGATTTTAAAATCCTCCCTAACGCCTTGCGTCAGGTCCACCCAGTGATGTGGTCTGGTGACCCCTGCTGTAGCCCTGGTTAACCTCTTCGTGAATGCCCTTCCTGGTCCGATGGCCCTGCATGCAAAGTTCAAGTGCCCTAGTACCTGCTGCACCAGCTTCAGTTGTACCCATCTCCTGCTGGTGTGTACTTGGATTAGCTCCTTCAGTTTACTTACTTTTTGTCCGTAGTCTAAATACTTCATTTGGGGCATCTATCTCAATCCCCAGAAACTTCCATAATCCTGCTGGGCCCTCTGTTTTTCTGGTGCCAGTGGGACCCCTAGCTCTCGCACAATTCTGAAACTTACCCAGCATCCTTTGTCATCTCTTTTCCTACCGATGAAAAGAAAATCATCCAGATAATGGATGACCATCTTATAACCAGTTTTTTCCTGGAATATCCACTGCAAGCAGGTGCTGAACACCTTTCAAATGTAGCACATGCTATGGAACAGCCCATTGGCATTGCTTTGTCAAAATAATACTGTCCCCCATTTTTAAAGCCCAATAGATCCCAGTCTTCTCTCCTAACGAAGCAGTCTGAAACGACTCAATGTCCTTTTTGCCATCCATGCATCCTCTGTGGCCTGGATTATCCGACTGCATCCTCTAGTGTCGCATGTCCTTACTTGGTCCTCACTGATGAAATCATTCACTGACCCTCCGATAGGACAGGTGGTGGATCACCCTGTACTCCCCTCTTGTTTCTTGGGTACCAAACCCAATGGTGAAATCTGCATGTTCAGCAATGGGGGCATTAAATGGGCCCTCTACCCTACCTGCTGCCTTTTCTTTCTTATCTTCTGTCTTAGCATCTCTTCCTTTCTTTTACTGACCCCAGGTTGCTTGCTTCCCTCGCTTGCCTGGGCCCCCTACACTGCAGTGAAAACCTGTGTTAAAACCCCTTATAATCATATCCTGCACGCTCATGTCTGGATATCTGTCCAGGCAAACTGTTCATGCCTTCAAGTTGATGGGGTTCTGGCCATCCCAAACTGTTACCTGTTGTGCCCCCACCACTCCTCCCGGACAAGTCCTCTCCCATTTTGCCCAACCTTTCTTCTCTCAGTGGCTCTGACCCCTCTATTCGTTCCCCTACCTCACCCTCCCTGTTCCTATGTTTGCCCTTTAAACCCTGGACCATCTCAAAAACTGTTGACCTGATCCATGACCCCGTGCCCTTGTGCCCCTGGGCCCATGTCATTCTATATTTGTTTGCTGGGTGCCCTCCCTGGGTGGAACAAGCATGGAACATTGAGGCCATGAGCAAAAGGCCTGTTGTAAGCCCAGCAACATCTCTGGGCGTGAACTCCTTTTGCCCCACTCACCTTCAGGTGTGGACTGATCTGTTACGTAATCCATCCACAAATCTATCTGCTTGGTGTCCCATCTAACGTCCCCAAATGTTGCCATTCTCTGCGAAAAATTCATCATAGTATAATACCCCACCGCCCTTTGCTTTTGCTCTCCATATTATCAAAGAATAAGTGATGAGCAGGATGCCTAGCTCTGGCCTTTTTCCAGGATGATGGCTGAGAAAGTGGCAATGCCTAGGAACCACCCATACCCAGTCTTCCCTTTTGTGAACTTGTCGTCCCTTTTTTCCTAAAGCACTATAGCTGCTGCCATCTCACTCTTACCTATGCCCTCAGCTTCCTCATACTTGGCTGCCACCTCCTGGCTCACCAAAGTGAATATATCCACATATTCCCCTTTCCATATCTTTTCTTTGTGGCCAGTAGCACATGCTCGCCTATCCTCATCCCAGGCGCACCTATCTCCCTTGTACCTTTCCTTCTCTCTCTCCGCCTCCCTTCCTTCTTTTCTGGCACCTCTTTCTCCATCCTAATCTCTGCCAGAGCTGATTCCATCTGCCCTAGACCTTCTGTCCTCCAGCCTGCCACAATTTGCCCTATATAGTCTTTTATACTGTCACCCACTGCACTGGATGTGTTACCTGTAACCTTGTCTGGGCTGTGCTGCCTGTAATCTTCCAAGGGTCCCCTTGTTTCTCCCTGCAGTTGAGGAGGAGGGTGAGCTACTAGGGTTTGCTGAGGGAACTACATGCTCTGGGAATTGTGTCCGGGTCCAGCCAGGGAGATCCCACCTTGATCGGGGGTACCAGTGTCACCAGGTCCATAGGCTGCAGGGGTACTGGATCCAACCACCTTGGCGGGCCCCACTACCACCGGTGGTACCCTAGTGGGACTACGTGGCCCTTTCAGTGATCTTTTCCCCATGCCACCTTTTCCCGTGCCCGCTTTTCTCTTCTTCCTGGGTCTCCTGGTTCCTCCCCTCCACCAGTTCACACATTCTGTTGGCCTTTTCTGCCATTTCAATGATAGCCCTGTAAGCCTCTTCCTTTGATGGTCTGCTCTTCTTTGGTGCCATGTCCTTCTTTTCTTTGCTCTGTGAAGACAAGTACAGGAAAAGAAAACAGGGTTATTGTATATATACTCCTCTGTCTCTCACACCACATGCCCACATAAACCAACCAGGCCACCAATAAGGTCCCCATCCTGCTTGTCAGGTCACCAGGTCCTCTGGTTGCTCCCTGCCATGCCCGTTGTGAGAAAACCCGACACCTCGTTGCGCGCCCCCTCTTTTTGTCTCTTATCAGCCCCTTAGCCCTTCTGGTGTGCTCCCCTAATGCCCTTCCTTTCTTTTTAGCACCCCTTTGTTGGTCGCTGTCTCTACCCCCATCATTCCCCTTTGCATCTATTCCAGCACCTCCCCTTGTTATAATTATTTATTATTATACTCCCTTTTTTGACTCATACCTCTAGCAGCATCCTGCTGCTGTCCCTTGGAACGCTGCATCGTGTTCGGCCTTCCCATAAGCTTCCTCCTGAGAGCTGCTGTAATTTTATTTTTGGCCTCCCCACCTGCCTGGGTGGACCAAGGCGCCCACAGTCAGCATCCCCAGCATAGGAAGTGGTGGCACCACGTGGTCTGAAAATTGGACACCTACCCCCTTATTCATGCCTTTGCCATCCTCTATTCTCTCACAGCCCAATCCCAAAAAGGAGAAAGGGCCAAAAACACAGCAAGCAGCCTCACTAAAAGTGAGGGCACTGCTTCCCATTCGACCACCTTGTGGTGTGTGACATCACCCATGAGATCCAGGGTCGCACCTCTCTCCTCCTGCTCCAAGCCTCTCCCAGGCCCTTGCTCTCCCCAGTATGCCTCAAAAAGGGCACCAAAATGTGAAAACAGCCCGAGCACCTGGAAACAGCATTAACCCGAAACCTTCCCGTGGAGTGTGACATCACGCCACATGGTCCCATGTCGCGCTGTTCTCCCTTGTTTCTAGCCTTTTCCCAGGCCTACTATCCACACTTAAGTAAAGAAAACAGGCCTCACACAACCCCAAGCCCCCAAAGGTTATCCTTCAAGATCAAACCCTGGACTTTAGCATGATGACCAGCTTACTATGTCACTAGCTCTAGCTAGCAACAAGCCCAGGAAAGTGCCTGTCCATAAACCCCACATAGCATGTGACATCATGCCACATCGGTCCATGCATCAGTGCCTCTTCCAGGCCTTACCATCCAACCCTAGGCCACCAACGTGACCACAACACAGCCACCAGAGCCCAAAACAAGGAAAAAGGGTTTTACTGCCCCCACACAGCATGGACGTCACGCCACGTGGTCCCAGATCGTGCTCACTCCTCCAGCTTCAAGGCCTCTTCCAGGCCTTCTATTCTTAATGGGCAACACAAACAGCCACCCAGAGCCACAATATCCTGAAAATCAAGGCCAGTGTTTTCCAGCAATCCCACATGGCTGTGTGACATCATGCCACATGGTCCATGCCCCAGGGCCTCTTCCAGGCCTACCAATTCAGCCTCCAGGCAACCAACAAGACCACAAAACAGCCACCAGAGATTAAAACAGGAAAAGAGGTTTTCACAACCCCCACGTGGTGTGTGACATCACGCCACGTGGTCCCAGGATCATGCTCACTTCCCCAGCTTCAAGGCCTCTTCCAGGCCTACTGTTCTTACCAGGCAGCCGCCAAAGGGGGAACAAACTGACACAGAAAACTGGGAAGCCAAGGAAAGGCTTTTCTCACCCTCTCAATGCGGCGTGTGGCATCGCGCCATGCGGTCCCGGCTCACTCTCTCTTCTCTGTCTCAGAGGCTCTTCCAGGCCTACCAACACTTGCTGGCCAGCAAAACCAGGCCCCAAAACCACAAAGCATCAAAAACAAGCAAAGGCTTTACCACAAAACCACCACACAGTGTTGTTGCCCCACCTGGGCCTAGCTCACTCTCTCATCCACACTCTGACTCCCATCACTACTCAGGGCCCCCATATTTGCTCAGTTATATACTGTAACATATTCAGTCTTAATGCTGTATATATTATTCCTCCCTTCACTTTTTTAAAAACACTTCACATCTCGTCCTGCAAATCAATTGCTTGCTTCCTTACCTCTCTCCAGGTGAACAAACCTCAAAGAATTTGCCAATCTGACATGCTGCAGTTGATTTAGATCAAAACTCCAGCAGAAAGTGGTTGAGGCCCCCTTCTGCTGTCCCTTATATACCTCCCTTCGCCCCTCCCTTCCTGTTACCTGCCCATTGTTGTCCCTTAGCCCCTCCCTTCCTTCCTCCCTCCTTCTGAGCACAACCATTCTATGTAGGAGGAAGGGGTGCACCAGGACAACCTGGTCTGCCCCTTAAAGGGCAAACTCCATTATCCCTGTTTCAGAGTGGTGATTAATATAATATAATGTAATATAATATAATATAATATAATGTAATATAATATAATATAATATAATATAATATAATATAATATAATATAATATAATATAATATAATATAATATAATATAATATAATTACAATTTATCCTTCCAGGGTGTGGGTACACTGGAGGATTTACCACGGCTGGTGTGATTCGGTCACGAGGCGCAGTGTACCCACACCCTGGAGGAATACATTTTATTATACAATGGTAAATGTTTTTTTAATTTTTAACTATGTTCTAACTAACTGAGGTGCCTACACTTAGAAAGGAGATAATTTTGTAAACAATTTACCACGCTGTTTTTAGCGAACTGGCGACGGGACAAATCGCGGCAGTTTCATCTGAAGTGAAAGCGACCGGATTAGCACGGTATAAGGTTGGCTGGCACTTCTTCCAGTGGTACACTGGAGGATTTATCACGGTGGTAATTGTGCCAGCCAACCAATCAGGATGCAGGATTTGGCACATCAGATTTACCACATTGTATAATATAATATAATATAATATAATATAATATAATATAATATAATATAATGTTGTGGTGTTACAATTTTATTAGTAAATTAATTAGGTATGTGTTAATTTATCTCTGTGACACTAAGGTCATAAACTACATGTTAAGATATCTCTGTAACAGTGTGGTGAAGAAATGGGTTACATTATCTTTGTGATAGTGTGGTGCTGAACTATGTGTTAAATTATCTCAAACAGGGGTCAAAGTGTCTCTCTTTTTGGTTCTAAATAGCAAGTTAAATGCTCTCTGTTAGAGTGTTATGCTTAACTGTGTGAAATTGTCTTTGTTTCTGTTTGGGAATGTAATATAATATAACATAACATAACATAATACAATATAATATAATGGTGTGGTGTTATTACATTAAAACTATTAAATTAATTAACTATGTGTTACATTATCTCTGTAACAGTGTGGTCCTAATTTATGTGTTAAATTATGTCAAGTATAGTTTAAATTGTCGCCCTTGTAGTGTGTTTCTAAACAATTAGTTCAATGCCCTCTGTTACAGTGTAGTGCTTAACTCTGGAAATGATCCCTGTTATGGAGCGGTGTTAGTATAATATATCAAATTATATCATATAATATGATATAATATCATATCATATAATATAATATCGTATGCTAGCCGGACCACGGCGCGGCGGTTAGTTCCGCTTGCGACACTGGCGACCTGGGTTCGGAATGAGCTCAGGTCGTCGGAGGGTCGGGCTGGGGGAGAAGGATCGAGTGTCCCATGACTGCTCTCCTTCTCCGGGGAGGGGTGTGGGATGTCGCTGATGCATGGGGACACCTGGTGGAGGCCAGGAGTACCTCAGAATACAGGACAGAAAGGTTTCCAAAGGGCGGATGGATGCTGCCATCATTGTATGTTCCCACCCCTCTAAGGGAGAAAATCTCACCCGCCTCTCGCTGCCTAAATGATGCCCACCTCGAGCTGCTATCAGCTCCCAGGCTGACTCCTGCCCTATTCATGGCACCCAAAAGGGATGGGTGCCACGTCTCGCCCTGGGGGGTAATCCAGGGTCCCAGGAGTAGCTCATGTGGGAAGCCGCAGTCCGAGAGATCCGTGACCGGGTGGATGACCGGTGGAGAGGAAGGGTGCAAAAAGCATAATTAAAACAAAAATAATATCGTATGCTATAACATATGGCATGATATGATAATCTGTGATGTGATATGATATATGATAAGATATTATATGATAGAATATGATATGATATTTTATATTATAATGTAATATAATATAATGGTGTGGTGCTATAATATCATAACTATTAAATTATGTGTTAATTTATCTCTGTGACAGTGTTGTGCTGAACTATGTGTTAAAATATATGTGTGATACTGTGGTACTGTGCTATGTTTTAAGCTAGCTCTGTAACAGTGTTGTGCTTAAATGTGTTACATTATCTCTCTGACAGTGTGGCATTAATTAGTGTGGTCAATTTTCTCAAACTTGTGTTAAATTGTCTCTTTTGCAGCGTGGTTCTAAACAATGAGTTAAATGCCCTCTATTATAGAGTTTTGATTACCTGTCTTACATTTTCTCTGTTATTGTGTGGTTATTCATAATAAATTTAGGTTGCCCACTTTTGGATCCTCTCTAGGAGTGTAATGTCCATTTTTAAATGTAGTCTCCAAACTGCACACAATACTCGAGGTGTGTCCTATCCAAGCAGTTGTTCAATGGAAGGCTCACCTCTGCTTTTCTGGGGGTAATCCCCATGGCTGATGCATTTCAGCATCATAATGTAATATAAATATAATATATATGATATAATATAATATAATATAATATAATATAATATAATATAATATAATATAATATAATATAATATAATATAATATAATATAATATAATATAATATAACAATATAATGTAATATAATATAATGGTGTTACTATATTATAGCTATTAAATTAATTAACTATATGCCAATTTATCTCTGTGACAGTGTGTTGAAAAACTATGTGTTAAATCATCTCAAACTTGATTTAAATTGTCTCTGTTGTAGGTGGTTCTAAATAATGTGTTATATGCTCTTTTTACAGTGTTGTGCTTAACTGTGTGAAATTATACCTGTTGTGAAGTGGTGATGAATATAATATAATGTAATATAATATAATATGACATGACAAGTTATGATGTGATTTGATGTGATGTGATGTGATATAGAAACATAGAAGTTGACGCAGATAAGGACCGTAAGGCCCATCCAGTCTGCCCATTTCTTTTCTACTTTATAAATGTGCCATCAGCCTTTGCTCTGTCAGTGGCCTATCTATTCATACTCATCTGTATTGCTTCCTTATGCCTATCCATGCCTGTTTGAATCCCTGCACTGTATTCATAGCCACCACTTCCTGAGGTTCCATGCATTAACCACCTTTCTGTGAAAAAGAATTTCCTCATATTTCCCTTAATCGGCCTCCTCTAATCTCATGCTGTGTCCTCTTGTCCTGCTATTTTTTTATATTTAAACATGTTAGACTTTTCACCTTGTTAATGCTCTTAAGGTGTTTGAGTGTCTCGACCACATCACCTCTCTCCCTCCTTTGCTCAAGGGTATACATATTGAGCTCTGTTAATCTGTCCTCAAATGTCTTCTGATGCAGTCTCTGCCCATTTGGTTGCCCTTCTCTGCACTGCCTCAATGTTGTTACTGTCCTTGTGAAGGTGTGGCCTCCAGTACTGCATGCAGTACTCCAGATGGGGACTAACCAGTGTATTGTAAAGTGGTATTATTACCTCTTACGACTTGTGATACCCCTACTAATATACTGTAACATCCCCTAGCCTTCTCTACTGCTTTAGAAGTCTGCTTGGATGATTTCAGGTCTTCGTGATGATGATGCCGAAGTCTCTTTCTTCCTTTGTGACTGTCAGCAACTCCCTCCCAGCCTATAGGTTGCTTCAGGGTTTCTCTTCCCTATGTGCATGATCTTGTACTTCTTTGCAATAAATCCCAGTTGCCACTCTTTCTGACCATTTTGCTAGATTATCCAGATATCTTCTCATTTTGCCCACTCCATCTGGATCATCTGCTCTGTTGCAGATCTTGGTTTCACAGTGTGGTGATGAACTATGTATTAAATTATCTCCATCATGGGTTAAATTGTCTCTGTTGTAGTAAGGTTCTAAAGAATGAGTTAAATGCTCGCTGTTACAGTGTCGTGCTTAACTGTCTGAAATTAGTTACAGAGTGGTAATTAATATAATCTTTGTGTAATAACTATGTGTTGAAATAACTGTGCTTATACTGTGGTACTGAACTATGTGTTAAATAATTATTAACTGTATTAAATTATTATTAACTGTTGTGAACCACACTGCAATGGAGACAATTCAACCCATGTTTGAGATAATTTAACACAAAGATTAGCACCACACAGTCACAGATAATGCAACACACAGTTCAGCGCCACACTATCAGATAGATATTTCCAAAGTTATTTTAACACTCCATTGTTACAGAGATAAATTACCATATAGCTAATTAATTGTTTTAATATTATCATATCATATCATCTACTCTCATCTCATATCTTATCAAATCACATCACATCACATCTTATCATATCATATAACATGATATGGTATGAAATTATATTATATGATATAATATTACATTACATTAAAGTATATTATATTATATTATTACATTATAGTAAGCACCACTCTGTAACTGACAATTTCATGCAGTTAAGCACAAGATTTTAACAGAGAGCAGTTAACTCATTGTTTAGAACTACACTACAAGAAAGTCAATTTAACCAATGTTTGAGAACATTTAACACATTAGTTAGTGCCACAGTATCACAGAGATAATGTAACACATTTAAGCACCTCACTGTTACAGAGATAATTTAACACAAGGTTCAGGACCACACTGTCAAAGAGATACATTAACACATAGATAATTAATTTACTAGTTATAATATTACAGCACCACATGATTATATCATGTTATATTACATTATATCATCCCATCTCATATATCATATCATACATCATATTATATTATATTATATTACAGTACTCACCACTTCATAACAGATCATTTCACACAGTTAAGCACATTGTAACAGAGAGCTTTTAACTCTTTGTTAAGTACTACTTACAAGATAATTTTACCAATGTTTTAGAAAATTAGCACATTAATTAGTGCCATACTGTCACAGAGATACATTAACACATCAATTAATTTTATAGTTATAATGTTATAACACCACATGATTAAATTATATTAAATCATATCACATCACATCACTTCTTATCATATCATTATATATATCATATCATACTATATCATATTATATTACATTATGTTATATAATTATCATCACTTTGTAACAGGGATAGTTTCACACAATTAATCATGGCACTGTAAAGACAGCATTGAACTCATAGATATGAAACACACTGCAACAGAGACAATTTAATCCATGTTTCAAATTATTGAATACATAGTTTAGAACCACACATTCAAGAGATAAATTAATACATAGTAATACAATAGTTATAATATTATTACACCACACCACTATATTATATTATATTATATTATATTATATTATATTATATTATATTATATTATATTATATTATATTATATTATATTATATTATGTTATATTATATCATAATATATGGTATTGTATTGTATTTTATTATGTTATATTATATTACATTACATTACTTTGTATTGTATTGTATTATATAACATTACATTACTTTTGTATTGTATTGTATTGCATTGAATGGTATCATATTATACTATATTATATTATATTACATTATATTATATTATATTAATCACCACTCCTTTGCAGGGATACTTTCACACAGTTAAGCACAGTGTATCAGCTGAGCATTTAACTCATTGTTTAGAACTACTCTAAAGGAAAGACAATTTAACCATTGTTTGATAAAATTTAACACATTTGTTAGTGCCACACTGTCAAGAGATAATGTAACACATTTAAGCATCTCACTATTACAGAGATAATTTAGCACACAGTTCAGCACCACATTTTCACAGAGATACATTAACACATAGATAATTAATGTAATAGTTATAATATTATAACACCACATGATTATATTTTATTATATTACATCATATCATCTAATCCCATCTCATATCACATCAGATCACATCTTATCATATCATAACATTATATTTATATTATATTATATTATATTATATTATATTATATTATATTATATTATATTATTACATTAAACACCACTTCATAACAGGTAGAGTTTCACAGCGTTAAGTACAACATTGTAATAGAGAGCATTTTACTCACTGTTAAGAAAGACACAGCAAGTGAGATAATTTAACTGAAGTTTAAGATGAAGAAGAAGAAGAAGAAGAATCTGTATTTATATAGCACTTTTCATACATCCAAAGTGCTTTTACAAGCAATGCTAGACTGGTAGTGAAGTGACTGAATGTGTGGTGGCGGCCATATCGCACATCATCACCTACACACAGCCTGGGTAATTGCATGAACCGGTTTATGGGAAGGGAATGTTGGCCAGGACACGGGAATGTTCCCTACTCTTTGCGAAGAGTGCCCTGGGTTCTTTACTTCCACCTGGACACCCACCAGGATGGGCAGAAGGGACCTCGGTTTAACGTCTCATCTGAAGGATGGCACACCCTGCAGTACAGCACCCCCAATACTGCACTCAGATGCCAGCGATTTTTAGGTGCAAGTCCAATCCCGTGTGGGATGAGAACCCACGACCTTCTGGTCCAGAGGCGGATGTGCTACCAACTGAGCCACGCTGACACCCTAAGATGATGGAATATATATCTAGTTTAGCACCACACTGTCAGAGAGAAAAATTAACACAGTTAATTAGTTTAATAGTTATACTATTACAACACAAGACGATTATATTATATTATATTATATTATATTATATTATATTATATTATCTTTTATCACCTCACTGTAACAGAGATAATGTCACACAGGTAAGCACAACACTGTAACAGAGAGCATTTATCTCCTTGTTTAGAACCACACTGCAGCAGAGACTATTTTACCCATATTTGAGAAGATTTAAAACAATTAATTAGCACCACACTGTCAACAAGAAAATGAAAAACCTTTAAATATTACACTGTTACTGAGATAATTTGACACAAAGTTTATTACCACACTGTAACAAAGACACATTATCACATAGTTAATTAATTAAATTATAATTTTATAACAGCACACCTTTGTATTATATTATACTACATCATATCATATTACATCATATCATTTCATACCATATCATATCATATCATCACATCACATCTTATTATATCATATCATACTATATCACATTATATTATGCTGCATTATATTATATCATGTTACATCATATTATGGTAGTACGGCCACTACAGGAGTGTTCCGGTGCAGGGGAGTAGCAAGAAAGTAGATGGGGAACACAGAAACAGCTGCCATGGTGGGGTAACACAAGCCAGGGACAGGGCCAGTGCCACCATCCTGATGGAGAGCAGTTATGAGGGGATGAGAAGAGAGGCAGCAGGGAGGCACAGCTATGGAAGGGCCCTGTCGGCAGTATGCCCCAACAGGTAGTACCAAGCCCACACCAGCTTCGAACTGTACACTGATACTGAGATCATGGGCTGGTACCGCCTGAATTGGGCCATCCTGGGTGGCTCTGTGAGCTGTGCAGTGATGTGATGCAGGCACCCACGACAGAGCCATGCTCTGTCAGTGGAGACCTAGTGACAGCTGTCATGTGCCTGCTCACCACGGGTCCAACAGGGGACACGACAGGCATAACCCAGTCGGCCGCATCACGCCTCCTCACCCAATTCCTCAGTGCACTGCTGCCACATGCTGCAGAGTACATCCGTTCCCCAGCACACCAGTGGAGCACACAGCAAACATACAGGAGTTCCACAGGGTAGCACGTATGCCTGGCATGCTCAGGGCAATAGACTGCACCCATGTGGCCATCCACATGCCACCTGGCCCTGAAGGGCCGCATACATGAATCGGAAGGGGTATGCAAGCATCAACTGCTGAGTGGTGTGCGATGCCAGGGGCGATAATCAATATCTGTGCCACGCACCCTGGAGGAGCACATGATGCCTTCATCTGGCACCAGTCCACACTGTGCCACTGGGTGAGTATGCAAACCATGTAGAAAGACATGGAGCTTGGGAGGGCATAGTCAGAGGTGACATGGGTCTTGACTTAGATGGCACAAGTCAGGGTGATGCTGATCAGCAAACTAATGTCCACCCTCTACACCCAGGTGACAGTGGATATCTACTCCATCCCTGGCTGCTCACACCATACCAGCGGCCCACAACCCCATCACAGCAATGCTACAATGAGGCACATGCCACCACATGCAATGTCATTGAGTGGGTTTTGGGATGCTGAAGGCATGTTTCTGTTACCTGGACATGTCTGGCAGTGCCCTACAGTACAGCTCCTCAAAGGCCTATGGCTATTCCTGGCCTGTTGCATCCTGCACAACACGGCCAATGACTGTGGGATAACTGTACAGGTCAAAGAGAAGGACAGCGATGGGGACGATGAGGACACTGGTGAAGATGGATATGGGCAGCCCCGGCTTGGTCGAAGGGACCCCGACTGATATTATTGCACAGATGACACAGATGACACCATCACAGAGGAGCACTTCAACCAACCCAGGTAAATCATGGGGCCATGCGCAACCACCAGTGGCAAGGGCACAAACCACAAATGAGCATGGAAAACCCTAGGGTGCATGTTGTTAAGGGAATTGGTCAAGCACGGAACCGCACACACTGTCAGGGATGGGCAAGGTCTAACACGGCACGCGGTCACATACACACACACGGTCACATACACACACACACACCTCACAAGACATGCACAGGGGAGAGAGGCATCACGACCCATCCACCACCCCTAGCCACACACACGTCCGCAGTCCACCACATCCAGTGCCTGTCATTGTGCATGTGTCGACGCTGGGCACCATTGCACAGTGGCGGACAGCGCAACGAGCATCATCATGCACGCATACAGCGGACAGCAGCCAGGAGGTGTGCAGATGGAACTATGTGTGTGCATGCGGGCTGGGTACCCCACCTGTGCATTGCACGTTGAACAACACAATGCACACAGGGCAGTATCAGACAGTAGCCATGGTGGGAGACAGGTCAGTCACACTCCACAGTGCCACAGCCACCATGGATGTGTGGGCGGCTCCACCAAGATCCACCAGCAGTGACAGGCTGACCAATGGCATTATGGAGTGGCACCAACGGTCCCCAGGGGTTCTGCTGCATGAACACGACCGCGTTTGCGCGGGGTCTGCAGCACACCGAACATGTCTGCCACAGGCATGCTTGGGATGCCCACAGCTGAACCCAGTGTTGACAAGGAGGGCGCCTCATGACACCGGAATGGGGTGGACATTGCACTGTGTCTGCGATGCATGGGCAAATAACAGTGTGCCCATTGTGGCCATGACAGCTGTGATTGCCTGTGTCTGCCTGTCAATGGCAGCCATCACATCCTCCAGCATCTGGTCCATCCCTGCCAGAAGCAGAGCGGTGTCTCTGCTGCACCGCCTCCTCTGCCTGGTGCAGAGCTGCACTGAGTGCATCCATCGCCATGATAAGCCACACCTGCTGATTGACTGATTCTTGGAGTATCCCATTCTTGTGGGGGTAGGAAGAAATAAGCTGTTGATTAACTAGGATCTGCGGCCTATCCTGTAGGTAGGAAATGGGCAGACTAGATGGGCCAAGCGGTCCTTATCTGCTGTCAAAGTCTATGTTTCTATGTCTAAGTTTCTATGTATTTGGGTGTGCTCTTCTAAGAGGTCATCTGCCTGATCAGCATGCTGTCCCTCACAGTGTTCATGGCCTTAATGGGCAGCACCCCTTGAGGGTGGGTGCTGCACACCAGGGCCAGGCTTGGGCATGTTCACAGGTGGTGCACTGACACCGCCCTGACACTGTACCCCCATGGCCATTGGCGACTGCTGACACTGCTCCTCCGGCTGTTGCTCTCCAGGGATCAACGGTGACACTGCAGTGGCTGCAACAGCCCACTGTTCTGGACACACACCAGTGCTGCCCCACTGGTGCAGACAAGCATAGGCTGGGACTGTGATGTTATGCAGGCCTCCACGGTGGCACCACCCACGGCCATGCCTGTGATGTCACCTGCTGTGTGGCCATCCTGTGGCCCACATGTATCAATGTCCATGAAGTGAGCTCCATCATCATCAGTGATGGATCCAGCACCAGCCCAAGTCTCAGCATGCTGGCATCCATGGAGGCTGGCATGTGGGACATGGGCAGTGCCTCCTGCACCATCTCCACCAACATCAGTCTGGACGTCCAGGCGGGCCCACTGTCACCCTGACCCTCGTATGCCCATGGAGGTGGATGGGCCCTCCTCTATGTCTATGGTTCCACCTCAGTGGACAAGCCCACCAGCGCTGACCATGTAGGAGCTGTAAGGAAAACAGCAGCATTAATGTATCTGCCCTACCCTGTCCCCTCCATTGACAGATCAGGACCTACCATGTAGTGATGGGCTGCCACCCATCTGGAATCCACCACCTGGAACACCTCAATGGCACAATGTCGCATGCTGCCAGCAACCCACTCTTTGTGGGGTCAGGGCTGCACGGCTGGCTGTCCCCCACGTCACAGACCGTGCTGCTCTGATGGCAGCCACCTTGTCCTTAATCCTCCGCCTGTCCATGCCCATCTTCTTTTGCACCCTTGCACAGACCGCTGGTGGCTGCCATGCAGATTGATGGCACGTGCCACCTCTTTCCATACAGCAGCATGGGCCTGTGGTGTTCTCTGCCGTCCACTGAGCAGCGGCTCCTGGTCGAGGTAGGCCTCAAACAGGGCATCTGTTTCTGCCTTTGTGAAGTCAGGCCTCCTCTTCCTCCCACATCTCTGTTCCTCTTCCTCCACCTCATGTTCGCACATTATTCATCCTGTGAGAAAGACAGGAGTTACCTGTGACTGTGCGAGTCCCATGCATGTCCACACCACAGTCCGCGCTCCAAAACAGCATGCAACTCACCACAATAGACTGCAATAACTCGACTATGGCCATTGCAGCCCAATGTCAAATTTTAATAGTGCAACGATGCAAATGAGGTGAGGTGTAATTATAAGTGGATGCAAATGCAGTATCTGCGCATTGAATGGCTGATTTGATTTGCATATGCCGCTGAATATCACAATGTTGTGCTTTGCGAAATTGTGTTGAACATGCTCAGGTAAGGGCGCATTTCTGTGACATGCACAGTACACACTGAAGCGGCACATGCCGGGGTGATGACACAGGCGTCTGCCATGCTGCTGATGCAATGCAGGGCATGGCCACCATTATTGCCAGTGGTGCTACTGTGCTGTTCACATATATGGTGCTGTGGCACTGGGTGCCGTGAGGCACACTGGGGCAACAGCACGGTAGGCCACTACAGGAGGTGGCACACAGGCACCCAATCACGTTACACTGATTAAGTACCAATCGCGCTGTGGTGGTCCATGCGCGAGAGACCTTGACCCTGGGCTGACTTTTGCCCCTAGGCACCATGCGTCCGGCAGGTGCACCACTATCATGCTGTTCAGTGACAGCATGATAGGGAATGGCAGCGCCTGTACTGTGCAGCATCTGCACATGGCACACCGTGCTACCGAAGTGCCATTTGACTCCAACCAGCTTTAGAGATGGCACGGAGAGGGCTGCTGTTTGGAGCCACGTGGAGCTGGCCAATTTGGTGGCCATAGTAGAGCCCCATGCTGGGGTACTTTATGGAGATGCACCCTGGACAGGGCCAGGAGTGCAGTATGGGAGGAGGTTGTGGTGGCACGGGAGGAGGCCACAGGAATTGGGTGTATGGCTGAGCAGTGTCACCACCGATATGGGGACCTCCAGAGCAGGGACCCAGACAGGCTTGCCCACCTGCAGGCACATGCCAGGAGGGCACGGTGCCACAGCCAGGTAGGTGCCCATCCATACACTGTTAATGTCCATATGGGTATCATGGTTGCATGTGTCCAGCACATGGGGGTGCCATCCAGTGTTAGCTGTGGTGGTGGTATCGGGTGGGGGTAGATGGGTATGGCTGTGTGGAATTGCACACACATGGGGTGGGGGACTTTGCTACTGAATTGTACTGATGTTCCTCTCTCCCATGTTTGCACCTTAGGCACAGAGGAGTGCCAGCGGGCGAGGAGAGGAGGCGCCACAAAGAGGACCAGCAGGCCGAGGGATGCCAGACCACAGAGGTGCAGGGACCAGCCTGATGATGATGAGTGCCTTACATCCATGATTACTATTACATGCTGTGTAACAGACCTGGCAGCGGGCATGGCCACCATCCATTGACTCCACTGCCATGCAGGCAACTTGTTACAGTCAGCACTGTCCAGTGGCACTGCATGTCTGAGAGTACATCAATGGTGGTCCATGGCTGTGCCACTGCCTCGCCGCACAGCCATGTCACTGTACAACTGTGGTGCTGTGCGGGACATGGGTGGTGGGTGTGCAGTGGTCCATGTGGCTGTGGGTGCCTGCATAGGCAGGTCTTGTGGATGTGGTCACTGTGGTGGTTGCACACCATCACAGGGGCATGGCACATGGCTGTATGCCATGAACAATGGGTGGGCTGCAGGGGCTGGACAGTCACATGTATTGACTCTGCTCCTTTGTCCTAGGTGGATGGCAACTGATGGCCATTGAAAGGGCATGCAGGAGCTATTGCAGTTGGCAAGGGCATCCCTGGAGATCCTCCAGTGGATGGAGTGGCATGGGGTCAAGAGGTGGAGGACACATCGGCACCACAAGAGTGAAGAGTGGGGTGTATGATAGGCCCCCATGCCCCTGGAAACACCTTACCCTGTACCCACCCCCTCATACCCCTTTTTCCTCTCTTATATTTCACCCTGCCCTTACCTGTCTCCACCTGGTATGTGGCCCTTCCCAGCATTGTAAATATTTGTAAATAGTTTTGTTTCTTACCTCTTTTTAATACATTTGTTTTGTTATGACAACTGTGGTGGTTTATGATTTGCAGCAGGCTACAGGTGCTCAGCTGCAGTGGTGCATGGCATGAGGTGTGGTGCAAGCATGGGTGTGTGTGTGTGTGGGTCCAGAAGGAACAGCCTATTGTGGGTGGGGGCAGTCACTGTCTGTGTTTGTGTGTTGTTCTCCATGCACTGGATGCCTGTGTACAGTGGTCCACGGTGCATGCACTGTGTCCATGGCATCCCTGTCAGACCGCTCCAAGGCCTGTGCAGCTGACACCTTGCATGTCTGTGATATGCACCGTCTGCTGGCATGTCAAGGGTGGCTATCCATGCTGGACAACCACTGTACCCCGCACAATGCCAGTTTGCCTCCCATCACCAGTATGGTGCATGTCTGCCTCAGTGGCACTGTTGCCTCCACTGTTGTTGTCCTCCCTCCATGCTGTCGCTTGTTCTGTTGCAGGGATGTGCTCCACTGTCTGTCACTTGTGCTCCGGCCGCATGCTGGTGACATACAGTTTCATGGTGCCCTGCGCAGGGTGGCTGGTACACCTGTGCCATGTAGGGATGCTGGCCACTGTGTACATGGCTGCCATGGGCCACATGCCAGTGGATTGGTTGATCCGCTACTGTGTCCCTGTGTTGGAGTGCCCTTGGGTATGGGTGGGTGGTTGTCCATGCACTGTGTTGCATCCTGTATGGTGCATGCTTCCATGCAACAGTGTGTGTGTCTGTGCTGGCTGTTGTGGCCAGTGCTGGGATGGGATATGTCCTTGGAGGGTGTGCAGGGTGCTGTACCGCAGGTGGTGGGTTCGGGCAAGCCCTGTTGCATGTGGGTACCTCCTGTGAAGACACATGGTCGGTACAAAATCAAGTTTTGGGCAGGCTGTGAAAATGATGGCTGTATACTGTTCATGAGGAGATGTCAAAGGGTCATGTTGAAAATCAGGAGGGAAAATATGAAAAATTGCCATTTATGAGCGTCGTGGAAATTGCACAATGCACGCACCTAATGAGCACATTTTTCATAATTTTTAATCAAATGTTCAACATGAGATCTCTGGGAAATCCCTGATCAAAGCTGGCCCTGTGAGTTTGTTAATTTATCCTGAAAGATGGCTTCACACTGATGCTGCATCATTCTGTGGCAGAGGTGTGAAAACACATTTCTGGCAGGATGTGAAAACGACAGCTTTACCGTTCATGAGGAGGTGTGAAAAAATAGCAACACTGAAAATCTGGAGTGAAAATAGTACAAATTGGAAAACTTATGAGCTCTGTAAAACTGCACAACGCACGTTTTAAGTCAGAAAAGGTGATTATGAGCAGTGATAGCAAACTCACCTTTCTGGACCAAGTAATGAGATGACAGTGACATTGTTGGAGGCGGGGTTATATGAGGTTATAATGGAGGTGGGGCTTATATGGGTGATATTGAGGCGGGGCTTATATATGGTGAGATTAGTGGTAGGGCTTGCATGCTGACTATGAGGCAAAATGAGGTGCTCTGACTTGGATATTGTTCATCTGGTATTTGTGAGATTCAAACCTAGGAATTTGAGGTCTTTTGACATATAACTCAATGTTCTAACCTCTGTGGTACATTGTAGACCTTAACTCTCAGCCAATATTATTATTTTTTAAGTAATCTTAGAGGTTTAAGTATGAACACTAAAGGAAGTAAAACATGAAGGGCAAGGTGAAACCATGGTATCAGACTGCATAATTCTGAGTGACCTTGATAAGGCAGTATACCAGTGCCCTCATCTAAGTTCAACCCTCTGCCTTTTTGCTTGTTAACCCAGAGACATCCAGTGTACTGCCTGTGGAGCCTGGTGAAATCACTGGTCTCATCTTTAAGAGCATGTAGGTTTGTAAAACATGCATATAGCAATGGAAGGAACTGCTGACTCTAAAAGTATGAGTATACTCACATCACAACATTTGAATATTGCTCATTTATTAGTTGAACAGAATTCTGGGTAGCCTGAGTTCAAATCCTAGCTAATGCACTATTTTTTTCTCTCTTCTGTTTCTCCTGGTTCCACTAGAGATGCGTATTAATGTTATCGAGTCACCTTAATTGCCTGCATTCTTTTTTTTATCACCTGCTTTCGCATCTATAGTTTGTCAGCACCACACACTTGAGGGTGCTTCATCTTCACCTTCTATATGTAATTAATATACACTGCCAAAACCTTTGGTACTGCATCAGTTAGGTTAAACCGACAAAAGTGGGAAATTAGACGTCAGGAAGAGCCCTAATCCATTACCACCACAATTCTCCATACTGTGAAGAGACACTAGAGTGTGCCATTTGGTAGTGAGGCCCAACTATGTGTTAATTTTCTCAAACTGTCATGATAAACCTATGTGTTAAAATATCATTGTGAGAGTGTAATAATAAACTGTCCTAAATTGTCTCTTTACAGAGTGGTGCTAAACTGTGTTTTAAATTATCTCTGTGACGGTGTAGTGCTAAACTTTGTTACATTATCTCTGCTACACTGCAGTGCTAAACAATGTATTAAATTATAACTGTGAGAGTATGATGCTAACTGCCTTCATTCTTCCTTTACAGTGTGGTACTAAACTGTGTGTGAAAATATCTCTGTGACATGGAGGTGCTAAACTTTGTGTGAAATTATCTCTGTTGTGGTGTGGTGATTAATATAATGTAACATAACCTAAGGTTTAGTGTTATAATATTATAAATATTAAATTAATTAACTATGTGTTAACTTGTCTCTGTCAAGGTGTGTTATGTGTTAAATTATCACTGTGAGAGGGCGATGATAAACTGTCGTAAATTGTCTCTTTTACAGTGTGGTCCTAAACTGTGTGTTAAATTATCTCTATGATGGTGCAGTGCTAATTCATGAGTTAAACTATCTAAAACATGAAATAAATTATCTCTGTTGCAGTGTGGTTCTAAACAATGAGATAAATGCTCTCTTTTCAGTGATGTGCTTAGCTGTTTGAAATTATCTCTGTTACACTGTGGTGATTAATATAATATAAAATACCATAATATGTCATAAAATTATGTAAAATCCATAACATAACATAACATAACATAACATAACATAACATAACATAACATAACATAACATAACATAACATAACATAACAAATATATAATTGAATGGTGTTATAATATTATAACTATTAAATTAATTAACTATGTGTTAATTTATTTCAAACTGTGCTGCAAAACTGTGTTAAATTTTCACTGTGAGAATGTGATAAAAACTATCTGAAATTGTCTTTTACAGTGTGGTGCAAAACTGTGTGTTAAATTATCTCTGTGAAACGGTAGTGCTAAACTGTGTTACATTTTCTACCACACTGTAATGCTAAATTATATGTTAAATTATCACTGTGAGAGTGCAATGCTAAAATGTCTTGCTTCTTTTACAGTGTGCTGCTGTGTGTAAAATATCTCTGTGACATAGCTAAACTGTATGTTTATCTCTTTGACATCTATGGATTACTTTATCTTAGACAGTGTGGTGATAACCACTTTGTTAAACTATCGCTGCAAAATGTGATGCTGAACTATGTGTTAAAACAACCCTGTGTTATTGTGGTTCTTAAATGTGATACATTATCTCTGACAGTGTGGTGCTAATTTATGTGTTAAATTATCTCAAACATAGGTTAAATTGTCTGTTGCAGTGTGGTTCAAAACAATGAGTTCAATGCTGTCTTTTACAGTGTTGTGCTTAACTGTGTGAAATTATCTCTGTTGTGGAGTAGTGATTACTATAATACAATATAATATAATGTGTTGTTATCATAGTATAACTATTAAATTAATTAACTATGTGTTAAACTATCTCTGTATCATTGTACTGCTTAAAATGTTATAGTATCTCTGTGACAGTGTGGCATTAGTTAAGCTGTTAAATGTTCTCAAACATGGGTTAAATTATCTCTGTTACAGTGCGGTGATTAATATAATATAATATAATATAATATAATATAATATAATATAATATAATATAATATAATATAATATAATATAATATAATATAATATAATATAATATAATATATATGGCATGTTATGTTATGTTATGGTATGAGATGAGATGAGATGATATAATATATAGTATAATATAATATAATATAATATAATATAATATAATATAATATAATATAATATAATATAATATAATATAATATAATATAATATAATGAGATGAGATGATATAATATATATATAATATGATATAATATAATATAATATAATATAATATAATATAATATAATATAATATAATATAATATAATATAATATAATATAATATAATATAATATAATATAATATAATGGTGTGGCTTTATAATATTGTCACTATTAAATTACATGTTAATTTATCTCTGTAACATTGTGGTGCTGATCTGTGTGTTAAATTATCTGTGTGACATCTATTGGTAACTTTATCTCTAAGACAGTGTGGTGATAAACAGTTTGTTAAATTACCTCTCTGATAGTGTGTGTTGAACTTTGGTTTAAATTATCTCTATAACATTGTGGTTCTAAAGTATGTGTTATATTATCACTTTAACAATGTGGTGCTTAAATACGATATATTATCTCTGTGACACTGTGGTGCTTAATTTCTGTGTTAAATTATCTCAAACATGGGTTAAATAGTCTCTTTTCCAGCTTGGTTCTCATCAATGAGTTAAATGCTCTCTGTTTCACTCTTGTGCTGAACTGTGTAAACTTATCGCTGTTACCTTACTGTGATTAAGATAACATAACATTACATAAACTATAACGGTGTGGTGTTATAATATTATAATTACTAAAGTTATTAACTATGTGTTAACTTATTTCAGGCAAAAGTGTGGTCCTAAACTGTGTGTGAAATTATCTCTTTGACAGTGTGGTTCTTAAATGTGTTATATTACCACAGTGATAGTGTGGTGCTAATTTTTCTGTTAAATTGTCACAAACATGGGATAAATTGTCTCTTTTGCAGTCTGGTTCTAAACAGTGACTAAAATGCTCTCAGTTTCAGTGTTTTGCTTAATATATCAAAAGATAACATAACATAATATAGTTTTGTGATGTAACAATATTATAACTAATTATATAACTATGTGTTAATTTGTCTCTCTGACAGTGGTGATGCTAATTTATGTTACATTATCTCAAACATGGTTTAAACTGTTTTGCTTCAGTATAGATCATGACAATGAGTTTAATGCTCTCTGTTATGGTGTTGTACTTAACTGTGTGAAATTATCCCTGTTATGGAGTGGTGATTAATATAATATAATATAATATAATATAATATAATATAATATAATATAATATAATATAATATAATATAATATAATATAATATAATATAATATGATATGATATGATATGATAGATATAATAGAATAAATATAAAGAATAGAATAGAATAGAATAGAATAGAATAGAATACAATAGAATAGAATATAGTATTTTGGTGTTATAATTGTATCATTATTAGATAAATTAACTGTATAAACCTATAACTGTGACAGTGTGGTGCTAAACAATGTTTTAAGCATTTCAAACATGGGTTACATTTCCTCTGTTGTAGTGCATTCCTAAACATTGAGTGAAATGCTCTCTGTTACTGTCTTGTGCTTAACTGTCTCAAATTAATGACAGCATGATGCTAATTTATGTTACATTATCTCAAACATGGTTTAAACTGCTTTTGCTGCAGTATGGATCATAACAATGAGTTTAATGCTCTCTGTTATGTGCTTAACTGTATGAAATTATCCCTGTTACGGAGTGGTGATTAATATAATATAATGTAATATAATATAATATAATATAACATAACATAATATGCTATGATATGATGTGATAGGGTATGATATGAAATGATGTGATGTCATGTCATGTGAAATGATATGATATATGATATGAAATAGTATGATATGATAAGATATACTATAATGGTGAGTTATTACAGTATTATAACTATTACATTAACTGTGTGTATATTTATCTCAGTGACTGTGCGGTGTTAAACTTCTGTAAAAATAGCTCTATGATAGTGCTGTACTGAACTTTGTGTTAAATTATCTAACAGTGTGGTGATTAAATGTGTTACATTATCTCTGTTACAGTGTAGTTCTAAACAGTGTGAAATTATCCAGTAATGCAGTGGAGATTAAAATGACATAATATAATATAATATAATATAATATAATATAATATAATATAATATAATATAATATAATATAATATAATATAATATAATATAATATAATATAATATAATATAATATAATATAATATAATATAATATAATATAATATAATATAATATAATATAATGATGTGGTATAATATGAGTTTTAAATTAATTAACTATGTGTTCATTTATCTCTTCGACAGTGTGGCACTAGTTCATGTGTTATACATTCTCAAACATGGGTAAATTGTCTCTCTTGCAGTGTGGTTCAAATACACTGAGAACAATGCTCTCTATTACAGTGTTGGGCTTAACTGTGTGAAATGATCCCTGTTACAGAGTGGCAATTATTATCAAATAATATAATATAATATAACATTTTATAATATAGGATAATATACTATAATATAATATAATATAATATAATATCGTATGGTATGGTATATTATGATAAGATATGATATGATATGATATGATATGATGTGATGTGATAATATCATATCATATCATAGTATATTATTTACATTATATTACATTACACTATAGTATATTACATTGTATTGTATTGTATTACACTGCATTATATCATAGCATATCATATCATATCGTATCGTTCTGCATTGTATTTATATTATATTATATTATATTATATTATATTATATTATATTATATTATATTATATTATATTATATTATATTAATCTCCACTCTGTAATGGATAACTTCACAGAATTAAGCAAAACATTGTAATACAAGGCATGTTACTCATTGTTTAGAACCACACTACAAGAGAAGAAATTTAACCTTGTTCAGCACCACACTGTTGCAGAGATATTTTAACACATAGTTTAATAGCACTTTGTCACAGAGATAAATTAACAGAGTTAAGTATTTGAATACTTATATTACAATACCACAAAATTATATTGGATCATATCACATCATATCATATTATATCTTATTGTATCTTATCTTATCTATCATATCGTATCATATTATATCACATCATATAATATTAAAATTATAATTGTATTATATTATATTATATTATATTATATTATATTATATTATATTATATTATATTATATTATATTATATTATATTATATTTATTATATTATTTTGATCACCACACCATAACAGAGATAATTTCACAGTAAGCATAACACTGTAACAGAGAGCATTTCACATTGTTTACTACCACATTGCAACAGGACAATTTAACATAAGTTTGGGAAAATTTAACACATTAATTAGCTTCACACTTTCACAGATATAATGAAACACATTTAAACACCACACTGTTACAGAGATAATTTTAATACATAGTTCAGCACCACAGCATCACATATATATTTTACACATAATTTAGCACCACACTGCCAAAGAGATAAATTAACACATACTTAATGTAATAGTTATAATATTATATCACGCCATTAATATATTATCATATGATATCATATATCATAACATCATATATACGATATTATATTAAGTTATATTGTATTGTATTATATTATATTATATTATATTATAATATTATATTATATTATATTATATTATTTAACCCATGTTTAAGATGATTAAACACATAGTTCAGCACCACACTATCACAGAGATGTTTTAACACTGGGTTAGTACCACACTGTCACAGAAATAAATGAACACATAGTTTATTAATGTAATAGTTATAATATTATAACACCACACCATTATATTATATTATATAACATTACTTTAGATCGTATTATATTATGTTATGTTACATTATATTGCATTATATTATATGATACTATATCATATCATTATATTGTTATATTATATTAATCACCAGACTGTAACAGAGGTAATTTCACACAGTTAAGCACAACACTGTAAGGAGAGCATTAAACTCATTGTTTGGAACCATACTGCAACAGAGAGAATTTCACCTTGTTTGAGAACATTTAACACTTAACAGTACCACACTGTGACACAGATAATGTAAATACATTTAAGCAATACATTGATACACAGATAATTTATCACATAGTTAATTTAATAATTATAATATTATAACCCCACAAAATTATATTATATCATATGACTTCATATCATATTATCACATCATCATCATGTCATATAATATTATATATATATTATATTATATTATATTATATTATATTATGTTATATTATATTATATTATATTATATTATATTATATTATATTATATTATATTATATTATATTATATTATATTATATTATATTATATTATATTATATTATATTATATTATTCACCAGTCTGTAACAGGGATAATTTCATACAGTTAAACAGAACATATTAAAAGAAAGCATTGAACTCACTGTTTTAAACCACACTTCAACAGAGGCAATTTTACTCATGTTAGAGATACTTTATCACATAAATTAGCACCACACTATCACAGTGACAAATTAACATATAGATAATTAATTTAATAGTTATAGAATTACAACATCAAACCATTACTTTATTTATATTATATTATATTATATTATATTATATTATATTATATTATATTATTATATTATATTATATTATATTATATTATATTATATTATATTATATTATATTATATTATATTATTTTACTCACCACTGTGTAAGGATAACTTCACACACCTAAGCACAACATTGAAATAGAGAGAATTTAACTCATTGTTTAGAGCCACACAACAAGAGAGACAATTTAACTCTTGTTTGAGATAACTTAACACATAGATTAGCACCACACCTCACAGTGAAAATGAAATGCATTTAATCAGCACACTGTTTCAAAGGTAATTTAGCACATAGTTAATCACCACACCTATCGCTGATATAGTTTAACAAATAGTTTAACACCACTCTGTCACAGAGATACATTTACACAGTTAATTAATTTAATAGTTATATTATAATAGCACACCATTATATTGTATCATATCAAGATAATGATATGACATGGCAGGATATGATATGAAATGGTATGAAATATTATAGATATAATGGTGTGGTGTTCTAATATTATAATTATTACATTAATTAACTATGTGTTAATTGCTTAAATGTGTTACATTATTTCTGGGACAGTGTGGCATTACTTATTGTGATAAATTATCTAAAACATGGGATAAAATGTGTCTGTTGCAGTATGGTTCCAAACAATGAGTAAAATGATCTATCTTACTGTGTTGGGCTTAAATATTTGAAATGATCTCCTTTACAGTGTGGTGATAAATATAATATAATATAATATAATATAATGTAATATAATATAATGTGTGGTGTGATAATATTATAACTATTAAATTAATAAACTATGTGATAATTTATCTCTGACAGTGTGATGCTAAACTATGTGTTAAATTACCTTAAACATGGGTTAAATTGTATCTCTTACAGTGAGGTTCTAAACAATCAGGTAAATGCTCTTTGATACAATATTTTGCTTAACTCTTTGAAATTATCCATTAAGGAGTGGTGTATATATAATATAATATAATATAATATAATATAATATAATATAATATATAATATAATATAATATAATATAATATAATATAATATAATATAATATAATATAATATAATATAATATAATAAAATAAATATATAATATATTATAATATAATATGATATTCCCTCAGGGTATGGAAGGCCTGATGTTCAGCACCCCTGATGGGTGGAGCCGGCTCACCAGGAACAGGTATGGCAAGTCCACAGATGGCGCGATGCCACCGCTGGAACCCTGCGAATTCTACCCCGGTGACCGCTGCTCCGCCCCCTCCACCTGCTGTGCCCAAGGAATCAGTTGTTCCACCAGTGTGGCCACAACAGTGCCACTGACCTGAACAGCCACCTCACTGGTGCTGACAGGCACAGCCTGGGACTGTGCTGACATACTGGCACACACGTCGGAACCAGCCAGGTCCATGGGCATGAGCTGGCCTGCTGTGTGTCCATTCCATGACACACACATGTCACCGCCTATAATGGTCATTGCATCATCAATGGCAGGTCTGTGCCACAGCGCTGGCATCCTTGGATGCCAGACCACTGAGACACAGGAAGGGCCTCCCACACCCGCTGTCTCAATCCATATCAGTGTTGACAGCCAGGCAGACCCACCTGTTGCAATGCACGCCGGCTATCTGTGGAGGTGGATGGTCCCTCCTCCAACTCGTGATGGCTGTCCGCAGTGGACAGGTCCTCCACCGCTGACCCTGGAGACTTGCAGGATCTGTAACAGAAAGTAAGGACGCGTTGGTGCATGATCTACCCTCCCCCGACCAGACCGCAGCGTGCCATGCAGTGATGGGCTACCACCTGTCTGAAGCCACCTCCTGAACACCCTCAATGGCACTGCACTGCATGCTTGCAGCGAGCCTGTCCTCTCCGGAGTCAGTTGCACCACACCTCCGCTGGCCCCGCCTGTTGCAGCACATGCCGCCCTGATGGCAGCCACCTTGTCCTTCACACCCTCCTGTTGGTACCCATCTTCTTCTCTTACACTCCTGCACAGAGCACTGGTGGCTGGCCAGGCAGGTTGATGGCATCGTACACCCTCCCATACAGCAGCACAGGCCTGAGGGGTGTCCCCGCCATCCACTGAGCAGTGGCTCTGACTCGATGTAGGCCTCAAGAGTGCCCATCTCCGCCTTAGTAAAATTGGGCCTCCTCTTCCACCCACCATCGTCCTCCTCACCCAGTCCTCGCTCGGTCATTTTCAGCCTGTATGGGTGACAGTGGTTACCTGTGACTGTGCAGTACAAAGCAAGTCCCTGAGACCACAGTCCAGAACACCACACACACCTTTGCATCCACTAATAATTGCACCTCACCTCATTTGTATGCGTTGCACTATAAACATGCAACATTGGGCTGCACTGGCCATAGTCAGTTATTGCAGTCTATTGTGGTGAATTGCATGCTGTTTGGGAGTGTGGACTGTGGTGTGTGGGACATGCATGGGACTGCACAGTCACAGGCAACACCTGTCATTCTCACAGGATGAATAATGAGTGATCATGAGGTGGAGAAAGAGGAACAGAGACGTGGGAGGAAGTGGAGGCCTAACTTCACAAAGGCAGAAACAGATGCCTTGTTTGTGGCCTACCTCAACCAGGAGTCGCTGCTCAGCGGACAGAGGGGAACACCACAGGCCCATGCTGCTGCATGGGAAGAGGTGGCACGTGCCTTCAGCCTGCATGGAAGCCACCAGCGGTCTGTGCAGGAGTGCAAAAAGAAGATGGGCACAGACATGCGGAGGATTAAGGACAAGGTGGCTGCCATCAGGGCAGCATGGTCTGTGACTGGTGGTGGACAGCTGGCCGTGCAACACCTGACCCCACATGAAGAGTGGGTTGCAGGCAGCATGCGGCGTTGTGCCATAGAGGATGTTCCAGGTGGTGGATTCCAGATGTTTGGTAGCCCATCACTGCATGGTAGGTCCTGGTCTGTCAATGGGGGGGACAGGGTAGAGCAGATACATTAATGCTACTGTGTTCTCTTACAGCTCCTGAGCATCCACATGGGTTGGCGGTGGTGGGCTCGTCCACTGAGGGAGGTACCATGGACATAGTGGAGGGCCCATCCACCTCCACAGGCATACGAGGGTCAGGGTGACAGTGGGCCCGCCTGGATGTCTGGACTGATATTGGTGGAGCAGGTGCGGAGGAGGCCCTGTCCATGTCCCAGCATGCCAGAGTCCATGGATGAGACTCGGGCTGGTGCCGGATCCATCACTGATGATGATGGAGATCACTTCATGGACAGTGATACGTGTGGGCCACAGGATGGCCACACAACAGGTGACATCACTGGCATGGCCATGGGTGGTGCCACTGAGGAGGCCTGCTTGACATCACAGTCCCAACCTGTGCATGTCTGCACCAGTGGAGCAGCACTGGTATGTGTCCAGGACAGTGGGTCTGTTGCGGCCACTGCAGCAGCACCGTTGAGCCCTGAAGAGTGGCAGCTGGAGGGGCAGTGTCAGCAGTCAGCCAATGGCCATGGGAGTACAGTGTCAGGGGGCGGCATCAGTGCACCACCTGTGGACATGCCCAGGCCTGGCCCTGGTGTGCAGCACCTGCCCTCAAGGGGTGCTGCCCATCAGGGCCACGAACACCGTGAGGGACAGCATAATGATCAGGCAGATGACCTCTTAGAAGAGCACACCCACATACTCCAAGAATCAGTCGATCAGCAGGTGTGGCTTGTGACAGCGGTAGATGCACTCAGTGCAGCTCTGCACAAGGCAGAGGATCGGTGCAGCACAGACACTGCTCTGCTCTTGGCAGGGACGGACCAGATGTGGGAGGATGTGACGGCTGCCATTGACAGACAGACACAGGCAATCACAGCTGTCATGGCCACAATGGGCACACAGTTATTTGCCCATGTGTCGCAGACACCGCACAGTGCAATGTCCAACCCCCATTCCTGGCGTCATGTGACACCCTCCTTGTCAACACCAGGTTCAGCTGTGGGCATCCCAAGCACGCCTGGCACAGGCATGTTCAGTGTGCTGCAGACCCCTGTGCAAGCACAGTTGCATTCACGCAGCGGAACCCCTGGGGGACCATCGTTGCCACCCAATGAGGCCATTGGTCAGCCTGTCACTGCTGGTGGGTCTCAGCAGGGCCACCCATGCATCCATGGTGGCTGTGGCACTGTGGCATGTGACTGTCTCCCACCACGGCTACTGTCTCATGCTGCCCTGTGTGCATTGTGTTGTTCAATGTACAATGCATGGGTGGAGTACATGGCCCTGCACGCACATACACTTTCCATCTGCACACCCTCCCAGCTGTTGTCCGCTGTGGTGTGTGCATGATGATGCCTGCATTGCACTGTCCACCACTGTGCAGTGGTGCCCAGTGTCTGACACATGCACAATGACAGGCACTGGGTGTGGTGGACTGTGGATGTGTGTGTGGCTGGGGCTGGCGGTTGGGGTCGGTGTTCCTCCTACCCTTTGTGATGTCTTGTAAGGTGTGTGTGTGTGTGTGTGTGTGTGTGTGTGTGTGTGTGTGAGACCGTGTGCCATGTTAGACCTTGTCCATCCCAGATGGCATGTGTGGTTCCACGCTTGGCCAATTCCCTTAATGACATGTACTCCTGGGGTTTGTCCATGTGCATTTGTGGATTATGCCCTTGCCACTGGTGGTTGCACATGGCCCCATGACTTACCTGGGTTGGTTGAAGTGTTCCTCTGTGATGGTGTCCTGGTGCAGCTGTGCCATCTGGATCAGTTGGGGTCCCTTTGACCAAGGGGAGGCTGCCCATCACCATCTTCACCAGTGTGCTCATTGTCCCCATCGCTGTCCGCCTCTTCGACCTGTATGGCTATCCCACAGTTGTTGGCCATGTTGTGCAGGATGCAACAGGCCAGGAATAGTCTGCATGTCTTTGAGGGGCTGTACTGTAGGGCACCGCTAGATGTGTCCAGGCAATGGACATGTGCATTCAGTGTCCTGAACACCCACTTGATGACATTGCTTGTGGTGGCATGTGCCTCATTGTAGCATTCCTGTGATGCAGTCGTGGGCCACTGGTATGGTGTGAGCAGGCAGGGATGGAATGGGTAGCCACTGTCACCTGTGTGTAGAGGGTGGACATTAGTTTGGTGATCAGCATCGCCCTGCCTTGGCCATCTAGGCCAATATCCATGTCACCTCTGACTATGCCCCTCCCAAGCTCCATGTCTTTCTACGTGATTTGCATACTCACCCACTAGGTGGCCAGTGGGGATGTCCCCACTCTTGAACCTGTGGCACAGTGTGGACTGGTGCCAGATGAATACATCATGTGCTCCCCCAGGGTGCATGGCAGAGACATTGATTATGCGCCCCCATGGCATCGCACACCACCTGGAAGTTGATGCTTGCATACCCCTTCTGATTCATGTATGCGGCCCCTTCGGGGACAGGTGGCGTACGGATGGCCACATGATTGCAGTCTATTGCCCCGAGCATGCCAGGCATACGTGCTGCCCTGTGGAACTCCTGTATGTTTGCTGTGTGCTCTGCCGGTGTGCTGGGGAAACAGATGTACTCCGCAGTGTATGGCTGCAGTGCACTGAGGAATTAGGTGAGGAGGCATGACGCAGCCTACTGAGTTAAGCCTGTCATGTCCCCTGTTGTTCTCTGGAAGGTACCTGTGGTGAGCAGGCACCTGACAGCTATCACTTTGGTCTCCACTGACAAAGCATGGCTCCGTCATGTGGGTGCCTGCATCACATCACTGCACAGCTCACAGAGCCACCTCTGGATCACCCGGTTCAGGTGGTACCAGCCCACGATCTCAGTATCAGTGTACAGCTTGAAGGTGGTGCGGGCTTGGTACTGCCTGTTGGGGGCATACCACCGACGGGCCATTCCACAGCCATGTCCCCCTGCTGCCTGCCTTCTCACCCCCCTCATAACTGCCTCCATCTGGATGGTGGCACTGGCCATGTCCTGGGCTTGTGTTACCCCCCCTGGCAGCTGTTTCTCTGGTTTCCCCCACTGTCCTTGCTGCTACTCCCCCTGCACCTGGAACACCTCCCTGTAGTGGCCGTACTGCCCACTATCTGTGCCCTCAGTGCTGTGTGGCACTTCCCCCTTTTGTCCTGCATTGTGGCACTGGCTCCCCATACATTCCCTGTTCCTGGTGGTTCCAGGTGCTCTGTCCTGCTCCTGCCCTGTACTGCTCCCAATTTCTGTGTGCCTGTGTGGCTGCCTGCCGTTCACCAACATGTGACTTCCCTGTAGCGTTCTTGCTCCTGTCTCTTGTTTCTTTTTAATTTGGATCATTTCCACTATCAGGCAACTTCCGTTTGCTCCCCTATTGTGTATGGCGCATGTTGTTGAATATTGCACTGTACCATTTATGCATGGTTCCTCCCCCTTCAGTTGCGCATGCATTCATTATCGTTGCACTCTTGCGCATTGTGATTTAGGGGGCGCATCTGCCTCCCGCTGAATATCACAGAATGGTGCATTTTTGGACTTACGTTGGCACATCCCTGTTGCGCATGGTTCAACCCTTTTGAATATCTGGGCCATAGTTTAGAACTACGTCACAGAAATACATTAACACCTAGTTAATTAATTTAATAGTTATAATATTATAACACCACATCATTATATTATATTACATCATATTATATCATTTCATATCATAGCATATCATATCACAGCATATCATATTGTATCGTATCGTAGAGTCCTTATATTATATTATAGTATGTTATTATTTTAATCACCACTCCATTACAGGGATAAGTTCACACTGTTAAGCAGAACACTGTAACAGAGATAATGTAATACATTATTCACCACACTGTCACAGAGATAAATTAACACATAGTTAATTAATTTAATTTCTATGCTATTATAACAACACACCATTATATTATATAGTATCATATCATTTAATATCATATCATATAGTATCATATGCTATCGTATCATATCATATCATCACATGACATACATGACATCACATCATATTATATTATATTAATCAATACTCCGTTACAGGTATAATTTCACACAATTAAGCACAACACTGTAAAAGAGAGCATTTATCTCATTGTTTAGAAACACACTACAAGAGAAACAATTTAACCCATGTTTGAGATGACTGAATACATAGTTATTAATTTAATACTTATAATATTATAACACCAGATTAATATATTATATTATATTGTATTGGAGTGAATATATTAAAAATTGGTGAAGTTACGAGCCCGCATAGAAACTGAGCAATGCACGCTTGTAAAACCGCCATCACACTGTCACAGAGATAATGTAACATGTTTAACCACCACACTGTCACAGGGATAAATTAACACATTTAATTTAATAGTTAAAATATTATAACACCACACCATTATACCATTATATGATATCATTATGATATCATATAATGGTATAGTGGTGTGGTGTTATAATATTTTAACTATTAAATTAAATGTGTTAATCTATCCCTGTGACAGTGTGGTGCTTAAATGTGTTACATTATGCTAAACTGTGTTAAATTATCTCTGCCACACTGCAGTGCTGAACTATGTGTTAAATTATCACTGTGAGTTATAATATGGAATGTAAATACTATATTATATTATAATATATTATGTTATGTTATATTATATTAATCACCACTCCAAAAGGGATACCTTTTTCACAGTTAAGAAAAACATTGCAACAGAGAGCATTTAGCTCATTGTTTGGAACCACACTACAAGAGATACAATTTCACCCTTATTTGAGATAAATTTACACACAGATTAGCACCACACTGTCAAAGAGACAATGTAACACATTCTGTTAGTGCTGCACTGTTACAGAGATAATTTAACACATAGTTTAGCAACACACTCTGACTTAATTTAAAACACATTTTAGAACCACACTGTAAAAGAAACAGTTTAAGAGCATTCATAATTAATAACTCTCACAGTGATAATTTAACACATTTAAGCACCACACTGTTACAAAGATAATTTTACACATCGGTCAGCACCACACTATCGCAGATATATTTTAAAACATAGTTTTGCACCATATTGTCAAAGAGATAATAGACTCATAATTAATTTCATAGTTATAATAATAAAATACCACACCATTATATTATATTAGACTATGTTATGTTATGTTATGTTATGTTATATTTTGATATATTATGTTATTTGATACTATATTAATCACCACACTGTAATAGAGATAATTTCACCCAGTTAAGCACAACACTGAAACAGAGACAATGTAACTCATCGTTAAGAACCACACTGCAACAGAAACAATTTAAGCCATGTTTAAAATAATTTTACACATAAATTAGCATCACACTGTTACAGAGATAATCAAACACATACGTTAGAACCAAACTTTGATAGAGATAATTTAAACCACAGTTCAGCACCAATCTATCACAAAGGTAATTTAACAAATTATCACCACACTGTCTATGAGATAAAGTAACCCATAGATATCACAGACATAATTTTACACATAGTTTTTACACATGTCACAGAGACATTTTTACACACAGTTTAGCAACACACTGTAAAAGAAACAATTAGCATCGCACACTCACAGATATAATTTAACACATAGTTCAGCACTGCAGGGTGGCAGAGATAATTTAACACAGTTTAGCACCACACTGTAAAACAGACAATTTAAGACCATTTTGCATCGCTCTCTCACACTAATAATTTAACATACAGATTAGCACTGCACTGTCACAGTGATAATTTAACACACAGTTTAGCACCACACTGTAAAAGAGACACTTTAAGACAGTTTATCATTGTTTTCTCACAATAATGTATCACATAGTTTAGCACATTATTGCTGAAACATTTTAACTTAGAAAAATTAACAAATTATGACCACACTGTTGCAGAGATAATGTAACACATAATTAAGTAATTTGATAGTTATAATATTATAACACCACAGGATTATATTATGTTATGTTATGTAACATTATAGTTATCATCATAACATAACAGAGATAAATAATTTCAAATATTTGAGCACTACACTGAAACAGAGATAATTTAACTCATTGTTTAGAACCAACAATGCAACTAAAAAAAATGGAACCCATGTTTGAAATAATTTTATGCATAAATTAGCACCACACTATCACAGAGAAAATGTAATGCATTGTTTTAGTTCTGTACTGTCAAGAGATTATTAAACCCATAGTTTTGCACCACACTTTCAGAGTTAACACACAGTTTATCACACAAAACTGTAAAAAAGACAATTTAAGACAATGTATCATCACACACTCACAGTCATAATCTTACACAGAGTTTAGCACCACACTTTGACTGAGATAAGTTAACACATAGTTAATTAATTTAATAGTTATAAAGTTATAACACTAAACCCATTGCATTCTTATATGGTTATATTGATAACCACACCATAACAGACATAATTTCACATAGGTAAACACAACACTGTGACAGAGAGCATTTAACTCGTTGTTCAGAACCACTGTGCAACTGAGACAATTTAACTGATGTTTGAGACAACTTAACACATAAATTTGCACCACACTATCACAGTGGTAATGTAACACATTTAAGCACCACACTGTCAAAGAGATAATTTAACAGATAGTTCAGCAGCATACTACCACTAAGATATTTTAAGTTAAACACCACACCGTCACAGAGATAAATTTACACTAGTTAATTAATTTAATACTTATAATATTATAACACCACACCATAATATTATATTATATTATATTATATTATATTATATTATATTATATTATATTATATTATATTATATTATATTATATTATATTATATTATATTATATTATATTATATTATATTAATCACCACTCCGTAACAGGGAAAATTTCACACAGTTAAGCAGAAAACTGTTAAAAAGGGCATTGAACTCATTCTTTTGAACCACACTGCAACAGAAACAATTTAACCAATGCTTGTGATAATTTAACACATAAATTAGCCCCACACTTTTCACAGAGATAAACAAAGTTAATTAATTTAATAGTTATAATATTATAACATCACAAAAGTATATTTATTGTATTGTATAGTATTGTTCAATACTATACTATACTATAATACATTATATTATATTATGTCTTATCATATCATAATATGTTATATTTTTTATATCATATCATCTCATCTCATATCATATATCATAATAGACAATATTGTATTGTGTTGTATTATATAATATTATATTATATAGTATATTATTATTATATTATATTATATTATATTATATTATATTATATTATATTATTATATTATATTAATCACCCCTCTGTTACAGGGAAAATTTCACACAGTTAAACACAACACTCACTGCTCCAGCAGCACACTATTGCAAAAATATGTTAACAGTTAGTTTAACACCACACTATGACACAGATAAATTATCACATAGTTAATTAATGTAATGCTTATAATATAATAACTCCACAACATTATATTATATTATATTATATTATATTATATTATATTATATTATATTATATTATATTATATTATATTATATTATATTATATTATATTATATTATATTATAACATTATAGTACTCACCACACCATAACAGATAATTTCATGCAGTTAAGCACAACATTGTAACAGTGAGCATTTAACTCTTTGTTTAGAACTACGCTACAAAAAGACAATTTTACCATTGTTTGAGAACATTTAACACATTAGTTAGTGCAGCACAGTCAAAGAGATAATGTAACACATTTAAGTACCTCACTATTACAGAGATAATTTAACACACAGTTCAGCACCACATTTTCACAGAGATACATTAACACATAGGTAATTAATGTAACAGTTATAATATTATAACACCACCTGGTTATATTGTAATGTATTACATCATATCATCTAGTCTCATGTCATCTCATATCATACCACATCACATCTTATCATATCATAGCATATATTATATTATATTATATTATATTATATTATATTATATTATATTATATTATATTATATTATATTATATTATATTATATTATATTATATTTTGCTCCAGGTTGCTCCTGTAAAAAAGCTTTCAGCTTAGTGTGCTACTCCTGGTTAAAACAACTAAATAAAATATATATATATTATATTATATTATATAATTATATTACATTAAACACCACTTCATAACAGGTAGAGTGTCACACAGTTAAGTACAACACTGTAATAGAGAGCATTTTACTCACTGTTTAGAAAGACACAGCAAGAGAGAAAATTTAACTGAAGTTTAAGATGATGGAATATATAGTTTAGCATCACACTGTCAGGGAGATAAATTAACACATAGTTAATTAGTTTAATAGTTATATTAAAGACATGATTATATTATATTATATTATATTATATTATATTATATTATATTATATTATATTATATTATATTATATTATATTATATTATATTATATTATATTAATCACCTCACTGTAACAGAGATAATGTCACAATGTAATACAATTTACCCATGTCTGAGACAATTTAACACAGAGATTTATTCGACACTATCACAGAGACAAATAAACACATAGATGATGAATTAAATTGTTATAATATTATAACACTACACCTTTATATTATAATATATTATATTACATTATATTATATTATAAATTAAAATTATTAAACTACTTAACTATGTGGTAATTTATCTCTATGACAAAGAGGTGTTAAAATACCATTTAAAATATCTCTGCTATAGAGTGGTGCTTAAATATGTGTTGCATTATCTCTTTGACAGTGTGGTGATAATCTATGTGTTAAATTATCTCAAATATGGGTTAAATTGTCTCTGTGGCAGTGTAGTTCACAACAATGAGTTCAATGCTCTCTGCTACAGTGTTGTGCTTAAATGTGTGAAATTATCCCTGTTACTGAGTGATGCATAATATAATATAATATAATATAATAATATATATAATATAATATAATATAATATAATATAATATAATATAATATAATATAATATAATATAATATAATATAATATAATATAATACATTACAATACAATAAATATAATATAGAATATTATGAAAAGATATGATAGAATATGATATGATAGGATATGATACAATATGATATAATATGTAATATAATGGTGTGGTGTTATAATATTATAACTATTAAATTAATTAACTGTGTTAATTTTTCTCTGTGACAAGGCGGTAATAATTTATGTATAAAATTATCACATACATAGGTAAAAATGTTTCTGTTGCAGTGTGTTTCTAAACAATGAGTTCAAAGCTCCCTGCTACATTGTGCTTAACTGTGTGAAAATATCCCTGTAAAGGAATGGTGATTAATATAATATAATATAATATAATATAATATAATATAATATAATATAATATAATATAATATAATATAATATAATATAATATAATATAATATAATATAATATAATATAATATAATATAATATAATACATTACAATACAATAAATATAATATAGAATATTATGAAAAGATATGATAGAATATGATATGATAGGATATGATACAATATGATATAATATGTAATATAATGGTGTGATGTTATAATATTATAACTATTAAATTAATTAACTGTGTTAATTTTTTCTGTGGAAGGCGGTAATAATTTATGTATAAAATTATCACTACATAGGTTAAAATGTTTCTAGGTATGTGTTTCTAAACAATGAGTTCAAAGCTCCCTGCTACATTGTGCTTAACTGTGTGAAAATATCCCTGTAAAGGAATGGTGATTAATATAATATAATATAATATAATATAATATAATATAATATAATATAATGTAATGTAATGTAATGTAATGTAATGTAATGTAATGTAATATAATATAATATAATATAATATAATGGTGTGGTATCATAATAGTATGACTATTAAAATACTTACAATTCATTACTATACAATACAAAGTAATGTAATGTAATATAACATAAGAAAATACAATACAATACCAAATTTTATGATATGATATAATATAATATAATATAACACAATAAAATAACAGTACAATATAATATAATATAATATAATGTAATATAATATAATATAACATAACATAACATAACATAACATAACATAATATAATATAATATAATATAATATAATATAATATAATATAATATAATACAGTGATGTGGTGTAATAATATTATAACTATTACATTAAATAACCATGTATTAATTTATCTCTGTGAATGTGTGATGCTAAACTATGTATTTAATAATTTCAAACATGGATTAAATTGTCTGTGTTGCAATGTCATTCATATCTAAGAGTTCAATGCTGTCTGTTACAGTGCCGTGATTAATTGTGTGAAATTATCACTGTTAGGAAGTGGTGATATAATATATAACATAATGTAATATAATATAGTATAATATGATATAGTGTGATATTATATATAATGATGTGATGTGATATAATATGATTTAATATAATATAATCTATATTTATAATATAATATGGTGTTATAACATTAGAACTGTAAAATTAATTAATGATGTGTTAAGTTATCTCTGTAACAGTGAGGTGCTTAAATGTGTTACATTATCTCTGTGACACTGTGGCACTAATTAATGTGTTAAATTTTCTCAAACATTGGTTAAATTATCTTTCTTGTAGTGTAGTTCTAAAGAATGAGTTAAATGCTCTCTATTACAATCTTGTGCTTAACTGTGTGAAATTGTCAGCTATGGAGTGGTTCTCATTATAATGTAATAATATAATATAATATAATATAATATAATATAATATAATATAATATAATATAATATATCATTATATGATATGATAAGATGTGATGTAATGTAATGTGATGTGATATGAGATGAGATCAGATTAGATGATATGATAATATTAAAACTATTAATTAAATATGGTAATTTATCTCTGTAACAATGGGGTATTAAAATAACTTTGGAAATATCTCTGTGATAGTGTGGTGCTGAACTATGTGTTGCATTATCTCTGTGACAGTGTGGTGCTAATCTTTGTGTTAAATTATCTCAAACATGGGTGGAATTGTCTCCACTGCAGTGTGGTTCACAACAGTGAGTTCAATGCTCTCTGTTACAGTGTTGTGCTTAACTTTGTGAAATTATCCCTGTCACTGAGTGGTGCCTAATATAATATAATATAATATTACATAATATATTATAGTACAGTATATTATAATATGATATGATAAAATGATATGATATAGTATATGATGTGGTGTAATATTATAACTATTAAATTACTTTGTGTTAATTTATCTCTATGACAGTGTGGTGATTAAATGTGTTACAGTAGCTCTGTGACAGTGTGGTAATCATTTATGTGTAAAACTTATGTGTAAGATTTTCTCAAATATAGGTAAAATTGTTTCTGTTGCAGTGTGTTTCTAAACAAAGTTTTCAAAGCTCTCTGTTTCAGTGTTGTGCTTAACTGTGTGAAATTATCCCTGTAAATGAGGGGTGATTAATATAATATAATATAATATAATATAATATAATATAATATAATATAATATAATATAATATAATATAATATAATATAATATAATATAATATAATACAATGTAATGTAATGTAATATAATACAATCTTATGTAATGTACTATAACATAATACAAAATAATACCAGGTATTATGATATAATATAATATAACATAACATAATATAATGTATTGTAATGTAATGTGAAGTGATATGATATGATACAATACGATACAAAATATGATATAATATACTATATTATAATATAACATGATATGATATAATTTTGTGGTGTTGTTTAATAATATTATAAATATTAAATTAATTAACCTAGTGATCATTTATTTATGGACAGTCAGGTGCTAAACTATGTGTTCAATCATCTAAAACATGAATGAAATTGTCTCTGTTGCAGTCATGTTCATAACAATCAGTTCAATGCCCTCTGTTTCAGTGTTCTGTTTAACTAAGTGAAAATTATCCTTGTTACGAAGAGGTGATTAATATAATATAATATAATATAATATAATATAATATAATATAATATAATATAATGGTGTGGCGTTATAATACTATAACTATTAAATTACTTATGTATTAATACATCTCTGTGAGGGTGTGGTGCTGAACTATGTATACAATTATCTCTGTAACAGTGTGGTGGATAAATGTGTTATATTTTCTCAGTCATGTGTTAGATTGTCTCTGTGGCAATGTGGTTCAATACAATGAGTTAAATGCTCTCTGTTACAGTGTTGTGATTATCTGTGTCAAATTATCTCTGTTGTGGCATGGTGATAAATATAATATAATATTATAAAATATAAATATAATGAAATGTAATATAATATAATATAATACAATACAATGCAATACCATATATTATATGATAATATATAATATAATATAATATAATATAATATAATATAATATAATATAATATAATATAATATAATATAATATAATATAATATAATATAATATAATATAATGGTGTGGTGTTATAATTTTACTATTAAATTAATGAAATATGTGTAACTTTGTCTCTGTGACAGAGTGGTGCTAAAATATGTTACAGTATTTCTGTAACAGTGTGGTCCTAGTTTATGTGTTAAAATTATCTCTAACATGGGACAAAATTCTCTCTGTTTCAGTGCTGTTCAAAATAATGAGTTCAATGCTCTCTTTTACAGTGTTTTGCTCAATTGTCCCAGATTCCCACCTTTTCCCTCACAAAAAGAAAGAGACCATTGTTTGTTGTTGTGCTTAGATTGGCAATTAATTTATTTATATTCATATTTCTATATTCCATTTCCATTTCTTTATTCTCATATTTTCCAAAATTTCATTTATTTCCATCCATATATCAATCTCTGATTATCCCCCCCCAGGTGAAAACCTGGGTGCCTTCTTCTTCTCCTTTTTAGTTAGGTAACGGTGAAAACCGAGACCATGTTCTCCTTCATCTTCTTCATCTTCTTGTGTTATTCCTTTTTTCTTCCCACTCCCTCCTCTCCTCACCCCCTTCCCCCCTTTTTCTCCTGCCATCCACCTTTGGCAGTCCAAATTGTCTGACTGGATGCATCTGTCATCCACCTCGACAGACCCACCTTACAGTCCCATCTTGACTGTCTTCCCTCTTCTCTGTGTAGTAGGGTGGGTGGGAGGAGGACCAAAACTCAGCAAAAGTGGCTGCACGGCCCTTGTGCTGTTCTTTTTATACCTCCTTCACCCATCCCATTGTTCTGTCCCTAGCCCCTTCCCTTCCTTCCCTTCCCTCTGAGCACAACTATTTTATGAGGGAGGAAGGTGCACCTGGACAACCTGGTCTGCCCCTCAAAGGGCAGACTCCATTGTCCTGGATTCCCCACTTTTCCCTCACAAAAAGACTGAGACCATTGTTTGTTGTTGTGCTCAGATTGGCAATTAATTTATTTATATTCATATTTCAATATTCCATTTCCATTTCTTTATTATCATATTTTCAAAATTTTGTTTATTTCCATCCATTTATCAATCTCTGATTATCCCTCCCCCAGGTAAAAACCTGGGTGCCTTCTTCTTCTCCTTTTTCATTAGGTAACAGTGAAAACTGAGACTGCTTTCTCCTTCATCTTCTTCCTCTTCTTCTGTTATTCCTATTTTCTTCCCCATCCCCTCCTCCCTCCCTTTGCCCCACTAGCCTGTCTCCAGCTTGTGTTGGATGGCTGGCTTCCCCCATACTTAGGGTACCATTCTCCCTTACCTCAGGGAAGATCCTTTTTATCCTTTCCTTCTTTCCTCTTTTTTTTATTTCCCATTTTTTGCACGTTTTCTCCATGCTTCTACAAAGCACATTGTTTCTGTATTGAACATGTCTATGGATAGGTCTGATAGGTGCACACCTTCTGACCATGTGTCTACCCATGGCCTGCCTGCAAAGTCGTTACCTGCTAGATGTACAATAATTAGATCTGGACTGAGCCACCATCCCTTGAGTTCTTTCAAGGTGGGAAGCAGCGGAGCCCATCTCATCCTCCATATGCCATGCCAGACCAACCTACACTGTTTCACATCTTGGTACAGCTACTTTCCCCCAGCCTTCTTCTCTGCTCTTTTCCCAGCCCAATAAATATAAGAATGGCCAGAGATCCAGACTTCCATGATCCTCCCTCTACTTATGGGATTCAAGCAAAATTCATTATTTTATACATGTTCTTAGTGTCATCCCCATATTCTCCCCCCAATTTTGTCCTCCCAGCCCTTAAACAGTTCTTGCCCCCCCCAGCTCTGCAGTTCATGCCAGGAGCACCACCTTCAAGCTTTTTTTTAATATATATATATTTTTTTTTACTTCAGTGCTCTAATGTATCTCTTATAGCCAATCACCAGCGTCCCTTTTCCAATATCCCATTCACCGTCTCTCCCGCTGCTGCCCATTGTGAGGTAGCCCCAATCCGCAAGGAATGGGATGAATAATTAGCCGGTCTTCCTTCATGAATTGCATGCTCTTTTTGAGTAATGCTGTGACTTGGAAGACGGTGACCCTTCTTCCATCACCATATAATTTCCCAGTCCTGTTCCTATACTCTGTGGTGAAAGCCCACAGAGCCTGTACTGGGCATATTGCACCCTCTGCTTGCCCTTTCAGTGTCACTATGCAACCTTGCCCTTTTTGATCCGTTTTTGACCTAATCTTGATCCGTATCTCTGTCACCCCCCAGCTGATACCTTCCCATTCTAACCCCCCTTTCCTTGTCTTCTCTCCCATGGTCTACCACCTCGCTCACTCTCATGGCCCCTGTAAACATAACCACATAAATTGTGTGAAATAGCTGGGCCTCGGCCTTTGATCTGCATATTGCCAGGAGCATGTCCTTCAGCTTTATTAGCCACTGCTCCCCATAAGGTCTTCTGTTATCCGCTAGACCCTGTTTCAACCAGCTCCATCCTTGCATCATTCTTCTGATAAGTAATAATTTTGTCAGGTCCTTCCACCCTTTTAGACTGCAGATCACGCTAATCCCTGCCAAATAGACTCCCATTGTGGTGTGGGCTGTGCCTTTCTGCCACTGCTCCTTGGTGAACATTCCCAACTGTTCCTCAGTAAGTGGCCTACTTACCTCCATCTGATGCTCTGCCCTGAATGTTTGAAACACTCACCAGGCCCCATCATAGGCCCTCAGAGTCTGAGGTGCCCATGAGCTGCAAAACAACAGTTCTGCTCCTTCTTGCCAGTGTCCCAGATGTTCATTGGTATGGGTGTTTTTTGTTCTTCTGCTGTCGGTGTCAGCCTCTGAAAATGGTCCAGTTGCGGACAGGAAAGGCCGTCAGCCAGGGTATTGTGTACCTCTTCTATGTGTTGTGCTCTGAATGACATGTTCAGCTGCAAAGCCCTTAAAACTAATAGTCATAATACCTGCATGACTGTGTTTGACATGGTTCCCCTGTTGTTCAGAACATCCACCACTGCTCTGTTGTCACACCAAAATGTCACTTTCTGATCCCCAGAACAAGGTACACACCCATATGGGCATGATCTCTAGTAATGTTATATCTCTCACTTTCCCATCCCTCACCCAACTGGCAAGCCAGGGTTCTGCGAACCATCTACCCCTCAGGTAACCCTCCATTCCTAGCCCCCCAGCGGCATCTGTGTAGAGGTCGAGGTCTGTGTTGTTTAGCCACTCCTCTTGCCAGAAAGTGCACCCATTGTATTCCTTAAGGAATTTTTCCCAGATTTTAAAATCCTCCCTAACGCCTTGCATCAGGTCCACCCAGTGATGTGGTCTGGAGACCCCTACTGTAGCCCTGGCTAACCTCTTCATGAATGCCCTTCCTGGTCCAATGGCCCCACGTGCAAAGTTCAGGTGCCCTAGTACCTGATGCACCTGTCTCCTGCTGGTGTGTACTTGGATTAGCTCCTTCAGTTTACTTAATTTTTTGTCTGGTAGTCTAAATACTTTGTTCGGGGCATCTATCTCAATCCCAAGAAACTCCATAAACCTGCTGGGCTCCTCTGTTTTTTCTGGTGCCAGTGGGACCCCTAGCTCTCGGCACAATTCCTGAAACTTACCCAGCATCCTTTGTCATCTCTTTTTCCCCACCGATGAAAAGAAAATCATCCAGATAATGGATGAACATCTTATAACCAGTTTTTTCCTGGAATATCCACTGCAAGCAGGAGATGAACTCCTCAAATGTAGCACATGCTATGGAACAGCCCATTGGCATTGCTTTGTCAAAATAATACTGTCCCCCACTTTTAAAACCCAATAGATCCCAGTCTTCTCTCCTAACCGGAAGCAGTCTGAAAGCGGACTCAATGTCCATTTTTCCATCCATGAATCCTCTGTGGCCCAGATTATCCAGTCTGTGTCCTCTAGTGTCGCATATGTCACCTTACTATTCTCCTCACTGATGAAATCATTCGCTGACTCCCCTTCTGGATAGGACAGGTGGTGGATCACCCTGTACTCCCCCTCTTGTTTCTTGGGTACCAAACCCAATGGTGAAATCCGCATGTTCAGCAATGGGGGGGTGTTAAATGGGCCCTGTGACAGTGTAGTGGTTAAACATGTTACATTATCTCTGTGACAGTGTGATGGCGGTTTTACAAGCGTGCGTTGCGCAATTTCTTGCAGGCTCATAACTTCACCAATTTTTAATATATTCACTCCAATACAATATAATATAATAATCTGGTGTTCTAATATTATAAGTAGTAAATTAATAACAATGTATTCAATCATCTCAAACATGGGCTAAATTGTTTCTGTTGTAGTGTGATTCTAAACAATGAGACAAATGCTCTCGTTTACAGTGTTGTGCTTAATTGTGTGAAATTATACCTGTAATGGAGTATTGATTAATATAATATAATATAGTATAATATAATATGATATGATGTGATGTCATGTATGTCATGTGATGATATGATATGATATTAAATAATATGATATTATATAATATAATGGTGTGGTGTTATAATATCATAGAAATTAAATTAATTATGTGTTAATTTATCTCTGTGACAGTGTGGTGATTAAATGTGTCTCTCTGTTACAGTGTTCTGCTTAACAGTGTGAACTTATCCCTGTAACAGAGTGGCGATTAATATAATAACTATAATATAATGTAATATAATATAATATAATATAATATAATATAATATAATATAATATAATATAATATAATATAATATAATATAATATAAGGACAATACGATATGATACGATACGATATGATATGATATGAAATGATATAATATGATGTAATATAATATAATGGCGTGGCATTATAATATTATAACTATTAAATTAATTAACTATGTGTTAATGTATTTCTGTGACAGTGTAGTTCTAAACTATGGCCCAGATATTCAAAAGGGTTGCGCCATGCGCAACAGGGACGTGCCGGCTCAAGTCCGAAAATATGCCATTCTGCAATATTCAGTGGGAGGCAGATGTGCAAGAGTGCAATAATAATGAAAGCATGCACAATTTAATGGGGAGGAACCATGCATAAATGGTGCAGTGCGATATTCAACAACATGCGCCATGCTCAATAGGGGAGCAAACAGAAGTTGCATGATAGCAGAAATGATCCAAAATAAAAAGGAACAAGAGAGAGGTGCAAGAACGCCACATGTTGGTGAACTGCAGGTAGCCACACAGGCACACAGAAACTGGAAGCAGAACAGGTTAGGAGCAGGACAGAGCACCTGGAACCACCAGGAACAGGGAAAGTGTGGGGAGTCTGTGCCACAGTGCAGGACAAAAGGGGGAAGTGCCACACAGCACTGATAGTGGGCAGTACGGCCACTACAGGGAGGTGTTCCTGGTGCAGGGGGAGTAGCAGCAAGGACAGTGGGGGGAACAGAGAAACAGCTTCCGGGGGATACGCAAGCAAAGGACATGGCCAGTACCACCATCCAGATGGAGGCAGTTATGAGGGGGTGAGAAGGCAGGCAGCAGGGGGGCATGGCCGTGGAAGGGCCTATTGGCAGTATGCCCCCAAAAGGCAGTACTGAGCCCGCATCAGCTTCGAGCTGTACACTGATACTGAGATCATGGGATGGTACCACCTGAACTGGGTGATTCTGAGGTGGCTCTGTGAGCTATGCAGTGATGTGATGCAGGCATCCACACGACAGAGCCATGTTATGTCAGTGGAGACCAAAGTGACAGCTGTCATGTGCCTGCTCACCACAGGTACCTTGCAGAGACCAACAGGGGACACGACAGACATAACCCTGTCAGCCGCGTCACACCTCCTCACCCAATTCCTCAGTGCACTGCTGCCACATGCTGCGGAGTACATCCATTTCTCCAGCACACCACCGGAGTGCACAGCAAACATACAGGAGTTCCACAGGGTAGCACATGTGCCTGGCATGCTCGGGGCAATAGAGTGCACTCATGTGGCCATCCGCACAACACCTGGCCCTGAAGGGGCCGCATACATGAATCAGAAGGGGTATGCAAGCATCAACTGCCAGGTGGTGTGCGATGCCAGGGGGCACATAATCAATGTCTGTGCCACGCACCCTGGGGGAGCACATGATGCCTTCATCTGGCACCGGTCCACACTGTGCCACATGTTCAAGAGTGGGGACATCACCTCTGGCCAACTAGTGGGTGAGTACGCAAAATCACGCAGAAAGACATGGAGCTTGGGAGGGCCATAGTTAGAGGTGACATGGGTATTGGCCTAGATGGCCAAGGCAGGGTGACGCTGATCACCAAACTAATGTCCACCCTTTACACACAGGTGACAGTGGATACCCACTCCTTCCCTGGCTGCTCACACCATACCGGTGGCCCGCGACTGCATCGCAGCAACGCTACAATGAGGCACATGCCACCACATGCAATGTCATCAAGCGGGTGTTCGGGATGCTGAAGGCACGTTTCCATTGCATGGACATGTCTGGCGGTGCCCTACAGTACAGCCCCTCAAAGGCCTGCAGGCTATTCCTGGCCTGTTGCTTCCTGCACAACATGGCCAATGACTGTGGGATAGCCGTACAGGTCAAAGAGGGGAACAATGATGGGGTTGATGAGTACGCTGGTGAAGATGGTGATGGGCAGCCAGCCCCCCCTTGGTCGAAGGGACACCTGACTGATCCTGATGGCACAACTGCACTGGGACACCATCACAGAGGAGCACTTCAACCAACCCAGGTAAGTCATGGGGCCATGTGCAACCACCAGTGGCAAGAGCAGAACCCACAAATGTGCGTGGACAAACCGCAGGGGTACATGTCGTTAAGGGAATTGGCCAAACATGGAACTGCACACACTGTCAGGGATGGGCAAGGTCTAACACGGCACGTGGTCTCACAAACACACACACACACACGCACACACACACACACACACCTCACAAGACATGCACAAAGGGTAGGAGGAACACTGACCCCAACCGCCAGCCCTAGCCATGCACACGTCCACAGTCCACCATGCCCAGTGCCTGTCATCGTGCATGCGTCAGATGCTGGGCACCATTGCACAGTGGCAGACAGTGTAACACAGGCATCATCATGCACACGCCACAGTGGACGGCAGCCGGGAGGGTGTACAGATGGAATGTGTGTGTGCATGCAGGGCTGGGTACCCCACCCATGCATTGCACATTGAACAACAAAATGCACGCAGGGCACCATCAGCTGTGGTGGGAGACAGGTCAGTCACGCGCCACAGTGCCACGGCCACCACAGATGTGTGGGTGGCCCCATCGACACCCGCCAGCAGTGACAGGCTGACCAATGGCCTCATGGGGTTGCATCGATGGTCCCCCAGGGGTTCCGCTGCATGAACGCGACTGTGCTCATGCACGGGTCTGCAGCACACTGAACATGCCTCTGCCAGGCATGCTCAGGATGCCCACAGCTGAACCCGGTGTCAACAATGAGGGTGTCACACGATGCCGGGAACGCGGGGTGGACTTTGCACTGCGTGGTGTCTGTGACGCATGGGCAAATAACTGTGTGCCCATTGTGGCATTGACAGCTGTGATTGCCTGTGTCTGCCTGTCAATTGCAGCCATCACATCCTCCCGCATCTGGTCCATCCCTGCCAGGAGTAGAGAAATGTCTCTGCTGTGCCACTCCTCTGCCTAGTGCAGAGCCGCACTGAGTGCATCCACCGCCGTCACAAGCCGCACCTGATGATCAACTGATTCTTGGAGTATGTGAATGTGCTCTTCTAAGAGGTCATCTGCCTGATCAGCATGCTGTCCCTCACAGTGTTTATGGCCCTGATGGGCAGCACCCCTTGAGGGCGGGTGCTGCACACCAGGGCCAGGCCTGGGCTTGTCCACAGGTGGTGCACTGATGCTGCCTCCTGACACTGTACCCCCATGGCCACTGGCCAACTGCTGACACTGCCCCTGTGGCTCCCACTCTAGAGGTCTCAATGGTGCCACCGCAGTGGCCACAACAGCCCCACTGTCCTGGACACACCAGGACTGATCCACTGGTGCAGACAGGCACAGGCTGGAACTGTGATGTCATGCAGGCCTCCTCAGTGGCACCACCCATGGCCATGCCCATGATGGCACCTACTGTGTGGCTGTCCTGTGGCCCACACATATCACTGTCCATGAAGTGAGCTCCATCATCATCAGTGACAGATCTGGCACCAGCCCAAGTCTCAGCATGCTGGCATCCAGGACTCTGGCATGCTGGAACATGGGCAGGGCCTCCTCTGCACCTGCTCCACCAACATCAGTCCAGACATCCAGGCGGGCCACTGTTGCCCTGACCCTCGTATGCCTGTGGAGGTGCACGGGCCCTCCACTATGTCTATGGTAACACCCTCAGTGGACAAGCCCACCACCGCTGACCCTTGTGGATGCTCAGGAGCTGTAAGGGAACACAGTAGCATTAATGTATCTGCCCTACCCTGTCCCCCCATTGACAGACCAGGACCTACCTTGCAGTGATGGGCTACCACCCATCTGGAATCCAACACCTGGAACACCCTCGATGGCACAATGCCGCATGCTGCCAGCAACCCACTCTTCTTGTGGGGTCAGGCGTTGCACGGCTGGCTGGCCCCCACTGGTCACAGACCGTGCTGCTCTGATGCCAGCCACCTTGTCCTTAATCCTCTGCCTGTCCATGCCCATCATCTTTTTGCACTCCTGCATGGACCGCTGGTGGCTGCCATGCAGGTTGATGGCACATGCCACCTCTTCCCATGCAGCAGCATGGGCCTGTGGTGTTCCCCGCCATCCACTGAGCAGCGGCTCCTGGTCGAGGTAGGCCACAAAAAGGGCATCTGTTTCTGCCTTTGTGAAGTTAGGCCTCCTCTTCCTCCCACATCTCTGTTCCTCTTCCTCCACCTCACAACTGCTCACTATTCATCCTGTGAGAATGACAGGTGTTACCTGTGACTGTGCAGTCCCATGCATGTCCCACACACCACAGTCCACATTCCCAAATAGCATACAACTCACCACAATAGACTGCAATAACTGACTATGGCCAGTGCAGCCCAATGTCACATTTTTATAGTGCAAGACACGCAAATGAGGCAAGGTGCAATTATAAATGGATGCAAATGCAGTATCTGTGCCATTGAATGGTTGATTAGCTGATTTGCATATGCCAGCTGAATATGACGCTGTTGCGCTTTGCGCAATTGTGTTGAACGTGCTCAGGCAAGGGCACATTTCTGTGACATGCACAGTACACACCAAATGGCGCATGCCCGGGGTGATGACACAGACGCTTGCCACGCTGCTGATGTGCTGTGCATGGGAGGCAATGCAGGGCAAGACCACCATTGTGCCAGTGGCGCTACTGCTCTGTTCACATATATGGCGCTGTGGCACTGGGGTGTCATAAGTGCACTGGGGCAACAGCGTGGTAGGCCACTAAAGGAGGTGGCATGGAGGCACCCAATCACACTACTCGCATTGAGAACCAATCAAGCTGTGGCAGTCTGTGCACAAAAGACCCTTGACAGTGTACTGACATTTCCCCCAAAGTGCCATGTGTCCGCATGGGTGCACCACTATCACGCTTTTAGGCAGCGTGATAGGGAATAACAGCCTTTACTGCAACATCTGCACATAGTAGACGTGCTACTAGAGTGCCATTTGACTCAACCAGCTTTAGAGATGGCACGGAGGAGGGGCGCTGTTTGGAGCCAGGTGGAGCTGGCCAATTTGGTGGCCATAGTAGAGCCCCATTCTGGGGTACTTTATGGAGATGCAACCCTGGACAGGGCCAGGAGTGCAGTATGGGAGGAGGTGGCTGTGGAGCTGGAGGAGGCCACAGGAATCAGGTGCATGGCTGAGCAGTGTCGCCACTGATATGGGGACCTGGAGAAACTTGCCCACCTGCGGGCATGTGCCAGGAGGAGCATGGTGCCATGGCCAGGTAGGTGTCCCATCCATACACTGTTAATGTACATACTTGTGTCTGTTGCAGGGGATGTGATCCACTGTCTGTCACTTGTGCATTGGCCGCATGCTGGTGGCATACAGCTTCGTGGAGCCTGCGCAGGATGGCTGGCACACCTGTGCCATGTAGGGGTGCTGGCTGTGTGTACACAGTTGAATGTGTCTGGCACATGGGGGGCCATCCAGTGTTGGCCATGGTGGTACTATCAGGGAGGGGGCTTGATGGGTATGGCTGTGTGGGATTGCACACACATGGGGGCATGGGGACTTTGCTACCAGATTGTACTGATGTTCCTCTCTCCATGTTTGCACCTTAGGCCCAGAGGAATGCCGGTGGGTGAGGGAGAGGAGGCACCACCAAGAGGACCAGCAGGCCAGGAGGGATGCCAGACCACAGAGGGGCAGAGACCAGCCTGATGATGGTGAGTGCCTTACATCCATGATTACTATTGCCTGCTGTGTAACAGGGTGGGCAGTAGGGCATGGCCACCATCCATTGACACCACTGCCATGCATGCAGCTTGTTACAGTCAGCACTGTCCAGTGGCACTGCATGTCTGGGAGTGCATCAGTGGTGGTCCATAACTGTGCCACTGCCTTCGCACCGCATAGCCATGTCACTGTATGGCCACGGTGGTGCTGTGCAGGACATTGGCGGTGGGTGTGTGCAGTGGTCCACATGGCTGTGGGTGCCTGGGTAGGCAGGTCTTGTGGACGTGGTCACTGTGGGTGGTCACACAATATCACAGGGGCATGGCACATGGCTGTATGCCATGCACAATGGGTGGGCTGCAGGGGGCTGGACAGTCACGGGTATTGACTCTGCTTCCTTGTCCTAGGTGGACAGTGACTGATGGCCATTGAAAGGGGCATGCAGGAGCTATTACAGCTGGCAAGGACGTCCCTGGAGATCCTCCAGCGGATGGAGCGGCACGGGGTCAGGAGGCGGAGGACACATCAGCACTACAGGAGTGAAGAGTGGGGTGGATGATAGGCCCTCCATGCTCCCAGAAATGCCTTACCCCCTGGACCCACCCTCACACTCCTTCTTCCCTCTCCTATATGTTCACCCCTGACCCTTACCCACCCCACCTGGTATGTGGCCCTTCCCCCATTGTAAGTATTTGTAAGTAGTTTTGTTTCTTACCTCTTTTTAATACATTTGTTTTGTTATGACAACTGTGGTGGTCTATGATTTGCAGTGGGCTACAGGTGCTCAGCTGCAGTGGTGTGCATGGCGTCAAGTGTGGTGCAAGCATGGGCGTGTGTATGTGTGTCCAGAAGGGAACCGTTTATGGTGTGGGTGGGGGGATCAGTCACTGTCTGTGGGTTGTGTTTTGTTCTCTGTGCACTGGATGCCCATGTCCACGGTGCATGAACTGTGTCCATGGCACCCCTGTCAGTCCATCCAAGGCCTGTGCAGCTGACACCCTTGCATGTCTGTGATATGCATGGTCTGCTGGCATGTCAGTGGTGGCTGTCCATGCTGGAAAACCACTGTAACTGGCACAATGCCAGGTTGCCTCCCATCACCAGTATGGTGAACGTCTGCATCTGGTGCCACTGTGGCCTCCGTTGTTGTTGTCCTCCCTCCATGCTGTCACTTGTGTCTGTTGCAGGGGATGTGCTCCACTGTCTGTCACTTGTGCTCCGGCCGCATGCTGGTGGAACACAGCTTCATGGTGCCTGCACAGGTTGGCTGGCACACCTGTGCCATGTAGGGGTGTTGGCTGTGTGAACACGGCTGCTGTGGCCACATGCCAGTGGCTTGGTTGACCCGCTACTGTGTCCCCATGTTGGTGTGCCCTTGGGTATGGGTGGGTATTTGTCCATGCACAGTGTTGCATCCTGTGTGGCGCATGCTTCCATGCAACACTGTGTGTGTCTGTGCTGGCTGTTGTGGCCAGTGCTGGGATGGGATGTGTCCTTGTGCTGTACTGCTGGTGGTGGGGTCCGGGGCATGCCCTGTCACATGTGGGGTACCTTGTGTGAAGACTCATGGTCAGTCTCTCAGCTGTACCTCGGGGGTACGTGCAGGGTGGCACTGTGTATGCAGTTGTTGCATTGCTGTCTGCTGCAGGGTGCATGTGGTGGGGCTGCCTTGCATGGCTCCATAGTGCACAGGGTTGCATTGTCACAGTGGGGGTGGTGGCATGCATGGGGTGTCCTGCACTGTTGGGTGCTACTCCTGGGCAGGGTGTATGGGAATTGCAGTGCAGAGTGTGCTCTGCATTGGTGGGATGGTGTGGCATGGGGTAGTCGGCCCTCCTTGTGTGCCGGTCACAGCTTGCCAGGGGGAGTGCTGGGGCACCATGCCCTGGCTGTGGGTTGGTTGCTGGTATCCATGGGCTGGTGGTTATTCCAACTCTCCACCAGTTGTGCAGTGCAAGGGGTGTGGGGGTCTGTTCTGCTGTGTGATCCTCTGCCCATCTGTAGCATGGGTGGTGGGCCCCTGCATCCTGTCCCTGCGCATCTGTGGTTGTGCTGTTGCACTGCTGCCCTGCTCCTTGGAGCATCCCTGGTTGCACTACGGGGCATCAGGACTGCTCTGCTGATCATCCCTGGTTGCGCTATGGTGCATCTGAAATGTGCAACTGCACATCCCTGGTTGCGCTATGGCACAGGTGGCATGATATTCAGTTGTGTGCCGCAAGCGCATCTTGACCTGCACAGTTTTTGAATATCGCACTTCTTGCGCATGGGCGCAGTGGACTTACGCTTGCTCCTGCTGTTGCACACTTTTTGGGTGCAGTTAGAATATCCGGGCCATAGTATTATAACACCACGCCATTATAATGTAGTATTTTATATTGTATTATATTATATAAATCACCACTCCGTAACAGGGATAATTTCATACAATTAAGCACAACACTGTTAAAGAGAGCAATGAACTCATTGTTTTCAACCACACAGCAACACAGACAATGTTACCCATGTTTGAGATAATTTAACAGATACAGTAGCACCACTCTGTCACACATATAAATTAACACAGTTAATTAATTTAATTATTATAATATTATAACACCACACCATTATATTATATTATATTATACTATACTTTACTATAGTATACTACAATTATATTATTTTTTATATCATATACTATATTCTAGTATAATATATTACATTATATTATATCATATAATATTATGTTATATGTCATATAATTTTATAGTATTTTATATTATATCATATCATATATCTTAATATATTATATTAATCAACACTCCGTAACAGGGACAATTTCACATAGTTAAGCACAACATTGTAACAGAGAGGACTGAACTCCTTGTTTAGAACCACACTAGAAGAGTGAACATTTAACCTATACTTGAGATAATTTAACACATAGTTTTGCTCCACACTGTCATAGACAAAAAAAAGTTAATATAATAGTTATATTATAACACCACACCATGATATTATATTATATTAAATTATATTATGTTATGCTATATTATATTATGTTATTTTATGTTATTATATTATTATTACATTACATTAAATTGCATTAAATTATAATATATTATATCATATTACATTATATGATATTATGTCATATCCAATCATATTATATTATATTATATTTTTTCTATACTATCATATCACATCATATCAAATCATGTCATATCATATCATATCATATTAGAATATAATATATTATATAAAGTTATGTTCTATTATATTATTTTATATTATATTATATTATATTATATTATATTATATTATATTATATTATATTAGTCACAACTCCGTAATGGATAAATTCACACAGTTAATCACACCATTGTTACTTAGAACCTTACTATAAGAGATACAATTGAACAAATGTTTAACATAATTTAACACATAGTTCAGCAGCACACTATTGCTGAGATATTTTAACACATAGCTTAGCACCACACTGACACAGAGATAAAGAAACACATAGTTTATTAATTTAATAGTTATATTATAATACCACAGCATTATATTATTATATTATTATATTATATTATATTATATTATATTATATTATATTATACTATACTGCACTATTCTATTCTATACTATATTGTATTATATGATATCATATCAAATCATATAGCACATCACATCACATCACATATCATATCATATCATGATGCACCACACTGACACAGAGATAAAGAAATACATAGTTTATTAATTTAATAGTTATAATATTATAATACCACAGCATTATATTATATTATATTATATTATATTATATTATATTATATTATATTATATTATATTATATTATATTATATTATATTATATTATATTATATTATATTATATTATATTATATTATACTATACTGCACTATTCTATTCTATACTATATTGTATTATATGATATGATATCATATCAAATCATATAGCACATTACATCACATATCATATCATATCATGATGCATGTCCATGCTGGACAACCACAGTAACTGGCACAATGCCAGGTTGCCTCCCATCACCAGTATGGTGAAACGTCTGTGTCTGGTACCACTGTGGCCTCCGCTGTTGTTGTTCCCCCTCCATGCTGTCACTTGTGTCTGTTGCAGGGGATGTGCTCCACTGTCTGTCACTTGTGCTCTGGCCGCATGCTGGTGGAACACAGCTTCATGGTGCCTGCACAGGTTGGCTGGCACACCTGTGCCATTAATATATCATATCATATATCTTATTATATTATATTAATCACCGCTCTGTAACAGGGACATTTTCACAGTTAAACACAACACTGTAACAGAAAGGATTGAACTCATTGTTTAGAAAAACACTACAAGAGAGACAATTGAATCTATATTTGAGATGGTTTAACACATAGTTTAGCACCACACTGTCACAGAGAATAAATGACACAGTTAATTCAATTGTTATAATATAATACCACCACACCATTATAGTACATTATATGATATTATGTCATAGCTAATCATATCATAATATATTATATTTCATATCATATAATATCAAATCATATCATGTCTTATCATACTATATCATATTATATTATAATATATTATGGTAATTTATGTTGTATTATATTATATTATATTATATTATATTATATTATATTATATTATATTATATTATATTATATTAATCACCACTCCTTAATGGATAATTTCTAAGAGTTAAGCAAACATTGTAACAAAGAGCATTTACCTGATCATTTAGAACCTCTCTATAACCCATGTTTAAGGTAATTTAACATATAGTTTAGCACCACACTGTCACAGAGATAAATTATAACATAGTTTATTAATTTAATAGTTATAATATTATCACACCACACCATTCTATTATATTACATTTATATTATATTATATCACCACACTGTAAAGAGATAATTTCAAATATTTAACCTAACACAGTAGGAAAGAGCATGTTACTCATTGTTTGGAACCATACTGCAACAGACACATTTTATCCATGTTTTAGATAATTTATCACAATAGTAGTGCCACACTGTCCCAGAAATAATTTAACACCTTTAAGCAATCAGCACATGGTTAATTAATGTAATAATTATAATATTAGAACACCAACATATTATAATATTTCATACCATTTCATATGATATCCTGCCATGACATATCATATCTTGTTATGATACAATATAATGGTGTGCTATTATAATATAACTATTAAATTAATTAACTGTGTTAATGTACCTTTGTGACAGAGTGGTGTTAAACTATTTGTTAAATTATATCAGCGATGGTGTGGTGATTAACTATGTGCTAAATTACCTTTGAAACAGTTTGCTGATTAAATGCATTTCATTTTCACTGTGAGGGTGTGGTGCTAATCTATGTGTTAAGTTATCTCAAACAAGAGTTAAATTGTCTCTCTTGATGTGTGGCTCTAAACAATGACTTAAATTCTCTATTTCAATGTTGTGCTTAGGTTGTGAAGTTATCCCTTACAGAGTGGTGAGATAATATAATATAATATAATATAATATAATATAATATAATATAATATAATAATATAATATAATATAATATAATATAATATAATGGTTTGATGTTGTAATTCTATAACTATTAAATTAATTATCTCTATGTTAATTTGTCATTGTGATAGTGTGGTGCTAATTGATGTGTTAAAGTATCTCAAACATGGGTAAATTGCTCTGTTGAAGTGTGGTTTAAAACAGTGAGTTCAGTGCTTTCTTTTAATATGTTCTGTTTAACTGTGTGACATTATCCCTGTTACAGAGTGGTGATTAATAATAAATATAATATAATATAATATAATATAATATATATAATATATAATAATATAAATAATATAATATAATATAATATATCATATAATATTATATGACATGATGATATGTGATAATATGATAGAAGTCGTATGATATAATATAATTTTGTGGGGTTATAATATTATAATTATTAAATTAACTATGTGATAAGTATCTGTGTATCAATGTATTGCTTAAATGTGTTACATTATCTGTGTCACAGTGTGGTGCTGTTAGGTGTTAAATGTTCTCAAACAAAGGTGAAATTCTCTCTGTTGCAATATGGTGGTTCCAAACAATGAATTTAGTGCTCTCTCTTACAGTGTTGTGCTTAACTGTGTGAAATTACCTCTGTTACAGTCTGGTGATTAATATAGTATAACAATATAATGATATGATATAGTATCATATAATATAATGCAATATAATGTAACATAACATAATATAATGCGATCTAAAGTAATGTTATATAATATAATATAATGGTGTGGTGTTATAATATTATAACTATTACATTAATAAACTATGTGTTCATTTATTTCTGTGACAGTGTGGTACTAACCCATGTGTTAAAACATCTCTGTGATAGTGTGGTGCTGAACTATGTGTTTAATCATCTTAAACATGGGTTAAATAATATAATATAATATAATATAATATTATAATATAATATAATATAATATAATACAATACAATATAACTTAATATAATATCGTATATATGATGTTATGATATATGATATCATATGATAATATATTAATGGCGTGATATAATATTATAACTATTACATTAAGTATGTGTTAATTTATCTCTTTGGCAGTGTGGTGCTAAATTATGTGTAAAAATATATATGTGATGCTGTGGTGCTGAACTATGTGTTAAAATTATCTCTGTAACAGTGTGGTGTTTAAATGTGTTTCATTATATCTGTGAAAGTGTGGCACTAATTAATGTGTTAAATTTTCCCAAACTTGTTAAATTGTCCTGTTGCAATGTGTTAGTAAACAATGTGAAATGCTCTCTGTTACAGTGTTATGCTTACTGTGAAATTATCTGTTATGGTGTGGTGATCAAAATAATAAAATATAATATAATATAATATAATATAATATAATATAATATAATATAATATAATATAATATAATATAATATAATATAATATAATACAATTATATGTTTTAATATTATATGATGTGATATAATATGATACGATATGATACGATAAGATAAGATACAATAAGATATAATATGATATGATGTGATATGATCCAATATAATTTTGTGGTATTGTAATATAAGTATTCAAATACTTAACTCTGTTAATTTATCTCTGTGACAAAGTGCTATTAAACTGTATTAAAATATCTCTGCAACAGTGTGGTGCTGAACAAGGTTAAATTTCTTCTCTTGTAGTGTGGTTCTAAACAATGAGTAACATGCCTTGTATTACAATGTTTTGCTTAATTCTGTGAAGTAATCCATTACAGAGTGGAGATTAATATAATATAATATAATATAATATAATATAATATAATATAATATAATATAATATAATATAATATAATATAATATAATACAGTACAGTACGGAACGATACGATATGATATGATATGCTATGATATAATGCAGTGTAATACAATACAATACAATGTAATATACTATAGTGTAATGTAATATAATGTAAATATTATGATATGATATGATATTATCACATCACATCATATCATATCATATCATATCATATCTTATCATAATATACTATACCATACGATATTATATTATATTATATTATATTATAGTATATTATCCTATATTATAAAATGTTATATTATATTATATTATTTGATAATAATTGCCACTCTGTAACAGGGATCATTTCACACAGTTAAGCCCAACACTGTAATAGAGAGCATTGTTCTCAGTGTATTTGAACCACACTGCAAGAGAGACAATTTACCCATGTTTGAGAATGTATAACACATGAACTAGTGCCACACTGTCGAAGAGATAAATGAACACATAGTTAATTAATTTAAAACTCATATTATACCACATCATTATATTATATTATATTATATTATATTATATTATATTATATTATATTATATTATATTATATTATATTATATTATATTATATTATATTATATTATATTATATTATATTATATTATATTATATTATATTATATTATATTATATTATATTATATTATATTATATTATGTCATTTTAATCTCCACTGCATTACTGGGATAATTTCACACTGTTTAGAACTACACTGTAACAGAGATAATGTAACACATTTAATCACCACACTGTTAGATAATTTAACACAAAGTTCAGTACAGCACTATCATAGAGCTATTTTTACAGAAGTTTAACACCGTACAGTCACTGAGATAAATATACACACAGTTAATGTAATAGTTATAATACTGTAATAACTCACCATTATAGTATATCTTATCATATCATACTATTTCATATCATATATCATATCATTTCACATGACATGACATCACATCATTTCATATCATACCCTATCACATCATATCATAGCATATTATGTTATGTTATATTATATTATATTATATTACATTATATTATATTAATCACCACCTGTAACAGGGATAATTTCATACAGTTAAGCACATAACAGAGAGCATTAAACTCATTGTTATGATCCATACTGCAGAAAAGCAGTTTAAACCATGTTTGAGATAATGTAACATAAATTAGCATCATGCTGTCATTAATTTGAGACAGTTAAGCACAAGACAGTAACAGAGAGCATTTCACTCAATGTTTAGGAATGCACTACAACAGAGGAAATGTAACCCATGTTTGAAATGCTTAAAACATTGTTTAGCACCACACTGTCACAGTTATAGGTTTATACAGTTAATTTATCTAATAATGATACAATTATAACACCAAAATACTATATTCTATTCTATTGTATTCTATTCTATTCTATTCTATTCTATTCTATTCTATTCTATTCTATTCTATTATATTATATTATATTATATCATATCATATCATATCATATTATATTATATTATATTATATTATATTATATTATATTATATTATATTATATTATATTATATTAATCACCACTCCATAACAGGGATAATTTCACACAGTTAAGTACAACACCATAACAGAGAGCATTAAACTCATTGTCATGATCTATACTGAAGCAAAACAGTTTAAACCATGTTTGAGATAATGTAACATAAATTAGCATCACCACTGTCAGAGAGACAAATTAATACATAGTTATATAATTAGTTATAATATTGTTACATCACAAACTATATTATGTTATGTTATCTTTGATATATTAAGCAAAACACTGAAACTGAGAGCATTTTAGTCACTGTTTAGAACCAGACTGCAAAGAGACAATTTATCCCATGTTTGTGACAATTTAACAGAAAAATTAGCACCACACTATCACTGTGGTAATATAACACATTTAAGAACCACACTGTCAAAGAGATAATTTCACACACAGTTTAGGACCACACTTTTGCCTGAAATAAGTTAACACATAGTTAATAACTTTAGTAATTATAATATTATAACACCACACCGTTATAGTTTATGTAATGTTATGTTATCTTAATCACAGTAAGGTAACAGCGATAAGTTTACACAGTTCAGCACAAGAGTGAAACAGAGAGCATTTAACTCATTGATGAGAACCAAGCTGGAAAAGAGACTATTTAACCCATGTTTGAGATAATTTAACACAGAAATTAAGCACCACAGTGTCACAGAGATAATATATCGTATTTAAGCACCACATTGTTAAAGTGATAATATAACACATACTTTAGAACCACACTGTTATAGAGATAATTTAAACCAAAGTTCAACACCACACTATCAGAGAGGTAATTTAACAAACTGTTTATCACCACACTGTCTTAGAGATAAAGTTACCAATAGATGTCACACAGATAATTTAACACACAGATCAGCACCACAATGTTACAGAGATAAATTAACATGTAATTTAATAGTGACAATATTATAAAGCCACACCATTATATTATATTATATTATATTATATTATATTATATTATATTATATTATATTATTATATTATATTATATTATATTATATTATATTATATTATATTATATTATATTATATTATATTATATCATATTATACTATATATTATATCATCTCATCTCATTATATTATATTATATTATATTATATTATATTATATTATATTATATTATATTATATTATATTATATTATATTATATCATATTATACTATATATTATATCATCTCATCTCATCTCATACCATAATATAATATAACATGCATATATTATATTATATTATATTATATTATATTATATTATATTATATTATATTATATTATATTATATTATATTATATTATATTATATTATATTATATTAATCACCGCACTGTAACAGAGATAATTTAACCCATGTTTGAGAACATTTAACAGCTTAACTAATGCCACACTGTCACAGAGATACTATAACATTTTAAGCAGTACAATGATACAGAGATAGTTTAACACATAGTTAATTAATTTAATAGTTATACTATGATAACAACACATTATATTATATTGTATTATAGTAATCATCACTCCACAACAGAGATAATTTCACACAGTTAAGCACAACACTGTAAAAGACAGCATTGAACTCATTGTTTTGAACCACACTGCAACAGACAATTTAACCTATGTTTGAGATAATTTAACACATAAATTAGCACCACACTGTCAGAGATAATGTATCACATTTAAGAACCACAATAACACAGGGTTGTTTTAACACATAGTTCAGCATCACATTTTTGCAGCGATAGTTTAACAAAGTGGTTATCACCACACTGTCTAAGATAAAGTAATCCATAGATGTCAAAGAGATAAACATACAGTTTAGCTATGTCACAGAGATATTTTTACACACAGCAGCACACTGTAAAAGAAGCAAGACATTTTAGCATTGCACTCTCACAGTGATAATTTAACATATAATTTAGCATTACAGTGTGGTAGAGAAAATGTAACACAGTTTAGCACTACCGTTTCACAGAGATAATTTAACACACAGTTTTGCACCACACTGTAAAAGACAATTTCAGATAGTTTTTATCACATTCTCACAGTGAAAATTTAACACAGTTTTGCAGCACAGTTTGAAATAAATTAACACATAGTTAATTAATTTAATAGTTATAATATTATAACACCATTCAATTATATGTTATGTTATGTTATGTTATGTTATGTTATGTTATGTTATGTTATGTTATGTTATGTTATGTTATGTTATGGGATTTTACATAATTTTATGACATATTATGGTATTTTATATTATATTAATCACCACAGTGTAACAGAGATAATTTCAAACAGCTAAGCACATCACTGAAAAGAGAGCATTTATCTCATTGTTTAGAACCACACTGCAACAGAGATAATTTATTTCATGTTTTAGATAGTTTACCTCATGAATTAGCACTGCACCATCATAGAGATAATTTAACACACAGTTTAGGACCACACTGTAAAAGAGACAATTTACGACAGTTTATCATCGCCCTCTCACAGTGATAATTTAACACATAACACACCTTGACAGAGACAAGTTAACACATAGTTAATTAATTTAATATTTATAATATTATAACACTAAACCTTAGGTTATGTTACATTATATTAATCACCACACCACAACAGAGATAATTTCACACAAAGTTTAGCACCTCCATGTCACAGAGATATTTTCACACACAGTTTAGTACCACACTGTAAAAGGAAGAATGAAGGCAGTTAGCATCATACTCTCACAGTTATAATTTAATACATTGTTTAGCACTGCAGTGTAGCAGAGATAATGTAACAAAGTTTAGCACTACACCGTCACAGAGATAATTTAAAACACAGTTTAGCACCACTGTAAAAGAGACAATTTAGGACAGTTTATTATTACACTCTCACAATGATATTTTAACACATAGGTTATCATGACAGTTTGAGAAAAATTAACACATAGTTGGGCCTCACTACCAAATGGCACACTCTAGTGTCTCTTGCTGTATGGAGAATTGTGGTGGTAATGGATTAGGGGCTCTTCCCTGACGTCTAATTTCCCCACTTTTGTCGGTTTAACCCTAACTGATGCAGTACCAAAGGTTTTGGCAGTGTATATTAATTACATATAGAAGGTGAAGATGAAGCACCCTCAAGTGTGTGGTGCTGACAAACTGCAGATGCGAAAGCGGGTGATAAAAAAAAAGAATGCAGGCAATTAAGGTGACTCCGATAACATTAATACGCATCTCTAGTGGAACCAGGAGAAACAGAAGAGAGAAAAAAATTAGTGCATTAGCAAGGATTTGAACTCAGGCTACCCAGAATTCTGTTCAACTAATAAATGAGCAATATTCAAATGTTGTGATGTGGATATACTCATACTTTTTAGAGTCAGCAGTTCCTTCCATTGCTATATGCATGTTTTACAAACCTACATGCTCTTAAAGATGAGACCAGTGATTTCACCAGGCTCCACAGGCAGTACACTGGATGTCTCTGGGCTTAACAAGCAAAAAGGCAGAGGGTTGAACTTAGATGAGGGCACTGGTATACTGCCTTATCAAGGTCACTCCAGAATTATGCAGTCTGTGTTACCATGGTTTCACCTTGCCCTTCATGTTTTTACTTCCTTTAGTGTTCATACTTAAACCTCTAAGATTACTTAAAAAAATAATAATATTGGCTGAGAGTTAAGGTCTACAATGTACCACAGAGGTTAGAACATTGAGTTATATGTCAAAAGACCTCAAATTCCTAGGTTTGAATCTCACAAATACCAGATGAACAATATCCAAGTCAGAGCACCTCATTTTGCCTCATAGTCAGCATGCAAGCCCTACCACTAATCTCACCATATATAAGCCCCGCCTCTAGTATCACCCCATGTAAACCCCACTTCCAATATCACCCCATGTAAGCCCCACCTCATATAACCCTACCTTCAACAATGTCACTGTCATCTCATTACTTTGTCCAGAAAGGTGAGTTTGCTATTGCTGCTCATAATCACCTTCTCTGACTTAAAAGTGTGCATTGTGTAGTTTTTACGCAGGCTCATAAGTTTTCCAATTTGTACTATTTTCACTCCAGATTTTCAGTGTTGCTATTTTTTCACACCTCCTCATGAACGGTAAAGCTGTCGTTTTTCACATCCTGCCAGAAATGTGTTTTCACACCTCTGCCACAGAATGATGCAGCATCAGTGTGAAGCCATCTTTCAGGATAAATTAACAAACTCACAGGGCCAGCTTTGATCAGGGGATTTCCCAGAGATCTCATGTTGAACATTTGATTAAAAAATTATGAAAAATGTGCTCATTAGGTGCGTGCATTGTGCAATTTCCACGCACGCTCATAAATGGCAATTTTTCATATTTTCCCTCCTGATTTTCAACATGACCCTTTTGCACATCTCCTCATGAACAGTATACAGCCATCATTTTTCACAGCCTGCCCAAAACTCGATTTTGTACCGACCATGTGTCTTCACAGGAGGTACCCCACATGCAACAGGGCTTGCCCCGGAACCCACCACCTGCGGTACAGCACCCTGCACACCCTCCCAAGGACATATCCCATCCCAGCACTGGCCACAACAGCCAGCACAGACACACACACTGTTGCATGGAAGCATGCACCATACAGGATGCAACACAGTGCATGGACAACCACCCACCCATACCCAAGGGCACTCCAACACAGGGACACAGTAGCGGATCAACCAATCCACTGGCATGTGGCCACGGCAGCCATGTACACAGTGGCCAGCATCCCTACATGGCACAGGTGTACCAGCCACCCTGCGCAGGCACCATGAAACTGTATGTCACCAGCATGCGGCCGGAGCACAAGTGACAGACAGTGGAGCACATCCCCCTGCAACAGACACAAGCGACAGCATGGAGGGAGGACAACAACAGTGGAGGCAACAGTGCCACCGGAGGCAGACATGCACCATACTGGTGATGGGAGGCAAACTGGCATTGTGCAGGGTACAGTGGTTGTCCAGCATGGATAGCCACCCTTGACATGCCAGCAGACGGTGCATATCACAGACATGCAAGGGTGTCAGCTGCACAGGCCTTGGACGGTCTGACAGGGATGCCATGGACACAGTGCATGCACCGTGGACCACTGTACACAGGCATCCAGTGCATGGAGAACAACACACAAACACAGACAGTGACTGATCCCCCCACCCACACAATAGGCTGTTCCCTTCTGGACCCACACACACACACGCCCATGCTTGCACCACACCTCATGCCATGCACACCACTGCAGCTGAGCACCTGTAGCCTGCTGCAAATCATAAACCACCACAGTTGTCATAACAAAACAAATGTATTAAAAAGAGGTAAGAAACAAAACTATTTACAAATATTTACAATGCGGGGAAGGGCCACATACCAGGTGGAGACAGGTAAGGGGCAGGGGTGAATATATAAGAGAGGGAAAAGGGGTATGAGGGTGGGTACAGGGGGTAAGGTGTTTCCAGGGGCATGGGGGGCCTATCGTACACCCCACTCTTCACTCTTGTGGTGCCGATGTGTCCTCCACCTCTTGACCCCATGCCACTCCATCCACTGGAGGATCTCCAGGGATGCCCTTGCCAGCTGCAATAGCCCTGCATGCCCTTTCAATGGCCATCAGTTGCCATCCACCTAGGACAAAGGAGCAGAGTCAATACATGTGACTGTCCAGCCCCTGCAGCCCACCCATTGTTCATGGCATACAGCCATGTGCCATGCCCCTGTGATGGTGTGCAACCACCACAGTGACCACATCCACAAGACCTGCCTATGCAGGCACCCACAGCCACATGGACCACTGCACACCCCACCACCCATGTCCCGCACAGCACCACAGTTGTACAGTGACATGGCTGATGCGGGGAGCAGTGGCACAGCCATGGACCACCATTGATGTACTCTCAGACATGCAGTGCCACTGGACAGTGCTGACTGTAACAAGTTGCGTGCATGGCAGTGGAGTCAATGGATGGTGGCCATGCCCCGCTGCCCGGTCTGTTACACAGCATGTAATAGTAATCATGGATGTAAGGCACTCATCATCATCAGGCTGGTCCCTGCACCTCTGTGGTCTGGCATCCCTCCCGGCCTGCTGGTCCTCTTTGTGGCGCCTCCTCTCCCTCGCCCGCTGGCACTCCTCTGTGCCTAAGGTGCAAACATGGAGAGAGAGGAACATCAGTACAATTCAGTAGCAAAGTCCCCCCACCCCATGTGTGTGCAATTCCACACAGCCATACCCATCTACCCCCACCCCGATACCACCACCACAGCTAACACTGGATGGCACCCCCATGTGCTGGACACATGCAACCATGATACCCATATGGACATTAACAGTGTATGGATGGGGCACCTACCTGGCTGTGGCACTCGTGCCCTCCTGGCATGTGCCTGCAGGTGGGCAAGCCTGTCTGGGTCCCTGCTCTGGAGGTCCCCATATCGGTGGTGACACTGCTCAGCCATACACCAATTCCTGTGGCCTCCTCCCGTGCCACCACAACCTCCTCCCATACTGCACTCCTGGCCCTGTCCAGGGGTGCATCTCCATAAAGTACCCCAGCATGGGGCTCTACTATGGCCACCAAATTGGCCAGCTCCACGTGGCTCCAAACAGCAGCCCTCCTCCGTGCCATCTCTAAAGCTGGTTGGAGTCAAAATGGCACTCGGTAGCACGGTGTGCCATGTGCAGATGCTGCACAGTACAGCGCTGCCATTCCCTATCATGCTGTCACTGAACAGCATGATAGTGGTGCACCCATGCGGACGCATGGTGCCTAGGGGGCAAAAGTCAGCCCAGGGTCAAGGGTCTCTCGCGCATGGACCACCACAGCGCGATTGGTACTTAATCAGTGTAACGTGATTGGGTGCCTGTGTGCCACCTCCTGTAGTGGCCTACCGTGCTGTTGCCCCAGTGTGCCTACGGCACCCCAGTGCCACAGCACCATATATGTGAACAGCACAGTAGCACCACTGGCACAATGGTGGCCATGCCCTGCATTGCATCAGCAGCATGGCAGACGTCTGTGTCATCACCCCGGCATGTGCCGCTTCAGTGTGTACTGTGCATGTCACAGAAATGCGCCCTTACCTGAGCATGTTCAACACAATTTCGCAAAGCACAACATTGTGATATTCAGCCGGCATATGCAAATCAAATCAGCCATTCAATGGCGCAGATACTGCATTTGCATCCACTTATAATTGCACCTCACCTCATTTGCATGCGTTGCACTATTAAAATTTGACATTGGGCTGCAATGGCCATAGTCGGTTATTGCAGTCTATTGTGGTGAGTTGCATGCTGTTTTGGAGTGCGGACTGTGGTGTGTGGGACATGCATGGGACTGCACAGTCACAGGTAACTCCTGTCTTTCTCACAGGATGAATAATGTGCGAACATGAGGTGGAGGAAGAGGAACAGAGATGTGGGAGGAAGAGGAGGCCTGACTTCACAAAGGCAGAAACAGATGCCCTGTTTGAGGCCTACCTCGACCAGGAGCCGCTGCTCAGTGGACGGCAGAGAACACCACAGGCCCATGCTGCTGTATGGAAAGAGGTGGCACGTGCCATCAATCTGCATGGCAGCCACCAGCGGTCTGTGCAAGGAGTGCAAAAAGAAGATGGGCATGGACAGGCGGAGGATTAAGGACAAGGTGGCTGCCATCAGAGCAGCACGGTCTGTGACCGGTTGGGGACAGCCAGCCGAGTAACAACCCTGACCCCACAAAGAGTGGGTTGCTGGCAGCATGCGACATTGTGCCATTGAGGTGTTCCAGGTGGTGGATTCCAGATGGGTGGCAGCCCATCACTACATGGTAGGTCCTGATCTGTCAATGGAGGGGACAGGGTAGGGCAGATACATTAATGCTGCTGTTTTCCCTTACAGCTCCTACATGGGTCAGCGCTGGTGGGCTTGTCCACTGAGGGTGGAACCATAGACATAGAGGAGGGCCCATCCACCTCCATGGGCATACGAGGGTCAGGGTGACAGTGGGCCCGCCTGGATGTCCAGACTGATGTTGGTGGAGATGGTGCAGAGGAGGCACTGCCCATGTCCCACATGCCAGCCTCCATGGATGCCAGCATGCTGAGACTTGGGCTGGTGCTGGATCCATCACTGATGATGATGGAGCTCACTTCATGGACATTGATACATGTGGGCCACAGGATGGCCACACAGCAGGTGACATCACAGGCATGGCCGTGGGTGGTGCCACCGTGGAGGCCTGCATAACATCACAGTCCCAGCCTATGCTTGTCTGCACCAGTGGGGCAGCACTGGTGTGTGTCCAGAACAGTGGGGCTGTTGCAGCCACTGCAGTGTCACCGTTGATCCCTGGAGAGCAACAGCCGGAGGAGCAGTGTCAGCAGTCGGCCAATGGCCATGGGGGTACAGTGTCAGGGGGCCGTGTCAGTGCACCACCTGTGAACATGCCCAAGCCTGGCCCTGGTGTGCAGCACCCACCCTCAAGGGGTGCTGCCCATTAAGGCCATGAACACTGTGAGGGACAGCATGCTGATCAGGCAGATGACCTCTTAGAAGAGCACACCCAAATACATAGAAACTTAGACATAGAAACATAGACTTTGACAGCAGATAGGACCGCTTGGCCCATCTAGTCTGCCCATTTCCCTACCTACAGGATAGGCCGCAGATCCTAGTTAATCAACAGCTTATTTCTTCCTACCCCCCACAAGAATGGGATACTCCAAGAATCAGTCAATCAGCAGGTGTGGCTTATCATGGCGATGGATGCACTCAGTGCAGCTCTGCACCAGGCAGAGGAGCGGTGCAGCAGAGACACCGCTCTGCTTCTGGCAGGGATGGACCAGATGCTGGAGGATGTGATGGCTGCCATTGACAGGCAGACACAGGCAATCACAGCTGTCATGGCCACAATGGGCACACTGTTATTTGCCCATGCATCGCAGACACAGTGCAATGTCCACCCCCATTCCCGGTGTCATGAGACGCCCTCCTTGTCAACACTGGGTTCAGCTGTGGGCATCCCAAGCATGCCTGTGGCAGACATGTTCGGTGTGCTGCAGACCCCTGCGCAAGCACGGTCGTGTTCATGCAGCAGAACCCCTGGGGGACCGTTGGTGCCACTCCATAATGCCATTGGTCAGCCTGTCACTGCTGGTGGATCTTGGTGGAGCCGCCCACACATCCATGGTGGCTGTGGCACTGTGGAGTGTGACTGACCTGTCTCCCACCATGGCTACTGTCTGATACTGCCCTGTGTGCATTGTGTTGTTCAACGTGCAATGCACAGGTGGGGTACCCAGCCCTGCATGCACACACATGTTCCATCTGCACACCCTCCTGGCTGCTGTCCGCTGTGGCGTGTGCATGATGATGCCTTCGTTGCGCTGTCCGCCACTGTGCAATGGTGCCCAGCGTCTGACACATGCACAATGACAGGCACTGGATGTGGTGGACTGCGGACGTGTGTGTGGCTAGGGGTGGTGGATGGGGTCGGCGTGCCTCTCTCCCTCTGTGCATGTCTTGTGAGGTGTGTGTGTGTGTGTGTATGTGACCGTGTGTGTGTATGTGACCGCGTGCCGTGTTAGACCTTGCCCATCCCTGACAGTGTGTGCGGTTCCGTGCTTGACCAATTCCCTTAACAACATGCACCCCTGGGGTTTGTCCATGCTCATTTGTGGTTTGTGCCCTTGCCACTGGTGGTTGCGCATGGCCCCATGATTTACCTGGGTTGGTTGAAGTGCTCCTCTGTGATGGTGTCATCTGTGTCATCTGTGCAATAATATCAGTCGGGGGTCCCTTCGACCAAGCGGGGGGCTGCCCATATCCATCTTCACCAGTGTCCTCATCGTCCCCATCGCTGTCCTTCTCTTTGACCTGTACAGTTATCCCACAGTCATTGGCCGTTCAGCAGGATGCAACAGGCCAGGAATAGCCCATAGGCCTTTGAGGAGCTGTACTGTAGGGCACTGCCAGACATGTCCAGGTAACAGAAACATGCCTTCAGCATCCCAAAAACCCACTCAATGACATTGCATGTGGTGGCATGTGCCTCATTGTAGCATTGCTGTGATGGGGTTGTGGGCCGCTGGTATGGTGTGAGCAGCCAGGGATGGAGTAGATATCCACTGTCACCTGGGTGTAGAGGGTGGACATTAGTTTGCTGATCAGCATCACCCTGACTTGTGCCATCTAAGTCAAGACCCATGTCACCTCTGACTATGCCCCTCCCAAGCTCCATGTCTTTCTACATGGTTTGCATACTCACCCAGTGGCACAGTGTGGACTGGTGCCAGATGAAGGCATCATGTGCTCCTCCAGGGTGCGTGGCACAGATATTGATTATGCGCCCCCTGGCATCGCACACCACTCAGCAGTTGATGCTTGCATACCCCTTCCGATTCATGTATGCGGCCCCTTCAGGGCCAGGTGGCATGTGGATGGCCACATGGGTGCAGTCTATTGCCCTGAGCATGCCAGGCATACGTGCTACCCTGTGGAACTCCTGTATGTTTGCTGTGTGCTCCACTGGTGTGCTGGGGAAACGGATGTACTCTGCAGCATGTGGCAGCAGTGCACTGAGGAATTGGGTGAGGAGGCGGATGCGGCCGACTGGGTTATGCCTGTCGTGTCCCCTGTTGGACCCGGTGGTGAGCAGGCACATGACAGCTGTCACTTAGGTCTCCACTGACAGAGCATGGCTCTGTCGTGTGGGTGCCTGCATCACATCACTGCACAGCTCACAGAGCCACCTCAGGATGGCCCAATTCAGGCGGTACCAGCCCATGATCTCAGTATCAGTGTACAGTTCGAAGCTGGTGTGGGCTTGGTACTACCTGTTGGGGGCATACTGCCGACAGGCCCTTCCATAGCTGTGCCTCCCTGCTGCCTCTCTTCTCATCCCCCTCATAACTGCCTCCATCAGGATGGTGGCACTGGCCCTGTCCCTGGCTTGTGTTACCCCACCATGGCAGCTGTTTCTGTGTTCCCCCCACTGTCCTTGCTGCTACTCCCCCTGCACCGGGAACACCTCCCTGTAGTGGCCGTACTACCATAATATGATGTAACATGATATAATATAATGCAGCATAATATAATGTGATATAGTATGATATGATATAATAAGATGTGATGTGATGATATGATATGATATGGTATGAAATGATATGATGTAATATGATATGATGTAGTATAATATAATACAAAGGTGTGCTGTTATAAAATTATAATTTAATTAATTAACTATGTGATAATGTGTCTTTGTTACAGTGTGGTAATAAACTTTGTGTCAAATTATCTCAGTAACAGTGTAATATTTAAAGGTTTTTCATTTTCTTGTTGACAGTGTGGTGCTAATTAATTGTTTTAAATCTTCTCAAATATGGGTAAAATAGTCTCTGCTGCAGTGTGGTTCTAAACAAGGAGATAAATGCTCTCTGTTACAGTGTTGTGCTTACCTGTGTGACATTATCTCTGTTACAGTGAGGTGATAAAAGATAATATAATATAATATAATATAATATAATATAATATAATATAATATAATATAATATAATATAATATAATATAATATAATCGTCTTGTGTTGTAATAGTATAACTATTAAACTAATTAACTGTGTTAATTTTCTCTCTCTGACAGTGTGGTGCTAAACTAGATATATATTCCATCATCTTAGGGTGTCAGCGTGCTCAGTTGGTAGCACATCCGCCTCTGGACCAGAAGGTCGTGGGTTCTCATCCCACCGGGATTGGACTTACCCTAAAAATCGCTGGCATCTGAGTGCAGTATTGGGGTGCTGTACTGCAGGGTGTGCCATCCTTCAGATGAGACGTTAAACCGAGGTCCCTTCTGCCCATCCTGGTGGGTGTCCAGGTGGAAGTAAAAGAACCCAGGGCACTCTTCTCAAAGAGTAGGGAACATTCCCGGTGTCCTGGCCAACATTCCCCTTCCCATAAACCGGTTCATGCAATTACCCAGGCTGTGTGTAGGTGATGATGTGCGATATGGCCGCCACCACACATTCAGTCACTTCACTACCAGTCTAGCATTGTTTGTAAAAGCACTTTGGATGTATGAAAAGTGCTATATAAATACAGATTCTTCTTCTTCTTCTTCATCTTAAACTTCAGTTAAATTATCTCACTTGCTGTGTCTTTCTTAACAGTGAGTAAAATGCTCTCTATTACAATGTTGTACTTAACGCTGTGAAACTCTACCTGTTATGAAGTGGTGTTTAATGTAATAATATAATATAATATAATATAATATAATATAATATAATATAATATAATATAATATAAGTTATGTTATGATATGATAAGATGTGATCTGATGTGATATGAGATGGGATTAGATGATATGATGTAATATAATAAAATATAATCATGTGGTGTTATAATATTATAACTATTACATTAATTATCTATGTGTTAATGTATCTCTGTGAAAATGTGGTGCTGAACTGTGTGCTAAATTATCTCTGTAATAGTGAGATGCTTAAATGTGTTACATTATCTCTTCGACAGTGTGGCACTAACAAATGTGTTAAATTTTATCAAACAATGGTTAAATTGTCTTTCCTTTAGAGTAGTTCTAAACAATGAGTTAAATGCTCGCTGATACACTGTGCTTAACTGTGTGAAAGTATCCCTGCAAAGGAGTGGTGATTAATATAATATAATATAATGTAATATAATATAATATAGTATAATATGATACCATTCAATGCAATACAATACAATACAAAAGTAATGTAATGTTATATAATACAATACAATACAAAGTAATGTAATGTAATATAATATAACATAATAAAATATAATATAATACATATATTATATATAATATAATATAATATAATATAATATAATATAATATAATATAATATAATATAATATAATATAATATAATATAATATAATATAATATAGTGGTGTGGTGTAATAATATTATAACTATTGTATTACTATGTATTAATTTATCTCTGTGAATGTGTGGTTCTAAACTATGTATTCAATAATTTGAAACATGGATTAAATTGTCTCTGTTGCAGTGTGTTTCATATCTATGAGTTCAATGCTGTCTTTTACAGTGCCATGATTAATTGTGTGAAACTATCCCTGTTACAAAGTGATGATAATTATATAACATAATGTAATATAATATGATATAGTATGATATGATATATATAATGATATGATAAGAAGTGATGTGATGTGATATGATTTAATATAATTTAATCATGTGGTGTTATAACATTATAACTATAAAATTAATTGATGTGTTAATGTATCTCTGTGACAGTATGGCACTAATTAATGTGCTAATTTTCTAAAACATTGGTAAAATTATCTTGTAAAGTAGTACTTAACAAAGAGTTAAAAGCTCTCTGTTACAATGTGCTTAACTGTGTGAAATGATCTGTTATGAAGTGGTGAGTACTGTAATATAATATAATATAATATGATGTATGATATGATATATGAGATGGGATGATATAATGTAATATAACATGATATAATCATGTGGTGCTGTAATATTATAACTAGTAAATTAATTATCTATGTGTTAATGTATCTCTTTGACAGTGTGGTCCTGAACCTGTGTTAAATTATCTCTGTAACAGTGAGGTGCTTAAATGTGTTACATTATCTCTGTGATACTGTGGCACTAACTAATGTGTTAAATGTTCTCAAACATTGGTTAAATTGACTTTCTTGTAGTGTAGTTCTAAACAATGAGTTAACTGCTCTCTGTTAAAATCTTGTGTTAACTGCATGAAATTGTCAGTTACAGAGTGGTGCTTACTATAATGTAATAATATAATATAATATACTTTAATGTAATGTAATATTATATCATATAATATCATACCATATCATGTTATATGATATGATAAGATGTGATGTGATGTGATTTGATAAGATATGAGATGAGAGTAGATGATATGATATGATAATATTAAAACAATTAATTAGCTATATGGTAATTTATCTCTGTAACAATGGAGTGTTAAAATAACTTTGGAAATATCTATCTGATAGTGTGGCGCTGAACTGTGTGTTGCATTATCTCTGTGACTGTGTGGTGCTAATCTTTGTGTTAAATTATCTCAAACATGGGTTGAATTGTCTCCATTGCAGTGTGGTTCACAACAGTTAATAATAATTTAATACAGTTAATAATTATTTAACACATAGTTCAGTACCACAGTATAGCACAGTTATTTCAACACATAGTTTAACACAAAGATTATATTAATTACCACTCTGTAACTAATTTCAGACAGTTAAGCACGACACTGTAACAGCGAGCATTTAACTCATTCTTTAGAACCTTACTACAACAGAGACAATTTAACCCATGATGGAGATAATTTAATACATAGTTCATCACCACACTGTGAAACCAAGATCTGCAACAGAGCAGATGATCCAGATGGGGTGGGCAAAATGAGAAGATATCTGGATAATCTAGCAAAATGGTCAGAAAGAGTGGCAACTGGGATTTATTGCAAAGAAGTACAAGATCATGCACATAGGGAAGAGAAACCCTGAAGCAACCTATAGGCTGGGAGGGGAGTTGCTGGCAGTCACAAAGGAAGAAAGAGACTTCGGCATCATCATCACCGAAGACCTGAAATCATCCAAGCAGACTTCTAAAGCAGTAGAGAAGGCTAGGGGGATGTTACAGTATATTAGTAGGGGTATCACAAGTCGTAAGAGGTAATAATACCACTTTACAATACACTGGTTAGTCCCCATCTGGAGTACTGCATGCAGTACTGGAGGCCACACACAAGGACAGTAACAACATTGAGGCAGTGCAGAGAAGGGCAACCAAATGGGGCAGAGACTGCATCAGAAGACATTTGAGGACAGATTAACAGAGCTCAATATGTATACCCTTGAGCAAAGGAGGGAGAGAGGTGATGTGGTCGAGACACTCAAACACCTTAAGAGCATTAACAAGGTGAAAAAGTCTAACATGTTTAAATATAAAAAAAATAGCAGGACAAGAGGACACAGCATGAGATTAGAGGGAGGCCGATTAAGGGGAAATATGAGGAAATTCTTTTTCACAGAAAGGGTGGTTAATGCATGGAACCTCAGGAAGTGGTGGCTATGAATACAGTGCAGGGATTCAAACAGGCATGGGATAGGCATAAGGAAGCAATACAGATGAGTATGAATAGATAGGCCACTGACAGAGCAAAGGCTGATGGCACATTTATAAAGTAGAAAAAGAAATGGGCAGACTGGATGGGCCTTGCGGTCCTTATCTGCCGTCAACTTCTATGTTTCTATATCACATCACATCACATCAAATCACATCATAACTTGTCATGTCATATTATATTATATTACATTATATTATATTCATCACCACTTCACAACAGGTATAATTTCACACAGTTAAGCACAACACTGTAAAAAAGAGCATGTAACACATTATTTAGAACCACCCTACAACAGAGACAATTTAAATCAAGTTTGAGATGATTTAACACATAGTTTTTCAACACACTGTCACAGAGATAAATTGGCATATAGTTAATTAATTTAATAGCTATAATATAGTAACACCATTATATTATATTACATTATATTGTTATATTATATTATATTATATTATATTATATTATATTATATTATATTATATTATATTATATTATATTATATTATATTATATTATATTATATTATATTATATTATATTATATCATATAGTATTATGTTATATTACATTATGATGCTGAAATGCATCGCCATGGGGGATTACCCCCAGAAAAGCAGAGGTGAGCCTTCCATTGAACAACTGCTTGGATAGGACACACCTCGAGTATTGTGTGCAGTTTTGGAGACTACATTTAAAAATGGACATTACACTCCTAGAGAGGATCCAAAAGTGGGCAACCTAAATTTATTATGAATAACCACACAATAACAGAGAAAATGTAAGACAGGTAATCAAAACTCTATAATAGAGGCATTTAACTCATTGTTTAGAACCACGCTGCAAAAGAGACAATTTAACACAAGTTTGAGAAAATTGACCACACTAATTAATGCCACACTGTCAGAGAGATAATGTAACACATTTAAGCACAACACTGTTACAGAGCTAGCTTAAAACATAGCACAGTACCACAGTATCACACATATATTTTAACACATAGTTCAGCACAACACTGTCACAGAGATAAATTAACACATAATTTAATAGTTATGATATTATAGCACCACACCATTATATTATATTACATTATAATATAAAATATCATATCATATTCTATCATATAATATCTTATCATATATCATATCACATCACAGATTATCATATCATGCCATATGTTATAGCATACGATATTATTTTTGTTTTAATTTATGCTTTTTGCACCCCTTCCTCTCTCCACCGGTCATCCACCCGGTCACGGATCTCTCGGCTGCGGCTTCCCCACATGAGCCGTACTCCTGGGACCCCCTGGATTACCCCCCAGGGCGGAGACGTGGCACCCATCCCCTTTTGGGTGCCATGAATAGGGCAGGAGTCAGCCTGGGGAGCTGATAGCAGCTCGAGGGGTGGGCATCATTTAGGCAGCGAGAGGCGGGCTGAGATTTTCTCCCCTTAGAGGGGTGGGAACATACAATGATGGCAGCATCCATCCCGTTTCTGGAAACCTTTCTGTCCTGTATTCTGAGGTACTCCTGGCCTCCACCAGGTGTCCCCATGCATCAGCGACATCCCACACCCTCCCCCCGGAGAAGGAGAGCAGTCATGGGACACTCGATCCTTCTCCCCCCGGCCGGCCCTCCGACGACCTGAGCTCATTCCCGAACCCAGGTCGCCAGTGTCGCAAGCGGAAATCCAACCGCTGCGCCGGTGGTCCGGCTAGCATACGATATTATATTATATGATATGATATTATATCATATTATATGATATAATTTGATATATTATACTAACACCGCTCCATAACAGGGATCATTTCCCAGAGTTAAGCACTACACTGTAACAGAGGGCATTGAACTAATTGTTTAGAAACACACTACAAGGGGACAATTTAAACTATGTGACATAATTTAACACATAAATTAGGACCACACTGTTACAGAGATAATTAATACATAGTTAATTAATTTAATAGTTTTAATGTAATAACACCACACCATTATATTATATTGTATTATGTTATGTTATGTTATATTATATTACATTCCCAAACAGAAACAAAGACAATTTCACACAGTTAAGCATAACACTCTAACAGAGAGCATTTAACTTGCTATTTAGAACCAAAAAAGAGAGACACTTTGACCCCTGTTTGAGATAATTTAACACATAGTTCAGCACCACACTATCACAAAGATAATGTAACCCATTTCTTCACCACACTGTTACAGAGATATCTTAACATGTAGTTTATGACCGCAGTGTCACAGAGATAAATTAACACATACTTAATTAATTTACTAATAAAATTGTAACACCACAACATTATATTATATTATATTATATTATATTATATTATATTATATTATATTATATTATATTATATTATATTATATTATATATATTATACAATGGTAAATCTGATGTGCCAAATCCTGCATCCTGATTGGTTGGCTGGCACAATTACCACCGTGATAAATCCTCCAGTGTACCCACTGGAAGAAGTGCCAGCCAACCTTATACCGTGCTAATCCGGTCGCTTTCACTTCAGATGAAACTGCCGCGATTTGTCCCGTCGCCGGTTCGCTAAAAACAGCGTGGTAAATTGTTTACAAAATTATCTCCTTTCTAAGTGTAGGCACCTCAGTTAGTTAGAACATAGTTAAAAAAATTAAAAAAACATTTACCATTGTATAATAAAAATGTATTCCTCCAGGGTGTGGGTACACTGCGCCTCGTGACGAATCACACCAGCCGTGGTAAATCCTCCAGTGTACCCACACCCTGGAAGGATAAATTGTTAATTATATTATATTATATTATATTATATTATATTATATTATATTATATTATATTATATTATATTATATTATATTATATTATATTACATTATATTATATTAAATTATATTACATTATATTATATTAATCACCACTTTGAAACAGGGATAATGGAGTTTGCCCTTTAATGGGGAGACCAGGTTGTTCTGGTGCACCCCTTCCCTCCTACATAGAATGGTTGTGCTCAGAAGGAGGGAGAAGGAAGGGAGGGGCTAAGGGACAACAATGGGCAGGTAACAGGAAGGGAGGGCGAAGGGAGGTATATAAGGGACAGCAGAAGGGCCTCAACCACTTTCTGCTGGAGTTTTGATCTAAATCAACTGCAGCATGTCAGATTGGCAAATTCTTTGAGGTTTGTTCACCTGGAGAGAGGTAAGGAAGCAAGCAATTGATTTGCAGGACGAGATGTGAAGTGTTTTTAAAAAAGTGAAGGGAGGAATAATATATACAGCATTAAGACTGAATATGTTACAGTATATAACTGAGCAAATATGGGGCCCTGAGTAGTGATGGGAGTCAGAGGTGGATGAGAGAGTGAGCTAGGCCCAGGTGGGGCAACAACACTGTGTGGTGGTTTTGTGGTAAAGCCTTTGCTTGTTTTGATGCTTTGTGGTTTTGGGGCCTGGTTTTGCTGGCCAGCAAGTGTTGGTAGGCCTGGAAGAGCCTCTGAGACAGAGAAGAGAGAGTGTGAGCCGGGACCGCATGGCGCGATGCCACACGCCGCATTGAGAGGGGTAGAAAAGCCTTTCCTTGGCTTCCCAGTTTTCTGTGTCAGTTTGTTCCCCCTTTGGCGGCTGCCTGGTAAGAACAGTAGGCCTGGAAGAGGCCTTGAAGCTGGGGGAAGTGAGCATGATCCGGGACCACGTGGCGTGATGTCACACACCACGTGGGGGGTTGTGAAAACCTCTTTTCCTGTTTTTAATCTCTGGTGGCTGTTTTGTGGTCTTGTTGGTTGCCTGGAGGCTGAATTGGTAGGCCTGGAAGAGGCCCTGGGGCATGGACCATGTGGCATGATGTCACACGCCATGTGGGGGATTGCTGGAAAACACTGGCCTTGATTTTCAGGATATTGTGGCTCTGGGTGGCTGTTTGTGTTGCCCATTAAGAATAGAAGGCCTGGAAGAGCCTTGAAGCTGGAGGAGTGAGCACGATCTGGGACCACGTGGCGTGACGTCCATGCTGTGTGGGGGCGGTAAAAACCTTTTTCCTTGTTTTGGGCTCTGGTGGCTGTGTTGTGGTCACGTTGGTGGCCTAGGGTTGGATGGTAAGGCCTGGAAGAGGCACTGATGCATGGACCGATGTGGCATGATGTCACATGCTATGTGGGGTTTATGGACAGGCACTTTCCTGGGCTTGTTGCTAGCTAGAGCTAGTGACATAGTAAGCTGGTCATCATGCTAAAAGTCCAGGGTTTGATCTTGAAGGATAACCTTTGGGGGGGCTTGGGGTTGTGTGAGGCCTGTTTTCTTTACTTAAGTGTGGATAGTAGGCCTGGGAAAAGGCTCGGAAACAAGGGAGAACGAGCGCGACATGGGACCATGTGGCGTGATGTCACACTCCACGGGAAGGTTTCGGGTTAATGCTGTTTCCAGGTGCTCGGGCTGTTTTCACATTTTTGGTGCCCTTTTTGAGGCATACTGGGGGAGAGCAAGGGGCCTGGGAGAGGCTTGGGGCAGGAGGGAGAGAGGTGCGACCCTGGATCTCATGGGTGATCACACACCACAAGGTGGTCAGATGGGAAGCAGTGCCCTCACTTTTGGTGAGGCTGCTTGCTGTGTTTTTGGCCCTTTCTCCTTTTTGGGATTGGGTGCTGTGAGAGAATAGAGGATGGCAAAGGCATGAATAAGGGGTAGGTGTCCAATTTTCAGACCACGTGGTGCGACCACTTCCTATGCTGGGGATGCTGACTGTGGGCGCCTTGGTCCACCCAGGCAGGTGGGGAGGCCAAAAAATAAATTACAGCAGTTCTCAGGAGGAAGCTTATGGGAAGGCCAACATGTGCAGCGTTTCAAGGGACAGCAGCAGGATGCTGCTAGAGGTCGAGTCAAAAAGGGGAGTATAATAATAAATAATTATAACAAGGGGAGGTGCTGGAATAGATGCAAAGGGGAATGATGGGGGTAGAGACAGGGACCAGCAAGTGGGGGTAAAAAAAGGGAAAGGTGTTAGGGGAGCACACCAGAAGGCCTAAGGGGCTGATGAAGAGACAAAAAGAGGGGTGGCCAACGAGTGTGGGTTTTCTCAACGGGCATGGCAGGGAGCAGCCAGAGGACCTGGTGACCTGACAAGCAGGATGGGGACCTTATTGGTGGCCTGGTTGGTTTATGTGGGCATGTGGTGTGAGAGACAGAGGGAAGGTACATATATACAAATAACCCTGTTTTCTTTTCCTGTACTTGTCTTCACAGAGCAAGGAAAAGAAGGACATGGCACCAAAGAAGAGCAGACCATCAAAGGAAGAGGCTTACAGGGCTATCATTGAAATGGCAGAAAAGGCCAACAGAATGTGTGAACTGGTGGAGGGGGAGGAACCAGGGAGACCCAGGAAGAAGAGAAAAGCGGGCACGGGAAAAGGTGGCATGGGGAAAAGATCAGCTGAAAGGCCACGTAGTCCCACTAGGGTACCACTGGTGGTAGTGGGGCCCGCCAAGGTGGTTGATCCAGTACCCCTGCAGCCTATGGACCTGGTGACACTGGTACCCCCCCGATCAAGGTGGGATCTCCCTGGCTGGACCCGGACACAATTCCCAGAACGTGGCGTTCCCTCAGCAAACCCTAGTAGCTCACCCTCCTCCTCAACTGCAGGAGAAACAAGGGACCCTTGGAAGATTCAGGCAGCACAGCCCAGACAAGGTTACAGGTAACACATCCAGTGCAGTGGGTGACAGTATAAAAGAATATATAGGGCAAATTGTGGCAGCTGAGGACAGAAGGTCTAGGGCAGATGGAATCAGCTCTGGCAGAGATTAGGATGGAGAAAGAGGTGCCAGAAAAGAATGGAAAGGGGGGAGAGAGAGAAGGAAAGTACAAGGGAGATAGGTGCCCTGGGATGAGGATAGGTGAGCATGTGCTACTGGCCACAAAAGAAAAGATATGGAAAGGGGAATATGTGGATATATTCACTTTGGTGAGCCAGATGGCAGCCAAGTATGAGGAAGCTGAGGTCATAGGTAAGAGTGAGATGGCAGCAGCTATAGTGCTTTTAGGGAAAAAGAGGACGACAAGTTCACAAAGGGAGACTGGGATATGGGTGTTCCTAGGCATTGCCACTTTCTCAGCCATCATCCTGGAAAAAGGCCAGAGCTAGGCATCCTGCTCATCACTTATTCTTTGATAATATGGAGAGCAAAAGCAAAGGGCGGTGGGGTTATACTATGATGAATTTTTCGCAGAGAATGGCAACATTTGGGGACGTTAGATGGGACACCAAGCAGATAGATTTGTGGATGGATTACGTAACAGATCAGTCCACACCTGAAGGTGAGTGGGGCTAAAAGGAGTTCACGCCCCAGAGATGTTGCTGGGCTTACAACAGGGCCTTTTGCTCATGGCCTCAATGTCATTTCAGGCACCCAGGGAGGGCACCCAGCAAACAAATATAGAATGACATGGGCCCAGGGGGCACAAGGGCACGGGGTCATGGATCAGGTCAACAGTTTTTTTGAGATGGTCAGGGGTTTAAAGGGCAAACATAGAACAGGGGAGGGTGAGGTAGGGGAACACGAATAGAGGTGTCAGAGCCACTGAGAGAAGAAAGGTTGGGCAAAATGGGAGGACTGGCGGAGGAGTGGTGGGGGCACAACAGGTAACAGTTTGGGATGGCCAGAACCCCCATCAACTGAAGGCATGAACAGTTTGCCTGGACAGATATCCGGACATGAGCATGCAGGATATGATATAAGGGTTTTAACAAAGGGTTTTCACTGCAGTGTAGGGGCCCAGGCAAGCGAGGAGGAAAGCAACCTGGGGTTAGTAAAAGAAAGGAAGAGATGCTAAGACAGAAGACAGAGAAAGAAAAGGCAGCAGGTAGGGTAGAGGGCCCATTTAATGCCCCCCATTGCTGAACATGCAGATTTCACCATTGGGTTTGGTACCCAAGAAACAAGAGGGGGAGTACAGGGTGATCCACCACCTGTCCTATCCGGAAAGGGAGTCAGTGAATGATTTCATCAGTGAGGACCATAGTAAGGTGACACATGCGACACTAGAGGATGCAGTCTGGATAATCCAGGCCACAGAGGATGCATGGATGGCAAAAGCAGACACTGAGTCTGCTTTCAGACTGCTTCCAGTTAGGAGAGAAGACTGGGATCTATTGGGTTTAAAAAATGGGAGACAGTATTATTTTGACAAAGCAATGCCAATGGGCTGTTCCATAGCATGTGCTACATTTGAAATGTTCAGCACCTGCTTGCAGTGGATATTCCAGGAAAAAACTGGTTATAAGATGGTCATCCATTATCTGGATGATTTTCTTTTATTGGTAGGGGGAAAAGAGATCACAAAGGATGCTGGGTAAGTTTCAGAAATTGTGCCAAGAGCTAGGGTCCCACTGGCACCAGAAAAACAGAGGGCCCAGAAGGATTATGAAGTTTCTGGGGATTGAGATAGATGCCCCTAATGAAGTATTTAGACTACCGGACAAAAAGTAAGTAAACTGAAGGAGGTTAATCCAAGCACACACCAGCAGGAGATGGGTACAACTGAAGCTGGTGCAGCATTTACTAGGGCACTTGAACTTTGCATGCAGGGCCATCAGACCAGGAAGGGCATTCACAGAGAGGTTAGCCAGGGCTACAGCAGGGGTCACCAGACCACATCACTGGGTGGACCTGACGCAAGGGTTAGGGAGGATTTTAAAATCTGGGAAGAATTCTTTAAGAATACAATGGGTGCACTTTCTGGCAAGAGGAGTGGCTATACAACACAGACCTCAACCTCTACACAGATGCCACTGGGGGGCTAGGAATGGGGGTTACCTGAGGGGTAGATGGTTCACAGAACCCTGGCCTGCCAGTTGGGTGAGGGATGGGAAAGTGAGAGATATAACATTACTAGAGATCATGTCCATATGGGTGTGTACCTTGGTCTGGGGGGAGGAATTACGGGATCAGAAAGTGACATTTTGGTGTGACAACAGAGCAGTGGTGGATGTTCTGAACAACAGGGGAGCCAGGTCAAACACAGTCATGCAGGTATTACGACTATTAGTTTTAAGGGCTTTGCAGCTGAACATGTCATTCAGAGCACAACACATAGAAGGGCTACACAATACCCTGGCTGACAGCCTTTCCCGTCTGCAGCTGGACTGTTTTCAGAGGCTGGCACAGGCAGCGGAAGAACAAAAAACACCCATACCAATGAACATCTGGGACGTTGGCAAGAAGGAGCAGAACTGTTGTTTCACAGCTCATGGGCCCCTCAGACTCTGAGGGCCTATGATGGGGCCTGGTGAGTGTTTCAAACATTCAGGGCAGATGGAGGTAAGTAGGCCACTCACTGAGGAACAGTTGGGAATGTTCACCGTGGAGCAGTGGCAGAAAGGCACAGCCCACACCACAATGGGAGTTTATTTGGCAGGGATTAGCATTATCTGCAGTCTAAAAGGCTGGAAGGACCTGACAAAATCATTACTTATCAGAAGAATAATGCAAGGATGGAGCAGGTTGAAACAGGGCTTAGCAGATAATAGTAGACCTATACGGGAGCAGTGGCTAACAAAGCTGAAGGATGTGCTTCCGGCAATATGCAGATCAAAGGCCGAGGCCCAGTTATTTCACACAATTTATGTGGTTATGTTCACAGGGGCCATGGGAGTGAGCGAGGTGGTAGGCCATGGGAGAGAAGACAAGGAAGGGGGGTTAGAATGGGAAGATATAAGCTGGGGGTGACAGAGATATGGATCAAGATTGGAGGTCAAAATGGATCAAAAGGGCAAGGTTGCATAGTGACACTGAAAGGGCAAGCAGAGGGTGCAATATGCCCAGTACAGGCTCTGTGGGCTTTCGCCGCAGAGCATGGGAACAGGACTGGGAAATTATTTGTACATGGTGATGGAAGAAGGGTCACCGGATACAAAGTCACAGCATTACTCAAAAAGGGCATGCAATTCATGGGGAAGACCCGGCTAATTATTCATCCCATTCCTTGCGGTTTGGGGCTGCCTCACAATGGGCAGCAGTGGGAGAGATGGTGAATGGGATATTGGAAAAGGGATGCTGGCGATTGGCCAGTTATAAAGATACACTAGAGCACTGAAGTAAAAAAAATATATAAAAAAAACTTGAAGGTGGAGCTCCGCGGTGAACTGCAGAGTTGGGGGGAAAGAACTGTTTAAGGGCTGGGAGGACAAAACGAGGGGAGAATATGGAGATGACACTAAGAACATGTGTAAAATAATGAATTTTGCTTGAATCCTATAGGTAGAGGGAGGATCACGGAAGTCTGGATCTGCAGCCATTCCTATATTTATTGGGCTGGGAAAAGAGCAGAGAAGAAGGCTGGGGGAAGCAGATGTACAAAGATGTGAAACAGTGTAGGTTAGTCTGGCTTGGCATACGGGGGATGAGATGGGCACAGCTGCTGCTTTCCACCTTGAAAGAACTCAAGGGACAGTGGCCCAGTCCAGATCTAATTATTATACATCTAGGGGGTAAGGACTTTGCAGGCCAGACATGGGTAGACACATACTTACAAATAAAAAGAGATCTGGGGCAATATGACAGTGGTGGCCTCAGGTGTGCCTTGGCTGGTCAGATATGATATCAAGGAGGGTTTGGAGGCAGGAGCACAGCCACAGAGCAGTGGAGAGGCCAGGAAAAAATGAATAGGAGGGGACATTGGTAAGGCAGATGGGAGGACAGGTGATATTGGGGGTAGAAGAATGGGTAGAAGACTTCTATAGGTCAGACGATGTGCACCTGTCGGACCTAGCCATAGACATGTTCAACACAGAAACAATGGGCTTTATAGAAGCATGGAGGAAACATGCAAAAACGGGAAATAAAAAAGAGGAAAGAAGGAAAGGATAAAAGGATCTTCCCTGGGTAAGGAAGAATGGTACCCTAAGTATGGGGAAGCAGACATCCAACTCAAGCTGGAGACTGGCTAGTGGGGATAAGGGGGGGAGGAAGAAAAAAGGAATAACACAAGAAGAGGAAGAAGATGAAGGAGAAAGCGGTTTCAATTTTCACCGTTACCTAACAAAAAAAGAGAAGAAGGCACCCAGGTATTTACCTGGGGGAGGGATAATCAGAGATTGATATATGGATGGAAATAAACAAAATTTTGAAAATATGATATTAAAGAAATGGAAATGGAATATGGAAGTATGAATATAAATAAATTAATTGCCAATCTGAGCACAACAACTAACAATGGTCTCTGTCTTTTTGTGAGGGAAAAGGGGGGAATCCAGAACAATGTCACAAAATTAAGCACAGCACTGTAAAAGAGAGCATTGAACTCATTATTTTGAACAGCACTGAAACAGAGAGAATTTGTCCCATGCTAGAGATAGTTTTAACACATAAATTAGGACCACACTGTTACAGAGATAATGTAACATATTTTAGCACCACACTGTCACAAAGACAAATTTATACATAGTTCATTAATTTAATAGTTAAATTATATACACTATATTATATTATATTATATTATATTATATTATATTATATTATATTATATTATATTATATTATATTATATCACCACTCAGTAACAGGGATAACTTCACACAGTTAAGCACAACACTGTAAAAGAGAGCATTTAACTCATTGTTTACACCCAAATTACAAGAGATACAATTTTAGCCATGTTTGAGGTAATTTAACACATAGTTAAGCACCACACTATTGCAGACATATTTTTACACATACTTTAGCAACACACTTTCACAGAGATAAAATAACACATAGGTTATTAATGTAATATTTATAATAGTATAACACTTCCTATATTATATTATATTATATTATATTATATTATATTATATTATATTATATTATATTATATTATATTATATTATATTATATTATATCTTGTAACATAATACCTGGTATTGTATTGTATTATGTTATATTACATTACATTTCATCAAATTGTATGGTATTATATTATGTTATGTTATGTTATGTTAAGTTATGTTATGTTATTTTCGTTACGTTACATTACATTACGTTATGTTACATTATATTATATTATATTATATTATATTATATTATATCATGTCATATCCTAATATAATAAATTATTTTATATCATATTATATCATATCATAACATATATCATACAACAGCATATCATATCATCATATCATATCTTATCATATACTATTCTAGGATATACTATTCTACATTATATTATATTATATTATATTATATTATATTATATTATATTATATTATATTATATTATATTATATTTATCACCATGCCGTAACCGAGATAATTTCTCACAGATAAGCACAACACTGTAACAGAGAGCATTTATCTCATTGTATAGAACCACGTTGCAACAGACAATTTATCCCATGTTTGATAAAATGTAACACATTAATTAGTGCCACACTGTCACAGAGATAATGTAACACATTTAACCACCGCACTGTTACAAATATAATTTAACACATAGTTCAGCACCACAGTATAGCACAGATATTTCAACACATAGTTTAGCACTACACTGTCACAGAGACCCATTAACACATAGTTTATTAAATTAATAGTTATAATATTATAACACCACATCATTATAATATTATATTATATTGTATATTATTTTCTATTGTATATTATATTAATTACCTCTTTGTAACAGAGGTGAATTCACAATTGACCACAGCACTGAAACAGAGGGCATTGAACTCATTGTTAAGAATCAGACTGCAACAGAGACAATTTCTTCCATGTTTGAAATGATTGAATACATAGTTTAACACCACACTGCACAGAGATAAATTAACACATGGTTAATTAATTTACTAGTTATAATATTATTACACAACACAAATATATTATAACATATCATATTATATATTATATTATAACTTATCATATAATATATGGTATTGCATTGTATTGATTTGTATTATATTATGTTATATTACATTGCATTACATTACATTTCATTATATTATATCATATCATATCATATCATATCATATCATATCATATCATATCACATCACATCACATCACAATACATTATATTATGTTATGTTATATTTATATTATGCCATAACAGAGATAATTTGACACAGATAATCACAACACTGTAACAGAGCGCATTTAACTCATTGTATTGAACCACATTGCAACAGAGACAGTCTAACACATGATTGAGAAAATGAGAAAATTTATCCACCACACTGTTACAGAGATAATTGTATACATAGTTCAGCACCACACCCTCACAGAGATGTATTAACACATAGGTAATTTAATAGTTATAATATTATAATGCCACATAATTATATTATAATATATTATACTGTATTGTATTGAATTATATTATATTGTATTATATTATATTATATTAATCACCTCTTAGTAACAGGATAATTTCACTCAGTTAAACACTAAAACAGAGGGCATTGAACTGATTGTTATGAACATGACTGCAACGGAGACAATTTAATTCATGTTTTAGATGATTGAATACATAGTTTAGCACCACACTGTCCATAGATAAATGAACACTAAGTTAATTAATTTAATAGTTATACTACACAACACCACAAAATTATATCATATCACATTATATTATAATATAGTATGTTATATTATATCATATTTTGTATCATATTGCTTCATATCATATCACTTCACATTACATTACAATATATTATATTATATTATATTATATTATATTATATTATATTATATTATATTATATTATATTATATTATATTATTATATTATATTATATTATATTATATTATATTATATTTATCACCCCTCATTTACAGGGATAATTTCATACAGTTTACACTGTAACAGAGAGCATTGAAATCTTTGTTTAGAAACACACTGCAACAGAAACAATTTTACCTATATTTGAGAACATTTTACACATAAATGATTACCACATTGTCACAGAGCTACTGTAACACATTTAATCACCACACTGTCATAGAGATAAATGAACACATAGTTAAGCAATTTAATAGTTACAATATTACACCACACCATTGTATTATATATTATATCATATCACTATATCATGTCACATATTATGATATACTGTACTATATTATATTATATTATATTATATTATATTATATTATATTGTATTATTACATTATAGTAAGCACCACTCCATAATTGACAATTTCACACAGTTAAGTACATGTTTGAACAGAGAGCATTTAATTCATTGTTTAGAACTACACTACAAGAAAGATAATTTAACCAATGTTTGAGAAAATGTAACACATTAATTAGTGCCACAGTGTTAAAGAGATAATGTAACACATTTATGCACCTCACTGTTACAGAGATAACTTGGCACACAGTTCAGGACAACACTGTCGAAGAGATACATTAACACATCATTAATTAATTTTATAGTTCTAATGTTATAACACCACACAATTAAATTATATTATATTAAATCATATCATATCACATCACATCTTATCATATCATTATATATATCATATCATACTATATCATCTTAAATTATATTACATTATGTTATATATTATACCACCATTTTGTAACAGGATAATTCACACAATTAATCACGGCACTGTAACAGACAGCATTGAACTCATAGATATGAACGACACTGCAAGAGAGACAATTTAATCCAGGTTCAAATTATTGAATACATAGTTTAGCACCACACATTCCAGAGATTAATTAATACATGGTTATTTAATATAATAGTTACAACATTATTACACCACACCATACAATACAATATAATATATTATAATACAATATAATATAATATAATATGTGCTATGATATTATAAGATGTGATTTGATGTGACATGATATGATATGATATTACATGAGATGACATGAGATTAGATGATATGATGTAATATAATATAATAACCATGTGGTGTTATAATATTATAACATGTGTTAATGTATCTCTCTGAAAATGTGGTGCTGAACCGTGTGTTGAATTATCTCTGTAATAGTGAGGTGCTTAAATGTAGTTACATTATCTCTTTGACTGTGTGGCACTAACTAATGTGTTAAATGTTCAAACAATGCTTAAATTGTCTTTTGTAGTGTAGTTCTAAACAAAGAGTTAAATGCTCGCTGTTACAATGTTGTGTTAACTGTGTGAAATTAGCTATTATGGTGTGGTAGTACTATAATATAATATAATATAATATAATATATGATATGATGTGATGTCATATGTCATGTGATGATATGCTATGATACGATAGCATATGATACAATATGATATGATATGATATGATATATGATATTAAATAATATGATATATAATATAATGGTGTGGTGTTATAATATCATAGAAATTAAATTCATTAACGATGTGTTAATTTATCTCTGTTACAGTGTTCTGCTTAACAGTGTGAACTTATCCCTGTAACAGAGTGGTGATTAAACTAATAATATAATATAATATAATATAATATAATATAATATAATATAAGGACAATATGATATGATACAATATGATATGTTGACATATGATATGATATGATATGATATCAAGTGATATAATATGATGCAATATAATATAATGGCGTGGTGTTATAATATTATAACTATTAAATTAATTAACTATGTGTTAATGTATTTCTGTGACAGTGTAGTTCTAAACTATGGCCCAGATATTCAAAAGGGTTGTGCCATACGCAACAGGGATGTGCCAGCGCAAGTCCGAAAATGCGCCATTCTGCGATATTCAGTGGGAGGCAGATGCGCCCCCCCAAATCACAATGCGCAAGAGTGCAATGATAATGAATGCATGCGCAACTGAAGGGGGAGGAACCATGCATAAATGGTGCAGTGCGATATTCAACAACATGTGCCATGCGCAATAGGGGAGCAAATGGAAGTTGCGCGATAGCGGAAATGATCCAAAATAAAAAGGAACAAGAGAGAGGTGCAAGAACACTACTGGGAAGCCACATGTTGGTGAACTGCAGGCAGCCACACAGGCACACAGAAACTGGGAGCAGGACAGAGCACCTGGAACCACCAGGAACAGAGAAGGTGTGGGGAGTCTGTGCCACAGTGCAGGACAAAAGGGGGAAGTGCCACACAGCACTGAGGGCACAGATAGTGGGCAGTATGGCCACTACAGGGAAGTGTTTCTGCTGCAGGGGAGTAGCAGCAAGACATCGGGGAACAGAGAAACAGCTGCGGGTGGGGTAACACAAGCCAGGGACATGGCCAGTGCCACCATCCAGATGGAGGCAGTTATGAGGGGTGAGAAGGCAGGCAGCAGGGGGCAGGGGTGTGGAAGGGCCTGTCAGTGGTATGCCTCAACAGGCAGTACTGAGCCCACTCCAGCTTCAAGCTGTACACTGATACTGAGATAGTGGGCCGGTACCACCTGAACCAGATGATCCTGAGGCAGCTCTGTGAGCTGTGCAGTGATGTGATGTAGGCACCCACACATGGGAGTCATGCTCTGTCAGTGGAGACCAAAGTGACAGCTGTCATGTGCCTGCTTACCATGGGTACCTTCCAGAGACCAACAGGGGACACGACAGGCATAACCCAGTGGGCCGTGTCACGCCTCCTCACCCAATTCCTCAGCGCACTGCTGCCACATGCTGTGGAGTACATCCATTTCCCCAGCACACCAGCGGAGCACACAGCAAACATACAGAAGTTCCACAGGGTAGCACGTATGCCTGGCATGCTTGGGGCAATAGACTGCACTCATGTGGCCATCCGCATGCCACCTGGCCCCGAAGGGTCCACATACATGAATCAGAAGGGGTATGCAAGCATCAACTGTCAGGTGGTGTGCGATGCCAGGGGGGCACTTAATCAATGTCTGTGCCACACACCCTGGGGGAGCACATGATGCCTTCATCTGACACCAGTCCACACTGTGCCACAGGTTTGAGAGTGGGGACATCCCCACCGGCCACCTAGTGGGTGACTATGCAAATCACACAGAAAGACATGGAGCTTGGGAGGGGCATAGTCAGAGGTGACATGGGTCTTGGCTTAGCTGGCACAAGTCAGGGCGACGCTGATCACCAAACTAATGTCCACCCTCTACACACAGGTGACAGTGGATACCCACTCTGTCCCTGGCTGCTCACACCATACTGGCGGCCCACGACTGCATCGCAGCAACACTACAATGAGGCACATGCCACCACACACAATGTCCTCAAGCCGGTGTTTGGGGCTGAAAGCACATTTCTGTTGCCTGGACATCTGGTGGTGCCCTGCAGTACAGCCCCTCAAGGTCTGCAGGCTATTCGTGGCCTGTTGCATCCTGCACAACATGGCCAACGACTGTGGGATAGCCATACAGGTCGAAGAGGGGGACAGCGATGGGGATGATGAGTACACTGGTGAAGATGGTGATGGGCAGCCCCCCCTTGGTCGAAGGGACCCCGGACTGATCCAGATGACACAGCTGCACTGGGACACCATCACAGAGGAGCACTTCAACCAACCCAGGTAAGTCATGGGGCCATGTGCAACCACCAGTGGCAAGGGCACAATCCACAAATGCACATGGACAAACCCCAGGGGTGCATGTCGTTGAGGGAATTGGCTGAGCATGGAACCACACACACTGTTAGGGATGGGCAAGGTCTAACACGGCACGCAGTCACACACACACCTCACAAGACATGCACAAAGGGTAGGAGGAACACCGACCCCAACCGCCAGCCCTAGCGACACACTTGTCCACAATCCACCATGCCCAGAGCCTGTCATTGTGCAGGTGTCAGATGCTGGGCACCATTGCACAGTGGCAGACAGTGCAATGCAGGCATCACCATTGACATGCCACAGTGGACAGCAGATGGGAGGGTGTGCAAATGGAACATGTGTGTGCATGCAGGGCAGGGTACCCCACCCATGCGTGTACATTGAACAACACAATGCACACAGGCAGCATCAGACAGTAGCCATGGTGGGAGACAGGTCAGTCACATGTCACGGTGCCACGGCCACCACGGATGCATGGGTGGCCCTGCTGAGACCTGCCAGCAGTGACAGAAGAAGAAGAATCAGCATTTATATAGCGCTTTTCATACAGAGTATCCCAAAGTGCTTTACAAGCAATGCTAGACTAGTAGTGAAGTGACTGAATGTGTGGTGGTGGCCATATCGCACATCATCACCCACACACAGCCTGGATAATTGCATGAACCAGTTTAGGGAAGGAGAATGCTGGCCAGGACACCGGGAATGTTCCCTGCTCTTTATGAAGAGTACCATGGGTTCTTTTACTTCCACCTGGACACCCACCAGGACATCACCAGGATAGGCAGAAGGGACCTCGGTTTAACATCTCATCTGAAGGATGGCACACCCCAGCAGTACAGCCCCCCAATACTGCACTCAGAAACCAGTGATTGTTAGGTAGAAGTCCATCCCAGTGTGAGACGAGAACCCATGACCTTCTGGTCAAGAGGCGGATGTGCTACCAAATAAGCCACACTGACAGCTGGCCATTGGCCTCATGGGGTGGCACTGACAGTCCCCCAAGGGTTCTGCTGCATGAATGCAACCGTGCTCATGCAGGGGTCTGCAGCACACTGAACATGCCTGTGCCAGGCGTGCTCGGGATGCCCACAGCTGAACCCGGTGTCGACAAGGAGGGTGTCCCACAATTCTGGGAACGGGGGGTGGACATTGCACTGTGGGAGTCTGCAATGCATGGGCAAATAACTGTGTGCCCATTGTGGCCATGACAGCTGTGATTGCCTGTGTCTGCCTGTCAATGGTAGCCATCACATCCTCCCGCATCTGGTCCATCCCTGCCAGGAGCAGAGCGGTGTCTCTGCTACGCCACTCCTCTGCATGGTGCAGAGCCACACTGAGTGCATCCACTGCCATCACAAGCCAAACCTGCTGATCAACTGATTCTTGGAGTATGTGGGTGTGCTCTTCTAAGAGGTCATCTGCCTGATTGGCATGCTGTCATTCACGGTGTTCATGGCCTGATGGGCAGCACCCTTGAGGGTGGGTGCTGCACACCAGGCCAGGGCTGAGCAAGTCCACTGGTGGTGCACTGACGCCGCCCCTGACACTGTACCCCCATGGCCATTGGCCGACTGCTGACCCTGACCCTCCAGCTGCCACTCTCCAGGGCTCAATGGTGCCACTGTAGTGGCAGCAACAGCCCCACTGTCCTGGACACACACCAGTGTGAGCAGTGGTGTAGACAGGCACAGGCTGGGACTGTGATGTCACACAGGCCTCTTCAGCGGCACCACCCACGGCCATGCCCGTGATGTCACCTGCTGTGTGGCCATCCTGTGGCCCACATGTATCACTGTCCATGAAGTGAGCTCCATCATCATCAGTGATGGATCTGGCACCAGCCCGAGTCTCAGCATGCTGGCATCCATGGACTCTGGCACACTGGGACATGGGCAGGACCTCCTCTGCATCTGTTCCATCAACATCAGTCTGGACATCCAGGTGGGCCCACTGTCACCTGACCCTCATATGCCTGTGGAGGTGGATGGGCCCTCCTCTATGTCCATGGTACCACCCTCAGTGGACAAGCCCACCACCGCTGACCCATGTGGATGCTCAGGAGCTGTAAGGGGACACAGTAGCATTAATGTATCTGCCCTACCCTCTCCCCCATTGACAGACCAGGACCTACCATGCAGTGACGGGCTACCACCCATCTGGAATCCACAACCTGGAACACCCTCAATGGCACAACACCGCATTCTGCCAGCAACCCACTCTTCTTGTGGGGTCAGGCATTGCACGGCCGGCTGTCCCCCACTGGTCACAGACCATGCTGCCCTGATGGCAGCCACCTTGTCCTTAATCCTCCACCTGTCCATGCCCATCTTCTTTTGCACCCCTGCACAGACTGCAGGTGGCTGCCATGCAGGTTGATGGCACATACCACCTCTTCCCATGCAGCAGCATGGGCCTGTGGTGTTCCGCCATCTGCTGAGCAGCGGCTCCTGGTTGAGGTAGGCCACAAACAGGGCATCTCTTTCTGCCTTTGTTAAGGCCTCCTCTTCCTCCCACATCTCTGTTCCTCTTCCTCCACCTCACGATCGTTCATTATTCATCCTGTGAGAATGACTGGTGTTACCTGTGACTGTGTAGTCCCATGCATGTCCCACACACCACAGTTCACACTCCCTAACAGCATGCAACTCACCACAATAGACTGCAATAACTGACTATGGCCAGCACAATGTCGCATTTTTATAGCGCAACACATGCAAATGAGGCGAGGCACAATTATAAATGGATGAAAATGCAGTATCTGCATCATTGAATGGTTGATTAGCTGATTTGCATACGCCGGCTGAATATCGTGCTGTTGCGCTTTGCGCAATTGTGTTGAACGTGCTCAGGCAAGGGCGCATTTCTGTGACATGTGCACTACACACCGAATGGCACATGCCCGGGGTGATGATGCAGATGCCTGCCATGCTGCTGATGTGCTGTGCATGGGAGGCAATGCAGGACATGGCCACCATTGTGCCAGTGGTGCTACTGCACTGTTCACATATATGGCGCTGTGGCACCAGGGTGCCGTAGGTGCACTACAGGAGGTGGCACACAGGCACCCAATCACGCTACACACATTGAGTACCAATCACGCTGCGGCAGTCCGTGCATGAGAGACCCTTAACCCTGTGCCCAACCTTTGCCCCAGGCACCATGCATCCACATGGGTGCACTGATATAACGCTCTCCGGTGACAGCACGATAGGGAATGACAGTGCTGTACCACACAGCATCTGCACATGGCGGACTGTGCTACCAAGTGCCATTTTGACTCCAACCAGCTTTAGAGATGGCACGGAGGAGGGCTGCTGTTTGGAGCCAGGTGGAGCTGGCCAATTTGGTGGCCATAGTAGAGCCCCATACTGGGGCACTTTATGGAGATGCACCCCTGGACAGGGCCAGGAGTGCAGTATGGGAGGAGGTGGTGGTGGCACTGGAGGAGGCCACAGGAATCGGGTGCACGGCTGAGCAGTGTCGCCACTGATATGGGGACCTCCAGCACAGGGACCTGGACAGGCTTGCCCACCTGTGGGCATGTGCCAGGAGGGGCATGATGCCACGGCCAGGTAGGTGCCCCATCCATACTCTGTTAATATCCATAAGAGTATCACGGTTGCATGTATCCAGCATATGGGGGCCATCCAGTGTTGGCCATGGTGGTGTATCAGGGTGGGGGTTGATGGGTATGGCTGTGTGGGGGACTTTGCTACAGGATTGTACTAATGTTCCTCTCTCCATGTTTGCACCTTAGGCCCAGAGGAGCACCAGCGGGGGAAGGAGAGGAGGAGCCACCAAGAGGACCAGCATGCTGGGAGGGATGCCAGACCACAGAGGGGCAGGGAGCAGCCTGATGATGGTGAGTGCCTTACATCCATGATTACTATTGGCTGCTGTGTAACAGGGCGGGCAGCGGGGCATGGCCACCATCCAATGTTAATACACCACTGCCATGCACGCAACTTGTTACAGTCAGCACTGTCCAGTGGCACTACATGTCTGGGAGTGCATCAATGGTGGTCCATGGCTGTGCCACTGCCTTCACACTGTGTAGCCATGTCACTGTATGGCCACGTTGGTGCTGCGCGGGACATGGGTGGTGGGTGTGTGCAGTGGTCCACATGGCTGTGGGTGCCTGGGTAGGCAGGTCTTGTGGACGCAGTCACTGTGGGTGGTCGCACAACATCACAGGGGCATGGCACATGGCTGTATGCCATGCACAATGGGTGTGCTGCAGGGGGCTGGACAGTCACAGGTATTGACTCTGCTCCATTATCCTAGGTGGACAGTGACTGATGGCCATTGAAAGGGGCATGCAGGAGCTACTGCAGCTGGCAAGGGCATCCCTGGAGATCCTCCAGTGGATGGAGTGGCACGGGGTCAGAAGGCGGAGGACACATCGGCACCACAGGAGTGAAGAGCGGGGTGGAAGATAGGCCCCTCCATGCCCCCAGAAACACCTTACCCCTGGACCCACCCTCACACCTCTTCTTCCCTCTCCTATATGTTCACCCCTGCCCCTTACCTGCCCCCACCTGGTATGTGGCCCTTTCCCCATTGTAAATATTTGTAAATAGTTTTGTTTCTTACCTCTTTTTAATACATTTGTTTTGTTATGACAACTGTGGTGGTCTATGATTTTCTGAAGGCTGCATGTGCTCAGCTGCAGTGGTGTGCATGGCGTCAAGTGTGGTGCAAGCATGGGTATGTGTGTGGGTCTGGAAGGGAACTGCCTATAGTGTGGGCAGGGGGGATCAGTCACTGTCTGTGGTTTGTGTGTTGTTCTCTGTGCACTGGATGCCTGTGTGCAGTGGTCCACGGTGCATGCACTGTGTCAATGGCACCCCTGTCAGACCGTCCAAGGCCTGCACAGCTGACACCCTTGCATGTCTGTGATATGCACGGTCTGCTGGCACGTCAGTGGTGGCTGTCCATGCTGCACAATGCCAGGTTGCCTCCCATCACCAGTATGGTGCACATCTGCCTCCAGTGGCACTGTGGCCTCCACTGTTGTTGTTCCCCCTCCATGCTGTCACTTGTGTCTGTTGCAGGGGATGTGCTCCAGTGTCTGTCACTTGTGCTCTGGCTGCTTGCTGGTGGCATACAGCTTCATGGTGCCTGCACAGGGTGGCTGGCACACTTGTAGGGGTGTTGGCCGTGTGTACACGGCTGCTGTGGTCACATGCCAGTGGGTTCTCTGACCCGCTACTGTGTCCCTGTGTTGGTGTGCCCTTGGGTATGGGTGGGTGTTTGTCCATGCACAGTGTTGCATCCTGTGTGGTGCATGCTTCCATGCAACGCTGTTTGTGTCTGTGCTGGCTATTGTGATCAGTGCTGGGATGGGATGTGTCCTTGTGCTGTACCACTGGTGGTGGGGTGCAGGGCATGCCCTGTCACATGTGGGGTACCACATGTGAAGATGCATGGTCAGTCTCTCAGCTGTACCTTGGGGGATGTGCAGGGTGGCACTTTGTATGCAGTTGTTGCATTGCTGTCTGCTGCTACCCACTGCAGGGTGCACATGGTGGGGCTGCCTTGCATGGCTCCATAGTGCACAGGGTTGCATTGTCACAGTGGGGGTGGTGGCATGCATGGGGTGTCCTGCACTGTTGGGCGCTACTCCTGGGCAGGGTGTATGGGGATTGTGGTGCAGGGCATACTGTGCATTGGTGGGATGGTGTGCCGGTCACAGCTTGCCAGGGGTGTGCTTGGACACCATGCCCTAGCAGTGGGTTGGTTGCTGGTATCCATGGGCTGGTGGTTATTCCAGCCCTCCACTGGTTGTACAGTGCATGGGGTGTGGAGGTCTGTTCTGCTGTGTGATCCTCTGCCCATCTGTGGCATGGGTGGTGGGCCCCTTCATCCTGTCCCTGCGCATCCCTGGTTGTGCTGTTGCACTGCTGCCCTGCTCCTCAGGGCCTCCCTGGTTGCACTATGGTGCACCAGGACTGCTCCACTGAACATCCCTGGTTGCACTATGGTGCATCTGAAATGCGCAACTGCACACCCCTGGTTGCGCTATGGCACAGGTGGTGCGATATGCATTTGTGTGCTGCAGACGCAGCTTGACCTGCGCAGTTTTTGAATATTGTGCTTCTTGCACATGGGTGCAGTGGACTTGCTGCTCCTGCTGTTGCCACTTTTTGGCGCCAGTTTGAATATCCAGGCCATAGTATTATAACACCACACCATTATACTATAGTATTTTATATATATTGTATTATATTATATAAATCACCACTCTGTAACATGGATAATTTCACACAGTTAAGCACAACCCTGTTAAAGAGAGCAATGAACTCACTGTTTTCAACCACACAACAGCAGAGACAATTTTACCCATGTTTGGGATAATTTAACACATGCATTAGCACCTCTCTCTCAGAGATAAATTAACACAGTTAATTAATTTAATACTTATAATATTATATACACTATTATATTATATTATATTATATTATATTATATTATATTATATTATATTATATTATATTATATTATATTATATTATATTATATTATATTATACTATACTATAATATATAGTATATATATTATATTATTTTTTATCATATCATATACTATATTGTAGTATAATATATTACATTATATTATATTATATCATATTATATTATATAATTTTATAGTATATTATATTATATCATATCATATATCTTAATATATTATATTAATCACCATTCGTAACAGAGACACTTTCATATAGTTAAGCACAACATTGTAACAGAGAGGATTGAACTCCTTGTTTAGAACCACACTACAAGAGAGAAAATTGAACCTATACTTGAGATAATTTAACACATAGTTTTGTACCACACTGTCACAGACAAAAATAACAGTTAATTTAATAGTTATACTAGTATAACACCACACCATTATATTATATTAAATTATATTATATTATATTATGCTATTTTATATTATGTTATTTTATGCTATTGTATTATATTGTATTATTATTACATTACATTAAATAATATTAAATTATAATATATTATATCATATTACATTATATGATATTATGTCATATCCTAGCATATTATAATATATTATATTATATTTTTTATATATCATATCACATCATATCAAATCATGTCATATCATATACTATAATACAATATATGATATAATGTTGTTATATTATATCATATCATTTTACAACATATAATATTATATTATATTACATTATATTATATTATATTATATTATATTATATTATATTATATTATATTATATTATATTATATTATATTAGTCACAACTCCATAATGGATAATTTCACACAGTTAATCACACCATGTTCATTATTACCTCACTATAAGAGATACAATTGAACAAATGTTTAACATAATTTAAGACATAGTTCAGCACCACACTATTGCTGAGATATTTTAACACATAGTTTAGCACCACACTGACACAGAGATAAAGTAACACATAGTTTATAAATTTAATAGTTATACTATTATAACACCACTGCTTTATATTATATTATTGTATTATGCTATATTATATTATACTATCTATTCTATTCTATATTAGTATTATATTATATGATATCATATGAAATCATATAGCAGATCACATCACATCACATATCATATCTTATCATATCATATATCTTATTATATTATAATAATCACCACCCATAACAGGGACATTTTCACAGTTAAACACAAAACTGTAACAGAGAGGATTGAACTCATTGTTTAGAAAACACTACAAGAGGGACAATTTAATCTATATCTGTGATGGTTTAACAGACAGTTTAGCACCACACTGTTGTAGAGATAAAGTAACACATAGTATATTAATTTAATAGTTACAATATTATAACACCACAGCGTTATATTATTATATTATATTATATTATATTATATTATATTATATTATATTATATTATATTATATTATACTATACTATTCTATTTTATACTATATTGTATTATATTATATATCATATCAAATCATATAGCACATCACATCACATATCATATCATATCATATCATATCATATCATATCATATCATATCAATCATATATTTTATTATATTGTATTAATCACCACTCCATAACAGGCACATCTTCACAGTTAAGCACAACACTGTAACAGAGAGGATTGAAGTCATTGTTTAGAAAAACACTACAAGAGAGACAATTTAATCTATATTTGAGATGGTTTAACACATAGTTTAGCACCACACTGTCATCAGAATAAATAACACAGTTAATTTAATTGTTATAATATAATACCACCACACCATTATAGTACATTATGGTATATATATATATATATATAATATATATATATATATCATATCTAATCAAATGAAATATATTATATTATATTTTTATCATATTTCATATCATATAATATCAAATCATATCATGTCATGTCATACTATATCATATTATATTATAATAGATTATGTTATGTTATATTATATTATATAATTTTATATTATATTATATTAATCACCACTCTTAATGGATAATTTCAAGGAGTTAAGCAAAACATTGTAACACAGAGCATTTACCTGATTGTTTAGAACCTCACTATAAGAGTTACAATTTAACCCATGTTTAAGGTAATTTAACACATAGTTTTGCACCACACTGTCACAGAGACAAATTATCACATAGTTTGTTAATTTAATAGTTATAATATTATCACACCACACCATTATATTATTTTACAATATATTATATTATATTTATCACCACAATGTAAAGAGATTCAAATGTTTAAGCCCAACACAGTAAGAAAGAGCATTTTACTCATTGTTTGGAACCATACTGCAACAGATACATTTTATCCCATGTTTTAGATAATTTATCACAATAAGTAGTGCCACACTGTCCCAAAAATAATTTAACACATTTAAGCAATTAACACATAGTTAATTAATGTAATAATTATAATATTAGAACACCACACCATTATATTATATTATAATATTTCATACAATTTCATATCATATCCTGCCATGTCATATCATATCTTGATATGATACAAAATAATGGTGTGCTATTATAATATAACTATTAAATTAATTAGCTGTGTAAATGTAGCTCTGTGACAGAGTGGTGTTAAACTATTTGTTAAACTATATCAGCGATGGTGTGGTGATTAACTATGTGCTAAATTACCTTTGAAACAGTGTGCTGATTAACTGCATTTCATTTTCACTTTGAGGGTGTGGTGCTAATCTAAGTTATCTCAAACAAGGCTTAAATTGTCTGTATTGTTGTATGGTTCTAAACAATTCTCTCTATTTCAATGTTGTGCTTAGATGTGTGAAGTTATCCTTTACAGAGTGGTGAGTAAAATAATATAATATAATATAATATACTTTGTATAGTATAATATAATATATCATATGATATTATATGACATGATGTGATGTGATAATATGATATGAAGTCATATGATATAATATAATGGTATGGGGTTATAATATTATAATTATTAAATTAATTAACTATGTGTTAAATTATCTGTGTATCAATGTATTGCTTAAATGTGTTACATTATCTGTGTCACAGTGTGGTGCTGTTAAGGTGTTAAATGTTCTCAAACAAGGGTGAAATTCTCTCTGTTGCAGTATGGTTCCAAACAATGAGTTTAATGTTCTCTCTTACAGTGTTGTGCTTAACTGTGCAAAATTACCTCTGTTACAGTGTGGTGATTAATATAGTATAACAATATAATAATATGATATCATTACATATAGCATACTGTATATATAATATATAATACATATATATAGCACACCATTATGTAACATAACATAACATAACATAACATAACATAACATAACATAACATAACATAACATAACATAACATGATCTAAAGTAATGTTATGTAATATAATATAATGGTGTGGTGTTATATTATAACTATTACATTAAAAAACTGTGTTAATTTATTTCTGTGACAGTGTGGTGCTAACTCATGTGCTAAAACATATCTGTGATAGTGTGGTGCTGAACTATGTGTTAAATCATCTTAAACATGGGTTAAATAATATAACATATTATAATATAATATAACATAATATAGTATATTATAATATAACATAATACAATACAATATAACATAATATAATATAGTATGATATATATTATGATATATGATATCATATGATAATATTGTATTAATGGCGTGATATAATATAACTATTATATGAATTAACTATGTGTTAATTTATCTCTGTGACAGTGTGGTGCTAAAGTATGTGTAAAATATATATGTGATGCTGTGGTGCTGAACTATGTGTTAAAATTATCTCTGTAACAGTGTGATGCTTAAATGTGTTTCATTATCTCTGTGAAAGTGTGGTGCTAATTAATGTGTTAATTTTCTCAAACTTGGGTTAAATTGTCCTCTTGCAATGTGGTAGTAAACAATGAGTGAAATGCTCTCTGTTACAGTGTTATGCTTACATCTGTGAAATTATCTCTGTTATGGTGTGGTGATCAAAATAATATAATATAATATAATATAATATAATATAATATAATATAATATAATATAATATAATATAATATAATATAATATAATATAATATAACATAACATATATAACATAACATAACATAATATAACATAACATAATATAATATAATATAATATAATATAATATAATATAATGTAATATTATGTATTATATTGTAATATAAAATAATATAATGTAAAGTAATATGTTTTAGTATGATATGATATAATATGGCACGATATGATATGATCGATAAGATATAATATGATATGATCCAAAATAATTTTGTGGTATTATAACTATTAAAATATTTAACTCAGTTAATTTATCTCTGTGACAGAGTGCTGTTAAACTATGTGTTAAAATATCTCTGCAATAGTATGGTGCTGAACTATGTGTAACATTATCTCTGCAACAGTGTAGTGCTAATCTACGTGTTAAATTATCTCAAACAAGGTTAAATTTCCTCTTTTGTAGTGTGGTTCCAAACAATGAGTTACATGCATTGTATTACAATGTTTTGCTTAACTCTGTGAAGTTATCCATTACGGAGTAGAGATTAATATGATATGATATAATATAATATAATATAATATAATATAATATAATATAATATAATATAATATAATATAATATAATATGATATGATATGATATGATATGATATGATATGATATGATGTGATATAGATGATATAATGTAATGTAATATAATGCAATACAATACAATGTAATATAATGAAATGTAATATAATATAAATAATATACTATATATGATATGATATTATCACATCATATATTATATCATATCTTATCATAAGATATCATATATTATATTATATTATATTATATTATAGTATATTATATTATATTATATTATATTATATTATATTATATTATATTATATTATATTATATTATATTATTATATTATATTATATTATATTATATTATATTATATTATATTATATTATAATATTTGATATTAATCACCACTCTGTAACAGGATAATTTCACACAGTTAAGCCCAGCACTGTAATTGAGAGCATTGTTCTCAGTGTAATGAACCACTCTGCAAGAGAGACAATTTAACCCATATTTGAGATAATATAACACATAAATTAGTACCACACTGTCAAAGAGATAAATTAACATGTAGTTAATTAATTTAATAGTCATAATATTATACCACATCATTATATTGTATTGTATTGTATTGTATTGTATTGTATTGTATTGTATTGTATTGTAATATATTATATTATGTTATTTTAATCTCCACTGCATTACTGGGATAATGTCACACAGTTTAGAACTACACTGTAACAGAGATAATGTAACACATTTAATCACCACACTGTTAGAGAGATAATTTAACACAAAGTTCAGTACAACACTATCATAGAGCTATTTTTACAGAAAGTTTAACACCATACTGTCACCGAGATCACTGAGATAAATATACACACAGTTAATTAATGTAGTAGTTATAATATTTTAATACCTCATCTTATCATATCATACTATTTCATATATATCATATCATGTCACATGACATGACTTCACATCATTTCATATCATATCATATCATATCATAGCATATTATATTATATTATATTACATTATGTTATATTAATCACCACTCCATAACAGGGGTAATTTCATACAGTTAAGCACAACACTGTAGCAAAGAGCTTTAAACTCATTGTCATGATCCATACTACTGCAAAAACAGTTTAAACCATGTTTGACATGTTTGACATAATGTAACATAAATTAGCATCACACTGGCAGAGAGACAAATTAACACATAGTTATATAATTAAATAGTTATAATATTGTTACACCACAAAATTATATTATTTTATGTCATCTTTTGATATATTATTTTATATGATAATATATTAAGCAAAACACTGAAACTGAGAGCATTTTATTCACTGTTTAGAACCAGACTGCAAAAGAGACAATTGATCCCATGTTTGTGACAATTTAACACATAAATTAGCACCATAATATCACTGTGGTAATTTAACACATTTAAGAACCACACTGTCACAGAGATAATTTCATACACAGTTTAGGACCACACTGTATAAGAGACAATTTAAGTCAGTTTATCATTGCACTCTCACAGTGATAATTTAACACACAGTTTAGCACCACACTTTGCCTGAGATAAGTTAACACATAGTTAATTACTTTAATAATTATAATATTATAACATCACACCATTATATTTTATGTAATGTTATGTTATCTTAATCACCATAAGGTAACAGGGATAAGTTTACACAGTTCAGCACAAGAGTGAAATAGAGAGCATTGATGAGAACCATGCTGGAACAGAGACTATTTAACCCATGTTTGAGATAATTTAACACAGAAATTAGCACCACACTGCTCCTAAGAATGCCGGAGTTATGTGTGTCCATTGAACTGTGGCAGCCGCAGCACCTGTAACTTGAAAACAACGTGAGATAGAGATTTTGTCGACTTTATCCCCCGAGAAGGTTTCGCTGTCATGATTGCAATGACATTTGAATTGTTCTCATCCCTGACGTCTCATTTCCCCACTTTTGTTGGTTTGTTGGCACCACACACTTGAGGGTGCCCCATCTTCACCTTCTATTAATTCTATATATAATTAATATGCACTGCCAAAACCTTTGGTAATGCGTCAGTTAGGGTTAAACTGACAAAAGTGGGGAAATGAGACATCTGGAAAGAGCCCCTATCCTATCACCACCACAATTCTCCATACAGCGAGAGACACCAGAGTGTGCCATTGGGTAGCGAGGCCCAACTATGTGTTAGGTTTTCTCAAACTGACATGCTAAACTATGTGTTAAAATATTATTGTGAGAGTGTGATAATAAACTGTCCTAAATTGTCTCTTCAAAGAGTGGTGCTAAACTGTGTTTTAAATTATCTCTGTGACAGTATAGTGCTAAACATTGTTACATTATCCTCTGCCACACTGCAGTGCTAAACAATGTATTAAATTATAACTGTCTGAGTATGATGCTAACTGCCTTCATTCTTCCTTTTAAAGTGTGGTGCTAAACAGTGTGTGAAAATATCTCTGTGACATGGAGGTGCTAAACTCTGTGTGAAATTATCTCTGTTTTGGTGTGGTGACTAATATAACATAACATTAGTTAAGGTTTAGTGTAATACTAGTATAAATATTAAATTAATTAACTATGTGTTAACTTGTCTCTGTCAAGGTGTGTTACTAAACTATGTGTTAAATTATCACTGTGAAAGTGTGAAGATAAACTGTCTTAAATTGTCTCTTTTACTGTGTGGTCCTAAACTGTGTGTTAAATGATCTTTATGACAGTGCAGTGCTAATTCACAAGTTAAACTATCTAAAACATGGAATAAATTACTCTGTTGCAGTGTGGTTCTAAACAATGAGATAAATGCTATTTTCAGTGATGTGGTTAGCTGTGTGAAAGTGTCTCTGTTACACTGTGGTGATTAATATAATATAAAACACCATAATATATCACAAAATAACATAAAATCCCATAACATAACATAACATAACATAACATAACATAACATAACATAACATAACATAACATAACATAACATAACATAACATAACATAACATAACATAACATAACATAACATAACATATAATTGAATGGTGTTACAATATTATATCTATTAAATTAACTATGTTTTAATTTATTTCAAACTGTGCTGCAAAACTGTGTTAAATTATCACTGTGAGAGTGAGATTATAAACTATCTTAAATTGTCTTTTCAGTGTGGTGCAAAACTGTGAGTTAAATTAACTCTGAGAGTGTGGTGCTAAACTATATTTTAAATTATCTCTGTGAAACTGTAGTGCTAAACTGTGTTACATTATAGAGACCACATTGTAATGCTAAATTATATGTTAAATTATCACTGTGACAGTGCAATGCTAAAATGTCTTTTTTCTTTTACAGTGTGCTGCTGTGTGTAAAAATGTATCTGTGACATAGCGGTGCTAAACTGTATGTTTATGTCTATGACAGCTATGGGTTACTTTAATCACTTAGTGTGGTGATAAAGACTTTGTTAAACTATCTCTGCAAAAGTGTGGTGCTGATCTTTGTATTAAAACATCCCTGTGTTAGTGTAGCTGTTAAATGTGCTACATTATCTCTGACAGTGTGGTGCTAATTTATGTGTTAAATTATCTCAAACATAGGTTAAATTGTCTGTTGCAGTGTTGGTTCAAGACAATAAGGTCAGTGCTCTCTTTTACAGTGTTGTGCTTAACTGTGTGAAATTATCTCTGTTACGGATTGGTGATATAATATAATATAATATAATATAATATAATATAATATAATATAATATAATATAATATAATATAATATAATATAATATAATGGTGTGGTGTTATCATAGTATAACTATTAAATTAATTAACTATGTGTTAAACTATCTCTGTATCATTGTACTGTTTAAAATGTTACATTATCTCTGTTACAGTGTGGTGATTAATATGATATAATATAATATAATATAATATAATATAATATAATATAATATAATATAATATAATATAATATAATATAATATAATATAATATAATATAATATAATATAATATAATGGTGTGGTTTTATAATATTGTCACTATTAAATTATGTGTTAATTTATCTCTGTAACATTGTGGTGCTGATCTGTGTGTTAAATTATCTATGTGACATCTCGTTGGTAACTTTATCTCTAAGACAGTGTGGTGATAAACAATTTGTTAAATTACGTCTCTGATAATGTGGTGCTGAACTTTGGTTTAAATTATCTCTATCACAGTGTGGTTCCACAGTATGTGTTATATTATCACTGTAATAGTGTGGTGCTTAAATGTGATATATTATCTCTGTGACACTGTGGTGCTAACTTCTGTGTTAAATTATCTCAAACATGGGTTAAATAGTTTCTGTTCCAACGTGGTTCTCATCAATGAGTTAAAAGCTCTCTGTTTCACTCTTGTGCCGAACTGTGTAAACTTATCTCTGTTACCTTATGGTGAGTAAGATAAGATAACATAACATTACATAAAATATAACCGTGTGGTGTTATAATATTATAATTATTAAAGTAATTAACTATGTGTTAACTTATCTCAGGCAAAGTGTGGTGCTAAACTGTGTGTTAAATTATCACTGTGAGAGTGTGATGATAAACTGTCTTAAATTGTCTCTTTTACAGTGTGGTCCTAAACTGTGTGTGAAATTATCTCTGTGACAGTGAGGTTCTTAAATGTGTTACATTACCTCAGTGATAGTGTGATGCTAATTTATGTGTTAAATTGTCACAAACAAGGGATAAATTGTCTCTTTTGCAGTCGGGTTCTAAACAGTGACTAAAATGCTTTCATTTTCAGTGTGTTTTGCTTAATATATTATCATATAAATAATATATCAAAGATAACATAACATAATATAATTTTGTGGTGTAACAATATTATAACCATTTAATTATATAACTGTGTTAATATGTTTCTGACAGTGTGATGCTAATATCATTACATTATCTCAAACATGGTTTAAATTGTTTTTGCTGCAGTATGGATAATAGTAATGATCAATGCTCTCTGTTACAGTGTTGGGCTTAACTGTGTAAATTATCCCTGTTAAGGAGTGGTGATTAATAATATAATATAATATAATATAATATAATATAATATAATATAATATAATATAATATAATATAATATAATATAATATAATATAATATAATATAGTATTTTGGTGTTATAATATTATCACTATTAAATGAATTAACTGTGTAAACCTATCACTGTGACAGAGTGGTGCTAAACAATGTTTTCAAGCATCTCAAATAAGGGTTAAATTGCTCTGTTGTAATGTATTTCTAAACATTGAGTGAAATGCTCTCTGTTACTGTCTTGTGCTTAACTGTCTCAAATTAAACCTGTTATGGAGTGGTGATTAATGTAACATAATGTAATATAATATAATATAAGATAATATAACATAACATAATATAATATACTATGATATGATATGATATGAAATGATGTGCTGTCATGTCATGTCATATGATATGATATATGCTATGAAACAGCATTATATATAATATAATGGTGCGGTATTATAATATTATAACTATTAAATTAATTAACTGTTTATATATTTATCTCTGTGACAGTGTAGTGTTAAACTTTCTGCAAAAATAGGTCTACGATAGTGTTGTACTGAACTTTGTGTTAAATTATCTCTCTAACAGTGTGGTGATTAAATGTGTTGCATTATCTCTGTTACAGTGTAGTTCTAAACTGTGTGAAATTATCCCAGTAATGCAGTACAGATTAAAATAACATAATATAATACATTATAAAATAATAAAATGCAGTACAATACAATATAATATAATATAATGATGTGGTATTATAATATTATGAGTATTAAATTAATTAACTACATGTTAATTTAATTCTTTGAAAGTGTGGTACTAATTTATTTTTTATATTATCTCAAACATGGGTTAAATTGTCTCTCTTGCAGTGTGGTTCAATACACTGTGAACAATGCTCTCAATTACAGTGTTGTGCACAGCTGTGTGAAATTATCCCTGTTACAGAGTGGTGATGAATATTAAATAATAGAATATAATATAAAATATTATAATATAGGATAATAAAATATACTATAATATAATAATATAATATAATATAATATAATATAATATAATATAATATAATATAATATAATACGGTATCTTATGATAACATATGATATGATATTATGATACTATCATATCACATGATAGTATATTATTTATATTATATTAGATTGTATTGTATTGTATAGTATTGCATTACATTCATATTATATTATATCATACCATACCATTTTATATTATATTATATTATATTATATTATATTATATTATATTATATTATATTATATTATATTATATTATATTATATTATATTATATTATATTAATCTCCACTCCGAAATGGATAACTTCACAGAGTTAAGCAAAACATTGTAATACAATGCATTGTTTAGAACCACGCTACAAGAGAGGAAATTTAACCTTGTTTGAGATAATTTAACACGTAGATTAGCACTACACTGTCGCAGAGATAATGTAACACATAGTTCAGCACCACACTATTGCAAAGATATTTTAACACATAGTTTAACAGCACCCTGTCACAGAGATAAATTAACGGAGTTAAATATTTTAAAAGTTATATTATAATACCACAAAATTATATTGGATCATATCACATCATATCATGTTATATCTTATTGTATATTATCGTATCATACCATATTATATCATATCATATCATATTATAACATATAATCGTATTATATTATATTGCATTATATTATATTGTATTATTTTGATCACCACACCATAACAGAGATAATTTCACAGATGTAACACTGTAACAGAAAGCATTTTACTCATTATTTACTACCACATTGCAACAGAACAATTTAACCCAAGTTTGGGAAAATTTAACACATTAATTAGCACCACATTTTCACAGAGATAATGAAACATATTTAAGCACCACACTGTTACAGAGATAATTTTAACACATAGTTCAGCACCACAGCATCGCATATATATTTTTACACATACTTTAGCACCACACTGTCACTGAGATAAACTAACACATAGCTAATTAATGTAATAGTTATTGTATTATATCACGCCATTAATATATTATCATATGATATCAAATAACATATATCATACTATATTATGATATGTTATATTATATTATGTTATATTGTATTGTATTATATTATATTATATTATACTATATTATATTATATTATATTATACTATATTATATTATATTATATTATATTATATTATATTATATTATATTATATTATATTATATTATATTATGTTATATCATATTATATTACCCATGTTTAAGATGACTAGTTCAGCACCACACTATCACAGAGATGTTTTAACACATGGGTTAGCACCACACTGTCACAGAAATAAATTAACACATAGTTTATTAATGTAATAGTTATAATATTATAACACCACACCATTGTATTATATTACATAACATTACTTTAGATCGTGTTATGTTATGTTATGTTATATGATACTATACCATATCATTATATTATGTTATATTATATTAATCACCACACTGTAACAGAGGTAATTTCACACAGTTAAGCACAACACTGTAAGAGAGAGCATTAAACTCATTGTTTGGAACCATACCGCAACAGAAGAATTTCACCCTTGTTTGAGAACATTTAACACCTTAACAGCACCACACTGTGACACAGATAATGTAACACATTTAATAAATACATTGATACACAGATAATTTAACACATAATTAATGTAATATTGATAATATTATAACCCCAAACCATTATATTATATCATATGACTTCATATCATATTATCACATTACATCATGTCATATAATATTATATGATATATTATATTATACTATGCTATGCTATATTATATTATATTATATTATATTATATTATATTATATTATATTATATTATATTATATTATATTATATTATATTATATTATATTATATTATATTAGTCACCACTCTGTAACAGGGATAATTTCATACAGTTAAGCAGAACATAGTAAAAGAAAGCATTCAACTCACTATTTTAAACCACACTTCAACAGAGACAATTTTACCCATGTTTGAAATACTTTAACACATAAAATAGCAACACACTATCACAGTGACAAATTAACATATAGATAATTAATTTAATATGTATAGTATTACAGCACCAATCCATATATTATATTAATATTATGTTGTATTGTATTATATTATATTATATTATATTATATTATATTATATTATATTATATTATATTATATTATATTATATTATATTATATTATATTATATCATATATATATTATATTATATTATATTATATTATATTATATTATATTATATTATATTATATTATATTATATTATATTATATTATATTATATTATATTATTTTACCACCACTCTGTAAGGGATAACTTCACACACCTAAGCACAACATTGAAATAGAGAGAATTTAACTAATTGTTTAGAGCCACACAACAAGAGAGACAATTTAACCCTTGTTTGAGATAACTTAACACACAGATTAGCACCACATCCTCACAGTGAAAATTAAATGCATTTAATCAACACACTGTTTCAAAGGTAATTTAGCACACAGTTCATCACCACACTATCATTGATATAGTTTAACAAATAGTTTAACACCACTCTGTCACAGAGATACATTTACACAGTTAATTAATTTAATAGTTATATTATAATAGCACACCATTATATTGTATCATATCAAGATATGATATGACATGGCAGTATAAGATATGAAATGGTATGACATATTATAATATAATGATGTGGTGTTCTAATATTATAATTATTACATTAATTAACTATGTGTTAATTGCTTAAATGTGTTACATTACTTATGTGACAGTGTGACACTACTTATTGTGATAAATTATCTAAAACATGGGATAAAACGTGTCTGTTGCACTATGGTTCCAAACAATGAGTAAAATGCCCTTTCTTACTGTGTTGGTCTTAAATATTTGAAATTATCTCTTTACAGTGTGGTGATATAATATAATGTAAGATAATGGTGTGGTGTGCTAATAATATAACTATTAAATTAATAAACTATCTCTGTGACAGTGTGGTGCTAAACTATGTGTTAAATTACCTTAAACATGTGTTAAATTGTATCTCTTATAATGAGGTTCTAAATAATCAGAAAAATGCTCTGAGTTACAATGTTTTACTTAACTCTTTGAAATTATCTATTAAGGAGTGGTGATTAATATAATATAATATAATATAATATAATATAATATAATATAATATAATATAATATAATATAATATAATATAATATAACATACCATAATATATTATAATATAGTATGATATGACATGTCATGATTTGATATTATATGATATGATATATGATATATGATAAAACAAATATAGTATAATATATTATGATATGATTAGATATGACATAATATCATATAATGTACTATAATATAGTATAATATAATATAATATAATATAACATAATATAATATAATATAATATAATATTATACTATATGCTATAAAATTATATAATATAATATAACATAACATAACACTATATAACATATTATATTATAATATAATATGACACGATTTGATATGATGTGATATGATATAATATAAAAATATAATATGATTGGATATGACATATATCATATAATGTAATATAATATAATATATTATAATGTAATGTAATGTAATAATATAATATAATATAAAAACATAATATAATATAAAACATAAAATAACATAAGATAGCATAATATAATATAATATAATTTAATGTAATATAATATAACATAATTGTGTGGTGTTATAATATTATAACTATTAAATTAACTGTTATTTTTTGTCTATGACAGTGTGGTGCAAAACTATGTGTTACATTATCTCAAGTATAGGTTAAATTTTCTATCTTGTAGTGTGGTTCTAAACAAGGAGTTCAATCCTCTCTGTTACAATGTTTTGCTTAAGTATGTGAAAGTGTCTCTGTTACGGAGTGGTAATTAATATAAGATATTAAGATATATGATATGATACAATATGATATAATATAATATACTGTAAAATTATATGATATAACATAACATAATACAATATGATATAATATAACATAACATAATATTATACTACAATATAGTATGATATGATATGACATAAAATAATATAATTGTAGTATACTATAGTATAGTATCTTATAGTATAGTATAATACAATATAAAATAATATAATGGTGTTGTGTTATAATATTATAAGTATTAAATTAATTAACTGTGTTAATTTATCTCTGTGACAGAGTGGTGCTAATGTGTGTGTTAAATTATCCCAAACATGTATAAAATTGTCTCTTTTGCTGTGTGGTTGAAAACAATGAGTTCATTGCTCTCTTAAACAGTGTTGTGCTTAACTGTGTGAAATTATCCCTGTTACAGAGTGGTGATTTATATAATATAATATAATATAAAATACTATAGTATAGTGGTGTGGTGCTATAATACTATGGCCCGGATATTCAAACTGCGCCCAAAAAATGTGCAACAGCAGGAACAAGTGCAAGTCCACTGCGCCCATGTGCAAGAAGCGTGATATTCAAAAACTGCGCAGGTCAAGATGCGCCTGCAGCACGCAACTGAATATTGAGCCACTTGTGCCATAGCGCAACCAGGGATGCTCAGTGGAGCAGTCTAGATGCGCCATAGCGCAACCAGGATTGCCCTGTGGAGCAGGACAGCTGTGCAACAGCACAACCAGGGATGCACAGGATGCAGGGGCCCACCATCCATGCCACAGATGGGCAGAGGAGCACACAGCAGAACAGACTTCACCCCCTGCAACCCATGCACTGCACAACCAGTGGAGAGCTGGAATAACCACTGGCCCATGGATGCCAGCAACCAACCCACAGCTGGGGCATGATGCCCCAGCACACCCCCGGCAAGCTGTGACCAGCACACAAGGAGGGCCGACCACCCTATGCCACACCATCCCACCAATGCAGAGCACCACGATCCCCATACACCCTGCCCAGGAATAGTGCCCAACAGTGCAGGGCACCCCATGCATGCCACCACCCCCACTGTGACAATGCAACCCTGTGCACCATGGAGCCATGAAAGACAACCCCACCATGTGCACCCTGAAGCGCACCCGTTGGACAGCCAGCCTCTCCACTATACCCAGGGTACACCAACACAGGGACACAGTAGAGGGTCAACCAAGCCACTGGCATGTGGCCAAGGCAGCCATGTACACATGGCCAGCACCCCTACATGGTACAGGTGTGCCAGCCACCCTGCGCAGGCACCATGAAACTGTATGTCACCAGCATGTGCCAAAGCACAAGTGACAGACAGTGGAGCACATCCACTGCAACAGACACAAGTGGAGGGGGGACAACAACAGCGGTGGCCACAGTGCCACCGGAGGCAGACAAGCACCATACTGGTGACGGGAGGGAACCTGGCATTGTGCTGGGTACAGTGGTAGTCCAGCATGGACAGCCACCATTGACATGCCAGCAGACCATGCATATCACAGACATGCAAGGGTGTCAGCTGCACAGGCCTTGGATGGTCTGACAGGGGTGCCATGGACACAGTGGATGCCCCATGGACCACTGCACACAGGCATCCAGTGCACAGAGAACAACACACAAGCCACAGACAGTGACTGATCCCCACCCACACCATAGGCGGTTCCCTTCCAGAAACACACACACGCCCCATGCTTGCACCACCCCGATGCATGCACACCACTGCAGCTGAACACCTGTAGCCCGCTGCAAATCATAGACCACCACAGTTGCCATAACAAAACAAATGTATGAAAAGAGGTAAGAAACAAAACTATTTACAAATATTTACAATGGAGGAAGGGCCATATACCAGGTGGGGGCAGGTAAGGGCAGGGGTGAATATAAGAGAGGGAAGAGGGTGTGAGGGTGGGTCCATGGGGTAAGTGTTTCTGGGGCATGGAGGGCCCAACTTCTGCCCCACTTCACTCCTGTGGTCCGAGTGTCCTCCGCCTCCTGACCCCATGCCGCTCCATCCACTGGAGGATCTCCAGGGATGCCCTTGCCAGCTGCAATATCTCCTGCATGCCCTTTCAATGGCCATCAGTCACCGTCCACCTAGGACAAAGCAGCAGAGTCAACACATGACTATCCAGCCCCTACAGCTGACCCATTGTGCATGGCATACAGTCCTGTGCCATGCCCTATGATGGTGTGCTACCACCCACAGTGACCACATCCATAAGATCTGCCTACCCAGCCACCCACAGCCATGCGGACCACTGCACACACCCACTGCCCATGTCCCGCACAGCACCACCATGGCCATACAGTGATATGGCTATGCGGTGTGAATGCAGTGGCACAGCCATGGACCACCACTGATGCCTCTCAGACATGCAGTGCCACTGGACAGTGCTGACTGTAACAAGTTGCGTGCATGTCTGTGTGGTGCCAATGGATGGTGCCATGCCCCGCTGCCCACCCTGTTACACAGCATGCAATAGTAATCATGGATGTAAGGCACTCACCATCATCAGGCTGGTCCCTGTGTCTCTGTGGTCTGGCATCCTCCTGGCCTGCTGGTCCTCTTGCACTCCTCTAGGCCTAAGGTGCAAACATGGAGAGGAACATCAGTACAATTCAGTAGGAAAGTCCCCCGCCCGCGTGTGTGCAATCCCACAGCCATAACCATCCACCCCACACCGATACCACCACCACGGCCAACACTGATGGCCCCATGTGCCAGACACATGCAACCATGATACCTGTATGGACTTTAACAGTGTATGGATGGGGCACCTACCTGGTCGTGGCACCATGCCCTCCTGGCATGTGCCCACCTGGTGGGCAAGCCTGTCTGGTTCCCTGCACTGAGGACCCCATATCAGTGGTGACACTGCTCAGCCATGCGCCCAATTCCTGTGGCCTCCTCCAGCACCACCGCCACCTCCTCCCATACTGCATTCCTGGCCTCTGTCCAGGGTGCATCTCCATAAAGTACCCCAGCATGGGGCTCTACTATGGCCACCAAATTGGCCAGCTCCACCTGGCTCCAAACAGCAGCCCTCTCCGTGCCATCTCTAAAGCTGGTTGGAGTCAAAGGTACATTCGGTAGCATCGGTCTGCGTGCAGATGCAGCATGGTACAGCGCTGCCATTCCCTATCACGCTGTCACTGAACAGTGTGATAGTGGTGCACCCATGCAGATGCATGGCACCTAGGGGCAAAGGTCGGCACAAGGTCAAGGGTCTCTCATGCATGGACCACCACAGTGCGATTGGTACTCAATGAGTGTAGCACGATTGGGTGCCTGTGTGCCACCTCCTGTAGTGGCCTACCGTGCAGTGGCCCCAGTGTGCCTACGGCACCCCAGTGCCACAGCGCCATATATGTGAACAGTGCAGTAGCACCACTGGCACAATGGTGCCATGCCCTGCATTGCCTCCTGCATATAGCACATCAGCAGCGTGGCAGGCATCGGCATCATCACCCCGGGCATGCGCTGTTCGGTGTGTACTGTGCATGTCACAGAAATGCGCCCTTGCCTGAGCATGTTAAACACAATTGCGCAAAGCGCAACAGTGCAATATTCAGCCGGCATATGCAAATCAGCTAATCAGCCATTCAATGGCACAGATACTGCATTTGCATCCACTTATAATTGCACCTCACCTCATTTGCATGGGTTGCACTATAAAAATGCAACATTGGGCTGCACTGGCCATAATCAGTTATTGCAGTCTATTGTGGTGAGTTGCATGCTGTTTTGGAGTGTGGACTGTGGTGTGTGGGACATGCATGGGACTGCACAGTCACAGGTAACACCTGTCTTTCTCACAGAGAAAGAGGAAGAGGAACAGAGAAGTGGGAGGAAGAGGAGGCCTGACTTCACAAAGGCAGAGACAGATGCCCTGTTTGAGGCCTACCTTGACCAGGAGTCACTGCTCAGCAGACAGCGGGGAACACCACAGGCCCAAGCTACTGCATGGGAAGAGGTGCCGCATGCCGTCAACCTACATGGCAGCCACCAGCAGTCTGTACAAGGAGTGCAAAAGAAGATGGGAACAGACAGGCAGAGAATTATGACAAGGTGGCTGCCATCAGGGGCAGCACGGTCTGCGACCGGTGGGGAAAGCCGGCCATGCAACGCCTGACCCCACAAGAAGAGTGGGTTGCTGGCAACATGTGGTGTTGTGCCTTTGAGGGTGTTCCAGGTGGTGGATTCCAGATGGGTGGCAGCCCGTCACTACATGGTAGGTCCTGGTCTGTCAATGGGGGACAAGGAAGGGCAAATACATTAATGCTGCTGTGTTCCCTTCAGCTCCTGAGTGTCTACATGGGTCAGTGGTGGTGGGCTTGTCCACTGAGGGTGGTACCATGGACATAGAGGAGGGCCCGTCCACCTCCACAGGCATACAAGGGTCAGGGTGACAGTGGGCCCTCCTGGTCATCTGGACTGATGTTGGTGGAGCAGGTGTGGAGGAGGCCCTGCTCATGTCCCAGCATGCCAGTGTCCATGGATGCCAGCATGCTGAGACTCAGGCTGGTGCCGATCCATCACTAATGATGATGGAGCTCACTTCATGGACAATGATATGTGGGTCCACAGGATGGCCACACAGCAGGTGACAACATGGGCATGGCCATGGGTGGTGCCGCTGTGGAGGCCTGTGTGACATCATAGTCCCAGCCTGTGCTTGTCTGCACCAGTGGGGCAGCACTGGTGTGTGTCCAGAACAGTGGAGCTGTTGCAGCCACTGCAGCAGCACCATTGATCCCTGGATATCAACAGCCAGAGGAGCAGTGTCATCAGTCAGCCAATGGCCATGGGGGTACAGGGTCAGGGGGCGGCATCAGTACACCACCTGTGGACATGCCCAGGCCTGGCCCTGGTGTGGCACCACCCTCAAGGGTGCTGTCCATTAGGGCCATGAACACCATGAGGGACAGCATGTGATCAGGCAGATGACCTCTAGAAGAGCACATCTCACAGTCCAAGAATCAGTCAATCAGCAGGTGCGGCTTATGATGGTGGTGGATGCTCTCAGTGTGGCTCTGCACCAGGCAGAGGAGCGGCACAGCAGAGATACCACTCTGCTCCTAGCAGGGATGGACAAGATGCTGGAGGATGTGACCGCTGCCATTGACAGGCAGACACAGGCAATCACAGCTGTCAAGGATACAATGGGCACACAGTTATTTGCCCATGCATCACAGACACAGTGCAATGTCCTCCCCATTCCCGCGCTGCGCGACACCATCCTTGTTGACACCAGGTTCAGCTGTGGTAATTCCAGCATGCCTGGGGCAGGCATGTTCGGTGTGCTGCAGACCCCCGCGAAGCACGGTCGTGTTCACGCAGCAGAACCCCTGGGGGACCATTGGTGCCACCCCATGATGCCATTGGTAAGTCTTTCACTGCTGGTGGGTCTCGGTGGGGCTGCCCATGCATCCGTGGCGGCTGTGGCACTGTGACGTGTGACTGACCTGTCTCCCACCATGGCTACTGTCTGATGCTGCCCTGTGTGCATTGTGTTGTTCAACGTGCAATGCACGGGTTGGGTACCCAGCCCTGCACACACACACACACATTCTGTCTGCACACCCTCCCAGCTGCTGTCCATCTGTCGTGTGCCTGCATTGTGCTGTTCACCACTGTACAATGGTGCCCAGTGTCTGACACATGCACAATGACAGGCACTGGATGTGGTGGACTGTGGACATGTGTGGCTAGGGGTGGTGGTCAGGGTCGGAGTGCCTCACCCTTGTGCATGTCTTGTGAGGTGTGTGTGTGTGTGTGTGTGTATGCCATGTGTCATGTTAGACCTTGCCCATCCCTGATGGCGTGTGTGGTTCCATGCTCGGCCAATTCCTTAATGACATGCACCCTGGGGTTTGTCCATGCACATTTGTGGGTTATGCCTTGCCACTGGTGGTTGCGCATGGCCCCATGACTTACCTGGGTTGGTTGAAGTGCTCCTCTGTGATGGTGTACCAGTGCAGCTGTGCCATCCGGATCAGTTGGGGTCTCTTCAACCAAGGGGCTGTCCATCACCATCTTCACCAGCGTCCCTCATCGCTCCCATCGCTGTCCTCCTCTTTGACCTGTATGGCTATCCCACAGTCATTGGCCATGTTGTGCAGGATGTAACAGGCCAGGAATAGCCCATAGTCCTTTGAGGGGCTGTACTGTAGGGCACTGCCAGACATGCCCAGGCAATGGAAACATGTCTTCAGCATCCCAAAAACCCGCTCGATGACATTGCATGTGGTGGCATGTGCCTCAATGTAGCGTTGCTGCGATGGGGTCGTGGGCCGCCGGTATGGTGTGAGCAGCCAGGGACAGAGTAGATGTCCACTGTCACCTGGCTGTAGAGGGTGGACATTAGTTTGGTGATCAGCATCGCCCTTCCTTGGGCCATCTAGGCCAAGACCCATGTCACCTCTGACTATGCCCCTCCCAAGCTCCATGTCTTTCTGCATGGTTTGCATAATCACCCACTAGTTGGCCAGTGGGGATGTTCCCACTCTTGAACCTGTGGCACAGTGCGGACTGGTGCCAGATGAAGGCATCATGTGCTCCTCCAGGGTGCATGGCACAGACATTGATTCTGCACCCCCTGGCATCGTACACCACCTGGCAGTTGATGCTTGCATACCCCTTCTGATTCATGAATGCAGCCCCTTCAGGGCCAGGTGGCATGCGGATGGCCACATGGGTGCAGTCTATTGCCCTGAGCATGCCAGGCATACGTGCTACCCTGTGGAACTCCTGTATGTTTGCTGTGTCTCCCCGTGTGCTGGGAAATGGATGTACTCAGCAGCATGTGGCAGCACTGCGCTGAGGAATTGGGTGAGGAGGCATGATGTGGCCGACTGGGTTATGCCTGTCATGCCCCTGGACCTGTGGCAAGCAGGCACATGACAGCTGTCACTTTGGTCTCCACTGACAGAGCATGGCTCTGTTGTGTGGTGCCTGCATCACATCACTGCACAGCTCACAGAGCCACTTCAGGTGGTACCAGCCCACGATCTCAGTATCAGTGTACAGCTCGAGGGTGGGCTTGATACTGCCTGTTGGGGGCATACCACCGATGGGCCCTTCCACAGCTGTGCCCCTGCTGCCTGCCTTCTCACCCTCATAACTGCCTCCATCAGGATGGTGGCACTGGCCATGTCCCTGGCTTGTGTTACCCCCCCTTGGCAGCTGTTTCTGTGTTCCCCCACTGTCCTTGCTGCTAATCCCCCTGCACTGGGAACACCTCCCTGTAGTGGCCATATTACCCACTATCTTTGGCCTCAGTGCTGTGTGGCACTTCCCCCTTTTGACCTGCACTGTGGCAGAGGCTCCCCACACCTTCCCTGTTCCTGGGGGGTTCCAGGTGCTCTGTCCTGCTCCTTTCCTGTCCTGCTCCCAGTTTTTGTGTGCCTGTGTGGCTGCCTGCAGTTCAGCAACATATGGCTTCCCTGTAGCATTCTTGCACCTCTCTTGTTCCTTTTTATTTTGGATCATTTCCGCTATCACGCAATTTCCGTTTGCTCCCCTTTTGCACATGGCGCATGTTGTTGAATATCGCACTGCACCATTTATGCATGGTTCCTCCCCCTTCAGTTGCATATGCATTCATTATCATTGCACTCTTGCGCATTGTGATTTGGGGGTGCGCAACTGCCTCCTGCTGAATTTCACAGAATGGCACATTTTCGGACTTGTGCTAGTGCATCCCTGTTGCGCATGGTGCAGCCCTTTTGAATATCTGGGCCTATATGTATTAAATTTATTAACTTTGTGTTAATTTATCTCTGTGACAGTGTGGTGTTAAACCAACTGTTAAAATATATTTGCGATAATACGTTACTGAACTATGTGTTAAATTATTTCTCTAACAGCATTGGGCTTAATTGTGTGACACTTTCCCTGTAAAGGAGTGGTGAATTATATATAATAAATTAATATAACAAAACATAACATAACAAAACATAACGTAACGTAACGTAACGTAACGTAACGTAACATAACATAACATAACATAACATAACATAACATACTATAAAATAATATAATATAATATAGTAATGTGATATGATAGTATATGATAGGATATGATATGATGTGATGTGATGTGATGTAATATAATATGATACAATATAATGCAGTCGAATTATAATATGACTATTAAATTAACTGAGTTACTTTATCTCTGTGATAGAGTGGTGTTAAACTATATGTTAAAATGTCTTTGTGACAGTGTAATGCTAATTTATATGTTAAGCTATCGCAAACAAGGATAAAATTGTCTCTCTTGTGGTGTGGTTCTAAACAGTGAGTTAAATATTCTCTGTTATAATGCTGTGCTTAAGTATATGAAATTATATGTTACAGAGTAGTGATTAATACAATGTAATATAATATAGTGATGTGGTGCTATAATAGTATAACTATTAACTATTAAATTAATTATGTGTCAATTTAGCTATGTGACAGTGTGATGCTGAACTATGTATGAAATTATCTCAAACATGGGTTAAATTGTCTCTGTTGTAGTGAGGGTCTAAATAATGAGTTAAATGCTCTCTGTTACAGTGTCATTCTTAACTGTGAAAGTATCTCTGTTGCACAGTGGTGATTAATATAATGTAATATAATATAATATATTATGATATATGATATGATATAATATATTATGATATATAATAATTTAATCATATAATATAATATAGTATAGTGTAGTGTAATGTAAATTAATATAATATAATATAATATAATGAGAAATGATATGCAGTCATGTTATGTTATGTGATGTGATATGATATGATGTGATATGATGTGATATGATATGATATGATATGATATGATATGATATGATATGATATGATATGGAATGATATGATAGGAAATAATATCAGTGTGGTGTTATAATATTATAAGTATTAAATTAATTAACTATGTGTTAATTTATCCTGTGACAGAGTGGTGTTAAACTAATTGTTAAAATATCTCTGCAATAGTGTGATTCTGCCCTATATGTTACCTTATTTCTGTGACACTGTGTCGCTAATTAATGTATTAAATTTTCTCAAATAGTGCATAAATTGTCTGTCTTGTAGTGTGGTTCTAAACAATAAGTTAAATGCTCTCTATTACAGTGTTGTGCCTACCTGTGTGAAATTATCTGTTATGGAATGGTGATTAATATAATATAATATAAAATAATATAATACAATAACATATATATATGAAATGATATGATATGATATAATGTAATATTATATTAATATATTTTAATATGATATCATGATGTGGTCTTATAATATTACAGCTAATAAATTAATTATGTATATGTTAATTTCTCTCTGTGACAGTTTGGTGCTAATTTTTGTGCTAAATTATCTCAAACATTATCTCAAACTGTTTCTGCTGCAGTGTGGTTCAAAACAATGAGTTCAATGCTCTCTGTTACAGTGTTGTGCTTAACTGTGTGAATTATTCCCTCTAATCTGTGCTAATTTGTCAGTGTATAAAATATAATATAATATAATGCAATACAGTAGAATACAAGACAACATAATATAATATAGTATAACATTATATGATATAATCTATATATATATATAGTACAATATAATATAATGCAGTATAATATGATATAGTATGATATGATATGATAATATACGAAATGATATATGACATGATATAATGACATGATATGATATGATATGATAGTATTCGATACAATATGATATGATACAATACAACACAATATAAAATAATGTAATAATCTGGTGTTACAGAATTATAAGTATTAAATTAATTACCTATGTGTTAATTTATCTCTATGACAGTGCGGTGCTTAACTATGTATTAAATCATCGCAAACCTGTTTTAAACTGTCTCAGTTGTAGTGTGTTTCTAAACAATGAGATAAGTACTCTCTGTTACAGTGTTGTGTTCAACTGTGTGAAATTTTCCCTGTAACAAAGTGTTGATTATTATGATATAATATAATATAATATGATATGATATGATATGATGAATAATATATGATGTGATTAAATTAATTACCTATGGTTTATCTCTATGACAGTGTGCTTAACTATGTATTAAATCATCTCAAACTTGGGCTAAACTGTTTCAGTTGTAGTGTGTTTCTAAACAATGAGATAAATACTCTCTGTTACAGTGTTGTGTGTAACTGTGCAAAATTTTCCTGTAACAAAGTGTTGATTATTATAATATAATATAATATAATGTAATATAATATAATATGATAGATGAAATGATATGATATATGATATAATATGATATGATGCAATGTCAAGTTATGTCACATGATGATATGATATGATGCGATATGATACGATATGAAATAATATGATATAATATAATGGTGTGGTGTTATAATATTATAACTATTAATTAACTATGTGTTGATTAATCTCTGTGACAGTGTGGTGACAAACCTACTCCAAAAATATATCTGCAATAGTGTGGTGCTGAACTATGTATTAAATTATCTCTGTGACAGTGTGTTGATTAAATATGTAGAATTATCTCTGTTACAGAGTTATGCTTAACTGTGTGAAATATCCCTGTAATGGAGTGGTGATTAATATATTATAATATAATATGATAGAATATAAAATATGCAGTATTATATAATATATGCAGTATAATATGATACAGTATGATATTATATAATACAATACATCATGATACAATACGATATGATATGATATGATGTCATAATGTAGTATAATAAAATATAATGGTGTGATGTTATAATATTATAACTAGTAATTTAATTAACTATGTATTAATTTGTTTCTTTGACAGTGTTGTACCAATTCATGTGAGAAATTATCTCAATTATTGGTTAAAAATGTCTCTGTTGCAGTGTGTTTCAAAACAATAAGTTCAATGCTCTCTGTTACAGTGTTGTGATTAACTGTGTGAAATGATTCCTGTAACGGAGTGGTGATTAATATAATATAATATAATATAATATAATATAATATAATATAATATAATATAATATAATATAATGGTGTGGTATTATAATGTTATGACTATTAAAATACTTACATGTTTATTTCTGTGACAATATGGTGCTAAACTACATGTTAATATACCTCTGATAGCATGGTGTTGAAATATGGTTTAAACCATATCCTATCATAGTGTGGCTCTAAAGTGTGTGTTAAATTATCTCTAACAGTGTGGTGTAATGTGTTAAATTATATCAAACATGGGTTAAATTGTTTCTGTTGCAGGGTGGTTCTTAACAATGAGTTACGTGATCTCTGTTTCAGTGTTGTGCTTAACTGCATGAAATATATTATGTTACAGTGTGGTATAATATAGCATAACATAACATAAAATAATATATATAATGATGTGTTATAATATAACTATTAAATTAGTGCTTTGTTAATTTTTCTTAAAGTGTGATGCTAAACTATGTGTTAAAATATCATTGTGAGAGTGTGATGATAAACTGTCTTATAGTGTCTCTTTTACAAAGTGGTGCTAATCTCTGTGATAATGCTAAACTCTGTTACATTATCTCTGCCACACTGCAGTGCTAAACAATGTGTTAAATTGTCTCCGTTTCAGTGTGGTTCAAAACAATGAGTTAAATGCTCTCTTTACAGTGTTATGCTTAACTGTGATATTATCTCTGTTATGGAAGTGGTGATTAATATAATAAAATTAATTTAAAATAATATGATATGTTATGATATGATATAGGATGGGATTAGATGAGATGAGATGAGATAAGAAGCAAAGAGATGATATGACATATAATATCATATAATTTGATATAATGGTGTGGTTTTATAATATTATCACTATTAAATTAATTAACTATATGTTAATTTATCTCTGCTACATTGTGGTGCTGATTAGTGTGGTTCTAAAGTATATGTTATATTATCACTGTAAGAGTGTAGTGCTAAACTCTGTTACATTATCTCTGCCACACTGCAGTGTTAATCAATGTGTTAAATAGTCTCTGCTCTAATGTGGTTCCTCATCAATGAGTTAAATGCTCTTTTTCACTTTGTGCTTAACTGTGTAAAATATCTCTGTTACAGTATGGTTATTAAGATAACATAACATAAGAAAATAACATAAATAATGGTGTGGTGTTATAATATTATAATTATTAAATAAATTAACTATGTTTTAACTTATCTTAGTCAAAGTGTGTTTCTAAACTCTGTGTTAAATTATCACTGTAACAGTACTATGATAAACTGTCTTAAATTGTCTCTTTTACAGTGTGATCCTAAACTGTGTGCTAAATTATCTCTGTGACAGTGTGGTGCTTAAGTGTTTCATTACCTCTGTGATAGTGTGGTGCAAATTTATGTGTTAAATTGTCTCAGACATGACTATGTATAGTCTCTGTTGCAATCTGGTTCTAAACAATGACTTAAATGCTCTCTGTTTCAGTGTTGTGATTAATATATTATCATATATCATAACATATCAAAATTTAACATAACATAACATATAATTTTGTGGTGTTACAATAGTATAACTATTAAATTAATTAACTATGTGTTAATTTATCTCTGTGACAGTGTGATGCTAATTTATGTTAAAATATCTCAAACATGGTGTAAATTGTCTCTTTTGCAGTATAGTTCATAACAATGAGTTCAGTGCTCTCTGTGTAGTGTGTAACTGTCTGAAATTATCCCTGTTATGTAGTGGTGATTAATATAATATAATATAATATAATATAATATAATATAATATAATATAATATAATATAATATAATATAATATAATATAATATAATACAATACAATGACGTGGTATTATAAGACCATAACTATTAAATTAAGTATGTGCTTATCTCTGTGACAATATAGTACTACGTGTTAAAATAAATCTCGATAGTGTGGTGCTTTCTATGTGTTACATTATCTCTGCCACACTGCATTGCTAAACTATGTGTTAAATTATCACTGTGAGTGTGTGATGTTAAACTGTCTAAATTGTTTCTTTTACAATGTGGGCTAAACTGTGTATTAAAATGTCTCTGTGACATGGTGGTGCTAAACTATGTGCTAAATTATCTCTGTGAAATCTATGGGTTACTTTATAAAAACAACACTGTAAAAGAGAGCATTGAACTCATTGTTATGAACCACACTGCAACCGAGACAATTTATCCCAAGTTTGAGATAATTTAACATAAGTTAGCATCACACTGTCACAGAGATAATGTATCACATTTAAGCACCACACTGTCACAGGGATAAATTAACATATTTAATTTAATAGTTAAAATATTGTAACACCACACCATTATACCATGATATCATATTATGATATATATATGGTATAATGGTGTGGTGTTATAATATTTTAACTATTAAATTAAATGTGTTAATTTATCCCCGTGACAGTGTGGTGCTTAAACGTGTTACATTATGCAACTGTGTTAAATTATCTCTGCCACACTGCAGTGCTGAACTATGTGTTAAATCATCACTGTGAGTTATAATATAGAATATAAAAGACAAAGAACTCTGTGCGCAAACACTGAGGCAAGGGTTACCTCAAAGGGCATTTGGCTGGGAAGCCAAGTTTCAAGAAAATACAAAATCACACATGACCACACAATGCAAAGCATCATGGGCTGCATATGCAAATCACCACAGAATGTTATGCTGGTTCAACTTATATTATATTATTATATTATATTATATTATATTATATTATATTATATTATATTATATTATATTATATTATATTATATTATATTACTCACCACTCCATACGGTATTCCTTTCTCACAGTTGAGAAAACATTGCAACAGAGAGCATTTAGCTCATTGTTTAGAACCACACTACAAGAGATACAATTTCACCCTTATCTGAGATAAATTAATGCATAGATTAGCACCACACTGTCAAAGAGACAAGGTAACACATTCTGTTAGTTCTGCACTGTTACAGAGATAATTTAACACATAGTTTAGCACCACACTCAGACTTAATTTAAAACACATTTTGAACCACACTGTAAAAGAAACAATTTAAGAGCATTCATAATCACACTTCACAGCAATAATTACATAATATATCAATAATATATCACCACATGTTACAAAGATAATTTTACACATCGATCAGCACCACACTATCGCAGAATATATTTTAAAACATAGTTTTGCACCATATTGTCAAAGAGATAAATAAACTCATAATTAATTTAATAGTTATAATAATAAAATACCACACCATTATATTATATTACACTATGTTATGTTAAGTTATGTTATATTTTGATATATTATGTAATATGATAATATATTAATCACCACACTGTAATTGAGATAATTTCACCCAGTTAAGCACAACACTGAAACAGAGACAATATAACTCATTGTTAAGAACCACACTGCAACAGAAATAATTTAAGCCATGTTTGAAATAATTTTACACATAAATTAGCATCACACTGTTACAGAGATAATTGAACACATATGTTAGAACCAAACTTTGATAGAGCTAATTTAAACCACAGTTCAGCACCAATCTATCACAAAGGTAATTTAACAAATTATCACCACACTGTCTATGAGATAAAGTAGCCCATAGATATCACAGACATAATTTTACACAGTTTAGCATCTTCATGTCACAGAGATATTTTTACACACAGTTTAGCAACACACTGTAAAAGAAACAATTAGCATCACACACTCACAGTGATAATTTAACACATAGTTCAGCACTGCAGTGTGGCAGAGATAATTTAACACAGTTTAGCACCACACTTTAAAAGAGACAATTTAAGATAATTTTGCATTGCTCTCTCACAGTGATAATTTAACAGAGTAGCACTGCAGTGTCACAGTGATAATTTTACACACAGTTTAGCACTACACTGTAAAGAGACACTTTAAAACAGTTTATCATTGCACTTTGGCTCTCTGACAGTGTGATGCTAACGTTACTTTATCTCAAACATGGTTTAAACTGTTTTGCTGCAGTATAGATCATAACACTGAGTTTAATGCTCTCTGTTACAGTGTTGTGCTTAACTGTGTGAAATTATCCCAGTTATGGAGTGGTGATTAATATAATATAATATAATATAATATAATATAATATAATATAATATAATATAATATAATATAATATAATATAACGTACAGTAATGTAATGAAATGCAATCTAATGTAATACTGTATAGTATAATGTAATATAATATAAAATATTGTAATGTAATGTATTATAATGTACTATAATATAATATATAACATAATTAATATAATATAATGTAATATAAAATAGTATTTTGGTGTTATAATAATATCACTATTAAATAAATTAACTGTGTAAACCTATCACTGTGACAGTGTGGTGCTAAACAATGTTTTCAAGCATCTCAAACATGGGTTAAATTGAGTCTGTTGTAGTGTATTACTAAACATTGAGTGAAATGCTCTCTGTTACTGTCTTTTGCTTAACTGTCTCAAATTAAACCTGTTACAGAGTGGTGATTAATATAACATAATGTAATATATAATATAGTATAATATAATATAACATAATATGTTATGATATGATATGATATGATATGATATGATATGATATGATTTGATATGATATGAAATGGTGTGATGTCATGTCTTGTGACATGATATGCTATATGATATGAAATAGTATGATATGATAAGATATACTATAATGGTGAGGTATTACAATATAATAACTATTACATAAATTGTGTGTATATTTATCTTAGTGGTGTTAAACTTTCTGTAAAAATAACTCTATGATAGTGTTGTACTGAACTTTGTGTTAAATTATCTCTCTAAAGGTGTGGTGATTAAATGTGTTACATTATCTCTGTTACAGTGTAGTTCTTAAACTGTGTGAAATTATCCCGTAATGCAGTGGAGATTAAAATAATAATAATATAATATAATATAATATAATACAATATAATATAATATAATACAATATAATATAATATAATATAATATAATATAATATAATATAATATAATATAATATAATATAACAATGTGGTATAATATTATCAGTATTAAATTAACTACGTGTTAATTTATCTCTTTGACAGTGTGGTACTAATTTATGTGTCATATTATCTCAAACATGGGTAAATTGTCTCTCTTGCAGTGTGGTTCAATACACTGAGAACAATGCTCTCAATTACAGTGTTGGGCTCAACTGTATGAAATTATCCCTGTTACAGAGTGGTGATTAATATCAAATAATATAATATAATATAAAATATTATAATATAGGATAATATACTATACTATAATGTAATATAATATATCATATGGTATAGTATCTTATGATAAGATATGATATGATATCATATGATGTGATGTGATACTATCATATGATATCATATCATAGTATATTATTTATATTATATTACATTACATTATAGTATACTACCTTGTATTGTATTGTATAGTATTACATTACATTATATTATATCATATCATATCATATCATATCATATCATATCATATCATATCATATCATACCATACTATATTATATTGTATTGTATTGTATTATATTATATTAATCTCCACTCCGTAATGGATAACTTCATAGAGTTAAGCAAAATATTGTAATACAATGCATGTTACTCATTGTTTAGAACCACACTGCAAGAGAGGAAATTTAACCTTGTTTGAGATAATTTAACATGTAGCATAGCATTACACTGTCGCAGAGATAATGTTACACATAGTTCAGCACCACACTATTGCAGAGAATATTTTAACACATAGTTTAACAGCACTCTGTCACAGAGATAAATTAGCAGAGTTAAATATTTTAATAGATATATTATAATACCACAAAATTATATTGATCATATCACATCATATCATATTATATCTTATCGTATCATATCGTATCATATCATAGCGTACCATATTATATCACATCATATCATATTAAAACATATAATTGTATTATATTATATTACTTTACATTATATTATATTGTATTATTTTATATTTCAATATAATACATAACATTATATTATATTATATTATATTATATTATATTATATTATATTATATTATATTATATTATATTATATTATATTATATTATATTATATTATATTATATTATATTATATTATATTATTTTCATCATCACCACACCATAACAGAGATAATTTCACAGATGTGAGCATAACACTGTAACAGAGAGCATTTCACTCATTGTTTACTACCACGTTGCAACAGGACAATTTAACCCAAGTTTGGGAAAATTTAACACATTAATTAACGCCACACTTTCACAGAGATAATGAAACACATTTAAGCATCACACTGTTACAGAGATAATTTTAACAAACAGTTCAGCACCGTAGCATCACATACTTACTTTTTACTTTTTACACATACTTTAGCACCACACTGTCGCAGAGATAAATTAACACATAGTTAATTAATGTAATAGTTATAGTATATCATGCCATTAATATAACATTATCATATGATATCATATATCATCACATATCATATATACTATATTATATTATGTTATATTGTATTGTATTATGTTATATTATATTATTTTATACCATATTATATGATGTTATATTATATTATGTTATATTATTTAACCCATGTTTAAGATGATTAATTACTTAGTTCAGCACCACACTATCACAGAGATGTTTTAATACATGGGTTAGCACCACACTGTCACAGAAATAAATTAACACATAGTTTATTAATGTAATAGTTATAATATTATAACACCACACCATTATATTATATTACATAACATTACTTTAGATCGTATTATATTATGTTATGTTATGTCATGTTATATTATATTACATTATATTATATGATACTATATCATATCATTGTATTATATTATATTAATCACCACACTGTAACAGAGGTAATTTCACACAGTTAAGCACAACACTGTAAGAGAGAGCATTAAAACTCATTGTTTGGAGCCATACTGCAACAGAGAGAATTTCACCATTTTTTGAGAATATTTAACACCTTAACAGCACCACACTGTGACACAGATAATGTAACACATAGTTAATTAATGTAATGATTATAATATTATAACCCCAAACCATTATATTATATCATATGACTTCATATCATATTATCACATCACATCACATCATATAATATCATATGATATATTATATTATATTATACTATATTATATTATATATATTATCACCAGTCTGTAACAGGGATAATTTCATACAGTTAAACAGAACATATTAAAAGAAAGCATTGAACTCACTGTTTTAAACCACACATCAACAGAAGCAATTTTACCCATGTTTGAGATACTTTAACACATAAATTAACACCACACTATCACAGTGACAAATTAACATATAAATAATTAATTTAATAGTTATAGAATTACAACATCAAACCATTACTTTACATTATATTATATTATATTATATTGTATTATATTATATTGTATGACTTTACATTATATCATATTATATTACTTTATATTATATTATATTATATTATTTTACTCACCACTGTGTAAGGGATAACTTCACACACCTAAGCACAACATTGAAATAGAGAGCATTTAACTCATTGTTTAGAGCCACACAACAAGAGAGACAATTTAACTCTTGTTTGAGATAACTTAACACATAGATTAGCACCACACCCTCACAGTGAAAATGAAATGCTTTTAATCGGAACACTGTTTCAAAGGTAATTTAGCACATAGTTAATCACCACACCATCGCTGATATAGTTTAACAAATAGTTTTACACCACTCTGTCACAGAGATACATTTACACAGTTAATTAATTTAATAGTTATATTATAATAGCACACCATTATATTGTATCATATCAAAATATGATATGACATGGCAGGATATGATATGAAATGGTATGAAATATTATAATATAATGGTGTGGTGTTCTAATATTATAATTATTACATTAATTAACTATGTGTTAATTGCTTAAATGTGTTACATTATTTCTGGGACAGTGTGGCACTACTTATTGTAATAAATTATCTAAAACATGGGATAAAATGTGTCTGTTGCAGTATGGTTCCAAACAATGAGTAAAATGCTCTTTCTTACTGTGTTGGGCTTAAATATTTGAAATTATCTCTTTACAGTGTGGTGACAAATATAATATAATATAATGTAATATAATATAATGATGTGGTGTGATAATATTATAACTATTATATATTATTATATTATAACAAACTATGTGATAATTTATCTCTGTGACAGTGTGGTGCTAAACTATGTGTTAAATTACCTTAAACATGGGTTAAATTGCATCTCTTACAGTGAGGTTCTAAACAATCAGGTAAATGCTCTTTGATACAATATTTTGCTTAACTCTTTGAAATTATCCATTAAGGAGTGGTGATATAATATAATATAATATAATATAATATAATATAATATAATATAATATAATATAATATAATATAATATAATATAATATAATATGACATGATATGATTTGATATTATATGATATGAAATATGGTAAAAATATAATGTATTATGATATGATTAGATATGACATAATATCATATAATGCACTATAATGGTGGGGTGGTATTATATTATAACAATTAAATTAACTGTGTTATTTATTCTCTATGACAGTGTGGTGCTAAACTATGTGTTAAACCATCTCAAATATAGATTAAATTGTCTCTCTTGTAGTGTTTTTCTAAACCATGAGTTCAATCCTCTCTGTTACAGTGTTGTGTTTAACTGTGAAGATGTCCCTGTTAAAGAGTGGTGATTAACATAATATAATAAGATATATGATATGATTAGATATGATATGATATGTGATGTGATGTGCTATGTGATTTGATATGATATGATATAATATAATACAATATAGTATAGAATAGAATATTACAGTATAATATTAAATAATATAACATAATATAATAATATAATATAACGCTGTGGTGTTATAATATTATAACTATTAAATTAATAAACTATGTGTTACTTTATCTCTGTGTCAGTGTGGTGCTAAACTATTTGTTAAAATATCTCAGCAATAGTGTGGTGCTGAACTATCTGTTATATTACGTTAAACATTTGTTCAATTGTATCTCTTATAGTGAGGTTCTAAGTAACAATGGCGTGATTAACTGTGTGAAATTATCCATTACAGAGTTGTGACTAATATAATATAATATGCTATAAAATGATATAATATAACATAACATAACATAGCATTATATAATATATTATAGTATGATATGCTATGACATGATTTGATATGATGTGATATGGTATAATATAAAAAATATAATATTATATATTGGATATGACATAATATCATATAATGTAATATGATATATTATAATTTAATGTAATTTAATGTAATGTAATAATTATATAATATAAAATAATATAAGATAGCATAATATAATATAATTTAATATAATATAATGTTGTGGTGTTATAATATTATAACTATTAAATTAACTGTGTTATTTTTGTCTATGACAGTGTGGTGCAAAACTATGTGTTAAATTATCTCAAGTACAGATGAAATTTTCTCTCTTGCAGTGTGGTTCTAAGCAAGGAGTTCAATCCTCTCTGTTACAATGTTGTGCTTAACTATGTGAAAGTGTCCCAGTTACAGAGTGGTGATTAATATAATATATTAAGATATATGATATGATATAATATACTATAAAATTATATGACATAACATAACCTAATATAATATGATATAATATAATATAATATAATATATTATATTAAAATATAGTACATCATATGATATAAAAAATAATGTAATTGTAGTATAGTATAGTATAGTATAGTATAGTATAGTATAATACAGTATAGAACAATATCGTATAGTATAGTATAATATAATATAATATAAAATAATATAATATAATGGTGTGGTTTTATAATATTATAAGTATTAAATTAACTGTGTTAATTTATCTCTGTGACAGAGTGGTGCTAATGTATGTGTTAAATTATCCCAAACATGGGTAAAATTGTCTCTGTTTCTGTGTGGTTGAAAACAATGAGTTCATTGCTCTGTTTAACAGTGTTGTGCTTAACTGTGTGAAATTATCCCTGTTACGGAGTGGTGATTTATATAATATAATACAATATAATATGAAATACTATCGTATAATGGTGTGGTGTTATAATACTATGGCCTGGATATTCAAACTGTACCCATAAAGTGTGCAACAGCTGGAGCAAGCACAAGTCCACTGCGCCCATGTGCAAGAAGCGCGATATTCAAAAACTGTGCAGGTCAAGATGCGCTTGCGGCACACAACTGAATATCATGCCACCTGTGCCATAGCGCAACCAGGGATGTGTAGTTGTGCATTTTGGAAGTGCCATAGCACAACCAGGGATGTCCTGAGGAGTAGGGCAGCAGTGCAACAGCACAACCAGGGATGCGCAGGGACAGGATGCACGCCCCACCACCCAAGCCACAGATGGACAGAGGATCACACAGCAGAACAGACCCCAACACCCCATGCACTGCACAACCGGTGGAGAGCTGGAATAACCACCGGCCCATGGATACCAGCAACCAACCCACAGCCAGGGCATGGTGCCCCAGCACATCCCCTGGCAGGCTGTGACTGGCACACAAGGAGGGCCAACCACCCCGTGAAACACCATCCCAGCAATGAAGAGCACACCTTGCACCACAGTCCCCATACACCCTGCCCAGGAGTAGCACCCAACAGTGCAGGACACCCCATGCATGCCACCACCCCCACTGTGACAATGCAACCCTGTGCACTACAGAGCCATGCAAGGCAGCCCCACCATGTGCACCCTGCAGTGGGTGGCAGCAGACAGCGATGCAACAACTGCATACACAGTGCCACCCTGCACGTCCACCCGAGGTACAGCTGAGAGACCAACCATGCATCTTCAGACGAGGTACCCCACATGCGACAGGGCATGCCCCAGACCCCACCACCAGTGGTACAGCACAAGGACACATCCCATCCCACCACTGGCCACAACAGCCAGCACAGACACACACCATGTTGTATTGAAGCATGCACCACACAGGATGCAACACTGTGCATGGACGAACACCCACCCATACCCAAGGGCACACCAACACAGGGACACAGTAGCAGGTCAACCAAGCCACTGGCATGTGGCCACAGCAGCCGTGTACACACAGCCAGCACCCCTACATGGCGCAGGTGTGCCAGCCACCCTGTGCAGGCACCATGAAGCTGTATGCCACCAGCATGCGGACGGAGCACAAGTGACAGACAGTGGAGCACATTCCTTGCAACAGACACAAGTGCCAGCATGGAGGGGGGACAACAACAGCGGAGGCCACAGTGCCACTGGAGGCAGACATGCACCATACTGGTGATGGGAGGCAACCTGGCATTGTGCCAGGTACAGTGGTTGTCCAGCATGGACAGCCAGCACTGACGTGCCAGCAGACCATGACAGACATGTAAGGGTGTCAGCTGCACAGGCCTTTGATGGTCTGACAGGGGTGCCATGGACACAGTGCATGCACTGTGGACCACTGCACACAGGCATCCAGTGCACAGAGAACAACACACAAACCACAGACAGTGACTGATCCCCCCACCCACACCATAGGCGGTTCCCTTCTGGACACACACACATGCCCATGCTTGCACCACACTTGACGCCATGCACACCACTGCAGCTGAGCACCTGTAGCCCACTGCAAATCATAGACCACCACAGTTGTTATAACAAAACAAATGTATTAAAAAGAGGTAAGAAACAAAACTATTTACAAATATTTACAATGGGGGAAGGGCCATATACAAGGTGGGGGCGGGTAAGGGGCAGGGGTGAACATATAAGAGAGGGAAGATGGGGTGTGAGGGTGGGTCCAGGGTGGTAAGGTGTTTCTGGGGGGCATGGAGGGCCTGTCGTCCACCCTGCTCTTCACACCTGTGGTGCCGATGTGTCCGCCGCCTCCTGACCACATGCCACTCCATCCGCTGGAGGATCTCCAGGGATGCCCTTGCCAGCTGCAATAGCTCCTGCATGCTCCTTTCAATGGCCATCAGTCACTGTCCACCTAGGACAAGGGAGCAGAGTCAATACCTGTGACTGTCCAGCCCCCTGCAGCCCACCCATTGTGCATGACATACAGCAGTGTGCCACACCCCTGTGATGGTGTGCGACCACCCACAGTGACCCGTCCACAAGCCCTGCCTACCCAGGCACCCACAGCCATGTGGACCACTGCACACACCCATCGCCCATGTCCCACACAGCACCACCATGGCCGTACAGTGACATGGCTATGTGGTGCGAAGGCAGTGGCACAGTCAAGGACCACCACTGATGCACTCCCAGACATGCAGTGCCACTGGACAGTGCTGACTGTAACAAGTTGCGTGCATGGCAGTGGTGTCAATGGATGGTGGCCATGCCCTGCTGCCCACCCTGTTACACAGCAGGCAATAGTAATCATGGATGTAAGGCACTCACCATCATCAGGCTGGTCCCTGCCCCTCTGTGGTCCAGAATCCCTCCAGGCCTGCTGGTCCTCTTGGTGGCACCTCCTCTCCCTCACCTGCTGGCATTCTTCTGGGCCTAAGGTGCAAACATGGAGAGAGGAACATCAGTACAATCTGGTAGCAAAGTCCCCCACCCACGTGTGTGTGCAATCCCACACAGCCATACCCATCTACCCCCCACCCTGATACCACCACCATGGCCAACACTGGATGGCCCCCTATGTGCCAGACACATGCAACCATGATACCCGTATGGACGTTAACAGTGTATGGAGGGGGCACCTTCCTGGCCATGGCACCGTGACCCTCCTGGCACATTCCCGCAGGTGGGAAAGCCTGTCTGGGTCTCTGCACTGGAGGTCCCCATATCGGTGGTGACACTGCTCGGCTGTGCACCCAATTCCTGTGGCCTCCTCCAGCGCCATGGCCACCTCCTCCTATACTGCACTCCTGGCCCTGTCCAGTGATGCATCTCCATAAAGTGCCCCAGCATGGGGCTCTACTATGGCCACCAAATTGGCCAGCTCCACCTGGCTCCAAACAGCAGCCCTCCTCCATGCCATCTCTAAAGCTGGTTGGAGTCAAAATGGTGCTTGGTAACACAGTCCGCCATGTGCAGATGCTGCTCAGTACAGCGCTGCCATTCCCTATAGCGCTATCACCAAAGAGCACGATAGTGGTACACCCATGTGGACGCATGGCACCTAGGGGACAAAGGTCAGGCTCAGGGTCAAGGGTCTCTTGTGCATGGACCGCGACAGCGTGATTGGTACTCAATGTGAGTAGTGCAATTGGGTGCCTGTGTGCCACCTCCTGTAGTGGCCTACTGCGCTGTGACCCCAGTGCACCTACGGCACTCCAGAGCCACAGGGCCATATATGTGAACAGTGCAGTAGTGCCACTGGCACAATGGTGGCCATGCCCCGCATTGCCTCCCACACACAGCACATCAGCAGCATGGCAGGTGTCTGCGTCATCACCCTGGGCATGTGCCATTTGGTGTGTACTGTGCATGTCACAGAAATGCGCCCTTGACTGAGCACATTCAACACAATTGCACAAAGCGCAACAGCGTGATATTCAGCTGGCATATGCAAATCAGCTAATCAACCATTCGATTTTGCAGATACTGCATTTGCATCCATTTATAATTGCACCTCGCCTCATTTGCAAGCGTTGCGCTATAAAAATGTGACATTGGGCTGCACTGGCCATAGTCGTTTATTGCAGTCTATTGTGGTGAGTTGCATGCTGTTTGGGAGTGTGGACTGTTTTCTGTGGGACATGCATGGGACTGCACAATCACAGGTAACACCTGTCATTCTCACAGGATGAATAATGAGCGATCGTGAGGTGGAGGAAGAGGAACAGAGATGTGGGAGGAAGAGGAGGCCTAACTTCACAAAGGCAGAAACAGATGCCCTGTTTGTGGCCTACTTTGACCAGGAGCTACTGCTCAGTGGATGGCAGGGAACTCCACAGGCCCATGCTGCTGCATGGGAAGAGGTGGCATGTGCCGTCAACCTGCATGGCAGCCTACCAGCGGTCTGTGCAGGAGTGCAAAAAGAAGATGGCCACGGATAGGCGGAGGATTAAGGACAAGGTGGCTGCCATCAGAGCAGCACAGTCTGTGACTGGTGGGGGACAGCCGGCCATGCAACGCCTGACCCCACAAGAAGAGTGGGTTGCTGGCAGCATGCAGGGTTGTGCCATCGAGGGTGTTCCAGGTGGTGGATTCCAGATGGGTGGTAGCCCGTTACTGCATGGTAGATCCTGGTCTGTCAATGGGGGGTACAGAGTAGGGCAGATACATTAATGCTTCTGTGTTCCCTTATAGCTCTGAGCATCCACATGGGTGGTGGGCTTGTCCACTGAGGGTGGTACCATGGACATAGTGGAGGGCCTGTCCACCTCCACAGGCATACGAGGGTCAGGGCGACAGTGGGCCCACCTGGGTGTCTGGACTGATGTTGGTTGAGCAGGTGCCGGGGAGGCCCTGCCCATGTCCCAGTGTGCCGGAGTCCATGGATGCCAGCATGCTGAGACTCAGGCTGGTGCCGGATCTGTCACTGATGATGATGGAGCTCACTTCATGGACAGTGATACATGTGGGCCACAGGATGGCCACACAGCAGGTGACATCACGGGCATGGCCGTGGGTGGTGCTGCTGAGGAGGCCTGTGTGACATCACAGTCCCAGCCTGTGCCTGTCTGCACCAGTGGAGCAGCACTGGTGTGTGTCCAGGACAGTGGGGCTGTTGCAGCCACTGCGGTGGAACCATTGAGCCTTGGAGAGCGGCAGCCGGAGGGGCAGTGTCAGCAGTCGGCCAATGGCCATGGGGGTACAGTGTCAGGGGGTGGTGTCAGTGCACCACCTGTGGACATATCCAGGCCTGGCCCTGGTGCGCAGCACCCACCCTCAAGGGGTGCTGCCCATCAGTGCCATGAACACCGTGAGGGACAGCATGCCGATCAGGCAGATGACCTCTTAGAAGAGCACACCCACATACTCCAAGAATCAGTCAATCAGCAGGTGTGGCTTGTGACTGCAGTGGATGCACACAGTGTGGCTCTGCACCAGGCAGAGGAGCAGCACAGCAGAGACACCGCTCTGCTCTTGGCAGGGATGGACCAGATACGGGAGGATGTGATGGCTTCCATTGACAGGCAGACACAGGCAATCACAGCTGTCATGGCCACAATGGCCACACAGTTATTTGCCCATGCATCGCTGACACTGTGCAGTGCAATGTCCACCCCCTGTTCCCGGCATCATGAGACACCCTCCTTGTCGACACCAGGTTCAGCTGTGGGGTTCCCGAGCATGCCTGGCACAGACATGTTCAGTGTGCTGCAGACACCTGCATGAGCACACCTGCATTCATGCAGCGGAACCCTTGGGGGACTGTCGGTGCCACTCCATGAGGCCATTGGTCAGCCTGTCACTGCTGGCGGGTCTCAGTGGGGCCGCCCACACATCTGCGTGGCTGTGGCACTGTGGCACATGACTGACCTGTCTCCCACCCGGCTACTGTCTGATGCTGACCTGTGTGCATTGTGTTGTTCAATGTGCACTGTAAGGGTGGGATACCCGGCCCTGCACGCACACACATGTTCTTCATCTGCACACCCTCCCAGCTGCTGTCCACTGTGGCGTGTGCATGATGATGCCTGTGTTGCGCTGTCTGCCACTGTGCAAAGGTCTGACACACACAATAACAGGCACTGGGCATGATGGACTGTGGATGTGTGTGTGGCTAGGGCTGGCGGTTGGGGTCGGTGTTCCTCCTACCCTTTGTCCATGTCTTGTGAGGTGTGCATGCATGTGTGTGTGTGTGTGTGCAACTGCATGCAGTGTTAGACCTTGCCCATCCCTGATGGTGTGTGGTTCCATGCTCGGCCAATTCCCTTAACGACATGCACCCTTGGGGTTTGTCCATGTGTGTTTGTGGGTTGTGCCCTTGCCACTGGTGGTTGCACATGGCCCCATGACTTACCTGGGTTGGTTGAAGTGCTCCTCTGTGATAGTGTCCCGGTGCAGCTGTGCCATCTGGATCAGTCGGGGGTCCCTTCGACCAAGGGGGGGCTGCCCATCACCATCTTCACCAGCGTACTCATCATCCCCATCGCTGTCCCCTTCTTTGACCTGTATGGCTATCCCACAGTCATTGGCCATGTTGTGCAGGATGCAACAGGCCAGGAATAGTCTGCAGGCCTTTGATGGGCTGTACTGTAGGGCACCGCCAGATGTGTCCAGGGAATGGAAACGTGCCTTCAGCATCCCGAACACCCACTTGATGACATTGTGTGTGGTGGCATGTGCCTCACTATAGCGTTGCTGCGATGCAGTTGTGGGCCGCCGCTATGGTGTGAGCAGCCAGGGATGGAGTGGGTATCCACTGTCACCTGTGTGTAGAGGGTGGACATTAGTTTGGCAATCAGCGTCACCCTGCCTTGGCCATCTAGGCCAATACCCATGTCACCTCTGACTATGCCCCTCCAAAACTCCATGTCTTTCTGCGTGATTTGCATACTCACCCACTAGGTAGCAAGTAGGGATGTCCACACTCTCAAACCTGTGGCACAGTGTGGACTGGTGCCAGATGAAGGCATCATGTGCTCCCCCAGGGTGCATGGCACAGACATTGATTATGCGCCCCCCCGGCATCGCACACCACCTGGCAGTTGATGCTTCTGATTCATGTATGGGGCCCCTTTGGGGCCAGGTGGTGTGCAGATGGCCACATGAGTGCAGTCTATTGCCCTGAGCGTGCCAGGCATATGTGCTACCCTGTGGAACTCCTGTATGTTTGCTGTGCACTCTGCCAGTGTGCTGGGGAAATGGATGTACTCCACAGCATGTGGCAGCAGTACACTGAGGAATTGGGTGAGGAGGCATGATGTGGCTGACTGGGTTATGCCTGTCGTGTCCCCTGTTGGTCTCTGGAAGGTACCCATGGTGAGCAGGCACATGACAGCTGTCACTTTGGTCTCCAACTGATAGAGCATGGCTCCGTCATGTGGGTGCCTGCATCACATCACTGCACAGCTCACAGAGCCACCTCAGGATCACCCGGTTCAGGTGGTACCAGACCACAATCTCAGTATCAGTGTACAGCTCAAAGCTGGTGCGGGCTCGGTACTGCCTGTTGGGGGCATACCGCTGACGGGTCCTTCCATGGCCATGCCCCCCTGCTGCCTGCCTTCTCACCCCCCTCATAACTGCCTCCATCTGGATGGTGGCACTGGCCATGTCCCTGGCTTATGTTACCCCCGGCAGCTGTTTCTCTGTTCCCCCCACTGTCCTTGCTACTACTCCCCCTGCACTGGGAACACCTCCCTGTAGTGGCCGTATTGCCCACTATCTGTGCCCTCAGTGCTGTGTGGCACTTCCCCCTTTTGTCCTGCACTGTGGCACAGGCTTCCCATACCTTTCCTGTTCCTGGTGGTTCCAGGTGCTCTTTCCTGCTTCTGCCCTGTACTGCTCCCAGTTTCTGTGTGCCTCTGTGGCTGCCTGCAGTTCACCAACATGTGGCTTTCCTGCAGCATTCTTGCACCTCTCTCTTGTTCCTTTTTATTTTGGATCATTTCCGCTATCGCGCAACTTCCGTTTGCTCCCCTGTTGCGCACGGCACATGTTGTTGAATATCGCACTGTGCCATTTATGCACGGTTCCTCCCCCTTCAGTTGCGCATGCATTCATTATCATTGCACTCTTGCGCATTGTGATTTGGGGGGCGAATCTGCCTCCCGCTGAATATCACAGAATGGCACATTTTTGGACTTGCGCTGACACATCCCTGTTGGGCATGGCACAACCCTTTTGAATATCTGGGCCATAGTTTAGAACCACACTGTCACAGAAATACATTAACACATAGTTAATTAATTTAATAGTTATAATATTATAACACCACATCATTATATTATATTACATCATATTATATCATTTCATATCATATCACAGCATATCATATTGTATCGTATCATATTGTCCTTATATTATATTATATTATATTATTTTATATTATGTTATATTATATTTTAATATTACTCACCTCTGTTACAGGGATAAGTGCACACTGTTATAGAACACTGTAACAGAGGCAATGTAATACATTTAATCGCCACACTGTCACAGAGATAAATTAACATAAGTTAATTAATTTAATTTCTATGATATTATAACACCACACCATTATATTATATATCATATTATTTAATATCATATCATGTCATATATCATTTCATATCGTATCATATGCTATCGTATCATATCATATCATCACATGACATACATGACATCATATCATATCATATCATATCATATCATATCATATCATATATATTATATTATATTAATCAATACTCCGTTACAGGTATAATTTCACACAATTAAGCACAATATTGTAAATGAGAACATTTGTCTCATTGTTTAGAAACACACTAGAACAGAGACAATTTAACCCATGTTTGAGAAGATTGAATACATAGTTATTAATTTAATACTTATAATATTATAACACCAGATTATTATATTATATTGTATTGTATTGGAGTGAATATATTAAAAATTGGTGAAGTTACGAGCTTGCATAGAAACTGCGCAACGCATGCTTGTAAAACCGCCATCATACTGTCACAGAGATAATGTAACACATTTAACAACCACACTGTCACAGGGATAAGTTAACACATTTAATTTAATTGTTAAAATATTATAACACCACATTATTATACCATTATATCATATCATTATGGTATGATATAATGGTATAACGGTGTGGTGTTATAATGTTTTAACTATTAAATTAAATGTGTTAATGTATCCCTGTGACAGTGTGGTTGTTAAATGTGTTACATTATCTCTGTGACAGTATGATGGCGGTTTTACAAGTGTTCGATGTGTAAAATTGTCTTTGTAACAGTGTGATGCTAAACTGTGTTAATTTATCTCTGTTACACTGCAGTGCTGAAGTATGTGTTAAATTATCACTGTGAGTTATAATATGGAATATAATACTATATTATATAATATTATATTAATCACCACTCTGTAAGGGATACCTTTCTCACAGTTAAGAAAAACATTGCAACAGAGAGCTCATTGTTTGGAACCACACTACAAGAGATACAATTTCACCCTTATTTGAGATAAATTAATGCATAGATTAGCACCACACTGTCAAAGAGACAATGTAACACATTCTGTTAGTGCTGCACTGTTACAGAGATAATTTAACACATAGTTTAGCAACACACTCTCAGACTTGATTTAAAACACAATTTAGAACCACACTGTAAAAGAAACAATATAAGAGCATTCATAATCGCACTCTCACAGTGATAATTTAACACATTTAAGCATCACACTGTTACAAAGACAATTTTACACATCGATCAGCACCACACTATCGCAGATATGTTTTAAAACATAGTTTTGCACCTTATTGTCAAAGAGATAAATAAACTCATAATTAATTTAATAGTTATAATAATAAAATACCACACCATTATATTATATTAGACTATGTTATGTTATGTTATGTTATGTTATATTTTGATATATTATGTTATTTGATAATATATTAATCACCACACTGTAACAGAGATAATTTCACCCAGTTAAGCACAACACTGAAACAGAGACAATGTAACTCATTGTTAAGAACCACACTGCAACAGAAACAATTTAAGCCATGTTTGAAATAATTTTACACATAAATTAGCATCACAATGTTAAAGAGATAATTGAACACATACATTAGAACCAAACTTTGATAGAGATAATTTAAACCACAGTTCAGCACCAATCTATGCAGAGGTAATTTAACAAATTATCACCACACTGTCTATGAGATAAAGTAACCCATAAATATCACAGACATAATTTTACACATAGTTCATCATCTTCATGTCACACAGACATTTTTACACACAGTTTAGCAACACACTGTAAAAGAAACAATTAGCATCGCACACTCACAGTGATAATTTAACATACAGATTAGCACTGCACTGTCACAGTGATAATTTAACACACAGTTTAGCACCACACTGTAAAAGAGACACTTTGAGACAGTCTATCATTGCTCTCTCACAATAATTTATCACATAGTTTAGCACATTATCGCTGAGATATTTTAACTTAGAAAAATTAACAAATGATGACCACACTGTCACAGAGATAATGTAACACATAGTTTTGCACCACACTGTCACTGAGATAATGCAACACATAATTAAGTAATTTAATAGTTATAGTATTATAACACCACAGGATTATATTGTTATGTTACGTAACATTATGTAACATTATATTTATACATCATTTATACATTTATAACATAACAGAGATAATTTCACATATTTAAGCACAACACTGAAACAGAGACAATTTAACTCATTGTTTAGAACCAACAATGCAACAAAAAAAATGGAACCCATGTTTGAAATAATTTTATGCATAAATTAGTGCCACACTATCACAGAGAAAATGTAATGCATTGTTTTAGTTCTGTACTGTCAAGAGATAATTAAACCCATAGTTTAGCACCACGCTCTCGGAGTTAATTTAACACACAGTTTATCACCACACTGTAAAAGTGACAATTTAAGGCAGTTTATCATCGCACTCTCACAGTCATAATCTAACACACAATTTAGCACCACACTTTGACTGTGATAAGTTAACACATAGTTAATTAATTTAGTAGTTATAATGTTAGAACACTAAACCATTGCGTTATTGTATGGTTATATTGATAACCACACCATAACAGAGATAATTTCACATAGGTAAGCACAACACTGTTACAGACAGCATTTAACTCATCGTTCAGAACCACTGTGCAACAGAGACAATTTAACTGATGTTTGAGACAACTTGACACATAAATTTCCACCACACTATCACAGAGGTAATGTAACGCATTTAAGCACTGCACCGTAACAGAGATAATGCAAAAAAATGTAACTCCACACTATTACAGAGATAATCTAACAGATAGTTCAGCAGCACACTACCGCTAAGATATTTTAAGTTAGTTTAACACCGCACTGTCACAGAGATAAATTTACACATAGTTAATTAATTTAATACTTATAATAGTATAACACCACAATATAATACTGTATTATATTATATTATATTATATTATATTATATTATATTATATTATATTATATTATATTATATTATATTAATCACCACTCCGTAACAGGGAAAATTTCACACAGTTAAGCAGAAAACTGTTAAAAAAAGAGCATTGAACTCATTCTTTTGAACCACACTGTAACAGAAATAATTTAACCAATGCTTTGTGATAATTTACCACATAAATTAGCCCCACACTTTTCACAGAGCTAAACAGTTAATTTAATAGTTATACTATTATAACACCACACAAGTATATTTATTATATTGTATTGTATTGTACTATACTATACCATATTATATTATATTATATTATATTATACTATATTATATTATATTATATTATATTATATTATATTATATTATATTATGTCTAATCACATCATAATATATTATATTTTTATATCATATATCTCATCATATTACATCACATCATGTCGTGTTACATCACATCATATCATACATCATAATAGATTATATTGTATACATATATATAGATATATATACAGGCATAAGGCAGTCCTAGGGGCGGGTAAGAGGGAGTAAGCTGTTGGTTAGCTAGGAACTGCAGCTTATCTGTTAGGAAGGAAAATGGGCAGACTAGGTGGGCCAAGCGGTCCTTATCTGCAGTCAAATTCTATGTTTCTATGTTTCTATATTGTATTGTGTTGTATTATACTATACTATACTATTACTATGTTAATCACCACTCTGTTACAGGGATAATTTCACACAGTTTAGTTTAGTTTTTTTTTGTTGACCGGGTAAGTGCTCTAGACAAATCCTGCCTATTTTCAGGCATGACCCGGGGAAGGGGGATACAGATGAATTCCAACTGACCTTGAACCAGATTAAGCTGTTGGTGGTATTTTTTAGTGAATGAGGGAAATTTGGCCAGGACACCAGGGAAATTCCCCTACTCTTTTTGATAAGTGCCATGGGATCTTTAACATCCACCTGAACTACCACCAATCCGGGCAGATGGAACCTCGGTTTAGCATCTCATCTGAAAGACGGCACCTCAGAAGTGCAGCACCCCTCTCATGCTACACTACAGTGTCAGTACTGGGATATTAACCCAAGTGCCAGATGTGGGAACTGAACCCACAGCCCTCTGATCTCCCAGCCTCAGAGGCGAGTGTGCTAGCTACTGAGCCACTGACACTGCTGTGTCACTACACTGTAACAGAGGTAATGTAAAACATTTAATCACCACGCTGTTACAGAGATAATTTAACTCATAGTTAATTAATTTAATACTTATAATATTATAACTCCACAACATTATGTTATATTATATTGTATTATATTATATTATATTATAACATTATAGCACTCACCACACCATAACAAATAATTTCACACAGTTAAGCACAACATTGTAACAGTGAGCATTTAACTCTTTGTTTAGAACTACGCTACAAAAAGACAATTTAACCATTGTTTTAGAACATTTAATACATTAGTTAGTGCCACACAGTCAAAGAGATATTGTAACACATTTAAGAACCTCACTATTACAGAGGTAATTTAACACACAGTTCAGCACCACATTTTCAGAGAGATACATTAACACATAGGTAATTAATGTAATAGAATATTATAACATCACATGGTTATATTATATTATATTACATCATATCATCTAATCTCATATCATCTCATATAACATCATATCATATCACATCAGATCACATTTTATCATATCATAGCATATATTATATTATATTATATTATATTATATTATATTATATTATATTATATTATATTATATTATATTAAACACCCCTTCATAACAGGTAGAGTTTCACACAGTTAAGTACAACACTGTAATAGAGAGCATTTTACTCACTGTTTAGAAAGACACATCAAGAGGGGGAATTTAACTGAAGTTTAAGATGATGCAATATATAGTTTAGCATCACACTGTCAGAGAGATAAATTAACACATAGCTAATTAGTTTAATAGTTAAAATATTATAACACAACACGATTATATAATAGTATATTTTATTGTATTGTAGTATATTATATTATATTATATTATGTTACATTATATTATATTATATTATATTAATCATCTCACTGTAACAGAGATAATGTCACAATGTAATACAATTTACCCATGTCTGAGACAATTTAACACAGAGATTTGCTCCACACTATCACAGAGTCAACTAAACACATAGATAATGAATTAAATTGTTATAATATTGTAAGACTACACCTTTATATTATAATATATTGTATTACATTATATTATATTATAAATTAAAATGATTAAACTAATTAACAATGTGGTAATTTATCTCCATGACAATGTGGTCTTAAAATAACATTTAAAATAGCTCTGCAATAGAGTGGTGCTTAACTATGTGTTGCATTATCTCTTTGACAGTGTGGTGCTAATCTATGTGTTATATTATCTCAAACATTGGTTAAATTGTCTCTGTTGCAGTGTAGTTCACAAAATGAGTCCAATTCTGTTACAGTGTTGTGCTTAAATGTGTGAAATTATCCCTGTTACTGAGTGGTGCATAATATAATATAATATAATATAATATAATATAATATAATATAATATAATATAATATAATATAATATAATATAATATAATATAATATAATATAATACAATATAATACAATAAATATAATATAGTATATTATGAAATGATATGATATACTATGATATGATATGATAGGCTATGATACGATATGATATAATATATAATATAATGGTGTGGTGTTATGATATTATAACTATTAACTTAATTAACTGTGTTAATTTTTCTCTGTGACAGGGCAGTAATAATTTATGTGTAAAATTATCACAAACATAGTTAAAAACGTTTCTGTTGCAGTGTGTTTCTAAACAATGAGTTCAAAGTGCCCTGCTGCATTGTTCTTAACTGTGTGAAATTATCTCTGTAAAGGAGTGGTGATTAATATAATATAATATAACATAACATAATATAATATAATATAATATAATATAATATAATATAATGTAATATAATATAATGGTGTGGTATTATAATAGTATGACTATTAAAATACTTACAATACAATACAATACAAAGTAATGTAATGTAATATAATATAACATAACAAAATACAATACAATATAATGTAATATAATATAATATAGTGGTGTGGTCTAAAAATATAACTGTTATATTAAAATAACCATGTATTAATTTATCTCTGTGAATGTGTGGTGCTAAACTATGTATTCAATAATTTCAAATATGGATTAAACTGTCTCTGTTGCAGTGTCATTCCTATATATGAGTTCAATGCTGTCTGTTACAGTGCTGTGATTGTGTGAAATTATCCCTGTTATGAAGTGGTGATATAATGTATAACATAATGTAATATAATATAATATAATATAATATAATATAATATAATATAATATAATATAATATAATATAATATAATATGATTCAGTATGCTATGATATATATAATGATATGATAAAATGTGGTGTAATATGATATGATGTAATATAATATAATTTTATTGTGTGGTGTTATAAGATTAGAACTATAAAATTAATTAATGTGTTAATGTATCTCTGTGACAGTGTGGTGCTGAACTATGTGTTAAATTATCTCTGTAACAGTGAGGTACTTAAATGTGTTAAATTATCTCTATGACAGTATGGCACTAATTAATGTGCTTATTTTCTAAAATATTGGTTAAATTGTCTTGTAATGTAGTACTTAACAATGAGTTAAAAGCTCTCTGTTACAATGTTGTCCTTAACTGTGTGAAATTATCTGTTACGAAGTGGTGATTACTGTACTATAATATAATATAATCATGTGGTGCTATAATATTATAACTAGTAAATTAATTATCAATGTGTTAATGTATCTCTTTGACAGTGTGGTCCTGAACTGTGTGTTAAGTTATCTCTGTAACAGTGAGGTGCTTAAATGTGTTACATTATCTCTGTGACACTGTGGCACTAATTAATGTGTTAAATTTTCTCAAACATTGGTTAAATTATCTTTCTTGTAGTGTAGTTCTAAACAATGAGTTAAATGCTCTCTGTTACAATCTCGTGCTTAGCTGTGTGAAATTGTTAGTTATGGAGTGGTGCTTACTATAATGTATAATATCATATAATATACTATACTATACTATAATATAATATAATATAATATAATATAATATAATATAATATAATATAATATAATATAATATAATATAATATATAATATCATTATATGATATGATAAGATAATATTAAAACTATTAATTAACTGTATGGTAATTTATCTCTGTAACAATGGGGTGTTAAAATAACTTTGGAAATATCACTGTTATAGTGTGGTGCTGAACTATGTGTTGCATTATCTCTGTGACAGTGTGGTGATAATCTTTGTGTTAAATTATCTCAAACATGGGTTGAATTGTCTCCGTTGCAGTGTGGTTCACAACAGTGAATTAAATGCTCTCTGTTACAGTGTTGTACGTAACTGTGTGAAATTATCCCTGTCACTGAGTGGTGCCTAATATAATATAATATAGTATTACATAATATAGTATAGTACAGTATATTATGATATGACATGATATAATGATATGATATAATATATAATACAATGGTGTGGTGTAATATTATAACTATTAAATTACTTAACTATGTGTTAATTTATCTCTAAGACAGTGTGGTGATTAAATGTGTTACAGTAGCTCTGTGACAGTGTGGTAATCATTTATGTGTACAATTTTCTCTGTTGCAGAGAAACAAAGATTTCAAAGCTCTCTGTTACAGCGTGCTAAACTGTGTGAAATTATCCCTGTAAATGAGGGGTGATTAATATAATATAATACAATACAATAAAATAATGTAATACAATACAATCTTATGTAAAGTAATGTAATATAATATAATACAAAATAATACCAGATATTATGATATAATATAACATAATATAATGTAATGTAAGGTGAAGTGATACAATACGATACAAAATATGATATAATATAATATACTGTATTATAATATAACATGATATGATATAATTTTGTGGTGCTGTGTAATAGTATTATAAGTATTAAATTAATTAACCTAGTGTTCATTTATCTATGGACAGTGTGGTGCTAAACTATGTTTGAATGTATGAATCATCTAAAACATGAACGAAATTGTCTCTGTTGCAGTCATGTTCATAACAATTAGTTCAATGCCCTCTGTTTCAGTGTTCTGTTTAAATGAGTGAAATTATCCCTGTTATGAAGAGGTGATTAATATAATATAATATAATATAATATAATATAATATAATATAATATAATATAATATAATATAATATAATATAATATAATGGTGTGGCATTATAATATTATAACTATTAAATTACCTATGTGTTAATACATCTCTGAGAGGGTGTGGTGCTGAACTATGTATAAAATTATCTCTGTAACAGTGTGGTGGATAAATGTGTTACATTTTCTCAATCATGTGTTAGATTGTCTCTGTTGCAATGTAGTTCAATACAATGAGTTAAATGCTCTCTATTACAGTGTTGTGATTATCTGTGTCAAATGATCTCTGTTACGGATTGGTGATATAATATAATATAATATAATATAATATAATATAATATAATATAATATTAATAATATAATATAATATAATATAATATAATATAATATAACATAACATAATATAATGTATTGTGATGTGATGTGATATGATATGACACATTACAATACGATATGATATGATATGAGATAATAAAATATAATATAATATAATGAAATGTAATGTAATGTAATATAACATAATATAATACAATACAATACAATACAATCAATACTATATATTATATGATAAGATATAACATAATATAATATATAATATATTAATAATATAATATAATATTATATGTTATATATTTGTGTGGTGTATTATAACTATTAAATTAATTAACCATGTGTTAAATTATCTCTGTGAAGTGTGGTGTTAAACTATGTATTCAATCATTTCAAACATGGAAGAAATTGTCTCTGTTGCAGTCTGATTCTAACAATGAGTTCAATGCCCTCTGTTTCAGTGTTGTGGTCAACTGTGTGAATTTATCTCTGTTACAAAGAGGTAATTAATATAATATATAATATAAAATAATACAATATAATATAATATTATAACTATTAATTTCATTAACTATGTGTTAATGTGTCTCTGTGACAGTGTAGTGCTAAACTATGTGTTGAAATATCTGTGCTATACTGTGGTGCTGAACTATGTGTTAAATTATATTTGTAACCCTTTAGAACCCACTTTCACAGAGATAAAATAACACATAGGTTATTAAAGTAATATTTATAATAGTATAAATAGTATTTGCTTTGTGGTGGTTAAATGTGTACATTATCTCTGTGACAGTGTGGCACTAATTAATGTGTTATATTTTCTCAAACATGGGATAAATTGTCTCTGTTGCAACATGGTTCTATACAATGAGATAAAATGCTCTCTGTTACGGTGTAGTGCTTATCTGTGAGAAATTATTCAGTTACTGTGTGGTGATAATATATTATAAAATACTGTAATATATTATAATATAATATTGTATAGAATAGTATAGTCTAGAACAGTATATGATAAGATATAATATGATGATATGATATGATATATGATATGATATGTTATGATATGATATAATATATAAAATAATTTATTATATTAGGATATGACTTGATATAATATAGTATAATATAATATAATATAATGTAATACAATATAATGTAACGTAACGTAACGTAACGTAACATAATACAATACAATTTTATGTAATGTAATATAACATAATACAATACAATACCAGGTATTATGATACAAGATATAATAAAATATAATATATTATAATATAATAATATAATATAATATAATAGTGTGGTGTTATACTATTATAAATATTACTTTAATAACCTATGTGTTATTTTATCTCTGTGAAAGTGGGGTTGCTAAAGTATGTAAAAATATGTCTGCGATGGATGGTGCATAACTATGTGTTAAATTACCTCAAACATGGCTAAAATTGTATCTCTTGTAATTCAGGTGTAAACAATGAATTAAATGCTCTCTTTACAGTGTTGTGCTTAACTGTGTGAAGTTATCCCTGTTACTGAGTGTGATTAATATAATATAATATAATATAATATAATATAATATAATATAATATAATATAATATAATATAATATAATATAATATAATATAATATAATATAATATAATATAATATAATATAATGGTGTGGTGTTATAATTTTACTATTAAATTAATGAACTATGTGTAAATTTGTCTTTGTGACAGTGTGGTGCTAAAATATGTTACATTATCTCTGTAACAGTGTGGTCCTAATTTATGTGTTAAAATTATCTCTAACATGGGACTGTTCTCTTTGTTTCAGTGCTGTTCAAAATAATGAGTTCGATGCTCTCTGTTACAGTGTTGTGCTTAATTGTGTGACATTGTCCTGGATTCCACCTTTTGCCTCACAAAAAGACGGAGGCCATTGTTTGTTGTTGTGATCAGACTGGCAATTAATTTATTTATATTCATATTTCCATATTCCATTTCCATTTCTTTATTATCATATTTTCAAAATTTCATTTATTTCCATCCATATATCAATCTCTGATTATCCCTCCCTCTGGTAAAAACCTGGGTGCCTTCTTCTTCTCCTTTTTCGTTAGGTAACGATGAAAACCAAGACCGCTTTCTCCTTCATCTTCTTCCTCTTCTTGTGTTATTCCTTTTTTCTTCACCCCTCCCCTACTCCCCCTTTTTCCCCACTAGCCAGTCTCCAGCTTGCGTTGGATGGCTGGCTTCCCATAATTAGGGTACCATTCTCCCTTACCACAGGGAAGATCCTTTTTATCCTTTCCTTCTTTCCCCTTTTTTTATTTCCCCTTTTTTTTTGCATGTTTCCTCCATGCTTCTATAAAGTTTCTGTGTTGAACATGTCTATGGCTAGGTCTGACAGATGCACACCATCTGACCTGTAGAAGTCTTCTACCCATTCTTCTACCCCCATCAATATCACCTGTCCTCCCATCTGCCTTACCAATGTCCCTCCTATTCATTTTTTTCCTGGCCCTCTCCACCGCTCTGTGGCTGTGCTCCCACCTTCAAACCCTCCTTGGTATCATATCTGACCAGGCGAGGCACACCTGAGGCCACCACTGTCATATTGCCCCAGATCCCTTTTTATTTGTAAGTATGTGTCTACCCATGGCCTGCCTACAAAGTCGTTACCCCCTAGATGTATAATAATTAGATTTGGACTGGGCTGCCGTCCCTTGAGTTCTTTCAAGGTGGGAAGCAGCTGTGCCCATCTCATCCCCGTATGCCATGCCAGACCAACCTACACTGTTTCACATCTTGGTACAGCTGCTTTCCCCCAGCATTCTTCTCTGCTCTTTTCCCAGCCCAATAAATATAGGAATGGCTGCAGATCCAGACTTCCGTGATCCTCCCTCTACCTATGGGATTCAAGCAAAATTCATTATTTTACACATGTTCTTAGTGTCATCTCCATATTCTCCCCCCCCATTTTGTCCTCCCAGCCCATAAACAGTTCTTGCCCTCCCCAACTCTGCAGTTCACGCCAGAGCACCACCTTCATTTTTTTTTTATATTTTCTTTTTACTTCACTGCTCTAATGTATCTCTTATAACTGGATCCTTTTCCAATATCCCATTCACCGTCTCTCCACTGCTGCCCATTGTGAGGCAACCCCAATCCCAAGAATGGGATGAATAATTAACCGGGTCTTCCCCATGAATTGCATGCCCTTTTGAGTAATGCTGTGACTTTGTATCCAGTGACCCTTCTTCCATCACCATGTACAAATAATTTCCAGTCCTGTTCCCATGCTCTGCGGCAAAGCCCACAGAGCCTCTACTGGGCATATTTGCACCCTCTGCTTGCCCTTTCAGTGTCACTATGCAGCTTGCCCTTTTGATCCATTTTGACCTCCTAATCTTGATCCATATCTCTGTCAGCCCCCAGCTTATATCTTCCCTTTCTAACCTCCTTCCTTGTCTTCTCTCCCATGGCCTACCACTTTGCTCACTCTCATGGCCCCTGTGAACATAACCACATAAATTGTGTGAAATAGCTGGGCCTCGGCCTTTGATCTGCATATTGCCGGGAGCATGTCCTTCAGCTTTATTAGCCACTGCTCCCCTATAGGTCTTCTATTATCCGCTAGGCCCTGTTTCAACCTGCTCCATCCTGCATCATTCTTCTGATAAGTAATGATTTTTTCAGGTCCTTCCAGCCTTTTAGACTGCAGATAATGCTAATCCCTGCCAAATAAACTCCCATTGTGGTGTGGGCTGTGCCTTTCTGCCACTGCTCCACGGTGAACATTCCCAACTGTTCCTCAGTGAGTGGCCTACTACCTCCATCTGCCCTGAATGTTTGAAACACTCACCAGGCCCCATCATAGGCCCTCAGAGTCTGAGGTGCCCATGAGCTGGAAACAACAGTTCTGCTCCTTCTTGCCAATGTCCCAGATGTTCATTGGTATGGGTGTTTTTTGTTCTCTGCTGCCAGTGCCAGCCTCTGAAAACGGTCCAGCTGCAGACTGGAAAGGCTGTCAGCCAGGGTATTGTACCCCTTCTATGTGTTGTGCTCTGAATGACATGTTCAGCTGCAAAGCCCTTAAAACTAATAGTCATAATACCTGCATGACTGTGTTTGACCTGGCTCCCCTGTTGTTCAGAACATCCACCACTGCTCTGTTGTCACACCAAAATGTCACTTTCTGATCCCATAATTCCTCCCCCCAGACCAAGGTACATAGCCATGATCTCACTTTCCCATCCCTTACCCAACTGGCAGGCCAGGGTTCTGTGAACCGTCTACCCCTCAGGTAACCCCCCATTCCTAGCCCCCAAGCAGCATCTGTGTAGAGGTTGAGGTCTGTGTTGTATAGCCACTCCTCTTGCCAGAAAGTGCACCCATTGTATTCCTTAAGGAATTCTTCCCAGATTTTAAAATCCTCCCTAACCCCTTGCGTCAGGTCCACCCAGTGATGTGGTCTGGTGACCCCTGCTGTAGCCCTGGCTAACCTCTTTGTGAATGACCTTCCTGGTCCGATGGCCCTGCATGCAAAGTTCAGGTGCCCTAGTACCTGCTGCACCAGCTTCAGTTGTACCCATCTCCTGCTGGTGTGTACTTGGATTAGCTCCTTCAGTTTACTTACTTTTTTGTCCGGTAGTCTAAATACTTAATTCGGGGCATCTATCTCAATCCCCAGAAACTTCATAATCCTGCTGGGACCCTCTGTTTTTTCTGGTGCCAGTGGGACCCCTAGCTCTCGGCACAATTTCTGAAACTTATCCAGCATCCTTTGTGATCTCTTTTACCCTACCAAAAAAAGAAATCATCCATATAATGGATGACCATCTTATAACCAGTTTTTCCTGGAATATGCACTGCAAGCAGGTGCTGAACACCTCAAATGTAGCACATGCTATGGCACAGCCCATTGGCATTGCTTTGTCAAAATAATACTGTCCCCCATTTTTAAAGCCCAATAGATCCCAGTCTTCTCTTCTAACCGGAAGCAGTCTGAAACTGGACTCAATGTCCATTTTTGCGATCCATGCATCCTCTGTGGCCCGGATTATCCAGACTGCATCCTCTAGTGTCACATATGTCACCTTACTATGCTCCTCAATGATGAAATCATTCACTGACTCCCCTTCAGGATAGGACAGGTGGTGGATCACCCTGTACTACCCCTCTTGTTTCTTGGGTACCAAACCCAATGGTGAAATCCGCATGTTCAGCAATGGGGGGGCATTAAATGGGCCCTCTACCCTACCTGCTGCTTTTTCTTTCTCTATCTTCTGTCTTAGCATCTCTTCCTTTCCTTTTACTAACCCCAGGTTGCTTTCCTCCCTCGCTTGCCTGGGCCCCCTACACTGCAGTGAAAACCCTGTGTTAAAACCCCTTATAATCATATCCTGCATGCTCGTGTCTGGATATCTGTCTAGGCAAACTGTCCATGCCTTCAGTTGATGAGGGTCCTGGCCATCCCAAACTGTTACCTGTCTTGCCCCCTGCCACTCCTCCCCAGCCAGTCCTTCCCATTTTGCCCAAGCTTTCTTCTCTCAGTGGCTCTGATCCACTCTATTCATGTTCCCCCTACCTCACCCTCCCCTGTTCCATGTTTGCCCTTTAAACCCCTGGCCATCTCAAAAAAACTGTTGACCTGATCCTTGACCCCCATGCCCTTGTGCCCCCTGGGCCTATGTCATTCTACATTTGTTTGCCAGGTGCCCTCCCCACATTTGGAACAAGCATGCCTGAAACGACATTGAGGCTACCAGCAAAAGGCCCTGTTGTAAGCCCAGCAGCATCTCTTGGGCGTGAACTCCTTTTTACCCCACTCACCTTCAGGTGTGGACTGATCTGTTATGTAATCCATCCACAAATCTATTTGCTTGGTGTCCCATCTCACGTCCCCAAATGTCACCATTATCTGCCAAAATTCATCATAGTATAATACCCCACCCCGTCCTTTGCTTTTATTATCAAAGAATAAGTGATGGCGGAATGCCTAGCTCCGGCCTTTTTCCAGGAAGATGGCTGAGAAAGTGCCAAGCCTAGGAACCACACATCCCAAGTCTTCCCTTTGTGAACTTGTCGTCCTCTTTTTTCCCTGAAAGCGCTATAGCCGCTGCCATCTCACTCTTACCTACGACCTCAGCTTCCTCGTACTTGGCTGCCACCTCGGGGCTCACCAAAGTGAATATATCCACATATACCCCTTTCCATATCTTTTCCTTTGTGGCCAGTGGCACATGCTCACCTAGCCTCATCCCAGGCACACCTATCTCCCTTGTACCTTTCCCTTCTCTCTCCACTCCCCTTTCATTCTTTTCTGGCACCTCTTTCTCCTTCCTAATCTCTGCCAGAGCCGATTCCATCTGCCCTAGACCTCCTATCCCCAGCGCTGCCACAATTTGCCCTATATATTCTTTTATACTGTCACCCACTGTGCTGGATGTGTTACCTGTAACCTTGTCTGGGCTGTGCTGCCTGGAATCTTCCAAGGTTCCCCTTGTTTCTCCCTGCAGTTGAGTAGGAGGGTGAGCTACTAGGGTTTGTGGAGGGAACACCATGTTCTGGGAATCGTGTCCGGGTTCAGCCAGGGAGATCCCACCTTGATCTGGGGGGGTACCAGTGTCACTGGTTCCATAGGCTACAGGGGTACTGGATCAACTGCCTTGGCAGGCCCCACTGCCACTAGTGGGACTACGTGGCCCTTCGGCTGGTTGTTCCCCAACCACCTTTTCCCGGGCCTGCTTTTCTCTTCTCCCTGGGTCTCCTTGGTTCCTCTCCCTCCACCAGTTCCCACATTCTGTTGGCCTTCTCCACCAGTTCAATGATAGCCCTGAAAGCCTCTTCCTTTGATGGTCTTCTCTTCTTTGGTGCCATGTCCTTCTTTTCCTTGCTCTGTGAAGACAACTACAGGAAAAGAAAACAGGGTTATTTGTATATATGCACCTTCCCTCTGTCCCTCACACCACACACCCACATAAACCAACTGGGCCACCAGTAAAGGCCCCCATCCTGCTTGTTAGGTTGCTAGGTCCTCTGGCTGCTCCCTGCCATGCCCGTTAACATAGAGACATAGAAACATAGAATTTGACGGCAGATAAGGACCACTTGGCCCACCCAGTCTGCCCATTTCCCTACCTACTGGATAAGCTGCAGATCCTAGTTAACCAGCAGCCTACTTCTCTCTCCCCCACCCCCCAGAATTGCCTTATGACTGTCCCATGCATGCTTGAATTCCACCACTGATTTTGACTCCACAACCTCCTCCGGAAGGCCGTTCCATGCATCCACAACCCTCTCTGTGAAAAAATACTTCCTTAAATTACCTCTGAGCCGCCCCCTCTATCTTCAAATTGTGCCCCCTTGTTCTTGCACACCTCTTTTTTTGAAAGATGCTACCCTCTTGGACTTTGTTGATTCCCTTGAGGTACTTGAAAGTTTCTATCTTGTCCCCCCTCTCCCTCCTTTCCTCGAGGCTATACATATTAAGCTCCTTAAGTCTCTCTTCATATGTCTTCCGGTGCAGACCCTGCACCATTTTAGTTGCCCTCCTCTGGACAGCTTCCATCCTGTCTATGTCTTTGTGGAGATTGGGTCTCCAGAACTGCACACAGTACTCCAGATGGGGTCTCACCAGCTGTCTGTACAGAGGGATAATAACTTCTTGTTTTCTACTGGTGATGCCTCTCCCTATGCATCCCAGTATCCCCCCAGCCAACCTTGCTGCCCTCTTACATTGCTTGCCCACCTTTAGGTCATCTGATATGACTACCCCAGGTCCTTTCCATTTTGTTGTTGTTAGTGTCTCACCCCCCATTGTGTACTCTCCCCTGGGTTTTGTTTCCCAGGTGCATTACTTGCACTTCTTAGCATTGAATCTAGCTGCCATACATTTGCCCATTCCTCTAACCTTGCCAAGTCCCTTCTCATCCTTTCCACCCCACCCTGTGCATCAACTCTGTTGCAGATCTTAGTGTCATCTGCAAAGAGACATACTTTTCCTTCCAGTCCTTCTGCAATGTCACTTATGAAGACATTGAAGAGGACCGGTCCTAATACTGAACCCTGCGGTACCCTACTAGTAACCCTCCTTTCTTCTGAGTGGACTCCATTCACTATTACTCTCTGTGTCCTATTCTCCAGCCACTTCTTTACCCAGGCTGATATCTTGGGACCCACTCCCAGGCTGGCTAACTTGTATATTAATCTTTTGTGTGGGACTGTGTCGAATGCCTTGCTAAAGTCTAGGTAGGCCATGTCCACAGCCCCTCCCTGATCTACTACTTTGGTCATCCAGTCAAAGAAATCTATCAGATTTGTCTGGCATGACCTTCCCACTGTGAATCCATGCTGCCTAGGGTCTTGTGCCCCTCTGGCCTCTAGATACTCGACAATTCTTTCCTTCAGAAGAGATTCCATCATTTTCCCTATCACTGAAGTTAAACTAACAGGTCTGTAGTTTCCTGCTTCTGCCTTGCTCCCACTTTTGTGGAAGAATCACATCTGCCCTCCTCCAGTCCTCGGGTACCACCCCATCCTCACATGATTTGTTAAAAGGGTAGTCAGTGGTGTCACTAGTTCTACCTTTAGCTCTTTTGGAATTCTGGGATGAATCCCATCAGGCCCCATTGCTTTGTCCACCTTCAGTTTTAAGAGGTCTTTCAGAACCCTTTCTTCTGTAAATGGGCTGGTATCAACTTCTGTATCCATAGTGTTACTACTGTTTGTTTTATGTACCTCCCTCTTCATTTGTAAATACTGAGCAAACATATTTGTTTAGTATCTCTGCCTTTCACAGTCTTCCTCTGCCCACCCTCCTCCCATTTATTAAGCCTCACTATCCCTTCTTTGGTCTTCCTTTGCTCCCTGATGTACCTATAAAAGGTTTTATCCACTTCTTAACTGAGTTGGCTATTTTACCTCGGTTTGGACCTTTGCTGTTCTGACTGCCTTCCCAGCCTCCTTTTGCTTTAACTGATACAGTTCTCTGTCCTGCTCCTTCTGTAATTCCTTGTACTTCCTGAATGCTTTCTTTTTCTCTTGAACCTTCACTGCCACTTCCTTTGAGAACCATAGTGGTTTCTTACATCATCTTGTTTTGTTTATTTGCTTCACACAAAGGCTCGTTACCTCTGTGATGGCAGTTTTTATTATTCCCCATTGTTCTTCCACCCCTCCTTTCTGCCCATTTGCTAGTGCATTCCTTAGGCACTCACCCATTTTGGCAAAGTCAGCCCTCCTAAAGTCCAGTACTTTTGTCTTTGTATGGCTTGACTCTATTGCAGTGTTTATTGTGAACCATACTGTTCGATGGTCGCTAGTTCGCTAGTTCCCAGATGGCTACCCACTTCTACATCTGTGATGATCCATTTGAGAGAATCAAGTCTAATATTGCTCCCTCTCGAGTGGGCTCCAGTACTAGTTGTCTAAGGCATGCCCCCTGTAGGGCATCTAGAATAACTGCACTCTTCGAAGTGGCAGCTGCAACTGCACTCCAGTTAACATCTGGCATATTCAGATCACCCATCAGCAATATCTCCCCTTTTTCTGCCATTCTATCATTTCCCTGTCCAGTTCTTCCCCCTGAGAAGGGGGTCTGTATACAACCCTGTATGTAATGTGGTGCCATTGCCTGTCTCAAATTTACCCACAGTGCTTCTTCTCCTCCCTGTTTACCTTTTTGTTCTGTTGCTTTTATTCCTTCCCTTATGTAAAGAACTACTCCTCCTCCTCTTTTACCCTCCCTGTCCCTCCTGTAGACAGTGTATCCTGGTATGTTTATGTCCCAGTCATGGTTTTGTGTGTACCATGTTTCTGTGACTGCCACAGTTTTCTTGCTGTTGCAAGAAAACCCAACACTACCCGGGCCACTGCCCCCCTTTTTATCTCTTCATCAGCCCCCTTAGGCCTTCTGGCATGTGCACCCCCCAACACCTTCCCCTTTTTAACCCCTTGCTGGTCTCTGTCTACACCCATCATTCCCCTTTGCATCTAAGCAATGTAGTAAATTATAACTGTGAGAGTATGATGCTAACTGCCTTCATTCTTCCTTTTACTGTGGTGCTAAACAGTGTGGAAAATATCTCTGTGACATGGAGGTGCTAAACTTGTGTGTGAAATTATCTCTGTTGTGGTGTGGTGATTAATATATCATAACATAACCTAAAGTTTAGTGTTACAGTGTGGTGATTAATATAATATAAAATTCCATAATATATCATAAAATCCCATAACATAACATAACATAACATAACATAACATAACATAACATAACATAACATAACATAACATAACATAACATAACATAACATAACATAACATAACATAACATATAATGGAATGGTGTTATAATATTATAACTATTAAATTAATTGTGTTTTAATTTATTTCAAACTATGCTGCAAAACTGTGTTAAATTATCACTGTGAGAGTGCGATAAAAACTATCTTAAATTGTCTTTTACAGTGTGGTGCAAAACTGTGTGTTAAATTAACTCTGAGAGTGTGGTGCTAAACTGTTTTACATTATCTCTACCACACTGTAATGCTAAATTATATGTTAAATTATCACCGTGAGTGTGCGATGCTAAAATGTCTTGTTTCTTTTACAGTGTGCTGCTGTGTGTAAAAATATCTCTGTGACATAGCGGTGCTAAACTGTATGTTTATTTATCTCATTGACATCTATGGGTTACTTTATCTCTTAGACAGTGTGGCAAACACTTTGTTAAACTATCTCTGCAAAAGTGTGGTGCTGAACTAAGTGTTAAAACATCCCTGTGTTAGTGTGGTTCTTAAATGTGATACATTATCTCTGACAGTGTGGTGCTAATTTATGTGTTAAATTATCTCAAACATAGGCTAAATTGTCTGTTGCAGTGTGATTCAAAACAATGAGTTCAATGCTGTCTTTTACAGTGTTGTGCTTAACTGTGTGAAATTATCTATGTTGTGGAGTGGTGATTAATATAATATAATATAATGGTGTGGTGTTATAGTATAACTATTAAATTAATTAACTATGTGTTAAACTATCTCTGTATCATTGTTCTGCTTAAAATGTTACATTATCTCTGTGACAGTGTGGTGATTACTATAATATGGTATGTTATGGTATGAGATGAGATGAGGTGAGATGAGATGAGACGCGAGAGGCGAGACGAGACGAGATGAGATGATATAATATAATATAATAATATAATATAATATAATATAATATAATATAATATAATATAATATAATATAATATAATTTAAATTATCTCAAACATGGGTTAAATAGTCTCTGTTCCAGCGTGGTTCTCATCAATGAGTTAAATGCTCTCTGTTTCACTCTTGTGCTGAACTGTGTAAACTTATCTCTGTTACCTTATGGTAATTAAGATAACATAATATTACATAAAATATAACGGTTTAGTGTTATAATATTACAATTATTAAAGTAATTAACTATGTGTTAACTTATCACAGGCAAAGTGTGCTGCTAAACTGTGTGTTAAATTATCACTGTGAGAGTGCGATGATAAACTGTCTTAAATTGTCTCTTTTACGGTGTGGTCCTAAAGTGTGTGGGAAATTATCTCTGTGACAGTATGATTCTTAAATGTATTACATTACCACAGTGATAGTGTGGTGCTAATTTATGTGTTACATTGTCACAAACATGGGAAAAATTGTCTCTTTTACAGTCTGGTTCTAAACAATGATTAAAATGCTCTCAGTTTCAGTGTTTTGTTTAATATATTATCATACAAAATAATATAGCAAAAGATAACAATATTATAACTATTTAATTATACAGCTATGTGTTAATTTGTCTCTCTGACAGTGTGATGCTAATTTACATTACATTATCTCAAACATGGTTTAAACTGTTTTGCTGCAGTATGGATCATAATAATGAGTTCAGTGCTCTTTGTTACAGTGTTGTGCTTATGTGTGAAATTAATCCCTGCTATGGAGTGGTGATTAATATAATATAATATAATATAATATAATATAATATAATATAATATAATATAATATAATATAATATAATATAATACAAAATATTGTAATGTAATGTATTATAATGTAATATAATATAATATGTAACGTAATATAATATTATGTAATATAAAAAAGTATTTTGGTGTTATAATATTATCACTATTAAATAAATTAATTGTGTAAACCTATCACTGTGTCAGTGTGGTGCTAAACAATGTCTTCAAGCATCTCAAACATGGGTTAAACTGCCTCTGTTGTACTGTATTCCTAAACACTGAGTGAAATGCTCTCTGTTACTGTCTTGTGCTTAACTGTCTCAAATTAAACCTGTTATGGAGTGGTGATTAATATAACATAATGTAACATAATCTAATATAACATAACATAATATACTATGATATGATATGAAATTATGTGATGTCAAGTCATGTGACATGATATGATATATGATATGAAATAGTTTGATATGATAAGATATACTATAATGGTGAGGTATTACAATATTATAACTATTAAATTATTTAACTGTGTATATTTATCTCAGTGACAGTGTGGTGTTAAACATTCTGAGTATGATAGTGTTGTACTGAACTTTGTGTTAAATCATCTCTCTAACAGCGTGGTGATTAAATGTGTTACATTATCTCTGTTACAGTGTAGTTCTAAACTGTGTGAAATTATCCCAGTAATGCAGTGGAGATTAAAATAACATAACATAATATAGTATAATACAATACAATACAATACAATATAAAATAATATAATGATGTGGTATTATAATATTATGAGTATTAATTAACTACATGTTAATTTATCTCTTTGACAGTGTGGTACTAATTTATATGTTATATTATCTCAAACATGGGTTAAATTGTTTCTCTTGCAGTGTGGTTCAATACACTGAGAACAATGCTCTCAATTACAGTGTTGGGCTTAACTGTGTGAAATTATCCCTGTTACGGAGTTGTGATTAATATCAAATAATATAATACAATACAATACAATATAATACAATATAATATAATATAATATAATATAATATAATATAATATAATATAATATAATATAATATAATATAATATAATATAATATAATATAATATAATATAATATAATATAATATAATATAATATAATATAATATACTATTGTGTGGTATGTATCTTATGATAAGATATGATATGATATCAGATGATGTGATGTGATAATATCATATAATATCATAGTATATTATTTATAATATATTACATTACATTATAGTATATTACATTGTATTATATTGTATAGTAATATAACATATCATATTATATTATATTATATTATATTATATTATATTATATTATATTATATTATATTATATTATATTATATTATATTATATTAATCTCCACTCCATAATGGATAACTTCACAGAGTTAAGTGAAACATTGTAATACAATGCATTGTTTAGAACCACACTACAAGAGAGGAAATTTAACCTTGTTTGAGATAATTTAAAATACAGCTTAGCACTACACTGTTGCAGAGATAATGCTACACATACTGCAGGACCACAGTATTGCAGAGATATTTTAACACATAGTTTAACAGCACTCTGTCACAGAGATAAACTAACAGAGTTAAATATTTGAATAGTTATATTATAATACCACAAAATTATATTGGATCATATCACATAATATCATATTATATCTTATCACATCTTATCGTATCATATTATATCATATCATATCATTTTAACACATATTATTGTATTATATTATATTACTTTACATTATATTATATTGTATTATTTTATGTTACAATATAATGCATAACATTACATTATATTATGTTATATTATATTGTATTGTAATATATTATATTATATTATAGTATATTATTTTGATCACCACACATCACAACAGATAATTTCACAGATGTAAGCATAACACTGTAACAGACAGCATTTCACTCATTGTTTACTACCACGTTGCAACAGGACAATTTAACCCAAGTTTGGGAAAATTTAACACATTAATTAGTGCCACACTTTAGCAGAGATGATGAAACACGTAGTTCAGCACCAGCATCACGTATATATTTTTACACATACTTTAGCAACACACTGTCACAGAGATAAATTATCACATAATTAATGTAATAGTTATATTATATCACGGCATTAATATAATATTATCATATGATATCATATATTATAACATATCATATCATACTATATTATATTATATTATATTATATTATATTATATTATATTATATTATATTATATTATATTATATTGTTATATTATTTAACCAATGTTTAAGATGATTTAACACATAGTTCAGCACCACACTATCACAGAGATGTTTTAACACATGGGTTAGCACCACACTGTCACAGAAATAAACACATAGTTTATTAATGTAATAGTTATAATATTATACATCACACCATTATATTATATTACATAACATTACTTTAGATCGTATTACAGTATATTATGCTATGTTATGTTATATTATATGATACTATATCATATCATTATATTATGTTATATTATTTTAATCACCACACTGTAACAGAGGTAATTTCACACAGTTAAGCACAACACTGTAAAGAGAGAGCATTTAACTCATTGTTTGGAACCATACTGCAACAGAGAGAATTTCACGCTTGTTTGAGAACATTTAACACTTTAACAGTGCCGCAATGTGACACAGACAATGTAACACATTTAAGCAATACATTGATACACAGATAATTTAACACATAGTTAATTAATTTCATAATTATAATATTATAACCCAAACCATTATATTATATCATATGACTTCATATCATATTATCACATCACATCATGTCATATAATATCATATATATTATATTATATTATATTATATTATATTATATTATATTATATTATATTACCAAAACTATGTAAGGATAACTTCACACACCTAAGCACAACATTGAAATAGAGAGAATTTAACTCATTGTTTAAAGCCACACAACAAGAGAGACAATTTAACCCTTGTTTGAGATAACTTAACAATATAGATTAGCACCACACCCTCACAGTGAAAATGAAATGCATTTAATCAGCACACTGTTTCAAAGGTAATTTAGCACATAGTTAATCACCACACTATCACTGATATAGTTTAACAAATAGTTTAACACCACTCTGTCACAGAGATACATTTACACAGTTAATTAATTTAATAGTTATATTATAATAGCACACCATTATATTGTATCATATCAAGATATGAGAATACATGGCAGGATATGCTATGAAATGGTATGACATATTATAATATAATGGTGTGGTGTTCTAATATTATAATTATTACATTAATTAACTATGTGTTAATTGCTTAAATGTGTTACATTATTTCTGGGACAGTGTGCACGACTTATTGTGATAAATTATCTAAAACATGGATAAAATGCGTTTGTTGCAGTATGGTTACAAACAATGAGTAAAATGATCTATCTTACTATGTTGGGCTTAAATATTTGAAATTATCTCTTTACAGTGTGGTGATAAATATAATATAATATAATATAATATAATATAATATAATATAATATAATATAATATAATATAATATAATATAATATAATATAATATAATATAATATAATATAATATAGTGTGGTATGATAATATTATAACTATTAAACTAACACACTATGTGAAAATTTATCTCTGTGACAGTGTGGTGCTAAACTATGTGTTAAATTACCTTAAACATGGGTTAAATCATATCTCTTATAGTGAGGTTCTAAACAATCAGATAAATGCTCTAAGTTACAATTTTATGCTTAACCTTTGAAATTATCCATTAAGGAGTGGTAATTAATATATATAATATAATATAATATAATATAACATAACATAAAATAATATATATAATATGATATAGTATGATATGATATGATATGATTTGATATTATAATATAATAAAAATATAATATAATATAATATGATATGATATGATTAGATATGCCATAATATTGTATAATGTACTATAATTAAGAATAATATAACATAACATAACATAACATAACATAACATAACATAACATAACATAACATAACATAACATAACATAACATAACATAATATACTATAATGGTGTGGTGGTATTATATTATGACAATTAAATTAACTGTGTTATTTATTCTCTATGACAGTGTGGTGCTAAACTATGTCTTAAACCATCTCAAATATAGATTAAATTGTCCCTCTTGTAGTGTTTTTCTAAACAATGAGTTTAGTCCTCTCTGTTACAGTGTTGTGTTTAACTGTGAAAATGTCCCTGTTATGGAGTGGTGATTAATATAATATAATAAGATATAGGATATGATATGATATGATATGATATGATATGATATGATATGATATGATATGATATGATATGTGATGTGATGTGCTATATGATTTGATATGATATCATATAATATAATATAATATAATATAATATAATATAATATAATATAATATAATATAATATAATATAATATAATATAATATAATATAATATAATATAATATAATATAATACAATATAGTATAGAATAGAATAGAATAGTATAATATAATATAATATAGTATAATATAATAATATAATGCTGTGGTGTTATAATATTGCATCTTTAAATTAATAAACTATGTGTTACTTTATCTCTGTGTCAGTGTGGTGCTAAACTATGTGTTAAAATATCTCAGCAATAGTGTGGTGCTGAACTATGTGTTAAATTACGTTAAACATTTGTTCAACTGTATCTCTTATAGTGAGGTTCTAAGTAACAATGGTGTGATTAACTGTGTGAAATTATCCATTACGGAGTTGTGACATAATATAATATAATATAATATAATATAATATAATATAATATAATATAATATAATATAATATAATATAATATAATATAATATAATATAATATAATATGATATGAAATGACATGATTTGATATGATGTGATATGATATAATATAAAAAATACAATATGATATATTATAATATGATTGGATATGACATAATATCATTTAATTTAATATGATATAATATAATATAATTTAATAGAAACATAGAAACATAGACTTTGATGGCAGATAAGGACCGCTTGGCCCATCTAGTCTCCCCATTTCCCTACCTACAGGATAGGCCACAGATCCTAGTTAACCAACAGCCTATTTCTTCCTACCCCCCACAAGAATTGCCTTATGTCTGTCCCATGCATTTTTGAATTCTCCCACAGTTTTTGACCCCACAACCTCCTCAGGAAGGCTGTTCCATGCATCCACTACCCTCTCTGTGAAATAATACTTCCTCACATTGCCCCTGAACCTCCCCATCTTTAAATTGTGTCCCCTTATTCTTGCACATCTCTTTTTCTGAAAGATGCTACCCTCTTGGACTTTGTTGATTCCACTGAGGTACTTAAAAGTTTCTATCATGTCCCCCCTCCCTTCTTTCCTCAAGGGTATACATGTTAAGCTCCTTTAGTCTGTCCTCGTACAGCTTCTCTTGCAGACCCTGCACCATTTTAGTTGCCCTCCACTGGACTGCCTCTATCCTGTCTATGTCCTTGCAGAGATGGGGTCTCAAGAACTGGACGCAGTACTCCAGATGGGGTCTCACCAATTGTCTGTACAGAGGGATAACAACTTCCTGTTTTCTGCTGGTGATGCCTCTCCCATGCATCCCAGTATACCCCAGCCGTCCCTACTGCCTTCTCACATTGCTTGCTAACCTTAAGGTCATCTGATATGATTACCCCAAGGTCCCTTTAATTTTTGTTGTTGTTACTACCTCCCCATTGTGTATTCTTCCCTGGTTCTTGTTTCTCAGGTGCATTATTTTGCACTTCTTTGCATTGAGTCCAAGCTGCCATACTTGACCATTCCTCCAACCTTGCCAAGTCTCTTCTCATCCTTTCCATGCCTTCTTGTGTATCAACCCTGTTGCAGATCTTTGTGTCATCTGCAAAGAGGCATACTTTTCCTTCCAGTCCTCTGCAATGTCACTTATGAAGACATTAAAAAGGACTGGACCTAGTACTGAACCCTGCGGTACCCCACTAGTAACCCCTCCTTCTTCAGAGTGGACTCCATTTACTATTACCTTCTGTGTCCTGTTGTCCAGCCAATGTTTTACCCAGGCTACCATGATGGGACCCACTCCCAGACTGGTTAATTTGACTATTAATCTTTTGTGTGGGACTGTGTCAAATGCCTTGCTAAAGTCTAGGTAGGCCATGTCCACAGCCCTCCCTGGTCTACTACTTTGGTCATCCAGTCAAAGAAATCTATTAGATTCATCTGACATGACCTTCCTGCTGTGAACCCATGCTGCCTTGGGTCCTGTGCCCCACAGGCCTCTAGGTACTCAACAATTATTTCCATTAGAAGTAACTCCATCACTTTCCCTACCACAGAGGTCAAACTGACAGGTCTGTAGTTTCCTGCCTCTGTCTTGGACCCACTTTTATGAAGGGGAATCACATCCGCCTTCCTCCAGTCCTCAGGCACCACACCATCCTCCCATGATTTATTAAAAAGAGTAGCCAGTGGTTTCACTAGTTCCCCCCTTAATTCTTTTAGAAATCTGGGATGAATTCCATCAGGCCCCATTGCTTTGTCCACCTTCAGTTTTAGGAGTTCTTGCAGAACCCTTTCTTCTGAGAAAGGACCGGGATCGACCCCCCTATCAAGAGTGCTTCTGTTAATTGGATTAGGCACTCCCCCCTCCTCTTTTATGAATACTGAGCAGAAATATTCATTCAGTATCCCTGCTTTTTCACTTCCCCCTCTGCCCACCCACCGTTCATTCTATTCAGCCTCACTATCCCTCCCTTTGTCTTTCTATGCTCGCTGATGTACCTATAAAAGGTTTTATCCCCTTCTTAACCCTGTTGGCTATCTTTTCCTCAGTTTTGGCCTTTGCTATTCTGACTTCCCTCCCTGCTTCCTTCTGCCTTAACTGGTACAGCTCTCTGTCCTGCTCCTTCTGTGTTTCCTTATACTTCCGGAATTCTATCTTTTTTTTCCTGACTTTCACAGCCACCTCTTTTAAGAACCATAGTGGCTTTTTCTTTCATTTTGATTTGTTTATTTGCTTCACACAAAGGCTTGTTGCCTTTGTGATGGCAGTTTTGATGATTCCCCATTGTTGCTCCACACCTCCTTCTAGCCTGTTTGCTAGTGCTTTTCTGAGGCACTCTCCCATCTTGCCAAAGTCAGCCCTCCTGAAGTCCAGTACCCTCACTTTTGTATGGTTTGACTCTGTAGCTGAGTTTAACATGAACCACACTGTTTGATGGTCACTTGTTCCCAGATGGCAACCCACTTCTAGATCTGAGATCCTCTCACTGCTCCCATTTGAGAGTATGAGGTCTAAAGATTGCTCCCTCATGAGTGGGTTCCGAAACTAGCTGTCTGAGGCCTGCCACCTGTAGGGCAACAAGAATGGCCCTGCTCTTGGAAGTAGCTGCAGCAAATGTGCTCTAGTTAACATCTGGCATATTCAGGTCTCCCATCAACAGTATTTCCCCTTTCTCTGCCATCCTAAGAATGCCTTCTATCATATCCTTGTCCATTCCCTCCCCCTGACATGGGGGTCTGTACACATCCCCCTGTGTGGATTGTGGTGCCCTTTCCAGTCTCCAAGGTGACCCACAGTGCCTCCTCTCCTGTCTGTTTACTCTTTTGTTCAGTTGCTTTTATCCCTTCCTTTACATAGAGATCTACTCCTCCCTCTCTTCTCCCCTACCTGTCTCTCCTGTAGGTTATGTACCCTGGTATGTTAACATCCCAGTCATGGTTCTCTGTGTACCATGTTTCTGTGACTGCCACGATATCCAGGCATCCATCTTCCATCAAGGCCACCAGCTCAGGGAGATGGTGCCCAGACTATGAGTGTTGGTACTCATTACCCTCCATTTCTTGATGGCCTTACCCCTTTTTGACCCATCCCTGTTGTTATTGTGTTTGTCACTTTCTCCATTTACCCCAGCACTTCTCCCTATTGACATCTCTATGTGGTGTTTACTGCACTTACTACCGAGACTTTTTTGGGGGCCAGGATTTCCCTGCTCCTTTCCAGTGCCTCCCCACTTGGCTAGTTTAAATACTTGCCAATAGGATCCAGGTTCTCCTTCTGGACAGATGCAGCCCATCATGCCAGTATAGGCTTGCATTACTCCAGGTGGACCCCCAGTCCCCAATGAAGCCAATTCCCTGAGTTCCACACCAGTTTTTCAACCACTGATTGAATCCCATGGTGTGGAACACCCTAGCCTCTCCTACGCCATAGATGGGCAGCACCTCCGAGAAGGTTACAGTGCATGCTACTTGTCTAAGGCCCCTCCCCAATTCCACAAACTCTTCCTGCACTTCTCTAATCCCTTTCTTAGCCAGGTCATTTGTCCCTAGGTGGACAATGACATCCAGCTCCCTCTCCTGTGCAACTGCTCTGGCAATCCTGAGGATTCGCTCCCTGTCCCTCCAAGCCATGGTGCCAGGCAGGCACCTTACCTCCCTCTCCCCTTCCTCCCCCAGTTCTACCTTCCTAAAGATGGAGTCCCCCACCAGGAGTTGTTTCCTTCCCCTGTGGGGTCCCCTGCCACCCTCCTGTGGGTCTCCTTTGTGGAGGTTCCCAGCATCCTTCTTGGTCTCCACTGTGGGTGCCTCCATAGAGGAACCACACTTTGCCAGAATGGCATAGGAATTGTGGAGAGGTACAACTGAAGGGATGCACCTCTGTTCCACCACCCTCACCCTCCCTGAGCCCACTGTGGTCCAACCGCTCCTCTTTCTTGGCAACCTCTGAGGCAACGGCAGTGGCACTGGTGGTCCCTGGATGGAAGAGGAGGTCCCACAAATCCTGGCCAACTCAGCCTGGAGATGAGCAACCTCCTCCCTCAGCCCAGAGAGGTGCCTGCAGATGGGACAACACCGCATCCTCCAGAATGTCTCCCGGAAGACTGCTGCTCCACAGCCACTGCACTGCATCACTCCCATCATGTCTTATTTCTGGCCCCTTAACTGTTTGCAATCCTTACTCTTTCCTTTGTTTTTTATTTCTTCTCTCTCTCTCCTTATTTTATACCTGTGTGCCCTTTAAGCTCCTGATTGTCCTGTTCTGAGACAAGAATATCCTATATTTCTCAGTAGACCCCTTACTTGCTCAGAGGCAGACCTCCAGCTGCTAGAGGGGGCTGGAGAGCTACTCTTGCCCTTCTAGGATGGTGGGTCTTTGGTGGCTCTGTGATCACTCACTTCCTACTCCCAAACAGGAAGTTCCTGTTGTCAGTCAAATCCTGTGCCTATAAAAGTAGAACTAGCTTTCGGTGGGAGGGTGGAGGGGAGGGAAGGAGGGCAACATAGTCCCAGTAGAGAAGTCCAGTCACACAGTAGTCCTTCCTCCTGGTGTCTTCTGCCAAGCTAGTCTCTTTAGTCCCAGCAGAGAAGTCCAGTCACACAGCAGTCCTTCCTCCTGGTTTCTTCTGCCAAGCTAGTAATGTAATTTAATGTAATGTAATAATAATATAATATAATATAATAACATAAAATAACATAATATAAAATAGCATAATATAATATAATATAGTGGTGTGGTGTAATATTACAACTATTAAATTAACTGTGTTATTTTTGTCTTTGACAGTGTGGTGCAAAACTATGTGTTAAATTATCTCAAGTATAAGTTAAATTTTACTCTTGTAGTGTGGTTCTAAACAAGGAGTTCAATCCTCTATGTTACAATGTTGTGCTTAACTATGTGAACGTGTCCCTGTTACGGAGTGGTGATTAATATAATATATTAAGATATATGATGTGATATGATATAATATAATATACTATAAAATTATATGACATAACATAACATAATATAATATGAGATAATATAATGTAATATATTATACTACAATATAGTATATGATATGATATAAAAAATGGTATAATTGTAGTATACTATATTATAGTATAGCATAATATAGTATAGTATAGTATCGTATAGTATAATATAATATAATATAATATAATATATAAAATAATATAATATAATATAATGGTGTGGTGTTATAATATTATAAGTATTAAATTAATTAACTGTGTTAATTTATCTCTGTGACAGAGTGGTGCCAATGTATGTGTTAAATTATCCCAAACATGGGTAAAATTGTCTGTGTTGCTGTGTGGTTGAAAACAATGAGTTCATTGCTCTCTTTAACAGTGTTGTGCTTAACTGTGTGAAATTATCCCTGTTACAGAGTGGTGATTTATATAATATAATACAATATAATATAAAATACTATAGTATAATTTTGTGGTGTTATAATACTATAGTCGGATATTCAAACTGCGCCCAAAAATGCGCAGCAGCAGGAGCAAGCGCGAAGTCCACTGCACCCATGTGCAAGAAGCGTGATATTCAAAACTGCACAGGTCAAGATGCACCTGTGGCACACAACTGAATAACGCACCACCTGTGCCATAGCACAACCAGGGATGTGCAGTTGCTCATTTCAGATGCGCCATATTAACCAGGGATGCTCAGTGGAGCAGTCCTGATGTGCCATAGCACAACCAGGGATGCCCTGAGGAGCAGGGCAGCAGTGCAACAGCACAACCAGGGATGCGCAGGGACAGGATGCAGGGGCCCACCATCCATGCCACAGATGGGCAGAGGATCACACAGCAGAAGAGGCCCACACACCCCATTTACTGCACAACTGGTGGAGAGCTGGAATAACCACCGGCTCATGGATACCAGCAACCAACCCACAGCCAGGGCATGGTGCCCCTGCACACCCTCTGGCAAGCTGTGACTGGCACACAAGGAGGGCCGACTACCCCATGCCACACCATCCCACCAATGCAGAGCACACCCTGCACCACATTCCCCAAACACCCTGCCCAGGAGTAGCACCCAACAGTGCAGGATACCCCATGCATGCCACCACCCCCACTGTGACAATGCAACTCTGTGCACTATGGAGCCATGTAAGGCAGCCTCACCATGTGCACCCTGCAGTGGGTGGCAGCAGACAGGGATGCAACAATTGCATACACAGTGCCACCCTGCACATCCCCCTGAGGTACAGCTGAGAGGCCGACCATGTATCTTCACATGAGGTACCCCACATGTGACAGGGCATGCCCTGGACACCATCACCAGTGGTACAGCACAAGACACATCCCATCCCAGCACTGGCCACAACAGCCAGCACAGACACACACAGTGTTGCATGGAAGCATGCACCACACAGGATGCAACACTGTGCATGGACAAACACCCACCCATACCCAAGGGCACACCAACAGAGGGACACAGTAGTGGGTTAACCAAGCCACCGGCATGTGGCCACAGCAGTCATGTGAACACGGCCAGCACCCCTACATGGCACAAGTGTACCAGCCACCCTGCACTGGCACCATGAAGCTGTATGCCACCAGCATGCAGCCGGAGCACAAGTGACAGACTGTGGGAGTAAATCCCCTGCAACAGACACAAGTAACAGCATGGAGGGGGGACAACAACAGCGGAGGCCACAGTGCCACCGGAGGCAGATGTGCACCATACTGGTGATGGGAGGCAACCTGGCATTGTGCCAGGTACAGTGGTTGTCCAGCATGGACAGCCATTACTGACATGCCAGCAGACCATGCATATCACAGACATGCAAGGGTGTCAGCTGCATGGGCCTTGGATGGTCTGACAGGGGGTGCCATCGACACAGTGCATGTACCATGGACCACTGCACACAGGAATCCAGAGCACAGAGAACAACACACAAACCACAGACAGTGACTGATGCCCCACCCACACCATAGGCAGTTCCCTTCTGGACACACACACATGCCTAAGCTTGCACCACACTTGATGCCATGCACACCACTACAGCTGAGCACCTGTAGCCCGCTGCAAACCATAGACCACCACAGTTGTCATAACAAAACAAATGTATTAAAAAGAGGTAAGAAACAAAACTATTTACATATATTTACAATGGGGGAAGGGCCATATACCAGGTGGAGCGGGTAAGGGGCAGGGGTGAACATATAGGAGAGGGAAGAAGGGTTGTGAGGGTGGGTCCAGGGGGGTAAGGTGTTTCCGGGGGCATGGGTGGTCTATCGTCTGCCCCGCTGTTCACTCCTGTGGTGCCGATGTGTCCTCTCTCTCCTGACACCATGCCGCTCCATCCTCTGGAGGATCTCCAGGGATACCCTTGCCAGCTGCAATAGCTCCTGCATGCCCCTTTCAATGGCCATCAGTCTCTGTCCACCTAGGACAAGGGAGCAGAGTCAATACTGCCCCCTGCAGCCCACCCATTGTGCATGGCATACAGCCATGTGCCATGCCCCTGTGATGGTCTGTGACCACCCACAGTGACTGCATCCACAAGGCCTGCCTACCCAGGCACCCACAGCCATGTGGACCGCTGCACACACCCACTGCCCATGTCCTGCACAGCACCACCGTGGCCTTACAGTGACAAGGCTATGCAGTGCAAAGGCAGTGGCATAGCCATGGACCACCATTGATGCACTCCCAGACATGCAGTGCCACTGGACAGTGCTGACTGTAACAAGTTGCGTGCATAGCAGTTGTGTCAATGGATGGTGGCCTTCTCAGTGCCCGCCCTGTTACACAGCATGCAATAGTAATCATGGATGTAATTCACTCACCATCATCAGGCTGGTCCCTGCCCCAACATGGTCCAGCATCCCTCCTGGCCTGCTGGTCCTCTTGGCAGCGCCTCCTCTCCCTCACCTGCCGGTGCTCCTCTGGGCCTAAGGTGCAAACATGGAGAGAGGAACATCAGTACAATCTGGTAGCAAAGTCCCCCTCACCCCCATGTGTGTGCAGTCCCACACAGCTATCCCCATCAACCCCTCCACCCTGATACCACCACCACGGCCAACACTGGATGGCCCCACCCATGTGCTGGACACATGCAACCGTGATACCCATATGGACGTTAACAGTGTATGGATGGGGCACCTACCTGGCTGTGGCACCATGCCCCTCCTGGCACATGTCACAGGTGGTCAAGTCTGTCCAGGTCCCTGCGCTGGAGGTCCCCATATCGGTGGTGACACTGCTCAGCCATGTGTCCGATTTCTGTGGCCTCCTCCAGTGCCACCGCCACCTCCTCCCTGTCCAGGGTGCATCTCACAAAGTGCCCCAGCATGGGGCTCTACTATGGCCACCAAATTGACCAGCTCCACCTGGCTCCAAACAGCAGCCCTCCTCCGTGTCATCTCTAAAGCTGATTGGAGTCAAATGCTGCTCAATAGCACAGTCCCACCATAAGCAGATGCTGCACGGTGCAAGCTGCTATTCCCTATTGTGCTGTCACCGAACAGCGCAACAGTGGTGCACCCATGCGGACGCATGGCACCTAGGGGGCAAAGGTCAGCACAGGGTCAAGGGTCTCTCATGCACGGACCACCACAGCGTGATTGGTACTCAATGCGTGTAGCACAATTGGGTGCCTGTCTGCCACCTCCTGAAGTGGCCTACCATGCTGTGGCCCCAGTGCATCTACAGCACCCCAGTGCCACAGCGCCATATATGTGAATAGTGCAGTAGCACCACTGGCACAATGGTGGCCTTGCCCTGCATTACCTCTCGCACAGTACATACAGCAGCATGGCAGGCATCTGCGTCATCACCCCAGGCATGCGCCATTCAGTATGTACTGCACATGTCACAGAAAGTGCCCTTGCCTGAGCACATTCAACACAAGTGCGAAAGCTCAACAGTGCGGTATTCAGCTGGCATATGCAAATCAGCTAATCAACCATTCAATGGTGCAGATACTGCATTTGCATACATTTATAATTGTGCCTCACTTCATTTGCATGCTTGGCTATAAAAAATGCGACATTGGGCTGCACTGGCCATAGTCAGTTATTGCAGTCTATTGTGGTGAGTTGCATGATGTTTGGAAATGTGGACTGTGGTGTGTGGGACATGAATTGGACTGCACAGTCACAGGTAACACCTGTCATTCTCATAGGATGAATAATGAGCAATCATGAGGTGGAGGAAGAGGAACAGAGATGTGGGAGGAACAGGAAGCCTAACTTCACAAAGGCAGAAAAAGATGCCCTGTTTGTGGCCTTCTTCAACTAGGAGCCGCTGCTCAGTAGATGGCAAGGAACACCACAGGCCCATGCTGCTGCATGAGAAGAGGTGGCACATGCAGGAATGCAAAAAGAAGATGGGCATGGACAGGCAGAGGATTAAGGACAGGGTGGCAGCCATCAGGGCAGCACGGTCTGTGACCAGTGGGGGAAAGATGGCCGTGCAACACCTGACCCCACAAGAAGAGTGGGTTGCTGGCAGCATGCAGCGTTGTGCCATCGAGGGTGTTCCAGGTGGTGGATTCCAGATGGGTGGTAGCCCGTCACTGCAAGGTAGGTCCTGGTCTGTCAATGGGGAGGACAGGGTAGGACAGATACATTAATGCTACTGTGTTCCCTTACAGCACCTGAGCATCCACATGAGTCGGCGGTGGTGGGCTTGTCCACTGAGGGTGGTACCATGGACATAGTGGAAGTCCTGTCCACCTCCACAGGCATACAAGGGTCAGGATGACAGTGGGCCCACCTGGATGTCTGGACTGATGTTGGTGGAGCAGGTGCGGAGGAGGCCCTGCCCATGTCCTAGTGTGCCAGAGTCCATGGATGTCAGCATGCTGAGACTCGGGCTGGTGCTGGATCCATCACTGATGATGGTGGAGCTCACTTCATGGACAGTGATATGTATGGGCCACAGGATGGCCACACAGCAGGTGACATCACAGGCATGGCCATGGGTGGTGCCACTGAGGAGGCCTGCATGACATCACCGTCCCAGCCTGTGCCTGTCAGCACCAGTGGAGCAGCACTGGTGTGTGTCCAGGACAGTGGGGCTGTTGCAGCCACTGTGGGGGCACCGTTGAGCTCTGAAGAGTGGCAGCCAGAGGGGCAGTGTCAGCAGTCAGCCAATGGCCATGGGGGCCATTGTTAACAGTGTTAGGGGCGGCATCAGTGCACCACCTGTGGACATGCCCAGGCCTGGCCCTGGTGTGCAGCACCCACCCTCAAGGAGTGCTGCCCATCAGGACCAAGAACACCATGAGGGACAGCATGCTGATCAGGCAGATGACCTCTTAGAAGAGCACACCCACATATTCCAAGAATCAGTCGATCAGCAGGTGCGGCTTATGATGGCGGTGGATGCACCCAGTGTGGCTCTGCACCAGGCAGAGGAGCGGCAGCAGAGACACCACTCTGCTCCTGGCAGGGATGGACCAGAAGCTGGAGAATGTGATGGCTGCCATTGACAGGCGGACACAGGCAATCACAGCTGTCATGGCCACAATGGGCACTCAGTTATTTGCCCATGTGTCACAGACACTGCACAGTGCAATGTCCACTCCCCATTCCTGGCATCATGTGACACCCTCCTTGTCAACACCAGGTTCAGTTGTGGGCATCCCGAGCACACCTGGCACAGGCATGTTCAGTGTGCTGCAGACCCCTGTGCGAGCACGGTCGCGTTCATGCATTGGAACCATTGGGGACTGTCATTGCCACCCCATGAGGCCATTGGTCAGCCTGTCACTGCTGGTGGGTCTCGGCGGGCGACCCATGCTTCCATGGTGGTTGTGGCACTGTGGCACGTGACTCGACCTGTCTCCCACCATGGCTACTGTCTGATGCTGCCCTGTGCATTGTGTTGTTAAACATGCAATGCATGGGTGGAAGCCGGCCTGCACGCACACATGCATTCCATCTGCACACCCTTCCGGCTGCTGTCCACTGTGACGTGTGCATGATGATGCCTGCATTGCGTTGTCTGCCACTGTGCAGTGCTGCCCAGTGTCTGACACATGCACAAAGACAGGCACTGGGCGTGGTGGACTCTGGGCATGTGTGTGGCTAGGGCTGGTGGTTGGGGTCGGTGTTCCTCCTACCCTTTGTGCATGTCTTGTGAGGTGTATGTGTGCATGTGTGTGTGTGTGTGTAACCGCGCGTTAGACCTTGCCCATCCCAAACGGCATGTGCAGTTCCATGCTCGGCCATTTCCCTTAACAACATGCACCCCTGGGGTTTGTCCATGCACGTTTGTGGGTTGTGCCCTTGCCACAGGTGGTTGCACATGGCCCCATGACTTATCTGGGTTGGTTGAAGTGCTCCTCTGTGATGGTGTCCCAGTGCAGCTGTGCCATCCAGATCAGTCGGGGGTCCCTTTGACCAAGGGACGCTGCCCATCACCATCTTCACCAGCTGCATCATCATCCCTATCAGTGTTCCCTCTTCGACATGTATGGCTATCCCACAGTCATTGGCCATGTTGTGCAGGATGCAACAGGTCAAGAATAGCCTGCAGGCCTTTGAGGGCTGTGCTGTAGGGCATCGCCAGACGTGTCCAGGCAATGGAAATGTACCTTCTGCATCCCGAACACCCACTTGATGACATTGCATGTGGTGAAATGTGCCTCATTGTAGCGTTGCTGCGATGCAGTCGCGAGCTGCGGTGCGGTGTGAGCAGCCAGCGGAGTGGGTATCCACTGTCAACTGTGTGGTGAGGGTGGACATTAGTTTGGCGATCACGTTGCCCTGCCTTGGCCATCTAGGCCAATACCCATGTCACTTCTGACTATGCCCTCCCAAGCTCCATGTCCTTCATGTGATTTGCATACTCACCCACTAGGTGGCCAGTGGGTATGTCCCCACTCAAACCTGTGGCACAGTGTGGACTGGTGCCAGATGAAGGCACATGTGCTCCCCAGGGTGCGTGGCACAGACATTGATTATGCACCCCTGTGGCACCGCACACCACCTGGCAGTTGATGCTTGCATACCCCTTCTGATTCATGTGCGCGCCCTTCAGGGCCAGGTGGCATGGCGGATGGCCATGAGTTCAGTCTATTGCCCTGAGCATGCCAGGCATACGTGCTACTCTGTGGAACTCCTGTATGTTTGCTGTGTGCTCGCTGGTGTGCTGGGCAAACGGATGTACTCTGCAGCATGTGGCAGCAGTGCGCTGAGGAACTGGGTGAGGAGGCGTGACGCGACCAACTGGGTTAAGCCTGTCATGTCCCCTGTTGGTCTCTGGAAGGTACCCGTGGTGAGCAGGCACATGACAGCTGTCATTTTGGTCTCCACTTACAGAGCATGGCTCGGCCGGGTGGGTGCCTGCATCACATCACTGCACAGCTCACAGAGCTGCCTCAGGATTGTCCGGTTGAGGCAGCACCAGCCCACAATCTCAGTATCAGTGTACAGCTTAGCTGGTGCGGGCTTGGTACTGCCTGTTGGGGCATTCCCCGACGGGCCATTCCACTGCCATGCCCCCCTGCTGCCTGCTTTCTCACCCCCCTCATAACTGCCTCCATCTGGATGGTGGCACTGGCCATGACCTTGGCTTGTGTTACCCCCCGGCAGCTGTTTCTCTGTTTTCCCCTCATCCTTGCTGCTACTCCCCCTGCACTGGGAACACCTCCCTGTAGTGGCTGTACTGCCCACTATCTGTGCCCTCAGTGCTGTGTGGCACTTACCCTTTGGTCCTGCACTGTGGCACAGGCTCCCCACACCTTCCCTGTTCCTGGTGGTTCCAGGTCCTCTGTCCTGCTCCTGCCCTGTACTGCTCCCAGTTTCTCTGTGCCTGTGTGGCTGCCTGCAGTTCACCAACATGTGGCTTCCCTGTAGCGTTCTTGTGCCTCTCTCTTGTTCCTTTTTATTTTGGATCATTTCCGCTGTCGCGCAACTTCCGTTTGCTCCCCTATTGCACATGGCACATGTTGTTGAATATCGCACTGCGCCATTTATGCATGATTCCTCCCCCTTCAGTTGCGCATGCATTCATTATCAATGCACTCTTGTGCATTGTTATTTGGGGGCGCGCATCTGCCTCCTGCTGAATATCACAGAATGGCCCATTTTCAGACTTGCTCTGACACATCCCTGTTGCGCATGACGCAACCCTTTTGAATATCTGGGCCATAGTTTAGAACTACTCTGTCACAGAAATACATTAACACATAGTTAATTAATTTAATAGTTATAATATTATAACTCCACATTATATTATATTACATCATATTATATAATTTCATATCATATCATATCATATCATATCATATCATATCATATCACAGCATATCGTATCGTATCATATTGTCCTTACATTATATTATATTATTATATTAATCACTACTCCGTTACAAGGATAAGTTCACACTGTTAAGCAGAATACTGTAACAGAGGTAATATAACACATTTAATCAGCACACTGTCACAGAGATAAATTAACACATAGTTAATTTAATTTCTATGATATGATATGATATGATAACACCACACCATTATATTATATTATATTATATATCATATTATTTAATATCATATCATATATCATATCATTTCATATCGTATCATATGCTATCGTATCATATCAATCACATGACATGCATGACATCACATCATATTATATTATATTATATTATATTATATTATATTATATTATATTATATTATATTATATTATATTAATCAATACTCCGTTACAGGTATAATTTCACACAATTAAGCACAACACTGTAAAAGACAGCATTTGTCTCATTGTTTAGAAACACACTACAACAGAGACAATTTAACCAATGTTTGACATGATTGAATACATAGTTATTAATTTAATACTCATAATATTATAACACCAGATTATTATATTATACTATATTGTATTGGAGTGAATATGTTAAAAATTGGGAAGTTACGAGCCTGCACTGAGCAACGACGCTTGTAAAACTGCCATCAACTGTCACAGAGATAATGCAACACGTTACCACCACATGTCACAGGAATTATTATTTATTAGTTAAAATATTTAATACCACACCATTATACCATTATATGATATCATATAATGGTATAATGGTGTGGTGTTGCAATATTTAACTATTAAATGAAATGTGTTAATGTATCCTTGTGATAGTGTGGTGCTTAACGTGTTACATTATGCTAATCCATGTTAAATTATTTCTGCCACACTGCAGTGCTGAACTATGTGTTAAATTATTACTGTGAGTAATATTATATTATATTATATTATATTATATTATATTATATTATATTATATTATATTATATTATATTATATTATATTATATTATATTATATTATATTAATCACCACTCTGTAAGGGATACCTTTCTCACAGTTAAGAAAAACATTGCAACAAAGAGCATTTAGCTCATTGTTTATAACCACACTACAAGAGATACAATTTCACCCTTATTTGAGATAAATTAATGCATAGATTAGCACCACACTATCAAAGAGACAATGTAACACATTCTGTTAGTGCTGCACTGTTACAGAGATAATTTAACACATAGTTTAGCACCACACTCTCAGACTTAATTTAAAACACATTTTAGAACCACACTGTAAAAGAAACAATTTAAGAGCATTCATAATTGCACTCTCACAGTGATAATTTAACACATTTACGCATCACACTGTTACAAAGATAATTTTACACATCGATCAGCACACACTATCACAGATATATTTTAAAACACAGTTTTGCACCATATTGTCAAAGAGATAAATAAACTCATAATTAATTTAATAGTTATACTGTAATAATAAAATACCACACCATTATATTACACTAGACTATGATATGTTAAGTTATGTTATGTTATATTTTGCTATATTATGTTATTTGATAATATATTAATCACCACACTGTAATAGAAATAATTTCACCCAGTTAAGCACAACACTGAAACAGAGACAATGTAACTCATTGTTAAGAACCACACTGCAACAGAAACAATTTAAGCCATGCCTGAAATAATTTTACACATAAATTAGCATCACACTGTTACAGAGATAATTGAACACATGCGTTAGAACCAAACTTTGATAGAGATAATTTAAACCACAGTTCAGCACCAATCTATTGCAAAGGTAATTTAACAAATTATCACCACACTGTCTATGAGATAAAGTAACCCATAGATATCATGGACATGATTTTACACATAGTTTAGCATCTTCATTTCACAGAGACATTTGTACACAGTTTAGCAACACACTGTAAAAGAAACAATTAGCATCGCACACTCACAGTGATAATTTAACACATAGTTCAGTACTGCAGTGTGGCAGAGATAATTTAACACAGTTTAGCACCACACTGTAAAAGAGACACTTTGAGACAGTTTATCATTGCTCTCTCACAACAATTTATCACACAGTTTAGCACATTATCGTTGAGATATTTTAACTTGGAAAAATTAACAAATTATGACCACACTGTCACAGAGATAATGTAACACATAGTTTAGCACCACACTGTCACTGAGATAGCTTGACACATAATTAAGTAATTTAATAGTTATAATATTATAACACCACAGGATTATATTATACTATGTTATGTAACATTATATTTATCATCATAACATAACACAGATAATTTCACATATTTAAGCACAACACTGAAACAGAGGCAATTTATCTCATTGTTTAGAACCAACAATGCAACAAAAAAATGGAACCCATGTTTAAAATTATTTTATGCATAAATTAGCACCACACTATCACAGAGAAAATGTAATGCATTGTTTTAGTTCTGCACTATCAAGAGATAATTAAACCCATATTTTAGCACCACACTCTCAGAGTTAATTTAAAACACAGTTTATCACCACACTGTAAAAGAGACAATTCAAGACAGTCTATCATCGCACTCACATAGTCATAATCTAACACACAGTTTAGCACCAGACTTTGACTGAGATAAGTTAACACATAGTTAATTAATGTAATAGTTATAATGTTATAACACTAAACCATTGCGTTCTTGTATGGTTATATTGATAACCACACCATAACAGAGATAATTTCACAAAGGTAAGCACAACACTGTACCAGAGAGCATTTAACTCATTGTTCAGAACCTGTTAAAAAGAGCATTGAACTCATTCTTTTGAACCACACTGCAACAGAAACAATTTAACCAATGCTTGTGATAATTTAACACATAAATTAGCCCACACTTTTCACAGAGATAAACAGTTAATTAATTTAATAGTTATACTATTATAACACCACACAAGTATATTATATTGTATAGTATTGTACTATACTATACTATACTACATTATATTATGTCTTATCATATCATAATATATTATATTATATTTTTTATATCATATCACATCACATCATGTCGTGTTAAATCACACCATATCATATTTATTATATTATATTGCATTACATTATATATATCATGTCATATCATAACAGATTATATTATATCATCTCATCTCATATCATATATCATAATAGAAGATATTGTATTGTATTAAATTATATCATATTATTATATAATATTGTATTATATTATATTTTATTATTTTTTAGTATATTATATAATATATTAATCACCACTCTGTTACAGGGCTAATTTCACACAGTTAAATGCAACACTGTAACAGAGGTAATGTAAAACATTTAATCCCCATGCTGTTGCAGAAATAATTTAACTCATAGTTCAGCAGCACACTATTGCAAAGATATGTTAACAGTTAGTTTAACATAATATATTATATTATATTTTTATATCATATCACATCACATCATGTCGTGTTAAATCACACCATATCATATTTATTATATTATATTATATTATATTATATTATATTATATTATATTATATTATATTATATTATATTATATTATATTATATTATATTATATTATATTATATTATATTATAACTTTATAGTACTCACCACACCATAACAGATAATTTCACACAGTTAATTAAGCACAACATTGTAACAGCAAGCATTTAATTCTTTGTTTAGAACTACGCTACAAAAAGACAATTTAACGATTGTTTGGGAATAACACATTTGTTAGTGCCATACAGTCAGAGATAATGTAACATATTTAAGCACTTCACTATTACAAAGATAATTTAACACACAGTTCAGCACATTTTCACAGAGATACATTAACACATAGATAATTAATGTAATAGTTATAATATTATAACACCACATGATTATATTTTATTATATTACATCATATCATATCATATCATCTCATCTCATCTCATCTCATCTCATATCATATCATATCATATCATATCATATATCATATCATATCACATCAGATCACATCTTATCATATCATAGCATATATCATATTATATTACATTAAACAGCACTTTGTAACAGGTAGCATTTCACACAGTTAAGTACAACACTGTAATAGAGAGCATTTTACTCACTGTTTAGAAAGACACAGCAAGAGAGAGAATTTAACTGAAGTTTAAGATGATGGAATATATAGTTTAGCATCACACTGTCAGAGAGATAAATTAACACATAGTTAATTAGTTTAATAGTTATAATATTGTAACACAACAAGATTATATTTTGTTGTATTATATTATATTATATTATATTAAGCACCTCACTGTAACAGAGATAGTCACAATATAATACAATTTACCCATGTTTGAGACAATTTAACTGAGAGATTTGCTCCACTATGACAGAGACAAATAAACACATAGATAATGAATTAAATTGTTATAATATTATTACACTACTCCTTTATTTTATAATATATTATATTATATTATAAATTACAATTATTAAACTAATTAACAATGTGGTAATTTATCTCTATCACAATGTGGTGTTAAAATAACATTTAAAATATCTATGTGATAGAGTGGTGCTTAACTATGTGTTGCATTAACTCTTTGACAGTGTGGTGCTAATCTATGTTTTAAATTATCTCAAACATGGGTTAAATTGTCCCTGTTACAGTGTAGTTCACAACAATGAGTTCAAAGCTCTCTGTTACAGTGTTGTGTTTAAATGTGTGAAATTATCCCTGCTACTGAGTGGTGCATAATATAATATAATGTAATAAAATATTATATTATATTATATTATATTATATTATATTATATTATATTATATTATATTATATTATATTATATTATATTATATTATATTATATTATACAATACAATAAATATTGAAATTATATGATATGCTATGATATAATATGATATAATATATAATATAAGGGTGTGGTGTTATAATATTATAACTATTAAATTAATTAACTGTGTTAATTTTTCTCTGTGACAGGGTGGTAATAATTTATGTGTAAAATTATCAAAACGTAGGTAAAAATGTTTCTGTTGCAGTGTATTTCTAAACAATAAGTTCAAAGCTGATTAATATAATATAATATAATATAATATAATGTAATGTATTGTAAAATAATATAATATAATGATGTGGTATAATATTATGACTATTAAAATACTTACAATTCAATAGAATACAATACAAAAGTAATGTAATATAATATAACAAAATACAATACAATACCATATATTATGATATGATATGATATGATATGATATGATATGTTATAATATAACACAGAACAATACAATACAATATAATATAATTTAATACAGTGGTGTGGTGTAATAATATAACTATTATATTAAATAACCATGTATTTATCTCTGTGACTGTGTGGTGCTAAACTATGTATTCAATAATTTCAAACATGGATTACATTGTCTCTGTTGCAGTGTCATTCATATCTATGAGTTCAATGCTGTCTGTTACAGTGCTGTGATTAATTGTGTGAAATTAATTATCCCTGTTATGAAGTGGTGATATAATGTATAACATAATGTAATATAATATACTAGAATATGATATGATATAGTATTATATTATATATAATGATATGATAAGATGTGATGTGATATGATATGATTTAATATAATTTAATCATGTGGTGTTATAACATTAGAACTATAAAATTAATTAATGATGTGTTAATGTATCTCTGTGACAGTGTGGTGCTGAACTGTGTGTTAAGTTATCTCTGTAACAGTGAGGTGTTTAAATGTGTTACATTATCTCTGTGACACTGTGGCACTAATGTGTTAAATTTGCTCAAACATTGGTTAAATTATATTTATTGTAGTGTAGTTCTAAAATGAGTTAAATGCTCTCTGTTACAATCTTATGCTTAACTGTGTGAAACTGTCAGTTATGGAGTGGTGCTTACTATAATGTAATAATACAATATAGTATAATATAATGTAATGTAATATAATATAATATATCATGATAAGATGTGATGTGATGTGATGTGATAATATTAAAACTATTAATTAAATATGGTAATTTATCTCTGTAACAATGGGGTGTTAAAAAACTATGGCAATATATCTGTGATAGTGTGGTGCTGAACTAAGTGTTGCATTATCTCTGTGACAGCGTGGTGCTAATCTTTGTGTTAAATTATCTCAAGCAAGGGTTAAATTGTCTCCGTTGCAGTGTGGTTCACAACAGTGAGTTCAATGCCCTCTGTTACAGTGTTGTGCTTAACTGTGTGAAATTATCCCTGTCACTGAATGGTGCCTAATATAATATAATATAATATAATATAATATAATATAATATAATATAATATAATATAATATAATATAATATAATATAATATAATATAATATAATATAATACATATATATAATATATTATAGTACAGTATATTATGATATGACATGATATAATATATAATACAATGTGTACCATTCTCCCTTACCACAGGGAAGATCCTTTTTATCCTTTCCTTCTTTCATCTTTTTTTAAATTCCCATTTTTTGCATGTTTCCTTCATGCTTCTATAAAGCCCATTGTTTCTGTATTGAACATGTCTATGGCTAGATCTGACAGGTGCACACTGTCTGACCTGTAGAAGTCTTCTACCCATTCTTCTACCCCCCTCAATATCACCTGTCCTCCCATCCGCCTTATCAATGTCCCAACCCATTCATTTTTTTCCTGGCCCTCTCCACCACTCTGTGGCTATGCTCCTGCCTCCAAACCCTCCTTGGTATCATATCTGACCAGGCGAGGCACACCTAAGGCCACCACTGTCGTATTGCCCCAGATCCCTTTTTATTTGTAAGTATGTGTCTACCTGTGGCCTGCCTGCAAAGTCGTTACCCCCTAGATGTATAATAATTAGATCTGGACTGGGCTGCCATCCCTTGAGTTCTTGCAAGGTGGAAAGAAGCTGTGCCCATCTCATCCCCCATATGGCATGCCAGACCAACCTACACTGTTTCACATCTTGGTACAGCTGCTTTCCCCAAGCCTTCTTCTCTGCTCTTTTACCATCCCAATAAATATAGGAATTGCAGCAAATCCAGTCTTCCGTGATTCTCCCTCTACCTATGGGATTCAAGCAAAATTCATTATTTTACACATGTTCTTAGTGTCATCCCTATATTCTCCCCCCATTTTTGGTGCCACTGAGGAGGCCTGTGTGACATCACCATCCCAGCCTGTGCCTGTCAGCACCAGTGGAGCAGCACTGGTTTGTGTCCAGGACAGTGGGGCTGTTGCAGCCACTGTGGGGGCACCGTTGAGCTCTGAAGAGTGGCAGCCAGAGGGGCAGTGTCAGCAGTCAGCCAATGGCCATGGGAGCCATTGTTAACAGTGTTAGGGGGCGGCATCAGTGCACCACCTGTGGATATGCCCAGGCCCGGCCCTGGTGTGCAGCACCAACCCTCAAGGAGTGCTGCCCATCAGGACCAAGAACACTGTGAGGGACAGCATGCCGATCAGGCAGATGACCTCTTAGAAGAGCACACCCACATATTCCAAGAGTCAGTCGATCAGCAGGTGCGGCTTGTGATGGCGGTGGAAGCACGCAGTGCGGCTCTGCACCAGGCAGAGGAGCGGCACAGCAGAGACACCACTCTGCTCCTGGCATCTGTGTAGAGGTCAAGGTTTGTGTTGTATAGCCACTCCTCTTGCCAGAAAGTGCACCAATTGTATTCCTTTAGGAATTCTTCCCAGATTTTAAAATCCTCCCTAATGCCTTGCGTCAGGTCCACCCAGTGATGTGGTCTGGTGACCCCTGCTGTAGCCCTGGCTACCCTCTTCATGAATGCCCTTCCTGGTCCGATGGCCCTGCATGCAAAGTTCAAGTGCCCTAGCTTCAGTTGTACCCGTCTCCTGCTGGTGTGTACTTGGATTAGCTCCTTCTGTTTACTTACTTTTTTGTCTGGTAGTCTAAATACTTCATTCGGGGCATCTATCTCAATCCCCAGAAACTCCATAATCCTGCTGGACCCCTCTGTTTTTTCTGGTGCCAGTGGGACCCCTAGCTTTTGGCACAATTCCTGAAACTTACCCAGCATCCTTTGTCATCTCTTTTTCCCATACTGATGAAAAGAAAATCATCCAGATAATGGATGACCATCTTATAACCATTTTTTTCCTGGAATATCCACTGCAAGCAGGTGCTGAACACTTCAAATGTAGCACATGCTATGGAACAGCCCATTGGCATTGCTTTGTCAAAATAATACTGTCCCCCATTTTTAAAACCCAATAAATCAAAGTCTTCTCTCCAAACCAGAAGCAGTCTGAAAGCAGACTCAATGTCTGTTTTTGCCATCCATGCATCCTCTGTGGCCTGGATTATCCTGACTGTGTCCTCTAGTGTCGCATATGTCACCTTACTATGCTACTCACTGATGAAATCATTCACTGATTCCCCTTCTGGATAGGACAGGTGGTGGATCACCCTGTACTCCCCCTCTTGTTTCTTGGGTACCAAACCCAATGGTGAAATCTGCATGTTCAGAAATGGGGGGGTGTTAAATGGGCCCTCTACCCTACCTGCTGCCTTTTCTTTCTCTATCTTCTGTCTTAGCATCTCTTCCTTTCCTTTTACTGACCCCAGGTTGCTTGCCTCCCTCACTTGCCTGGGCCCCCTACACTGCAGTGAAAACCCTGTTTTAAAACCCCTTATAATCATATCCCACACACTCGTGTCTGGATATCTGTCCAGGCAAACTGTCCATGTCTTCAAGTTGATGGGGGTCCTGGCCATCCCAAACTGTTCCCTGTCCTGCCCCTGCCACTCCTCTATGGCCAGTCCCTCCCATTTTGCCCCACCTTTTTTCTCTCAGTGGCTCTGACCCCCTCTATTCATGTTCCCTCTACCTCGCCCTCCCCTGTTCCATGTTTGCCCTTTAAACCCCTTTAAACCCCTGGCCATCTCAAAAAAACTGTTGACCTGATCCTTGACCCCCGTGCCCTTGTGCCCCATGGGCCCATGTCATTCTACGTTTGTTTGCCGGTGCCCTCCCCTGCATTTGGAACACTGCTGAAACTGCCTGAAATGACATTGAGGCCATGAGCAAAAGTCCCTGTTGCAAGCCCAGCAGCATCTCTTGAGCGTGAACCCCTTTTTGCCCCACTCACCTTCAGATGTGGACTGATCTGTTACCTAATCCATCCACAAATCTATTTGCTTGTCACACCCCCAAATGTTGCCATTCTCTGCTGAAAAATTCATCTCAGTATAATACCCAACCCCGCCCTTTGCTTTTGCTCTCCATATTATCAAAGAATAAGTGATGAGCGGGATGCCTAGCTCCAGCCTTTTTCCAGGACGATGGCTGAGAAGTCACAAAGCCTAGGAACCACCCATCCCAAGTCTTACCTTTTGTGAACTTGTCATCCTCTTTTTCCTAAAAGCATTATAGCCACTGCCATCTCACTCTTACCTATACCCTCAGCTTTTCGTACTTGTACCACCTCCCAGCTCACCAAAGTGAATATATCCACATATTTCCTTTCCATAATCCTTTCTTTTGTGGCCAGTGGCACATGCTCGCCTATCCTCATCCCAGGCCCACCTATCTCCCTTGTACCTTTTCTTCTCTTTCTGCTCCCCTTTCATTCTTTTCTGGCACCTCTTTCTCCAGCCTAATCTCTGCCACAGCCGATTCCATCTGCCCTAGACCTCTAGTCCCCAGTGCTGCCACAATTTGCCTTATATATTCTTTTATACTGTCACCCACTATGCTGGATGTGTTTCCTGTAACCTTGTCCAGGCTGTGCTGCCTGGAATCTTCATAGGGTCCCCTTGTTTCTCCCTGCAGTTGAGGAGGAGGGTGAGCTACTGAGTTTGGGGAATGCCACATTCTGGGAATCATGTCCAGGTCCAGCCAGGGAGATCCCACCTTGATCGGGGGGTACCAGCATCACCAGGTCCATAGGCTGCAGGGGTACTGGATCAACTGCCTTGGTGGGCCCCACTACCACTGGTGGCACCCTAGCAGGACTACATGGCCCTTCAGCTGGTCGTTTCTCACGCCACCTTTTCCCGGGCCCACTTTTCTCTTCTCCCTGGGTCTCCCTGGTTCCTCCCCCTCCACCAGTTCCCGCATTGTGTTGGCCTTTTCAGCCAGTTCACTGATAGCCCTGTAAGCCTCTTCCTTTGATGGTCTGCTGTTCTTTGGTGTCATATCCTTCTTTTCCTTGCTCTGTGAAGACAACTATAGGAAAAGAAAACAGGGTAATTTGTATATATGTACCTTCCCTCTGTCCCTCACAGCACACACCCACATAAACCAACCAGCCACCAGTAAAGGCCCCCATTCTGCTTTTCAGGTCACCAGGTCCTCTGGCTGCTCCCTGGTATGCCCATTATGAGAAAACCCAACACTATGTGGGCCACTCCCTCCCTTTTTTGTCTCTTCATCAGCCCCCTTAGGCCTTCTGGTGTGTGCTCCCCCTAACGCCTTCCCCATTTTTTTGAAACCCCCCTTGCTGGTCCCTGTCACCCCATCATTCCCCCTTTTGCATTTATTCCAGCACCTCCCCCTTGTTACAATTATTTATTATTATACTCCCCCTTTTTTTTTGGCCTTACACCTCTAGCAGCATCCTGCTGCTGTCCCTTGGAAATGCTACACCGTGTTGGCCTTCCCATAAGCTTCCTCCCTGAGAACTGCTGTAAATTTTTTTGTTTGGTGTCCCCGCCTGCCTGGGTGGACCAAGAAACCCCGCAGTCAGCATCCCCACCCTAGGAAGTGGTCGCACCATGTGGTCTGAAAATTGGGCACCTACCCCCTTATTCATGCCTCTGCCATCCTCTGTTCTCTCACAGCACCCAATCCAAAAAAAAGGAGCAAAGGCCAAAACACAGCAAACAGCCCCACTAAAGTGAGGGCACTGCTTCCATGTGACCACCTCGCAGTGTGTGATGTCACCCACGAGGTCCCAGGTGGCACTGTCTCTCCTTCTGCCCCAGTCCTCTCCCAGGCCCCTTGCTCTCCCACCAGTATGCCTCAAAAAGGGCATCAAAAATGTGAAAACAGCCCGAGCACCCGGAAACAGCATTAACCCAAAGCCTCCCTGCGGCATGTGATGTCAGCCATGTGGTCCCATGTTGCGCTCGCTCTCCCTTGTTTCCGGGCCTTTTCCCAGGCCTACTATCCATACTTAAGAAAAGAAAACAGGCCTCACACAACCCCAAGCCCCCCCAAAGTTTATCCTTCAAGATCAAACCCTGTTTTTAGCATGATGACCAGCCTACTATGCCACTAGCTCCAGCTAGCACCAAGTCCAGGAAAGTGCCTGTCCATAAACCCCACATGGCATGTGACATCACCCCACATGGTCCATGCATCGGTGCCTCTTCCAGGCCTTACCATTCATCCCCAGGCCACCAACATGACCACAACACAGCCACCAGAGCCAAAACAAGAAAAAAAGGGTTTTACAGCCCCACATTGGCATGTGACATCATGCCATGTGGTCCATGCCCCAGGGCCTCTTCCAGGCCTACTAATTCAGCCTCCAGGCAGCCAACAAGACCACAAAACAGCCACCAGAGCACCAGAAACAGGAAAAAGGGTTTTCACAACCCCCACACAGCGTGTTCCCGGATCGCGCTCGCTCCCCCCAGCTTCAAGGCCTCTTCCTGGCCTACTGTTCTTACCAGGTAGCCACCAAAGGGGGAACAAACTGCCACAGAAAACTGAGAAGCCAAGGAAAGGCTTTTCTACCCCTCCCAATTCAGCATGTGGCGTCACATCATGCGGTCCCAGCTCACACTTTCTCTCTCTTCCAGGCCTACCAACACTTGCCAGCCAGCAAAACCAGGCCCCAAAAAAACCACAAAGCATCAAAAACAAGCAAAGACTTTACCACAAAACCCTCACGTGTGTTGTTGCCCCACATGGTCCTGGGTCACTCTCTCATCCACACTCTGACTCCCATCACTACTCAGGGCCCCCATATTTGCTCAGTTATATACTGTAACATAGTCAGTCTTAGTGCTGTATATATTATTCCTCCCCTTCTCTTTTTTTAAAAACACTTCACATCTCATCCTGCAAATTAATTGCTCACTTCCTTACCTCTCTCTCCAGGTGAACAAACCTCACAGAATTTGCCAGTCTGACGTGCTGCAGTTAATTTAGATCAAAACTCCAGCAAAAAGTGGCTGAGGCCCCCGTGTGCTGTCCCTTATATACCTCCCTTCGCCCCTCCCCTTCCTGTTAACTGCCCATTGTTTTGTCCCTTAGCCCCTCCCCTTCCTTCCCCCTCCCATTCTGAGCACAGCCATTCTATGTAGAAGGGAAGGGGTGCACCAGGACAACCTGGTCTGCCCCTTAAAGGGCAAACTCCATTATCCCTTTTTCAGAGTGGTGATTAATATAATATAATGTAATATAATATAATGTAATGTAATATAATATAACATAAAGTTGTGGTTTTATAATCTTATTAGTAAATTAATTAAGTATGTGTTAATTTATCTCTGTGACACTGCGGTCCTAAACTACATGTTAAGTTATCTCTGTAACAGTGTGGTGATGAACTATGTGTTAAATGATCTCAAACATGGGTCAAAGTGTCTCTCTTTTTTGGTTCTAAATAGCAAGTTAAATGCTCTCTGTTAGAGTGTTATGCTTAACTGTGTGAAATTATCTTTGTTTCTGTGTGGGAATGTAACGTAATACAATATAATATAATGGTGTGGTGTTATTACATTAAAACTATTAAATTAATTTACTATGTGTTAATTTATCTCTGTGACAGTGTAGTGCTAAAATGTGTTACTTTATCTCTGTAAGTGTGGTCGTAATTTATGTGTTAAATTATGTCAAGCATAGTTTAAATTGTTGCCCTTGTAGTGTGTTTCTAAACAATGAGTTCAATGCCTTCTGTTACAGTATAGTGCTTAACTCTGGGAAATTATCCCTGTTATGGAGTGGTGTTAGTATAATATATCAAATTATATCATATAATATGATATATCATATCATATAATATAATATCATATGCTATAACATATGGCATGATATGATAATCTGTGATGTGATATGATATTTGATAAGATATGATATGATATGATATGATATGATATGATATGATATGATAAGATATTTTATATTATAATGTAATATAATATATTGGTGTGGTGCTATAATATCATAACTATTAAATTAATTAATTATGTGTTAATTTATCTCTGTGGCAGTGTTGTGCTAAACTATGTGTTAAAATATATGTGTGATACTGTGGTGGAGTGCTATGTTTTAAGCTATCTCTGTAACAGTTGCGGTGCTTAAATGTGTTACATTATCTCTCTGACAGTGTGGCATTAATTAGTGTGTTACATTTTCTCAAACTTGTGTTAAATTGTCTCTTTTGTAGCGTGGTTCTAAACAATGAGTTAAATGCTGTCTATTATAGAGTTCTGCTTACCTGTGCTACATTATCTCTGTTAAGGTGTGGTTATTCATAATAAATTTAGGTTACCCACTTTTGGATCCTCTCTTGGAGGGTAATGTCCATTTTTAAATGTAGTTCTCAAAAATGCACACAATACTCGAGGTGTGTCCAAATCAAGCAGTTGTACAATGGAAAGCTCACCTCTGCCTTTCAGGGGGTAATCTCCCATGGCGATGCATTTCAGCATCATAACGTAATATGATATGATATAATATAATATAATATAATATAATATAATATAATATAATATAATATAATATAACACAGCATAATTTAACATAACATGACATACCATAACAATATCAGATAATATAATATAGTGGTGTTAATATATTATAGCTATTAATCTATGTCAATTTATCTCTTTGACAGTGTGTTGAAAAACTATGTGTTAAATCATCTCAAACATGGTTTGAAGTGTCTCTGTTGTAGGGTGGTTCTAAATAATGTGTTACATGCTCTCTTTTACAGTGTTGTGCTTAACTGTGTGAAATTATACCTGTTGTGAAGTGGTGATGAATATAATATAATGTAATATAATATAATATGACATGACATGTGTTAAGATGTGATTTTATGTGATGTGATGTGATAAACATAGAAACATAGAAGCTGACTGCAGATAAGGACCGCAAGGCCCATCCAGTCTGCCCATTTCTTTTTCTACCTTATACTGTAAATGTGCCATCAGCCTTTGCTCTGTCAGTGGCCTATCTATTCATACTCATCTGTATTGCTCCCTTATGACTATCCCATGCCTGTTTGAATCACTGCACAGTATTCATAGCCACCACTTTCAGAGGTTCCATGCATCAACCACCCTTTCTGTGAATAAGAATTTCCTCATATTTCCCTTTAATTGGCCTCCCTCTAATCTCATGTTGTGTCCTCTTGTCCTGCTATTTTTTCTTATATTTAAACATGTTAGACTCTTTCACCTTGTTAATGCTCTTAAGGTGTTTAAGTGTCTCGATCATATCACCTCTCTCCCTCCTTTGCTCAAGGGTATACATATTGAGCTCTGTTAATCTGTCCTCATACTGTATGTCTTCTGATGCAGTCCCTGCCTCATTTTGGTTGCCCTTCTCTGCACTGCCTCAATTTTGTTACTGTCCTTGTTAAGGTGTGGCCTCCAGTACTGCACACAGTACTCCAGATGGGGACTTAACCAGTGTCTTGTAAAGTGGGATTATTATCTCTCTCTTAAGACTTGTGATACCCCTACTAATACACCCTAACATCCCCCTAGCCTTATCTACTGCTTTAGAAGTCTGCTTGGATAATTTCAGGTCATCGGTGATGATGATGCCCAAGTCTCTTTCTTCCTTTGTGACTGCCAGCAACTCCCCTCCCAGCCTATAGGTGGCTTCAGGGTTTCTCTTCCCTATGTGCATGATCTTATACTTCTTTGCAATAAATCCCAGTTGCCACTCTTTCTGACCATTTTGCTAGATTATCCAGATCTCTTCTCATTTTGCCCACCCCATCTGGATCATCTACTCTGCTGCAGATCTTGGTTTCACAGTGTGGTGCTGACCTATGCATTAAATTATCTCCAACATGGGTTAAATTGTCTCTGTTGTAGAAAGGTTCTAAAGAATGAGTTAAATGCATGCTGTTACAGTGTTGTGCATAACTGTCTGAAATTATCTGATTTACAAAGTGGAAATTGATATAATATAATATAAGGGTGTGGTGTCATAATATTATAACTATTAAATTAATTAACTATCTGTTACTGCATATCTGTGACAGTGTGTCGCTAATTAATGTGTTAAATTTTCTCAAACATGGGTTAAATTGTTTCTGTTGCAGTGTGGTTCTAAACTATAGGCTGGATATTCAAACTGTGCCATTCTGTGGTGCAAGCCCTTGCGCTGCACAAAATAGTTGCACTGGGGTGTGGCCAGGGTGATATTCAATGGAGTTTCACTATTGAGCAACTCCTTTGAATATCACCCCCCCAGCCACAGCCACTGTGCATGGCGCAATGGAACTTGTGCCACCGCAAGTGGTCAGAGTGGAGCATTCAAGATGCGGTAGCACAAGTCCCATTGCACCATGTGCAAATTTCCGATATTCAAAAGGTGACATGTTAATGGGGCCATAATTCATGCAAGGCACGGGGGGCCATTTGCATCTATTTATGGCACCATTTGCATGCCATTAGCATGCAGGTGCGCCGATCCCCGAGGACTTGTGCTTGGCACCCTGCCAGGCAGCAGCCATCGAGGACTGATGCCCCCTGCAGCCCGATCGCGGGCATAACTGTTGAAATCCACCCTTCCCCTGACTGGCCCGATCATGGGCATGTAGTAACCCCCTCTCCCCGACTGGCCCGATCACGGGCATAAGTGAAGTAACCTCCCCAACTGGCCCGATCATGGGCAAACCCATAGTAATCCCCCAGCCCCACTAGCCTGATTGCTTGCTGAAAAGAGTTCAACCCCCAAGAACATGGCCCTGGTGTTCCAGTGGATCAAGCCTGATTGCAGGCATTAGAGTCCACCACCCCCAAGGTACATGTACCCTGGTGATCTAGTGGCCCCCACCCACCCACCCATGGAGTCCCACCACCTGCTCCCTCGTCAGCCGATGGGTGGCAGCATCCCACCCACCTGCCACCCCACCGCCTGCCGACTGACTGCTCGGTAGGGCTTGCACGCCCATTGGTTCAGAGCAATGCAGCCCATACCATACAAGGCAGTCCAGATATGTGAATGAATTAATTAATCACCACTCAGTAACAGGGATAATTTCACACAGTTAAGCACAACACTGTAAAAGTGAGCATTTAATCATTGTTTACACCTGAATTATAAGAGATACAATTTTAGCCATGTTTGAGGTAATTTAACACATAGTTAAGTACCACACTATTGCAGACATATTTTTACACTACACCTTTATATTATATTATATTACATTGTATTGTAATGTATTATATTATGTTAAATTATTTTTATATTATATTAAATTATATTGTATTATTTTATGTTATATTATAGCACATTATATTACATCATATCATATAATATCATATCATATCATATCATAACATATTATATTACATTGCATTAATCACCACTCTGTAAGGGATATCTTCATACACCTAAGCAAAATATTGAAAGGGAGCTTTCAACTCATTGTTTAGAACCACTCTAAAAGATGATTTATATAATATAATATAATATGAAGCAATATAATATAAGATAATATGATATGACTGCATATGAAATAATATCACAAACATAATATAATATAATATAGTATAGTATACTATAATATAATATAATATAATATAATATAATATAATATAATATAATATAATATAATATAATATAACATAATATAATATGATGGTGTGGTATTATAATATTATATCTATTACAGTAATTAACTATGTGTTAATTTTTCTCTATTGACAGTGCATTGCTAAATTATGTGTTAAATCTTCTCAAACATGGGTTAAATTGTTTCTTATGTACTGTGGTTCTAAACAATCAGTTCAATGCTCTCTGTTACAGTGTGGTGCTTAACTGTGTGAAGTTATCCCTGTTATGGATTGGTGATTTATATAATATAATATAATATAATATAATATAATATAATATAATATAATATAATATAATATAATATAATGTTATGTAAGGTAATGCAATGCAATGCAATACAATACAATATAATATAATATATTAGCATGTGATATGTTGTAATTTGATGTGAAGTGATGTGATAAGATATGATATGATATGATATGATATGATATGATATGATATAATACAACATAATATAATATAATATAATATAATATAATATAATATAATATAATATAATATAATATAATGGTGTGGTGTCATCATATTATAACTTTTAAATTAATTATGTGTTAACCCTTAGGCTGTCGGAAGATTTAGAATGCATAGGTTTTTAGGACAAGCTATCTTCTTCGGCAGCAGCCCAAGGGTTAAATTATCTATGTATAAGTGTATTTCTTAAATTGTTACATTATCTCTCTGACAGTGTGGTGCTAGTTAATAGATTAAATTTTCTTAAGTTGGATTAAATTGTCTCTTTTATAGTGTGGTTCTAAACAATTAGCCAAGTGCTCTCTTTTACAATGTTATTCTTAACTGTGTGAAATCATCCATTACAGAGTGGTGAGTAATATATAATATAATATAATATAATATAATATAATATAATAAATATAATATAATGGTGTGGTGTTATAATACTCTAATTATTAAATTAAGTAACTACATTTTAATTTATCTCTGTGACAGTGTGGTACGAATTTATGTGTTAAATTATCTCAACCATGAGTTAAATTGTCTCTGTTGCAGTGTTGTTTAAATCAAAGAGTTCAATCCTCTCTGTTACAGTGTTGTGGTTAACTGCATGAAAATATCCCTGTTATGGAGTTGTGATTAATATACTATAATAAGAGATATGATATGATATGATATGATATGATATGATATGATATGATATGATATGATATGATATGATATGATATGATATGATATGATAAAAATGCAATGTAATATATTAAAATGCAATTGGAAATTATATCATATAATATAGTATAAAATAATATAATATAACATAATATTACCTAATGTTGTGGTGTTATAATATTATAAGTATTTAATTAACTATTTGATAATTTATCTGTGTCACAGTGTGGTGTTAAGCTAACTGTTAACATATCTTTGCAATAGTGTGGTGCTGAACTATGAGTTAAATTATCTCTGTAACAGCGTGGTGATTAATATAATATAATTATAATATAATATTATATAATATAACATATAATAATATACAATACTATATTATAATATAACACAATACAATATAATCTATTATGATAAGATATGAGATGAGATGATATCATAATATAATCTATTATGATATGACATGATATATATATATATATATATATATAAAATGTAATGTAATATAATATAATAAATATGATATGATGTGATGTAACATGAAATGACGTGATGTGACATGATGTGATGTGATGTCATATTATATAAAAATATATAACATATTATGATATGATTAGACTTAATATAATATAATGTGGTATGGTATGGTATGGTATAGTATAGTACATTACTATTCAATACAATATAATATAATATAATATAATATAATATAATATAATATAATAATATAATATAATGTAATATACTGGTGTGGTGTTACAATATTATAACTATTAATTAACTGTTTATTAATCTCTGTGACAGTGTGGGGCTAATTTATGTGTTAAATTATCACAAGCATTGGTTAAATTGTTTCTCTTGCAGTGTGGTTCAAAAGAATGAGTTCAACGCTCTTTTTAACAGTGTTCTGCTTAACTGTGTGAAATTTTCCCTGTTACAGAGTGGTGATTAATATAATATAATATAATATAACATAATATAATATAATATAATATAATATAATATAATATAATATAATATAATATAATATAAAGGTGTAGTGTAAAAATATGTCTGCGATAGTGTGGTATGTGTTAAATTACCTCAGACATGGCTAAAATTGTATCTCTTATAATTCAGGTGTAAACAATGATTAAATGCTCACTTTTCAGTGTTGTGCTTAACTGTGTGAAATTATCCCTGTTACTGAGTGGTGATTAATTCATTCATTCACATATCTGGACTGCCTTGTATGGTATGGGCTGCATTGCTCGGAACCAATGGGCGGCAGCCCTACTGAGCAGCCAGTCGGGCGGTGGTGGGTGGCAGGTGGGTGGGATGCTGTCGCCCGTCAGCTGACGGGTGGGAGCAGGGTGGTGGGACTCCATGGGTGGGTGGGGCCACTAGATCACTCAGGGCACATGTACCTTGGGGTGGACTCTAATGCCTGTGATCAGGCTTCACAGTCCACTGAACCACCAGGACATGTTCTTGGGAGGTTAAACTCTGTTCTGAAGCAATCGGGCTAGTGGGGGTGGGGGATTACTATGGGTTTGCCACGATCGGGCCAGTTGGGGAGGGGTTGCTTTCACTTATGCCCGTGATCGGCCAGTCGGGGAAGGGTGGATTTCAACAGTTATGCCCATGATCGGGCTGCAGAGGGCGTCGGTCCCCGATGGCTGCTGCCTGGCAGGGCGCCAGGCACAAGTCCTCGGGGATCGGCACACCTGCATGCTAATGGCATGCAAATGGGGCCATAAATAGATGCAAATGGCCCCCCATGCCTTGCAAGAATTATGGGCCCATTTGCAAGTCACTATTTGAATATCGGAAATTTGTGCATGGTTCAATGGGACTTGTGCCACCGCATCTTGAATGCTCCCCTCTGACCACTTGCGGTGGCGCAAGTTCCATTGCGCCATGCACAGTGGCTGTGGCTGGGGGGTGATATTCAAAGGATTTGCTCAATAGTGAAACTCCGTTGAATATCGCCCCGGCCACACCCCAGTGCAACTATTTTGTGCAGCGCAAGGTCTTGTGCCACAGAATGGCACAGTTTGAATATCCAGCCCATAGTTTACAACCACACTGCAACAGAAACAATTTAACCCATGTTTGAGAAAATTTAACACATTAATTAGTGCCACACTGTCACAGATATGCAGTAACAGATAGCTAATTAATTTAATAGTTATAATATTATAACACCACACCCTTATATTATATTATATTAATTTCCATTTTGTAAGTGAGATAATTTCAGACAATCGAACACATGATTGAGAAAATGTAACACATTTATCCACCACACAGTTCCAGAGATAATTTTATACATAGTTCAGCACCACACCCTCACAGAGATGTATTAACACATAGGTAATTTAATAGTTATAATATTATAATGCCACACCATATTATAATATATTATATTGTATTGTATTGTATTATATTATATTGTATTATATTACATTATATTATATTATATTAATCACCCCTCATTAACAGGATAATTTCACACAGTTTAGCACACTGAAACAGAGAGCTTTGAAATCTTTGTTTAGAAACACACTGCAACAGAGACAATTTTACCTATATTTGAGAAAATTTTACACATAAATGATTACCACACTGTCACAGGGCTACTGCAACACATTTAATCACCACACTGTCATAGAGATAAATTAACACATAGTTAAGTAAAATTACTTTTAAATTAAATTACTAAAATAGTTACAATATTACACCACACCATTGTATTATATATTATGTCATATCATGTCATATTATAATATACTGTACCATAATATATTATGTAATATTATATTATATTGTATTGTATTGTATTGTATTGTATTAGGCATCTTTCAGTGACAGGGATAATTTCACACAGTTAAGCACAACACTGTAACAGAGGACATTGAACTCACTGTTGTGAACCACACTGCAATGGAGACAATTTATATCATAATGATATCATATAATGGTATAATGGTGTGGTGTTATAATATTTTAACTATTAAATTAAATGTGTTAATTTATCCCTGTGACAGTGTGGTGGTTAAACGTGTTGCATTATCTCTGTGACAGTTGATGGCAGTTTTACAAGCGTGCGTTGTTCAGTGCAGGCTCTAACTGCCAATTCTTTTAACATATTCACCCAATACAATATAGTATAATATAATAATCTGGTGTTATAATATTATGAGTATTAAATTAATAACTATGTATTCAATCATGTCAAACATTGGTTAAATTGTCTCTGTTGTAGTGTGTTTCTAAACAATGAGACAAATGCTGTCTTTTACAGTGTTGTGCTTAATTGTGTGAAATTATACCTGTAACGGAGTATTGATTAATATAATATAATATAATATAATATAATATAATATAATATAATATAATATAATATAATATAATATAATATAATATAATATGATGTGATGTCATGCATGTCATGTGAGTGATATGATATGATAGCATATGATACGATATGATATGATATGATATGATATGATATGATATGATATTAAATAATATGATATATAATATAATGGTGTGTGTTATAATATCATAGAAATTAAATTAATTAACTTTGTGTTAATTTATCTCTGACAGTGTGCTGATTAAATGTGTTATATTACCTCTGTTACAGTGTTCTGCTTAACAGTGTGAACTTATCCCTGTAACGGAGTGGTGATTAATATAATAATATAATATAATGTAAGGACAATATGATACGATACGATATGCTGTGATATGATATGATATGATATGATATGATATGATATGATATGATATGATATGATATGAAATTACATAATATGATGTAATATAATATAATGGCGTGATGTTATAACATTATAACTATTAAATTAATTAACTATGTGTTAATGTATTTCTGTGACAGTATAGTTCTAAACTATGGCCCAGATATTCAAAAGGGTTGCGTCATGCGTAACAGGTATGCGCCAGAGCAAGTCCGAAAATGCGCCATTCTGTGATATTCAGTGGGAGGCAGATGCGCCCCCCCAAATCACAATGCACAAGACAGCAATGATAATGAATTCATGTGCAACTGAAGGGGGAGGAACCATGCATAAATGGCATAGTGCGATATTCAACATGTGCCATGCGCAATAGGGGAGCAAACGGAAGTTGCACAATAGCGGAAATTATCCAAAATAAAAAGGAACAAGAGAGAGGCACAAGAACGCTACAGGGAAGCCACATGTTGGTGAACTGCAGGCAGCAACACAGGCACAGAGAAACTGGGAGCAGTACAGGGCAGGAGCAGGACAGAGGACCTGGAACCACCAGGAACAGGGAAGGTGTGGGGAGCCTGTGCCACAGTGCAGAACAAAAGGGGTAAGTGCCACACAGCACTGAGGGCACAGATAGTGGGCAGTACAGCCACTACAGGGAGGTGTTCCCAGTGCAGGGGGAGTAGCAGCAAGGATGGGGGGACCAGAGAAACAGCTGCGGGGGGTAACACAAGCCAGCGTCATGGCCGGTGCCACCATCCAGATGGAGGCAGTTATGAGGGGGGTGAAAAAGCAGGCAGCAGGGGGGCATGGCCGTGGAATGGCCCATCGGTGGAATGCCCCCAACAGGCAGTACCAAGCCCGCACTAGCTTCGAGCTGTACACTGATACTGAGATTGTGAGCTGGTGCTGCCTCAACCGGGCAATCCTGAGGCAGCTCTGTGAGCTGTGAAGTGATGTGATGCAGGCACCCACATGACAGAGCCATGCTCTGTAAGTGGAGACCAAAGTGACAGCTGTCATGTGCCTGCTTGCCACGGTTACCTTCCAGAGACCAACAGGGGACATGACAGGCTTAACCCAGTGGGCCACATCACGCCTCCTCACCCACTTCCTCAGTGCACTGCTGCCACTTGCTGCAGAGTACATCCGTTTCCCCAGCACACCGGCGGAGCACACAGCAAACATACAGGAGTTCCACAGAGTAGCACGTATGCCTGGCGTGCTCAGGGCAATAGACTGCACTCATGTGGCCATCCACATACCACCTGGCCCCTGAAGGGGCCACGTACATGAATCAGAAGGGGTATGCAAGCATCAACTGCCAGGTGGTGTGCGATGCCACGGGGTGCATAATCAATGTCTGTGCCACGCACCCTGGGGGAGCACATGATGCCTTCATCTGGCACCAGTCCACACTGTGCCACAGGTTCAAGAGTGGGGACATCCCCACTGGCCACCTGGTGGGTGAGTATGCAAATCACGCAGAAAGACATGGAGCTTGGGAGGGGCATAGTCAGAAGTGACATGGGTATTGGCCTAGATGGCAAAGGCAGGGCAATGCTGATCACCAAACTAATGTCCACCCTCTACACACAGGAGACAGTGGATACCCACTCCATCGCTAGCTGCTCACACTGTACCGGTGGCCTGCGGCTGCATTGCAGCAACGCTACAAAGAGGCACATGTCACCACACGCAATGTCATCAAGTGGGTGTTCGGGATGCAGAAGGCATGTTTCTGTTGCCTGAACACGTCTGGCGGTGCCCTACAGCACAGCCCCTCAAAGGCCTGCAGGCTATTCTTGACCAGTTGCATCCTGCACAACATGGCCAATGACTGTGGGATAGCCATACATGTTGAAGAGGGGGACAGTAATGGGGACGATGAGTACACTGGTGAAGATGGTGATGGGCAGCTCTCCTTGGTCAAAGGGACCCCTACTGATCCAGAAGGCACAGCTGCACTGGGACACCATCACAGAGGAGCACTTCAACCATCCCAGGTAAGTCATGGGGCCATGTGCAACCACCAGTGGCAAGGGCACAGCCCACAAACGTGCATGGACAAAACCAGGGTGCATGTCATTAAGGGAATTGGCCAGCATGGAACCGCACATGCCATCTGGGATGGGCAAGGTCTAACACACACGCAGCGGTCACACACACACACACACGCACACATACACCTCACAAGACATGCACAAAGGGTGAGGAACACCGACCCCAACCACCAGCCCTAGCCACACACACGTCCACAGTACACCACGCCCAGTGCCTGTCATTGTGCATGTGTCAGACACTGGGCACCACTGCACAGTGGCAGACAATGCAATGCAGGCATCATCATGCACACGCCCCAGCAGACAGCAGCTGAGAGGGTGTGCAGATGGAATGCGTGTGTGCATGCAGGGCCGGGTACCCCACCCATGCATTGCACATTGAACAACACAATGCACACAGGGCAGCATCAGACAGCAGCCGTGGTGGGAGACAGGTCAGTCACGTGCCACAGTGCCACAGTCACCATGGATGCATGGGTCACCCGGCCGAGACCCACCAACAGTGACAGGCTGACCAATGGCCTCATGGGGTGGCAACGACAGTCCCCCAGGGGTTCCAATGCGTGAACGCGACTGTGCTCGCGCAGGGGTCTGCAGCACACTGAACATGCCTGTGCCAGGTGTGCTCGGGATGCCCACAGCTGAACCCGGTGTTGACAAGGAGGGTGTCACATGACGCTGGGAATGGGGATTTGACATTGCACTCCGCGGTGTCTGCAACACATGAGCAAATAACTGTGTGCCCATTGTGGCCATGACAGCTGTGATTGCCTGTGTCTGCCTGTCAATGGCAGCCATCACATTCTCCCATTTCTGGTCCATCCCTGCCAGGAGCAGAGCGGTGTCTCTGCTGCACCGCTCCTCTGCCTGGTGCAGAGCCGCACTGGGTGCATCCACCGCCATCACAAGCTGCACCTGCTGATCGACTGATCCTTGGAGTATGTGGGTGTGCTCTTCTAAGAGGTCATCTGCCTGATCGGCATGCTGTCCCTCACGGTGTTCGAGGTCCTGATGGGCAGCACCCCTTGAGGGTGGGTGCTGCACACCAGGGCCAGGCCTGGCATGTCCACAGGTGGTGCATTGACGCTGCCCCCTGACACTGTACCCCCATGGCCATTGGCTGACTGCTGACACTGCCCCTCCAGCTGCCACTCTCCAGAGCTCAAAGGTGCCCCCACAGTGGCCGCAACAGCCCCACTGTCCTGGACACACACCAGTGCTGCTCCACTGGTGCAGACAGGCACAGGCTGGGACGGTGATGTCATGCAGGCCTCCTCAGTGGCACCACCCACGGCCATGCCCGTGATGTCACCTGCTGTGTGGCCATCCTGTGGCCCCATATATATCACTGTTCATGAAGTGAGCTCCATCAGCATCAGTGATGGATCCGGCACCAGCCCAAGTCTCAGCATGCTGGCATTCATGGACTCTGGCACACTGGGACACGGGCAGGGCCTCCTCCGCACCTGCTCCACCAACATCAGTCCAGACATCCAGGTGGGCCCACTGTCATCCTGACCCTCGTATGCCTGTGGAGGTGGACAGGCCCTCCACTATGTCCATGGTACCACCCTCAGTGGACAAGCCCACCACCGCTGACCCATGTGGATGCTCAGGAGCTGTAAGGGAACACAGTAGCATTAATGTATCTGTCCTACCCTGTCCCTCCCCATTGACAGACCAGGATCTACCATGCAGTGATGGGCTACCACCCATCTGGAATCCACCACCTGGAACACCCTTGATGGCACAATGCCACATGCTGCCAGCAACCCACTCTTCTTGTGGGGTCAGGTGTTGCACGGCCAGCTGTTCCCCACTGGTCACAGACCGTGCTGCCCTGATGGCAGCCACCCTGTCCTTAATCCTCCACCTGTCCATGCCCATCTTCTTTTTGCACTCCTGCACGGACTGCTGGTGGCTGCCATGCAGGCTGACGGCATGCGCCACCTCTTCTCATGCAGCAGCATGGGACTGTGGTGTTCCCTGCCATCTGCTGGGCAGTGGCTCCTGGTTGAAGAAGGCCACAAACAGGGCATCTTTTTCCCCTTTGTAGTTAGGCCTCCTTCCTCCACGCCTCTGTTCCTCTTCCTCCACCTCACGATCACACATTATTCATCCTGTGAGAATGACAGGTGTTACTCTGTGACTGTGCAGTCCAATTCATGTCCCACACACCACAGTCCACACTCCTAAACAGCATGCAACTAACTCACCACAATAGACTGTAATAACTGACAATGGCCAGTGCAGGCCAATGTTGCATTTTATAGTGCAACGCATGCAAATGAAGTGAGGAACATTATAAATGGATGCAAATGCAGTATCTGCACCATTGAATGTTTGATTAGCTGATTTGCATATGCTGGCTGAATACCGCGCTGTTGAGCTTTGAGCACTTGTGTTGAACGTGCTCAGGCAAGGGCGCATTTCTGTGACATGCACAGTACATACTGAACGGTGCATGCCTGGGATGATGACGCAGATGCCTGCCACACTGCTGATGTGCTGTGCATGGGAGGTAATGCAGGGCAAGGCCACCATTGTGCCAGTGGTGCGACTGTGCTATTCACATGTATGGCGCTGTGGCACTGGGGTGCCGTAGGTGCACTGGGGCCACACTGTGGTGGGCTGCTACAGGAGGTGGCAGACAGGCACCCAATCGCCACACGCATTGAGTACCAATCACGCCGTGGCGGTTCTGCACGAGAGACCTTGACCCCAGCCGACCTTTGCCCCTAGGGTGCCATGTGTCCACATGGTGCACCAGTATTGCACTGTTCGGTGACAGCCCAATAGGGAATGGCAGCGCTGTACCATGCAGCATCTGCTCATGGCAGACCATGCTATTGAGCACCATTTTGACTCCAATCAGCTTTAGAGATGGCACGGAGGAGGGCTGGTGTTTGGAGCCAGGAGGAGCTGGTCAAGTTGGTGGCATAGTAGAGCCCCATGCTGGGGCACTTTAGGAGATGCACCCCTGGACATTGCCAGGAGTGCAGTATGGGAGGAGGTGGTGGCGCTGGAGGAGGCCACAGGAATCGGGCGCTGGCTGAGCAGTGTCACCACTATATGGGGACCTCCAGCACAGGGACCTGGACAGGCTTGCCCACTCATGGACATGTGCCAGGAGGGGCACGGGTGCCACGGCCAGGTAGGTGCCCCATCCATCCATACACTGTTAACGCCCATATGGGTATCACGGTTGCATGTGTCCGGACATGGGGGGGCCATCCGGGTGTTCCGTGGTGGTAGTATCAGGGTGGGGTTGATGGGGATGGCTGTGGGATTGCACACATGGGGGTGAGGGGACTTTGCTACCAGATTGTACTGATGTTCCTCTCTCCATGTTTGCATCTTAGGCCCAGAGGAGCGCCGGCAGGTGAGGGAGAGGAGGCACCGCCAAGAGGACCAGCAGGCCAGGAGGGATGCCAGACCACATTGTCGCAGGGACCAGCCTGATGATGGTGAGTGAATTATATCCATGATTACTTCTGCATGCTGTGTAACAGGGCGGGCACCGGCATGGCCATCTATTGACACCACTGCCATGCATGCAACTTGTTACAGTCAGCACTGTCCAGTGGCACTGCATGTCTGGGAGTGTGTCAATGGTGGTCCATGGCTATGCCACTGCCTTCAAGACTGCATAGCCATGTCACTGTATGGCCACGGTGGTGCTGTGCAGGACATGGGCAGTGGTGTGTGCAGTGGTCCACATGGCTGTGGGTGCCTGGGTAGGCAGGTCTTGTGGATGCAGTCACTGTGGGTGGTCACACACCATCACAGGGGCATGGCACATGGCTGTATGCCATGCACAATGAGTGGGCTGCAGGGGCTGGACAGTCACAGGTATTGACTCTGCTCCCTTGTCCTAGGTGGACAGTGACTGATGGCCATTGAAAGGGGCATGCAGGAGCTATTGCAGCTGGCAAGGGCATCCCTGGAGATCCTCCAGCGGATGGAGTGGCACGGTGTCAGGAGAGAGAGGACACAACGGCACCACAGGAGGAAGAGTGGGTGGATGACAGACCACCCATGCCCCCGAAACACTCTTACCCCTGAACCCACCCTCACAACCCTTCTTCCTCTCCTATATGTTCACCCCTGCCCCTTACCATCCCCATCTGGTATGTGGCCCTTCCCCATTGTAAATATTTGTAAATAGTTTTGTTTCTATCTTTTAATACTTTTGTTTTGTTATGACAACTGTGGTGGTCTATGATTTGCAGGGCTACAGGTGCTCAGCTGCAGTGGTGTGCATGGTGTCAAGGTGCAAGCAGGCGGTGTGTGTGTGTGCGAAGGAACTGTCCTATCGTGTGTGGGGGGATCAGTCACTGTCTGTGGTTTGTGTGCTGTTCTCTGTGCTCTGGATTCCTGTGTGCAGTGGTCCATGGTGCATGCACTGTGTCGATGGCACCCTGTCAGACCATCCAAGGCCTGTAGCTGCTGCCCTGCATGTCGTGACATGCACGGCCTGCTGGCATGTCAGTGATGGCTGTCCATGCTGGACAACCACTGTACCCGCACAATGCCAGGTTGCCTCCCGCCACCAGTATGGTGCACGCCTGCCTCTGGTGGCACTGTGGCCTCCGGCTGTTGCTGTCCCCTCCATGCTGTCTACTTGTCTCTGTTGTAGGGATTTGCTCCACTGTCTGTCACTTGTGCTCCAGCCACATGCTGGTGGGATACAGCTTCATGGTGCCAGTGCAGGGTGGCTGGTACACCTGTGCCATGTAGGGTGCTGGCCATGTGTACATGGCTGCTGTGGCCACATGCCAGTGGCTTGGTTGACCCACTACTGTGTCCCTGTGTTGGTGTGCCCTTGGGTATTGGTGGGTGTTTGTCCATGCACATAGTTGCATCCTGTATGGCGCATGCTTCCATGCAACACTGTGTGTGTCTGTGCTGGCTGTTGTGGCCAGTGCTGGGATGGGATGTGTCTTGTGCTGTACCACTGGTGGTGGTGTCCGGGGCATGCCCTGTCACATGTGGGGTACCTCGTGTGAAGACGCATGGTCGGCCTCTCAGCTGTACCTCAGGGGGATGAGCAGGGTGGCACTGTGTATGCAGTTGTTGCATCCCTGTCTGCTGCCACCCACTGCAGGGCACATGGTGGGGCTGCCTTACATGGCTCCATAGTGCACAGGGTTGCATTGTCACACCAGGGGTGGTGGCATGCATGGGGTGTCCTGCACTGTTGGGTGCTACTCCTGGGCAGGGTGTATATGGAATGTGGTGAAGGTGTGTTCTGCATTGGTGGATGGTATGGCATGAGGTAGTCGGCCCTCCTTGTGTGCCAGTCACAGCTTGCCAGGGTGTGCTGGGGCACCATGCCCTGGCTGTGGGTTGGTTGCTGGTATCCATGGACTGGTGGTTATCCCAGCTCTCCACCAGTTGTGCAGTAAATGGGGTGGGGCCTCTTCTGCTGTGTTATCCTCTGCCCATCTGTATCATGGATGGTGGGCCTCTGCATCCCGTCCCTGCACATCCCTGGTTGTGCTGTTGCACTGCTGCCCTACCCTCGGGCTTCCCTGGTTGTGCTATGGCACATCAGGATTGCTCCACTGAGCATCCCTGGTTATGCTATGGTGCATCTGAAATGCACAACTGCACATCCCTGGTTGTGCTTATGGCACAGTTGGCGGATATTCAGTTGTGTGCCACAGGCGATCTTGACCCGCGCAGTTTTTGAATATCACACTCTTAAGCATGGGCGCAGTGGACTTGTGTTGATCCTGCTGTTGCGCACTTTGGGCACAGTTTGAATATCTGGCCATAGTATTATAACACCACAAAATTATACTATAGTATTTTATATTATATTGTATTATATTATATAAATCACCACTCTAACAGGGATAATTTCACACAGTTTAGCACAACACTGTTAAGGAGAGCAATGAACTCATTGTTTTCAACCACACAGCAACACAGACAATTTTACCCATGTTTGGGATAATTTAACACATACATTGGCACCACTCTGTCACAGAGATAAATTAACACAGTTAATTAATTTAATACTTAACTTATAATATTATAACACCACACCATTATATTATATTATATTATATTATTTTATATTACATTATATTATACTATATGATACTATACTATATTATGCTATACTATACTACAATTATACTATTTTTTATATCATATCATATACTATATTGTAGTATATTACATTATATTATCTCATATTATATTATGTTATGTTATGTCATATAGTTTTATAGTATATTATATTATATCATATCACATCATATATCTTAATATATTATATTAATCACCACTCCGTAACAGGGACACTTTCACATAGTTAAACATAACATTGTAACATAGAGGATTGAACTCCTTGTTTAGAACCACACTACAAGAGTAAAATGTAACCTATACTTGAGATAATTTAACACATAGTTTTGCACCACACTGTCATAGACAAAAATAAAACAGTTAATTTAATAGTTGCAATATTACAACACCACACCATTATATTATATTATATTATGCTATCTTATATTATGTTATTTTATGTTATTATATTATATTATGTTATTATTACATTACATTAAATTACATTACTAGCTTGGCAGAAGGCACCAGGAGGAAGGACTACTGTGTGACTGGACTTCTTTGCTGGGTCTAAAGAGACTAGCTTGGCAGAAGACACCAGGAGGAAGGATTGCTGTGTGACTGGACTTCTCTGCTGGGACTAAAGAAGTATAACTCTTGTACTTGGACCTTTAATTTAGGGTAAAAACCAACAAACAAAACAAAAAATGTGTGTTTGTCTGAGTTAACTGAACTGAATGGTTATCTGAACAGTTATCTAGGTGTAAATCTCAGGTGATTGAAAGGATTTGATAGCTGTGAGGTTTAAATTACTTGTACACAGATCTAGTAAGTAGGAAGAGTGGCTTAGCTAGAAGGAAGCTAAATTTAAAGACTGCCTTAGAAAGATTCTGCTACTAGCTTGGCAGAAGACACCAGGAGGAAGGATTGCTGTGTGACTGGACTTCTCTACTGGGACTATATTTGACCTCCTTCCTTCCCCTCCACCCTCCCACCAAAAGCTAGTTCTACTTTTATAGGCACAGGATTTGACTGACAAAAGGAACTTCCTGTTTGGGAGTAGGAAGTGGGTGATCACAGAGCCACCAAAGACCCACCATCCTAGAAGGGCAAGAGTAGCTCTCCAGCCCCCTCTAGCAGCTGGAGGTCTGCCTCTGAGCAAGTAAGGGGTCTACTGAGAAATATAGGATATTCCTGTCTCAGAACAGGACAATCAGGAGCTTAAAGGGCACACAGGTATAAAATAAGGAGAGAGAAGTAAGAAAAACAGAGGAAAGAGTAGGGATTGCAACAGTTAAGGGGCCAGAAATAAGACATGATGGGAGTGGTGCAGTGCAGTGGCTGTGGAGCAGCAGTCTTCCAGGAGACATTCTGGAGGATGCGGTGTTGTACCATCTGCAGGCACCTCTGGGCTGAGGGAGGAGGTTGCTCATCTCCAGGCTGAGTTGGCCAGGATTTGTGGGACCTTCTCTTCCATCCAGGGACCACCAGTGCCACTGCTGTTGCCTCAGAGGTTGCCAAGAAAGAGGAGCAGTTGGACCTCAGTGGGCTCAGGGAGGGTGAGGGTGGTGGAACAGAGGTGCATCCCTTCAGTTGTACCTCTCCACAATTCCTATGCCATTCTGGAAAAGTGTGGTTCCTCTATGGAGGCACCCGCAGTGGAGATCAAGGAGGATGCTGGGAACCTCCACAAAGGAGACCCACAGGAGGGTGGCAGGGGACCCCACAGGGGAAGGAAACAACCCTGGTGGGGGACTCCATTGTTAGGAAGGTAGAACTGGGGGAGGAAGGGGAGAAGGAGGTAAGGTGCCTGCCTGGTGCCATGGCTTGGAGGGACAGGGAGTGAATCCTCAGGATTGCCAGAGCAGCTGCACAGGGGAGGGAGCTGGATGTCATTGTCCACCTAGGAACAAATGACCTGGCTAAGAAAGGGATTAGAGAAGTGCAGGAAGAGTTTGTGGAATTGGGGAGGGGCCTTAGACAAGTAGTATGCACGATAACCTTCTCGGAGGTGCTGCTCATCTATGGCGAGGATAGGTTAGGTGTTCCACACCATGGGATTCAATCAGTGGTTGAAAACTGTGTGGAGCCCAGGATTTGGCTTCATTGGGGACTGGGGTCCACCTGGAGTGATGCAAGCCTATACTGGCATGATGGGCTGCATCTGTCCAGGAGGGGAACCTGGATCCTAGGTGATAGGTTTAAATGCTTCATTGGCAAGCATTTAAACTAGCCAAGTGGGGAAGCACTGGAAAGAAGCAGGGAAATCCTAGCCCCCCCAAAAAGTCTCGGTAGTAAGTGCAGTAAACACCAACATAGAGATGTCAATAGGGAGAAGTGCAGGGGTAAATGGAGAAAGTGACAAACTCAATAAGAACAGGGATGGGTCAAAAATGGGTAAGGCCATCAAGAAATGGAGGGTAATGAGTACCAATGCTCATAGTCTGGGCAACAAGCTCCTGAGCTGGTGGCCTTGATGGAAGAGGGATGCCTGGATATCATAGCAGTCACAGAAACATGGTACATAGAGAACCATGACTGGGATGTTAACATACCAGGGTACATAACCTACAGGAGAGACAGGCAGGGAGAAGAGGGGAGGAGTAGATCTCATGTAAAGGAAGGGATAAAAGCAACTGAACAAAGAGTAAACAGGCAGGAGAGGAGGCACCTGGGTCACCTTGGAGACTGGAAAGGGCACCACAATCTGCACAGGGGATGTGTACAGACCCCCATGTCAGGGGGAGGGAATGGACAAGGATATGATAGAAGGCATTCTTAGGATGGCAGAGAAATGGAGATACTGTTGATGGGAGACCTGAATATGCCAGATGTTAACTGGAGCACATTTGCTGCAGCCACTTCCAAGAGCAGGGCCATTCTTGATGCCCTACAGGTGGCAGGCCTCAGACAGCTAGTTTTGGAACCCACTCATGAGGGAGCATTCTTAGACCTCATACTCTCAAATGGGAGCAGTGAGAGGATCTCAGATCTAGAAGTGGGTTGCCATCTGGGAACAAGTGACCATCAAACAGTGTGGTTCATGTTAAACTCAGCTACAGAGTCAAGCCATACAAAAGTGAGGGTACTGGACTTCAGGAGGGCTGACTTTGGCAAGATGGAAGAGTGCCTCAGAAAAGCACTAGCAAACAGGCTAGAAGGAGCTGTGGAGCAACAATGGGGAATCATCAAAACTGCCATCACAGAGGCAACAAGCCTTTGTGTGAAGCAAATAAACAAATCAAAATGAAAGAAAAAGCCACTATGGTTCTTAAAAGAGGTGGCTGTGAAAGTCAGGAAAAAAAGATAGCATTCCGGAAGTATAAGGAAACACAGAAGGAGCAGGACAGAGAGCTGTACCAGTTAAGGCAGAAGGAAGCAGGGAGGGAGGGAAGTCAGAATAGCAAAGGCCAAAACTGAGGAAAAGATAGCCAACAGGGTTAAGAAGGGGGATAAAACCTTTTATAGGTACATCAGCGAGCATAGAAAGACAAAGGGATTGATAGTGAGGCTGAACAGAATGAATGGTGGGTGGGCAGAGGGGGAAGTGAAGAAGAGGGATACTGAATGAATATTTATGCTCAGTATTCATAAAAGAGGAGGGGAAGTGCCTAATCCAATTAACAGAAGCACTCTTGATAGGGGGGTCGATCCCGGTCCTTTCACAGAAGAAAGGGTTCTGCAAGAACCCTAAAACTGAAGGTGGACAAAGCAATGGGGCCTGATGGAATTCACCCCAGAATTCTAAAAGAATTAAGGGGAGAACTAGTGAAACCACTGGCTACTCTTTTAATAAATCATGGGAGGATGTGTGGTACCTGAGGACTGGAGGAAGGCGGATGTGATTCCCTTCATAAAGTGGGACCAAGACAGAGGCAGGAAACTACAGACCTGTCAGTTTGACCTCTGTGGTAGGGAAAGTGATGGAGTCACTTCTAAAGGAAAGAATTGTTGAGTACCTAGAGGCCAGTGGGGCACAGGACCCAAGGCAGCATGGGTTCACAGCAGGAAGGTCATGTCAAACTAATCTAATAGATTTCTTTGACTGGGTGACCAAAGTAGTAGACCAGGGAGGGGCTGTGGACATGGCCTACCTAGACTTTAGCAAGGCATTTGACACAGTCCCACACAAAAGATTACTAGTCAAATTAACCAGCCTGGGAGTGGGTCCCATCATGGTAGCCTGGGTAAAACATTGGCTGGACAACAGGACACAGAAGGTGATAGCAAATGGAGTCCACTCTGAAGAAAGAGGGGGTTACTAGTGGGGTACCGCAGGGTTCAGTACTAGGTCCAGTCCTTTTTAATGTCTTCATACTGTAAGTGACATTGCAGAGGGACTGGAAGGAAAAGTATGCCTCTTTGCAGATGACACAAAGATCTGCAACAGGGTTGATACACAAGGAGGCATGGAAAGGATGAGAAGGAACTTGGCAAGGTGGGAGGAATGGTCAGAACTATGGCAGCTTGGATTCAATGCAAAGTGCAAAATAATGCACCTGGGAAACAAGAACTCAGGTGAAGAATACACAATGGGGGGGAGGTAGTAGTAACAACAACAAAAAAGGAAAGGGACCTGGGGGTAATCATATCAGATGACCTTAAGGTTAGCAAGCAATGTGAGAAGGCAGTAGGGAGGGAAGGGTGTATACTGGGATGCATAGGGAGAGGCATCACCAGCAGAAAACAGGAAGTTGTTATCCCTCTGTACAGACAATTGGTGAGACCCCATCTCTGCAAGGACATAGACAGGATAGAGGCAGTCCAGAGGAGGGCAACTAAAATGGTGCAGGGTCTGCAAGAGAAGCCGTACAAGGACAGACTAAAGGAGCTTAATATGTATACCCTTGAGGAAAGAAGGGGAGGACATGATAGAAGCTTTTAAGTACCTCAGTGGAATCAACAAAGTCCAAGAGGGTAGCATCTTTCAGAAAAAGAGATGTGCAAGAATAAGGGGACACAATTTAAAGATGGAGGCGGTTCAGGGGCAATGTGAGGAAGTATTATTTCACAGAGAGGGTAGTGGATGCATGGAACAGCCTTCCTGAGGAGGTTGTGGGGTCGAAAACTGTCGGAGAATTCAAAAATGCATGGGACAGACATAAGGCAATTCTTGTGGGGGGGTAGGAAGAAATAGGCTGTTGGTTAACTAGGATCTGCGGCCTATCCTGTAGGTAGGGAAATGAGGAGACTAGATGGTCCAAGCGGTCCTTATCTGCTGTCAAAGTCTATGTTTCTATGTTTCTATTACATTATAATATATTATATCATATTAAATTATATGATATTATGTCATATCCAATCATATTATAATATATTATATTATATTTTTTATATTATATCATATCACATCATATCAAATCATGTCATATCATATCGTACTATAATATAATATATTATGTAATGTTATGTTATGTTATATTATATTATATTATATCATTTTGTAGCATATTATAATATATTAGTCACAACTCCGTAATGGATAATTTCACACAGTTAATCACACCATTGTTACTTAGAACCTCACTATAAGAGATACAGATGAACAAATGTTTAACGTAATTTAACACATAGTTCAGCACTACACTATTGCTGAGATATTTTAACACATAGTTTAGCACCACACTGACAGAGATAAAGTAACACATAGTTTATTAATTTAATAGTTACAATATTATAACACCACAGCATTATATTATATTATTATATTATACTATATTATATTATACAATACTATTCTATTCTATACTATATTGTATCATATTATATGATAGCTTATCAAATCATACAGCACATCACGTCACATTTCATATCATAGCCTAGCATATCATATCATATCATATCATATCATAATAATCATCACTCCATAACAGGGACATTTTCACAGTTTAACACAACACTGTAACAGAGAGGACTGAACTCATTGTTTAGAAAAACACTACAAGAGGGACAATTTAATCTGTATTTGAGATGGTTTAAGACATAGTTTAGCACCACACTGTCACAGAGATAAATTTTCACATAGTGTGTTAGTTTAATAGTTATAATATTATCATACCACACTATGATATATTATATTATATTATATTATATTATATTATATTATATTATATTATATTATATTATATTATATTATATTTATCACCACACTGTAAAGGGATCATTTCAAATATTTAAGCCCAACATAGCAAGATAGATCATTTTACTCATTGTTTGGAACCATACTGCAACAAACACATTTTATCCCATGTTTTAGATAATTTATCACAATAAGTCATGCCACACTGTCCCAGAAATAATGTAACACATTTAAGCAATTAACACATAGTTAATTAATGTAATAATTATAATATTAGAACACCACACCATTATACTATAATATTTCATACCATTTCATATCATATCCTGCCATGTCTTCTCATATCTTGACATGATACAATATAATGGTGTGCTATTATAATATAACTATTAAATTAATTAACTGTGTAAATGTATCTCTGTGACAGAGTGGTGTTAAACTATTTGTTAAACTATATCAGCGATAGTGTGGTGATTAACTATGTGCTAAATTACCTTTGAAACAGTGTGATGATTAAATGCATTTCATTTTCACTGTGAGGGTGTGGTGCTAATCTATGTGTTAAGTTATCTCAAACAAGGGTTAAATTGTCTCTCTTGTTGTGGCTCTAAACAATGAGTTAAATTCTCTCTATTTCAATGTTGTGCTTAGGTGAGTGAAGTTATCCTTTACAGAGTGGTGAGTAAAATAATATAATGTAATATAATATAATATAATATAATATAATATAATATAATATAATATAATATAATATAATATAATATAATACAATACAATACAATACAATACAATATAATATAATATAATATAATATAATATAATATAATGTAATGGTTTGGTGTTGTAATTCTATAATTATTAAATTAATTATCTATATGTTAATTTGTCACTGTGATTGTGTGGTGCTAATTTATGTGTTAAAGTATCTCAAACATGTGTAAAATTGCCTCTATTGAAGTGTGGTTTAAAACAATGAGTTCAATGCTTTCTTTTAATATGTTCTGTTTAACAGTGTGAAATTATCCCTGTTACAGATGGGTGATTAATATAATATAACATAACATAACATAACATAATATAATACAGTATAGTATAGTATAATATAATATAATATAATATATATGATATTATATGACATGATGTGATGTGATAATATGATATGAAGTCATATGATATAATATAATGGTTTGGGGTTATAATATTATAATTATTAAATTAATTAACTATGTGTTAAATTATCTGTATATCAATGTATTGTTTAAATGTGTTACATTGTCTGTGTCACATTGTGGCACTGTTAAAGTGTTAAATGTTCTCAAACAAGGGTGAAATTCTCTCTGTTGCAGTATGGTTCCAAACAATGAGTTAAATGCTCTCTCTTACAGTGTTGTGCTTAACTGTGTGAAATTACCTCTGTTACAATGTGGTTATTAAAATAATATAACATAATATAGTATTATGATATAGTAATATATAATATAATATAGTAACATGATATAGTATCATATAATATAACATAACATAATATAATATGATCTAAAGTAATGTTATGTAATATAATATAGTGGTGTGGTGTTATAATATTATAAGTATTACATCAATAAACTATGTGTTAAAACATCTCTGTGATAGTGTGGTGCTGAACTATGTGTTAAATCATCTTAAACATGGGTTAATAATATAACATATATATATATTATATTATATTATATTATATTATATTATATTATATTATGTGTGCAAATGCCAGAGCCTTAGCAACAAGATGGAAGATCTGAGGCTGTCATGGCACAGTCAGACCTGGACATTGTGGCCATCACTGAAACCTGGTGTAATGATAACCATGACTGGAGATGGCCATACCTGGCTGCAACATATTCAGAAGAGACAGAGCAGGCAGGAAGGGGAGAAGGAGTGGCACTGTATGTGAAAAATGACATAAGGGCCACAGAGATCCAGGAAGAACAAAATGGGGAGAGATACTGTGGGTAAGCTGGAAAGGAAAATGGGACAGCCATCAGCACAGGTGTGGTCTATAGACCACCAGCCCAGGAGGAAGAAACAGATAGGAGTTGATGCTAGCCATCCAAAGGATGGCAGACAAGGGTGAGGTAGTACTGGTTGGAGACTTCAATATTCCAGACGTGGACTGGAGCATCCCAGCAGCAGCATCAACTAGGAGCAGATTTATCCTGGACTCTTCAGGGTGCCTTCCTCAAGCAACTGGTCATGGAACCAACTCAGCAGAAGGCAATACTGGACCTTGTGCTCACAAACAGGGACAGTGTGATGGGGTAACAGTGGGGGAGCAACCTGGGTAACAGTGACCACCAGTCATTGTGGTTTGAAATCACAGAAAGAGCAGAACCAAACCACACAAAAACACGTATCCTGGATTTTAGGGGGGCAGACTTTGGGAAAATGGGGAGATACTTAAAAGAGGCATTAAGGGGAATGGGACAGGAATCAGGGGTTGAGGAACAGTGGGCAGTATTTAAAATGGGGATTACAAGAACAACAGAATTATGCATTAAGCAGGTTAGCAAGAGGAAAAGGAAGAGGAGACCATTATGGTTTTCCAAAGAGGTATCAAAGAAAGTGAAAGCCAAAAAGATTGCATTCAGGCAATACAAAGAGACACAGGCAGAAGGGGATAGGGAGAAGTACCAGGAGAAGCAAAGGTAAGCAGGAGGTCAGTAAGGGAAGCCAAAGCTCAGACAGAAGAACACATTGCAAAATCAGTGGGTAGAGGGACAAACCTTTACAGGTACATAAGGAAAAAGAAAGACAAAGGGAGGGATAGTGAGACTGAAGGGGGAGGATGGGAGCCACGTGGAGGGTGACAACAGTAAAGCTGACATATTGAACAGGTATTTCTGCTCAGTCTTTACTGAGGAAGAGGGGGTAATGGGTCTGAAGGGAGTACAAGGGGTGAGAATGGTACAGAAATGGACACAAGTCCCTTTACACGAGAAAGGGTCCTGAAGGAACTGGAAGTAATAAGAGTTGATAAAACAATGGGGCCAGACAGGGTGCACCCCAGGGTCCTTAAAGAACTAAGAGAGGTGGTGGCTGAACCTCTGGCCATCCTGTTTAGCTGATCACTGGAAACAGGGAGGTACCCAAAGACTGAGGACAGCAGATGTAGTCCCCTATACAAAAGTGGGAACAAAGAGGAAGCAGGGAACTACAGACCAGTCAGCCTCACCTCGGTAGTGGGGAAGATCATGGAAGCACTACTGAATGAGAGATTGGTGGAACATCTGGCTGTCAATGGACTACAAGACCCAAGGCAGCATGGTTTCACCAGGGGAGGTCGGTCAGACCAACCTCATTGAATTTTTTGACTGGGTGACTAGGAGGTGGATCAGGGAGGGCAGGACATGGCCTATCTGGACTTCAGCAAGGCCTTTGACACTGTGCCACATAGAAGACTATTACACAAACTGGGGAATATGGGTGTGGGCAGGACAGCAGTAGTGTGGTGGGTAGGTAACTGGCTGGGTGGCAGGACACAGAATGTGGTGGTAAATGGCTGTCACTCCACAGAGGGAGAGTGACCAGTGGGGTACCACAGGGATCAGTGCTGGGACCAGTCCTATTCAACATTTTCATCAGTGACATTGCGGAGGATCTAGAAGGCAGAATTTCACTCTTCGCTGATGACACAAAGCTCTGTAACAGAGTAGACACACCAGAGGGTGTAGACAGAATGAGAGGCAACCTACAGAAACTTGAAGAATGGTCAAGGGTTTGGCAGTTGAAATTCAATGCAAAGAAGTGCAAGATAATGCATATGGGGCACAAAAACCCTGGCACAATATATCAGTTGGGGGGTGAGGATATAGCATGCACCAAGCAGGAAAGGGATCTTGGGGTTGTCATCTCTGATGACCTCAAGGTAGGGAAACAGTGTGACAAGGCAGCAGGTAAAGCAAATAGGATGCTGGGATGTATAGGCAGGGGCATCACCAGCAGGAAAAGGGAGGTCATAATTCCGCTATACAAGACACTAGTGAGGCCCCACCTGGAGTACAGTGTACAGTTCTGGAGACCATACCTACGTAAGGGTAGAGAAGGTTCAGAGGAGGGCAACAAAGATGGTGCATGGATTGCATCACAAGTCCTATAAAGACAGGTTGAAGGAACTGAACATGTACTCCCTGGAGGAGAGGAGGGAGAGAGGGGATATGATAGAGACATACAAGTATCTTACAGGGAGAAACAGGGTGCAGGAAAACACTATTTTTAAGCAAAAAGATGTTCCAGGACTAGAGGGCATGGGATGAAGTTGAAGGGAGGACGATTCAGAGGAATCATGAGAAAGAATTTCTTCACAGAATGGTGGTGGACAAGTGGAACACCCTGCCAGAGGAAGTGGTGGGGGCTGAAACAATCACGGGATTTAAGAATGCATGGGATAGACGTAAGGAATTCTAGAGGTCAGGGCAGGCAACAGACTTCTAGGAAAACAAATTGAACTTACAAGCTCAAATGGGCAGACTGGGTGGGCCATAGGCCCTTATCTGCCAACACTGTCTATGTATCTATGTATCTATGTATCTGTAACATAATAAAATACAATACAATATAACATAATATAACACAATATAATATAGTATGATATGATATGTTAGATATATGATATCATATGATAATATTATATTAATGCCATGATGTAAAACTATTACATTAATTAACTATGTGTCAATTTATCTCTGTGACAGTGTGTTGCTAAAGTATGTGTAAAAATATATATGTGATGCTGTGGTGTTGAACTATGTGTTTCATCATCTCTGCTAAAGTGTGGCACTAATTAATGTGTTAAATTTTCCCAAACTTGGGTTAAATTGACCTTTGCAATGTGGTAGTAAACAATGAGTGAAATGCTGTCTGCTACAGTGTTATGCTTACATCTGTGAAATTATCTCTGTTATGGTGTGAGTGATCAAAATAATATACTATAATATAATATATTACAATATAATATAATATAACATAATATAACATAATATAATGTATAGTTATGTATTATATTGTAATATAAAATAATACAATATAATATAATGTAAAGTAAAATAATATAATACAATAATATGTGTTAATATGATATGATATAATATGATACGATAAGATGTGATAAGATATAATATGATATGATATGATATGATCAATATAATTTTGTGGTATTATAATATAACTATTCAAATACTTAACTGTGTTACTTTATCTCTGTGACAGAGTGTTGTTAAACTATGTGTTAAAATATCTCTGCAATAGTGTCAATCAATCAATCAATCAAGTCTTTATTTAACCAGGCGTTCATCGTGAGCAGAAGCTCATTTGCAAGATGGACCTGGGTGGAGCATGAACAATTGTATATACAGGTCAACACAGGTATTTACAAGGCAATACGGATAATACTATTTACAGAAAGGAAGAAAAAGAAGTTCATATGTACATAGAATTATACAGATATTGTACAGATTACACAGTATTTACATACATAGAAGTGTCTATAGGAAGATAAAGCAGGTTATCTAAGGTTGCAGGAGGAAGTAACGGAAGAAAAATAAAATAAAATATACACCAGGTAGAGGAAGGAGGAAGAGAGGGAGGAAGTAGGGGAGAAAGGCTAGGAGGGCACGGTGCACAGAAAGGAGTTGGTAAAGCTGGATGTAGAGAAGGTGGATGGAGAAAAGGAGTATGTGTGAGCCCCAGGATTGAATTCTATAAAGTACGGGGCATGGTAGGATGTCACAACCCAGGGTAGTGAGCTCCTATCCGAGGTTGGGAAAGGAAGAATAAGGGGATGGATGGGCCTAGTGTTGATAAGACAGGGGGATAAGAGAGAGAACAATTAGGCTGGTGAGGAGCACCAGTGTGTTGTGGTCCTGCAGTATGTGTAGCATTATCTCTGCGACAGTGTAGTGCTAAGCTGCATGTTAAATTATCTCAAACAAGGTTAAATTTCCTCTCTTGTAGTGTGGTTTTAAACAATGAGTAACATGAATTGTATTACAATGTTTTGCTTAACTCTGTGAAGTTATCCATTATGGGGTGGAGATTAATATAATATAATATAATATAATATAATATAATATAATATAATATAATATAATATAATATAATATAATATAATATAATATAATATAATATAATATAATGTGGTATGATATGAAATGATATGATACGATATGATATGATATGATATGATATATTACTACACAATACAATACAAAGTAATATACTATAATGTAATGTAATATATTATAAATAATATACTATGATATGATATTATGACATCACATCATCTGATATCATACTCATATCTTATCATAAGATACATACCATATGATATTATATTATATTATATTATATTATATTATATTATATTATATTATATTATTTGATATTAATCACCACTCCATAACAGGGATAATTTCACACAGTTAAGCCCAGCACTGTAATTGACAGCATTGTTCTCAGTGTATTGAACCACACTGCAAGAGAGACAATTTAACCCATGTTTGAGATAATATAACATATAATTTAGTACACACTGTCAAAGAGATAAATTAACACGTAGTTAATTAATTTAATACTCATAATATATTATTTATATTGTATTGTATTGTATTATAATATATTATATTATGTTATTTTAATCTCCACTGCATTACTGGGATAATTTCACAGTTTAGAACTACACTGTAACAGAGATAATGTAAAACATTTAATCGCCACACTGTTAGAGAGATAATTTAACACAAAGTTCAGTACAACACTATCATAATCAGAAAGTTTAACACCACACTGTCACTGAGACAAATATACACACAGTTAAATAATTTAATAGTTATAATATTGTAATACCTCACCATTATAGTATATCTTATCATATCATACTATTTCATATCATATCTCATATCATGTCACATGACTTGACATCACATCATTTCATAGTATACTATGTTATGTTATATTAGATTATGTTATATTATGTTATATTAATCATCACTTCAACAGGTTTAATTTGAGACAGTTAAGCACAAGACAGTAACAAAGAGCATTTCACTCAATGTTTAGGAATACAGTACAACAGAGGCAGTTTAACCCATGTTTGAGATGCTTGAAGACATTGTTTAGCACCACACTGTCACAGTGATAGGTTTACACAGTTAATTTATTTAATAGTGATAATATTATAACACCAAAATACTTTTTTATATTACATTATATTATATTATGTTATATATTATATTATATTATATTATATTATATTATATTATATTATATTATATTATATTACATTATAATACATTACATTACAATATTTTATATATTACATTAGATTGCACTTTATTACATTATGTTATATTATATTATATTATATTATATTATATTATATTATATTATATTATATTATATTAATCACCACTCCATAGCAGGGATAATTTCACACAGTTAAGCACAACACTGTAACAGAGAGCTTTGAACTCATTGTTATGATGCATATTGCAGCAAAAACAGTTTAAACCATGTAACGTGATAATGATAATGTAACGTAAATTAGCATCACACTGTCAGAGAGACAAATTAACACATAGTTGTATAATTAAATAGTTATAATATTGTTACACCACAAAATTATATTATGTTAGTTATCTTTTGCTATATTATTTTGTATGTTAATATATTAAGCAAAACACTGAAACTGAAAGCATTTTAGTCATTGTTTAGAACCAGACTGTAAAAGAGACAATTTATCCCATGTTTGTGACAATGTAACACATAAAGTAGCACCACACTATCACTGTGGTAATGTAACACATTTAAGAATCACACTGTCACAGAGATAATTTCCCACACACTTTAGGACCACACTGTAAAGGAGACAATTTAAGACAGTTTATCATCGCACTCACAGTGATAATTTAACACACAGTTTAGCAACTCTACTTGCCTGAGATAAGTTAACACAAAGTTAATTACTTTAATAATTGTAATATTATAAAACCAAACCATTATATTTTATGTAATATTATGTTATCTTAATCACCATAAGGTAACAGAGATAAGTTTACACAGTTCATCACAAGAGTGAAACAGAGAGCATTTAACTCATTGATGAGAACCACACTGGAACAGAGACCATTTAACCCATGTTTGAGATAATTTAATACAGAAATTAGCACCACAGTGTCACAGAGATAATATACCACATTTAAGCACCACACTGTTACAGTGATAATATAACACATACTTTAGAACCACACAGTGATAGAGATAATTTAAACCAAAGTTCAGCACCACAGTATCGAAGAGGTAATTTAACAAACTGTTTATCACCACACTGCCTTAGAAATAAAGTTACCAAAGATGTCACATAGATAATATAACACACAGATCAGCACCACAATGTTACAGAGATAAATTAACATGTAATTTAATAGTGATAATATTATAAAACCACACCATTATATTATATTATATTATATTATATTATATCATATCATATCATATCATCTCATCTCATCTCACCTCATCTCATACCATAACATAACATACCAAATTAAATTATGTTTTATTATATTAATCACCACACTGTAAGAGAGATAATTTAACACATGTTTGAGAACATTTAACAGCTTATCTAATGCCACACTGTCACAGAGATAATGTAACATTTTAAGCACTTCAATGATACAGAGATAGTTTAACACATAGTTAATTAATTTAATAGTTATACTATAACACCACACCATTATATTATATTATATTATATTATATTATATTATATTATATTAATCACCACTCCACAACAGATTATTTTACACAGTTAAGCACAACACTGTAAAAGACAGCATTGAACTCATTGTTTTGAAACACACTGCAACAGACAATTTAGCCTATGTTTGAGATAATTTAACACATAAATTAGCACCACACTGTCAGAGATAATGTATCACATTTAAGAACCACACTAACACAGGGATGTTTTAACACATAGTTCAGCATCACACTTTTGCAGAGATAGTTTAACAAAGTGTTCACCACACTAAGAGATAAAGTAACCCATAGATGTCAAAGAGATAAACATACAGTTTAGCACCGCTATGTCACAGAGATATTTTACACACAGCAGCACACTGTAAAAGAAACAAGACATTTTAGCATTGCACGCTCACAGTGATAATTTAACATATAATTTAGCATTACAGTGTGGTAGAGATAATGTAAAACAGTTTAGCACTACAGTTTCACAGAGACAATTTAACATATAGTTTAGCACCACACTGTAAAAGACAATTTAAGATAGTTTTTATCACACTCTCACAGTGATAATTTAACACAGTTTTGCAGCACAGTTTGAAATAAATTAAAACATAGTTAATTAATTTAATAGTTATAATATTATAACACCATTCCATTATATGTTATGTTATGTTATGTTATGTTATGTTATGTTATGTTATGTTATGTTATGTTATGTTATGTTATGTAATTTTATGATATATTATGGTATTTTATATTATATTAATCACCACAGTGTAACAGAGATAATTTCACACAGCTAAGCACATCACTGAAAAGAGCATTTATCTCATTGTTTAGAACCACACTGCAACAGAGATAATTTATTTCATGTTTTAGATAGTTTAACTCATGAATTAGCACTGCACTGTAATAGAGATAATCTAACACAGTTTAGGACCACACTGTAAAAGAGACAATTTAAGACAGTTTATCATCGAACTCTCACTGTGATAATTTAACACATAGTTTAGTAACACACCTTGACAGAGATAAGTTAACACATAGTTAATTAGTTCAATATTTATAATATTATAACACTAAACCTTAGGTTATGTTATGATGTATTAATCATCACACCACAGCAGAGATATTTTCAACACCGCTTAGCACCTCCATGTCACAGAGATATTTTCACACACTGTTTAGCACCACACAGTAAAAGGAAGAATGAAGGTAGTTAGCATCATACCTCACAGTTATAATTTAATAAATTGCTTAGATGCAAAAGGGGAATGATGGGTGTAGAGACAGGGACCAGCAAGGGGTTAAAAAAAGGAAGGTGTTAAGAGGGCGCACGCCAGAAGGCCTAAGGGGCTGATGAAGAGACAGAAAAGGGGAGGGCCTGGGTAGTGTTGGGTTTTCTGCAACGGGCATGGCAGGGAGCAGCCAGAGGACCTAGCAACCTAACAAGCAGGATGGAGGCCTTTACTGGTGGCCCTGTTGGTTTATGTGGGCATGTGGTGTGAGGGACAGAGGGAAGGTGCATATATACAATAACCCTGTTTTCTTCCTGTAGTTGTCTTCACAGAGCAAGAAAAAGAAGGACATGGCACCAAAGAAGAGCAGACCATCAAAGGAAGAGACTTTCAGGGCTATCATTGAACTGGCAGAAAAGGCCAACAGAATGTGGGAACTGGTGGAGGGGGAGGAACCAGGGACACCCAGGGAGAAGAGAAAAGCAGGCCCAGGAAAAGGTGGTGGGGGAAACAACCAGTCGAAGGGCCACGTAGTCCCACTAGGGTACCACTGGTGGTAGTGGGGCCTGCCAAGGCAGTTGATCCAGTACCCCTGTAGCCTATGGAACCAGTGATGCCAGTACCCCCAATCAAGGTGGGATCTCCCTGGCTGAACCTGGACACGATTCCCAGAACATGGTGTTCCCTCCACAAACCCTAGTAGCTCACCCTCCCTCAACTGCAGGGAGAAACACGGGACCCTAGGAAGATTCCAGGCAGCACAGCCCGGACAAGGTTACAGGAAACACATCCAGCATAGTGGGTGACAGTATAAAAGAATCTATAGGGCAAATTGTGGCAGCACTGGGGATAGGAGGTCTAGGGCAGATGGAATCAGCTCTGGCAGAGATTAGGACAGAGAAAGAGGTGCCAGAAAAGAATGAAAGGGGAGTGGAGAGAGAAGAGAAAGCTACAAGGGAGATAGGTGCACCTGGGATGAGGATAGGTGAGCATGTGCCACTGGCCACAAAGGAAAAGATATGGAAAGAGGAATATATGGATATATTCGCTTTGGTGAGCCCCGAGGTGGCAGCCAAGTACGAGGAAGCTGAGGTCATAGGTAAGAGTGAGATGGCAGTGGCTATAGTGCTTTCAGGGAAAAAAGAGGATGACAAGTTCACAAAAGGGAAGACTTGGGATATGTGGTTCCTAGGCTTTGGCACTTTCTCAGCCATCATCCTGGAAAAAAGGCCGGAGCTAGGCATCCCGCTCATCACTTATTCTTTGATAATACGGAGAGTAAAAGCAAAGGACGGTGTGGGGTATTATACTATGATGAATTTTTCGGCAGATAATGGCAACATTTGGGGACGTGAGAAGGGACACCAAGCAAATAGATATGTGGATGGATTACGTAACAGATCAGTCCACACCTGAAGGTGAGTGGGGTAAAAAGGGGTTCACGCCCCAGAGATGCTGCTGGGCTTACAACAGGGTCTTTTGCTCATGGCCTCCAATGTCGTTTCAGGCATGCTTGTTCCAAATGCGGGAGGGCACCCAGCAAACAAATGTAGAATGACATGGGCCCTAGGGCACAAGGGCATGGGGTCAAGGGTGAGGTCAACAGTTTTTTTGAGATGGACCAGGGTTTAAAGCAAAACATGGAACAGGGAGGGTGAGGTAGGGGAACACAACAGAGTGGGTCAGAGCCACTGAGAGAAGAAAGGTTGGGCAAAACGGGAAGGACTGGCCGGGAGGAGTGGCGGGGGCATGACAGGTAACAGTTTGGGATGGCCAGGACCTCATCAACTGAAGGTATGGACAGTTTGCCTAGACAGATATCTAGACATGAGCATGCAGGATTCATATAAGGGGTTTTAACAAAGGGTTTTCACTGCAGTGTAGGGGGCCCAGGCAAGCGAGGGAGGAAAGCAACCTGGGGTTAGTAAAAGGAAAGGAAGAGATGCTAAGACAGAAGACAGAGAAAGAAAAGGCAGCAGGTAGGGTAGAGGGCCCATTTAATGCCCCACATTGCTGAACATGCAGATTTCACCATTGGGTTTGGTACCCAAGAAACAAGAGGGGTAGTACAGGGTGATCCACCACCTGTCCTATCCAGAAGGGGAGTCAGTGAATGATTTCATCAGTGAGGAGCATAGTAAGGTGACATATGCGACACTAGAGGATGCAGTCTGGATAATCCAGGCCACAGAGGATGCATGGATCACAAAAGGACATTGAGTCCGGTTTCAGACTGCTTCCGTTAGGAGAGAAGACTGGGATCTATTGGGCTTTAAAATGGGGGACAGTATTATTTGACAAAGCAATGCCAATGGGCTGTTCCATAGCATGTGCTACATTTGAGGTGTTTCAGCACCTGCTTGCAGTGGATATTCCAGGAAAAACTGGTTATAAGATGGTCATCCATTATCTGGATGATTTTCTTTTATTGGTAGGGAAAAAGAGATCACAAAGGATGCTGGTAAGTTTTAGAAATTGTGCCAAGAGCTAGGGTCCCACTGGCACCAAAAACAGAGGGCCCAGAAGGATTATGAAGTTTCTGGGGATTGAGATAGATGCCCCAATGAAGTATTTAGACTACCGACAAAAAGTAAGTAAACTGAAGGAGCTAATCCAAGTACACACCAGCAGGAGATGGGTACAACTGAAGCTGGTGCAGCATTTACTAGGGCACTTGAACTTTGCATGCAGGGCCATCAGACCAGGAAGGGCATTCACAGAGAGGTTAGCCAGGGCTACAGCAGGGGTCACCAGACCACATCACTGGGTGGACCTGACGCAAGGGGTTAGGGAGAATTTTAAAATCTGGGAAGAATTCCTTAAGGAATACAATGGGTGCACTTTCTGGCAAGAGGAGTGGCTATACAACACAGTCCTCGACCTCTACACAGATGCCGCTGGGGGGCTAGGAATGGGGGGTTACCTGAGGGGTAGACGGTTCACAGAACCCTGGCCTGCCAGTTGGGCAAGGGATGGGAAAGTGAGATCATGCCCATATGGGTGTGTACCTTGGTCTGGGGGGAGGAATTACGGGATCAGAAAGTGACATTTTGGTGTGACAACAGAGCAGTGGTGGATGTTCTGAACAACAGGGAGCCAGGTCAAACACAGTCATGCAGGTATTACGACTATTAGTTTTAAGGGCTTTGCAGCTGAACATGTCATTCAGAGCACAACACATAGAAGGGTACACAATCCCTGGCTGACAGCCTTCCAGTCTGCAGCTGGACCGCTGTGAGGCTGGCACTGGCAGTGGAAGGACAAAACACCCATACCAATGAACATCTGGGACGTTGGCAAGAAGGAGCAGAACTGTTGTTTCATTAGCTCATGGGCCCTCAGACTCTGAGGGCCTATGATGGGCCTGGTGAGTGTTTCAAACATTCAGGGCAGATGGAGGTAAGTAGGCCACTCACTGAGGAACAGTTGGGAATGTTCACCGTGGAGCAGTGGCAGAAAGGCACAGCCCACACCACAATGGGAGTTTATTTGGCAGGGATTAGCATTATCTGCAGTCTAAAAGGCTGGAAGGACCTGAAAAAATCATTACTTATCAGAAGAATGATGCAGGGATGGAGCAGGTTGAAACAGGGCCTAGCGGATAATAGAATACCTATAGGGGAGCAGTGGCTAATAAAGCTGAAGGACATGCTCCTGGCAATATGCAGATCAAAGGCCGAGGCCCAGCTATTTCACACAATTTATGTGGTTATGTTCACAGGGCCAAGAGAGGAGCAAAGTGGTAGGCCATGGGAGAGAAGACAAGGAAGGAGGTTAGAAAGGGAAGATATAAGCTGGGGCTGACAGAGATATGGATCAAGATTAGAGGTCAAAATGGATCAAAAGGGCAAGGTTGCATAGTGACACTGAAAGGGCAAGCAGAGGGTGCAAAATATGCCCAGTAGAGGCTCTGTGGGCTTTTGCCGAGAGCATGGGAACAGGACTGGGAAATTATTTGTACATGGTGATGGAAGAAGGGTCACTGGATACAAAGTCACAGCATTACTCAAAAGGGCATGCAATTCATGGGGAAGACCGGTTAATTATACATCCCATTCCTTAGGATTGAGCTGCCTCACAATGGGCAGAGGGAGAGATGGTGAATGGGATATTGAAAAGGGACGCTGGTGATCGCCAGTTATAAGAGATATATTAGAGCAGTGAAGTAAAAAGAAAATATAAAAAAAACTTGAAGGTGGTGCTCCGGTGTGAACTGCAGAGTTGGGGAGAGGGCAAGAACTGTTTATGGCTGGGAGGACAAAACGGGGGAGAATATGGAGATGACACTAAGAACATGTGTAAAATAATGAATTTTGCTTGAATCCCATAGGTAGAGGGAGGATCACGGAAGTCTGGATCTGCGCCATTCCTATATTTATTGGGCTGGGACAGACAGTGGAGCACATTCCCTGCAACAGACACAAGTGCCAGCGTGGAGGGGACAACAACAGCGGAGGCCACAGTGCCACGGAGGCAGACATGCACCATACTGGTGATGGGAGGCAACCTGGCATTGTGCCAGGTACAGTGGTTGTCCAGCATGGACAGCTAGCACTGACATGCCAGCAGACCATGCATATCATAGACATGTAAGGTGTCAGCTGCACAGGCCTGGATGGTCTGACAGGGTGCCATGGACACAGTGCATGCACTGTGGACCACTGCACACAGGCATCCAGTGCACAGAAAACAACACACAAACCACAGACAGTGACTGATCCCCCCGGCCACACCATAGGCGGTTCCCTTCTGGACACACACACATGCCCATGCTTGCACCACACTTGACGCCATGCACACCACTGCAGCTGAGCACCTGTAGCCCACTGCAAATGATAGACCACCACAGTTGTCATAACAAAACAAATGTATTAAAAAGAGGTAAAAAACAAAACTATTTACAAATATTTACAATGGGGGAAGGGCCACATACCAGGTGGGGGTGGGTAAGTGGCAGGGGTGAACATATAGGAGAGGGAAGAAGGGGTGTGAGGGTGGGTCCAGGGTGGTAAGGTGTTTCTGGGGGGCATGGAGGGCCTATCGTCCACCCTGCTCTTCACACCTGTGGTGCCGATGTGTCCTCCGCCTCCTGACCCCATGCCACTCCATCCACTGGAGGATCTCCAGGGATGCCCTTGCCAGCTGTAATAGCTCCTGCATGCTCCTTTCAATGGCCATCAGTCGCTGTCCACCTAGGACAAGGGAGCAGAGTCAATACCTGTGACTGTCCAGCCCCCTGCAGCCCACCCATTGTGCATGACATACAGCAGTGTGCCATGCCCCTGTGATGGTGTGTGACCACCCACAGTGACCGCGTCCACAAGACCTGCCTACCCAGGCACCCACAGCCATGTGGACCACTGCACACACCCATCACCCATGTCCCACACAGCACCACCGTGGCCGTACTGTGACATGGCTATGTGGTGCGAAGGCAGTGGCACAGTCAAGGACCACCATTGATACACTCCCAGACATGCAGTGCCACTGGACAGTGCTGACTGTAACAAGTTGTGTGCATAGCAGTGGTGTCAATGGATGGTGGCCATGCCCTGCTGCCCACCCTGTTACAGCAGGCAATAGTAATCATGGATGTAAAGCACTCACCATCATCAGGCTGGTCCCTGCCCTCTGTGGTCCAGAATCCTCCAGGCCTACTGGTCCTCTTGGTGGCACCTCCTCTGCCTCACCTGCTGGCATTCTTCTGGGCCTAAGGTGCAAACATGGAGAGGGAACATCAGTACAATCTGGTAGCAAGTCCCCCACCCATGTGTGTGTAATCCCACAGCCATACCCATCAACCCCCCAACCTGATACCACCACCACGGCCAACACTGGATGGTCCCCTATGTGCCAGACACATGCAACCATGATACCCGTATGGACTTTAACAGTGTACGGAGGGGGCACCTACCTGGCCATGGCACCATGACCCTCCTGGCACATTCCTGCAGGTGGGCAAGCCTGTCCGGGTCTCTGCACTGGAGGTCCCCATATCAGTGGTGACACTGCTCAGCTGTGCACCCAATTCCTGTGGCCTCCTCCAGCACCACGGCCACCTCCTCCCATACTGCACTCCTGGCCCTGTCCAGGGGTGCATCTCCATAAAGTGCCCCAGCATGGGGCTCTACTATGGCCACCAAATTGGCCAGCTCCACCTGGCTCCAAACAGCAGCCCTCCTCCGTGCCATCTCTAAAGCTGGTTGGAGTCAAAATGGTGCTTGGTAACACAGTCTGCCATGTGCAGATGCTGCTCTGTACAGCGCTGCCATTCCCTATCGCGCTATCACCGAAGACCGCAATAGTGGTACACCCATGTCGGACGCATGGCACCTAGGGGGCAAAGGTCAGGCACAGGGTCAAGGGTCTCTCGTGCATGGACCGCGACAGCGTGATTGGTACTCAATGTGAGTAGTGCAATTGGGTGCCTGTGTGCCACCTCCTGTAGTGGCCTAGTGCACTGTGACCCCAGTGCACCTATGGCACTCCAATGCCACAGGGCCATATATGTGAACAGTGCAGTAGTGCCACTGGCACAAAGGTGGCCATGTCCTGCATTGCCTCCCACACACAGCACATCAGCAGCATGGCAGGCATCTGCATCAGTGTGTACTGTGCATGTCACAGAAATGCGCCCTTGCCTGAGCACGTTCAACACAATTGCACAAAGCGCAACAGCGCGATATTCAGCTGGCATATGCAAATCAGCTAATCAACCATTCAATTTCGCAGATACTACATTTGCATCCATTTATAATTGTGCCTTGCCTCATTTGCATGCGTTGTGCTATAAAAATGTGACATTGGGCTGCACTGGCCATAGTCGGTTATTGCAGTCTATTGTGGTGAGTTGCAGGCTGTTTGGGAGTGTGGACTGTTTTCTGTGGGACATACATGGGACTGCACAGTCACAGGTAACACCTGTCATTCTCACAGGATGAATAATGAGCGATCATGAGGTGGAGGAAGAGGAACAGAGATGTGGGAGGAAGAAGAGGCCTAACTTCACAAAGGCAGAAACAGATGCCCTGTTTGTGGCCTATCTTGACCAGGAGCTACTGCTTAGCAGGATGGCGGGGAACTCCACAGGCCCATGCTGCTGCATGGGAAGAGGTGGCATGTGCTGTCAACCTGCATGGCAGCCACCAGCGGTCTGTGCAGGAGTGCAAAAAGAAGATGGCCATGGATAGGTGGAGGATTAAGGACAAGGTGGCTGCCATCAGAGCAGCACAGTCTGTGACTGGTGGGGGACAGCTGGCCGTGCAACGCCTTCCCCACAAAAAGAGTGGGTTGCTGGCAGCATGCAGGGTTGTGCCATCAAGGGTGTTCCAGGTGGTGGATTCCAGATGGGTGGAAGCCCGTTACTGCATGGTAGATCCTGGTCTGTCAATTGGGGGTACAGAGTAGGGCAGATACATTAATGCTTCTGTGTTCCCTTATAGCTCCTGAGCATCCGTATGGGTCGGCAGTGGTGGACTTGTCCACTGAGGGCAGTACCATGGACATAGTGGAGGGCCTGTCCACCTCCACAGGCATACAAGGGTCAGGGTGACAGTGGGCCCACCTGGGTGTCTGGACTGATGTTGGTTGAGCAGGTGCAGCGGAGGTCCTGCCCATGTCCCAGAGTGCCAGAGTCCATGGATGCCAGCATGCTGAGACTCAGGCTGGTGCCAGATCTGTCACTGATGATGATGGAGCTCACTTCATGGACAGTGATACGTGTGGGCCACAGGATGGCCACACAGCAGGTGACATCACGGGCATGGCCGTGGGTGGTGCTGCTGAGGAGGCCTGCGTGACATCACAGTCCCAGCCTGTGCCTGTCTGCACCAGTGGAGCAGCACTGGTGTGTGTCCAGGACAGTGGGGCTGTTGCAGCCACTGTGGTGGCACCATTGAGCCTTGGAGAGCAGCAGCCGGAGGGGCAGTGTCAGCAATCGGCCAATGGCCATGGGGGTACAATGTCAGGGGGTGGCGTCAGTGGACCACCTGTGGACATGCCCAGGCCTGGCCCTGGTGTGCAGCACCCACTCTCAAGGGGTGCTGCCCATCAGGGCCACGAACACCGTGAGGGACAGCATGCCGATCAGGCAGATGACCTCTTAGAAGAGCACACCCACATACTCAAGAATCAGTCGATCAGCAGGTGTGGCTTGTGACTGCAGTGGATGCACAGTGCGGCTCTGTACCAGGCAGAGGGCGGCCAGCAGAGACACCGCTCTGCTCCTGGCAGGATGGACCAGATGCGGGAGGATGTGACGGCTACCATTGACAGGCAGACACAGGCAATCACAGCTGTCATGGCCACAATGGGCATACAGTTATTTGCCCATGCATCGCTGACACGTGCAGTGGAATGTCCACCCCTGTTCCTGGCTCATGAGACACCCTCCTTGTCGACACCAGGTTCAGCTGTGGGGTTCCCGAGCATGCCTGGCACAGACATGTTCAGTGTGTGCTCAGACCCCTGCATGAGCCGCGGTTGCGTTCATGCAGCGGAACCCCTGGGGGACCGTCAGTGCCATCCCATGAGGCCATTGGTCAGCCTGTCACTGCTGGCGGGTCTCGGCGGGGCCACCCACACATCTGTGGTGGCCGTGGCACTGTGGCACATGACTGACCTGTCTCCCACCACGGCTACTGTCTGATGCTGCCCTGTGTGCATTGTGTTGTTCAATGTGCAATGTAAGGGTGGGGTACCCGACCCTGCATGCACACACATATTCCATCTGCACACCCTCCCGGCTGCTGTCCACTGTGGTGTGTGCATGATGATGCCTGTGTTGTGCTGTCTGCCACTGTGCAAAGGTCTGACACACACACAATAACAGGCACTGGGCATGATGGACTGTGGATGTGTGTGTGGCTAGGGCTGGCGGTTGGGGTTGGTGTTCCTCCTACCCTTTGTCCATGTCTTGTGAGGTGTGCATGCATGTGTGTGTGCGACTGCGTGCTGTGTTAGACCTTGCCCATCCCTGATGGCGTGTGCGGTTCCATGCTCGGCCAATTCCCTTAACGACATGCACCTCTGGGGTGTGTCCATGTGTGTTTGTGGGTTGTGCCCTTGCCACTGGTGGTTGCACATGGCCCCATGACTTACCTGGGTTGGTTGAAGTGCTCCTCTGTGATAGTGTCCGGTGCAGCTGTGCCATCTGGATCAGTCGGGGTCCATTCGACCAAGGGGGCTGCCTATCACCATCTTCACCAGTACTCATCATCCCCATCGCTGTCCTTCTTTGACCTGTCACGGCTATCCCACAGTCATTGGCCATGTTGTGCAGGATGCAACAGGCCAGGAATAATCTGCAGGCCTTTGATGTGCTGTACTGTAGGGCACCGCCAGACGTGTCCAGGCAACGGAAACGTGCCTTCAGCATCCCGAACACCCACTTGATGACATTGCGTGTGGTGGCATGTGCCTCATTGTAGCGTTGCTGCGATGCAGTTGTGGGCCACCACTATGGTGTGAGCAGCCAGGGATGGAGTGGGTATCCACTGTCACCTGTGTGTAGAGGGTGGACATTAATTAGTTTGGCAATCAGCGTCACCCTGCCTTGGCCATCTAGGCCAATACCCATGTCACCTCTGACTATGCCCTCCCAAACTCCATGACTTTCTCGTGATTTGCATACTCACCCACTAGGTAGCAAGTGGTGATGTCCACACTCTCAAACCTGTGGCACAATGTGAACTGGTGCCAGATAAAGGCATCATGTGCTCTCCCAGGGTGCATGGCACAGACATTGATTATCGCCCCCAGCATCACACCACCTGGCAGTTGATGCTTGCATACCCCTTCTGATTCATGTATGTGGCTCCTTTGGGGTCAGGTGGCATGCAGATGGCCACATGAGTTCAGTCTATTGCCCTGAGCATGCCAGGCATACGTGCTACTCTGTGGAACTCCTGTATGTTTTCTGTGCACTCTGCCAGTGTGCTGGGGAAATGGATGTACTCCACAGCATGTGGCAGCAGTGCACTGAGGAATTGGGTGAGGAGGCATGATGCGGCTGACTGGGTTATGCCTGTCATGTCCCCTGTTGGTCTCTGGAAGGTACCCATGTCAAAGCAGGCACATGAAAGCTGTCACTTTGGTCTCCACTGATAGAGCATGGCTCCGTCGTGTGGGTGCCTTCATCACATCACTGCACAGCTCACAGAGCCACCTCAGGATCACCCGGTTCTGGTGGCACCAGCCCACGATCTCAGTATCAGTGAACAACTCAAAGCTGGTGCGGGCTTGGTACTGCCTGTTGGGGGCATTCCACCAACGGGCCATTCCATGGCCATGCCCCCCTGCTGCCTGCTTTCTCACCCCCCTCATAACTGCCTCCATCTGGATGGTGGCACTGGCCATGACCCTGGCTTGTGTTACCCCCCCGGCAGCTGTTTCTCTGGTTCCCCCTCATCCTTGCTGCTGCTACTCCCCCTGCACTGGGGACACCTCCCTGTAGTGGCTGTACTGCCCACTATCTGTGCCCTCAGTGCTGTGTGGCACTTACCCCTTTTGTCCTGCACTGTGGCACAGGCTCCCCTCACCTTCCCTGTTCCTGGTGGTTCCAGGTCCTCTGTCCTGCTCCTGCCCTGTACTGCTCCCAGTTTCTCTGTGCCTGTGTGGCTGCCTGCAGTTCACCAACATGTAGCTTCCTGTAGTGTTCTTGTGCCTCTCTCTTGTTCCTTTTATTTTGGATCATTTCCACTATCAGGAACTCCGCTTGCTCCCCTATTGCGCATGGCACATGTTGTTGGATATCGCAGTGTGCCATTTATGCATGGTTCCTCCCCCATCAGTTGCGCATGCATTCATTATCATTGTACTCTTGCACATTGTGATTTGGGGGGGCGCATCTGCCTCCTGCTGAATATCACAGAATGGCCCATTTTTAGACTTGTGCTGGCACATCCCTGTTGCGCATGATGCAACCCTTTTGAATATCTGGGCCATAGTTTAGAACTACACTGTCACAGAAATACATTAACACATAGTTAATTAATTTAATAGTTATAATATTATAACTCCATGACATTATATCATATCATATCATATCATATCATATCATATCATATCATATCATATCACAGCATATCGTATCGTATCATATTGTCCTTACATTATATTATATTATTATATTAATCACCACTCCATTACAGGGATAAGTTCACACTGTTAAGCAAATACTGTAACAAGTAATATAACACATTTAATCAGCACACTGTCACAGAGATAAATGAACACATAGTTAATTAATTTAATTTCTATGATATAATATGATAACACCACACCATTATATTATATAATATCATATTATTTAATATCATATCATATATCATATCATATCATATCATATCATATCGTATCATATGCTATCGTATCATATCAATCACATGACATGCATGACATCACATCATATTATATTATATTATATTATAGTATATTATATTATATTATATTATATTATAATATATTATATTAATCAATACTCCGTTACAGGTATAATTTCACACAATTAAGCACAACACTGTAAAAGACAGCATTTGTCTCATTGTTTAGAAACACTCTACAACAGAAACAATTTAACCCATGTTTGACATGATTGAATACAGTTATTAATTTAATACTAATAATATTATAACACCAGATTATTATATTATATTATATTGTATTGGAGTGAATATGTTAAAAATTGGGAAAGTTACAAGCCTGCACTGAGCAATGCACGCTTGTAAAACTGCCATCAACTGTCACAGAGATAATGTAACACGTTTAACCACCACACTGTCACAGGGATAAATTAACACATTTAATTTAATAGTTAAAATATTATAACACCACACCATTATACCATTATATGATATCATATAATCATATAATGAAATGGTAATGATGCAATATTTAACTATTAAATGAAATGTGTTAATTATCCTTGTGATAGTGTGGTGCTAAATATGTTACATTATGCTAAACTATGTTAAATTATTCTGCCACACTGCAGTGCTGAACTATGTGTTAAATTATCACTGTGAGTTATATTATATTATATTATATTATATTATATTATATTATATTATATTATATTATATTATATTATATTATATTATATTATATTATATTATATTATATTATATTATATTATATTATATTATATTATATTAATCACCACTCTGTAAGGATACCTTTCTCACAATTAAGAAAAACATTGCAACAGAGCATTTGCTCATTGTTTGGAACCACACTACAAGAGATACAATTTCACCCTTATTTGAGATAAATTAATGCATAGATTAGCACCACACTGTCAAAGAGACAATGTAACACATTCTGTTAGTGCTGCACTGTTACAGAAATAATTTAACACATAGTTTAGCAACACACTCTCAGACTTAATTTAAAACACATTTTAGAACCACACTGTAAAAGAAACAATTTAAGAGCATTCATAACCACACTCTCACAGTGATAATTTAACACATTTAAGCACCACACTGTTACAAAGATAATTTTACACATCGATCAGCACCACACTATCACAGATATATTTTAAAACACAGTTTTGCACCATATTGTCAAAGAGATAAACTCATAATTAATTTAATAGTTATACTGTTATAATAAAATAACCACACCATTATATTATACTAGACTATATTATGTTAAGTTATGTTATATTATATTGCTATATTATGTTATTTGATAATATATTAATCACCACACTGTAATAGAGATAATTTCACCCAGTTAAGCACAACACTGAAACAGAGACAATGTAACTCATTGTTAAGAACCACACTGCAACAGAAACAATTTAAGCCATGTCTGAAATAATTTTACACATAAATTAGCATCACACTGTTACAGAGATAATTGAACACATGCGTTAGAACCAAACTTTGATAGAGATAATTTAAACCACAGTTCAGCACCAATCTATCACAAAGGTAATTTAACAAATTATCACCACACTGTCTATGAGATAAAGTAACCCATAGATATCACAGACATAATTTTACACATAGTTTAGCATCTTCATTTCACAGAGACATTTGTACACACAGTTTAGCAACACACTGTAAAAGAAACAATTAGCATCGCACACTCACAGTGATAATTTAACACATAGTTCAGCACTCCAGTGTGGCAGAGATAATTTAACACAGTTTAGCACCACACTGTAAAGAGACACTTTGAGACAGTTTATCATTGCTCTCTCACAATAATTTATCACACAGTTTAACACATTATCGCTGAGATATTTTAACTTAGAAAAATTAACAAATTATGACCACACTGTCACAGGATAACATGACACATAATTAAGTAATTTAATAGTTTTAATATTATAATACCACAGGATTATATTATACTATGTTATGTAACATTATATTTATCATCATAACACAGATAATTTCACATATTTAAGCACAACACTGAAAAGAGGCAATTTATCTCATTGTTTAGAACCAACACTGCAACAAAAAAATGGAACCCATGTTTAAAATTATTTTATGCATAAATTAGCACCACACTATCACAGAGAAAATGTAATGCATTTTTTTAGTTCTGTACTATCAAGAGATAATTAAACCTATAGTTTAGCACAACACTTTCAGAGTTAATTTAACACACAGTTTATCACCACACTGTAAAAGAGACAATTCAAGACAGTTTATCATCACATTCTCACAGTCATAATCTAACACACAGTTTAGCACCACACTTTGACTGAGATAAGTTAACACATAGTTAATTAATGTAATAGTTATAATGTTATAACACTAAACCATCACGTTCTTGTATGGTTATATTGATAACCACACCATAACAGAGATAATTTCACATAGGTAAGCACAACACTGTACCAGAGAGCATTTAACTCATTGTTCAGAACCTGTTAAAAAGAGCATTGAACTCATTATTTTGAACCACACTGCAACAGAAACAATTTAACCAATGATTGTGATAATTTAACACATAAATTAGCCCCACCTTTCACAGAGATAAACAAACAGTTAATTAATTTAATAGTTATAATATTATAACACCACACAAGTATATTATATTATATTGTATTGTATTGTACTATACTATACTATACTATACTATACTATACTATACTATACTATACTATACTATACTATACTATACTATACTATACTATACTATGTCTTATCATCATAATATATTAAATTATATTTTTATATCATATCACATCACATCATGTCGTGTTAAATCACACCATATCATATTTATTATATTGTATTGCATTACATTATATATATCATGTCATATCATAACAGATTATATTATATTATATCATATCATCTCATATCATATATCATAATAGATTATATTGTATTGTGTTGTATTAAATTATATTCTATTATATTATTATATATATATTATACTATATTATTTTATAGTATATTATATAATATTATATTAATCACCACTCTGTTACAGGGATAATTTCACACAGTTAAATGCAACACTGTAACAGAGGTAATATAAACATTTAATCCCCATGCTGTTGCAGAAATAATTTAACTCATAGTTCAGCAGCACACTATTGCAAAGATATGTTAACAGTTAGTTTAACACCACACTGTGACAGAGATAAATTATCACATAGTTAATTAATTTAAAACTTATAATATTATAACTCCACAACATTATATTATATTATATTATATTATATTATATTATATTATATTATATTATATTATATTATATTATATTATATTATATTATATTATTATAACATTATAAGTACTCACAACACCATAACAGATAATTTCACACAGTTAATTAAGCACAACATTGTAACAGCAAGCATTTAATTCTTTGTTTAAAACTACGCTACAAAAAGACAATTTAACCATTGTTTGGGAATGTTTAACACATTTGTTAGTGCCATATAGTCAGAGATAATGTAACATATTTAAGCACTTCACTATTACAAAGATAATTTAACACACAGTTCAGCACCACATTTTCACAGAGATACATTAACACATAGATAATTAATGTAATAGTTATAATATTATAACACCACATGATTATATTTTATTATATTACATCATATCATCTAATCTCATCTCATCTCATATCATATCATATCATATCATATCATATCATATCATATATCATATCATATCATATCACATCAGATCACATCATAGCATATATCATATTATTTTATATTACATTAAACAGCACTTCGTAACAGGTAGAGTTTCACACAGTTAAGTACAACACTGCAATAGAGAGCATTTTACTCACTGTTTAGAAAGACACAGCAAGACAGAGAATTTAACTGAAGTTTAAGATGATGGAATATATAGTTTAGCATCACACTGTCAGAGAGATAAATTAACACATAGCTAATTAGTTTAATAGTTATAATATTATAACACAAGATTATACTATATTTTTATTATATTATATTAATCACCTCACTGTAACAGAGATAATGTCACAATGTAATACAATTTACCCATGTTTGAGACAATTTAACACGAGATTTGCTCACACTATGACAGAGACAAATAAACACATAGATAATGAATTAAATTGTTATAATATTATAACACTACTCCTTTATTTTATAATATATTATATTATATTATAAATTACAATTATTAAACTAATTAACAATGTGGTAATTTATCTCTATCACAATCTGGTGTTAAAATAACATTTAAAATATCTCTGTGATAGAGTGGTGCTTAACTATGTGTTGCATTATCTCTTTGACAGTGTGGTGCTAATCTATGTTTTAAATTATCTCAAACATGGGTTAAATTGTACCTGTTGCAGTGTAGTTCCCAACAATGAGTTCAATGCTCTCTGTTACAGTGCTGTGCTTAAATAGTGAAATTATCCCTGTTACTGGCGGTGCATAATATTATATTATATTATATTATATTATATTATATTATATTATATTATATTATATTATATTATATTATATTATATTATATTATATTATATTATATTATATTGTATAATACAAATATAATACAATACAATAAATATAATATAGTATATTATGAAATGATATGGTATGCTATGATATGATATAATATATAATATAAGGGTGTGGTGTTATAATATTATAACTATTAAATTAATTAACTGTGTTAATTTTTCTCTGTGACAGGGTGGTAATAATTTATGTGTAAAGTTATCAAAACATAGGTAAAAGTGTTTCTGTTGCAGTGTGTTTCTAAACAATAAGTTCAAAGCTGATTACTATAATATAATATAATATAATATAATATAATATAATATAATATAATATAATATAATATAATATAATGTAATGTAATGTATTGTAAAATAATATAATATAATGGTGTGGTATAATATTATGACTATTAAAATACTTACAATTCACTAGAATACAAAAGTAATGTAATGTAATATAATACAATACAATACAAAGTAATGTAATATAGTATAACAAAATACAATACAATACCATATATTATGATATGATATGATATAATATAAAATAATATAATATAACACAAAACAATACAATACAGTATGATATAATATAATACAGTGGTGTGGTGTAATACTATTATAACTATTATATTAAATAACCATGTATTTATCTCTGTGATTGTGTGGCGCTAAACTATGTATTCAATAATTTCAAACATGGATTAAATTGTCTCTGTTGCAGGGTCATTCAAATCTATGAGTTCAATGCTGTCTGTTACAGTGCTGTGATTAATTGTGTGAAATTATCCCTGTTACGCAGTGGTGATATAATGTATAACATAATGTAATATAATATACTAGAATATGATATGATATAGTATTATATTATATATATAATGATATGATAAGATGTGATGTGATATGATATGATTTAATATAATTTAATCGTGTGGTGTTATAACATTAGAACTATAAAATTAATTAATGACGTGTTAATGTATCTCTGTGATAGTGTGGTGCTGAACTGTGTGTTAAGTTATCTCTGTAACAGTGAGGTGCTTAAATGTGTTACATTATCTCTGTGACACTGTAGCACTATCTAATGTGTTAAATTTGCTCAAACATTGGTTAAATTATATTTCTTGCAGTGTAGTTCTAAACAATGAGTTAAATGCTCTCTGTTACAATCTTGTGCTTAACTGTGTGAAATTGTCAGTTATGGAGTGGTGCTTACTATAATGTAATAATACAATATAATACAATATAGTATAATATAAGATAATGTAATGTAATATAATATAATGTAATATAATACAATCTTATGTAATGTAATGTAATATAACATAATACAAAATAATACCAGATATTATGATATAATATAACATGACATAATATAATGTATTGTAATGTAATGTGAAGTGATATGATATGATACACTACGATACAAAATACATAATATAATAAACTATATTATAATATAACATGATATGATATAATTTCGTGGTGTTGTGTAATAATATTATAACTATTAAATTAATTAACCTAGTGTTCATTTATCTATGGACTGTGTGGTGCTAAACTATGTATTCAATCATCTAAAACATGAATGAAATTGTCTCTGTTGCAGTCATGTTCATAACAATCAGTTCAATGCCCTCTGTTTCAGTGTTCTGTTTAACTGGTGAAATTATCCCTGCTACAGTGAATTAATATCATATAATATATAATATAATATAATATAATATAATATAATATAATATAATATAATATAATATAATATAATATAATATAATATAATATAACATAATATAATATAATACGATACAATACAATATAATATATCATAATATGGCATTATAATATTATAACTATTTAATTACCTATGTGTTAATACATCTCTGTGAGGGTGTGGTGCTGAACTATCTATAAAATTATCTCTGTAACAGTGTGGTGGATAAATGTGTTACATTTTCTCAATCATGTGTTACATTGTCTCTGTTGCAATGTGGTTCAATACAATTAGTTAAATTCTCTCTGTTGCAGTGTTGTGATTATCTGTGTCAAATTATCTCTGTTACAGCATGGTGATAAATATAATATAATATAATATAATATAATATAATATAATATAATATAATATAATATAATATAATATAATATAATATAATATAATATAATATAATATAATACAATGCAATACTGTATATTATATGATAAGATATAATATAATATAATAAAATATAATATATTAATAATATAATATGATATGTTATAATATATTTGTGTGGTATAATAATATTATAACTATTAAATTAATTAACCATGTGTTAATTTATCTCTGTGCAGTGTGGTGTTAAACTATGTATTAAATCATGTCAAACATGGAAGAAATTGTCTCTGTTGCAGTCTGATTCTTAACAATGAGTTCAATGCGCTCTGTTTCAGTGTTGTGGTCAACTGTGAATTTACCTCTGTTACAAAGAGGTAATTAATATAATATATCATAAGAAAATAATACAATATAATATAATATAATATAATATTGTGGTGTGGTGTTATAATATTATAACTATTAATTCAATTAACTATGTGTTAATGTGTCTCTGTGACAGTGTAGTGCTAAACTATGTGTTGAAATATCTGTGCTATAATATAATATAATATAATATAATATAATATATATAATACAATTCAATTTTATGTAATGTAATGTAATATAACATAAGACAATACAATACCAGGTATTATGATACAAGATATAATATAATATAATATAATATAATATAATATAATATAATATAATATAATATAATATAATATAATATAATATAATATAATATAATATAATATAATATAATATAATATAATATAATACAATACAATGGTGTGGTTTTATACTATTATAAATATTACATTAATAACCTATGTGTTATTTTATCTCTGTGAAAGTGTGTTGCTAAAGTATGTGTAAAAATATGTCTGCAATGGTGTGGTGCTTATCTATGTGTTAAATTACCTCAAACATGGCTAAAATTGTATCTCTTATAATTCATGTGTAAAAATGAGTTAAATGCTCTCTTTTACAGTGTTGTGCTTAACTGTGTGAAGTTATCCCTGTTGCTGAGTGGTGATTAATAATATAATATAATATAACATAACATAACATAACATAACATAACATAACATAACATAACATAACATAACATAACATAACATAACATAATATAATGGTGTGGTGTTATAATTTTACTATTAAATTAATGAACTATGTGTAAATTTGTCTTTGTGACAGTGTGGTGCTAAAATATGTTACATTATCTCTGTAACAGTGTGGTCCTAAATTATGTGTTAAAATGATCTTTAACATGGTACAAATTCTCTCTGTTTCAATGCTGTTCAAAATAATGAGTTCAATGCTCTCTTTTACAGTGTTGTGCTTAATTGTGTGACATTGTCCTGGATTCCCCCTTTTCCCTCACAAAAAGACAGAGACCATTGTTGTTGTGCTCAGATTGGCAATTCATTTATTTATATTCATATTTCCAAATTCCATTTCCATTTCTTTATCATATTTTCAAAATTTCATTTATTTCCATCCATATATCTATCTCTGATTATTCCTCCCCCAGGTGAAAACTTTGGTGCCTTCTTCTTCTCCTTTTTTGTTAGGTAATGGTAAAAACCGAAACCGCTTTCTCCTTCATCTTCTTCCTCTTCTTGTGTTATTCCTTTTTTCTTCTCCCTTCCCTCCCCCCTTTTTCCCCACTAGCCAGTCTCCAGCTTGCGTTGGATGGCTGGCTTCCCCCATATTTAGGGTACCATTCTCCCTCACCTCAGGGAAGATCCTTTTTATCCTTTCCTTCTTTCATCTTTTTTTTAATTTCCCATTTTTTGTATGTTTCCTCCATGCTGATGTTAAGTTATCTCTGTAACAGTGTGGTGATGAACTATGTGTTAAATGATCTCAAACATGTCTCTCTCTTTTTTTGGTTCTAAATAGCAAGTTAAATGCTCTCTGTTAGAGTGTTATGCTTAACTGTGTGAAATTATCTTTGTTTCTGTGTGGGAATGTAACATAATACAATATAATATAATGGCGTGGTGTTATTACATTAAAACTATTAAATTAATTTACTATGTGTTAATTTATCTCTGTGACAGTGTAGTGCTAAGATGTGTTACTTTATCTCTGTAACAGAGTGGTCCTAATTTATGTGTTAAATTATGTCAAGCATAGTTTAAATTGTTGCCCTTGTAGTGTATTTCTAAACAATGAGTTCAATGCCCTCTGTTACAGTATAGTGCTTAACTCTGGGAAATTATCCCTGTTATGGAGTGGTGTTAGTATAATATATCAAATTATATCATATAATATGATATATCATATCATATAATATAATATCATATGCTATAACATATGGCATGATATGATAATCTGTGATGTGATATGATATATGGTAAGATATGATATGATATGATATTTTAAATTATAATGTAATATTATATAATATAATATAGCATAGCATCCCTAGGGGGATGGCAGGGGTTGCAGGATGATCTGGCAAAGCTTGAAACCTGGTCAGACACCTGGCAACTGGGCTTTAATGCCAAAAAGTGCAAGGTGCTGCATTTTGGGATGAAGAACCCAAGGAGGAGTTACCAGCAGGGGGAGTGCAGCTAGCCCAGACAGAGGAGGAGAAGGATCTGGGTGTGGTCAATGAACAACTTGGCACAATGTAGGAAGGCAGTTGCAAAGACCAACAAACTGCTGGGTTGTATTGCAAGGGGTACATCCTCAAGGAGGGAGGAGGTGATTCTGCCACTGTATAGGTCATTAGTTAGACCACACCTGGAGTACTGCGTGCAGTACTGGCATCCATATCTGAAGAGGGACATTAAGTTACTGGAGGGGGTGCAGCGCAGAGTGACAAAGATGATCAAGGGGCTGGGGGACTTATCATATGAGAGGAGGTTGAAGAAGTTGAACATGTACTCACTGGAGGAGAGGAGAGACAGGGTGACATGACTGAAACCTTTAAATACATGAAAGGAATAAACAAGACAAGTACAGAGGGCTGTTCAAAGTAAGGAAGGGAGAGGGACACCAGGGGCCATGCTATGAGACTGGGCGAGGTAGGTTCAGGAGGAGATAAGGAGACACTTTTTACAGAGAGGGTGGTGGCTGGGTGGAATGCATTACCTCCTGAAGTGGTATGCAGTAGAACAGTGGACTGCTTCAAACGAGGATGGGACAGGACAAGGGGGAGGGTTAATGAAGGGGAAGGGTGGAAGGGAGGGGCAGCTGCAGAACAGCTGCACATTTGAGCAGACTTGATAGACCTCTAGGCCTTTATCTGCTGGCAAATTTTGTATGTTCATAATATAGTATATTGGTGTGGTGCTATAATATCATAACTATTAAATTAATTAATTATGTGTTAATTTATCTCTGTGGCAGTGTTGTGCTAAACTATGTGTTAAAATATATGTGTGATACTGTGGTGGTGTGCTATGTTTTAAGCTATCTCTGTAACAGTGTGGTGCTTAAATGTGTTACATTATCTCTCTGACAGTGTGGCATTAATTAGTGTGTTAAATTTTCTCAAACTTGGGTTAAATTGTCTCTTTTGCAGCGTGGTTCTAAACAATGAGTTAAATGCTGTCTATTATAGAGTTTTGCTTACCTGTGCTACATTATCTCTGTTAAGGTGTGGTTATTCATAATAAATTTAAGTTGCCCACTTTTGGATCCTCTCTAGGAGTGTAATGTCCATTTTTAAATGTAGTCTCCAAAACTGCACACAATACTCGAGGTGTGTCCTAACCAAGCAGTTGTACAATGGAAGGCTCACCTCTGCCTTTCTGGGGTAATCCCCCGTGGCGATGCATTTCAGCATCATAAATGTAGTATGATATGATATGATATCATATCATATAATATAGCATAGCATAATATAACATAACATGACATAACATAACAATATCATATAATATAATATAGTGGTGTTAATATATTATAGCTATTAATCTATGTCAATTTATCTCTTTGCCAGTGTGTTGAAAAACTATGTGTTAAATCATCTCAAACATGATTTAAAGTGTCTCTGTTGTAGGGTGGTTCTAAATAATGTGTTACATGCTCTCTTTTACAGTGTTGTGCTTAACTGTGTGAAATTATACCTGTTGTGAAGTGGTGATGAATATAATATAAAGTAATATAATATAATATGACATGACATGTGTTATGATGTGATTTGATGTGATGTGATGTGATTTAGAAACATAGAAACATAGAAGTTGACTGCAGATAAGGACCGCAAGGACCATCCAGTCTGCCCATTTCTTTTCTACCTTATACTGTAAATGTGCCATCAGCCTTTGCTCTGTCAGTGGCCTATCTATTCATACTCATCTGTAGTGCTCCCTTGTGCTTATCCCATGCCTGTTTGAATCCTGCACTGTATTCATAGCCACCACTTCCAGAGGTTCCATGCATCAACCACCCTTTCTGTGAATAAGAATTTCCTCATATTTCCCATTAATCGGCCTCCCTCTAATCTCATGCTGGTGTCCTCTTGTCCTGCTATTTTTTCTTATACTTAAACATGTTATACTCTTTCACCTTGTTAATGCTCTTAAGGTGTTTAAGTGTCTCGATCATATCACCTCTCTCCCTCCTTTGCTCAAGGGTATACATATTGAGCTCTGTTAATCTGTCCTCATACTGTATGTCTTCTGATGCAGTCCCTGCCTCATTTTGGTTGCCCTTCTCTGTACTGCCTCAATTTTGTTACTGTCCTTGTGAAGGTGTGGACTCCAGTACTGCACACCTGCACTCCAGATGGGGACTAACCAGTGTCTTGTAAAGTGGGATTATTACCTCTCTTTTAGGACTTGTGATACCCCTACTAATACACCCTAACATCCCCCTAGCCTTATCTACTGCTTTAGAAGTCTGCTTGGATGATTTCAGGTCATCGGTGATGATGATGCCCAAGTCTCTTTCTTCCTTTGTGACTGCCAGCAACTCCCCTTCCAGCCTATAGGTGGCTTCAGGGTTTCTCTTCCCTATGTGCATGATCTTGTACTTCTTTGCAATAAATCCCAGTTGCCACTCTGTCTGACTATTTTGCTAGATTATCCAGATCTCTTCTCATTTGCCCACCCATCTGGATCATCTACTCTGCTGCAGATCTTGGTTTCACAGTGTGGTGCTGAACTATGTATTAAATTGTCTCAACATGGGTTAAATTGTCTCTGTTGTAGTAAGGTTCTAAAGAATGAGTTAAATGCTCGCTGTTACAGTGTTGTGCATAACTGTCTGAAATTATCTCACTTACAAAGTGGAAATTAATATAATATAATATAATATAATATAATATAATATAATATAATATAATATAATATAATATAATATAATATAATATAATATAATATAATATAATATAATATAATGGTGTGGTGTTATATATTATAACTATTAAATTAATTAACTGTTACTGTATATCTGTGACAGTGTGGCACTAATTAATGTGTTAAATTTTCTCAAACATGGGTTAAATTGTTTCTGTTGCAGTGTGGTTTCTAAACTATGGGCTGGATATTCAAACTGTGCCATTCTGTGGTGCAAGCCCTTGTGCTGCACAAAATAGTTGCACTGGGGTGTGGCTGGGGTGATATTCAATGGAGTTTTGCTATTGAGCAACTCCTTTGAATATCACCCCCCAGCCACAGCCACTGTGCATGGTGCAATGGAACTTGCACCACCGCAAGTGGTCAGAGTGGAGCATTCAAGATGTGGTGGTGCAAGTCCCATTGCATCATGTGCAAATTTCCGATATTCAAAAGGTGACATGCAAATGAGCCATAATTCATGCAAGGCACAGGGGGGCCATTTGCATCTATTTTTGGCCCCATTTGCATGCCATTAGCATGCAGGTGCACCGATCCCCGAGGACTTGTGCCTGGGACCCTGCCAGGCAGCAGCCATCAGGGACTGATGCTCCCTGCAGCCCGATCGCGGCATAACTGTTGAAATCCACCCTCCCCCGACTGGCCTGAGTGTGGGCATGTAGTAACCCCCTCTCCCCCTGACTGGCCCGATCATGGGCATAAGTGAAGTATCCCCCTGCCCCCAACTGGCCCGATCATGGTCAAACCCATAGTAATCCCCCACCCGCACTAGGCGATCGTGGGCAGAACAGAGTTCAACCCCCAAGAACATATCACTGGTGGTCCAGTGGACATGAAGCCTGATCGCGGGCATTAGAGTCCACCACCTCCCAAGGTCCATGTGCCCTGGTGATCTAGTGGCCCCACCCCACCCACCATGGAGCCCCACCACCCGCTCCCCTGTCAGCCGGCAGGTGGTAGCATCCCACCCACCTGCCACCCCACTGCCCGCCGACTGACTGCTCAGTAGGACTGCACGTCCATTGGTTCAGAGCATACCATACAAGGCAGCCCAGATATGTGAATGAATGAATTAATCACCACTCAGTAACAGGGATAATTTCACACAGTTAAGCACAACACTGTAAAAGTGAGCATTTAACCATTGTTTACACCCAAATTATAAGAGATACAATTTTAGCCATGTTTGAGGTAATTTAACACATAGTTAAGCATCACACTATCGCAGACATATTTTTACACTACACCTTTATATTATATTATATTATATTATATTATATTATATTATATTATATTATATTATATTATATTATATTATATTATATTATATTATATTACATTGTATTGTATTGTAATGTATTATATTATGTTAAATTATTTTATATTATATTAAATTATATGTATTATTTTATGTGATATTATAGCACATGATATTATGTCATATTATATTATATTACATCATATCATATAATATCAAATCATCTCATAAAATATTATATTACATTGCATTAATCACCACTCTGTAAGGGATATCTTCATACACCTAAGCAAAATATTGAAAGAGAGCTTTTAACTCATTGTTTAGAACCACTCTAAAAGATGACTTACATGACATAATATAATATAATATGAAGCAATATAATATAAGATAATATGATATGATATGAAATAATATCACAAACATAATATAATATAATATAATATAATATAATATAATATAATATAATATAATATAATATAATATAATATAATATAATATAATATAATATAATATAATATAATATATGATTGGTGTCATCATATTATAACTTTTAAATTAATTATGTGTTAAATTATCTATGTATAGTGTATTTCTTAAATTGTTATATTATCTCTCTGACAGTGTGGTGCTAGTTAATAAATTAAATTTTCTTAAAGTTGGGTTAAATTGTCTCTTATATAGTGTGGTTCTAAACATTTAGCTAAGTGCTCTCTTTTACAATGTTATTCTTAACTGTGTGAAATCATCCATTACAGAGTTGTGAGTAATATACAATATAATATAATACAATATAATATAATATAATGGTGTGGTGTTATAATACTCTAATTATTAAATTAAGTAGCTACATTTTAATTTATCTCTGTGACAGTGTGGTACGAATTTATGTGTTAAATTATCTCAACCATGAGTTAAATTGTCTCTGTTGCAGTGTTGTTTAAATCAAAGAGTTCAATCCTCTCTGTTACAGTCTTGTGGTTAACTGCATGAAAATATCCCTGTTATGGAGTTGTAATTAATATACTATAATAAGAGATATGATATGATATGATATGATATGATATGATATGATATGATATGATATGATATGATAAAAATGCAATATAATATATTAAAATACAATTGAAATTATATCATGTAATATAGTATAAAATAATATAATATAACATAATATTACCTAATGTTGTGGTGTTATAATATTATAAGTATTTAATTAATTAACTATTTGATAATTTATCTGCATCACAGTGTGGTGTTAAGCTAACTGTTAACATATCTTTGCAATAGTGTGGTGCTGAACTATGAGTTATATTATCTCTGTAACAGCGTGGTGATTAAATGTTTTACATTACCCTTACAGTGTTGCATTTTGCTAAATTATCCCTGTAACAGAGTGGTGATTAATATAATATAATTATAATATAATATAATATAATAATATACTATACTATATTATAATATAATACAATATAATATAGTATAATATAATATAACACAATACAATATAATCTATTATGATATGACATGATATATATATATATAAATGTAATGTAATATAATATAATAAATATGATAGGATGTGATGTAACATGAAATGACGTGATGTGACATGATGTGATGTGATGTCATATGATATAAAAATATATAACATATTATGATATGATTAGACTTAATATAATATAATGTAGTATGGTATGGTATGGTATGGTATGGTACAGTACATTACTATACAATACAATATAATATAATATAATATAATATAGTATAATAATATAATGTAATATACTGGTGTGGTGTTACAATATTATGACTATTAATTATTGTTTATTAATCTCTGTGACAGTGTGGGACTAATTTATGTGTTAAATATCACAAGCATTGGTTAAATTGTTTCTCTTGCAGTGTGGTTCAAAAGCATGAGTTCAATGCTCTTTTTAACAGTGTTCTGCTTAACTGTGTGAAATTTTCACTGTTACGGAGTGGTGATTAATATAATATAATATAATATAATATAATATAATACAATACAGTATTATGGTGTGGTGTTATAATATTATGTATTAAATTAATTAACTAGTGTAACTTTATCTCTGTGAAGGTGTGGTGTTAAACTAACTTAAAATATCTTAGCGGTAGTGTGCTGCAGAGCTATCTGTTAAACTAGCTCTGTTATAATGGGGTGTTTAAATTTTTTACATTACCTCTGTGATAGTGTGGTGAAAATTTATATGTTAAGTTGCCTCAAACATCAGTTAAATTGTCTCTGTTGCACAGTGGTTCTGAACAATGAGTTAAATACTCTCTACTACAGTGTTGTGCTTACCTAAGTGAAATTATCTCTGTTATGGTGTGGTTATCAATATAACCATACAAGAACGCAATGGTTTAGTGTTATAACATTATAACTATTAAATTAATTGACAATATGTTAAGTTATCTCAGTGACAGTGTGGACTAAACTATGTGTTACATTATCTCTGTGAGAGTGTGGTCATAATTTGTTAATTTTTCTAAGTTAAAATAACTCTGCGATAATGTGGTGCTAAACCATGTGATAAATTATTGTGAGAGAGCGATGCAAAATTGTCCTAAATTGTCTCTTTTACAGTGTGGTGCTAAACTGTGTTACATTATCTCTGCCACACTGCAGTGCTGAACTATGTGTTAAATTATCACTGTGAGTGTGCGATGCTAATTGTTTCTTTTACAGTGTGTTGCTAAACTGTGTGTAAAAATGTCTCTGCAACATGAAGATGCTAAACTATGTGGAAAATTATGTCTGTGCTATCTATGGGTTCCTTTATTTCATGTGGTGATAATTTTGTTAAATTACCTTTGTGATAGATTGGTGCTGAACTGTGGTTTAAAGTATCTCTATCAAAGTTTGGTTCTAACGTATGTGTTCAATTATCTCTGTAACAGTGTGATGCCAATTTATGTGTAAAATTATTTCAAACATGGCTTAAATTGTTTCTGTAGCAGTGTGGTTCTTAACAATGAGTTACATTGTCTCTGTTTCAGTGTTGTGCTTAACTGGGTGAAATTATCTTTGTTACAGTGTGGTGATTAAATGTGTTAAATTATTACTGTGAGAGTGTGATTATGAATGCTCTTAAATTGTTTCTTTTACAGTGTGGTTTCAAATGTGTTTTAAATTAAGTCTGAGAGTGTGGTGCTAAACTATGTATTAATTATCTCTGTAACAGTGCAGCACTAACAGAATGTGTTACATTGTCTCTTTGACAGTATGGTGCTAATCTATGTGTTAATTTATCTCAAATAAGGGTGAAATTGTATCTCTTGTTGTGTAGTTCTAAACAATGAGCTAAATGCTCTCTGTTGCAATGTTTTTGTTAACTGTAAGAAAGGAATACCTTACAGAGTGGTGATTAATATAATATAATATAATATAATATAACTCACAGTGATAATTTAACAGCATAATTCAGCACTGCAGTGTGGCAGAGATAATTTAACACAGTTTAACATAATGTAACACGTTTAAGCACCACACTGTCACAGGGATAAATTAACACATTTAATAGTTAAAATATTAATACACCACACCATTATACCATATCATAATATGATATAATGGTATAATGGTGTGGTGTTACAATATTTTATTTGTATTTATTTATTTATTACATTATCTCTGTGACAGTGTGATGCTAATTTATGTTACATTATCTCAAACTTGGGATAATTTGTCTAGGTTGCAGTGTGGTTCATAACAATGAGTTAAATGCTCTTTTACAGTGTTGTTCTTATAGGGTAACCCATAGATGTCACAGAGATAATTTAGCACATAGTTTTGCACTACCATGTCACAGAGACATTTTAATACACAGTTTAGCCCCACATTGTAAAAGAAACAATTTACACAGTTTAACATTGCACACTCACAGTGATAATTTGACACATAGTTTAGCACTGCAGTGTGGCAGAGATAATGTAACACATAGAAAAGCACCACACTATTGCAGATTTATTTTAACACGTAGTACTGTATTGTCACAGAGATAAGCACATACTTAATTTAATAGTTATAATGTTAAACTAACACACCATTATATTATATTATATTACTCACAACTATATAACAGGGATAATTTCAGACAGTTAAGCACAGCACTGAACTCATTGTTATGAACCGCACTGCAATAGAGTCAATTTACACCATGTTTGAGATAATTTAACATAAATTAGCATCACACTGTCAAAGAGATAAATTAACACATAGTTAATTAATTTAATAGTTATACTATAGTAACACTACAAAATTATTTATGTTAAATTTTGATATGTTATGTTATATGATAATATATTAATCACAACACTGAAACAGCATTTGAGTCATTGTTTAGAACCAGATTGCAACAGAGACTATCTTACCAATGTTTGAGACAATTTAACATATAAATTAGAACCACACTATCACAGAGGTAATGTAACACATTTAAGCACCACACTGTTACAGTGATAATTTAGCACAGAATTTAGCAGCACTCTTTGACTGAGATAGGTTAAAACATACTTAATTTATTTAATAATTATACTATTATAACACCACACCATTATTTATGTTATTTTTTTATGTTATGTTATCTTAATAACCATACCATAACAGAGATATTTTTACACAGTTAAGCACAAGAGTGAAAAAGAGCATTTAACTCATTGATGAGAACCACACTAGAGCAGAGACTATTTAACACTACAGTGTGGCAGAGATAATGTAACAGAGTTTAGCACTACACTCTTACAGTGATAATATAACACATACTTTAGAACCATACTGTGATAGAGATAATTTAAAGATTAGTTCAGCACCACACTGTCACAGAGGTAATTTAACAAATTGTTTAGCAACACACTGTTTAAGGATAAAATAACCAATAGATGTCACAGAAATAATTTAACACACTTGCCAGCACCACAATGTCACAGAGATAAATTATCACATAGTTAATTAATTTAATAGTGATAATATTATAAAACCACACCATTATATCAAATTATTATATATCATAGCATCTCATTGTTTCTTATCTCATCTCATCTCAATTCCATATCATATCATATCATATCATATCATATCATATCATATATCATATCATATCATATCATATCATATCATATCATATCATATCATATCATATCATGTTTTATTATATTAATCACCACTTCCATAACAGAGATAATTTCACAGTTAAGCATAACACTGTAAAAGAGAGCATTTAACTCATTGTTTTGAACTACACTGAAACGGAGACAATTTAACACATTGTTTAGCACTACAGTGTGGCAGAGATAATGTAACGGAGTTTAGCACTACACTGTCATAGAGATAATTTAACACCATTTAGCATCTCACTCTAACAATGATAATTTAACACATAGTTTAGCATTGCATTGTCACAGAGATAATTAATCACATTGTTTAGCACTGCACTCTGAGTTAATTTAACACAAAGTTTAGCACCACACAGTAAAAGATACAATTTAAGACATCAGCCTCTCACAATAATTTAGCACATAGTTTAGCTCCACAATTTTACTGAGATAAATTAACACATAGTTAAGTAATGTAATAGTTATATTATAACACCACACCATTATATTATGTTATGTTAAATTATATTTATCACCATAACACAACAGAAATAATTTCACACAGTTAAGAACAACACTGAAACAAAGAAAATGTAACTCATTGTTTAGAACCACACTGCAACAGGAACAATTTAAGCCATGTTTGAGATAATAAATTAGCACCACACGGTCAAAGATTTCACAATCACATTGTTTTAGTGTAGCCCTGTCAAAGAGATAATTTAACACATAGTTTAGCACCACACTGTAAAAGACAATTTAAGACAGTTTACCACCGCACTCTAACAGTAATAATTTAACTCACAATTTAGCAGCACTGTTTGAAATACCATTATATAGTAAGTTGTGTTATGTAATGAGATGTTAATTTATGTGATTTTACGTTATGTTTTGATATATTATGTTATTTTACATTATATTAATCTCCACAGTCTAACAGATGTAATTTCACACAGCTAAGTACAACACTAAAACATAGAGCATTTATCTCATTGTTTAGAACCACACTGTCACAGAGATAGTGTAAGCACCAAACTGTTGAGATAATTTAACACACACTTTAGAGCCACACTATGATATAGATGGTTTAAACCATATTTCATCACCATGCTATCACAGCAGTATTAACACATAGTTTAGCACCATATTGTCACAGAGATAAATAAACATGGAAGTATTTTAATAGTCATAATATTATAATACCACACCATTATATATATATTATATTATATTATATTATATTATATTATATTATATTATATTATATTATATTTATATTATATTATAATTTACTTATTATATCATCATATATTATATTATATTAATCACCACTCCATAACAGGTATCACTTCACAGTTAATACACCACTGTAACAGAGAGCATTGAACTCATTGTTTTGAATCACACCTGCAACAGAGACATTTTAACTAATAATTGAGATAATTTCTCATATGAATTGGCAGTACATGTCAAAGAAATAAATTAATACCTAGTTAATTAAATTACTAGTTATAATATTATAACACTACGCCATTATATTTTATTATACTATATTATGATGTCATATCATATCATATCTTATCGTATTGTATCATAATGTATTGTATCATATAATAGCATACTATATCATATTATACTGTATATATTATATTATACTGGATATTTTATATTATATCATATTATATTATAATATATTAATCACCACTCCATTACAGGGATATTTCACAAGTTAAGTATAACTCTGTAAACAGAGATAATTTACATATTTAATCAACACACTGTTACAGAAATAATTTAATACATACATAGTTCAGCACCACACTATTGCAGATATATTTTTGGAGTAGGTTTGTCACCACACTGTCACAGAGATTAATCAAAACAAAATGAATTAATAGTTATAATATTATAACACCACACCATTATATTATATCATATTATTTCATATCATATCATATCGTATCATTTCATATAATCATGTGACATAACTTGACATCACATCATATCATATTATATCATATAGCATATCATCAATCATATCATATTACATTGTATTATACTATACTATACTATATTATATTATACTATATTATATTATAATAACACTTTGTTACTGGAAAATTTCGCTCAGTTAAACACAACACTATAACAGAGAATATTTATCTCATTGTTTAGAAACACACTACAAATGAAACAGTTTAACCCAGGTTTGAGATGATTTAATACATAGTTAAGCACTGCACTGTCACAGAGATAAATTACACATAGTTTATTCATCTAATACTTATAATTCTGTGACACCAGATTATTATATTATTTTATATTGTGTTGTACTGTATCATATCATATTGTATTGAATCCTATAATATCATATCATATTATACTGCATTATATTATATTATACTATATATATATATAATATATAGATTATATTATATTATGTTATACTATATTATATTATGTTGTCTTGTATTCAACTATATTGCATTATATTATATTATATTTTACACACCGACAAATTAGCACAAATTAGCAGGGATAATTCTCACAGTTAAGTACAACACTGTATAGAGAGCATTGAACTCATTGTTTTAACCACACTGCAGCAGAGACAATTTGAGATAATGTTTGAGATAATTTAGCACAAAAATTAGCACCAAACTGTCACAGAGACAAATTAACACATATATAATTAATTTATTAGCTGTAATGTTATAACACCACATCATTATATTATATTATATTAATACTATATTACATTATATCATATCATATCATATCATATCCTATCATATCCTATCCTATCATATCATATCATATCATATCATATCATATCATATCATATCATTTCATAATATATGTTATTGTATTATATTATATTATATTATATTATATTATATTATATTATATTATATTATATTATATTATATTATATTATATTATATTATATTATATTATATTATATTAATCTCCATTCCATAACAGATAATTTCACACAGGTAGGCACAACACTGTAATAGGGAGCATTTAACTTATTGTTTAGAACCACACTACAAGACAGACAATTTATGCAATATTTGAGAAAATTTAACACATTAATTAGCGGCACAGTGTCACAGAGATAAGGTAACTAGGGTAAATAGGGCAGAACCACACTATTGCAGAGGTATTTTAACAATTAATTTAACACCACTCTGTCACTAAGATAAATTAACACATAGCTAATTATTTTAATACTTATAATATTATATAACACCACACTGATATTTCCTATCATATCAGTCCATATCATATCATATCATATCACGTCACATAACATGACCGCATCCTACACATTATATTATATTATATTATATTATATTATCTTATATTATATTATATTATATTATATTATATTATATTATATTATATTATATTATATTATATTATATTATATTATATAATTTACATTACACTACAAGATACTATATTATATTATATGATTACATTATTATATCATATTATATTATATTATATTATATTATATTATATTATATTATATTATATTATATTATATATTATATTATATTACATTATATCATATCATCTATCATATTATATATATTATATTATATTAATTACCACTGTGCAACAGAGATACTTTCACACAGTTAAGAATGTCACTGTAACAGAGAGCATTTAACTCATTATTTAGACCCTCACTGCAACAGAGACAATTTAACCCATGTTTGAGATAATTTCATACATAGTTCAGCACCACACTGTCACATAGCTAAATTGACACATAATTAATTTAATAGTTATACTATTATAGCACCACGCCACTATATTATATTACATTGTATTAATCACCACTCTGTAACATATAATTTCACATACTTAAGCACAGCATTATAAAAGATAATATTTAACTCACTGTTTAGAACCACACCACAAGAGAGACAATTTTATCCTTGTTTGCGATAGCTTAACACATAAATTAGCATTACACTGTCACAAAGACATTTTAACACATAGTTTAACACCACTCTATCACAGAGATAAATTAACGCAGTTAATTTAATAGTCATATTATAATAATTCGACTGCATTATATTGTATCATATAATATCATATCACATTACATCACCTCACTATATTATATCATTTTATAGTATATTATATTATATTGTATTATGTTATGTTATGTTAAGTTACGTTACTTTACGTTACGTTATGTTTTGTTATGATATGTTTTGTTATATTATATTATTATATATAATTCACCACTCTTTACAGGAAAGTTTCACACAACTGCCCAATGCTGTTAGAGAAATAATTTAACATATACAGTAGAGTAGTTCAGTACCTCATTATCGTAAATATATTTTAACAGTTTGTTTAACACCACACTGTCACAGAGTTAAATTAACACAAATTAATTGAATACATATAGGCCCAGATATTCAAAAGGGTTGCGCCATGTGCAATAGGGATGCACCAGCGCAAGTCTGAAAATGCGTCATTCTGTGATATTCAGCGGGAGGCAGATGCGCACCCCCAAATCACAATGCACAAGAGTGCAATGATAATGAATGCATGCGCAACTGAAGGAGGAGGAACCATGCATAAATGGTGCAGTGCGATTTTCAACAACATGCGCCATGTGCAAAAGGGGAGCAAACAGAAGTTGCGCGATAGCAGAAATGATCCAAAATAAAAAGGAACAAGAGAGAGGTGCAAGAACACTACAGGGAAGCCACATGTTGCTGAACTGCAGGCAGCCACAAAGGCACACAAAAACTGGGAGCAGGACAGGGCAGGAGCAGGACAGAGCTCCTGGAACCCCACAGGAACAGGGAAGGTGTGGGGAGCCTCTGCCCCAGTGCAGGTCAAAAAGGGGAAGTGCCACACAGCACTGTAGTATGGCCACTACAGGGAGGTGTTCCCGGTGCAGGGGGAGTAGCAGCAAGGACAGTGGGGGGAACACAGAAACAGCTGCCAGAGGGGGTAACACAAGAAAGGGACATGGCCAGTGCCATCATCCAGATGGAGGCAGTTATGAGGGGGGTGAGAAGGCAGGCAGCAGGGGAGCACGGCTGTGGAAGGGCCCGTCGGTGGTATGCCCCCAACAGGCAGTACCGAGCCCGCACCAGCTTCGAGATGTACACTGAAACTGAGATCGTGGGCTGGAACCACCTGAACCAGGCAATCCTGAGGTGGCTCTGTGAGCTGTGCAGTGATGTGATGCAGGCACCCACATGACAGAGCTATGCTCTGTCAGTGGAGACCAAAGTGACAGCTGTCATGTGCCTGCTCACCACGGGTACTTTCCAGAGATCAACAGGGGACACGACAGGCATAACCCAGTTGTCCACATCATGCCTCCTCATCCAATTCCTCAGCGTACTGCTGCCACATGCTGCAGAGTACATCTGTTTCCCCAGCACACCGGCAGAGTGCCCAGCAAACATACAGGAGTTCCACAGGGTAGCACATATGCCTGGCATGCTCGGGGCAATAAACTGCACCCATTTGGCCATCCGCATGCCACCTGGCCCCGAAGGGTCCACATACATGAATTGGAAGGGGTATGCAAGCATCAACTGCCAGGTGGTGTGCGATGCCAGGGGCCACATAATCAATGTCTGTGCCATGCACCCTGGAGGAGCACATGATGCCTTCATCTGGCACAAGTCTGCACTGTGCCACAGGTTCAAGAGTGGGAACATCCCCACTGGCCACCTAGTAGATGAGTATGAAAATCACATAGAAAGACATGGAGCTTGGGAGAGGCAAAGCCAGAGGTGACATGGGTATCAGCCTAGATGGCCCAAGGCACCCTGCAAGATGCTGATCACCAAACTAATGTCCTCCCTCTACACACAGGTGACTCTGTTCCTGGCTGATCACACCGTACCAGCGGCCTGAGACCCCATCGCAGCAACGCTACAATGAGGCACATGCCACCACATGCAATGTCATCGAGCAGCTGTTCGGGATGCTGAAGGCATGTTTCCATTGCCTGGACACATTTGGCGGTGCCCTACAGTACAGCCCCTCAAAGGCCTGTAGGCTATTCCTGGCCTGTTGCATCCTGCACAACATGGCCAATGACTGTGGGATATCCATACAGATCAAAGAAGGGGACAGTGATTGGGATGATGAGGATGCTGGTGAAGATGGTGATGGGCAGCTCTCTTTTGTCGAAGGGACCCCCGACTGATCTGGATGGCACAGCTGCACTGGGTCACCATCACAGAGGAACACTTCAACCAATCAAGGTAAAGTCATGGGGCCATGTACAACCACCAGTGGCAAGGGCACAACCCACAACGTGCATGGACAAACCCCAGGGGTGCATGTCATTAAGGGAATTGGCTGAGCATGGAACTGTACATGCCATCAGGGGTGGGCAAGGTCTAACACGGCACGTGGTCACACACGCACACACACACACACCTCACCAGACATGCACAAAGGGTAGGAGGCACGCTGACCCCAACCGCCATCCCTAGCCACACACACGTCCACAGTAAACTACGCCCAGTGCCTGTCATTGTGCATGTGTCAGACGCTGGGCAACATTGCACAGTGGTGGACAGCGCAATGCAGGCATCATCATGCACATGCCACAGCGGACAGCAGCCGGGAAGGTGTGCAGATGGAACGTGTGTATGCGTGCAGAGTCGGGAACCCCACCAGTGCATTGTACGTTGAACAACACAATGCACACAGGGCAGCATCAGACAGTAGCCATGGTGGGAGACAGGTCAGTCACACGCCACAGTGCCACGGATGCATGGGTGGCCCCGCTGAGACCTGCCAGCAGTGACAGGTTGACCAATGGCCTCATGGGGTGGCACTAACAGTCCCCCAGGGATTCTGCTGCATGAACACGATCGTGCTCGCGCAGGGATCTGCAGCACATAGAAAATGCCTGCACCAGGTGTGCTGGGGATGCCCACAGCTGAACCTGGTGTCAACAAGGAGGGTGTCACACGATGCTGGGAACTGGGGGTGAACATTGCACTGTGCGGTGTCTGCGACGCATGGGCAAATAACTGTGTGCCCATTGTGACCATGACAGCTGTGATTGCCTGTGTCTGCCTGTCAATGGCAGCGGTCACATCCTCCAGCATCTGGTCCATCCCTGCCAGTAGCAGAGCAGTGTCTCTGATGCACAGCTCCTCTGCCTGGTACAGAGCCGCACTGAGTGCATCCACCACTGACACTAGCCGCACCTGCTGATTGACTGATTCTTGGAGTATGCGGGTGTGCTCTTCTAAGAGGTCATCTGCCTGATCAGCATGCTGTCCCTCACGGTGTTCATGGCCCTGATGGGCAGCACCCCTTGAGGGTGGGTGCTGCACACCAGGGCCAGGCCTGGGCATGTCCACAGGTGGTGCACTGATGCCGTCCCCGACACTGTACCGCGGCCATTGGTGACTGCTGACACTGCTCCTCCTGTTTCTACTCTCCAGGGATCAACGGTGCCACCGCAGTGGCCACAACAGCCCACTGTTCTGACAAACACCAGTGCTGCCCCACTGGTGCAGACAAGCACAGGTTGGGACTGTGATGTCACGCAGGCCTCCATGGTGGCACCACCCATGGCCATGCCCATGATGTCACCTGCTGTGTGGCCAACCTGTGGCCCACATGTATCACTGTCCATGAAGTGGGCTCCATCATCATCAGTGATGGATCTGGCACCAGCCTGAGTCTCAGCATGCTGGCATCCATGGATGCTGGCACACTGGGACACGGGCAGGGCCTCCTCCGCACCTTCTCCACCAACATCAGTTCGGAAGTCCAGGTGAGGCCACTGTTGCCCTGACCTCATATGCCTGTGGAGGTGGATGGGCCCTCCTCTATGTCCATGGTACCACCCTCAGTGGACAAGCCCACCACTGCTGACCCATGTAGATGCTCAGGAGCTGTAAGGAACACAGTAGCATTAATGTATTGCCACCCTGTCCCCCCATTGATAGACCAGGACCTACCATGCAGTGATGGACTACCACCCATCTGGAATCCACCACCTGGAACACCCTCGATGGCACAACGCTGCATGTTGCCAGCAACCCACTCTTCTTGTGGGGTCAGGCTTTGCACAGCTGGCTGTCCCCCACCAGTCACAGACTGTGCTGCCCTGATGGCAGCCACCTTGTCCTTAATCCTCTGCCTGTCCATGCCCATCTTCTTTTTGCACTCTTGCACAGACCGCTGGTGGCTGCCATGCAGGTTGATGGCACGTGCCACCTCTTCCCATGCAGCAGCATGGGCCTGTGGTGTCCCCAACGTGAGCAGTCGGCTCCAGAACAGCAAACATGCATGTTTCTGCCTTTGTGAAGTTAGGCCTCCTCTTCCTCCCAATCTCTGTTCCTCTTCCTCCACCTCACGATCACTCATTATTCATCCTGTGAGAATGACAGGTGTTACCTGTGACTGTGCAGTCCCATGCATGTCCCACACACAACAGTCCAAACTCCCAGACAGCATGCAATTCACCACAATAGACTGCAATAACCGACTATAGCCAGTGCAGCCCAATGTCACATTTTTATAGTGCAACACATGCAAATGAGGTGAGGCAATTATAAGTGGATGCAAATGCAGTATCTGTGCCATTGAATGGCTGATTAGCTGATTTGCATATGCCAGCTGAATATTGCGCTGTTGCGCTTTGCGCAATTGTGTTGAATGTGCTCAGGCAAGGGCGCATTTCTGTGACATGCGCAGTACACACCGAAAGGCGAATACCCAGGGTGATGACGCAGACACCTGCTGCGCTGCTGATGTGTTGTGTGTGGGAGGCAATGCAGGGCATGCCACCATTGTGCCAGTGGTGCTACTGCACTGTGGCACCGGGGTGCCATAGGCGCACTGGGGCCACAGTGCAGTAGGCCACTACAGGAGGTGGCACACAGGAACCCAATCACGCTACACTCACTGAGTACCAATCACGCTGTGGCAGTCCGTGCGTGAGAGACCCTTGATCTGGTGCCTGACCTTTGCCCCCTAGGCACCATGCAACCGCATGGGTGCACCACTATCGTGCTGTTCGGTATCAGCGCAATAGGGAATGGCAGCGTTGTACCGCACATCATCTGCACGTGGTGGACCACGCTACCGAACGCCATTTTGACTCCAACCAGCTTTAGAGATGGCACGGAGGAGGGCTGCTGTTTGGAGCCAGGTGGAGCTGGACAATTTTGTGGCTATAGTAGAGCAACATGCTGGGATACTTTATGGAGATGCACTCCTGGACAGGGCCAGGAGTGCAGTATGGGAGGCGGTGGCCCTGGAGGAGGCCACAGGAATTGGGCGCATGGCTGAGCAGTGTCACCACTGATATGGGGACCTCCAGCAAAGGGACCCAGACAGGCTTGCCCACCTGCCGGCACATGCCAGGAGGGCATGGTGTCAAGGCCAGGTAGGTGCCCCATCCATACACTGTTAACGTCCATATGGGTATCATGGTTGCATGTGTCTGGCACATGGGGGGGCTGTCCAGTGTTGGCTGTGGTGGTGGTATTGGGGTGGGGGGTGGATGGGTATGGCTGTATGGGATTGTACACACACAGGGTGGGGGGACTTTGCTACTGGACTGTACTGATGTTCCTCTCTCCATGTTTGCACCTTACACCCAGAGGAGCGCCGGCTTGCAAGGGGGAGGAGGTGTTGCCAAGAGGACCAGCAGGCTGGGAGAGATGCCAGACCATGAGGCGCAGGGACCAGCCTGATGATGGTGAGTGCCTTACATCCATGATTACTATTGCATGATGTGTAACAGGGCGGGCAGCGGGGCACGGCCCCCATCCACTGACACCACTACTCTGCATGCAACTTGTTGCAGTCAGCACTGTCCAGTGGCACTGCATGTCTGGGAGTGCATCAGTGGTGGTCCATGGCTGTGCCACTTCCTTTGCACCGCATAGCCATGTCACTATGGCCACGGTGGTGCTGTGCAGGACATGGATGGTGGGTGTTTGCAGCAGTCCACATTTCTGTGGGTGCCTGGGTAGGCAGGTCTTGTGGATGCAGTCACTGTGGTTCACAGGGGTGTGGCACACGGCTGTATCCCACGCATAATGTGTGGGCTGCAGGGGGCTGGACAGTCACACGTATTGACTCTGCTCCTTTGTCCTAGGTGGATGGTGACTGATGGCCATTGAAAGGGGCAAGGGCATCCCTGGAGATCCTCCAGCAGATGGAGTGGCATGGTGTCAGGAGGTGGAGGACACATTGGCACCACAGGAGTGAAGAGCGAGGCAGACGATAGGCCCCCCATGCCCCCGGAAACACCTTACCCCCTGGACCCAAACTCACACCTCTTCTTCCCTCTCCTATATGTTCACCCCTGCCACTTACCCACCCCCACCTGGTATGTGGCCCTTCCCTCCATTGTAAATATTTGTAAATAGTTTTGTTTCTTACCTCTTTTAATACATTTGTTTTGTTATGACAACTGTGGTGGTCTAAGATTTGCAGCAGGCTACAGGTGCTCAGCTGCAGTGGTGTGCATGGCGTCAGGGGTGTTGCAAAGCATGGGCATGTGTGTGTGTCCAGAAGAGAACCGCCTATGGTGTGGGAGGGGGGATCAGTCACTGTCTGTGGTTTGTATGTTGTTCTTTGTGCACTGGATGCCTGTGTGCAGTGGTCCATGGTGCATGCATTGTGTCCATGGCACCCCTGTCAGACCACCCAAGGCCTGTGCAGCTGACACCCTTGCATGTCTGTGATATGCACGGTCTGCTGGCATGTCAGTGGTGGCTGTCCATGCTGGACAACCACTGTACCTGGCACAATGCCAGGTTGCCTCCTCGTCACCAGTATGGTGCATGTCTGCCTCTGGTGGCACTGTGGCCTCCACTGTTGTTGTCCCCCCCTCCATGCTGTCACTTTTGTTTGTTGCAGGGGATATGCTCCACTGTCTGTCACTTGTGCTCTGGCCGGATGCTGGTGGCATACAGCTTTATGGTGCCTGTGCAGGGTGGCTGGCACACTTGTGCCATGTAGGGGTGCTGGCCATGTGTACATGGCTGCCGTGGCCACACTGCCAGTGGCTTGGTTGACCTGCTACTGTGTCCCTGTGTTGGTGTGCCCTTGGGTATGGGTGGGTGGTTGTCCATGCACTGTGTTGCATCCTGTGTGGTGCATGCTTCCATGCAACACTGTGTGTGTCTGTGCTGGCTGTTGTGGCCAGTGCTGGGATGGGATGTGTCCTTGGGAGGGTGTGCAGGGTGCTGTACCACTGGTGGTGGGGTCCAGGGCATGCCCTGTCGCATGTGGGGTACCTCGTGTGCAAACGCATGGTCGGTCTCTCAGCTGCACCTCAGGGGGACGTGCAGGGTGGCACTGTGTATGCTGTTGTTGCATCGCTGTCTGCTGCCACCAGCTGCAGGGTGCACATGGTGGGGCTGCCTTGCATGGCTCCATGGTGCACAGGGTTGCATTGTCACAGTGGGGGTGGTGGCATGCATGGGGTGTCCTGCACTGTTGGGCGCTACTCCTGGGCAGGGTGTATGGGGATCATGGTGCAGGGTGTGCTCTGCATTGGTGGGATGGTGTGGCATGGGGTGGTCAGCCCTTCTTGTGTGCCAGTCACAGCTTGCCAGGGGTGTGCAGGGGCACCATGCCTCATCTGAGGGTTGGTTGCTGGTATCCATGGGCCAGTGGTTATTCCAGCTTTCCACCAGTTGTGCAGTGCATGGGGTGTGCGGGGCGATGTCTGTTCTGCTGTGTGCTCCTCTGCCCATCTGTGGCATGGGTGGTGGACCCCTGCATCCTGTCCCTGCGCATCCCTGGTTGTGCTGTTGCACTGCTGCCCTGCTCCACGGGGCATCCCTGGTTGCACTATGGCGCATCTGGACTGCTCCACTGAGCATCCCTGGTTGCGCTATGGCGCATCTGAAATCGTCAACTGCACATCCCTGGTTGCGTTATGGCACAGGTGGCATGATATTCAGTTGTGTGCCACAGGCGCATCTTGACCTGCGCAGTTTTTGAATATCGCGCTTCTTGCGCATGGGCACAGTGGACTTGTGCTTGCTCCTGGTGTTGTGCACTTTTTGGGTGCAGTTTGAATATCTGGGCCATAGTATTATAACACCACACCATTATACTTTAGTATTTTATATTATATTGTATTATATTATATAAATCACCACTCTGTAACAGGGATCATTTCACACAGTTAAGCACAACACTGTTAAAGAGAGCAATGAACTTATTGTTTTCAACCACACAGCAACAGAGACAATTTTACCCATGTTTGGGATAATTTAACACATACATTAGCACCACTCTGTCACAGAGATAAATTAACACGTAGTTAATTAATTTAATACTTATAATATAATTTAATACTTATAATATTATAACACCACACCATTATATTATATTATTTTATACTATACTATACTATACTATACTATACTATACTATACTATACTATACTATACTATAGTATACTACAAGTCTATTATTTTTTATATCATATCATATCATACAATATCGTAGTATAATGAATTATATTATATTATATTATATTATATCATATAATATTATGTTAAGTTATGTCATATAATTTTATAGTATATTGTATCATATCATATATCTTAATATATTATATTAATCACCACTCCGTAACAGGGACACTTTCACATAGTTAAGCACAACATTGTAACAGAGAGGACTGAATTCCTTGTTTAGAACCACACTACAAGAGAGAAAATTTAACCAATACTTGAGATAATTTAACACATAGTTTTGCACCACACTGTTATAGACAAAAATAACACAGTTAATTTAATAGTTATAATATCATAACACCACACCATTATATTATATTATGCTATTTTATGTTATGTCATTTTATGTTATTACATTATATTATATTATTATTACGTTACATTACATTAAATTACATTACATTATAATATATTATCTTGTATTACATTATATGATATTGTGTCATATCCAATCATATTATAATATATTATATTATATTTTTTATATTATATCATACCACATCTTATCAAATCATGTCATATCATATTATATTATATATATATATTTTATAGTGTTATGTTATGTTATATTATATTATATCATTTTATAGCATATTATATTATATTAGTTACAACTCCGTAATGGATAATTTCACATAGTTAATCACACCATTGTTATAGAGATAACCTGACTGTTTAGAACCTCACTATAAGAGATACAATTGAACAAATGTCTCATTTAACACGTAGTTCAGCACCACACTATTGCAGAGATATTTTAACACATAGTTTAGCACCACACTGACACGGAGATAAAGTAACACATAGTTTATTAATTTAATAGTTATAATATTATAACACCACAGCGTTATATTATATTATGCTATATTATATTATATTATACTATACTATTCTATTCTATACTATATTATATTATATGATATCATATCAAATCATATAGCACATCACTTCACATATCATATCATATCATATCATATCATATCATATCATATCATATCATATCATATCATATCATATCATATCAATCATATATCTTAATATATTATATTACCACTCCATTGTAGGGAAATTTTCACAGTTAAATACAACACTGTAACAGAGAGGATAGAACTCATTGTTTAGAAAAACACTACAAGAGAGACAATTTAATCTATATTTGAGATGGTTTTACACATAGTTTAACACCACACTGTCATAGAGAATAAATAACACAGTTAATTTAATTGTTATAATATAATACCACCACACCATTGTAGTATATTATACTATATTATGTTATGTTATATCATATTATATTATATTATATTATATTATATATATTATATTATATTATATTAATCACCACCCCTGAATGGATAATTTCAAAGAGTTAAGCAAAACATTGTAACACAGAGCATTTACCTGATTGTTTAGAAGCTCACTATAAGATATACAATTTAAGCCATGTTTAAGGTAATTTAACACATAGTTTAGCACCACACTGTCACTGAAATAAATGATCACATAATTTGTTAATCTGATATTTATATTATCACCACACTTTATATTATATTATATTATATTATATTATATTATATTATATTATATTATATTATATTATATTATATTATATTATATTATATTTATCACCACACTGTAAATAGATAATTTCAAATATTTACGCCCAACACAGTAAGAAAGAGCATTTTACTCATTCTTTGGAACCATACTGCAACAGGCACAATTTATCCCATGTTTTAGATCATTTATCACTATAAGTAGTGCCACACTGTCAAAGAAAGTATGTAACAAATTTAAGCAATTAACACATAGTTAATTAATGTAATACTTATAATATTAGAACACCACACCATTATATTATAATATTTCATACCATTTCATATCATATCCTGCCATGTCATATCATATCTTGATATGATACAATATAATGGTGTGTTATAACATAAATGTATCTCTGTGAAAGAGTGGTGTTAAACTATTTGTTAAACTATATCAGTGATAGTGTGGTAATGAACTATGTGCTCAATTACCTTTGAAACAGTGTGTTAATTAAATGCATTTCATTTTCACTGTGAGGGTGTGGTGCTAATCTTTGTGTTAAGTTATCTCAAAATTGTCTCTCTTGTTGTGTGGCTCTAAACAATGAGTTAAATTCTCTCTATTTCAATGTTGTGCTTAGGTGTGTGAAGTTATCCCTTACAGAGTGATGAGTAAAATAATATAATGTAATATGATATAATATATGATATGATATGATACTTATATAATATAATATAATATAATATAATATAATATAATATAATATAATATAATATAATATAATATAATATAATATAATATAATATAATATAATATAATATAATATAATAAATACAATACAATATAATATAATGGTTTGGTGTTGTAATACTATGACTATTAAATTAATTATCTCTATGTTAATTTGTCACTGTGATAGTGTGGTGCTAATTTATGTAGTTAAAGTATCTCAAACATGGTAAGATTGTCTCTGTAGAAGTCTGGTTTAAAACAGTGAGTTCAATGCTTTCTTTTACTATGAACCATTAATATAATATCATCATATGATATCATATATCATAACATATATCATACTATATTATAATATGTTATATTTTATTATGTTATATAGTATTGAATTATGTTATATTATATTATATTATTTAACCCATGTTTAAGATGATTTAACACATAGTTAATTAATGTAATAATTATAATATTAGAACACCACACCATCATATCATATCATATCATATCATATCATATCATATCATATCATAACATATCATACCATATTATATTATATTATATTATATTATATTATATTATATTATATTATATTATATTATATTATATTAATTACCACTGTGCAACAGAGATACTTTCACACAGTTAAGAATGACACTGTAACAGAGAGCATTTATTTCATTGTTTAGAAACACACTACAACTGAGACAGTGTAACCCAGGTTTGAGATGATTTAATACATAGGTAAACACCACACTATCACAGAGATAAATTAATACATAGTTAATTAATTTAATACTTATAATTCTGCAACACCAGATTATTATATTATTTTATATTGTGTCTTATTGTATCGTATCGTATTGTATTGAATCATATCATATCATATCATATCATATCATATCATATCATATCATATTGTATATTATCATATCATATCATACTATATCATATTATACGGCATTATATTATATTATACTACATTATAATATATAGAGTATATCATATTATGTTATACTATATTATATTATATTGTCTTGTATTCTACTGTATTGCATTATAATATATTATATTTTACACACTGACAAATTAGCACAAATTAGCAGGGATAATTCATGTAGTTAAGCACAACACTGTAACAGAGAGCATTGAACTCACTGTTTTGAACCACACTGCAGCAGAGACCCATGTTTGAGATAATTTAGTGCAAAACTTAGCACCAAACTGTCACAGAGACAAATTATCACATATATAATTAATTTATTAGCTGTAATATAACACCACATCATTATATTATATTATATTATATTATATTGTATTATATTATATTAATATTATATTACATTATATCATATCATTTCATAATACATGTTATTGTATATATTATATTATATTAATCACCATTCCATAACAGATAATTTCACACAGGTAGGCATAACACTCTAATAGAGAGCATCTAACTTATTGTTTAGAACCACACTACAAGACAGACAATTTATGCAATATTTGAGAAAATGTAACACATTAATTAGCGACACAGTGTCACAGAGATAAGGTAACATATAGGGCAGAACCACACTATTGCAGAGATATTTTAACAATTAGTTTAACACCACTCTGTCACCAAGATAAATTAACACATAGTTAATTAATGTAATACTTATAATATTATAGCACCACACCATTATTTCCTATCATATCATTCCATAGTATATCATATCATATCATTCATACCATACCATATCATATCATATCACATCACATAACATAACATAACATAACATGACAGCACATCACTTCACATTATATTATATTAATTTACATTACACTACACAATACTATATTATATTATATGATTATATTATTTCATATAATAATATATCATATCACATATTATATTATATTATATTATATTATATTATATTATATTATATTATATTATATTATATTATATTAATTACCACTGTGCAACAGAGATACTTTCACACAGTTAAGAATGACACTGTAACGAGAGCATTTAACTCATTATTTAGACCTTCACTACACGGAGACAATTTAACCCATGTTTGAGATAATTCATACATAGTTCAGCACCACACTGTCACATAGCCAAATTAACACATAGTTAATTAATTTAATAGTTAATAGTTATATTATTATAGCACCACACCACTATATTATATTACATTGTATTAATCACCACTCTGTAACATATAATTTCACATACTTAAGCACAGCATTATAACAGATAATATTTAACTCACTGTTTAGAACCACACCACAAGAGAGACAATTTTATCCTTGTTTGCGATAGCTTAACAAATAAATTAGCATTACACTGTCACAAAGACATTTAACACATAGTTTAACACCACTCTATCACAGAGATAAATTAACACAGTTAATTTAATAGTCATATTATAATTCAACTGCATTATATTGTATCATATTGTATTACATCACATCATATCCTATCCTATCATATAAATTCATATCACATTACATCACCTCATTATATCATATTATATCATTTTATAGTATATCATATTGTATTATGTTATGTTATGTTATGTTACGTTACTTTACTTTACGTTATGTTTTGTTATGTTATGTTTTGTTATATTATATTATTATATATAATTCATCACTCTTTACAGGAAAGTTTCACAATTAAGCCCAATGCTGTTAGAGAAATAAATTAACACATAGTTCAGTACCTCATTATCGCAAATATATTTTAACACACTGTCACAGAGATAAATTAACACAAAGTTAATTAATTTAATACATATAGGCCCAGATATTCAAAAGGGTTGCGCTATGCGCAATAGGGAAGCACCAGTGCAAGTCTGAAAATGCACCATTCTGCAATATTCAGCGGGAGGCAGATGTGCACCCCCAAATCACAATGCACAAGAGCACAATGATAATGAATGCATGCACAACTGAAGGGGCAGGAACCATGCATAAATGGCACAGTGCGATATTCAACAACATGCGCCATGCGCAATAGGGGAGCAAACAGAAGTTGCGCAATAGCGGAAATGATCCAAAATAAAAAGGAACAAGAGAGAGGTGCAAGAACACTACAGGGAAGCCACATGTTGCTGAAATGCAGGCAGCCATACAGGCACACAAAAACTGGGAGCAGGACAGGGCAGGAGCAGGACACAGCACTTGGAACGCCCCTGGAACAGGGAAGGTGTGGGGAGCCTCTGCCAAAATGCAGGTCAAAAGGGGGAAGTGCCACACAGCACTGAGACCAAAGATAGTGGGTAGTACGGCCACTACAGGGAGGTGTTCCCGGCACAGGGGGAGTAGAGCAAGGACAGTGGGGGAACACAGAAACATCTGCCAAGGGGGGGTAACACAAGCCAGGGACATGGCCAGTGCCACCATCCTGATGGAGGCAGTTATGAAGGGGGTGAGAAGGCAGGCAGCAGGGGGGTGCGGCTGTGGAAGGGCCTGTCCGTGGTATGCCCCCAAGCCTGCACCAGCTTCGAGCTGTACACTGATACTGAGATCATGGGCTGGTACCGCCTGAACCGAGTGATCCTGTGGTGGCTCTGTGAGCTGTGCAGTGATGTGATGCAGGCACCCACACGACGGAGCCATGCTCTGTCAGTGGAGACCAAAGTGACAGCTGTCATGTGCCTGCTCACCACGGGTCCAACAGGGGATACGACAGGCATAACCCAGTCGGCCGTGTCATGCCTCCTCATCCATTTCCTCAGTGCCCTGCTGCAACATGCCGCAGAGTACATCCATTTCCCCAGCACACCGGCGGAGCGCACAGCAAACATACAGGAGTTCCACAGGGTAGCACATATGCCTGGCATGCTTGGGACAATAGACTGCACTCATGTGGCCATCCACATGCCACCTGGCCCCAAAGGGGCTGCTTACATGAATCAGAAGGGGTATGCAAGCATCAACTGCTAGGTGGTGTGCGATGCCAAGGAGCACATAATCAATGTCTGTGCCATGCACCCTGGAGGAGCACATGATGCCTTCATCTGGTACCAGTCCACACTGTGCCACAGGTTCAAGAGTGGGGACATCCCCACTGGCCACCTAGTGGGGTAGTATGCAAACCACGCAGAAAGACATGGAGCTTGGGAGGGGCATAGTCAGAGGTGACATGGGTCTTGGCCTAGATGGCCCAAGGCAGGGTGACACTGATCACCAAACTAATGTCCACCCTCTACACCCAGGTGACAGTGGATATCTACTCCATCCCTGGCTGCTCACACCATACCAGCAGCCTGTGACCCCATTGCAGTAACGCTACAATGAGGCACATGCCACCACACACAATGTCATCGAGCGGGTTTTGGGATGCTGAAGGCATGTTTCCTTTGCCTGGACACATCTGGTGGTGCCCTACAGTACAGCCCCTCAAAGGCCTGTGGGCTATTCCCAGCCTGTTGCATCCTGCACAACATGGCCAATGTCTGTGGGATAGCCATACAGGTTGAAGAGGGGGACAGTGATGGGGACAATGAGGATGCTGGTGAAGATAGTGATGGGCAGCCCCTCCTTGGTGGAAGGGACCTCGACTGATCTGGATGGCACAGCTGCACCGGGACACCATCACAGAGGAGCACTTCAGCCAACCCAGGTAAGTCATGGGGCCATGTGCAACCACCAGTGGCAAGGGCACAACCCACAAACGAGCATAGACAAACCCCAGGGGTGCATGTTGTTAAGGGAATTGGCTGAGCATTGGAACTGCACACGCCATCAGGGATGGGCAAGGTCTAACTCGGCACACAGTCACATACACACACACACACACACACACACACACACCCCTCACAAGACATGCACAAAGGGAGAGAGGCACGCCGACCCCAACCGCCACCCCAGCCACACACACATCCACAGTCCACTACATCCAGTGCCTGTCATTGTGCATGTGGCAGACACTGGGCACCATTGCACAGTGGTGGACAGTGCAACGCAGGCATCATCATGCACATGCCACAGTGCACAGCAGCCAGGAGGGTGTGTAGATGGAATGTGTGTGCGTGTGCAGGGCCGGGTACCCCACCCGTGCATTGCACATTGAACAACACAGTGCACACAGGGCAGTATCAGACAGTAGCCATGGTGGGAGACAGGTCAGTCATGCACCACAGTGCCACAGCTGCCACAGATGCGTGGGCAGCCCCACCGAGGCCCGCCAGCAGTAACAGGCTGACCAATGGCATCATGGGGTAGCACCAACGGTCCCCCAGGGGTTTTTCTGCATGAACATGACCGTGCTCATGCAGGGGTCTGCAGCACACCAAACATGCCTGCCCCAGGCATGCTGGGGATGTCCACAGCTGAACCCGGTGTCGACAAGGAGGGCATCGCATGACACTGGGAACGGGGGGTGGACATTGCACTGTGTCTGCAATGCATGGGCAAATAATAGTGTGCCTATTGTGGCCATGACAGCTGTGATTGCCTGTGTCTGCCTGTCAGTGGCAGTGGTCACATCCTCCAGCTTCTGGTCCATCCCTGCCAGGAGCAGAGTGGTGTCTCTGCTGCACCACTCCTCTGCCTGGTGCAGAGCCACACTGAGTGCATCCACTGCCGTCATAAGCCGCACCTGCTGATTGACTGATTCTTGGAGTATGCGGTGTGCTCTTCTAAGAGGGCATCTGCCTGATCAGCATGCTGTCCCTCATGGTGTTCGTGGCCATAATGGGCACCACCCCTTGAGGGTGGGTGCTGCACACCAGGGCCAGGCCTGGGCATGACCACAGGTGGTGCACTGATGCTGCCCCCTGACACTGTACCCCCATGACCATTGGCTGAATGCTGACACTGCTCCTCTGGCTGTTGCTCTCCAGGGATCAACGGTGCCACTGCAGTGGCCACAACAGCCCCACTGTTCTGGACACACACCAGTGCTGCCCCACTGGTGCAGACAAGCACAGGCTGGGACTGTGATGTCATGCAGGCCTCCACGGCAGCACCACCCATGGCCATGCCCATGATGTCACCTGCTGTGTGGCCATCCTGTGGCCCACATGTATCAATGTCCATGAAGTGAGCTCCAACATCATCAGTGATGGATCTGGCACCAGCCCGAGTCTCAGCATGCTGGCATCCATGGACACTGGCATGCTGGGACACAGGCAGGGCCTCCTCCACACCTGCTCCACCAACATCAGTCCGGACATCCAGGTGGGCCCACTGTCACCCTGACCCTCGTATGCCTGTGGAGGTGGATGGGCCCTCCTCTATGTCCATGGTACTGCCTTCAGAGGACAAGCCCACCACCGCTGACCAATGTAGATGTTCAGGAGCTGTAAGGGAACACAGCAGCATTAATGTATCTGCCCTACCCTGTCCCCCCCATAGACAGACCAGGACCTACCATGTAGTGATGGGCTACCACCCGTCTGGAATCCACCTCCTGGAACACCCTCGATGGCACAACGCTGCATGCTGCCAGCAACCCACTCTTTTGTGGGGTCAGGCATTGCATGGCCAGCTATCCCTCACTGGTCACAGACCATGCTGCCCTGATGGCAGCCACCTTGTCCTTAATCTTCTGCCTGTCCATGCCCATCTTCCTTTTGCACTCCTTGCTCAGACCGCTGGTGGCTGCCATGCAGGTTGATGGCATGTGCCACCTCTTCCCATGCAGCAGCATGGGCCTCTGGTGTTCCCCACTGCCCACTGAGCAGTGGCTCCTGGTTGAGGTAGGCCTCAAACAGGACATCTCTTTCTGCCTTTGTGAAGTCAGGCCTCCTCTTCCTCCAACATCTCTGTTCCTCTTCCTCCACCTCACAATCGCTCATTATTCATCAAGTGAGAAAGACAGGTGTTACCTGTGACTGTGCAGTCCCATGCATGTCCCACACACCACTGTCCACACTCCAAAACAGCATGCAACTCACCACAATAGACTGCAATAACCGACTATGACCAGTGCAGCCCAATGTCACATTTTTATAGCGCAACGCATGCAAATGAGGTGAGGTGCAATTATAAGTGGATGCAAATGCAGTATCTGCACCATTGAATGGCTGATTAGCTGATTTGCATATGCCAACTGAATATCATGCTGTTGTGCTTTGTGCAATTATGTTGAATGTGCTCAGTCAAGGGCGCATTTCTGTGACATGCACAGTACCCACCAAACACCACATGCCCAGGGTGATAACACAGACGCCTGCTGTGCTGCTGATGTGCTGTGCATGGGAGGTAATGCAGGGCATGGCCACCATTGTGCCAGTGGTGCTACTGCACTGTTCACATATATGGCGCTGTGGCACTGGGGTGCCATAGGCACACTAGGCCACAGTAGCGGTAGGCCATTACTGGGAGTGCACAGCGCACTCGCTACACTCACTGAGTACCAATCATGCTGTGGCAGTCCATAAGTGAGAGACCCTTGACCTTGTGCCGACCTTTGCCCCTAGGCACCATGCATCCACATGGGTGCACCACTATCACGCTGTTCAGTGACAGCATGATAGGGAATGGCAGCGCTGTACCGTGCAGCATCTGCACATGGCAGACCGCGCTACTGAGCACCATTTTGACTCTAACCAGCTTTAGAGATGGCTCGGAGGAGGGCTGCTGTTTGGAGCCAGGTGGAGTGAGCCAATTTGGTGGCCATAGCAGAGCCCCATGCTGGGGTACTTTATGGAGATGCACCCCTGGACAGGGCCAGGAGTGCAGTATGGGAGGAGGTTGCAGTGGCACTGGAGGAGGCCACAGGAATTGGGCGCATGGCCAAGCAGTGTTGCCACTGATATGGGGACCTCGAGAGCAGGGACCCGGACAGGCTTGCCCACTGTGGGCACATGACAGGAGTTCATGGTGCCACAACCAGGTAGGTGCTCCATCCATACACTGTTAATGTCCATATGGGTATCATGGTTGGATGTGTCTGGCACATTGGGGTGCCATCCAGTGTTGGCCGTGGTGGTGGTATCGGGGTTGGGGGTGGATGGGTATGGCTGTGCGGGATTGCACACACACATGGTGGGGGGACTTTGCTACTGAATTGTACTGATGTTCCTCTCTCCATGTTTTCACCTTAGGCCCAGAGGGGCACCAGCGGGAGAGGGAGAGGAGGCACCACCAAGAGGACCAGCAGGCTGGGAGGGATGCCGGACCACAGAGGTGCAGGGACCAGCCCTGAGTGTCTTACATCCATGATTATTATTGCATGTTGTGTAACAGGGTGGGCAGCCGGGCATGGGCACCATCCATTGACACCACTGCCATGCACACAACTTGTTACAGTCAGCACTGTCCAGTGGCACTGTATGTCTGAGAGTGCATCAATGGTGGTCCATGGCTGTGCCACTGCCTTCGCACCACATAGCCTTGTCACTGTACGGCCATGGCGATGCTGTGCGGGACATGGGCAGTGGGTAAGTGCAGTGGTCCGCATGTCTGTGGGAGCCTGGGTAGGCAGGTCTTGTGGATGCGGTCTCTGTGGGTGGCTGCACACCATCACAGGGACATGGCACACGGCTGTAACCCATGCACAATGAGTGGGCTGCAGGGGACTGGACAGTCACATGTATTGACTCTGCTCCTTTGTCCTAGGTGGATGGCAACTGATGGCCATTGAAAGGGGCATGCAGGAGCTATTGAAGCTGGCAAGGGCATCCCTGGAGATCATCCAGTGGATGGAGTGGTAGGGGGGCAGGAGGCGGAGGACATGACGGCGCACAGGAGTGAAGAACCGGGCAGACGATTGGCCCCCCATGCCCCAGGAAACACCTTACCCCCCTGGACCCACCCTCACACCCTTCTTCCCTATCCTATATATTCACCCCTGCCCCTTACCCACCCCCACCTGGTATGTGGCCCTTCCCCCCATTTGTAAATGTTTGTAAATAGTTTTGTTTCTTACCTCTTTTTAATACATTTGTTTTGTTATGACAACTGTGGTGGTCTATGATTTTCAGCAGGCTACAGGTGCTCAGCTGCAGTGGTGTGCATCAGGGATGGTGCAAGCATGGGCGTGTGTGTGTCCGGAAGGGAACCACCTATGGTGTGGATGCCTGTGTACAGTGATCCATGGTGCATGCACTGTGTCCATGGCACCCCTGTCAGACCATCCAAGGCCTGTGCAGCTGACACCCTTGCATGTCTGTGATATGCACAGTCTGCTGGCATGTCAATGGTGGCTGTCCATGCTGGACAACCACTGTACCCGGTACAATGTCAGGTTGCCTCCCGTCACTAGTATGGTGCATGTCTGCCTCCAGTGCTGTTGTCCCCCCTCCATGCTGTCACTTGTGTCTGTTGCAGGGGATGTGCTCCACTGTCTGTCACTTGTGCTCCGGTCGCATGAACTTGTTACAGTCAGCACTGATGACATACAGTTTCATGGTGCCTGCACAGGGTGGCTGGGTAGGGGTGCTGGCCATGGCTGCCATGGCCACATGCCTGTGCTTTGGTTGACCTGTTAGTGTGTCCCTGTGTTGGTGTGCCCTAGGGTATGGGTGAGTGGTTGTCCATGCACTGTGTTGCATCCTGTGTGGTACATGCTTCCATGCAACACTGTGTGTGTCTGTGCTGGCTGTTGTGGCCAGTGCTGGGTTGGGATGTGTCCTTGGGAGGGTGTGCAGGGTGCTGTACCGCTGGTGGTGGGGTCTGGGGCATACCCTGTCGCATGTGAGGTACCTCATGTGAAGACACATGGTCGATACAAAATCAAGTTTTGGGCAGGCTGTGAAAAATGATGGCTGTATACTGTTCATGAGGAGATGTTCAAAAGGGTCATGTTGAAAATTAGGAGGGAAAATATGAAAAATTGCCATTTACGAGCGTGCGTGGAAATTGCATAACACATGCTCGTAATTAGCACATTTTTCAGAATTTTTTAATCAAATGTTCAACATGAGATCTCTGGGAAATCCCCTCATCAAAGCTGGCCCTGTGAGTTTGTTAATTTATCCTGAAAGTTGGTTTCGCACTGCAACGAGCAAATCTGTGGCAAAGGTGTGAAAACACATTTCTGAGGAGGTGTGAAAAAATGGCAACGCTGAAAATCTGGAGTGAAAATAGTACAAATTGGTGAAGTTACAAGCCTGCATAAAAATTGTGCATCGTACGCTTGTCAGATGGCCATTTTGGTTTATTTTGCGCCACATTTTCAAAATTGGCTTTTGAGTCCTGCGCTCATGAAGGCTGGGACTGTTGTTTTATTAATCAGTCCCAAAAGCTGATTTTAAGTCCAAAAAGGTGATTATGAGCAGCGATAGCGAACTCACCTTTCTGGACCAAGTAATAAGATGACAGTGACATTGTTGGTGGCGAGGCTTATATGAGGTCATAATGGAGGTGGGGCTTTCATGGAGTGATATTGGAGGCATGGCTTACATGGGGTGATGTTGGAGGCAGGGCTTATATGGGGTGATATTGGATGCAGGGCTTACATGGGGTGATATTTTAGGCAGAGCTTGCATGGGGTGATATTGGAGGTGAGGTTTATATCGGGTGATATTGGAGGCAGGGGCTTACATGAGGTGATATTGAGGTGGGGCTTATATTGGGTAATATTGGAGGGGCTTACATGGGGTGATATTGGAGGCAGGGCATAAATGGGGTGATATTGGATGCTTGGCTTATATATGGTGAGATTAGAGGTGGGCTTGCATGCTGACTATGTGGCACAATAAGATGCTCGGACTTGGGCAGTGGCTGATTCAGGAGCATAGTTCATCTGGTATTTGTGAGAGTCAAACCTAGGACTATGAGGACTTTTGGCTTATAACTCAATGTTCTAACCTCTGCACTACATTGCAGACCTTAACACTCAGCCAATTTTTTTTTAAGTAATCGTAGGGGTTTAAGTATGAACACTAAAGGAAGTAAAAACAGGAAGGGCAAGGTGAAACCATGATAACAGGGACTGCATAATTCCTGAGTGTCCTTGATAAGGCAGTATACCAGTGCCCTCATCTAGGTTCAAACCTCTGCCTTTTTGCTTGTAAAGCCAAGAGACATCCAGTGTACCACCTGAGGAGCTTGGTGAAATCACTGGTCTCATCTTTAAGAGCATGTAGCTTTGTAATACATGCATATAGCAATGGAAGGGCTGCTGACTGTTAAAAGCATGAGTATATCCACATCACAACATTTGAATATAGCTCATTTATTAGATGAAGAAAATTCTGGGTAGCCTGGGTTCAAATCGTAGCTAATGCACTAATTTTTTTTCTCTCTTCTGTTTCTGCTGGTTCCACTAGAGATGCGTATTAGTGTTATCAGAGTCACCTTAATTGCCTGCATTTTTTTTTTATCAGTCCGCTTTCCCATCTGCAGTTTGTCGGCACCACACACTTGAGGGTGCCAAATCTTCACCTTTATATATAGTTAATATGCACTGCCAAAACCTTTGATAATGCATCAGTTAGGGTTAAACTGACAAAAGTGGGGAAATGAGATGTCAGGGAAGAGCCACTAACCCATTATCACCTCAATTCTCCATACAGTGAGAGACACCAGAGTGTGCCATTGGGTAGTGAGGCCCAACTTTCACCCAATTCCAAGTATAAACAGGTTGACAGTAAAGTAAAGGAGAATGGGCTGAGAACTTGGCCTCATTACCCCTTGGCAAACCCCAAAGTCCGTCGGTCTGTGGAGGATGGGGAGATGGGGTGGTTGGGGGCTAGAGGCTCTACATTAACATCTCATTTTATGACTTCTGTCAGTTTAACCCTAACCAATGCATTAACAACAGTTTTTTGCAATGAATTGCCTCACTTTTTGAAAAAAGTGTAATATAACTAGCAAATAGCATGTGTTGGTTGGCCCCCAACTCCCACCATGCTGCCCATTCCTGAGTAATGATATGCATGCGTTACAGTGCAGGTGCTCTGGGCTCTGCCCTCCCACTTGAACATAACTACGGCACTACACAGCAGCCCTACAGGGCAAGCAACACTTGTAACACTAATTTGCCAATATCTCAGCACCGTAGCAGCTATGAAAACAATTCAAATGTCCTTGCAATCATGACAGTGAGTCCTTCTCAGGGATAAAGTTGATGAAATCTCTATCTCACATCTTTTTCAAGTTACAGGTGCTGCGTGTGCCTCACTTCAGCGGACACATGTAACTCAGGCATTTCAAATTTTTGACCCACTTTACAACATGGCAATTCAGGGACTGAATCTCATGAACAATGTCACTGTCATTTCATTACTCTTTCCCAAAAGTTGAGTTTGCACAGCGAATGTGCTATTCTGCGCCAGAGGTACAAAATCAAGTTTTGGGCAGGCTGTGAAAATGATGGCTGTATACTGTTCATGAGGAGATGTGGAAAAGGGTAATGTTGAAAATCAGGAGGAAAATATGAAAATATTCTGATAATGAGCGTGCGTGGAAACTACCTAGCATGCGCTCGTAATAGCACATTTTTAGAATTTTTAATCAAATGTTCAACATGAGATCTCTGGGAAATGCCCTCATCAAAGCTGGCCCTGTGAGTTTGTTAATTTATCCTGAAAGTTGGTTTCACACTGCAATGCGCCATTCTGTGGCAGAGGTGTGAAAACACATTTCTGGCAGGATGTGAGAAATGACAGCATTACTGTTCATGAGGAGGTGTGAAAAAATGGCAATGCTGAAAATCTGGAGTGAAAATAGTACAAATTGGTGAACTTATGAGCCTGCGTAAAAACTGCACAATGCATGCTTTTAAGTCAGAGAAGGTGATTATGAGCAGTGATAGCAAACTCACCTTTCTGGACCAAGTAACGAGATGACAGTGACATTGTTTGAGGCAGGGTTATATGAGGTTATAATGGAGGTGGGGTTTATATGGGGTGATATTGGAGGTGGGGCTTACATGGGGTGATATTGGAGGTGGGGCTTATATATGGTGAGATTAGTGGTAGGGCTTGCATGCTGACTATGAGGCAAAATGAGGTGCTCTAACTTGGGTCGTGGCTGATTCAGGTGCATTGTTCATCTGGTATTTGTGAGATTCAAACCTAGGAATATGAGGACTTTTGGCATATAACTCAATGTTCTAACCTCTGTGGTACATTGCAGACCTTAACACTCAGCCAATATTGTTATTATATTTTTAAGTAATCATAGGGGTTTAAGTATGAACACTAAAGGAAGTAAAAACATGAAGGGCAAAGGTGAAACCATGGTAACATGGACTGCATAATTCCTGAGTGACCTTGATAAGGCAGTATACCAGTGCCCTCATCTAGGTTCAACCATCTGCCTTTTGCTTGTAAAGCCCAGAGACATTCAGTGTACTGCCTGAGAGCTTGGTGAAATCACTGGTCTCGTCTTTAAGAGCATGTAGGTTTGTAATACATGCATATAGCAATGGAAGGGGCTCCTGACTGTTAAAAGCACGAGTATATCCACATCACAACATTTGAATATTGCTCATTTATTAGTTGAACAGAATTCTGGGTAGCCTGAGTTCAAATCCTAGCTAATGCACTATTTTTTTCACTCTTCTGTTTCTCCTGGTTCCACTAGAGAAGTGTATTAATGTTATTGGAGTCACCTTAATTGCCTGCATTCTTTTTTTTTTTAATCAGCCCGCTTTCCCATCTTCAGTTTGTCGGCACCACACACTTGAGGGTGCTTCATCTTCACCTTCTATATGTAATTAATATACACTGCCAAAACCTTTGGTAATGCATCAGTTAGGGTTAAACTGAGAAAAGTGGGGAAATGAGACATCAGGGAACAGCCCCTAATCTATTACCACCACAATTCTCCATACAGCGAGAGACACCAGAGTGTGCCATTTGGTAGTGAGGCCCAACTATGTGTTAATTTTTCTCAAACTGTCATGCTAAACTATCTGTTAAAATATCATTGTGACAGTGTGATAATAAACTGTCCTAAATTGTCTCTTTTACAGAGTGGTGCTAAACTGTGTTTTAAATTATCTCTGTGACAGTGTAGTGCTAAACTTTGTTACAATATCTCTGCCACACTGCAGTGCTAAACAATGTATTAAATTATAACTGTGAGTATGATGCTAACTGCATCATTCTTCATTTTACAGTGTGGTGCTAAACTGTGTGTGAAAATATCTCTGTGACATGGAGGTGCTAAACTTTGTGTGAAATTATCTCTGTTGTGGTGTGGTGATTAATATAACATAACATAACCTAAGGTTTAGTGTTATAATATTATAAATATTAAATTAATTAACTATGTGTTAACTCATCTCTGTCAAGGTGTGTTACTAAACTATCTGTTAAATTATCAATCAATCAATCAATCAATCAACTTTTGTTTATAAAAAGGTGCCTTTCTCAAATCCAAAGCACCTGCACAATATCATAAAACAATAAATAGACAGAATTTAAAAGTATTATGTCATTAAAAGCTATACTAAAAGGTGGGTTTCAAGGCTCCTTTAAAGCTCAGGACAGTTGGACTATTTCGCACCTAGCCGGTAAAGAATTCCAGGGTCGGGCCATAAAACGAAATGACCTAGCCCCTGAAGATTTCAAATGGACCCTGGGAATCTCCAGCAATGCCTCATCAGTGGATTGGAGGGGGCAGGAGGGACAATAGGGGCAAAGGAGCTCTTTCAGGTAAGTTGGTCCCTGGTCATGTAGAGCTTTATAGGTCAGCAAACTGACCTTGAAGGTGATTCGCCAAAATACTGTCAGCCAGTGCAGTCTGAGGAGCACAGGCATTATATGACTGGATCTGGAAGAACCAGTCAACAACCTGGCCACCACATTCTGCACTAGCTGCAGACGGCGAAGCTCAACCCCCGATAGCCCTTGGTACAGGGAGTTGCAATAGTCAAGGCGGGAGGTAACAAAGGCGTGGATCAATGTTGGAAGATCTTCTGGAGGAACCAGGTGCTTCACCCTGGTGATATTCCTCAGATGGAAAAAGGAAGTTTTGACCACCGCTGACACCTGAGCTTTAAGCGTCAAGTGGTCATCAATTATTACACCAAGATTCCATACCTGATCTGAGGTCGTCAGCGGAACGCCTGCAAGCCATAAGCCAGAGTGCGATCCAGCTGGCAGACCCACCTCACAGCGACCTTTATCCACAACCAACACCTCAGTTTTCTCTGGGTTTAACCTCAACCAACTCTCATTCATCCAATCTTGGATTTCTGCAAGGTAGTTATTAAATACCAACAAGGCAGCATCCTGGCGGGCACAAAAGACATATACAGCTGGGTGTCATCGGCATAGCAATGAAAACCAGACCGTATCATCTTATAATGGCTCCCAATGGCAGCATATACACATGAATAACATAGGTGCTAGAATAGAGCCCTGCGGTACCCCACAAGGCAGGGAGACTGATGCCGAGGAAAAAATTCCTGACACCACCCTAAGAGTCCTACCTTCGAGGTAAGATCTAAACCACCTGAGGACCATACCAGATAATCCACAGATGGACCACAGACGCTCTAACAGCACACCATGATCAACAGTGTCAAATGCTGCAGAGAGATCAAGAAGTACCAAGACAGAATGGGTCCTACGATCTCTCGCTATTAGGAGGTCATTTAGTACCCGAACAAGTGCTGTCTCGGTACTATGCCTTTTCCTAAATCCAGATTGGAGAGCATCGTAGATATTGTTGTTGGTCAATTGCACTGTGACCACCTTTTCAATAACCTTACCCGCAAAGGGTAGGTTAGAGACTGGTCTGTAATTTGCTAGACAATCTGGGTCTAAGGAGGACTTCTTTAAAAGAGGCCTAACTATAGCCTCTTTAAGGGGATCTGGAAAGATCCCCCTCTCCAAAGACTTCCAGACTATCAAAGCCAGGACTAGGCCAATTTTATCCACACAATCCACTAAGAGGCATGTGGGGCCAGGGTCCAAATCACAGCTGGTTGGTCACAGCGCTTGGATGACCATCACAATATCATCGATTTTGGGGAGGCTGAAGTCAGACCATGCAAACTGGGTGTTTGACATCTCCGGCCAACCATCACCACCACCATTGGAGAGGGAAGAGCGGACGTCCGATCTGATTTTGGCAACCTTATCTGCAAAGAAAAGAGCAAACTCCTCACACCGTTCTGTGGAAAAGGCCCTCCCAGGCTGAAGACAGACTGGATTGCACAGTCTGTCCACAGTCTGAAAGAGCTGGGCTGGTCTATTCTGTGCAGCTACTATCTCCCTGGACAGGAACTCTGCCTTCTTACGAGAGATTGCGGATTGATAGGCCATATAATGGTCCATCAAACTAAGTCTGTCATCATCCAGACCGGACTTCCGCCAATGCCTCTCCAGCCTTCGTCCTACCCTCCTTAACTCCCTCATGATCTCATCAAACCATGGAGACCTGGGGCGAAGAATGAGCGGATGAACACAATAGGTGCAATAGAATCCAGGGCCCCCGTAACCACTCTATTATAGGCCTGTACTAAATCACCTGGATCCAAGCAATCTATCAGAAGGTCCGATAGGTCCAGCACCACCATCAGGTCATCTGGGGACACACCCCTTAATGGGCGGTACTGGACCATCTCCGAAGGGGCTGACCTAATAGGGCGGCCTCAAAATTGAACCTAATGGAGTGAAGGTCAGACCATCCGAGTGGTTCCACCACCAAATCAGATATCCCCATCCCCAGAAGGAACACCAGATCCAATGAGTGCCCACCAATATGGGTCGAGGAGGAAACTACCTGTGTGAAGCCCAGTGATAACATCAACTGGAGGAAGTCTTGACCAAAACATGAGAGTTCATCGTTGACCAGCATTGAAGTCCCAGAACCAACCATCTGGGGACCCCAATATCAGGTCGACAATGAAATCTGTGACTTCCTGCAGGAAAACATTCCGTCACCTGGTGGACGGTATACGAGAAGTATTCTGCACCCCACACCCTCGCCTAAGACACACTCAAAGGATCTGGTGACTCCCACTGGTACCTCCACCAGGCCCAATTCTGATTTAAAACAAATGGCAACAGCCCCTCCCCTACGATCCTGCCTCGGGCGGTGTATCACCGAGTACCCGGCCGGAACTGCTGCGGCTAATACTGGCCCAGCATTTCCATCCAGCCAGGTCTCGGTGATGCATGCCAGGTCAGCTGACCCAACAAGATCGGCTATGATAGCCGCCTTGTTTTTAATAGACCTAGCATTGCACAACACCACTCAAGCAGGATGGGCCTCCGACAATGACCGCATTACCTGCTGATAACCAGAACCCTTGGTATGGGCACAAGACAGGAGAAACCCTCTCCGAGCCTATTTCACCCTAGGGTGTCTCCTTGACCTCACAATCTCCGCCCACTCCTTTCCATCCCCTCCAGGCCCAGCTCCAACCCTTCTCCTCCCCCTCACAATCCCCAGAGCCCTACACCTTCTATAGACTCCTGGTGATGGGGGGACAGGAGAAGGGACAGAGATCCCTGAGCCTGGAGGGGGAATAATAGCCGACTGTCCTATTTTCATTCCAACACATAATTAATGACACAACTAATTACAAGAAACCCCACCAAATTATATAAATAACAAAATTTAAAATACAACACTCAAATAACAAAATATAAATATTATAATTAAACAAAACAAAATAAAATTATACCCTAACAAAACACTCTAAATAAAACTAAAAAACACTATATTCCAATATCAAACATAAAACATTTCCTAACAATGTGTTCGAGCTTGCACATAAATTTTATCAGAAGCACTTGTCCATCTACCCCCGCCCACAGTGCTCTCACCACTACAGAAAAGGAATTTTCCACCTATACAAAAACCCCTTAAGATTTTGGCCCAAAATTTCAATTTCCCGCAATACTAAAATCAGTGCTTCCCAAAGGAAACCCAAAGTTCAAGGTCTTTTTTCTTCTTTGATATCCACACTTATAGTGCTCTCACCACTAGTATGGCCCCAAAAACTTTAGACAGTCTTCTCTCACAAGACTAGACTAATTAACTCAAGTTTTGGTCCTCCCAATCATTTCCCAGAATATCATGAACTGGAAATAATGAGAGTTCAAGTATACATCACCAGAGTAGCAGTCCACACCACAATCCACACAAATCCAACCTCAGTACCAAAGTCCTGCAGGCATCCAGAGAAAGCACCAGCCAAAAGTCCAGACTCAACCTGACCCTCACAATGATGAGACAGGCTGAACCACCCTCCAATGGTACCCCTGTCTCAATAAGGAAGCAAAGCTAACCCCACCACCCTCTGGAGGCAGAGAAACCTGCTACCCTGTCTGGGCCAGGGAATCTGGACAATTCAAAATAATCCACAGTTCCCACTGTCCATTTCTCAACAGACGCTTCCTTCTTACAACAAGTCCAGTCACAGTGTGGTACCGATTACTTCCTCTTCCTAGTTCAGCAATATTCCTTCCCGAATTAGAACCAGCACTCCACCGCCAGCGTTCTTCCTCCACAATCAAGCATTCTCTCTTGAGCACCGGCGGCTGCAAATACAGACTGTCGGCAGCCAAAACCCTCCCACAACATCAATGGCAGTCGAGATGTGGCTCTGCACACGCCTCCCAGCGCACAGCCAGCAGCCAACAATAGGACCATACGACGGCTGGACATGACACAACACAGGCAGGCAAGTCCCTCAATTTTTAAAAGTCACGCTCTTATATTCAATTCCAAGTAGCTGTATTAATAGTGGGTATAAAGCCAAACAACAAATAATGCGGTTTGATGCGATAATGTCGACTACTCAACAAACAGGCCAAGAAAATAGAAAACAATTTAAAACAATTTTAAGCCAAAACAAAGAGGAAACAAAAAGCAAAACAGAGCAAAACGGAGCAAAATGAAGAGCTCACAGATGGCTACCCAGCGTATTATTATCACTGTAAGAGGTCAATGATAAACTGTCTTAAATTGTCTCTTTTACAGCGTGGTCCTAAACTGTGTGTTAAATTTTCTCTATGACAGTGCAGTGCTAATTCATGAGATAAACTATCTAAAACATGAAATAAATTATCTCTGTTGCAGTGTGGTTCTAAACAATGAGATAAATGCTCTCTTTTCAGTGGTGTGCTTAGCTGTGTGAAATTATCACTGTTACACTGTGGTGATTAATATAACATAACATAACATAACATAACATAACATAACATAACATAACATAACATAACATAATTGAATGGTGTTATAATATTATAACTATTAAATTAATTAACTATGTGTTATTTCAAACTGTGCTGCAAAACTGTGTTAAATTATCACTGTGAGAGTGTGATAAAAACTATCTTAAATTGTCTTTTACAGTTTGGTGCTAAACTATATTTTAAATTATCTCTGTGAAACGGTAGTGCTAAACTGTGTTACTTTATCTCTACTACACTGTAATGCTAAATTATATGTTAAATTATCACTGTGAGAGTGCGATGCTAAAATGTCTTGTTTCTTTTACAGTGTGCTGCTGTGTAAAAATATCTCTGTGACATAGCGGTGCTAAACTGTATGTTTATCTCTTTGACATCTATGGGTTACTTTATCTCTTAGACAGTGTGGTGATAACCGCTTTGTTAAACTATCTCTCTGCAAAAGTGTGGTGCTGAACTATGTGTTAAAACATCCCTATGTTAGTGTGATTCTTAAATGTCATACATTATCTCTGACAGTGTGGTACTAATTTATGTGTTAAATTATCTCAAACATAGGTTAAATTGTCTGCTGCAATGTGGTTCAAAACAATGAGTTCAATGCTGTCTTTTAAAGTGTTGTGCTTAACTGTGTGAAATTATCTCTGTTGCAGAGTGGTGATTAATATAATATAACATAATATAATAAAATAAAATATAATATAATATAACATAATGTAATGTCCAAGACGGCATGGGTTTACAAAAGGAAGGTCCTGTCAAAGTAATCTCATAGATTTCTTTGACTGGGGTAACCTTGGGTAACCAGAGTGGTGGACCAAGGGGGAGCAGTTGATGTCACCTACCCAAGTTTGGGTAAATTTAACACATTAATTAGTGCCACACGTTCACAGAGATAATGAAACACATTTAAGCACCACACTGTTACAGAGATAATTTTAACACATAGTTCAGCACCACAGCATCACATATATATTTTTACATATATTTTAGCACCACACTGTCACAGAGATAAATTAACACATAGTTAATTAATGTAATAGTTATAACATTATATCACGCCATTAATATATTATCATATGTCATATATCATAACATCATAGCATACTATATTATGTTATATTATATTATGTTATATTGCATTGTAGTATGTTATATTATATTATTTTATACTATATTATATCATATTGTATTATATTATATTATATTATATTAACCCATGTTTAAGATGATTAAACACATAGTTCAGCACCACAGTATCACAGAGATGTTTTAACACATGGGTTAGCACCACACTGTCACAGAAACAAATTAACACATAGTTTATTAATGTAATAGTTATAATATTATAACACCACACCATTATATTATATTACATAACATTACTTTAGATCATATTATATTATGTTATTTTATATGTTATATTATATTATATTACATTATATTATATGATACTATATCATATCATTATATTGTTATACTATATTAATCACCACACTGTAACAGAGGTAATTTCACACAGTTAAGCACAACACTGTAAGAGAGAGCATTGAACTCATTGTTTGGAACCATACTGCAACAGAGAGAATTTCACCCTTGTTTGAGAACATTTAACACCTTAACAGCACCACACTGTGACACAGATAATGTAACACATTTAAGCAATACATTGATACACAGATAATTTAACACATAGTTTATTAATTTAATAATTATAATATTATAACCTCAAACCATTATATTATATCATATGACTTCATATCACATCACATCATGTCATATAATATCATATGATATGATATATTATATTATACTATACTATACTATGTTATATTATATGGTATTATATTGTATTTTATTAATCACTACTCTGTAACAGGGATAATGTCACACAGTTAAACAGAACATATTAAAAGAAAGCACTGAACTCACTGTTTTAAACCACACTTCAACAGAGGCAATTTTACCCATGTTTGAGATACTTTAACACATCAATTAGCACCACACTATCACAATGACAAATTAACATAGAGATAATTAATTTAATAGTTATAGAATTACAACACCAAACCATTATATTATATTATATTATATTATATTATATTATATTATATTATATTATATTATATTATATTATATTATATTATTATATTACTCACCACTGTGTAAGGGATAACTTCACACACCTAAGCACAACATTGAAATAGAGAGAATTTAAGTCATTGTTTAGAGCCACACATCAAGAGAGACAATTTAACTCTTGTTTGAGATAACTAACACATAGATTAGCACCACACCCTCACAGTGAAAATGAAATGCATTTAATAAGCACACTGTTTCAAAGGTAATTTAGCACATAGTTAATCACCACACCATCGCTGATATAGTTTAACAAATAGTTTAACACCACTCTGTCACAGAGGTACATTTAGACAGTTAATTTATTTAACAGTTATAATAGCACACCATTATATTGTATCATAACAAGATATGATATGTCATGGCAGGATATCATATGAAATGGTATGAAATATTATAATATGTTGGTGTTCTAATATTATAATTATTACATTAATTAACCATGTGCTGATTGCTTAAAGGTGTTAAATTATTTCTGGGACAGTGTGGCACTACTTATTGTGATAAATTATCTAAAACATGGGATAAAATGTGTTTGTTGCAGTATGGTTCCAAACAATGAGTAACATGCTCTTTCCTACTGTGTTGGGTTAAATATTTGAAATTATCTCTTTACAGTGTGGTGATATAATATAATATAATGTAATATAATAGAATGGTGTGGTGTGATAATATTATAACTATTAAATTAACAAACTATGTGATAATTTATCTCTGTGACAGTGTGGTGTTAAACTATGTGTTAAATTACCTTAAACATGGGGTTCTAAACAATCAGGTAAATGCTCTTTGTTACAATGTTTTGCTTAACTCTTTGAAATTATCCATTAAGGAGTGGTGTTTCATATAATATAATATAACATAACATATTATAAAATTATATAATATAATATAACATACCATAATATATTATAATATAATAAGATATGACATGATATGATTTGATATTATATGATATGAAATATGATAAAAAATATAATATAATATAATATATTAAGATATGATTTGATATGACATAATATCATATAATGTACTATAATGGTGTGGTGGTATTATATTATAACAATTAAATTAACTGTGTCATTTACTCTCTGTGACAGTGTGGTGCTAAACTATGTGTTAAACCATCTCAAATATAGATTCAATTGTCTCTCTTGTAGTGTTTTTCTAAACAATGAGTTCAATCCTCTCTGTTACAGTGTTGTGTTTAACTGTGAAAATGTCCTTGTTACGGAGTGGTGATTAATTTATATTAATATAATAAGATACATGATATGATATGATATGATATGATATGATATGATATGATATGATATGATATGTGATGTGCTATATAATTTGATATGATATCATATAATATAATACAATATAGTATAGAATAGCATAGTATAATATAATATAGCATAATAGAATAATATAATATAATACTGTGGTGTTATAATATTACAAATATTAAATTAAACTATGTATTACTTTATCTCTGTCAGTATGGTGCTAAACTATGTGTTAAAATATCTCAGCAATAGTGCGGTGCTGAACTATGTGTTAAATTACGTTAAACATTTGTTCAATTGTATCTCTTATAGTGAGGTTCTAAGTAACAATGGTGTGATTAACTGTGTGAAATTATCCATTACGGAGTTGTGACTAATATAATATAATATAATATAATATAATATAATATTATATGATATAAAATGATATAATATTATATAACATAACATAACATTATATAACATATTATATTATAGTATGATAAGACATGATTTGATATGATGTGATATGATATAAAAAATATAATATAATATATTATAATATGATTGGACATGACATAATATCATATAATGTAATATGATATAATATATTATAATTTAATGTAATTTAATGTAATGTAATAATAATATAATAACATAAAATAACATACTATAAGATAGCATAATATAATATAATATAATGGTGTTGTGTTATAATATTATAACTATTAAATTAACTGTTATTTTTGTCTATGACTGTGTGGTGCAAAACTATGTGTTAAATTATCTCAAGTATAGGTTAAATTTTCTCTCTTGTAGTGTGGTTCTAAACAAGGAGTTCAATCCCCTCTGTTACAATGTTGTGCTTAACTATGTGAAACTGTCCCTGTTACAGAGTGGTGATTAATATAAAATATTAAGATATATGATATAATATAATATAATATAATATAATGTAATATATTATACTACAATATAGTATATATGATATAAAAAAATATAATTGTAGTATACTATAGTATAGTATAGTATTGTACAGTGCAATATAGTATGATATAGTATAGTATCGTATGGTATAGTATAATATAATATAATATAATATAATATAATATAATATAAGGGTGTGGTGTTATAATATTATAAGTATTAAATTAATTAACTGTGTTAATTTATCTCTGTGACAGAGTGGTGCTAATGTATGTGTTGAATTATCCCAAACATGGGTAACATTGCCTCCGTTGCTGTGTGGTTAGAAACAATGAGTTCATTGCTCTCTTTAACAGTGTTGTGCTTAACTGTGTGAAATTATCCCTGTTACGGAGTGGTGATTTATATAATATAGTACAATATAATATAAAATACTATAGTATAATGGTGTGGTGTTACAATACTATGGCCCGGATATTCAAACTGTGCCCAAAAAGTGTGCAACAGCAGGAGCAAGCGCAAGTCCACTGCGCCCATGCGCAAGAAGCGTGGTATTCAAAAACAGCACAGGTCAAGATGCGCCTGTGGCACACAACTGAATATCATGCCACCTGTGCCATTGTGCAACCAGGGATGTGCAGTTGCGCATTTCAGAAATGCCATAGTGCAACCAGGGATGCTCAGTGGAGCAGTCCTGATGTGCCATAGCACAACCAGGGATCCCCCGAGGAGCAGGGCAGCAATGCAACAGCATAACCAGGGATGCACAGTGACAGGCTGCAAGGGCCCACCACCCATGCCACAGATGGGCAGAGGATCACACAGCAGAACAGACTCCTACACCCCATGCACTGCACAACTGGTGGAGAGCTGGAATAACCACCAGCCCATGTATACAAGCAACCAACCACAGCCAGGGCATGGTGCCCCAGCACTCCCCTCACAAGCTGTGACTGGCACACAAGGAGGGCAGACCACCCCATGCCACACCATCCCACCAATGCAGAGCACACTCTGCACCACAATCCCCATACACCCTGCCCAGGAGTAGGCCCAACAGTGCAGGACACCCCATGCATGCCACCACCCCACTGTGACAATGCAACCCTGTGCACTACAGAGCCATACAAGGCAGCCCCACCATGTGCACCCTGCTGTGGTGGCAGCAGACAGCGATGCAACAACTGCATACACAGTGCCACCCTGCATCCCCCTGAGGTGCAGCTGAAGTCCGACCATGCGTTTCACATGAGGTACCCCACATGTGACAGGGTATGCCCTGGACCCCACCACCAGCGGTACAGCACAAGGACACATCCCATCCCAGCACTGGCCACAACAGCCAGCACAGACACACACAGTGTTGCATGGAAGTATGCACCACACAGGGTGCAACACTGTGCATGGACAAACACCACCCATACCAAGGGCACTAACACAGGGACACAGTAGCGGGTCAGCCAAGCCACTGGCATGTGGCCACAGCAGCCTTGGACATACAGCCAGCACCCTACATGGCTCAGGTGTGCCAGCCACCCTCTTGAGGCACCATGAAGCTGTATGCCAAGAGCATGCGGCCGAGCACAAGTGACAGACAGTGGAGCACATCCCCTGCAACAGACACAAGTGACAGCATGGAGGGGGAACAACAACAGTGGAGGCCACAGTGCCACCGGAGGCAGACGTGCACCATACTGGTGAAGGGAGGCAACCTGGCATTGTGCCAGGTATAGTGGTTGTCCAGCATGGACAGCCACCACTGACATGCCAACAGACCATGCATATCACAGACATGCAAGGGTGTCAGCTGCACAGGCCTTTGATGGTCTGACAGGGGTGCCATGGACACAGTGCATGCACCATAGACCACTGCACACAGGCATCCAGTTCACAGAGAACAGCACACAAACCACAGACAGTGACTGATCCCCCCCTCTCACATGATAGACAGTTCCCTTCCAGACACACACACGCCCATGCTTGCACCACACTTGACACCATGCACACCACTGCAGCTGAGCACCTGTAGCCCACTGCAAATCATAGACCACCACAGTTGTCATAACAAAACAAATGTATTAAAAAGAGGTAAGAAACAAAACTATTTACAAATATTTACAATGGGGGAAGGGCCACATACCAGGTGGGGGTGGGTAAGGGGTAGGGGTGAACGTATAGGAGAGGGAAGAAGGGGTGTGAGGGTGGGTCCAGGGGGGAGGTGTTTACGGGGGCATGGAGGGCCTATCGTCCACCCCACTCTTCACTCCTGTGGTGCCAATGTGTCCTCCGCCTCCTGACCCCGTGCCACTCCATCCGCTTCAGGATCTCCATGGACACCCTTGCCAACTGCAATAGCTCCTGCATGCCCCTTTCAATGGCCATCAGTCACTGTCCACCTAGGACAAGGGAGCAGAGTCAATACCTGTGACTGTCCAGCCCCCTGCAGCTGACCCATTGTGTATGACATACAGCCATTTGCCACACCCTTCTGATGGTGTGTGACCACCCACAGTGACCACGTCCACAAGACCTGCCTACCCAGGCACCCAAAGCCATGTGGACCACTGCACACACCCACCGCCCATGTCCTGCACAGCACCACCATGGCTGTACAGTGATATGGCTATGCAGTGCGAAGGCAGTGGCACAGTCATGGACCACCATTGATGCACTCCCAGACATGCAGTGCCATTGGACAGTGCTGACTGTAACAAGTTGCATGTATGGCAGTGGTGTCAATGGATGGTGACCATGCCCCCGCTGCCCACCCTGTTACACAGCAGGCAATAGTCATCATGGATGTAAGGCACTCACCATCATCAGGCTGGTCCCTGCACCTCTGTGGTCCGGCATCCCTCCCAGCCTGCTGGTCCTCTTGGTGGCACCTCCTCTCCCTCACCCACTGGCGTTCCTCTGGGCCTAAGGTGCAAACATGGAGAGAGGAACATCAGTACAATCCGGTAGCAAAGTCCCCCCAGCCCATGTGTGTGCAATCCCACACAGCCATACCCATCAACCCCCCCTCCCTGATACCACCACCACAGCCAACACTGGATGGCCCCCCCCCATGTGCTAGACACATGCAACTGTGATACCTGTATGGACAGTAATAGTGTATGGATGGTGAACATACCTGGCCGTGGCACCATGCCCCTCCTGGCACAAGCCTGCAGGTGGGCAAGCCTGTCTGGGTCCCTGCGCTGGAGGTCCCCATATCGGTGGTGACACTGCTCAGCCGTGCACCCGATTCCTGTGACCTTCTCCAGCGCCACCGCAACCTCCTCCCATACTGCACTCCTGGCCCTGTCCAGGGGTGCATCTCCATTAAATGCCCCAGCATGGGGCTCTACTATGGACACCAAATTGGCCAGCTCCACCTGGCTCCAAACAGCAGCCCTCCTCCGTGCCATCTCTAAAGCTGGTGGAGTCCAAATGGTGCTCAGTAGCATGGTCCACCATGTGCAGATGCTGCATGGTACAGTGCTGCCATTCTCTATCATGCTGTCACTGAAGAGCGTGAAAGTGGTGCACCCATGTGGACGCATGGCGCCTTGTGGGCAAAGGTCAGGCACAGGGTGAAGGGTCTCTCATGCATGGACCGCCATAGCGTGATTGGTACTTAATGTGAGTAGCACGATTGGGTGCCTGTGTGCCACCTCCTGTAGTGGCCTACCACGCTGTGGCCCCAGTGCACCTATGACACCCCAGTGCCACAGCATATATATGTGAACAGTGCAGTAGTGCCACTGGCACAATGATGGCCATGCCCTGCATTGCATCCCATGCACAGCACATCAGCAGCATGGCAAGCGTCTGCGTCATCACCCCGGGCATGCGCCATTCAGTGTGTACTGTGCATGTCACAGAAATGTGCCCTTGCCTAAATACATTCAACACAATTGCTCAAAGCACAATATCATGATATTCATCCGGCATATGCAGATCAGCTAATCAACCATTCAATGGTGCAGATACTGCATTTGCATCCATTTATAATTGTGCCTCACCTCATTTGCATGCGTTGTGCTATAAAAATGTGATATTGGGCTGCACTGGCCATAGTTGGTTATTGCAGTCTATTGTGGTGAGTTGCATGCTGTTTGGGAGTGTGGACTGTGGTGTGTGGGACATGCATGGGACTGCACAGTCACAGGTAACACCAGTCATTATCGTAGGATGAATAATGAGCGATCGTGAGGTGGAGGAAGAGGAACAGAGATGTGGGAGGAGGAGGAGGCCTAACTTCACAAAGGCAGAAACAGATGCCCTGTTTGTGGCCTACCCTGAGAAGGAGCCGCTGCTCAGCGGACAGTGGGGAACACCACAGGCCCATGCTGCTGCATGGGAAGAGGTGGCATGTGCCATCAACCTGCATGGCAGCCACCAGCGGTCTGTGCAGGAGTGCAAAAAGAAGATGGCATGGACAGGCAGAGGATTAAGGACAAGGTGGCTGCCATCAGAGCAGCACGGTCTGTGACTGGTGGGGTACAGCTGGCCATGCAACGCCTGACCCCACAAGAAGAGTGGGTTGCTGGCAGCATGCGGTGTTGTGCCATCGAGGGTGTTCCAGGAGGTGGATTCCAGACTGGTGGTAGCCCGTCACTGCAAGGTAGGTCCTGGTCTGTCAATGGGGGGGACAGGGTAGGGCAGATACATTAATGCTACTGTGTTCCCTTACAGCTCCTGAGCATCCACATGGGTCAGCAGTGGTGGGCTTGTCCACTGAGGGTGGTACCATGGACATAGTGGAGGGCCCATCCACCTCCACAGGCATACGAGTGTCAGGGCAACAGTTGGCCCACCTGGATGTCCGAACTGATGTTGGTGGAGCAGGTGCAGAGGAGGCCCTGCCCGTGTCCCAGCATGCCAGAGTCCATGGATGCCAGCATGCTGAGACTCAGGCTGGTGCCGGATCTGTCACTGATGATGATGGAGCTCACTTCATGGACAGTGATACGTGTGGGCCACAGGATGGCCATACAGCAGGTGACAACACGGGCATGGCCGTGGGTGGTGCCACTGAGGAGGCCTGCATGACATCACAGTCCCAGCCTGTGCCTGTCTGCACCAGTGGAGCAGCACTGGTGTGTGTCCATGACAGTGGGGCTGTTGCGGCCACTGTGGTGGCACCTTTGAGCCCTGGAGAGCAGCAGCCGGAGTGGCAGTGTCAGCAGTAAGCCAATGGCCATGAGGGTACAGTGTCAGGGGGTGGCATCAGTGCACCATCACCCTCAAGGGGTGCTGCCCATCAGGGCCATGAACACTGTGAGGGACAGCATGCTGATCAGGCAGATGACCTCTTAGAAGAGCACACCCACATACTCCAAGAATCAGTCGATCATCAGGTGCAGCTTGTCATGGCAGTGGATGCACTCAGTGCGGCTCTGCACCAGGCAGAGGAGGGTCTCAACAGAAGACACCGCTCTGCTTCTGGCAGGGATGGACCAGGTGCGGGAGGATGTGACGGCTGCCATTGACAGGCAGACACAGGCAATCACAGCTGTCATGGCCACAATGGGCACACAGTTATTTGCCCATGCATCGCAGACACCACGCAGTGTAATGTCCATCCCCCATTCCCATTCCCGGCATCGTGTGACACCCTCCTTGTCGATACCGGGTTCAGCTGTGGCCATCCCGAGCACACCTGACACAGACATGGTCAGTGTGCTGCAGACCCCTGCGTGAGCACAGTCGCATTCATGCAGCAGAACCCCTGGGGGACCATCGGTGCCACTCCATGAGGCCATTGGTCAGCCTGTCACTGCTGGCAGGTCTCGGCGGGGCTGTCCATGCATCCGTGGTGGCCATGGCACTGTGGCGCATGACTGACCTGTCTCCCACCACGGCTACTGTCTGATGCTGCCCTGTGTGCATTGTGTTGTTCAACGTGCAATGCATGGGTGGGGTACTCCACCATGCATGCACACACACGTGCCATCTGCACACCATCCCAGCTGCTGTCCGCTGTGGCGTGTGCATGATGATGCCTGCATTGTGCTGTCTGCCACTGTGCAATGGTGCTCAGCATCTGACACACGCACAATGACAGGCACTGGGCATGGTGGACTGTGGACGTGTGTGTGACTAGGGCTGGCGGCTGGGGTCGGTGTTCCTCCTACCCTTTGTGCATGTCTTGTGAGGTGTGTGTTTGTGTGTGTGTGTGAGACCACATGCCGTGTTAGACATTGCCCATCCCTGATGGCATGTGCGGTTCCATGCTCAGCCAATTCCCTTAATGACATGCACCCCTGGGGTTTGTCCATGCATGTTTGTGGGTTGTGCCCTTGCCACTGGTGGTTGCACATGGCCCCATGACTTACCTGGGTTGGTTGAAGTGCTCCTCTGTGATGGTGTCCCGGTGCAGCTGTGCCATCCGGATCAGTTAGGGGTCCCTTCGACCAAGTGGGGGCTGCCCATCACCATCTTCACCATCATCCCCATTGCTGTCCCCTCTTCGACCTGTACTGCTATCCCACAGTCATTGGCCATGTTGTGCAGGATGCAACAGGCCAGGAACTGCCTGCAGGCCTTTGAGGGGCTGTACTGTAGGGCACTGCCAGACATGTCCAGGCAATGGAAATGTGCCTTCAGCGTCCCGAACACCCACTTGATGACATTGCGTGTGGTGGCATGTGCCTCATTGTAGCATTGCTGCGATGCAGTCGCAGGCCGTCGGTATGGTGTGAGCAGCCAGGGACTGAGTGGGTATCTACTGTCACCTGTGTGTAGAGGGTGGACATTAGTTTGGTGATCAGTGTCACCCTGCCTTCGCCATCTAGGCCAATACCCATGTCACCTCTGACTATGCCCCTCCCAAGCTCCATGTCTTTCTGCGTGAGTTGCATACTCACCGACTAGGTGGCCAGTGGGGATGTCCCCACTCTCGAACCTGTAGCACAGTGTGGACTGGTGCCAGATGAAGGCATCATGTGCTCCCCAGGGTGCGTGGCACAGACATTGATTATGCGCCCCCCTGGCATCGCACACCACCTGGCAGTTGATGCTTGCATATCCCTTCTGATTCATGTATGCAGCCCCTTCAGGGACAGGTGGCATGCGGATGGCCACATGAGTGCAGTCCATTGCCCTGAGCATGCCAGGCATATGTGCTACCCTGTGGAACTCTGTATCTTTCCTGTGTGCTCACCAGTGTGCTGGGGAAATGGATGTACTCCGCAGCATGTGGCAGCAGTGCACTGAGGAATTGGGTGAGGAGGCGTGACGCGGCTGACTGGGTTATGCCTGTCATGTCCCCTGTTGGTCTCTGGAAGGTACCCGTGGTGAGCAGGCACATGACAGCTGTCACTTTGGTCTCCACTGACAGAGCATGGCTCCGTCGTGTGGGTGCCTGCATCACATCACTGCATAGCTCACAGAGCTGCCTCAGGATCACCCAGTTCAGGTGGTACCAGCCCACGATCTCAATATCAGTGTACGGCTCGAAGCTGGTGTGGGCTCGGTACTGCCTGTTGGGGGCATACCACCGATGGGCCCTTCCATGGCCATGCCCCCCTGCTGCTTGCTTTCTTGCCCCCTCATAACTGCCTCCATCTGGATGGTGGCACTGGCCATGTCCCTGGCTTGTGTTACCCCCCAGGCAGCTGTTTCTCTGTTCCTCCCACTGTCCTTGCTGCTACTCCCCCTGCACTGAGAACACCTCCCTGTAGTGGCTGTACTGCCCACTATCTGTGCCCTAAGTGCTGTGTGGCACTTCCCCCTTTTGTCCTGCACTGTGGCACAGGCTCCCCACACCTTCCCTGTTCCTGGGGATTCCAGGTCCTCTGTCCTGCTCCTGCCCTGTTCTGCTCCCAGTTTCTGTGTGCCTGCCTGCAGTTTACCAACATGTGGCTTCCCTGTAGCATTCTTGCACCTCTGTCTTGTAACTTTTATTTTGGATCATTTCCTGTCAGCGCAACTTCTGTTTGCTCCCTATTGTGCATAGCGATGTTGTTGAATATCGACTGCACCATTTATGCATGGTTCCTCCCCTTCAGTTGTGCATGCATTCATTATCATCGCCTCTTGCTTGGGGGCGATCTGCCTGCCATTGAATATCAGAGAATGGCGCATTTTGGACTTGTGCTGGCACATCCCTGTTGCGCATGGCACAACCTTTTTGAATATCTGGGCCATAGTTTAGAACTACACTGTCACAGAAATACTTTAACACATAGTTAATTAATTTAATAGTTATGATATTATAACACCATGCCATTATATTATATTACATCATATTATATAATTTCATTTCATATCACATCATATCACAGCATATTATATCGCATCGTATTGTATTGTCCTTATATTATATTATATTATATTATATTATATTATATTATATTATATTATATTATATTATATTGTATTATATTATATTATGTTATTTTATTAATCACCACTCTGTTACAGGGATAAGTTCACACTGTTAAGCAGAACACTGTAACAGAGATAATGTAACACATTTAATCACCACACTGTCACAGAGATAAATTAACACATAGTTAATTAATTTAATTTCTATGATATTATAACACCACACCATTATATTATATAACATCATATTATAATATCATATCATATCATGTCATATATCATATCATATTGTATCATATGCTATCGTATCATAACATAGCATCACATGACATACATGACATCACTTCATATTATATTATGTTATGTTATATTATATTAATCAATACTCCGTTACAGGTATAATTTCACACAATTAAGCACAACACTGTAAAAGAGAGCAATTGTCTCATTGTTTAGAAACACACTACAACAGAGACAATTTAACCCATGTTTGAGATGATTGAATACGTAGTTATTAATTTAATACTTATAATATTATAACACCAGATTATTACATGTATTGTATTGGAGTGAATATATTAAAATTTGGCGATGTGATGAGCCGGCATAGAAACTGCCCAACGCTCACTTGTAAAACCGCCATCACACTGTCACAGAGATAATGTAACATGTTTAACCACCACAGTGTCACAGGGATAAATTAACACGTTTAATTTAATAGTTAAAATATTATAACACCACACCATTATACCATTATATCATATCATTATGCTATAATGGTGTAATGGTGTGGTTTTACAATATTTTAACTATTAAATTAAATGTGTTACTGTATCCCTGTGACAGTGTGTTGCTTAAACATGTTACATTATGCTAAACTGTGTTAAATTATCTCTGCCACACTGCAAGGCTGAACTATGTGTTAAATTATCACTGTGAGTTATAATATGGAATATAATGCTATATTATATTATATTATATTATATTATATTATATTATATTATATTATATTATATTATATTATATTATATTATATTATATTATATTATATTATATTATTTTATATTAATCACCACTCCATAAGGGATACCTTTCTTACAGTTAAGAAAAACATTGCAACAGAGAGCATTTAGCTCATTGTTTGGACCCACACTACAAGAGATATAATTTCACCCTTATTTGAGATAAATTATTGCACAGATTAGCACCACACTGTCAAAGAGACAATGTAACACATTCTGTTAGTGCTGCACTGTTACAGAGATAATTTAACACATAGTTTAGCACCACACTCTCAGACTTAATTTAAAACACATTTTAGAACCACACTGTAAAAGAAACAATTTAAGAGCATTCATAATCACACTATCACAGTGATAATTTAACACATTTAAGCACCACACTGGTACAAAGATAATTTTACACATCGATCAGCACCACACTATTGCAGATATATTTTAAAACATAGTTTTGCACCATATTGTCAAAGAGATAAATAAACTCATAATTAATGTAATAGTTATAATAATAAAATATCACACCGTTATAGTATATTAGACTATGTTATGTTAAATTATGTTATGTTATATTTTGATGTATTATGTTATTTGATAATATATTAATCACCACACTGTAATAGAGATCATTTCACCCAGTTAAGCACAACACTGAAACAGAGACAATGTAACTCATTGTTAACCACACTGCAACAGAAACAATTTAAGCCATGTTTGAAATAATATTACACATAAATTAGCATCACACTGTTACAGAGATAATTGAACACATACTTTGATGACCCAAACTTTGCTAGAGATAATTTAAACCACAGTTCAGCACCAATCTATCACAAAGGTAATTTAACAATATATCACCACACTGTCTATGAGATAAATTGACCCATAGATATCACAGACATAATTTTACACATAGGTTAGCATCTTCATGTCACAGAGACATTTTTGCACACAGTTTAGCAACACACTGTAAAAGAGATTTTGCATTGCCCTCCCACAGTGATAATTTAACATACAGATTAACACTGCACTGTCACAGTGATAATTTAACACACAGTTTAGCACCACACTGTAAAAGAGACACTTTAAGACAGTTTATCATTGCTCTCTCACAATAATTTATCACATAGTTTAGCACATTATTGCTGAGATATTTAACTTGGAAAAATTAACAAATTATGACCACACTGTCACAGAGATAATGTAACACATAGTTTAGCACCACATTGTCACTGAGATAACATAAGACATCATTAAGTAATTTAATAGTTATAATATTATAACACTACAGGATTATATTATTTTGTGATATGTAACATTATATTTATCATCATAACATAACACAGATAATTTCACATATTTAAGCACAACACTGAAACAGAGACAATTTAACTCATTGTTTAGAACCAACAATGCAACAAAAAAATGGAACCCATGTTTGAAATAATTTTATGCATAAATTAGCACCACACTATCACAGATAAAATGTAATGCATTTAGTTCTGCACTGTCAAGAGATAATTAAACCCATAGTTTAGCACCACACTCTCAGAGTTAATCTAACACACAGTTTAGCACCACACTTTGACTGAGATAAGTTAACATAATTAATTTAATAGTTATACTGTTATAACACTAAACCATTGCGTTCTTGTATGGTTATATTGATAACCACACCATAACAGAGATAATTTCACATAGGTAAGTGCAACACTGTAACAGAGAGCATTTTACTCACTGTTTAGAAAGACACAGCAAGAGAGAGAATTTAACTGCAGTTTAAGATGATGCAATATATAGTTTAGCATCACACTGTCATAGAGATAAATTATACATAGTTAATTAGTTTAATATTTATAATATTATAACACAACACAATTATATTATATAATATTTTATTGTATTGTAGTATATTATATTATATTATATTATATTATATTATATTATATTATATTATATTATATTATATTATATTAATCACCTCACTGTAACAAAGATAATGTCACAATGTAATACAATTTACCTATGTTTGAGACAATTTAACAGAGAGATGTGCTCCACACTATCACAGAGACAAAAAAACACTTACATAATGAATTAAATTGTTATAATATTATAAAACTATGCCTTTATATTATAATATATTATATTACATTATATTATATTATAAATTAAAATTGTTAAACTAATTAACAATGTGGTAATTTATCTCTATGACAATGTGGTGTTAAAATAACATTTAAAATATCTTTGTGATAGAGTGGTGCTTAACTATGTATTGCATTATCTCTTTGACAGTGGTGCTAATCTATGTGTTAAATTATCTCAAACTTGGTTAAGTATCTCCAGTTGCAGTGTAGTTCACAACAATGAGTTCAGTGCTCTCTGTTACAGTGTTGTGCTTAAATGTGTGAAATTATTCCCTTTTACTGAGTGGTGCATAATACAATATAATATAATATAATATAATACAATACAATAAATATAGTATATTATGAAATGGCATGATATAATATTTGATAGGCTATGATATGATATAATATATAATATAATGGTGTGGTGTTATAATATTATAACTATTAAATTAATTAACTGTGTTAATTTTTCTCTGTGACAAGACGGTAATAATTTATGTGTAAAATTATCACAAACATAAGTAAAAATGTTTCTGTTGCAGTGTGTTTCTAAGCAATGAGTTCAAAGTTCCCTTCTACATTGTGCTTAACTGTGTGAAATTATCCTTGTAAAGGAGTGGTGATTAATATAAAATAATACAATATAATATAATATAATATAATATAATATAATATAATATAATATAATATAATATAATATAATATAATATAATGTAATGTAATGAGATATAATATAATGGTGTGGTATTATGATACTGTGACTATTAAAATACTTACAATTCAATACAATACAAAAGTAAATTAATGTAATATAATACAATGCAATACAAAGTAATGTAATCTAATATTATATAACATAACAAAATACAATACAATACGATATATTATGATATGATATAATATAACACAATACAATATAATGTAATATAATATAATATAGTGGTGTGGTGTAATAATATTATAACTATTATATTAAATAACCATGTATTAATTTATCTCTGTGAATGTGTGGTGCTAAGCTATGTGTTCAATAATTTCAAACATGGATTAAATTGTCTCTGTTGCAGTGTCGTTCATATCTATGAGTTCAATCCTGTCTGTTACAGTGCTGTGATTTATTGTGTGAAATTATCCCTGTTACAAAGTGGTGATATAATATATAATATAATGTAATATAATATAATGATATAATATGATATAGTATGATATGATATGATATGATTTAATATAATATAATTTAATCATGTGGTGTTATAACGTTAAAACTATAAAATTAATTAGTGATGTGTTAATGCATCTCTGTGACAGTGTGGTGCTGAACTGTGTGTTAAATTATCTCTGTAACAGTGAGGTACTAAAATGTGTTAAATTATCTCTGTGACAGTAATGGCACTAATTAATGTGCTAATTTTCTAAAACATTTGTTAAATTGTCTTGTAATGTTATATATATTAACACAATGTGTTAGAAGCTCTCTGTTACAATGGTGTCCTTAACTGTGTGAAATTATCTGTTATGAAGTGGTGATTACTGTAATATAATATAATCATGTGGTGCTATAATATTATAACTTGTAAATTAATTATCTATGTGTTAATGTATCTCTTTGACAGTGTGGTCCTGAACTGTGTGTTAAGTTATCTCTGTAGCAGTGAGGTGCTTAAATGTGCTACATTATCTCTGTGACTCTGTGGCACTACTTAACATGTTAAATTTTCTCAAACATTGGTTAAATTATCTTTCTTGTTCTTTTATAGTTCTAAACAATGAGTTAAATGCTCTCTGTTACAATCTTGTGCTTAACTGTGTGAAACTGTCAGTTATGGAGTGGTGCTTACTATAATGTAATAATATAATATAATATAATATCATGATATGATATGATATGATAAAATGTGATGTAATGTGATGTGATGTGATATGAGATGAGAGGAGATTAGATGATATGATATGATATGATAATATAACTATTTATTAACTATATGGTAATGTATCTCTGTAACAATGGGGTGTTAAAATGACTTTGGAAAAATCTCTGTGATAGTGTGGTGCTGAACTATGTGTTGCATTATCTCTGTGACAGTGTGGTGCTAATCTTTGTGTTAAATTATCTCAAACATGGTTTGAATTGTCTCCTTTGCAGTGTGGTTCACAACAGTGAGTTAAATGCTCTCTGTTACAGTGTTGTGATTATCTGTGTCAAATTATCTCTGTTACAGAATGGTGATATAATAATATAATATAATATAATATAATATAATATAATATAATATAATATAATATAATATAATATAATATAATATAATATAATATAATATAATATAACATAACATAATATAATGTATTGTGATGTGAAATGACACGTTACAATATGATACGATATGATATGAGATAATAAAATATAATATAATATAATGAAATGTAATGTAATGTAATGAGATATAACATAATACAATACAATACAATGCAATACCACATATTATATGATAAGATATAACATAATATAATAAAATATAGTATATTAATAATATAATATAATATTATATGTTATATATTTGTGTGGTGTATTATAACTATTAAATTAATTAACCATGTGTTAAATTATCTCTGTGCAGTGTGGTGTTAAACTATGTATTCAATCATTTCAAACATGGAAGAAATTGTCTCTGTTGCAGTCTGATTCTTAACAATGAGTTCAAAGCCCTCTGTTTCAGTGTTGTGGTCAACTGTGTGAATTTACCTCTGTTACAAAGAGGTAATTAATATAAAATATAATAGAAAATAATACAATATAATATAATATTATGGTGTGGTGTTATAATATTATAACTATTAATTTAATTAGCTATGTGTTAATGTGTCTCTGTGACAGTGTAGTGCTAAACTATGTGTTGAAATATCTGTGCTATACTGTGGTGCTGAACTATGTGTTAAATTCTATTTGTAACAGTGTGGTGGTTAACTGTATTACATTATCTCTGTGACAGTATGGAACTAATTAATGTGTTATATTTTCTCAAACATGGGATAAATTGTCTGTGTTGCAATGTGGTTCTATACAAAGAGATAAATGCTCTCTGTTACAGTGTAGTGCTTATCTGTGAGAATTATCTCAGTTACGGTGTGGTGATAATATATTATAAAATACTGTAATATAGTATAATATAATATAGTGCAGAATAGTATAGTCTAGAACAGTATATGATAAGATATGATATGATGATTAAATATGATATGATGTTATATGATATGATATGATATAATATATAAAATAATTTATTATATTAGGATATGACTTGATATAATATAATATAATATAATATAATATAATATAATATAATATAATATAATATAATATAATATAATATAATATAATATAATATAATGTAATGTAATGTAATATAACATAATACAATACAATACCAGGTATTATGATACAAGTTATAGTATAATATATTATAATATAATATAATATAATATAATATAATATAATATAATATAATATAATAGTGTGGCGTTATACTATTATAAATATTGCTTTAATAACCTATGTGTTATTTTATCTCTGTGAAAGTGGGTTGCTAAAGAATGTGTAAAAATATGTCTGCGATAGTGTGGTGCTTAACTATGTGTTAAATTACCTCAAGCATGCTAAAATGTATCTCTTGTAATTTGGTGTAAACAATGAATTAAATGCTCTCTTTTACAGTGTTGTGCTTAACTGTGTGAAGTTATCCCTGTTACTGAGTGGTGATAAATATAATATAATATAATATAATATAATATAATATAATATAATATAATATAATATAATATAATATAATATAATATAATATAATATAATATAATATAATATAATATAATATAATATAATATAATAAAATATAATATAATGGTGTGGTGTTATAATTTTACTATTAAATTAATGAACTATGTGTAAATTTGTCTTTGTGACAGTGTGGTGCTAAAATATGTTACATTATCTCTGTAACAGTGTGGTCCTAATTTATGTGTTAAAACTATCTCTAGCATGGGACAAATTCTCTCTGTTTCAGTGCTGTTCAAAATAATGAGTTCGATGCTCTCTGTTACAGTGTTGTGCTTAATTGTGTGACATTGTCCTGGATTCCACCTTTTGCCTCACAAAAAGACGGAGGCCATTGTTTGTTGTTGTGATCAGACTGGCAATTAATTTATTTATATTCATATTTCCATATTCCATTTCCATTTCTTTATTATCATATTTTCAAAATTTCATTTATTTCCATCCTATATCAATCTCTGATTATCCCTCCTCTGGTAAAACCTGGTGCCTTCTTCTTCTCCTTTTCGTTAGGTAATGATGAAAACCAAGACCGCTTTCTCCTTCATCTTCTTCCTCTTCTTGTGTTATTCCTTTTTTCTTCACCCCTTCCCTACTCCCCCCTTTTCCCCACTAGCCAGTCTCCAGCTTGCGTTGGATGGCTGGCTTCCCTAATAATTAGGGTACCATTCTCCCTTACCACAGGGAAGATCCTTTTTATCCTTTCCTTCTTTCCTCTTTTTTTATTTCCCACTTTTTTGCATGATTCCTCCATGCTTCTATAAAGCCCATTGTTTCTGTGTTGAACATGTCTATGGCTAGGTCCGACAGGTGCACATCGTCTGACCTATAGAAGTCTTCTACCCATTCTTCTACCCCCCCAATATCACCTGTCCTCCCATCTGCCTTACCAATGTCCCTCCTATTCATTTTTTTCCTGGCCCTCTCCACCGCTCTGTGGCTGTGCTCCCACCTTCAAACCCTCCTTGGTATCATATCTGACCAGGCGAGGCACACCTGAGGCCACCACTGTCATATTGCCCCAGATCCCTTTTTATTTGTAAGTATGTGTCTACCCATGGCCTGCCTACAAAGTCGTTACCCCCTAGATGTATAATAATTAGATTTGGACTGGGCTGCCGTCCCTTGAGTTCTTTCAAGGTGGGAAGCAGCTGTGCCCATCTCATCCCCCGTATGCCATGCCAGACCAACCTACACTGTTTCACATCTTGGTACAGCTGCTTTCCCCCAGCATTCTTCTCTGCTATTTTCCCAGCCCAATAAATATAGGAATGGCCGCAGATCCAGACTTCCGTGATCCTCCCTCTACCTATGGGATTCAAGCAAAATTCATTATTTTACACATGTTCTTAGTGTCATCTCCATATTCTCCCCCCGGTTTTGTCCTCCCAGCCCATAAACAGTTCTTGCCCTCTCCCAACTCTGCAGTTCACGCCAGGAGCACCACCTTCAAGTTTTTTTTTTATATTTTCTTTTTACTTCACTGCTCTAATATATCTCTTATAACTGGCCGATCACCAGCGTCCCTTTTCCAATATCCCATTCACCATCTCTCCCACTGCTGCCCATTGTGAGGCAGCTCCAATCCACAAGGAATGGGATGAATAATTAACCGGGTCTTCACCCATGAATTGCATGCCCTTTTTGAGTAATGCTGTGACTTTGTATCCAGTGACCCTTCTTCCATCACCATGTACAAATAATTTCCCAGTCCTGTTCCCATGCTCTGCGGCAAAAGCCCACAGAGCCTCTACTGGGCATATTTTGCACCCTCTGCTTGCCCTTTCAGTGTCACTATGCAACCTTGCCCTTTTTGATCCATTTTTGACCTCCTAATCTCGATCCATATCTCTGTCAGCCCCAGCTTATATCTTCCCTTTCTAACCTCCTTCCTTGTCTTCTCTCCCATGGCCTACCACTTTGCTCACTCTCATGGCCAGTGTGAACATAACCACATAAATTGTGTGAAATAGCTGGGCCTCGGCCTTTGATCTGCATATTGCCGGGCATGTCCTTCAGCTTTATTAGCCACTGCTCCCTATAGGTCTTCTATTATCCGCTAGGCCCTGTTTCAACCTGCTCCATCCTGCATCATTCTTCTGATAAGTAATGATTTTTTCAGGTCCTTCCAGCCTTTTAGACTGCAGATAATGCTAATCCCTGCCAAATAAACTCCCATTGTGGTGTGGGCTGTGCCTTTCTGCCACTGCTCCACGGTGAACATTCCCAACTGTTCCTCAGTGAGTGGCCTACTTACCTCCATCTGCCCTGAATGTTTGAAACACTCGCCAGGCCCCATCATAGGACCTCAGAGTCTGAGGGGCCCATGAGCTGTGAAACAACAGTTCTGCTCCTTCTTGCCAACGTCCCAGATGTTCATTGGCATGGGTGTTTTTTGTCCTTCCACTGCCAGTGCCAGCCTACGAAAATGGTCCAGCTGCAGACTGGAAAGGCTGTCAGCCAGGGGATTGTGTAACCCTTCTATGTGTTGTGCTCTGAATGACATGTTCAGCTGCAAAGCCCTTAAAACTAATAGTCGTAATACCTGCATGACTGTGTTTGACCTGGCTCCCCTGTTGTTCAGAACATCCACCACTGCTCTGTTGTCACACCAAAATGTCACTTTCTGATCCCGTAATTCCTCCCCCAGACCAAGGTACACACCCATATGGGCATGATCTCACTTTCCCATCCCTTGCCCAACTGGCAGGCCAGGGTTCTGTGAACCGTCTACCCCTCAGGTAACCCCCATTCCCTAGCCCCCAGCGGCATCTGTGTAGAGGTCGAGGACTGTGTTGTATAGCCACTCCTCTTGCCAGAAAGTGCACCCATTGTATTCATAAAGGAATTCTTCCCAGATTTTAAAATTCTCCTAACCCCTTCGTCAGGTCCACCCAGTGATGTGGTCTGGTGACCCCTGCTGTAGCCCTGGCTAACCTCTCTGTGAATGCCCTTCCTGGTCTGATGGCCCTGCATGCAAAGTTCAAGTGCCCTAGTAAATGCTGCACCAGCTTCAGTTGTACCCATCTCCTGCTGGTGTGTACTTGGATTAGCTCCTTCAGTTTACTTACTTTTTTGTCCGGTAGTCTAAATACTTCATTCGGGGCATCTATCTCAATCCCCAGAAACTTCATAATCCTTCTGGGCCCCTCTATTTTTTCTGGTGCCAGTGGGACCCCTAGCTCTTGGCACAATTTCTAAAACTTACCCAGCATCCTTTGTGATCTCTTTTTCCCCCTACCAATAAAAAGAAAATCATCCAGATAATGGATGACCATCTTATAACCAGTTTTTTCCTGGAATATCCACTGCAAGCAGGTGCTGAAACACCTCAAATGTAGCACATGCTATGGAACAGCCCATTGGCATTGCTTTGTCAAAATAATACTGTCCCCCAATTTTAAAGCCCAATAGATCCCAGTCTTCTCTCCTAACCGGAAGCAGTCTGAAACCGGACTCAATGTCCTTTTTTGTGATCCATGCATCCTCTGTGGCCTGGATTATCCAGACTGCATCCTCTAGTGTCGCATATGTCACCTTACTATGCTCCTCACTGATGAAATCATTCACTGACTCCCCTTCTGGATAGGACAGGTGGTGGATCACCCTGTACTACCCATCTTGTTTCTTGGGTACCAAACCCAATGGTGAAATCTGCATGTTCAGCAATGTGGGGCATTAAATGGGCCCTCTACCCTACCTGCTGCCTTTTCTTTCTCTGTCTTCTGTCTTAGCATCTCTTCCTTTCCTTTTACTAACCCCAGGTTGCTTTCCTCCCTCGCTTGCCTGGGCCCCCTACACTGCAGTGAAAACCCTTTGTTAAAACCCCTTATATGAATCCTGCATGCTCATGTCTGGATATCTGTCTAGGCAAACTGTCCATACCTTCAGTTGATGAGGGTCCTGGCCATCCCAAACTGTTACCTGTCATGCCCCCGCCACTCCTCCCCGGCCAGTCCTTCCCATTTTGCCCAACCTTTCTTCTCTCAGTGGCTCTGACCCACTCTAGTTGTGTTCCCCCTACCTCACCCTCCCCTGTTCCATGTTTGCCCTTTAAATCCCTGGCCATCTCAAAAAAAACTGTTGACCTCACCCTTGACCCCCATGCCCTTGTGCCCCCAGGGCCCATGTCATTCTACATTTGTTTTCTGGGTGCCCTCCCCCGCATTTGGAACAAGCATGCCTGAAACGACATTGAGGCCATGAGCAAAAGACCCTGTTGTAAGCCCAGCAGCATCTCTGGGGCGTGAACCCCTTTTTACCCCACTCACCTTCAGGTGTGGACTGATCTGTTACGTAATCCATCCATCTATTTCCTTGGTGTCCCTTCTCACATCCCCAAATGTTGCCATTCTCTGCCAAAAAATTCATCATAGTATAATACCCCAACCCGTCCTTTGCTTTTACTCTCCGGATTATCAAAGAATAAGTGATGAGCGGGATGCCTAGCTCCGGCCTTTTTTCCAGGATGATGGCTGAGAAAGTGCCAAAGCTTAGGAACCACATATCCCAAGTCTTCCCTTTTGTGAACTTGTCATCCTCTTTTTTCCCTGAAAGCACTATAGCCGCTGCCATCTCACTCTTACCTATGACCTCAGCTTCCTCGTACTTGGCTGCCACCTTGGGGCTTACCAAAGTGAATATATCCATATATTCCTCTTTCCATATCTTTTCCTTTGTGGCCAGTGGCACATGCTCACCTATCCTCATCCCAGGTGCACCTATCTCCCTTGTAGCTTTCTCTTCTCTCTCCACTCCCCTTTCATTCTTTTCTGGCACCTCTTTCTCTGTCCTAATCTCTGCCAGAGCTGATTCCATCTGCCCTAGACCTCCTATCCCCAGTGCTGCCACAATTTGCCCTATAGATTCTTTTATACTGTCACCCACTATGCTGGATGTGTTTCCTGTAACCTTGTCTGGGCTGTGCTGCCTGGAATCTTCCTAGGGTCCCTGTGTTTCTCCCTGCAGTTGAGGAGGAGGGTGAGCTACTAGGGTTTGTGGAGGGAACACCATGTTCTGGGAATCGTGTCCAGGTTCAGCCAGGGAGATCCCACCTTGATCGTGGGGGTACTGGCATCACTGGTTCCATAGGCTACAGGGGTACTGGATCAACTGCCTTGGCAGGCCCCACTACCACCAGTGGTACCCTAGTGGGACTACGTGGCCCTTCGACTGGTTGTTTCCCCCGCCACCTTTCCTGGGCCTGCTTTTCTCTTTCTCCCTGGGTGTCCCTGGTTCCTCCCCTCCACCAGTTCCCACATTCTGTTGGCCTTTTCTGCCAGTTCAATGATAGCCCTGAAAGTCTCTTCCTTTGATGGTCTGCTCTTCTTTGGTGCCATGTCCTTCTTTTTCTTGCTCTGTGAAGACAACTACAGGAAAAGAAAACAGGGTTATTTGTATATATGCACCTTCCCTCTGTCCCTCACACCACATGCCCACATAAACCAACAGGGCCACCAGTAAAGGCCTCCATCCTGCTTGTTAGGTTGCTAGGTCCTCTGGCTGCTCCCTGCCATGCCCGTTGCAAGAAAACCCAACACTACCCAGGCCACTCCCCCCCTTTTCTGTCTCTTCATCAGCCCCCTTAGGCCTTCTGGCGTGTGCGCCCTCTTAACACCTTCCCCTTTTTTTTAACCCCTTGCTGGTCCCTGTCTCTACACCCATCATTCCCCTTTTGCATCTAAGCAATTTATTAAATTATAACTGGTGAGAGTATGATGCTAACTACCTTCATTCTTCCTTTTACTGTGTGGTGCTAAACAGTGTGTGAAAATATCTCTGTGACATGGAGGTGCTAAGCGTGTGTGAAAATATCTCTGCTGTGGTGTGATGATTAATACATCATAACATAACCTAAGGTTTAGTGTTATAATATTATAAATATTGAACTAATTAACTATGTGTTAACTTGTCTCTGTCAAGGTGTGTTACTAAACTATGTGTTAAATTATCACAGTGAGAGTTCGATGATAAACTGTCTTAAATTGTCTCTTTTACAGTGTGGTCCTAAACTGTGTGTTAGATTATCTCTATTACAGTGCAGTGCTAATTCATGAGTTAAACTATCTAAAACATGAAATAAATTATCTCTGTTGCAGTGTGGTTCTAAACAATGAGATAAATGCTCTTTTCAGTGATGTGCTTAGCTGTGTGAAATTATCTCTGTTACACTGTGGTGATTAATATAATATAAAATACCATAATATATCATAAAATTACATAACATAACATAACATAACATAACATAACATAACATAACATAACATAACATAACATAACATAACATAACATAACATAACATATAATGGAATGGTGTTATAATATTATAACTATTAAATTAATTAACTATGTTTTAATTTATTTCAAACTGTGCTGCAAAACTGTATTAAATTATCACTGTGAAGTGTGATAAAACTATCTTAAATTGTCTTTTACAGTGTGGTGCTAAACTATATGTTAAATTGTCTCTGTGAAACTGTAGTGCTAAACTGTTTTACATTATCTCTACCACACTGTAATGCTAAATTATATGTTAAATTATCACTGTGGCGTGCAATGCTAAAATGTCTTGTTTCTTTTACAGTGTGCTGCTGTGTGTAAAAATATCTCTGTGACATAGCGGTGCTAAACTGTATGTTTATTTATCTCTTTGACATCTATGGTTACTTTATCTCTTAGTGTGGTGAACACTTTGTTAAACTATCTCTGCAAAAGTGTGGTGCTGAACTATGTGTTAAAACATCCCTGTGTTAGTGTGGTTCTTAAATGTGATACATTATCTCTGACAGTGTGGTGCTAATTTATGTGTTAAATTATCTCAAACATAGGCTAAATTGTCTGTTGCAGTGTGCTTCAAAACAATGAGTTCAATGCTGTCTTTTACAGGGTTGTGCTTAACTGTGTAAAATAATCTGTTGTGGAGTGGTGATTAATATAATATAATATAATATAATATAATATAATATAATATAATATAATATAATATAATATAATATAATATAATATAATATAATGGTGTGGTGTTATAGTATAACTATTAAATTAATTAACTATGTGTTAAACTATCTCTGTATCATTGAACTGCTTAAAATGTTACATTATCTCTGTGACAGTGTGGCATTAGATAAGCTGTTAAATGTTCTCAAACATGTGTTAAATTATCTCTCTTACAGTGTGGTGATTAATATAATAAAACATAATTTAATTTGGTATGTTATGTTATGGTATGAGATGAGGTGAGATGAGATGAGATGATATGATATGATATGATATGATATAATATAATATAATATAATATAATATAATATAATATAATATAATATAATATAATATAATATAATATAATGGTGTGGTTTTATAATATTATCACTATTAAATTACATGTTAATTTATCTGTAACATTGTGGTGCTGATCTGTGTGTTATATTATCTATGTGACATCTTTTGGTAACTTTATTTCTAAGGCAGTGTGGTGATAAACAGTTTGTTAAATTACCTCTCTGATACTGTGGTGCTGAACTTTGGTTTAAATTATCTCTATCACTGTGTGGTTCTAAAGTATGTGTTATATTATCACTGTAACAGTGTGGTGCTTAAATGTGGTATTTTATCTCTGTGACACTGTGGTGCTAATTTCTGTATTAAATTATCTCAAACATGGGTTAAATGGTCTCTGTTCCAGTGTGGTTCTCATCAATGAGTTAAATGCTCTCTGTTTCACTCTTGTGATGAACTGTGTAAACTTATCTCTGTTACCTTATGGTGATTAAGATAACATAATATTACATAAAATATAATGGTTTGGTTTTATAATATTACAATTATTAAAGTAATTAACTTTGTGTTAACTTATCTCAGGCAAAGTGGGGTGCTAAACTGTGTGTTAAATTATCACTGTGAGAGTGCGATGATAAACTGTCTTAAATTGTCTCCTTTACAGTGTGGTCCTAAAGTGTGTGGGAAATTATCTCTGTGACAGTGTGATTCTTAAATGTGTTACATTACCACAGTGATAGTGTGGTGCTACTTTATGTGTTACATTGTCACAAACATGGGATACAATTGTCTCTTTACAGTCTGGTTCTAAACAATGACTAAAATACTTTCAGTTTCAGTGTTTTGCTTAATATATTATCATACAAAATAATATATCAAAAGATAACTTAACATAATATAATTTTGTGGTGTAACAATATTATAACTATTTAATTATATAACTATGTCTTAATTTGTCTCTATGACAGTGTGATGATAATTTACGTTACATTATCTCAAACATGGTTTAAATTGTTTTGCTGCAGTATGCATCATAACAATGAGTTCAAAGCTCTCTGTTACAGTGTTGTGCTTAACTGTGTGAAATTATCCCTGCTATGGAGTGGTGATTAATATAATATAATATAATATAATATAATATAATATAACGTAATGTAATAAAGTGCAATCTAATGTAATATAATATAAAATATTGTAATGTAATGTATTATAATGTAATATAATATAATATAATATAATATAATATAATATAATATAATATAATATAATGTAATATAAAAAAGTATTTTGGTGTTATAATATTATCACTATTAAATAAATTAACTGTGTAAACCTATCACTGTGACAGTGTGGTGCTAAACAATGTCTTCAAGCATCTCAAACATGGGTTAAACTGCCTCTGTTGTACTGTATTCCTAAACATTGAGTGAAATACTCTTTGTTACTGTCTTGTGCTTAACTGTCTCAAATTAAATCTGTTACGGAGTGATGATTAATATAACATAATATAACATAATCTAATATAACATAACATAGTATACTATGAAATGATGTGATGTCAAGTCATGTGACATGATATGAGATATGATATGAAATAGTATGATATGATAAGATATACTATAATGGTGAGGTATTACAATATTATAACTATTAAATTATTTAACTGTGTGTATATTTGTCTCAGTGACAGTGTGGTGTTAAACTTTCTGATTATGATAGTGTTGTACTGAACTTTGTGTTAAATTATCTCTCTAACAGTGTGGCGATTAAATGTTTTACATTATCTCTGTTACAGTGTAGTTCTAAACTGTGTGAAATTATCCCAGTAATGCAGTGGAGATTAAAATAACATAATATAATATATTATAATACAATACAATACAATATAAAATAATATATTATGAGTATTAAATTAATTAACTACGTGTTAATTTATCTCTTTGACAGTGTGGTACTAAATTATATGTTATATTATCTCAAACATGGGTTAAATTGTCTCTCTTGCAGTGTGGTTCAATACACTGAGAACAATGCTGTCAATTACAGTGCTGGGCTTAACTGTGTGAAATTATCCCTGTTATGGAGTGGTGATTAATATCAAATAATATAATATAATATAATATAATATAATATAATATAATATAATATAATATAATATAATATAATATAATATAATATAATATAATATAATATAATATCGTATGGTATGTATCTTATGATAAGATATGATATGATATCAGATGATGTGATGTCATAATATCATATCATAGTATATTATTTATAATATATTACATTACATTATAGTATATTACTTTGTATTGTATTGTGTAGTAATATATCATATCATATCATATCATATCATATCATATCATATCGTATCATATCATTTCATATCATACCACATTATATTATATTATATTATATTATATTGTATTATATTATATTATATTATATTATATTATATTATATTATATTATATTATATTATATTATATTAATCTCCACCCATAATGGATAACTTCACAGAGTTAAGCAAAACATTGTAATACAATTCATGTTACTCATTGTTTAAAACCACACTACAAGAGGAAATTTAACCTTGTTTGAGATAATTTAACATGCAGCTTAGCACTACACTGTCGCAGAGATAATGCATACCGAGGACTACAACACACTGGTGCTCCTCACCAGCCTAATTGTTCTCTCTCTTATCCCCCTGTCTTATCAACACTAGGCCCATCCATCCCCTTATTCTTCCTTTCCCAACCTCGGATAGGAGCTCACTACCCTGGGTTTGTGACATCCTACCATGCCCGTGCTTATAGAATTCAATCCTGGGGCTCACACATACTCCTTTTCTCCATCCACCTTCTCTACATCCAGCTTTACCAACTCCTTTCTGTGCACCTTGTCCTCCTAGCCTTTCTCCCCTACTTCCTCCTCTCTTCCCTCCTTCACTCTACCTGGTGTATATTTTATTTTATTTTTTCTTCCGTTACTTCCTCCTGCAACCTTAGATAACCTGCTTTATCTTCCTATAGACACTTCTATGTATGTAAATACTGTGTAATCTGTACAATATCTGTATAATTCTATGTACATATGAACTTCTTTTTCTTCCTTTCTGTAAATAGTATTATCCGTATTGCCTTGTAAATACCTGTGTTGACCTGTATATACAATTGTTCATGCTCCACCCAGGTCCATCTTGCAAATGAGCTTCTGCTCAACGATGAACGCCTGGTTAAATAAAGACTTGATTGATTGATTGATTGACACTATTGCAGAGATATTTTAACACATAGTTTAACAACACTCTGTCACAGAGATAAAGTAACACAGTTAAGTATTTGAATAGTTATATTATAATACCACAAAATTATATTGATCATATCATATCATATCATATTATATCTTATCACATCTTATCGTATCATATTATATCATATCATATTAACACATATTATTGTATTATATTATTTTACTTTACATTATATTATATTGTATTATTTTATATTACAATATAATACATAACATTACATTATATTATGTTATATTATGTTATATTATATTATATTATATTGTAATATATTATATTATAGTATATTATTTTGATCATCACACCATAACAGAGATAATTTCACAGATGTAAGCATAACACTGTAGCAGACAGCATTTCACTCATTGTTTACTACCACGTTGCAAAAGGTCAATTTAACCCAAGTTTGGGAAAATTTAACACATTAATTAGTGCCACACTTTAGCAGAGATGATGAAACACATAGTTCAACACCACAGCATCACATATATATTTTTACACATACTTTAGCAACACACTGTCACAGAGATAAATTGACACATAGTTAATTAATGTAATAGTTATAATATTACATCATGGCATTAATATAATATTATCATATGATATCATATATCATAACATATCATATCATACTATGTTATATTATGTTATATTGTATTGTATTTTATTATGTTACATAGATACATAGATACATAGATACATAAGACAGTGTCGGCAGATAAGGGCCTATGGCCCACCGATCTGCCATTTGAGCTTTAAGTTCAATTTGTTTTCCTAGAAGTCTGTTGCCCCTTACCCCTGACCTCTAGAATTCCTTTACGTCTATCCCATGCATTCTTAAATCCCGTGATTGTTTCAGCCCCCACCACTTCCTCTGGCAGGGTGTTCCACTTGTCCACCACCCATTCTGTGAAGAAATTCTTTCTCATGTTTCCTCTGAATCGTCCTCCCTCCAACTTCATCCCATGCCCTCTAGTCCTGGAACATCTTTTGCTTAAAAATAGTGTTTTCCTGCACCCTGTTTCTCCCTGTAAGATACTTGTATGTCTCTATCATATCCCCTCTCTCCCTCCTCTCCTCCAGGGAGTACATGTTCAGTTCCTTCAACCTGTCTTCATAGGACTTGTGATGCAATCCATGCACCATCTTTGTTGCCCTCCTCTGAACCTTCTCTACCCTTATGTAGGTATGGTCTCCAGAACTGTACACTGTACTCCAGGTGGGGCCTCACTAGTGTCTTGTATAGCGGAATTATGACCTCCCTTTTCCTGCTGGTGATGCCCCTGCCTATACATCCCAGCATCCTATTTGCTTTACCTGCTGCCTTGTCACACTGTTTCCCTACCTTGAGGTCATCAGAGATGACAACCCCAAGATCCTTTCCTGCTTGGTGCATGCTATATCCTCACCCCCAACTGATATATTGTGCAGGGTTTTTGTGCCCATATGCATTATCTTGCACTTCTTTGCATTGAATTTCAACTGCCAAACCCTTGACCATTCTTCAAGTTTCTGTAGGTCGCCTCTCATTCTGTCTACACCCTCTGGTGTGTCTACTCTGTTACAGAGCTTTGTGTCATCAGCGAACAGTGAAATTCTGCCTTCTAGATCCTCCGCAATGTCACTGATGAAAATGTTGAATAGGACTGGTCCCAGCACTGATCCCTGTGGTACCCCACTGGTCACTCACATCTGTGGAGTGACAGCCATTTACCACCACATTCTGTGTCCTGCCACCCAGCTAGTTACCTACCCACCACACTACTGTCCTGACCACACCCATATTCCCCAGTTTGTGTAATAGTCTTCTATGTGGCACAGTGTCAAAGGCCTTGCTGAAGTCCAGATAGGTCATGTCCACTGCCCTCCCCTGATCCACCTCCCTAGTCACCCAGTCAAAAATTCAATGAGGTTGGTCTGACCGACCTCCCCTGGTGAAACCATGCTGCCTTGGGTCTTGTAGTCCATTGACAGCCAGATGTTCCACCAATCTCTCTTCAGTAGTGCTTCCATGATCTTCCCCACTACCGAGGTGAGGCTGACTGGTCTGTAGTTCCCTGCTTCCTCTTTGTTCCCACTTTTGTATAAGGGGACTACATCTGCTGTCCTCCAGTCTTTGGGTACCTCCCCTGTTTCCAGTGATCAGCTAAACAGGATGGCCAGAGGTTCAGCCACCACCTCTCTTAGTTCTTTAAGGACCCTGGGGTGCACCCTGTCTGGCCCCATTGTTTTATCAACTCTTATTACTTCCAGTTCCTTCAGGACCCTTTCTCGTGTAAAGGGACTTGTGTCCATTTCTGTACCATTCTCACCCCTTGTACTCCCTTCAGACCCATTACCCCCTCTTCCTCAGTAAAGACTGAGCAGAAATACCTGTTCAATATGTCAGCTTTACTGTTGTCACCCTCCACGTGGCTCCCATCCTCCCCCTTCAGTCTCACTATCCCTCCCTTTGTCTTTCTTTTTTCCCTTATGTACCTGTAAAAGGTTTTGTCCCCTCTACCCACTGATTTTGCAATGTGTTCTTCTGTCTGAGCTTTGGCTTCCCTTACTGACCTCCCTGCTTACCTTTGCTTCTCCTGGTACTTCTCCCTATCCCCTTCTGCCTGTGTCTTTTTGTATTGCCTGAATGCAATCTTTTTGGCTTTCACTTTCTTTGATACCTCTTGGAAAACCATAATGGTCTCCTCTTCCTTTTCCTCTTGCTAACCTGCTTAATGCATAATTCTGTTGTTCTTGTAATCCCCATTTTAAATACTGCCCACTGTTCCTCAACCCTGATTCCTGTCCCATTCCCCTTAATGCCTCTTTTAAGTATCTCCCCATTTTCCCAAAGTCTGCCCCCCTAAAATCCAGGATACGTGTTTTTGTGTGGTTTGGTTCTGCTCTTTCTGTGATTTCAAACCACAATGACTGGTGGTCACTGTTACCCAGGTTGCTCCCCACTGTTACCCCATCACACTGTCCCTGTTTGTGAGCACAAGGTCCAGTATTGCCTTCTGCAGAGTTGGTTCCATGACCAGTTGCTTGAGGAAGGCACCCTGAAGGGAGTCCAGGATAAATCTGCTCCTAGTTGATGCTGCTGCTGGGATACTCCAGTCCACGTCTGGAATATTGAAGTCTCCAACCAGTACTACCTCACCCTTGTCTGCCATCCTTTGGATGGCTAGCATCAACTCCTATCTGTTTCTTCCTCCTGGGCTGGTGGTCTATAGACCACACCTGTGCGGATGGCTGTCCCATTTTCCTTTCCAGCTTAACCCACAGTATCTCTCCCCATTTTGTTCTTCCTGGATCTCTGTGGCCCTTATGTCATTTTTCACATACAGTGCCACTCCTCCTTCCTGCCTGCTCTGTCTCTTCTGAATATGTTGCAGCCAGGTATGGCCATCTCCCAGTCATGGTTATCATTACACCAGGTTTCAGTGATGGCCACAATGTCAGGTCTGACTGTACCATGACAGCCTCCAGATCTTCCATCTTGTTGCTAAGGCTCCTGGCATTTGCACACATAATATAATATAATATAATATAATATAATATAATATATTATATTATGTTATATTATTTAACCCATGTTTAAGATGATTTAACACATAGTTCAGCACCACATTATCACAGAGATGTTTTAACACATAGTTTATTGATGTAATACTTATAATATTATAACACCACACCACTATATTATATTACATAACATTACTTTAGATCATATTATATTATGTTATGTTATATTATATGATACTATATCATGTTACTATATTATATTATATATTTCTATATCATAATACTATATTATGTTATATTATTTTAATAACCACATTGTAACAGAGGTAATTTCACACAGTTAAGCACAACACTGTAAGAGAGAGCATTTAACTCATTGTTTGGAACCATACTGCAACAGAGAGAATTTCACCCTTGTTTGAGAACATTTAACACTTTAACAGTGCCACAATGTGACACAGACAATGTAACACATTTAAGCAATACATTGATATACAGATAATTTAACACATAGTTAATTAATTTAATAATTATAATATTATAACCCCAAACCATTATATTATATCATATGACTTCATATCATATTATCACATCACATCATGTCATATAATATCATATATATTATATTATATTATATTATATTATATTATATTATATTATATTATACTATACTGTATTATGTTATGTTATGTTATGTTATGTTATGTTATGTTATGTTATGTTATGTTATGTTATGTTATGTTATGTTATGTTATGTTATGTTATGTTATGTTAATCACCCATCTGTAACAGGGATAATTTCACACTGTTAAACAGAACATATTAAAAGAAAGCATTGAACTCATTGTTTTAAACCACACTTCAATAGAGGCAATTTTACACATGTTTGAGATACTTTAACACATAAATTAGCACCACACAATCACAGTGACAAATTAACATATAGATAATTAATTTAATAATTATAAATTACAACACCAAACCATTACATTATATTATATTATATTATATTATATTATATTATATTATATTTATTGTATTATATTGTATTATATTATATTATATTATATTATATTATATTATATTATATTATATTATATTATATTATATTATTTTACTCACCACTCTGTAAAGGATAACTTCACTCACCTAAGCACAACATTGAAATAGAGAGAATTTAACTCATTGTTTAGAGCCACAACAAGAGAGACAATTTAACCCTTGTTTGAGATAACTTAACACATAGATTAGCACCACACCCTCACAGTGAAAATGAAATGCATTTAATCAGCACACTGTTTCAAAGGTAATTTAGCACATAGTTAATCACCACACTATCGCTGATATAGTTTAACAAATAGTTTAACACCACTCTGTCACAGAGATACATTTACACAGTTAATTAATTTAATAGTTATATTATAATAGCACACCATTATATTGTATCATATCAAGATATGAGAATACATGGCAGGATATGATATGAAATGGTATGAAATATTATAGTATAATGGTGTGGTGTTCTAATATTATAATTATTACATTAATTAACTATGTGTTAATTGCTTAAATGTGTTACATTATTTCTGGGACAGTGTGGCATGACTTATTGTGATAAATTATCTAAAACATGGGATAAAATGTGTTTGTTGCAGTATGGTTCCAAACAATGAGTAAAATGATCTATCTTGCTATGTTGGGCTTAAATATTTGAAATGATCCCTTTACAGTGTGGTGATAAATATAATATAATATAATATAATACAATATAATATAATATAATATAATATAATATAATATAATATAATATAATATAATATAATATAATATAATATAATATATCATAGTGTGGTATGATAATATTATAACTATTAAACTAACACACCATGTGAAAATTTATCTCTGTGACAGTGTGGTGCTAAACTATGTCTTAAACCATCTCAAATACAGATTAAATTGTCCCTCTTGTAGTGTTTTTCTAAACAATGAGTTCAGTCCTCTCTGTTACAGTGTTGTGTTAAACTGTGAAAATGTCCCTGTTATGGAGTGATGATTATTATGATATGATATGATATGCTAGGCTATGATATGATATGTGATGTGATGTGCTGTATGATTTGATAAGCTATCATATAATATGATACAATATAGTATAGAATAGAATAGTATTGTATAATATAATATAGTATAATATAATAATATAATATAATGCTGTGGTGTTATAATATTGTAACTATTAAATTAATAAACTATGTGTTACTTTATCTCTGTCAGTGTGGTGCTAAACTATGTGTTAAAATATCTCAGCAATAGTGTAGTGCTGAACTATGTGTTAAATTATGTTAAATATTTGTTCAACTGTATCTCTTATAGTGAGGTTCTAAGTAACAATGGTGTGATTAACTGTGTGAAATTATCCATTACGGAGTTGTGACTAATATATTATAATATGCTACAAAATGATATAATATAATATAATATAACATAACATAACATTACATAATATATTATATTATAGTACGATATGATATGACATGATTTGATATGATGTGATATGATATAATATAAAAAATATAATATAATATATTATAATATGATTGGATATGACATAATATCATATAATTTAATATGATATAATATATTATAATGTAATAGAAACATAGAAACATAGACTTTGACAGCAGATAAGGACCGCTTGGACCATCTAGTCTCCTCATTTCCCTACCTACAGGATAGGCCGCAGATCCTAGTTAACCAACAGCCTATTTCTTCCTACCCCCCACAAGAATTGCCTTATGTCTGTCCCATGCATTTTTGAATTCTCCGACAGTTTTCGACCCCACAACCTCCTCAGGAAGGCTGTTCCATGCATCCACTACCCTCTCTGTGAAATAATACTTCCTCACATTGCCCCTGAACCGCCTCCATCTTTAAATTGTGTCCCCTTATTCTTGCACATCTCTTTTTCTGAAAGATGCTACCCTCTTGGACTTTGTTGATTCCACTGAGGTACTTAAAAGCTTCTATCATGTCCTCCCCTTCTTTCCTCAAGGGTATACATATTAAGCTCCTTTAGTCTGTCCTTGTAGGCTTCTCTTGCAGACCCTGCACCATTTTAGTTGCCCTCCTCTGGACTGCCTCTATCCTGTCTATGTCCTTGCAGAGATGGGGTCTCACCAATTGTCTGTACAGAGGGATAACAACTTCCTGTTTTCTGCTGGTGATGCCTCTCCCTATGCATCCCAGTATACCCCCTTCCCTCCCTACTGCCTTCTCACATTGCTTGCTAACCTTAAGGTCATCTGATATGATTACCCCCAGGTCCCTTTCCTTTTTTGTTGTTGTTACTACCTCCCCCCCATTGTGTATTCTTCACCTGAGTTCTTGTTTCCCAGGTGCATTATTTTGCACTTCTTTGCATTGAATCCAAGCTGCCATAGTTCTGACCATTCCTCCCACCTTGCCAAGTTCCTTCTCATCCTTTCCATGCCTCCTTGTGTATCAACCCTGTTGCAGATCTTTGTGTCATCTGCAAAGAGGCATACTTTTCTTCCAGTCCCTCTGCAATGTCACTTACAGTATGAAGACATTAAAAAGACTGGACCTAGTACTGAACCTCCCTGTACCCACTAGTAACCCCCTCTTTCTTCAGAGTGGACTCCATTTATCACCTTCTGTGTCCTGTTGTCCAGCCAATGTTTTACCCAGGCTACCATGATGGGACCCACTCCCAGGCTGGTTAATTTGACTAGTAATCTTTTGTGTGGGACTGTGTCAAATGCCTTGCTAAAGTCTAGGTAGGCCATGTCCACAGCCCCTCCCTGGTCTACTACTTTGGTCACCCAGTCAAAGAAATCTATTAGATTAGTTTGACATGACCTTCCCGCTGTGAACCCATGCTGCCTTGGGTCCTGTGCCCCACTGGCCTCTAGGTACTCAACAATTCTTTCCTTTAGAAGTGACTCCATCACTTTCCCTACCACAGAGGTCAAACTGACAGGTCTGTAGTTTCCTGCCTCTGTCTTGGTCCCACTTTTATGAAGGGGAATCACATCCGCCTTCCTCCAGTCCTCAGGTACCACACCATCCTCCCATGATTTATTAAAAAGAGTAGCCAGTGGTTTCACTAGTTCTCCCCTTAATTCTTTTAGAATTCTGGGGTGAATTCCATCAGGCCCCATTGCTTTGTCCACCTTCAGTTTTAGGAGTTCTTGCAGAACCCTTTCTTCTGTGAAAGGACCGGGATCGACCCCCCTATCAAGAGTGCTTCTGTTAATTGGATTAGGCACTTCCCCCTCCTCTTTTATGAATACTGAGCATAAATATTCATTCAGTATCCCTGCTTTTTCACTTCCCCCTCTGCCCACCCACCATTCATTCTATTCAGCCTCACTATCCCTCCCTTTGTCTTTCTATGCTCGCTGATGTACCTATAAAAGGTTTTATCCCCCTTCTTAACCCTGTTGGCTATCTTTTCCTCAGTTTTGGCCTTTGCTATTCTGACTTCCCTCCCTCCCTGCTTCCTTCTGCCTTAACTGGTACAGCTGTCTGTCCTGCTCCTTCTGTGTTTCCTTATACTTCCGGAATGCTATCTTTTTTTCCTGACTTTCACAGCCACCTCTTTTAAGAACCATAGTGGCTTTTTCTTTCATTTTGATTTATTTATTTGCTTCACACAAAGGCTTGTTGCCTCTGTGATGGCAGTTTTGATGATTCCCCATTGTTGCTCCACAGCCCTTCTCTAGCCTGTTTGCTAGTGCTTTTCTGAGGCACTCTTCCATCTTGCCAAAGTCAGCCCTCCTGAAGTCCAGTACCCTCACTTTTGTATGGCTTGACTCTGTAGCTGAGTTTAACATGAACCACACTGTTTGATGGTCACTTGTTCCCAGATGGCAACCCACTTCTAGATCTGAGATCCTCTCACTGCTCCCATTTGAGAGTATGAGGTCTAAGAATGCTCCCTCATGAGTGGGTTCCAAAACTAGCTGTCTGAGGCCTGCCACCTGTAGGGCATCAAGAATGGCCCTGCTCTTGGAAGTGGCTGCAGCAAATGTGCTCCAGTTAACATCTGGCATATTCAGGTCTCCCATCAACAGTATCTCCATTTCTCTGCCATCCTAAGAATGCCTTCTATCATATCCTTGTCCATTCCCTTCCCCTGACATGGGGGTCTGTACACATTCCCTGTGCAGATTGTGGTGCCCTTTCCAGTCTCCAAGGTGACCCAGAGTGCCTCCTCTCCTGCCTGTTTACTCTTTTGTTCAGTTGCTTTTATCCCTTCCTTTACATAGAGATCTACTCCTCCCCCTCTTCTCCCCTGCCTGTCTCTCCTGTAGGTTATGTACCCTGGTATGTTAACATCCCAGTCATGGTTCTCTATGTACCATGTTTCTGTGACTGCTATGATATCCAGGCATCCCTCTTCCATCAAGGCCACCAGCTCAGGGAGCTTGTTGCCCAGACTATGAGCATTGGTACTCATTACCCTCCATTTCTTGATGGCCTTACCCATTTTTGACCCATCCCTGTTCTTATTGCGTTTGTCACTTTCTCCATTTACCCCTGCACTTCTCCCATTGACATCTCTATGTTGGTGTTTACTGCACTTACTACCGAGACTTTTGGGGCTAGGATTTCCTGTCCTTTCCAGTGCTTCCCCTGACTTGCTAGTTTAAATGCTTGCCAATGAAGCATTTAAACCTATCACCTAGGATCCAGGTTCCCTCCTGGACAGATGCAGCCCATCATGCCAGTATAGGCTTGCATCACTCCAGGTGGACCCCCAGTCCCCAATGAAGCCAAATCCCTGAGCTCCACACCAGTTTTTCAACCACTGATTGAATCCCATGGTGTGGAACACCCTAGCCTATCCTACGCCATAGATGAGCAGCACCTCTGAGAAGGTTATCGTGCATACTACTTGTCTAAGGCCCCTCCCCAATTCCACAAACTCTTCCTGCACTTCTCTAATCCCTTTCTTAGCCAGGTCATTTGTTCCTAGGTGGACAATGACATCCAGCTCCCTCCCCTGTGCAGCTGCTCTGGCAATCCTGAGGATTCACTCCCTGTCCCTCCAAGCCATGGCACCAGGCAGGCACCTTACCTCCTTCTCCCCTTCCTCCCCCAGTTCTACCTTCCTAACAATGGAGTCCCCCACCAGGAGTTGTTTCCTTCCCCTGTGGGGTCCCCTGCCACCCTCCTGTGGGTCTCCTTTGTGGAGGTTCCCAGCATCCTCCTTGATCTCCACTGCGGGTGCCTCCATAGAGGAACCACATTTTTCCAGAATGGCATAGGAATTGTGGAGAGGTACAACTGAAGGGATGCACCTCTGTTCCACCACCCTCACCCTCTCTGAGCCCACTAAGGTCCAACTGCTCCTCTTTCTTGGCAACCTCTGAGGCAACAGCAGTGGCACTGGTGGTCCCTGGATGGAAGAGAAGGTCCCACAAATCCTGGCCAACTCAGCCTGGAGATGAGCAACCTCCTCCCTCAGCCCAGAGAGGTGCCTGCAGATGGTACAACACCGCATCCTCCAGAATGTCTCCCGGAAGACTGCTGCTCCACAGCCACTGCACTGCACCACTCCCATCATGTCTTATTTCTGGCCCCTTAACTGTTGGCAATCCCTACTCTTTCCTCTGTTTTTTCTTACTTCTCTCTCTCCTTATTTTATACCTGTGTGCCCTTTAAGCTCCTGATTGTCCTGTTCTGAGACAGGAATATCCTATATTTCTCAGTAGACCCCTTACTTGCTCAGAGGCAGACCTCCAGCTGCTAGAGGGGGCTGGAGAGCTACTCTTGCCCTTCTAGGATGGTGGGTCTTTGGTGGCTCTGTGATCACCCACTTCCTACTCCCAAACAGGAAGTTCCTTTTGTCAGTCAAATCCTGTGCCTATAAAAGTAGAACTAGCTTTTGGTGGGAGGGTGGAGGGGAAGGAAGGAGGTCAAATATAGTCCCAGTAGAGAAGTCCAGTCACACAGCAATCCTTCCTCCTGGTGTCTTCTGCCAAGCTAGTAGCAGAATCTTTCTAAGGCAGTCTTTAAATTTAGCTTCCTTCTAGCTAAGCCACTCTTCCTACTTACTAGATCTGTGTACAAGTAATTTAAACCTCACAGCTATCAAATCCTTTCAATCACCTGAGATTTACACCTAGATAACTGTTCAGATAACCATTCAGTTCAGTTAACTCAGACAAACACACACTTTTTTGTTTTGTTTGTTAGTTTTTTTACCCTAAATTAAAGGTCCAAGTACAAGAGTTATACTTCTTTAGTCCCAGCAGAGAAGTCCAGTCACACAGCAATCCTTCCTCCTGGTGTCTTCTGCCAAGCTAGTCTCTTTAGACCCAGCAAAGAAGTCCAGTCACACAGCAGTCCTTCCTCCTGGTGCCTTCTGCCAAGCTAGTAATGTAATTTAATGTAATGTAATAATAACATAATATAATATAATAACATAAAATAACATAATATAAGATAGCATAATATAATATAATATAATGGTGTGGTGTTGTAATATTGCAACTATTAAATTAACTGTTTTATTTTTGTCTATGACAGTGTGGTGCAAAACTATGTGTTAAATTATCTCAAGTATAGGTTACATTTTTACTCTTGTAGTGTGGTTCTAAACAAGGAGTTCAATCCTCTATGTTACAATGTTATGTTTAACTATGTGAAAGTGTCCCTGTTACGGAGTGGTGATTAATATAATATATTAAGATATATGATGTGATATGATATAATATAATATACTATAAAATTATATGACATAACATAACATAATAGAATATGAGATAATATAATGTAATATACTACAATATAGTATATGATATGATATAAAAAATAGTATAATTGTAGTATAGTATAGCATAATATAGTATAGTATCATATAGTATAATATAATGTAATATAAAATAATATAATATAATATAATATAATGGTGTGGTGTTATAATATTATAAGTATTAAATTAATTAACTGTGTTAATTTATCTCTGTGACAGAGTGGTGCCAATGTATGTGTTAAATTATCCCAAACATGGGTAAAATTGTCTGTGTTGCTGTGTGGTTGAAAACAATGAGTTCATTGCTCTCCTTAACAGTGTTGTGCTAAACTGTGTGAAATTATCCCTGTTACGGAGTGGTGATTTATATAATATAATACAATATAATATAAAATACTATAGTATAATTTTGTGGTGTTATAATACTATGGCCCGGATATTCAAACTGTGCCCAAAAGTGTGCAACAGCAGGATCAAGCACAAGTCCACTGCGCCCATGCGCAAGAAGCGTGATATTCAAAAACTGCGCAGGTCAAGATGCGCCTGTGGCACACAACTGAATATCACGCCAACTGTGCCGTAGCACAACCAGGGATGTGCAGTTGTGCATTTCAGATGCACCATAGCATAACCAGGGATGCTCAGTAGAGCAATCCTGATGTGCCATAGCACAACCAGGGAAGCCCCGAGGAGTAGGGCAGCAGTGCAACAGCACAACCAGGGATGTGCAGGGACAGGATGCAGAGGCCCACCATCCATGATACAGATGGGCAGAGGATAACACAGCAGAAGAGGCCCCCACACCCCATTTACTGCACAACTGGTGGAGAGCTGGGATAACCACCAGTCCATGGATACCAGCAACCAACCCACAGCCAGGGCATGGTGCCCCAGCACACCCCCTGGCAAGCTGTGACTGGCACACAAGGAGGGCCGACTACCTCATGCCATACCATCCCACCAATGCAGAACACACCCTTCACCACATTCCATATACACCCTGCCCAGGAGTAGCACCCAACAGTGCAGGACACCCCATGCATGCCACCACCCCTAGTGTGACAATGCAACCCTGTGCACTATGGAGCCATGTAAGGCAGCCCCACCATGTGCACCCTGCAGTGGGTGGCAGCAGACAGGGATGCAACAACTGCATACACAGTGCCACCCTGCTCATCCCCCTGAGGTACAGCTGAGAGGCCGACCATGCATCTTCACACGTGGTACCCCACATGTGACAGGGCATGCCCCGGACACCACCACCAGTGGTACAGCACAAGACACATCCCATCCCAGCACTGGCCACAACAGCCAGCACAGACACACACAGTGTCGCATGGAAGCATGCACCATACAGGATGCAACTATGTGCATGGACAAACACCCACCAATACCCAAGGGCACACCAACACAGGGACACAGTAGTGGGTCAACCAAGCCACTGGCATGTGGCCACAGCAGCCATGTACACATGGCCAGCACCCCTACATGGCACAGGTGTACCAGCCACCCTGCACTGGCACCATGAAGCTGTATCCCACCAGCATGTGGCTGGAGCACAAGTGACAGACAGTGGAGCAAATCCCCTACAACAGAGACAAGTAACAGCATGGAGGGGGGACAACAACAGCGGAGGCCACAGTGCCACCAGAGGCAGACGTGCACCATACTGGTGACGGGAGGCAACCTGGCATTGTGCCGGGTACAGTGGTTGTCCAGCATGGACAGCCATCACTGACATGCCAGCAGACCGTGCAGGTCACAGACATGCAAGGGTGTCAGCTGCACAGGCCTTTGATGGTCTGACAGGGGTGCCATGGACACAGTGCATGCACCATAGACCACTGCACACAGGCATCCAGTTCACAGAGAACAGCACACAAACCACAGACAGTGACTGATCCCCCCCTCTCACATGATAGACAGTTCCCTTCCAGACACACACACAGCCATGCTTGCACCACATTGACACCATGCACACCACTGCAGCTGAGCACCTGTAGCCCACTGCAAATCATAGACCACCACAGTTGTCATAACAAAAAAAGTGTATTAAAAAGAGGTAAGAAACAAAACTATTTACAAATATTTACAATGGGGGAAGGGCCACATACCAGATGGGGATGGGTAAGGGGCAGGGGTGAACATATAGGAGAGGGAAGAAGGGTTGTGAGGGTGGGTTCAGGGGGGTAAGGTGTTTCTGGGGGCATGGGTGGTCTGTCATCCACCCCACTCTTCACTCCTGTGGTGCCGTTGTGTCCTCTCTCTCCTGACACCGTGCCACTCCATCCGCTGGAGGATCTCCAGGGATGCCCTTGCCAGCTGCAATAGCTCCTGCATGCCCCTTTCAATGGCCATCAGTCACTGTCCACCTAGGACAAGGGAGCAGAGTCAATACCTGTGACTGTCCAGCCCCTGCAGCCCACTCATTGTGCATGGCATACAGCCATGTGCCATGCCCCTGTGATGGTGTGTGAAAACCCACAGTGACTGCATCCACAAGACCTGCCTACCCAGGCACCCACAGCCATGTGGACCACTGCACACACCCACTGCCCATGTCCTGCACAGCACCACCGTGGCCGTACAGTGACATGGCTATGCAGTGCGAAGGCAGTGGCATAGCCATGGACCACCATTGACACACTCCCAGACATGCAGTGCCACTGGACAGTGCTGACTGTAACAAGTTGCATGCATGGCAGTGGTGTCAATAGATGGTGGCCATGCCCGGTGCCCACCCTGTTACACAGCATGCAGAAGTAATCATGGATGTAATTCACTCACCATCATCAGGCTGGTCCCTGCGACAATGTGGTCTGGCATCCCTCCTGGCCTGCTGGTCCTCTTGGCGGTGCCTCCTCTCCCTCACCTGCCGGCGCTCCTCTGGGCCTAAGATGCAAACATGGAGAGAGGAACATCAGTACAATCCGGTAGCAAAGTCCCCCTCACCCCCATGTGTGTGCAATCCCACACAGCCATCCCCATCAACCCCCCACCCTGATACTACCACCACGGCCAACACCGGATGGCCCCCCCATATGCCGGACACATGCAACCGTGATACCCATATGGACGTTAACAGTGTTATGGATGGGGCACCTACCTGGCCGTGGCACCGTGCCCCTCCTGGCACATGTCCGCAGGTGGGCAAGCCTGTCCAGGTCCCTGTGCTGGAGGTCCCCATATCAGTGGTGACACTGCTCAGCCAAGCGCCCGATTCCTGTGGCCTCCTCCAGCGCCACCACCTCCTCCCATACTGCACTCCTGGCAATGTCCAGGGGTGCATCTCCATAAAGTGCCCCAGCATGGGGCTCTACTATGGCCACCAACTTGACCAGCTCCTCCTGGCTCCAAACACCAGCCCTCCTCCGTGCCATCTCTAAAGCTGATTGGAGTCAAAATGGTGCTCAATAGCATGGTCTGCCATGAGCAGATGCTGCATGGTACAGCGCTGCCATTCCCTATTGGGCTGTCACCGAACAGTGCAATACTGGTGCACCCATGTGGACGCATGGCACCTAGGGGGCAAAGGTCGGCACAGGGTCAAAGGTCTCTCATGCACAGACCGCCACGGCGTGATTGGTACTCAATGCGTGTAGCGCGATTGGGTGCCTGTCTGCCACCTCCTGTAGCAGCCCACCACAGTGTGGCCCCAGTGCACCTACGGCACCCCAGTGCCACAGCGCCATACATGTGAATAGCACAGTCGCACCACTGGCACAATGGTGGCCTTGCCCTGCATTACCTCCCATGCACAGCACATCAGCAGTGTGGCAGGCATCTGCGTCATCATCCCAGGCATGCACCGTTCAGTATGTACTGTGCATGTCACAGAAATGCGCCCTTGCCTGAGCACGTTCAACACAAGTGCTCAAAGCTCAACAGCGCGGTATTCAGCCAGCATATGCAAATCAGCTAATCAAACATTCAATGGTGCAGATACTGCATTTGCATCCATTTATAATTGTTCCTCACTTCATTTGCATGCGTTGCACTATAAAAATGCAACATTGGCCTGCACTGGCCATTGTCAGTTATTACAGTCTATTGTGGTGAGTTGCATGCTGTTTGGGAGTGTGGACTGTGGTGTGTGGGACATGAATTGGACTGCACAGTCACAGGTAACACCTGTCATTCTCACAGGATGAATAATGTGTGATCGTGAGGTGGAGGAAGAGGAACAGAGACGTGGAAGAAGAGGAGGCCTAACTTCACAAAGGGAGAAAAAGATGCCCTGTTTGTGGCCTTCTTCAACCAGGAGCCACTGCCCAGCAGACGGCAGGGAACACCACAGTCCCATGCTGCTGCATGAGAAGAGGTGGTGCATACCGTCAGCCTGCATGGCAGCCACCAGCAGTCCGTGCAGGAGTGCAAAAAGAAGATGGGCATGGACAGGTGGAGGATTAAGGACAGGGTGGCTGCCATCAGGGCAGCATGGTCTGTGACCAGTGGGGACAGCTGGCCGTGCAACACCTGACCCCACAAGAAGAGTGGGTTGCTGGCAGCATGTGGCGTTGTGCCATCAAGGGTGTTCCAGGTGGTGGATTCCAGATGGGTGGTAGCCCATCACAGCATGGTAGATCCTGGTCTGTCAATGGGGAGGGACAGGGTAGGACAGATACATTAATGCTACTGTGTTCCCTTACAGCTCCTGAGCATCCACATGGGTCAGCGGTGGTGGGCTTGTCCACTGAGGGTGGTACCATGGACATAGTGGAGGGCCTGTCCACCTCCACAGGCATACGAGGGTCAGGGTGACAGTGGGCCCACCTGGATGTCTGGACTGATGTTGGTGGAGCAGGTGCGGAGGAGGCCCTGCCCGTGTCCCAGTGTGCCAGAGTCCATGAATGCCAGCATGCTGAGACTTGGGCTGGTGCTGGATCCATCACTGATGCTGATGGAGCTCACTTCATGAACAGTGATATATATGGGGCCACAGGATGGCCACACAGCAGGTGACATCACGGGCATGGCCGTGGGTGGTGCCACTGAGGAGGCCTGCATGACATCACCGTCCCAGCCTGTGCCTGTCTGCACCAGTGGAGCAGCACTGGTGTGTGTCCAGGACAGTGGGGCTGTTGCGGCCACTGTGGGGCACTGTTGAGCTCTGGAGAGTGGCAGCTGGAGGGGCAGTGTCAGCAGTCAGCCAATGGCCATGGGGGTACAGTGTCAGGGGGCAGCGTCAATGCACCACCTGTGGACATGCTCAGGCCTGGCCCTGGTGTGCAGCACCCACCCTCAAGGGGTGCTGCCCATCAGGACCTCGAACACCGTGAGGGACAGCATGCCGATCAGGTAGATGACCTCTTAGAAGAGCACACCCACATACTCCAAGAATCAGTCGATCAGCAGGTGCAGCTTGTGATGGCGGTGGATGCACCCAGTGCAGCTCTGCACCAGGCAGAGGAGCGGTGCAGCAGAGACACCGCTCTGCTCCTGGCAGGGATGGACCAGAAATGGGAGAATGTGATGGCTGCCATTGACAGGCAGACACAGGCAATCACAGCTGTCATGGCCACAATGGGCACACAGTTATTTGCTCATGTGTTGCAGACGCGCGGAGTGCAATGGCAATCCCATTCCCAGCGTCATGTGACACCCTCCTTGTCAACACGGGTTCAGCTGTGGGCATCCGAGCACACCTGGCACAGGCATGTTCAGTGTGCTGCAGACCCCTGCGCGAGCACAGTCGCGTTCACGCATTGGAACCCCTTGGGGACTGTCGTTGCCACCCCATGAGGCCATTGGTCAGCCTGTCACTGTTGGTGGGTCTCGGCGGGGTGACCCATGCATCCATGGTGGCTGTGGCACTGTGGCACGTGACTGACCTGTCTCCCACCACGGCTGCTGTCTGATGCTGCCCTGTGTGCATTGTGTTGTTCAATGTGCAATGCATGGGTGGGGTACCCGGCCCTGCATGCACACACGCATTCCATCTGCACACCCTCTCAGCTGCTGTCTGCTGGGGCGTGTGCATGATGATGCCTGCATTGCATTGTCTGCCACTGTGCAGTGGTGCCCAGTGTCTGACACATGCACAATGACAGGCACTGGGCATGGTGTACTGTGGACGTGTGTGTGGCTAGGGCTGGTGGTTGGGGTCGGTGTTCCTCCTACCCTTTGTGCATGTCTTGTGAGGTGTATGTGTGCGTGTGTGTGTGTGTGTGACCGCGTGCTGTGTTAGACCTTGCCCATCCCAGATGGCATGTGCGGTTCCATGCTCGGCCAATTCCCTTAATGACATGCACCCCTGGGTTTTGTCCATGCACGTTTGTGGGCTGTGCCCTTGCCACTGGTGGTTGCACATGGCCCCATGACTTACCTGGGATGGTTGAAGTGCTCCTCTGTGATGGTGTCCCAGTGCAGTTGTGCCTTCTGGATCAGTCGGGGTCCCTTTGACCAAGGAGAGGCTGCCCATCACCATCTTCACCAATGTACTCATCGTCCCCATTACTGTCCCCCTCTTCAACATGTATGGCTATCCCACAGTCATTGGCCATGTTGTGCAGGATGCAACTGGTCAAGAATAGCCTGCAGGCCTTTGAGGGGCTGTGCTGTAGGGCACCGCCAGACGTGTCCAGGCAACAGAAACATGCCTTCTGCATCCCGAACACCCACTTGATGACATTGCGTGTGGTGACATGTGCCTCATTGTAGCGTTGCTGCAATGCAGCCGCGGGCCACCGGTACAGTGTGAGCAGCTAGCGATGGAGTGGGTATCCGCTGTCTCCTGTGTGTAGAGGGTGGACATTAGTTTGGTGATCAGCATTGCCCTGCCTTTGCCATCTAGGCCAATACCCATGTCACTTCTGACTATGCCCCTCCCAAGCTCCATGTCTTTCTGCGTGATTTGCATACTCAGCCACTAGGTGGCCAGTGGGGATGTCCCCACTCTTGAACCTGTGGCACAGTGTGGACTGGTGCCAGATGAAGGCATCATGTGCTCCCCCAGGGTGCGTGGCACAGACATTGATTATGCACCCCGTGGCATCGCACACCACCTGGCAGTTGATGCTTGCATACCCCTTCTGATTCATGTACGTGGCCCCTTCAGGGGCCAGGTGGTGTGTGGATGGCCACATGAGTGCAGTCTATTGCCCTGAGCACGCCAGGCATACATGCTACTCTGTGGAACTCCTGTATGTTTGCTGTGTGCTCCGCCGGTGTGCTGGGGAAACGGATGTACTCTGCAGCAAGTGGCAGCAGTGCGCTGAGGAATTGGGTGAGGAGGCGTGATGTGGCCCACTGGGTTAAGCCTGTTGTGTCCCCTGTTGGTCTCTGAAAGGTACCCGTGGTGAGCAGGCACATGACAGCTGTCACTTTGGTCTCCACTTACAGAGCATGGCTCTGTCATGTGGGTGCCTGCATCACATCACTGCACAGCTCACAGAGCTGCCTCAGGATTGCCCGGTTGAGGCAGCACCAGCTCATGATCTCAGTATCAGTGTACAGCTCGAAGCTAGTGCGGGCTTGGTACTGCCTGTTGGGGGCATTCCACCGATGGGCCATTCCACGGCCATGCCCCCTGCTGCCTGCTTTTTCACCCCCCTCATAACTGCCTCCATCTGGATGGTGGCACCGGCCATGACGCTGGCTTGTGTTACCTCCCCGGCAGCTGTTTCTCTGGTCCCCCCATCCTTGCTGCTACTCCCCCTGCACTGGGAACACCTCCCTGTAGTGGCTGTACTGCCCACTATCTGTGCCCTCAGTGCTGTGTGGCACTTACCCCTTTTGTTCTGCACTGTGGCACAGGCTCCCCACACCTTCCCTGTTCCTGGTGGTTCCAGGTCCTCTGTCCTGCTCCTGCCCTGTACTGCTCCCAGTTTCTCTGTGCCTGTGTTGCTGCCTGCAGTTCACCAACATGTGGCTTCCCTGTAGCGTTCTTGTGCCTCTCTCTTGTTCCTTTTTATTTTGGATAATTTCCGCTATTGTGCAACTTCCGTTTGCTCCCCTATTGCGCATGGCACATGTTGAATATCGCACTATGCCATTTATGCATGGTTCCTCCCCCTTCAGTTGCACATGCATTCATTATCATTGCTGTCTTGTGCATTGTGATTTGGGGGGGCGCATCTGCCTCCCACTGAATATCACAGAATGGCGCATTTTCGGACTTGTTCTGGCGCATCCCTGTTACGCATGACGCAACCCTTTTGAATATCTGGGCCATAGTTTAGAACTATTCTGTCACAGAAATACATTAACACATAGTTAATTTAATAGTTATAATGTTATAACATCACTCCATTATATTATATTACATCATATTATGTAATTTCATATCATATCATATCATATCATATCATATCATATCATATCATATCATATCACAGCATATCGTATCGTATCATATTGTCCTTACATTATATTATATTATTATATTAATCACCACTCCGTTACAGGGATAAGTTCACACTGTTAAGCAGAACACAGTAACAGAGGTAATATAACACATTTAATCAGCACACTGTCAGAGATAAATTAACACAAAGTTAATTAATTTAATTTCTATGATATTATAACACCACACCATTATATTATATATCATATTATTTAATATCATATCATATCATATCATATCATATCATATCATATCATATCATATCATATCATATCGTATCATATGCTATCATATCATATCAATCACATGACATGCATGACATGACATCATATTATATTATATTATATTATATTATATTATATTATATTATATTATATTATATTGTATTATATTAATCAATACTCCGTTACAGGTATAATTTCACACAATTAAGCACAACACTGTAAAAGACAGCATTTGTCTCATTGTTTAGAAACACACTACAACAGAGACAATTTAACCAATGTTTGACAAGATTGAATACATAGTTATTAATTTAATACTCATAATATTATAACACCAGATTATTATATTATACTATATTGTATTGGAGTGAATATGTTAAAAATTGGCGAAGTTACGAGCCTGCACTGAGCAACGCACGCTTGTAAAACTGCCATCAACTGTCACAGAGATAATGCAACACGTTTAACCACCACACTGTCACAGGGATAAATTAACACATTTAATTTAATAGTTAAAATATTATAACACCACACCATTATACCATTATATGATATCATTATGATATCATATAATGGTAAAATGGTGTGGTGCTGCAATATTTTAACTATTAAATTAAATGTGTTAATGTATCCCTGTGATAGTGTGGTGCTTAAATGTGTTACATTATGCTAAACCATGTTAAATTATCTCTGCCACACTGCAGTGCAGAACTATGTGTTAAATTATCACTGTGTTAGTTATATTATATTATATTATATTATATTATATTATATTATATTATATTATATATTAATCACCACTGTAAGGGATACTTTTCTCACAGTTAAGAAAAACATTGCAACAGAGAGCATTGTGCTCATCGTTTGGAACCACACTACAAGAGATACAATTTCACCCTTATTTGAGATAAATTAATGCATAGATTAGCACCACACTGTCAAAGAGACAATGTAACACATTCTGTTAGTGCTGCACTGTTGCAGAGATAATTTAACACGTAGTTTAGCAAAACACTCTCAGACTTAATTTAAAACACATTTTAGAACCACACTGTAAAAGAAACAATTTAAGAGCATTCATAATCACACTCTCACAGTGATAATTTAACACATTTAAGCACCACACTGTTACAAAGATAATTTTACACATCGATCAGAACTATCGCAGATATATTTTAAAACATAGTTTTGCACCATATTGTCAAAGAGATAAATAAACATAATTAATTTAATAGTTATACTGTTATAATAAAATACCACACCATTATATTATACTAGACTATGTTATGCTAAGTTATGTTATGTTATATTTTGCTATATTATGTTATTTGATAATATATTAATCACCACACTGTAATAGAGATAATTTCACCCAGTTAAGCACAACACTGAAACAGAGACAATGTAACTCATTGTTAAGAACCACACTGCAACAGAAACAATTTAAGCCATGTCTGAAATAATTTTACACATAAATTAGCATCACACTGTTACAGAGATAATTGAACACATGTGTTAGAACCAAACTTTGGTAGAGATAATTTAAACCACAGTTCAGCACCAATCTATCACAAAGGTAATTTAACAAATTATCACCACACTGTCTATGAGATAAAGTAACCCATAGATATCACAGACATAATTTTACACATAGTTTAGCATCTTCATTTCACAGAGACATTTGTACACACAGTTTAGCAACACACTGTAAAAGAAACAATTAGCATCGCACACTCACAGTGATAATTTAACACATAGTTCAGCACTCCAGTGTGGCAGAGATAATTTAACACAGTTTAGCACCACACTGTAAAAGAGACACTTTGAGACAGTCTATCATTGCTCTCTCACAATAATTTATCACACAGTTTAACACATTATCGCTGAGATATTTTAACTTAGAAAAATTAACAAATTATGACCACACTGTCACAGGGATAACTTGACACATAATTAAGTAATTTAATAGTTTTAATATTATAACACCACAGAATTATATTATGTTATGTAACATTATATTTATCATCATAACACAGATAATTTCACATATTTAAGCACAACACTGAAAAAGAGGCACTTTATCTCATTGTTTAGAACCAACAATGCAACAAAAAAAATGGAACCCATGTTTAAAATTAGTTTATGCATAAATTAGCACCACACTATCACAGAGAAAATGTAATGCATTGTTTTAGTTCTGCACTGTCAAGAGATAATTAAACCCATAGTTTAGCACCACACTCTCAGAGTTAATTTAACACACAGTTTATCATCACACTGTAAAAGAGACAATTTAAGACAGTTTATCATCGCACTCTCACAGCCATAATCTAACACACAGTTTAGCACCAGACTGTGACTGAGATAAGTTAACACTTAGTTAATTAATGTAATAGTTTTAATGTTATAACACTAAACCACTGCGTTCTTGTATGGTTATATTGATAACCACACCATAACAGAGATAATTTCACATAGGTAAGCACAACACTGTACCAGAGAGCATTTAACTCATTGTTCAGAACCTGTTAAAAAGAGCATTGAACTCATTATTTTGAACCACACTGCAACAGAAACAATTTAACCAATGATTGTGATAATTTAACACATAAATTAGCCCCACACCTTTCACAGAGATAAACAGTTAATTAATTTAATAGTTATAATATTATAACACCACACAAGTATATTTATTATATTGTATTGTATAGAATTACTATACTATACTATACTATACTATACTATACTATACTATACTATACTACATTATATTATGTCTTATCCTATCATAATATATTATATTATATTTTTTATATCATATCACATCACAGCATGTCGTGTTACATCACACCATATCATATTTATTATATTGTATTGCATTACATTTTATATATATTATGTCATATCATAACAGATTATATTATATTACATGATCTCATCTCATATCATATATCATAATAGATGATATTGTATTGTGTTGTATTAAATTATATTATATTATATTATTATATTATATTATACTATATTATTTTATAGTATATTATATAATATTATATTAATCACCACTCTGTTACAGGGATAATTTCACAGTTAAATGCAACACTGTAACAGAGGTAATGTAAAACATTTAATCCCCACGCTGTTGCAGAAATAATTTAACTCATAGTTCAGCAGCACACTATTGCAAAGATATGTTAACAGTTAGTTTAACACCACACTGTGACAGAGATAAATTGTCACATAGTTAATTAATTTAAAATTTATAATATTATAACTCCACAACATTGTTATATTATATTATATTATATTATATTATATTATATTATATTATATTATATTATATTATATTATATTATATTATATTATATTATAACTTTATAGTACTCACCACATCATAACAGATAATTTCACACAGTTAATTAAGCACAACATTGTAACAGCAAGCATTTAATTCTTTGTTTAGAACTACGCTACAAAAAGACAATTTAGCCATTGTTTGGGAACGTTTAACACATTTGTTAGTGCCATATAGTCAGAGATAATGTAACATATTTAAGCACTTCACTATTACAAAGATAATTTAACACACAGTTCAGCACCACATTTTCACAGAGATACATTAACACATAGATAATTAATGTAATAGTTATAATATTATAACACCACATGTTTATATTTTATTATATTACATCATATCATCTAATCTCATATCCTATCATATCACATCAGATCACATCATAGCATATATCATATTATTTTATATTACATTAAACAGCACTTCGTAACAGGTAGAGTTTCACACAGTTAAGTACAACACTGTAATAGAGAGCATTTTACTCACTGTTTAGAAAGACACAGCAAGAGAGAGAGAGAGAGAATTTAACTGAAGTTTAAGATGATGGAATATATAGTTTAGCATCACACTGTCAGAGAGATAAATTAACACATAGTTAATTAGTTTAATAGTTATAATATTATAACACAACACGATTATATTTTATTGTATTATATTATATTATATTAATCACCTCACTGTAACAGAGATAATGTCACAATGTAATACAATTTACCCATGTTTGAGACAATTTAACACAGAGATTTGCTCCACACTATGACAGAGACAAATTAACACATAGATAATGAATTAAATTGTTATAATATTATAACAGTACTCCTTTATTTTATAATATATTATATTATATTATAAATTACAATTATTAAACTAATTAACAATGTGGTAATTTATCTCTATCACAATGTGGTGTTAAAATAACATTTAAAATATCTCTGTGATAGAGTGGTGTTTAACTAAGTGTTGTATTAACTCTTTGACAGTGTGGTGCTAATCTTTGTGTTAAATTATCTCAAGCATGGGTTAAATTGTCTCCATTGCAGTGTGGTTCACAACAGTGAGTTCAATGTCCTCTGTTACAGTGTTGTGCTTAACTGTGTGAAATTATCCCTGTCACTGAAAGGTGCCTAATACAATACAATACAATACAATACAATACAATACAATATAATATAATATTACATAATATATTATAGTACAGTATATTATGATATGACATGATATGACATAATATATAATACAATGGTGTGGTGTAATATTGTAACTATTTTAGTAATTTAATTTAAAAGTAATTTTACTTAACTATGTGTTAATTTATCTCTATGACAGTGTGGTGATTAAATGTGTTGCAGTAGCCCTGTGACAGTGTGGTAATCATTTATGTGTAAAATTTTCTCAAATATAGGTAAAATTGTCTCTGTTGCAGTGTGTTTCTAAACAAAGATTTCAAAGCTTTCTGTTTCAGTGTGCTAAACTGTGTGAAATTATCCTGTTAATGAGGGGTGATTAATATAAAATAATATAATATAATATAATATAATATAATATAATATAATATAATATAATATAATATAATGTAATATAATACAATCTTATGTAATGTAATATAACATAATACAAATAATACCAGATATTATGATATAATATAATATAACATAATATAATGTATTGTAATGTAATGTGAAGTGATATGATATGATACAATACGATACAAAATATGATATAATATAATAAACTATATTATAATATAACATGATATGATATAATTTCATGGTGTTGTGTAATAATATTATAACTATTAAATTAACCGAGTGTTCATTTATCTATGGACTGTGTGGTGCTAAACTATGTATTCAATCATCTAAAACATGAATGAAATTGTCTCTGTTGCAGTCCTGTTCATAACAATCAGTTCAATGCCCTCTGTTTCAGTGTTCTGTTTAACTGAGTGAAATTATCCCTGTTACGAAGTAGTGATTAATATAATATAATATAATATAATATAATATAATATAATATAATATAATATAATATAATATAATGTAATATAATACAATATAATATAATATAATACAATACAATATAATATATTATAATATAATGGTGTGGCATTATAATATTATAACTATTAAATTACCTATGTGTTAATACATCTCTGTGAGGGTGCGGTGCTGAACTATGTATAAAATTATCTCTGGAACTGTGTGGTGGATAAATGTGTTACATTTTCTCAATCATGTGTTCGATTGTCTCTGTTGCAACATGGTTCAATACAAGGAGTTAAATTCTCTCTGTTACAGTGCTGTGATTATCTGTGTCAAATTATCTCTGTTACAGCATGGTGATAAATATAATATAATATAATATAATATAATATAATATAATATAATATAATATAATGCAATACTGTATATTATATGATAAGATATAATATAATATAATATATTAATAATATAATATAATATGATATGTTATAATATATTTGTGTGGTAGAATAATATTATAACTATTAAATTAATTAACCATGTGTTAATTTATCTCTGTGCAGTGTGGTGTTAAACTATGTATTAAATCACGTCAAACATGGAAGAAATTGTCTCTGTTGCAGTCTGATTCTTAACAATGAGTTCAATGCCCTTTGTTTCAGTGTTGTGGTCAACTGTGTGAATTTACCTCTGTTACAAAGAGGTAATTAATATAATATATCATAGAAAATAATACAATATAATATAATATTGTGGTGTGGTGTTATAATAGTATAACTATTAATTTAATTAACTATGTGTTAATGTGTCTCTGTGACAGTGTAGTGCTAAACTATGTGTTGAAATATCTGTGCTATACTGTGGTGCTGAACTATGTGTTAAATTCTATTTGTAACAGTGTGGTGGTTAAATGTATTACATTATCTCTGTGACAGTGTGGCACTAATTAATGTGTTATATTTTCTCAAACATGCGATAAATTGTCTCTGTTGCAACGTGGTTCTATACAATGAGATAAGTGCTTTCTGTTACAGTGTAGTGTTTATCTGTGAGAAATTATCTCAGTTACGGTGTGGTGATGAATATAATATAATATATTATAAAATACTGTAATATAATATAATATAATATAGCATAGAATAGTATAGTCTAGAATAGTATATTATAAGATATGATATAATGATATGATATGATATGATATGATGTTATATGATATGATATAAAATAATTTATTATATTAGGATATGACATGATATAATATAATATAATATATTATAATATAATATAATATAATGTAATGTAATAATGTAATGTAACGTAACGTAACGTAACGTAACGTAACGTAACGTAACGTAACATAACATAACATAACATAACATAACATAACATAATATAATACAATTCAATTTTATGTAATGTAATGTAATATAACATAATACAATACAATACCAGGTATTATGATACAAGATATAATAAAATATAATAGAATAGAATGGTGTGGTTTTATACTATTATAAATATTACATTAATAACCTATGTGTTATTTTATCTCTGTGAAAGTGTGTTTGTAAAGTATGTGTAAAAATATGTCTGCGATAGTGTGGTGCTTATCTATGTGTTAAATTACCTCAAACATGGCTAAAATTGTATCTCTTATAATTCGGGTGTAAACAATGAGTTAAATGCTCTCTTTTACAGTGTTGTGCTTAACTGTGTGAAGTTATCCCTGTTGCTGAGTGGTGATTAATAATATAATATAATATAATATAATATAATATAATATAATATAATATAATATAATATAATATAATGGTGTGGTGTTATAATTTTACTATTAAATTCATGAACTATGTGTAAATTTGTCTTTGTGACAGTGTGGTGCTAAAATATGTTACATTATCTCTGTAACAGTGTGGTCCTAAATTATGTGTTAAAATTATCTCTAACATGGTACAAATTCTCTCTGTTTCAGTGCTGTTCAAAATAATGAGTTCAATGCTCTCTTTTACAGTGTTGTGCTTAATTGTGTGACATTGTCCCGGATTCCCCCCTTTTCCCTCACAAAAAGACAGAGACCATTGTTGTTGTGCTCAGATTGGCAATTCATTTATTTATATTCATATTGCCAAATTCCATTTCCATTTCTTTATTATCATATTTTCAAAATTTCATATATTTCCATCCATATATCAATCTCTGATTATCCCTCTCCCAGGTGAAAACTTGGGTGCCTTCTTCTTCTCCTTTTTTGTTAGGTAATGGTAAAAACTTGAGACCGCTTTCTCCTTCATCTTCTTCCTCTTCTTGTGTTATTCCTTTTTTCTCCCTCCTCCTCCTCCCCTTTTCCCCATTAGCCAGTCTCCAGCTTGCATTGGATCGCTGGCTTCCCCATACTTAGGGTATCATTCTCCCTTACCTCAGGGAAGATCCTTTTATCCTTTCCTTCTTTCATCTTTTTAATTTCCCGCTTTTTTGCATGTTTCCTCCATGCTTCTATAAAGCCCATTGTTTCTGTATTGAACATGTCTATGGCTAGATCTGACAGGTGCACACTGTCTGACCTGTAGAAGTCTTCTACCCATTCTTCTACCCCCTCAATATCACCTGTCCTCCTATCTGCCTTACCAATGTCCCAACCCTCCTATTCATTTTTTTTCCTGTTCCTTCTCCACCACTCTGTGGCTGTGCTCCTGCCTCCAAACCCTCCTTGGTATCATATCTGACCAGGCGAGGCACACCTAAGGCCACCACTGTCGTACTGCCCCAGATCCCTTTTTATTTGTAAGTATGTGTCTACCCGTGGCCTGCCTGCAAAGTCGTTACCCCCTAGATGTATAATAATTAGATCTGGACTGGGCTGCCATCCCTGGAGTTCTTACAAGGTGGGAAGCAGCTGTGCCCATCTCATCCCCCATATGCCATGCCAGACCAACCTACACTGTTTCACATCTTGGTACAGCTGCTTTCCCCAAGCCTTCTTCTCTGCTCTTTTACCATCCCAATAAATATAGGAATTGCCGCAAATCCAGTCTTCCGTGATTCTCCCTCTACCTATGGGATTCAAGCAAAATTCATTATTTTACACATGTTCTTAGTGTCATCCCTATATTCTCCCCATTTTTGTCCTCCCAGCCCTCAAACAGTTCTTGCCCCACCCCAGCTCTGCTGTTCACGCCAGGAGCACCACCTTCAAGTTTTTTTTTTATATTTTTTTTTTACTTCAGTGCTCTATCGTATCTCTTATAACTGGCCGATCACCAGCGTCCCTTTACCAATATCCCATTCACCATCTCTCCCGCTGCTGCTCACTGTGAGGCAGCCCCAATCCACAAGGAATGGGATGAATAATTAGCTGGGTCTTCCCCCATGAATTGCATGCCCTTTTTGAGTAATGCTGTGACTTGGTAGCCGGTGACCCTTCTTCCATCACCATGTACAAATAAATTTCCCAGTCCTGTTCCCATGCTCTGCAGTGAAAGCCCACAGAGCCTGTACCGGGCATATTGCACCCTCTGCTTGCCCTTTCAGCATCACTATGCAACCTTGCCCTTGTCCTCCTAATCTTGATCCATATCTCTGTCACCCCCCAGCTTATATCTTCCCATTCTAACCCCCTTCCTTGTCTTCTCTCCCATGGCCTACCACCTCGCTCACTCTCATGGCCCCTGTGAACATAACCACATAAATTGTGTGAAATAGCTGGGCCTCGGCCTTTGATCTGCATATTGCCAGGAGCATGTCCTTCAGCTTTATTAGCCACTGCTCCCCTATAGGTCTTCTATTATCTGCTAGGCCCTGTTTCAACCTGCTCCATCCTTGCATCATTCTTCTGATAAGTAATGATTTTGTCAGGTCCTTCCACCCTTTTAGACTGCAGATAATGCTAATCCATGCCAAATAAACTCCCATTGTGGTGTGGGCTGTGCCTTTCTGCCACTGCTCCACGGTGAACATTCCCAACTGTTCCTCAGTGAGTGGCCTACTTACCACCATCTGGTGCTCCACTCTGAATGTTTGAAACACTCACCAGGCCCCATCATAGGCCCTCATAGTCTGAGGTGCCCATGAGCTGCGAAACAACAGTTCTGCTCCTTCTTGCCAACGTCCCAGATGTTCATTGGTATGGGTGTTTTTTGTTCTTCCACTGCCAGTGCCAGCCTCTGAAAATGGTCCCACGGCAGATGGGAAAGGCTGTCAGCCAGGGTATTGTGCACCCCTTCCATGTGTTGTGCTCTGAATGACATGTTCAGCTGCAAAGCCCTTAAAAGTAATAGTCATAATACCTGCATAACTGTGTTTGACCTGGCTCCCCTGTTGTTCAGAACATCCACCACTGCTCTGTTGTCACACCAAAATGTCACTTTCTGATCCCATAATTCCTCCCCCCAGACCAAGGTACACACCCATATGGGCATGATCTCTAGTAATTTTATATCTCTCACTTTCCCATCTCTCACCCAACTGGCAGGCCAGGGTTCTGCAAACCATCTACCCCTCAGGTAACCCCCATTCCAACCACCCCAGCGGCATCTGTGTACAGGTCAAGGTTTGTGCTGTATAGCCACTCCTCTTGCCAGAAAGTGCACCCATTGTATTCCTTTAGGAATTCTTCCCAAATTTTAAAATCCTCCCTAACGCCTTGTGTCAGGTCCACCCAGTGATGTGGTCTGGTGACCCCTGCTGTAGCCCTGGCTACCTTCTTCATGAATGCCCTTCCTGGTCCGATGGCCCTGCATGCAAAGTTCAAGTGCCCTAGTACCTGCTGCACCAGCTTCAGTTGTACCCGTCTCCTGCTGGTGTGTACTTGGATTAGCTCCTTCAGTTTACTTACTTTTTTGTCCGGTAGTCTAAATACTTGATTTGGGGCATCTATCTCAATCCCCAGAAACTCCATAATCCTGCTGGGCCCCTCTGTTTTTTCTGGTGCCAGTGGGATCCCTAGCTTTCCGCACAATTCCTGAAACTTACCCAGCATCCTTTGTCATCTCTCTTTCCCCTACCGATGAAAAGAAAATCATCCAGATAATGGATGACCATCTTATAACCATTTTTTTCCTGGAATATCCCACACGCTCATGTCTGGATATCTGTCCAGGCAAACTGTCCATGTCTTCAAGTTGATGGGGGTCCTGGCCATCCCAAACTGTTCCCTGTCCTGCCCCCGCCACTCCTCCATGGCCAGTCCCACCCGTTTTGCCCCACCTTTTTTCTCTCAGTGGCTCTGACCCCCTCTATTCATGTTCCCTCTACCTCACTCTCCCCTGTTCCATGTTTGCCCTTTAAACCCCTGGCCATCTCAAAAAAACTGTTGACCTGATCCTTGACCCCCATGCCCTTGTGCCCCATGGGCCCATGTCATTCTACGTTTGTTTGCCTGTGCCCTCCCCCACATTTGGAACACTGCTGAAACTGTCTGAAACGACATTGAGGCCATGAGCAAAAGGCCCTGTTGTAAGCCCAGCAGCATCTCTCGGGCGTGAACCCCTTTTTGCCCCACTCACCTTCAGATGTGGACTGATCTGTTACCTAATCCATCCACAAATCTATTTGCTTGGTGTCCCATCTCACACCCCCAAATGTTGCCATTCTCTGCCGAAAAATTCATCTCAGTATAATACCCCACCCCACCCTTTGCTTTTGCTCTCCATATTATCAAAGAATAAGTGATGAGCGGGATGCCTAGCTCCAGCCTTTTTTCCAGGATGATGGCTGAGAAAGTCACAAAGCCCAGGAACCACCCATCCCAAGTCTTACCTTTTGTGAACTTGTCGTCCTCTTTTTTCCCTAAAAGCACTATAGCCGCTGCCATCTCACTCTTACCTATGCCCTCAGCTTTCTCGTACATGGCTGCCGCCTCCCAGCTCACCAAAGTGAATATATCCACATATTCCCCTTTCCATATCTTTTCTTTTGTGGCCAGTGGCACATGCTCGCCTATCCTCATCCCAGGCCCACCTATCTCCCTTGTACCTTTCCTTCTCTTTCTGCTCCCCTTCCATTCTTTTCTGGCACCTCTTTCTCCATCCTAATCTCTGCCAGAGCCGAATCCATCTGCCCTAGACCTCTAGTCCCCAGCGCTGCCACAATTTGCCCTATATATTCTTTTATACTGTCACCCACTATGCTGGATGTGTTTCCTGTAACCTTGTCTGGGCTTTGCTGCCTGGAATCTTCCTAGGGTCCCTTGTTTCTCCCTGCAGTTGAGGAGGAGGGTGAGCTATTAGGGTTTGTGGAGGGAATGCCATGTTCTGGGAATCATGTCCAGGTCCAGCCAGGGAGATCCCACCTCAATCGGGGGGTACCAGCATCACCACGTCCATATGCTGCAGGGGTACTGGATCAACTGCCTTAGTGGGCTCCACTACCACTGGTGGTACCCTAGCGGGACTACATGGCCCTTCAGCTGGTCGTTTCTCCCGCCACCTTTTCCCGGGCCCACTTTTCTCTTCTCCCTGGGTCTCCCTGGTTCCTCCCCCTCCACCAGTTCCCACATTGTGTTGGCCTTTTTTGTCAGTTCACTGATAGCCCTGTAAGCCTCTTCCTTTGATGGTCTGCTCTTCTTTGGTGTCATATCCTTCTTTTCCTTGCTCTGTGAAGACAACTATAGGAAAAGAAAACAGGGTTATTTGTATATATGTACCTTCCCTCTGTCCCTCACAGCACACATTCACATAAACCAACTGGACTACCAGTAAAGGCCTCCATTCTGCTTTTCAGGTCACCAGGTCCTCTGGCTGCTCCCTGGTATGCCCATTATGAGAAAACCCAACACTACGTGGGCCACTGCCTCCCTTTTTGTCTCTTCATCAGCCCCTTAGGCCTTCTGGTGTGTGCTCCCCTAACGCCTTCCCCTTTTTGAACTCCCCTTGCTGGTCCCTGTCTCTACCCCATCATTCCCCCTTTTGCATTTATTCCAGCACCTCCCCCTTGTTACAATTATTTATTATTATACTCCCCTTTTTTTTTGGCCTTGCACCTCTAGCAGCATCCTGCTGCTGTCCCTTGGAAATGCTGCACCGTGTTGGCCTTCCCATAAGCTTCCTCCCTGAGAACTGCTGTAATTTTTTTTGTTTGGCATCCCCGCCTACCTGGGTGGACCAAGGAACCCCGCAGTCAGCATCCCCACCCTAGGAAGTGGTCACGCCATGTGGTCTGAAAATTGGGCACCTACCCCCTTATTCATGCCTCTGCCATCCTCTGTTCTCTCACAGCACCCAATCCAAAAAAAGGAGGAAAGGCCAAAAACACAGCAAACAGCCCCACTAAAAGTGAGGGCACTGCTTCCCATGTGACCACCTCGCAGTGTGTGATGTCACCTCCGAGGTCTCGGGTCGCACTGTCTCTCCTCCTGCCCCAGTACTCTCCCAGGCCCCTTGCTCTCCCACCAGTATGCCTCAAAAAGGGCATCAAAAATGTGAAAACAGCCCGAGCACCCGGAAACAGCGTTAACCCGAAGCCTCCCTGCTGCATGTGATGTCAGTTGCGCTCGCTCTCCCTTGTTTCCGGGCCTTTTCCCAGGCCTACTATCCATACTTAAGTAAAGAAAACAGGCCTCACACAACCCCAAGCCCCCCCAAAGTTTATCCTTCAAGATCAAACCCTGGATTTTTAGCATGATGACCAGCCTACTATGCCACTAGCTCCAGCTAGCACCAAGTCCAGGAAAGTGCCTGTCCATAAACCCCACATGGCGTGTGACGTCACGCCACATGGTCCATGCATCGGTGCCTCTTCCAGAACTTACCATTCATCCCCAGGCCACCAACATGACAACAACACAGCCACCAGAGCCAAAAAAAGGGAAAAAGGGTATATACAGCCCCCCACGTGGCGTGTGACATCATGCCACGTGGTCCATGCCCCAGGTCTTCTTTCAGGCCTACTAATTCAGCCTCCAGGCAGCCGACAAGACCACAAAACAGCCACCAGAGCACCAGAAACAGGAAAAAGGGTTTTCACAACCCCCCACGCACGTGTTCCCAGATCGCGCTCGCTCCCCCAGCTTCAAGGCCTCTTCCAGGCCTACTGTTCTTACCAGGCAGCCGCCAAAGGGGCAACAAACTGCCACAGAAAACTGAGAAGCCAAGGAAAGGCTTTTCTACCCCTCCCAGCGCAGCATGTGGCATCACATCATGCGGTCCCGGCTCACACTTTCTCTCCCCTGTCTCAGGGCTCTTTCAGGCCTACCAACACTTGCCAGCCAGCAAAACCAGGCCCCAAAAAAACCACAAAGCATTGAAAACAAACAAAGGCTTTACAACAAAAACCCCCACGTGGCGTTGTTGCCCCACATGGTCCTGGGTCACTCTCTCATCCACATTCTGACTCCCATCACTACTCAGGGCCCCCATATTTGCTCAGTTATATACTGTAACATAGTCAGTCTTAATGCTGTATATATTATCCCTCCCCTTCACTTTTTTTTAAAAACACTTCACATCTCATCCTGCAAATCAATTGCTCGCTTCCTTACCTCTCTCTCCAGGTGAACAAACCTCACAGAATTTGCCACTCTGACATGCTGCAGTTGATTTAGATCAAAACTCCAGCAAAAAGTGGCTGAGGCCCCCGTGTGCTGTCTCTTATATACCTCCCTTCGCCCCTCCCCTTCCTGTTACCTGCCCATTGTTTTGTCCTTAGCCCTCCCCTTCCTTCCCCCTCCCATTCTGAGCACAGCCATTCTATGTAGAAGGGAAGGGGTGCACCAGGACAACCTGGTCTGCCCCTTAAAGGGCAAACTCCATTATCCCTGTTTCAGAGTGGTGATTAATGTAATATAATGTAATATAATATAATATAATATAATATAATATAATATAATATAATATAATATAAAGTTGTGGTGTTATAATCTTATTAGTAAATTAATTAAGAATGTGTTAATTTATCTCTGTGACACTGAGGTCCTAAACTACATGTTAAGTTATCTCTGTAACAGTGTGGTGATGAACTATGTGTTAAATGATCTCAAACATGGGTCAAAGTGTCTCTCTTTTTTGGTTCTAAATAGCAAGTTAAATTGCTCTCTGTTAGAGTGTTATGCTTAACTGTGTGAAATTATCTTTGTTTCTGTGTGGGAATGTAACGTAATACAATATAATATAATGGCATGGTGTTATTACATTAAAACTATTAAATTAATTTACTATGTGTTAATTTTTCTCTGTGACAGTGTGGTCCTAATTTATGTGTTAAATTATGTCAAGCATAGTTTAAATTGTTGCCCTTGTAGTGTGGTACTAAACAATGAGTTCAATGCCCTCTGTTACAGTATAGTGCTTAACTCTGGGAAATTATCCCTGTTATGGAGTGGTGTTAGTATAATATATCAAATTATATCATATAATATGATATATCATATCATATAATATAATAGCATATGCTATAACATATGGCATGATATGATAATCTGTGATGTGATATGATATTTGATAAGATATGATATGATATGATATATGATATGATATGATATAATATGATATGATATGATATTTTATATTATAATGTAATATAATATATTGGTGTGGTGCTATAATATCATAACTATTAAATTAATTAATTATGTGTTAATTTATCTCTGTGGCAGTGTTGTGCTAAACTATGTCTTAAAATATATTTGTGATACTGTGGTGGTGTGCTATGTTTTAAGCTATCTCTGTAACAGTGTGGTGCTTAAATGTGTTACATTATCTCTCTGACAGTGTGGCATTAATTAGTGTGTTAAATTTTCTCAGACTTGTGTTAAATTGTCTCTTTTGCAGCGTGGTTCTAAACAATGAGTTAAATGCTGTCTATTATAGAGTTTTGCTTACCTGTGCTACATTATCTCTGTTAAGGTGTGGTTATTCATAATAAATTTAGGTTACCCGCTTTTGGATCCTCTCTAGTAGTGTAATGTCCATTTTTAAATGTAGTCTCCAAAAATGCACACAATACTCGAGGTGTGTCCTAACCAAGCAGTTGTACAATGGAGGCTCACCTCTGCCTTTCTGGGGGTAATCCCCCGTGGCAATGCATTTCAGCATCATAATGTAGTATGATATGATATGATATGATATAATATAATATAATATAATATAATATAATATAATATAATATAACACAACATGACATAACATAACAATATCATGTAATATAATATAGTGGTGTTAATATATTATAGCTATTAATCTATGTCAATTTATCTCTTTGACAGTGTGTTGAAAAACTATGTGTTAAATCATCTCAAACATGATTTAAAGTGTCTCTGTTGTAGGTGGTTCTAAATAATGTATTACATGCTCTCTTTTACAGTGTTGTGCTTAACTGTGTGAATTTATACCTGCTGTGAAGTGGTGATGAATATAATATAATGTAATATAATATAATATGACATGACATGTGTTATGATGTGATTTGATGTGATGTGATGTGATATAGAAACATAGAAACATAGTAGCTGACTGCAGATAAGGACCGCAAGGCCCATCCAGTCTGCCCATTTCTTTTTCTACCTTATACTGTAAATGTGCCATCAGCCTTTGCTCTGTCAGTGGCCTATCTATTCATACTTATCTGTATTGCTCCCTTATGCCTATCCCATGCCTGTTTGAATCCCTGCACTGTATTCATAGCCACCACTTTCAGAGGTTCCATGCATCAACCACCCTTTCTGTGAATAAGAATTTCCTCATATTTCCCTTTAATCGACCTCCCTCTAATCTCATACTGTGTCCTCTTGTCCTGCTATTTTTTCTTATATTTAAACATGTTAGACTCTTTCACCTTGTTAATGCTCTTAAGGTGTTTAAGTGTCTCGATCATATCACCTCTCTCCCTCCTTTGCTCAAGGGTATACATATTGAGCTATGTTAATCTGTCCTCATACTGTATGTCTTCTGATGCAGTCCCTGCCTCATTTTGGTTGCCTTCTCTGCACTGCCTCAATTTTGTTACTGTCCTTGTTAAGGTGTGGCCTCCCGTACTGCACACAGTACTCCAAATGGGGACTTAACCAGTGTCTTTTAAAGTGGGATTATTATCTCTCTCTTAGGACGTGTGATACCCCTACTAATACACCCTAACATCCCCCTAGCCTTATCTACTGCTTTAGAAGTCTGCTTGGATGATTTCAGGTCATCGGTGATGATGATGCCCAAGTCTCTTTCTTCCTTTGTGACTGCCAGCAACTCCCCTCCCAGCCTATAGGTGGCTTCAGGGTTTCTCTTCCCTATGTGCATGATCTTATACTTCTTTGCAATAAATCCCAGTTGCCACTCTTTCTGACCATTTTCTAGATTATCCAGATCTCTTCATTTTGCCCACCCCATCTGGATCATCTACTCTGCTGCAGATCTTGGTTTCACAGTGTGGTGCTGAACTATGCATTAAATTATCTCCAACATGGGTTAAATTGTCTCTGTTGTAGAAAGGTTCTAAAGAATGAGTTAAATGTTCGCTGTTACAGTGTTGTGCATAACTGTCTGAAATTATCTCACTTACAAAATGGAAATTAATATAATATAATATAAGGGTGTGGTGTTATAATATTATAACTATTAAATTAATTAGCTATCTGTTACTGCATATCTGTGACAGTGTGGCACTAATTAATGTGTTAAATTTTCTCTAACATGGGTTAAATTGTTTCTGTTGCAGTGTGGTTCTAAACTATGGGCTGGATATTCAAACTGTGCCATTCTGTGGCGCAAGCCCTTGCGCTGCACAAAATAGTTGCACTGGGGTGTGGCCGGGGCGATATTCAACGGAGTTTCACTATTGAGCAAATCCTTTGAATATCACCCCCCAGCCACAGCCACTGTGCATGGTGCAATGGAACTTGCGCCACCGCAAGTGGTCAGAGGGAGCATTCAAGATGCGGTGGCACAAGTCCCATTGAACCATGCACAAATTTCCGATATTCAAAAAGTGACTTGCAAATGGGCCCATAATTCTTGCAAGGCATGGGGAGCCATTTGCATCTATTTATGGCCCCATTTGCATGCCATTAGCATGCAGGTGTGCCGATCCCCGAGGACTTGTGCCTGGCGCCCTGCCAGGCAGCAGCCATTGGGGACCGACGCCCTCTGCAGCCCGATCATGGGCATAACTGTTGAAATCCACCTTCCCTGACTGGCCCGATCACGGGCATAAGAAGTAACCCCTCCCCAACTGGCCCGATCGTGGGCAAACCCATAGTAATCCCCACCCCACTAGCCCGATTGCTTCCAGAACAGAGTTTAACCTCCCCAAGAACATGTCCCTGGTGGTTCAGTGGACTGTGAAGCCTGATCACAGGCATTAGAGTCCACCACCCCCCAGGTACATGTACCCTGGTGATCTAGTGGCCCCACCCACCCACCCATGGAGTCCCACCACCTGCTCCCCGTCAGCTGACGGGCGGCAGCATCCCACCCACCTGCCACCCCACCACCCTGCCGACTGACTGCTTCAGTAGGGCTGCATGCCCATTGGTTCAGAGCAATGCAGCCCATACCATACAAGGCAGTCCAGATATGTGAATGAATGAATTAATCACCACTCAGTAACAGGGATAATTTCACACAGTTAAGCACAACACTGTAAAAGTGAGCATTTAATCATTGTTTACACCTGAATTATAAGAGATACAATTTTAGCCATGTTTGAGGTAATTTAACACATACCACACTATCGCAGACATATTTTTACACTACACCTTTATATTATATTATATTATATTATATTATATTATATTATATTATATTATATTATATTGTAATGTATTATGTTAAATTATTTTATATTATATTAAATTATATTGTATTGTATTATTTTATGTTATATTATAGCACATGATATTATATCATATTATATTACATCATATCATATAATATATCATTTCATCTCATAACATATTATATTACATTGCATTAATCACCACTCTGTAAGGGATATCTTCATACACCTAAGCAAAATATTGAAAGGGAGCTTTGAACTCATTCTTTAGAACCACTCTAAAAGATGATTTATATAATATAATATAATATGAAGCAATATAATATAAGATATTATGATATGACTGCATATGAAATAATATCACAAACATAATATAATATAATATAATATAATATAATATAATATACTATGATATGATATAATATAATATAATATAATATAATATAATGGTGTGGTGTTATAATATTATATCTATTACATTTATTAACTGTGTGTTAATTTTTCTCTATTGACAGTGCATTGCTAAATTATGTGTTAAATCTTCTCAAACATGGGTTAAATTGTTTCTTATGTAGTGTGGTTGTAAACAATCAGTTCAATGCTCTCTGTTACAGTGTGGTGCTTAACTGTGTGAAGTTATCCTATTATGGATTGGTGATTTATATAATATAATATAATATAATATAATATAATATAATATAATATAATATAATATAATGTAATGTTATGTAAGGTAATGCAATGCAATGCAATGCAATACAATACAATACAATACAATACAATATAATATAATGTAATGTAGCATTGTATACAGCAGTATAGTATGGTATAGTAAAGAGTACTATAATATAATATAATGTAATATAATATAATACAATATAATACAACATAACAACATAACTATTATAATATAATATATTAGCATGTGATATGTTGTAATATGATGTGAAGTGATGCGATGTGATAAGATATGATATGATATGATATGATATAATATGATATGAAGTGATATAATATAATATAACATAATATAATATAATATAATATAATATAATATAATATAATATAATATAATATAATGGTGTAGTGTCATCATATTATAACTTTTAAATTAATTATGTGTTAACCCTTAGGCTGTCGGAAGATTTAGAATGAATAAGTTTTTAGGACAAGCTATCTTGTCAGCGGCAGCCTATGGGTTAAATTATCTATGTATAAGTGTATTTCTTAAATTGTTACTTTATCTCTCTGACAGTGTGGTGCTAGTTAATAGATTAAATTTTCTTAAAGTTGGATTAAATTGTTTCTAAACAATTAGCCAAGTGCTCTCTTTTACAATGTTAAAATTCTTAACTGTGTGAAATCATCCATTACGGAGTGGTGAGTAATATATAATATAATATAATATAACATAATACAATATAATATAATGGTGTGGTGTTATAATACTCTAATTATTAAATTAAGTAACTACATTTTAATTTATCTATGTGACAGTGTGGTATGAATTTATGTGTTAAATTATCTCAACCATGAGTTAAATTGTCTCTGTTGCAGTGTTGTTTAAATCAAAGAGTTCAATCCTCTCTGTTACAGTGTTGTGGTTAACTGCATGAAAATATCCCTTTTATGGAGTTGTGATTAATATACTATAATAAGAGATATGATATGATATGATATTATATGATATGATATGATATATGATATGATATGATATGATGTGAAATGGTATGATATGATAAAATGCAATGTAATATACTAAAATACAATTGGAAATTATATCATATAATATAGTATAAAATAATATAATATAACATAATATTACCTAATGTTGTGGTATTATAATAGTATAAGTATTTAATTAACTATTTGATAATTTATCTGTGTCACAGTGTGGTGTTAAGCTAACTGTTAACATATCTTTGCAATAGTGTGGTGCTGAACTATGAGTTAAATTATCTCTGTAACAGCGTGGTGATTAAATGTTTTACATTACCTCTGTTACAGTGTTGCATTTTGCTGTGTTAAATTATCCATGTAATAGAGTGGTGATTAATATAATATAATTCTAATTTAATATAATACAATATAATACAACACAATACAATATAATCTATCATGATAAGATATGAGATGAGATGAGATGATATCATAATATAATCTATTATGATATGACATGATATATATATATATATAATGTAATGTAATATAATATAATAAATATGATATGATGTGATGTAACATGAAATGACGTGATGTGACATGATGTGAAGTGATGTCATATGATACAAAATATATAACATATTATGATATGATTAGACTTAATATAATATAATGTAGTATGGTATGGTATGGTATGGTATGGTATAGTACAGTACATTACTATACAACACAATACAATACAATATAATATAATATAATATAATATAATATAATATAATATAATATAATATAATATAATATAATATACTGGTGTGGTGTTACAATATTATAACTATTAATTAACTGTTTGTTTATTAATCTCTGTGACAGTGTGGGGCTAATTTATGTGTTAAATTATCACAAGCATTGGTTAAATTGTTTCTCTTGCAGTGTGGTTCAAAAGAATGAGTTCAATGCTCTTTTTAACAATGTTCTGCTTAACTGTGTGAAATTTTCCCTGTTACGGAGTGGTGATTAATATAATATAATATAATGTAATATAATATAATATAATATAATATAATATAATATAATATAATATAATATAATGCAGTATTATGGTGTGGTGTTATAATATTGTAAGTATTAAATTAATTAACTAGTGTAAATTTATCTCTGTGACAGTGTGGTGTTAAACTAACAAAATATCTTAGCGGTAGTGTGCTGCAGAGCTATCTGTTAAACTATCTCTGTTATAATGGGGTGTTTAAATTTTTTATGTTACCTCTGTGATAGTGTGGTGAAAATTTATGTGTTAAGTTGCCTCAAACATCAGTTAAATTGTCTCTGTTGCGCAACGGTTCTGAACAATGAGTTAAATACTCTCTGTCACAGTGTTGTGCTTGCCTAAGTGAAATTATCTCTGTTATGGTGTGGTTATCAATATAACCATACAAGAACGCAATGGTTTAGTGTTATAACATTATAACTATTAAATTAATTAACAATGTGTTAAGTTATCTCAGTGACAGTGTGGACTAAACTATGTGTTACAATATCTCTGTGACAGTGTGGTCATAATTTGTTAATTTTTCTAAGTTAAAATAACTCAGCGATAATGTGGTGCTAAACCATGTGATAAATTATTGTGAGAGAGCAATGATAAACTGTCTTAAAGTGTCTCTTTTACAGTGTGGTGCTATATTATAACACCACACCATAATACTGCATTGTATTATATTATATTATATTATATTATATTATATTATATTATATTATATTATATTATATTATATTATATTAATCACCACTCTGTAACAGGGAAAATTTCACACAGTTAAGCAGAACACTGTTAAAAAGAGCATTGAACTCATTCTTTTGAACCACACTGCAAGAGAAACAATTTAACCAATGCTTGTGATAATTTAACACATAAATTAGCCCCACACTGTCACAGAGATTAATAAACAAACAGTTAATTAATAGTTATAATATTGTAACACCACACCAGTATATTACATTATATTATTATATTATATTATATTATATTATATTATATTATATTATATTATATTATATTATATTATATTATATTGTATTGAATAGTAATGTACTATACTATACCATACCATACCATACCATACCACATTATATTATATTAAGTCTAATCATATCATAATATGTTATATATTTTTATATAATATGACATCACATCACATCATGTCACGTCACGTCATTTCATGTTACATCACATCATATCATATTTATTATATTATATTACATTACATTTTATATATATATATATATATCATGTCATATCATAATAGATTATATTATGATATCATCTCATCTCATATCTTATCATAATAGATTATATTGTATTGTGTTATATTATAATATAGTATTGTATATTATTATATGTTATATTATATAATATTATATTATAATTATATTATATTAATCACCACGCTGTTACAGAGATAATTTAACTCATAGCTCAACACCACACTATTGCAAAGATATGTTAACAGTTAGCTTAACACCACACTGTGACACAGATAAATTATCAAATAGTTAATTAAATACTTATAATATTATAACACCACAACATTAGGTAATATTATGTTATATTATATTATTTTATACTATATTATATGATATAATTTCCAATTGTATTTTAATATATTACATTGCATTTTTATCATATCATATCATATCATATCATATCATATCATATCATATCATATCATATCATATCTCTTATTATAGTATATTAATCACAACTCCATAACAGGGATATTTTCATGCAGTTAACCACAACACTGTAACAGAGAGGATTGAACTCTTTGATTTAAACAACACTGCAACAGAGACAATTTAACTCATGGTTGAGATAATTTAACACATAAATTCGTACCACACTGTCACAGAGATAAATTAAAATGTAGTTACTTAATTTAATAATTAGAGTATTATAACACCACACCATTATATTATATTGTATTATATTATATTATATTATATATTACTCACCACTCCGTAATGGATGATTTCACACAGTTAAGAATAACATTGTAAAAGAGAGCACTTGGCTAATTGTTTAGAACCACACTATATAAGAGACAATTTAATCCAACTTTAAGAAAATTTAATCTATTAACTAGCACCACACTGTCAGAGAGATAATGTAACAATTTAAGAAATACACTTATACATAGATAATTTAACACTTGGGCTGCCGCCGACAAGATAGCTTGTCCTAAAAACCTATGCATTCTAAATCTTCCGACAGCCTAAGGGTTAACACATAATTAATTTAAAAGTTATAATATGATGACACCACACCATTATATTATATTATATTATATTATGTTGTATTATATTATATCACTTCATATCATATCATATCATATCATATCTTATCACATCACTTCACATCAAATTACAACATATCACATGCTAATATTTTATATTATATTGTATTGTATTGCATTGCATTGCATTACCTTACATAACATTATATTATGTTATATTATATTATATTATATTATATTATATTATATTATATTATATTATATTATATTATATAAATCACCAATCCATAACAGGGATAACTTCACACAGTTAAGCACCACACTGTAACAGAGAGCATTGAACTGATTGTTTAGAACCACAGTACATAAGAAACAATTTAACCCATGTTTGAGAAGATTTAACACATAATTTAGCAATGCACTGTCAATAGAGAAAAATTAACACATAGTTAATTACTGTAATAGATATAATATTATAATACCACACCATCATATTATATTATGTTATGTTATATTATATTATATTATATTATATTATATTATATTATATTATATTATAGTATAGTATACTATACTATATTATATTATGTTTGTGATATTATTTCATATGCAGTCATATCATATTATCTTATATTATATTGCTTCATATTATATTATATTATATAAATCATCTTTAGAGTGGTTCTAAACAATGAGTTAAAGCTCCCTTTCAATATTTTGCTTAGGTGTATGAAGATATCCCTTACAGAGTGGTGATTAATGCAATGTAATATAATATGTTATGATATGATATGATATGATATTATATGATATGATGTAATATAATGTGCTATAATATAACATAAAATAATACAATACAATATATTTTAATATAATATAAAAATAATTTAACATAATATAATACATTACAATACAATGTAATATAATATAATATAAAGGTGTAGTGTAAAAATATGTCTGCAATAGTGTGGTACTTAACTATGTGTTAAATTACCTCAAACATGGCTAAAATTGTATCTCTTATAATTCAGGTGTAAACAATGATTAAATGCTCACTTTTACAGTGTTGTGCTTAACTGTGTGAAATTATCCCTGTTACTGAGTGGTGATTAATTCATTCATTCACATATCTGGACTGCCTTGTATGGTATGGGCTGCATTGCTCTGAACCAATGGGCGTGCAAGCCCTACCGAGCAGTCAGTCGGCAGGCGGTGGGGTGGCAGGTGGGTGGGATGCTGCTGCCACCCGTGGTGAAGGGGAGCAGGGTGGTGGGACTCCATGGGTGGGTGGGTGGGGCCACTAGATCACCAGGGTACATGTACCTTGGGGGGTGGTGGACTCTAATGCCTGCAATCAGGCCGCAGTCCACTGGAACACCAGGGCCATGTTCTTGGGGGTTGAACTCTGTTCAGCAAGCAATCGAGGCTAGTGGGGCTGGGGGATTACTATGGGTTTGCCCATGATCGGGCCAGTTGGGGGAAGGGGGTTACTTCACTTATGCCCGTGATCGGGCCAGTCGGGGGGAGAGGGGGTTACTACATGCCCATGATCGGGCCAGTCAGGGGAAGGGTGGATTTCAACAGTTATGCCCGCGATCGGGCTGCAGGGGGCATCAGTCCTCGATGGCTGCTGCCTGGCAGGGTGCCAAGCACAAGTCCTCGGGGATCGGCGCACCTGCATGCTAATGGCATGCAAATGGTGCCATAAATAGATGCAAATGGCCCCCCGTGCCTTGCATGAATTATGGCCCCATTAACATGTCACCTTTTGAATATCAGAAATTTGCACATGGTGCAATGGGACTTGTGCCACCGCATCTTGAATGCTCCACTCTGACCACTTGCGGTGGCACAAGTTCCATTGCGCCATGCACAGTGGCTGTGGCTGGGGGGGTGATATTCAAAGGAGTTTCTCAATAGTGAAACTCCATTGAATATCACCCTGGCCACACCCCAGTGCAACTATTTTGTGCAGCGCAAGGGCTTGCGCCACAGAATGGCACAGTTTGAATATCCAGCCCATAGTTTAGAACCACACTGCAACAGAAACAATTTAACCCATGTTTGAGAAAATGTAACACATTAATTAGCACCACACTGTCACAGATATGCAGTAACAGATAGTTAATTAATTTAATAGTTATAATATTATAACACCACACCCTTATATTATATTATATCAATTTCCACTTTGTAAGTCAGATAATTTCAGACAGTTATGCACAACACTGTAACAGCGAACATTTAACTCATTCTTTAGAACCTTTCTACAACAGAGACAATTTAACCCATGTTGGAGATAATTTAATGCATAGTTCAGCACCACACTGTGAAACCAAGATCTGCAGCAGAGTAGATGATCCAGATGGGGTGGGCAAAATGAGAAGAGATCTGGATAATCTAGCAAAATGGTCAGAAAGAGTGGCAACTGGGATTTATTGCAAAGAAGTATAAGATCATGCACATAGGGAAGAGAAACCCTGAAGCCACCTATAGGCTGGGAGGGGAGTTGCTGGCAGTCACAAAGGAAGAAAGAGACTTGGGCATCATCATCACCGATGACCTGAAATTATCCAAGCAGACTTCTAAAGCAGTAGATAAGGCTAGGGGGATGTTAGGGTATATTAGTAGGGGTATCACAAGTCTTAAGAGAGAGATAATAATCCCACTTTACAAGACACTGGTTAAGTCCCCATCTGGAGTACTGTGTGCAGTACTGGAGGCCACACCTTAACAAGGACAGTAACAAAATTGAGGCAGTGCAGAGAAGGGCAACCAAAATGAGGCAGGGACTGCATCAGAAGACATACAGTATGAGGACAGATTAACAGAGCTCAATATGTATACCCTTGAGCAAAGGAGGAGAGAGGTGATATGATCAGACACTTAAACACCTTAAGAGCATTAACAAGGTGAAAGAGTCTAACATGTTTAAATATAAGAAAAAATAGCAGGACAAGAGGACACAACATGAGATTAGAGGGCCAATTAAAGGGAAATAGAGGAAATTCTTATTCACAGAAAGGGTGGTTGATGCATGGAACCTCTGAAAGTGGTGGCTATGAATACTGTGCAGTGATTCAAACAGGCATGGGATAGTCATAAGGGAGCAATACAGATGAGTATGAATAGATAGGCCACTGACAGAGCAAAGGCTGATGGCACATTTACAGTATAAGGTAGAAAAAGAAATGGGCAGACTGGATGGGCCTTGCGGTCCTTATCTGCAGTCAGCTTCTATGTTTCTATGTTTATCACATCACATCACATAAAATCACATCATAACACATGTCATGTCATATTATATTAAATTACATTATATTATATTCATCACCACTTCACAACAGGTATAATTTCACACAGTTAAGCACAACACTGTAAAAGAGAGCATGTAACACATTATTTAGAACCACCCTACAACAGAGACACTTTAAACCATGTTTGAGATGATTTAACACATAGTTTTTCAACACACTGTCAAAGAGATAAATTGACATAGATTAATAGCTATAATATATTAACACCACTATATTATATTATATGATATTATGTTATGTCATGTTATGTTAAATTATATTATATTATATTATATTATATTATATTATATTATATCATATCATATTACGTTATGATGCTGAAATGCATCGCCATGGGGGATTACCCCCTGAAAGGCAGAGGTGAGCTTTCCATTGTACAACTGCTTGATTAGGACACACCTCGAGTATTGTGTGCATTTTTGAGAACTACATTTAAAAATGGACATTACCCTCCAAGAGAGGATCCAAAAGCGGGTAACCTAAATTTATTATGAATAACCACACCTTAACAGAGATAATGTAGCACAGGTAAGCAGAACTCTATAATAGACAGCATTTAACTCATTGTTTAGAACCACGCTACAAAAGAGACAATTTAACACAAGTTTGAGAAAATGTAACACACTAATTAATGCCACACTGTCAGAGAGATAATGTAACACATTTAAGCACCGCACTGTTACAGAGATAGCTTAAAACATAGCACTCCACCACAGTATCACACATATATTTTAACACATAGTTTAGCACAACACTGCCACAGAGATAAATTAACACATAATTAATTAATTTAATAGTTATGATATTATAGCACCACACCAATATATTATATTACATTATAATATAAAATATCTTATCATATCATATCATATCTTATCAAATATCATATCACATCACAGATTATCATATCATGCCATATGTTATAGCATATGATATTATATTATATGATATGATATATCATATTATATGATATAATTTGATATATTATACTAACACCACTCCATAACAGGGATAATTTCCCAGAGTTAAGCACTATACTGTAACAGAAGGCATTGAACTCATTGTTTAGAAACACACTACAAGGGCAACAATTTAAACTATGCTTGACATAATTTAACACATAAATTACGACCACACTTACAGAGATAAAGTAACACATTTTAGCACTACACTGTCACAGAGATAAATTAACACATAGTAAATTAATTTAATAGTTTTAATGTAATAACACCACACCATTATATTATATTGTATTACGTTACATTCCACACAGAAACAAAGATAATTTCACACAGTTAAGCATAACACTCTAACAGAGAGCATTTAACTTGCTATTTAGAACCAAAAAAGAGAGACACTTTGACCCATGTTTGAGATCATTTAACACATAGTTCATCACCACACTGTTACAGAGATAACTTAACATGTAGTTTAGGACCGCAGTGTCACAGAGATAAATTAACACATACTTAATTAATTTACTAATAAGATTATAAAACCACAACTTTATGTTATATTATATTACATTATATTATATTATATTACATTATATTATATTAATCACCACTCTGAAACAGGGATAATGGAGTTTGCCCTTTAAGGGGCAGACCAGGTTGTCCTGGTGCACCCCTTCCCTTCTACATAGAATGGCTGTGCTCAGAATGGGAGGGGGAAGGAAGGGGAGGGGCCAAGGGACAAAACAATGGGCAGGTAACAGGAAGGGGAGGGGCGAAGGGAGGTATATAAGGGACAGCACATGGGGGCCTCAGCCACTTTTTGCTGGAGTTTTGATCTAAATTAACTGCAGCACATCGGACTGGCAAATTCTGTGAGGTTTGTTCACCTGGAGAGAGAGGTAAGGAAGTGAGCAATTAATTTGCAGGATGAGATGTGAAGTGTTTTTAAAAAAAGAAGGGGAGGAATAATATATACAGCATTAAGACTGAATATGTTACAGTATATAACTGAGCAAATATGGGGGCCCTGAGTAGTGATGGGAGTCAGAGTGTGGATGAGAGAGTGACCCAGGACCATGTGGGGCAACAACACCACGTGGGGGTTTTGTGGTAAAGTCTTTGCTTGTTTTTGATGCTTTGTGGTTTTTTTGGGGCCTGGTTTTGCTGGCTGGCAAGTGTTGGTAGGCCTGGAAGAGAGAGAAAGTGTGAGCTGGGACCGCATGATGTGACGCCACATGCTGAATTGGGAGGGGTAGAAAAGCCTTTCCTTGGCTTCTCAGTTTTCTGTGGCAGTTTGTTCCCCCTTTGGTGGCTACCTGGTAAGAACAGTAGGCCAGGAAGAGGCCTTGAAGCTGGGGGGAGCGAGCTCGATCCGGGAACACGCTGTGTGGGGGGGTTGTGAAAACCCTTTTTCCTGTTTCTGGTGCTCTGGTGGCTGTTTTGTGGTCTTGTTGGCTGCCTGGAGGCTGAATTGGTAGGCCTGGAAGAGGCCCTGGGGCATGGACCACATGGCATGATGTCACATGCCACGTGGGGGGCTGTAAAAACCCTTTTTTTTCTTGTTTTTGGCTCTGGTGGCAGTGTTGTGGTCATGTTGGTGGCCTGGGGATGAATGGTAAGGCCTGGAAGAGGCACCGATGCATGGACCATGTGGGGTGATGTCACATGCCATGTGGGGTTTATGGACAGGCACTTTCCTGGACTTGGTGCTAGCTGGAGCTAGTGGCATAGTAGGCTGGTCATCATGCTAAAAATCCAGGGTTTGATCTTGAAGGATAAACTTTGGGGGGGGGCTTGGGGTTGTGTGAGGCCTGTTTTCTTTTCTTAAGTATGGATAGTAGGCCTGGGAAAAGGCCCGGAAACAAGGGAGAGCGAGCGCAACATGGGACCACATGGCATGACATCACATGCCGCAGGGAGGCTTTGGGTTAATGCTGTTTCCGGGTGCTCGGGCTGTTTTCACATTTTTGATGCCCTTTTTGAGGCATACTGGTGGGAGAGCAAGGGGCCTGGGAGAGGACTGGGGCAGAAGGAGAGACAGTGCCACCTGGGACCTCGTGGGTGACATCACACACTGCGAGGTGGTCACATGGGGAAGCAGTGCCCTCACTTTTAGTGGGGCTGTTTGCTGTGTTTTTGGCCTTTGCTCCTTTTTTTGGATTGGGTGCTGTGAGAGAACAGAGGATGGCAGAGGCATGAATAAGGGGTAGGTGCCCAATTTTCAGACCACGTGGCGCGACCACTTCCTAGGGTGGGGATGCTGACTGCGGGGTTCCTTGGTCCACCCAGGCAGGCGGGGACACCAAACAAAAAAATTTACAGCAGTTCTCAGGGAGGAAGCTTATGGGAAGGCCAACACGGTGTAGCATTTCCAAGGGACAGCAGCAGGATGCTGCTAGAGGTGTAAGGCCAAAAAAAAAAGGGGGAGTATAATAATAAATAATTGTAACAAGGGGAGGTGCTGGAATAAATGCAAAAGGGGGAATGATGGGTGACAGGGACCAGCAAGGGGGTTCAAAAAGGGGAAGGCGTTAGGGGGAGCACACACCAGAAGGCCTAAGGGGGCTGATGAAGAGACAAAAAAGGGAGGGAGTGGCCCACATAGTGTTGGGTTTTCTCATAATGGGCATACCAGGGAGCAGCCAGAGGACCTGGTGACCTGAAAAGCAGAATGGGGGCCTTTACTGGTGGCTGGTTGGTTTATGTGGGTGTGTGCTGTGAGGGACAGAGGGAAGGTACATATATACAAATTACCCTGTTTTCTTTTCCTATAGTTGTCTTCACAGAGCAAGGAAAAGAAGGATATGACACCAAAGAACAGCAGACCATCAAAGGAAGAGGCTTACAGGGCTATCAGTGAACTGGCTGAAAAGGCCAACACAATGTGGGAACTGGTGGAGGGGGAGGAACCAGGGAGACCCAGGGAGAAGAGAAAAGTGGGCCCAGGAAAAGGTGGTGGGAGAAACGACCAGCTGAAGGGCCATGTAGTCCTGCTAGGGTGCCACCAGTGGTAGTGGGGCCCACCAAGGCAGTTGATCCAGTACCCCTGCAGCCTATGGACCTGGTGATGCTGGTACCCCCCGATCAAGGTGGGATCTCCCTGGCTGGACCTGGACACGATTCCCAGAATGTGGCATTCCCTCCACAAACCCTAGTAGCTCACCCTCCTCCTCAACTGCAGGGAGAAACAAGGGGACCCTATGAAGATTCCAGGCAGCACAGCCTGGACAAGGTTACAGGAAACACATCCAGCATAGTGGGTGACAGTATAAAAGAATATATAAGGCAAATTGTGGCAGCACTGGGGACTAGAGGTCTAGGGCAGATGGAATCGGCTGTGGCAGAGATTAGGCTGGAGAAAGAGGTGCCAGAAAAGAATGAAAGGGGAGCAGAAAGAGAAGAAAAGGTACAAGGGAGATAGGTGGGCCTGGGATGAGGATAGGCGAGCATGTGCCACTGGCCACAAAAGAAAGGATATGGAAAGGGAAATATGTGGATATATTCACTTTGGTGAGCTGGGAGGTGGCAGCCAAGTACGAGAAAGCTGAGGGTATAGGTAAGAGTGAGATGGCAGTGGCTATAATGCTTTTAGGAAAAAAAGAGTATGACAAGTTCACAAAAGGTAAGACTTGGGATGGGTGGTTCCTAGGCTTTGTGACTTTCTCAGCCATCATCCTGGAAAAAAGGCTGGAGTTAGGCATCCTGCTCATCACTTATTCTTTGATAATATGGAGAGCAAAAGCAAAGGGCGGGGTGGGGTATTATACTGAGATGAATTTTTCAGCAGAGAATGGCAACATTTGGGGTGTGACATGTGACACAAGCAAATAGATTTGTGGATGGATTAGGTAACAGATCAGTCCACATCTGAAGGTGAGTGGGGCAAAAGGGGTTCACGCCAAGAGATGCTGCTGGGCTTGCAACAGGGACTTTTGCTCATGGCCTCAATGTCATTTCAGGCAGTTTCAGCAGTGTTCCAAATGCAGGGGAGGGCACCGGCAAACAAACGTAGAATGACATGGGCCCATGGGGCACAAGGGCACGGGGGTCAAGGATCAGGTCAACAGTTTTTTTGAGATGGCCAGGGGTTTAAAGGGGTTTAAAGGGCAAACATGGAATGGGGAGGGCGAGGTAGAGGGAACATGAATAGAGGGGGTCAGAGCCACTGAGAGAAAAAAGGTGGGGCAAAATGGGAGGGACTGGCCATGGAGGAGTGGCGGGGGCAGGACAGGGAACAGTTTGGGATGGCCAGGACCCCCATCAACTTGAAGACATGGACAGTTTGCCTGGACAGATATCCAGACACGAGCGTGTGGGATATGATTATAAGGGGTTTTAAAACAGGGTTTTCACTGCAGTGTAGGGGGCCCAGGCAAGTGAGGGAGGCAAGCAACCTGGGGTCAGTAAAAGGAAAGGAAGAGATGCTAAGACAGAAGATAGAGAAAGAAAAGGCAGCAGGTAGGGTAGAGGGCCCATTTAACACCCCCATTTCTGAACATGCAGATTTCACCATTGGGTTTGGTACCCAAGAAACAAGAGGGGAGTACAGGGTGATCCACCACCTGTCCTATCCGGAAGGGGAATCAGTGAATGATTTCATCAGTGAGTAGCATAGTAAGGTGACATATGCACACTAGAGGACACAGTCAGGATAATCCAGGCCACAGAGGATGCATGGATGGCAAAACAGACATTGAGTCTGCTTTCAGACTGCTTCTGGTTTGGAGAGAAGACTTTGATCTATTGGGTTTTAAAAATGGGGGACAGTATTATTTTGACAAAGCAATGCCAATGGGCTGTTCCATAGCATGTGCTACATTTGAAGTGTTCAGCACCTGCTTGCAGTGGATATTCCAGGAAAAAAATGGTTATAAGATGGTCATCCATTATCTGGATGATTTTCTTTTCATCAGTATGGGAAAAAGAGATGACAAAGGATGCTGGGTAAGTTTCAGGAATTGTGCCAAAAGCTAGGGGTCCCACTGGCACCAGAAAAAACAGAGGGGTCCAGCAGGATTATGGAGTTTCTGGGGATTGAGATTGATGCCCCGAATGAAGTATTTAGACTACCAGACAAAAAAGTAAGTAAACAGAAGGAGCTAATCCAAGTACACACCAGCAGGAGACAGGTACAACTGAAGCTGGTGCAGCAGGTACTAGGGCACTTGAACTTTGCATGCAGGGCCATCGGACCAGGAAGGGCATTCATGAAGAGGGTAGCCAGGGCTACAGCAGGGGTCACCAGACCACATCACTGGATGGACCTGACGCAAGGCATTAGGGAGGATTTTAAAATCTGGGAAGAATTCCTAAAGGAATACAATTGGTGCACTTTCTGGCAAGAGGAGTGGCTATACAACACAAACCTTGACCTCTACACAGATGCCAGGAGCAGAGTGGTGTCTCTGCTGTGCCGCTCCTCTGCCTGGTGCAGAGCCGCACTGCGTGCTTCCACCGCCATCACAAGCCGCACCTGCTGATCGACTGATTCTTGGAATATGTGGGTGTGCTCTTCTAAGAGGTCATCTGCCTGATCGGCATGCTGTCCCTCACAGTGTTCTTGGTCCTGATGGGCAGCACTCCTTGAGGGTGGGTGCTGCACACCAGGGCCGGGCCTGGGCATATCCACAGGTGGTGCACTGATGCCGCCCCCTAACACTGTTAACAATGGCTCCCATGGCCATTGGCTGACTGCTGACACTGCCCTCTGGCTGCCACTCTTCAGAGCTCAACGGTGCCCCCACAGTGGCTGCAACAGCCCCACTGTCCTGGACACAAACCAGTGCTGCTCACCTGGTGCTGACAGGCACAGGCTGGGATGGTGATGTCACACAGGCCTCCTCAGTGGCACCAAAATGGGGGGAGAATATAGGGATGACACTAAGAACATGTGTAAAATAATGAATTTTGCTTGAATCCCATAGGTAGAGGAGAATCACGGAAGACTGGATTTGCTGCAATTCCTATATTTATTGGGATGGTAAAGAGCAGAGAAGAAGGCTTGGGAAAGCAGCTGTACCAAGATGTGAAACAGTGTAGGTTGGTCTGGCATGCCATATGGGGGATGAGATGGGCACAGCTTCTTTCCACCTTGCAAGAACTCAAGGGATGGCAGCCCAGTCCAGATCTAATTATTATACATCTAGGGGGTAACGACTTTGCAGGCAGGCCACAGGTAGACACATACTTACAAATAAAAAGGGATCTGGGGCAATACGACAGTGGTGGCCTTAGGTGTGCCTCGCCTGGTCAGATATGATACCAAGGAGGGTTTGGAGGCAGGAGCATAGCCACAGAGTGGTGGAGAGGGCCAGGAAAAAAATGAATGGGTTGGGACATTGATAAGGCAGATGGGAGGACAGGTGATATTGAGGGGGGTAGAAGAATGGGTAGAAGACTTCTACAGGTCAGACAGTGTGCACCTGTCAGATCTAGCCATAGACATGTTCAATACAGAAACAATGGGCTTTATAGAAGCATGGAGGAAACATGCAAAAAATGGGAATTTAAAAAAAGATGAAAGAAGGAAAGGATAAAAAGGATCTTCCCTGTGGTAAGGGAGAATGGTACACATTGTATTATATATTATATCATGTCATATCATAATATACTGTACTATAATATATTATGTAATATTGTATTATATTATATTATATTATATTATATTATATTATATTATATTATATTATATTATATTATATTATATTATATTAGGCACCATTCAGTGACAGGGATAATGTCACACAGTTAAGCACAACACTGTAACAGAGGGCATTGAACTCACTGTTGTGAACCACACTGCAACGGAGACAATTTAACCCTTGCTTGAGATAATTTAACACAAAGATTTGTACCACGCTGTCACAGAGATAATGCAACACTTAGTTCAGCACCACACTATCACAGATATATTGCCATAGTTTTTTAACACCCCATTGTTACAGAGATAAATTACCATATTTAATTAATAGTTTTAATATTATCACATCACATCACACTACATCACATCTTATCATAATGATATATTATATTATATTACATTACATTATATTGTACTATATTGTATTATTACATTATAGTAAGCACCACTCCATAACTGACAGTTTCACACAGTTAAGCACAAGATTGTAACAGAGAGCATTTAACTCATTTTAGAACTACACTACAATAAATATAATTTAACCAATGTTTGAGCAAATTTAACACATTAGTTAGTGCCACAGTGTCACAGAGATAATGTAACACATTTAAACACCTCACTGTTACAGAGATAACTTAACACACAGTTCAGCACCACACTGTCACAGAGATACATTAACATCATTAATTAATTTTATAGTTCTAATGTTATAACACCACATGATTAAATTATATTAAATCATATCATATCACATCACATCTTATCATATCATTATATATAATATAATACTATATCATATCATATTCTAGTATATTATATTACATTATGTTATACATTATATCACCACTTCGTAACAGGGATAATTAATTTCACACAATTAATCACAGCACTGTAACAGACAGCATTGAACTCATAGATATGAATGACACTGCAACAGAGACAATGTAATCCATGTTTGAAATTATTGAATACATAGTTTAGCACCACACAGTCACAGAGATAAATACATGGTTATTTAATATAATAGTTATAATATTATTACACCACACCACTGTATTAAATTATATTATATTGTATTGTATTGTTCTATGTTATATCATATCATATCATATCATATCATATCATAATATATGGTATTGTATTGTATTTTGTTATATTATATTACATTACTTTTGTATTGTATTCTATTGAATTGTAAGTATTTTAATAGTCATAATATTATACCACATCATTATATTATATTATTTTACAATACAATACATTATATTATATTATATTATATTATATTATATTATATATTATATTATATTATATTATATTATATTATATTATATTATATTATATTAATCAGCTTTGAACTTATTGTTTAGAAATACACTGCAACAGAAACATTTTTACCTACGTTTTGATAATTTTACACATAAATTATTACCACCCTGTCACAGAGAAAAATTAACACAGTTAATTAATTTAATAGTTATAATATTATAACACCACACCCTATATTATATATTATATCATATTATATCATAGCATATCATATAATTTCAATATTTATTGTATTGTATAATATAATATAATATAATATAATATAATATAATATAATATAATATAATATTACATTATATTATATTATGCACCACTCAGTAGCAGGGATAATTTCACACATTTAAGCACAACACTGTAACAGAGAGCTTTGAACTCATTGTTGTGAACTACACTGCAACAGTGACAATTTAACCCATGTTTGAGATAATTTAAAACATAGATTAGCATCACACTGTCAAAGAGTTAATGCAACACATAGTTAAGCACCACTCTATCACAGAGATATTTTAAATGTTATTTTAACACCACATTGTGATAGAGATAAATTACCACATTGTTAATTAGTTTAATAATTGTAATTTATAATATAATATAATATATTATAAAATAAAGGAGTAGTGTAATAATATTATAACAATTTAATTCATTATCTATGTGTTTATTTGTCTCTGTCATAGTGTGGAGCAAATCTCTGTGTTAAATTGTCTCAAACATGGGTAAATTGTATTACATTGTGACATTATCTCTGTTACAGTGAGGTGATTAATATAATATAATATAATATAATACAACAAAATATAATCTTGTTGTGTTACAATATTATAACTATTAAACTAATTAACTATGTGTTAATTTATCTCTCTGACAGTGTGATGCTAAACTATATATTCCATCATCTTAAACTTCAGTTAAATTCTCTCTCTTGCTGTGTCTTTCTAAACAGTGAGTAAAATGCTCTCTATTACAGTGTTGTACTTAACTGTGTGAAACTCTACCTGTTACGAAGTGTTGTTTAATGTAATATAATATGATATATGCTATGATATGATAAGATGTGATCTGATGTGATATGATATGATATATGATAAGATATGATATGATATAATATGAGATGAGATGAGATGAGATGAGATGATATGATGTAATATAATAAAATATAATCATGTGGTGTTATAATATTATAAATATTACATTAATTATCTATGTGTTAATGTATCTCTGTGAAAATGTGCTGAACTGTGTGTTAAATTATCTTTGTAATAGTGAAGTGCTTAAATATGTTACATTATCTCTGACTGTATGGCACTAACAAATGTGTTATTCCCAAACAATGGTTAAATTGTCTTTTTGTAGCGTAGTTCTAAACAAAGAATTAAATGCTAGCTGTTACAATGTTGTGCTTAATTAACTGTGTGAAATTATCTGTTATGGTGTGGTGAGTACTATAAAGTTATAATATAATATAATATAATATAATATAATATAATATAATATAATAAATATGATATGGTGTGATTTAACACGGCATGATGTGATGTGATATGATATAAAAATATAATATAATATATTATGTTAAACTAACTGTTAACATATCTTTGCAATAGTGTGCTGCTGAACTATGAGTTAAATTATTTCTGCAACAGCATGGGGATTAAATGTTTTACATTACCTCTGTTACAGTGTTGCATTTAACTTGTGAAATTAGCCTGTAACAGAGTGGTGATTAATATATTATAATATACTAAAAATAATAAATATAATATAATACAATATTATATAATAATATAATATAATTTAATACAATACAATATCTTCTATTATGATATATGATTTGAGATGAGATGATATAATATAATCTGTTATGATATGACATGATATATATAATGTAATGCACTATAATATAATAAATATGATATGGTGTGATTTAACACGACATGATGTGATGTGATATGATATAAAAAATATAATATAATATATTATGATATGATAAGACATAATATAGTATAGTATAGTATAGTATAGTATAGTATAGTATAGTATAGTATAGTACAATACTATACAATATAATATACTTGTGTGGTGTTATAATATTATAACTATTAAATTAATTAACTGTTTATCTCTGTGAAAGTGTGGGCTAATTTGTGTTAAATTATCACAAGCATTGGTTAAATTGTTTCTGTTGCAGTGTGGTTCAAAAGAATGAGTTCAATGCTCTTTTAACAGGTTCTGAACAATGAGTTAAATGTCTCTGGTACAGTGTTGTGCTTACCTTTGTGAAATTATCTCTGTTATGGTGTGGTTATCAATATAACCATACAAGAACGAATGGTTTAGTGTTATAACATTATAACTATTACATTAATTAACTATGTGTTAACTTATCTCAGTCAAAGTCTGGTGCTAAACTGTGTGTTAGATTATGACTATGCGAGTGCGATGATAGACTGTCTTGAATTGTCTCTTTTACAGTGTGGTGATAAACTGTGTTTTAAATTAACTCTGAGAGTGTGGTGCTAAACTATGGGTTTAATTATCTCTTGATAGTGCAGAACTAAAACAATGCATTACATTTTCTCTGTGATAGTGTGGTGCTAATTTATGCATAAAATAATTTTAAACATGGGTTTCATTTTTTTTGTTGCATTGTTGGTTCTAAACAATGAGATAAATTGCCTCTGTTTCAGTGTTGTGCTTAAATATGTGAAATTATCTGTGTTATGTTATGATGATAAATATAATGTTACATAACATAGTATAATATAATCCTGTGGTGTTATAATATTATAACTATTAAATTACTTAATTATGTGTCAAGCTATCTCAGTGACAGTGTGGTGCTAAAGTATGTGTTACATTATCTCTGTGACAGTGTGGTCATAATTTGTTAATTTTTCTAAGTTAAAATATCTCAGCGATAATGTGCTAAACTGTGTGATAAATTATTGTGAGAGAGCAATGATAAACTGTCTCAAAGTGTCTCTTTTACAGTGTGGTGCTAAACTGTGTTAAATTATCTCTGCCACACTGCAGTGCTGAACTATGTGTTAAATTATCACTGTGAGTGTGCGATGCTAATTGTTTCTTTTACAGTGTGTTGCTAAACTGTGTACAAATGTCTCTGTGAAATGAAGATGCTAAACTATGTGTAAAATGATGTCCATGATATCTATGGGTTACTTTATCTCATAGACAGTGTGGTGATAATTTGTTAAATTACCTTTGCAATAGATTGGTGCTGAACTGTGGTTTAAATTATCTCTATCAAAGTTTGGTTCTAACACATGTGTTCAATTATCTCTGTAACAGTGTGATGCTAATTTATGTGTAAAATTATTTCAGGCATGGCTTAAATTGTTTCTGTTGCAGTGTGGTTCTTAATGAGTTACATTGTCTCTGTTTCAGTGTTGTGCTTAACTGGGTGAAATTATTTCTATTATAGTGTGGTGATTAATATATTATCAAATAACATAATATAGCAAAATATAACATAACATAGCTTAACATATCATAGTCTAGTGTAATATAATGGTGTGGTATTTTATTATTACAGTATAACTATTAAATTAATTATGAGTTTATTTATCTCTTTGACAATATGGTGCAAAACTGTGTTTTAAAATATATCTGTGATAGTGTGGTGCTGATCGATGTGTAAAATTATCTTTGCAACAGTGTGATGCGTAAATGTGTTAAATTATCACTGTGAGAGTGCAATTATGAATGCTCTTAAATTGTTTCTTTTACAGTGTGGTTCTAAAATGTGTTTTAAATTAAGTCTGAGAGTGTGTTGCTAAACTATGTGTTAAATTATCTCTGTAACAGTGCAGCACTAACAGAATGTGTTACATTGTCTCTTTGACAGTGTGGTGCTAATCTATGCATTAATTTATCTCAAATAAGGGTGAAATTGTATCTCTTGTAGTGTGGTTATAAACAATGAGCTAAATGCTCTTTGTTGCAATGTTTTTCTTAACTGTGAGAAAGGTATCCCTTACAGAGTGGTGATTAATATAATATAATATAATATAATATAATATAATATAATATAATATAATATAATATAACTCACAGTAATAATTTAACACATAGTTCAGCACTGCAGTGTGGCAGAGATAATTTAACATGGATTAGCATAATGTAACACGTTAAGCACCACACTATCACAGGGATACATTAACACATTTCATTTAATAGTTAAAATATTGCAACACCACACCATTATACCATTATATGATATCATATAATGGTATAATGGTGTGGTGTTACAATATTTTAACTATTAAATTAAATGTGTTAATTTATCCCTGTGACAGTGTGGTGGTTAAACGTGTTGCATTATCTCTGTGACAGTTGATGGCAGTTTTACAAGCGTGCGTTGCTCAGTGCAGTCTCATAACTTCACCAATTTTTAACATATTCACTCCAATACAATATAGTATAATATAATAATCTGGTGTTATAATATTATGAGTATTAAATTAATAACTATGTATTCAATCATGTCAAACATTGGTTAAATTGTCTCTGTTGTAGTGTGTTTCTAAACAATGAGACAAATGCTGTCTTTTACAGTGTTGTGCTTAATTGTGTGAAATTATACCTGTAACGGAGTATTGATTAATATAATATAATATAATATAATATAATATAATATAATATAATATAATATAATATAATATAATATAATATGATGTGATGTCATGCATGTCATGTAATTGATATGATACGATAGCATATGATACGATATGAAATGATATGATATATGATATGATATTAAATAATATGATATTATATAATATAATGATGTGGTGTTATCATATCATATCATATCATAGAAATTAAATTAACTATGTGTTAATTTATCTCTGTGACAGTGTGCTGATTAAATGTGTTATATTACCTCTGTTACAGTATTCTGCTTAACAGTGTGAACTTATCCTTGTAACGGAGTAGTGATTAATATAATAATATAATATAATGTAAGGACAATATGATACGATACGATATGCTGTGATATGATATGATATGATATGATATGATATGATATGATATGAAATTATATAATATGATGTAATATAATATAATGTCGTGGAGTTATAATATTATAACTATTAAATTAATTAACTATGTGTTAATGTATTTCTGTGACAGTGTAGTTCTAAACTATGGCCCAGATATTCAAAAGGGTTGCGTCATGCGCAACAGGGATGTGTCAGAGCAAGTCTGAAAATGGGCCATTCTGTGATATTCAGCAGGAGGCAGATGCGCCCCCCAAATAACAATGCACAAGAGTGCATTGATAATGAATGCATGCGCAACTGAAGGGGGAGGAATCATGCATAAATGGCGCAGTGCGATATTCAACAACATGTGCCATGTGCAATAGGGGAGCAAACGGAAGTTGCACGACAGCGGAAATGATCCAAAATAAAAAGGAACAAGAGAGAGGCACAAGAACGCTACAGGGAAGCCACATGTTGGTGAACTGCAGGCAGCCACACAGGCACAGAGAAACTGGGAGCAGTACAGGGCAGGAGCAGGACAGAGGACCTGGAACCACCAGGAACAGGGAAGGTGTGGGGAGCCTGTGCCACAGTGCAGGACCAAAGGGGTAAGTGCCACACAGCACTGAGGGCACAGATAGTGGGCAGTACAGCCACTACAGTGAGGTGTTCCCAGTGCAGGGGGAGTAGCAGCAAGGATGAGGGGAAAACAGAGAAACAGCTGCTGGGGGTAACACAAGCCAAGGTCATGGCCAGTGCCACCATCCAGATGGAGGCAGTTATGAGGGGGGTGAGAAAGCAGGCAGCAGGGGGGCATGGCCGTGGAATGGCCCATCGGCGGAATGCCCCCAACAGGCAGTTCCAAGCCCGCACCAGCTTCAAGCTGTACACTGATACTGAGATTGTGGGCTGGTGCTGCCTCAACCGGACAATCCTGAGGCAGCTCTGTGAGCTGTGCAGTGATGTGATGCAGGCACCCACCGACGGAGCCATGCTCTGTAAGTGGAGACCAAAATGACAGCTGTCATGTGCCTGCTCACCACGGGTACCTTCCAGAGACCAACAGGGGACATGACAGGCTTAACCCAGTTGGTCGCGTCACGCCTCCTCACCCAGTTCCTCAGCGCACTGCTGCCACATGCTGCAGAGTACATCCGTTTGCCCAGCACACCAGCGGAGCACACAGCAAACATACAGGAGTTCCACAGAGTAGCACGTATGCCTGGCATGCTCAGGGCAATAGACTGAACTCATGTGGCCATCCGCATGCCACCTGGCCCCTGAAGGGGCCGCGTACATGAATCAGAAGGGGTATGCAAGCATCAACTGCCAGGTGGTGTGCGATGCCACAGGGGTGCATAATCAATGTCTGTGCCACGCACCCTGGGGGAGCACATGATGCCTTCATCTGGCACCAGTCCACACTGTGCCACAGGTTTGAGAGTGGGGACATACCCACTGGCCACCTAGTGGGTGAGTATGCAAATCACGCAGAAGGACATGGAGCTTGGGAGGGGCATAGTCAGAAGTGACATGGGTATTGGCCTAGATGGCCAAGGCAGGGCAACGCTGATCGCCAAACTAATGTCCACCCTCTACACACAGTTGACAGTGGATACCCACTCCGTCGCTGGCTGCTCACACCGTACCGGCAGCTCGCGACTGCATCGCAGCAACGCTACAATGAGGCACATTTCACCACATGCAATGTCATCAAGTGGGTGTTCGGGATGCAGAAGGTACATTTCCATTGCCTGGACACGTCTGGCGATGCCCTACAGCACAGCCCCTCAAAGGCCTGCAGGCTATTCTTGACCTGTTGCATCCTGCACAACATGGCCAATGACTGTGGGATAGCCATACATGTCGAAGAGGGGAACACTGATGGGGATGATGAGTACACTGGTGAAGATGGTGATGGGCAGCGTCCCCTTGGTCAAAGGGACCCCCGACTGATCTGGATGGCACAGCTGCACTGGGACACCATCACAGAGGAGCACTTCAACCAACCCAGATAAGTCATGGGGCCATGTGCAACCACCTGTGGCAAGGGCACAACCCACAAACGTGCATGGACAAACCCCAGGGGTGCATGTTGTTAAGGGGAAATGGCCGAGCATGGAACTGCACATGCCGTTTGGGATGGGCAAGGTCTAACGCGGCACGCGGTTACACACACACACACACATGCACACATACACCTCACAAGACATGCACAAAGGGTAGGAGGAACACCGACCCCAACCACCAGCCCTAGCCACACACATTCCCAGAGTCCACCACGCCCAGTGCCTGTCTTTGTGCATGTGTCAGACACTGGGCAGCACTGCACAGTGGCAGACAACGCAATGCAGGCATCATCATGCACACGTCACAGTGGACAGCAGCCGGAAGGGTGTGCAGATGGAATGCATGTGTGCGTGCAGGGCCGGGTACCCCCACCCATGCATTGCATGTTTAACAACACAATGCACACAGGGCAGCATCAGACAGTAGCCATGGTGGGAGACAGGTCAGTCACGTACCACAGTGCCACAACCACCATGGAAGCATGGGTCGCCCCGCCGAGACCCACCAGCAGTGACAGGCTGACCAATGGCCTCATGGGGTGGCAATGACAGTCCCCCAATGGTTCAAATGCATGAACTCGACCGTGCTCATGCAGGGGTCTGCAGCACACTGAACATGCCTGTGCCAGGTGTGCTCGGGATGCCCACAACTGAACCTGGTGTTGACAAGGAGGGTGTCACATGATGCCAGGAATGGGGAGTGGACATTGCACTGTGCAGTGTCTGTGACACATGGGCAAATAACTGAGTGCCCATTGTGGCCATGACAGCTGTGATTGCCTGTGTCCGCCTGTCAATGGCAGCCATCACATTCTCCAGCTTCTGGTCCATCCCTGCCAGGAGCAGAGTGGTGTCTCTGCTGCGCCGCTCCTCTGCCTGGTGCAGAGCCACACTGGGTGCATCCACCGCCATCACAAGCCGCACCTGCTGATTGACTGATTCTTGGAATATGTGGGTGTGCTCTTCTAAGAGGTCATCTGCCTGATCAGCATGCTGTCCCTCATGGTGTTCTTGGTCCTGATGGGCAGCACTCCTTGAGAGGTGGGTGCTGCACACCAGGGCCAGGCCTGGGCATGTCCACAGGTGGTGCACTGATGCCGCCCCTAACACTGTTAACAATGGCCCCCATGGCCATTGGCTGACTGCTGACACTGCCCCTCTGGCTGCCACTCTTCAGAGCTCAACGGTGCCCCCACAGTGGCTGCAACTGCCCCACTGTCCTGGACACACACCAGTGCTGCTCCACTGGTGCTGACAGGCACAGGCTGGGACGGTGATGTCATGCAGGCCTCCTCAGTGGCACCACCCATGGCCATGCCTGTGATGTCACCTGCTGTGTGGCCATCCTGTGGCCCATACATATCACTGTCCATGAAGTGAGCTCCACCATCATCAGGACGGATCCAGCACCAGCCTGAGTCTCAGCATGCTGACATCCATGGACTCTGGCACACTAGGACATGGGCAGGGCCTCCTCCGCACCTGCTACACCAACATCAGTCCAGACATCCAGGTGGGCCCACTGTCACCCTGACCCTTGTATGCCTGTGGAGGTGGACAGGACTTCCACTATGTCCATGGTACCACCCTCAGTGGACAAGCCCACCACCGCCGACTCATGTGGATGCTCAGGTGCTGTAAGGGAACACAGTAGCATTAATGTATCTGTCCTACCCTGTCCCTCCCCATTGACAGACCAGGACCTACCTTGCAGTGACGGGCTACCACCCATCTGGAATCCACCACCTGGAACACCCTCGATGGCACAACGCTGCATGCTGCCAGCAACCCACTCTTCTTGTGGGGTCAGGTGTTGCACGGCCATCTTTCCCCCACTGGTCACAGACCGTGCTGCCCTGATGGCTGCCACCCTGTCCTTAATCCTCTGCCTGTCCATGCCCATCTTCTTTTTGCATTCCTGCATGTGCCACCTCTTCTCATGCAGCAGCATGGGCCTGTAGTGTTCCCTGCCATCTACTGAGCAGCGGCTCCTAGTTGAAGAAGGCCACAAACAGGGCATCTTTTTCTGCCTTGGTGAAGTTAGGCTTCCTGTTCCTCCCACATCTCTGTTCCTCTTCCTCCACCTCATGATTGCTCATTATTCATCCTATGAGAATGACAGGTGTTACCTGTGACTGTGCAGTCCAATTCATGTCCCACACACCACAGTCCACATTTCCAAACATCATGCAACTCACCACAATAGACTGCAATAACTGACTATGGCCAGTGCAGCCCAATGTCGCATTTTTATAGCGCAACGCATGCAAATGAAGTGAGGCACAATTATAAATGTATGCAAATGCAGTATCTGCACCATTGAATGGTTGATTAGCTGATTTGCATATGCCAGCTGAATACCGCACTGTTGAGCTTTCCGCACTTGTGTTGAATGTGCTCAGGCAAGGGCACATTTCTGTGACATGTGCAGTACATACTGAATGGCGCATGCCTGGGGTGATGACGCAGATGCCTGCCATGCTGCTGATGTACTGTGCGTGTGAGGTAATGCAGGGCAAGGCCACCATTGTGCCAGTGGTGCTACTGCACTATTCACATATATGGCGCTGTGGCACTGGGGTGCCGTAGATGCACTGGGGCCACAGCATGGTAGGCCACTTCAGGAGGTGGCAGACAGGCACCCAATTGTGCTACACGCATTGAGTACCAATCACGCTGTGGTGGTCCGTGCATGAGAGACCCTTGACCCTGTGCTGACCTTTGCCCCCTAGGTGCCATGCGTCCGCATGGGTGCACCACTGTTGTGCTGTTCGGTGACAGCACAATAGGGAATGGCAGCGCTGTACCGTGCAGCATCTGCTTATGGTGGACTGTGCTATTGAGCAGCATTTTGACTCCAATCAGCTTTAGAGATGGCACGGAGGAGGGCTGCTGTTTGGAGCCAGGTGGAGCTGGTCAATTTGGTGGCCATAGTAGAGCCCCATGCTGGGGCACTTTATGGAGATGCACCCCTGGACAGGGGAGGAGGTGGCGGTGGCACTGGAGGAGGCCACAGAAATCGGACACATGGCTGAGCAGTGTCACCACCGATATGGGGACCTCCAGCGCAGGGACCTGGACAGACTTGACCACCTGTGGACATGTGCCAGGAGGGGCATGGTGCCACAGCCAGGTAGGTGCCCCATCCATACACTGTTAACGTCCATATGGTTATCATGGTTGCATGTGTCCAGCACATGGGTGGGGCCATCCAGTGTTGGCCGTGGTGGTGGTATCAGGGTGGAGGGGTTGATGGGGATAGCTGTGTGGGACTGCACACACATGGGGGTGAGGGGGACTTTGCTACCAGATTGTACTGATGTTCCTCTCTCCATGTTTGCACCTTAGGCCCAGAGGAGCACCGGCAGGTGAGGGAGAGGAGGCGCTGCCAAGAGGACCAGCAGGCCAGAAGGGATGCTGGACCATGTTGGGGCAGGGACCAGCCTGATGATGGTGAGTGAATTACATCCATGATTACTATTGCATGCTGTGTAAAGGGCGGGCACTGAGGAAGGCCACCATCCATTGACACAACTGCTATGCGCAGCATTTACAGTCAGCACTGTCCAGTGGCACTGCATGTCTGGGAGTGCATCAATGGTGGTCCATGGCTATGCCACTGCCTTTGCACTGCATAGCCTTGTCACTGTAAGGACACGGTGGTGCTGTGCAGGACATGGGCAGTGGGTGTGTGCAGCAGTCCACATGGCTGTGGGTGCCTGGGTAGGCAGGCCTTGTGGATGCAGTCACTGTGGGTGGTCACACACCATCACAGGGGCATGGCACATGGCTGTATGCCATGCACAATGGGTGGGCTGCAGGGGGCTGGACAGTCACAAGTATTGACTCTGCTCCCTTGTCCTAGGTGGACAGAGACTGATGGCCATTGAAAGGGGCATGCAGGAGCTATTGCAGCTGGAAAGGGCATCCCTGGAGATCCTCCAGAGGATGGAGCGGCATGGTGTCAGGAGAGAGAGGACACATCGGCACCACAGGAGTGAACAGCGAGGCAGACGATAGACCACCCATGCCCCCGGAAACACCTTACCCCCTGGACCCACCCTCACAACCCTTCTTCCCTCTCCTAAATGTTCACCCCTGCCCCTTACCCGCTCCACCTGGTATATGGCCCTTCCCCCATTGTAAATATATGTAAATAGTTTTGTTTCTTACCTCTTTTTAATACATTTGTTTTGTTATGACAACTGTGGTGGTCTATGGTTTGCAGTGGGCTACAGGTGCTCAGCTGTAGTGGTGTGCATGGCATCAAGTGTGGTGCAAGCTTAGGTGTGTGTGTGTGTCCAGAAGGGAACTGCCTATGGTGTGGGTGGGGCATCAGTCACTGTCTGTGGTTTGTGTGTTGTTCTCTGTGCTCTGGATTCCTGTGTGCAGTGGTCCATGGTACATGCACTGTGTCGATGGCACCCCTGTCAGACCATCCAAGGCCCGTGCAGCTGACACCTTGCATGTCTGTGATATGCACGGTCTGCTGGCATGTCAGTAATGGCTGTCCATGCTGGACAACCACTGTACCTGGCACAATGCCAGGTTGCCTCCCATCACCAGTATGGTGTCGTCTGCCTCCGGTGGCACTGTGGCCTCCGCTGTTGTTGTCCCCCCTCCATGCTGTTACTTGTGTCTGTTGCAGGGGATTTACTCCACAGTCTGTCACTTGTGCTCCGGCTCCATGCTGGTGGCATACAGCTTCATGGTGCCAGTGCAGGGTGGCTGGTACACTTGTGCCATGTAGGGGTGCTGGCCGTGTTCACATGACTGCTGTGGCCACATGCCGGTGGCTTGGTTGACCCACTACTGTGTCCCTGTGTTGGTGTGCCCTTGGGTATGGGTGGGTGTTTGTCCATGCACAGTGTTGCATCCTGTGTGGTGCATGCTTCCATGCAACACTGTGTGTGTCTGTGCTGGCTGTTGTGGCCAGTGCTGGGATGGGATGTGTCTTGTGCTGTACCACTGGTGATGGTGTCCAGGGCATGCCCTGTCACATGTGGGGTACCTCATGTGAAGATACATGGTCGGCCTCTCAGCTGTACCTCAGGGGGATGTGCAGGGTGGCACTGTGTATGCAATTGTTGCATCCCTGTCTGCTGCCACCCACTGCAGGGTGCACATGGTGAGGCTGCCTTACATGGCTCCATAGTGCACAGAGTTGCATTGTCACAGTGGGGGTGGTGGCATGCATGGGGTATCCTGCACTGTTGGGTGCTACTCCTGGGCAGGGTGTATGGGGAATGTAGTGCAGGGTGTGCTCTGCATTGGTGGGATGGTGTGGCATGGGGTAGTCGGCCCTCCTTGTGTGCCAGTCACAGCTTGCCAGGGGGTGTGCAGGGGCACCATGCCCTGGCTGTGGGTTGGTTGCTGGTATCCATGAGCTGGTGGTTATTCCAGCTCTCCACCAGTTGTGCAGTTAATGGGGTGTGTGGGCCTCTTCTGCTGTGTGATCCTCTGCCCATCTGTGGCATGGATGGTGGGCCCCTGCATCCTGTCCCTGCGCATCCCTGGTTGTGCTGTTGCACTGCTGCCCTGCTCCTCAGGGCATCCCTGGTTGTGCTATGGCACATCAGGACTGCTCCACTGAGCATCCCTGGTTATGCTATGGCGCATCTGAAATGAGCAACTGCACATCCCTGGTTGTGCTATGGCACAGGTGGTGCGTTATTCAGTTGTGTGCCACAGGTGCATCTTGACCTGTGCAGTTTTTGAATATCACGCTTCTTGCACATGGGTGCAGTGGACTTGCGCTTGCTCCTGCTGCTGCGCACTTTTTGGGCGCAGTTTGAATATCCGGGCTATAGTATTATAACACCACAAAATTATACTATAGTATTTTATATTATATTGTATTATATTATATAAATCACCACTCTGTAACAGGGATAATTTCACACAGTTAAGCACAACACTGTTAAAGAGAGCAATGAACTCATTGTTTTCAACCACACAGCAACACAGACAATTTTACCCATGTTTGGGATAATTTAACACATACATTGGCACCACTCTGTCACAGAGATAAATTAACACAGTTAATTAATTTAATACTTATAATATTATAACACCACACCATTATATTATATTATATTATTTTATATATTATATTATATTATATTATACTATACGATACTATACTATACTATTTTATGCTATACTATAATATAGTATACTACAATTATACCATTTTTTATATCATATCATATACTATATTGTAGTATAATATATTACATTATATTATCTCATATTATATTTTGTTATGTTATGTCATATAATTTTATAATATATTATATTATATCATATCACATCATATATCTTAATATATTATATTAATCACCACTCCGTAACAGGGACACTTTCACATAGTTAAGCACAACATTGTAACATAGAGGATTGAACTCCTTGTTTAGAACCACACTACAAGAGTAAAAATTTAACTTATACTTGAGATAATTTAACACATAGTTTTGCACCACACTGTCAAAGACAAAAATAACACAGTTAATTTAATAGTTGTAATATTACACCACACCACTATATTATATTATATTATGCTATTTTATATTATGTTATTTTATGTTATTATATTATATTATATTATTATTACATTACATTAAATTACATTACTAGCTTGGCAGAAGAAACCAGGAGGAAGGACTGCTGTGTGACTGGACTTCTCTGCTGGGACTAAAGAGACTAACTGGCAGAAGACACCAGGAGGAAGGACTACTGTGTGACTGGACTTCTCTACTGGGACTATGTTGCCTCCTTCCTCCCCTCCACCCTCCCACGAAAGCTAGTTCTACTTTTATAGGCACAGGATTTGACTGACAACAGGAACTTCCTGTTTGGGAGTAGGAAGTGAGTGATCACAGAGCCACCAAAGACCCACCATCCTAGAAGGGAAGAGTAGCTCTCCAGCCCCTCTAGCAGCTGGAGGTCTGCCTCTGAGCAAGTAAAGGGGTCTACTGAGAAATATAGGATATTCTTGTCTCAGAACAGGACAATCAGGAGCTTAAAGGGCACACAGGTATAAAATAAGGAGAGAGAAGAAATAAAAAACAAAGGAAAGAGTAAGGATTGCAAACAGTTAAGGGGCCAGAAATAAGACATGATGGGAGTGATGCAGTGCAGTGGCTGTGGAGCAGCAGTCTTCCGAGGAGACATTCTGGAGGATGCGGTGTTGTCCCATCTGCAGGCACCTCTCTGGGCTGAGGGAGGAGGTTGCTCATCTCCAGGCTGAGTTGGCCAGGATTTGTGGGACCTCCTCTTCCATCCAGGGACCACCAGTGCCACTGCCGTTGCCTCAGAGGTTGCCAAGAAAGAGGGGCGGTTGGACCACAGTGGGCTCAGGGAGGGTGAGGGTGGTGGAACAGAGGTGCATCCCTTCAGTTGTACCTCTCCACAATTCCTATGCCATTCTGGCAAAGTGTGGTTCCTCTATGGAGGCACCCACAGTGGAGACCAAGGAGGATGCTGGGAACCTCCACAAAGGAGACCCACAGGAGGGTGGCAGGGGACCCCACAGGGGAAGGAAACAACTCCTGGTGGGGGACTCCATCTTTAGGAAGGTAGAACTGGGGGAGGAAGGGGAGAGGGAGGTAAGGTGCCTGCCTGGCACCATGGCTTGGAGGGACAGGGAGCGAATCCTCAGGATTGCCAGAGCAGTTGCACAGGAGAGGGAGCTGGATGTCATTGTCCACCTAGGGACAAATGACCTGGCTAAGAAAGGGATTAGAGAAGTGCAGGAAGAGTTTGTGGAATTGGGGAAGGGCCTTAGACAAGTAGCATGAACTGTAACCTTCTCGGAGGTGCTGCCCATCTATGGCGTAGGAGAGGCTAGGGTGTTCCACACCATGGGATTCAATCAGTGGTTGAAAAACTGGTGTGGAACTCAGGGATTTGGCTTCATTGGGGACTGGGGGTCCACCTGGAGTAATGCAAGCCTATACTGGCATGATGGGCTGCATCTGTCCAGAAGGAGAACCTGGATCCTATTGGCAAGTATTTAAACTAGCCAAGTGGGGAGGCACTGGAAAGGAGCAGGGAAATCCTGGCCCCCAAAAAAGTCTCGGTAGTAAGTGCAGTAAACACCACATAGAGATGTCAATAGGGAGAAGTGCTGGGGTAAATGGAGGAAGTGACAAACACAATAACAACAGGGATGGGTCAAAAAGGGGTAAGGCCATCAAGAAATGGAGGGTAATGAGTACCAACGCTCATAGTCTGGGCACCATCTCCCTGAGCTGGTGGCCTTGATGGAAGATGGATGCCTGGATATCGTGGCAGTCACAGAAACATGGTACACAGAGAACCATGACTGGGATGTTAACATACCAGGGTACATAACCTACAGGAGAGACAGGTAGGGGAGAAGAGAGGGAGGAGTAGATCTCTATGTAAAGGAAGGGATAAAAGCAACTAAACAAAAGAGTAAACAGACAGGAGAGGAGGCACTGTGGGTCACCTTGGAGACTGGAAAGGGCACCACAATCCACACAGGGGATGTGCAAAGACCCCATGTCAGGGGAGGGAATGGACAAGGATATGATAGAAGGCATTCTTAGGATGGCAGAGAAAGGGGAAATACTGTTGATGGAGACCTGAATATGCCAGATGTTAACTAGAGCACATTTGCTGCAGCTACTTCCAAAACAGGGCCATTCTTGATGCCCTACAGGTGGCAGGCCTCAGACAGCTAGTTTTGGAACCCACTCATGAGGGAGCAATCTTAGACCTCATACTCTCAAATGGGAGCAGTGAGAGGATCTCAGATCTAGAAGTGGGTTGCCATCTGGGAACAAGTGACCATCAAACAGTGTGGTTCACGTTAAACTCAGCTACAGAGTCAAGCCATACAAAAGTGAGGGTACTGGACTTCAGGAGGGCTGACTTTGGCAAGATGGGAGAGTGCCTCAGAAAAGCACTAGCAAACAGGCTAGAAGGAGGTGTGGAGCAACAATGGGGAATCATCAAAACTGCCATCACAAAGGCAACAAGCCTTTGTGTGAAGCAAATAAACAAATCAAAATGAAAGAAAAAGCCACTATGGTTCTTAAAAGAGGTGGCTGTGAAAGTCAGGAAGAAAAAGATAGCATTCCGGAAGTATAAGGAAACACAGAAGGAGCAGGACAGAGAGCTGTACCAGTTAAGGCAGAAGGAAGCAGGAGGAAGTCAGAATAGCAAAGGCCAAAACTGAGGAAAAGATAGCCAACAGGGTTAAGAAGGGGGATAAAACCTTTTATAGGTACATCAGCGAGCATAGAAAGACAAAGGGAGGGATAGTGAGGCTGAATAGAATGAACGGTGGGTGGGCAGAGGGGGAAGTGAAAAAGCAGGGATACTGAATGAATATTTCTGCTCAGTATTCATAAAAGAGGAGGGGAGTGCCTAATCCAATTAACAGAAGCACTCTTGATAGGGGGGTCGATCCCGGTCCTTTCTCAGAAGAAAGGGTTCTGCAAGAACTCCTAAAACTGAAGGTGGACAAAGCAATGGGGCCTGATGGAATTCATCCCAGATTTCTAAAAGAATTAAGGGGGGAACTAGTGAAACCACTGGCTACTCTTTTTAATAAATCATGGGAGGATGGTGTGGTGCCTGAGGACTGGAGGAAGGCGGATGTGATTCCCCTTCATAAAAGTGGGTCCAAGACAGAGGCAGGAAACTACAGACCTGTCAGTTTGACCTCTGTGGTAGGGAAAGTGATGGAGTTACTTCTAATGGAAATAATTGTTGAGTACCTAGAGGCCTGTGGGGCACAGGACCCAAGGCAGCATGGGTTCACAGCGGGAAGGTCATGTCAGATGAATCTAATAGATTTCTTTGACTGGATGACCAAAGTAGTAGACCAGGGAGGGGCTGTGGACATGGCCTACCTAGACTTTAGCAAGGCATTTGACACAGTCCCACACAAAAGATTAATAGTCAAATTAACCAGTCTGGGAGTGGGTCCCATCATGGTAGCCTGGGTAAAACATTGGCTGGACAACAGGACACAGAAGGTAATAGTAAATGGAGTCCACTCTGAAGAAGGAGGGGTTACTAGTGGGGTACGCAGGGTTCAGTACTAGGTCCAGTCCTTTTTAATGTCTTCATAAGTGACATTGCAGAGGACTGGAAGGAAAAGTATGCCTCTTTGCAGATGACACAAAGATCTGCAACAGGGTTGATACACAAGAAGGCATGGAAAGGATGAGAAGAGACTTGGCAAGGTTGGAGGAATGGTCAGAAGTATGGCAGCTTGGACTCAATGCAAAGAAGTGCAAAATAATGCACCTGAGAAACAAGAACCCAGGGGAAGAATACACAATGGGGGGGAGGTAGTAACAACAACAAAAAATTAAAGGGACCTTGGGGTAATCATATCAGATGACCTTAAGGTTAGCAAGCAATGTGAGAAGGCAGTAGGGACGGCTGGGGGTATACTGGGATGCATAGGGAGAGGCATCACCAGCAGAAAACAGGAAGTTGTTATCCCTCTGTACAGACAATTGGTGAGACCCCATCTGGAGTACTGCGTCCAGTTCTCGAGACCCCATCTCTGCAAGGACATAGACAGGATAGAGGCAGTCCAGTGGAGGGCAACTAAAATGGTGCAGGGTCTGCAAGAGAAGCTGTACGAGGACAGACTAAAGGAGCTTAATATGTATACCCTTGAGGAAAGAAAGGAGGGGGGACATGATAGAAACTTTTAAGTACCTCAGTGGAATCAACAAAGTCCAAGAGGGTAGCATCTTTCAGAAAAAGAGACGTGCAAGAATAAGGGGACACAATTTAAGGATGGGGAGGTTCAGGGGCAATGTGAGGAAGTATTATTTCACAGAGAGGGTAGTGGATGCATGGAACAGCCTTCCTGAGGAGGTTGTGGGGTCAAAAACTGTGGGAGAATTCAAAAATGCATGGGACTTCTTGTGGGGGGTAGGAAGAAATAGGCTGTTGGTTAACTAGGATCTGCGGCCTATCCTGTAGGTAGGGAAATGGGGAGACTAGATGGGCCAAGTGGTCCTTATCTGCCATCAAAGTCTATGTTTCTATGTTTCTATTAAATTATATTATATTATATCATATTAAATTATATGATATTATGTCATATCCAATCATATTATAATATATCATATTGTATTTTTTATATTATATCATATCACATCATATCAAATCATGTCATTTCATATCATATTATATTATATTATATTATATTATATTATATTATATTATATTATATTATATTATATTATATTATATTATGTCACAACTCCGTAATGGATAATTTCACACAGTTAATCACACCATTGTTACTTAGAACCTCACTATAAGAGATACAGTTGAACAAATGTTTAACGTAATTTAACACATAGTTCAGCACCACACTATTGCTGAGATATTTTAACACATAGTTTAGCACCACACTGACACAGAGATAAAGTAACACATAGTTTATTAATTTAAAAGATGCAATATTATAACACCACAGCATTATATTATTATATTATACTATATTATATTATATTATACTATTCTATTCTATTCTATACTATATTGTATTATATTATATTATATTATATTATATTATATTATATTATATGATATCATATCAAATCATATAGCACATCACATCACATCACATATCATATCATATCATATCATATCATATCATATCATATCATATCAAATCATATCCTATATCTTATTATATTATATTAATCACCACTCCATAACAGGGACATTTTCACAGTTAAACACAACACTGTAACAGAGAGGACTAAACTCATTGTTTAGAAAAACACTACAAGAGGGACAATTTAATCTATATTTGAGATGGTTTAAGACATAGTTTAGCACCACACTGTCATAGAGAATACATAACACAGTTAATTTAATTGTCATAATATAATACCACCACACCATTATAGTATATTATGTTATGTTATGTTATGTTTTGTTATGTTATGTTATGTTATGTTATGTTATATTATTCTTAATTATAGTACATTATACAATATTATGGCATATCTAATCATATCATATCATATTATATTATATTATATTATATTATATTATATTTTTATTATATTTCTTATCATATAATACCAAATCATATCATATCATATCATCCTATGTTATGTTATGTTATGTTATGTTATGTTATGTTATGTTATGTTATGTTATAGTATATTAATCACCACTCCTTAATGGATAATTTCAAAGAGTTAAGCATAAAATTGTAACCCAGAGCATTTATCTGATTGTTTAGAACCTCACTATAAGAGATACGATTTAACCCATGTTTAAGGTAATTTAACACATAGTTTAGCACCACACTGTCACAGAGATAAATTTTCACATAGTGTGTTAGTTTAATAGTTATAATATTATCATACCACACTATATTATATTATATTATATTATATTATATTATATTATATTATATTATATTATATTATATTTATCACCACACTGTAAAGAGATAATTTCAAATATTTAAGCCCAACATAGTAAGATAGATCATTTTACTCATTGTTTGTAACCATACTGCAACAAACGCATTTTATCCCATGTTTTAGATAATTTATCACAATAAGTCGTGTCACACTGTCCCAGAAATAATGTAACACATTTAAGCAATTAACACATAGTTAATTAATGTAATAATTATAATATTAGAACACCACACCATTATATTATAATATTTCATACCATTTCATAGCACATCCTGCCATGTATTCTCATATCTTGATATGATACAATATAATGGTGTGCTATTATAATATAACTATTAAATTAATTAACTGTGTAAATGTATCTCTGTGACAGAGTGGTGTTAAACTATTTGTTAAACTATATCAGTGATAGTGTGGTGATTAACTATGTGCTAAATTACCTTTGAAACAGTGTGCTGATTAAATGCATTTCATTTTCACTGTGAGGGTGTGGTGCTAATCTATGTGTTAAGTTATCTCAAACAAGGGTTAAATTGTCTCTCTTGTTGTGTGGCTTTAAACAATGAGTTAAATTCTCTCTATTTCAATGTTGTGCTTAGGTGTGTGAAGTTATCCCTTACATAGTTTTGAGTAATATAATATAATATAATATAATATAATATAATATAATATAATATAATATATATGATATTATATGACATGATGTGATGTGATAATATGATATGAAGTCATATGATATAATATAATGGTTTGGGTTATAATATTATAATTATGAAATTAATTAACTATGTGTTAAATTATCTGTGTATCAATGTATTGCTTAAATGTGTTACATTGTCTGTGTCACATTATGACACTGTTAAAGTGTTAAATGTTCTCAAACAAGCGTGGAAATTCTCTCTGTTGCAGTATGGTTCCAAACAATGAGTTAAATGTCTCTCTTTACAGTGTTGTGCTTAACTGTGTGAAATTACCTCTGTTACAGTGTGGTGATTAAAATAATATAACATAATATAATGATATGATATAGTATCATATAATATAACATAACATAGCATAATATACTTATTCGATCTAAAGTAATGTTATGTAATATAATATAATGGTGTGATGTAATAATATTATAACTATTACATTAATAAACTATGTGTTTATTTCTGTGACAGTGTGGTGCTAACCCATGTGTTAAAACATCTCTGTGATAGTGTGGTGCTGAACTATGTGTTAAATCATCTTAAACATTGGTTAAATAATATAACAATATAATATAATATAATATAATATAATATAATATAATATAGTATGATATGATATGTTATGATATATATCATATGATAATATTATATTAATGCCGTGATATAATATAACTATTACATTAATTATGTGATAATTTATCTCTGTGACAGTGTGTTGCTAAAGTATGTGTAAAAATATATACGTGATGCTGTGGTGCTGAACTACGTGTTTCATCATCTCTGCTAAAGTGTGGCACTAATTAATGTGTTAAATTTTCCCAAACTTGGGTTAAATTGTCCTGTTGCAACGTGGTAGTAAACAATGAGTGAAATGCTGTCTGTTACAGTGTTATGCTTACATCTGTGAAATTATCTCTGTTATGGTGTGGTGATCAAAATAATATACTATAATATAATATAATATATTACAATACAATATAATATAACATAATATAATGTAATGTTATGCATTATATTGTAACATAAAATAATACAATATAATATAATGTAAAGTAATATAATATAATACAGTAATATGTGTTAAAATGATATGATATGATATAATATGATACGATAAGATGTGATAAGATATAATATGATATTATGTGATATGATCCAATATAATTTTGTGGTATTATAATATAACTATTCAAATATTTAACTCTGTTAGTTTATCTCTGTGACAGAGTGCTGTTAAACTATGTGTTAAAATATCTCTGCAATACTGTGGTCCTGCAGTATGTGTAGCATTATCTCTGCAACAGTGTAGTGCTAAGCTGTATGTTAAATTATCTCAAACAAGGTTAAATTTCCTCTCTTGTAGTGTGGTTCTAAACAATGCATTGTATTACAATGTTTTGCTTAACTCTGTGAAGTTATCCATTATGGAGTGGAGATTAATATAATATAATATAATATAATATAATATAATATAATATAATATAATATAATATAATATAATATAATATGTTATATTACTATACAATATAATACAATGTAATATACTATAATGTAATGTAATATATTATAAATAATATACTATGATATGATATGATATTATCACATCACATCATCTGATATCATATCATATCTTATCATAAGATACATACACACAAATAGTATATTATATTATATTATATTATATTATATTATATTATATTATATTATATTATATTATATTATATTATATTGTATTATTGTATTATATTATTTGATATTAATCACAACTCCGTAACAGGGATAATTTCACACAGTTAAGCCCAACACTGTAATTGAGAGCATTGTTCTCAGTGTATTGAACCACACTGCAAGAGAAACAATTTAACCCATGTTTGAGATAATATAACATATAAATTAGTACCACACTGTCAAAGAGATAAATTAACATGTAGTTAATTAATACTCATAATATTATAATACCACATCATTATATTATTTTATATTGTATTGTATTGTATTGTATTATACTATATTATGTTATGTTATTTTAATCTCCACTGCATTACTGGGATAATTTCACACAGTTTAGAACTACACTGTAACAGAGATAATGTAACACATTTAATCCTACGCTGTTAGAGATGATTTAACACAAAGTTCAGTACAACACTATCATACTCAGAATGTTTAACACCACACTGTCACTGAGATAAATATACACACAGTTAAATAATTTAATAGTTATAATATTGTAATACCTCACCATTATAGTATATCTTATCATATCAAACTATTTCATATCATATATCATATCATGTCACATGACTTGACATCACATAATTTCATATCATATCATAGTATATTATGTTATGTTATATTAGATTATGTTACATTATGTTATATTAATCACCACTCCATAACAGGTTTAATTTGAGACAGTTAAGCACAAGACAGTAACAGAGAGCATTTCACTCAGTGTTTAGGAATACAGTACAACAGAGGCAGTTTAACCCATGTTTGAGATGCTTGAAGACATTGTTTAGCACCACACTGACATAGTGATAGGTTTACACAGTTAATTTATTTAATAGTGATAATATTATAACACCAAAATACTTTTTTATATTACATAATATTATATTACGTTACATATTATATTATATTACATTATAATACATTACATTACAATATTTTGTATTATATTATATTATATTATATTATATTATATTATATTATATTATATTATATTAATCACCACTCCATAGCAGGGATTAATTTCACACAGTTAAGCACAACACTGTAACAAAGAGCACTGAACTCATTATTATGATCCATACTGCAGCAAAAACAGTTTAAACCATGTTTGAGATAATGTAATGTAAATTAGCATCACACTGTCAGAGAGACAAATTAACACATAGCTGTATAATTAAATAGTTATAATATTGTCATCTTTTGCTATATTATTTTGTATGATAATATATTAAACAAAACACTGAAACTGAGAGCATTTTAATCATTGTTTAGAACCAGACTGTAAAAGAGACAATTTTTCCCATGTTTGTGACAATGTAACACATAAATTAGCACCACACTATCACTGTGGTAATGTAACACATTTAAGAATCATACTGTCACAGAGATAATTTCCCACACACTTTAGGACCACACCGTAAAAGAGACAATTTAAGACAGTTTATCATCGCACTCTCACAGTGATAATTTAACACACAGTTTGCAGCACACTTTGCCTGTGATAAGTTAACACATAGTTAATTACTTTAATAATTGTAATATTATAACACTAAACCGTTATATTTTATGTAATATTATGTTATCTTAATTACCATAAGGTAACAGAGATAAGTTTACACAGTTCAGCACAAGAGTGAAACAGAGAGCATTTAACTCATTGATGAGAACCACGCTGGAACAGAGACTATTTAACCCATGTTTGAGATAATTTAAATTATATTATATTATATTATATTATATTATATTATATTATATTATATTATATTATATTATCTCATCTCGTCTCGTCTCGTCTCATCTCATCTCATCTCATCTCACCTCATCTCATCTCATACCATAACATACCATATTATATTAATCACCACACTGTCACAGAGATAATGTAACATTTTAAGCAGAACAATGATACAGAGATAGTTTAACACATAGTTAATTAATTTAATAGTTATACTATAACACCACACCATTATATTATATTATATTAATCACCACTCCACAACAGAGATAATTTCACACAGTTAAGCACAACACTGTAAAAGACAGCATTGAACTCATTGTTTTGAATCACACTGCAACAGACTAATTTAGCTATTAATTTAACACATAAATTAGCACCACACTGTCAGAGATAATGTATCACATTTAAGAACCACACTAACACAGGATGTTTTAACACTTAGTTCAGCACCACACTTTTGCAGAGATAGTTTAACAAAGTGTTTGCCACACTGTCTGAGATAAAGTAACCCATAGATGTCAATGAGATAAATAAACATACAGTTTAGCACCGCTATGTCACAGAGATATTTTTACACACAGCAGCACACTGTAAAAGAAACAAGACATTTTAGCATCGCACTCTCACAGTGATAATTTAACATATAATTTAGCATTACAGTGTGGTAGAGATAATGTAAAACAGTTTAGCACCACACTCTCAGAGTTAATTTAACACACAGTTTTGCACCACACTGTAAAAGACAATTTAAGATAGTTTTTATCGCACTCTCACAGTGATAATTTAACACAGTTTTGCAGCATAGTTTGAAATAAATTAAAACATAATTAATTTAATAGTTATAATATTATAACACCATTCCATTATATGTTATGTTATGTTATGTTATGTTATGTTATGTTATGTTATGTTATGTTATGTTATGTTATGTTATGTTATGTTATGTTATGTTATGTTATGTTATGTTGTGTTATGTTATAGGATTTTATGATATATTATGGAATTTTATATTATATTAATCACCACAGTGTAACAGAGATAATTTCACACAGCTAAGCACATCACTGAAAAGAGCATTTATCTCATTGTTTAGAACCACACTGCAACAGAGATAATTTATTTCATGTTTTAGATAGTTTAACTCATGAATTAGCACTGCACTGTAATATAGATAATTTAACACACAGTTTAGGACCACACTGTAAAAGAGACAATTTAAGACAGTTTATCATCAAACTCTCACAGTGATAATTTAACACATAGTTTAGTAACACACCTTGACAGAGACAAATTAACACATAGTTAATTAGTTCAATATTTATAATATTATAACACTAAACCTTAGGTTATGTTATGATATATTAATCACCACACCACAACAGAGATAATTTCACACACAAGTTTAGCACCTCCATGTCACAGAGATATTTTCACACACTGTTTAGCACCACACAGTAAAAGGAAGAATGAAGGCAGTTAGCATCATACTCTCACAGTTATAATTTAATACATTGCTTAGATGCAAAAGGGGGGAATGATGGGTGTAGAGACAGAGACCAGCAAGGGGGGGTTAAAAAAAAGGGGAAGGTGTTGGGGGTGCACACCCAGAAGGGCCTAAGGGGCTGATGAAGAGACAAAAAGGGGGCAGTGGCCCGGGTAGTGTTGGGTTTTCTTGCAACAGCAAGAAAACTGTGGCAGTCACAGAAACATGGTACACACAAAACCATGACTGGGACATAAACATACCAGGATACACTGTCTACAGGAGGGACAGGGAGGGTAAAAGAGGAGGAGGAGTAGTTCTTTACATAAGGGAAGGAATAAAAGCAACAGAACAAAAAGGTAAACAGGGAGGAGAAGAAGCACTGTGGGTAAATTTGGAGACAGGCAATGGCACCACATTACATACAGGGGTTGTATACAGACCCCCTTCTCAGGGGGAGGAACTGGACAGGGAAATGATAGAATGGCAGAAAAAGGGGAGATATTGCTGATGGGTGATCAGAATATGCCAGATGTTAACTGGAGTGCAGTTGCAGCTGCCACTTCGAAGAGTGCAGTTATTCTAGATGCCCTACAGGGGGGCATGCCTTAGACAACTAGTACTGGAGCCCACTCGAGAGGGAGCAATATTAGACTTGATTCTCTCAAATGGATCATCACAGATGTAGAAGTGGGTAGCCATCTGGGAACTAGCGAACTAGCGACCATCGAACAGTATGGTTCACAATAAACACTGCAATAGAGTCAAGCCATACAAAGACAAAAGTACTGGACTTTAGGAGGGCTGACTTTGCCAAAATAGAGTGAGTGCCTAAGAATGCACTAGCAAATGGGCAGAAAGGAGGGGTGGAAGAACAATGGGAATAATAAAACTGCCATCACAGAGGTAACGAGCCTTTGTAAGCAAATAAACAAAACAAGATGATGTAAGAAACCACTATGGTTCTCAAAGGAAGTGGCAGTGAAGGTTCAAGAGAAAAAGAAAGCATTCAGGAAGTACAAGGAATTACAGAAGGAGCAGGACAGAGAACTGTATCAGTTAAAGCAAAAGGAGGCTGGGAAGGCAGTCAGAACAGCAAAGGTCCAAACCGAGGAAAAATAGCCAACTCAGTTAGAAGTGGATAAAACCTTTTATAGGTACATCAGGGAGCAAAGGAAGACCAAAGAAGGATAGTGAGGCTTAATAAATGGGAGGAGGGTGGGCAGAGGAAGACTGTGAAAGAGCAGAGATACTAAACAAAAATGTTTGCTCAGTATTTACAAATGAAGAGGGGAGGTACATAAAACAAACAGTAGTAACACTATGGATACAGAAGTTGATACCAGCCCATTTACAGAAGAAAGGGTTCTGAAAGACCTCTTAAAACTGAAGGTGGACAAAGCAATGGGGCCTGATGGGATTCATCCCAGAATTCCAAAAGAGCTAAGGGTAGAACTAGTGACACCACTGACTACCCTTTTTAACAAATCATGTGAGGATGGGGTGGTACCCGAGGACTGGAGGAGGGCAGATGTGATTCCCCTTCACAAAAGTGGGAGCAAGGCAGAAGCAGGAAACTACAGACCTGTTAGTTTAACTTCAGTGATAGGGAAAATGATGGAATCTCTTCTGAAGGAAAGAATTGTCGAGTATCTAGAGGCCAGAGGGGCACAAGACCCTAGGCAGCATGGATTCACAGTGGGAAGGTCATGCCAGACAAATCTGATAGATTTCTTTGACTGGATGACCAAAGTAGTAGATCAGGGAGGGGCTGTGGACATGGCCTACCTAGACTTTAGCAAGGCATTCGACACAGTCCCACACAAAAAGATTAATATACAAGTTAGCCAGCCTGGGAGTGGGTCCCAAGATATCAGCCTGGGTAAAGAAGTGGCTGGAGAATAGGACACAGAGAGTAATAGTGAATGGAGTCCACTCAGAAGAAAGGAGGGTTACTAGTAGGGTACCGCAGGGTTCAGTATTAGGACCGGTCCTCTTCAATGTCTTCATAAGTGACATTGCGGAAGGACTGGAAGGAAAAAGTATGTCACTTTGCAGATGACACTAAGATCTGCAACAGAGTTGATGCACAGGGTGGGGTGGAAAGGATGAGAAGGGACTTGGCAAGGTTAGAGGAATGGGAAAATGTATGGCAGCTTAGATTCAATGCTAAGAAGTGCAAGGTAATGCACCTGGGAAACAAAAACCCAGGGGGAGAGTACACAATGGGGGGTGAGACACTAACAACAACAAAAATGGAAAGGGACCTGGGGGTAGTCATATCAGATGACCTAAAGGTGGGCAAGCAATGTAAGAGGGCAGCAAGGTTGGCTGAGGGGATACTGGGATGCATAGGGAGAGGCATCACCAGTACAAAACAAGAAGTTATTATCCCTCTGTACAGACAGCTGGTGAGACCCCATCTGGAGTACTGTGTGCAGTTCTGGAGACCCAATCTCCACAAAGACATAGACAGGATGGAAGCTGTCCAGAGGAGGGCAACTAAAATGGTGCAGGGTCTGCACCGGAAGACATATGAAGAGAGACTTAAGGAGCTTAATATGTATAGCCTCAAGGAAAGGAGGGAGAGGGGGACAAGATAGAAACTTTCAAGTACCTCAAGGAATCAACAAAGTCCAAGAGGGTAGCATCTTTCAAAAAGAGGTGTGCAAGAACAAAGGGGCACAATTTGAAGATAGAGGGGCAGCTCAGAGGTAATTTAAGGAAGTATTTTTTCACAGAGAGGGTTGTGGATGCATGGAACGGCCTTCCGGAGGAGGTTGTGGAGTCAAAATCAGTGGTGGAATTCAAGCATGCATGGGACAGTCATAAGGCAATTCTGGGGGGTGGGGGTAAGAAGAAGTAGGCTGCTGGTTAACTAGGATCTGCAGCTTATCCAGTAGGTAGGGAAATGGGCAGACTGGGTGGGCCAAGTGGTCCTTATCTGCCGTCAAATTCTATGTTTCTATGTCTCTATGTTAACGGGCATGGCAGGGAGCAGCCAGAGGACCTAGCAACCTAACAAGCAGGATGGGGGCCTTTACTGGTGGCCCGGTTGGTTTATGTGGGTGTGTGGTGTGAGGGACAGAGGGAAGGTGCATATATACAAATAACCCTGTTTTCTTTTCCTGTAGTTGTCTTCACGGAGCAAGGAAAAGAAGGACATGGCACCAAAGAAGAGAAGACCATCAAAGGAATAGGCTTTCAGGGCTATCATTGAACTGGTGGAGAAGGCCAACAGAATGTGGGAACTGGTGGAGGGAGAGGAACCAAGGAGACCCAGGGAGAAGAGAAAAGCAGGCCCGGGAAAAGGTGGTTGGGGAACAACCAGCCGAAAGGCCACGTAGTCCCACTAGTGGCAGTGGGGCCTGCCAAGGCAGTTGATCCAGTACCCCCTGTAGCCTATGGAACCAGTGACACTGGTACCCCCAGATCAAGGTGGGATCTCCTGGCTGAACCCGGACACGATTCCCAGAACATGGTGTTCCCTCCACAAACCCTAGTAGCTCACCCTCCTACTCAACTGCAGGGAGAAACAAGGGAACGGAAGATTCAGGCAGCACAGCCCAGACAAGGTTACAGGTAACACATCCAGCACAGTGGGTGACAGTATAAAAGAATATATAGGGCAAATTGTGGCAGCGCTGGGGATAGGAGGTCTAGGGCAGATGGAATCGGCTCTGGCAGAGATTAGGAAGGAGAAAGAGGTGCCAGAAAAGAATGAAAGGGGGTGGAGAGAGAGGAAAGGTACAAGGGAGATAGGTGTGCCTGGGATGAGGCTAGGCGAGCATGTGCCACTGGCCACAAAGGAAAAGATATGGAAAGGGGTATATGTGGATATATTCACTTTGGTGAGCCCCGAGGTGGCAGCCAAGTACGAGGAAGCTGAGGTCGTAGGTAAGAGTGAGATGGCAGCGGCTATAGCGCTTTCAGGGAAAAAAGAGGACGACAAGTTCACAAAAGGGAAGACTTGGGATGTGTGGTTCCTAGGCTTTGGCACTTTCTCAGCCATCTTCCTGGAAAAAAGGCCGGAGCTAGGCATTCCGCTCATCACTTATTCTTTGATAATAAAAGCAAAGGACGGGGTGGGGTATTATACTATGATGAATTTTTGGCAGATAATGGCGACATTTGGGGACGTGAGATGGGACACCAAGCAAATAGATTTGTGGATGGATTACATAACAGATCAGTCCACACCTGAAGGTGAGTGGGGTAAAAAGGAGTTCACGCCCAAGAGATGCTGCTGGGCTTACAACAGGGCCTTTTGCTGGTAGCCTCAATGTCGTTTCAGGCATGCTTGTTCCAAATGTGGGGAGGGCACCTGGCAAACAAATGTAGAATGACATAGGCCCAGGGGGCACAAGGGCATGGGGGTCAAGGATCAGGTCAACAGTTCTTTTGAGATGGCCAGGGGTTTAAAGGGCAAACATGGAACAGGGGAGGGTGAGGTAGGGGGAACATGAATAGAGTGGATCAGAGCCACTGAGAGAAGAAAGGTTGGGCAAAATGGGAAGGACTGGCTGGGGAGGAGTGGCAGGGGGCAAGACAGGTAACAGTTTGGGATGGCCAGGACCCCCATCAACTGAAGGCATGGACAGTTTGCCTAGACAGATATCCAGACACGAGCATGCAGGATATGATTATAAGGGGTTTTAACACAGGGTTTTCACTGCAGTGTAGGGGGCCCAGGCAAGCGAGGGAGGAAAGCAACCTGGGGTTAGTAAAAGGAAAGGAAGAGATGCTAAGACAGAAGATAGAGAAAGAAAAAGCAGCAGGTAGGGTAGAGGGCCCATTTAATGCCCCCACTGCTGAACATCGGATTTCACCATTGGGTTTGGTACCCAAGAAACAAGAGGGTAGTACAGGGTGATCCACCACCTGTCCTATCCGGAAGGGGAGTCAGTGAATGATTTCATCATTGAGGAGCATAGTAAGGTGACATATGTGACACTAGAGGATGCAGTCTGGATAATCCGGGCCACAGAGGATGCATGGATCGCAAAAATGGACATTGAGTCCAGTTTCAGACTGCTTCCGGTTAGGAGAGAAGACTGGGATCTATTGGGCTTTAAAAATGGGGGACAATATTATTTTGACAAAGCAATGCCAATGGGCTGTGCCATAGCATGTGCTACATTTGAGGTGTTCAGCACCTGCTTGCAGTGCATATTCCAGGAAAAAAACTGGTTATAAGATGGTCATCCATTATATGGATGATTTTCTTTTCATTGGTAGGGTAAAAAGAGATCACAAAGGATGCTGGATAAGTTTCAGAAATTGTGCCGAGAGCTAGGGGTCCCACTGGCACCAGAAAAAACAGAGGGTCCCAGCAGGATAATGAAGTTTCTGGGGATTGAGATAGATGCCCCGAATTAAGTATTTAGACTACCGGACAAAAAAGTAAGTAAACTGAAGGAGCTAATCCAAGTACACACCAGCAGGAGATGGGTACAACTGAAGCTGGTGCAGCAGGTACTAGGGCACCTGAACTTTGCATGCAGGGCCATCGGACCAGGAAGGTCATTCACAAAGAGGTTAGCCAGGTCTACAGCAGGGGTCACCAGACCACATCACTTGGTGGACCTGACGCAAGGGGTTAGGGAGGATTTTAAAATCTGGGAAGAATTCCTTAAGGAATACAATGGGTGCACTTTCTGGCAAGAGGAGTGGCTATACAACACAGACCTCAACCTCTACACAGATGCTGCTTGGGGGGCTAGGAATGGGGGTTACCTGAGGGTGAGACGGTTCACAGAACCCTGGCCTGCCAGTTGGGTAAGGGATGGGAAAGTGAGATCATGGCTATGTACCTTGGTCTGGGGGGAGGAATTATGGGATCAGAAAGTGACATTTTGGTGTGACAACAGAGCAGTGGTGGATGTTCTGAACAACAGGGGAGCCAGGTCAAACACAGTCATGCAGGTATTATGACTATTAGTTTTAAGGGCTTTGCAGCTGAACATGTCATTCAGAGCACAACACATAGAAGGGGTACACAATACCCTGGCTGACAGCCTTTCCCGTCTGCAGCTGGACCGTTTTCAGAGGCTGGTACTGGCAGCAAAAGAACAAAAAACACCCATACCAATGAACATCTGGGACGTTGGCAAGAAGGAGCCGAACTGTTGTTTCTCAGCTCATGGGCACCTCAGACTCTGAGGGCCTATGATGGGGCCTGGCGAGTGTTTCAAACATTCAGGGCAGAGCACCAGATGAAGGTAAGTAGGCCACTCACTGAGGAACAGTTGGGAATGTTCACCCTGGAGCAGTGGCAGAAAGGCACAGCCCACACCACAATGGGAGTTTATTTGGCAGGGATTAGCATTATCTGCAGTCTAAAAGGCTGGAAGGACCTGAAAAAATCATTACTTATCAGAAGAATGATGCAAGGATGGAGCAGGTTGAAACAGGGGCTTGCAGATAATAGAAGACCTATAGGGGAGCAGTGGCTAATAAAGCTGAAGGACATGCTCCCGGCAATATGCAGATCAAAGGCCGAAGCCCAGCTATTTCACACAATTTATGTGGTTATGTTCACAGGGGCCATGAGAGTGAGCAAGGTGGTAGGCCATGGGAGAGAAGACAAGGAAAGGGGTTTAGAAAGGGAAGATATAAGCTTGGGGGTGACAGAGATACGGATCAAGATTAGGAGGTCAAAAACAGATCAAAAAGGGCAAAGCTGCATAGTGACACTGAAAGGGCAAGCAGAGGGTGCAAAATATGCCCAGTACAGGCTCTGTGGGCTTTCGACGCAGACCATGGGAACAGGACTGGGAAATTATTTGTACATGGTGATGGAAGAAGGGTCACTGGATACAAAATCACAGCACTACTCAAAAAGGGCATGCAATTCATGGGGAAAGACCCGGCTAATTATTCATCCCATTCCTTGCGGATTGGGGTTGCCTCTCAATGGGCAGCAGTGGGAGAGACGGTGAATGGGATATTGGAAAAGGGACCAGTTATAAGAGATACATTAGAGCAGTGAAGTAAAAAGAAAATATAAAAAAAAAACTTGAAGGTGGTGCTCCTGGCGTGAACTGCAGAGTTGGGGGGGAGGGCAAGAACTGTTTAAGGGCTGGGAGGACAAAAATGGGTGGGGCGGAGAATATGGAGATGACACTAAGACCATGTGTAAAATAATGAATTTTGATTGAATCCCATAGGTAGAGGGAGGATCACGGAAGTCTGGATCTGCAGCCATTCCTATATTTATTGGGCTGGGAAAAGAGCAGAGAAGAATGCTGGGGGAAAGCAGCTGTACCAAGATGTGAAACAGTGTAGGTTGGTCTGGCATGGCATACGGGGGATGAGATGGGCACAGCTGCTTCCCCACCTTGAAAGAACTCAAGGGACAGCAACTCAGTCCAAATCTAATTATTATACATCTAGGGGGCAACGACTTTGCAGGCAGGCTATGGGTGGACACATACTTACAAATAAAAAGGGATCTGGGGCAATACGACAGTGGTGGTCTCAGGTGTGCCTCGCCTGGTCAGATATGATACCAAGGAGGGTTTGGAGGCAGGAGCTCAGCCAAAGAGCGGTGGAGAGGGCCAGGAAAAAAATGAATAGGAGGGACATTGATAAGGCAGATGGGAGGACAGGTGATATTGATGGGGGTAGAAGAATGGGTAGAAGACTTCTACAGGTCAGATGGTGTGCATCTGTCAGACCTAGCCATAGACATGTTCAATACAGAAACAATGGGCTTTATAGAAGCATGGAGGAAACATGCAAAAAAAGGGGAAATAAAAAAAGGGGAAAGAAGGAAAGGATAAAAAGGATCTTCCCTGTGGTAAGGGAGAATGGTACCCTAATTATGGGGGAAGCCAGCCATCCAATGCAAGCTGGAGACTGGCTAGTGGGGAAAAAGGGGGGAGAGTAGGGGAGGGGTGAAGAAAAAAGGAATAACACAAGAAGAGGAAGAAGATGAAGGAGAAAGCGGTCTCGGTTTTCATCGTTACCTAATGAAAAAGGAGAAGAAGAAGGCACCCAGGTTTTTACCAGAGGAAAGGATAATCAGAGATTGATATATGGATGGAAATAAATGAAATTTTGAAAATATGATAATAAAGAAATGGAAATGGAATATGGAAATATGAATATAAATAAATTAATTGCCAATCTGAGCACAATAGCAAACAATGGTCTCTGTCTTTTTGTGAGGGAAATGGGGGAATCCGGGACAATGGAGTGTGCCCTTTAAGGGGCAGACCAGGTTGTCCTGGTGCACCCCTTCCCTCCTACATAGAATGGTTGTACTCAGAAGGGGAGGCGAGAATGAAGGGGAAGGGCTAAGGGACAGAACAATGGGCAGGTAACAGGAAGGGGAGCGGTGAAGGGAGGTATATAAGGGACAGCACAAGGGGTCTCAGTCACTTTGCTGGGTTTTCATCCCTCCACCCACCCTACTAGGAGCAAGAGGGAAGACAGTCAAGATGGGACTGTATGGTAGGTCTGTCAAGGTGGATGATAGAGCGTGTCCGGTCTAACAGTTTGGACTGCCAAAGGTGGATGGCAGATGATAATATGGTTATGGACTGCCAAAGGTGCATGGCAGGAGGAAAAGGGAGGAAAAAGGGGGGGAGGAGGGGAGGGGGGATGAAAAAAGGAATAACACAAGAAGAGGAAGAAGATGAAGGAGAAAGTGGTCTCTGTTTTCACTGTTTCCTAATAAAAAGGAGAATAAGAAGAAGAAGGCACCCAGGTTTTCACCGGGGAAGGGATAATCAGAGATTGATATATGGATTGAAATAAATGAAATTTTGAAAATATGATAATAAAGAAATGGAAATGGAATATGGAAATATGAATATAAATAAATTAATTGCCAGTCTGAGCACAACAACAAACAATGGCCTCTGTCTTTTTGTGAGGCAAAAGGTGGAATCCAGGAGAATGTCACACAATTAAGCACAACACTGTAACAGAGAGCATCGAACTCATTATTTTGAACAGCACTGAAACAAAGAGAACAGTCCCATGTTAGAGATAATTTTAACACATAAATTAGGACCACATTGTTACAGAGATAATGTAACATATTTTAGCACCACACTGTCACAAAGACAAATTTACACATAGTTCATTAATTTAATAGTAAAATTATAACACCACACCATTATATTATATTATATTATATTATATTATATTATATTATATTATATTATATTATATTATATTAATCACCACTCAGTAACAGGGGTAACTTCAATTACACATAGTTCATTAATTTAATAGTGAAATTATAACACCGCACCATTATATTATATTATATTATATTAATCACCACTCAGTAACAGGGATAACTTCACACAGTTAAGCACAACACTGTAAAAGAGAGCATTTAATTAATTGTTTACACCTGAATTACAAGAGATACAATTTTAGCCATGTTTGAGGTAATTTAACACATAGTTACGCACCACGCTATCGCAGACATATTTTTACACATTCTTTAGCAACCCACTTTCACAGAGATAAAATAACACATAGGTTATTAAAGTAATATTTATAATAGTATAACACCACACTATTATATTATATTATATTATTATATTATAATATATTATATTTTATTATATCTTGTATCATAATACCTGGTATTGTATTGTATTATGTTATATTACATTACATAAAATTGTATTGTATTATGTTATGTTATGTTATGTTACGTTACGTTATGTTACGTTACATTATATTGTATTACATTATATTATATTATATTATACTATATTATATCAAGTCATATCCTAATATAATAAATTATTTTATATATTATATCATATCATAACATATCATATCATATATCATATCATATCATCATATTATATCTTATCATATACTGTTCTAGACTATACTATTTTATACAATATTATATTATAATATATTACAGTATTTTATAATATATTATCACCACACCGTAACTGAGATAATTTCTCACAGATAAGCACTACACCGTAACAGAGAGCATTTATCTCATTGTATAGAACCATGTTGCAACAGAGACAATTTATCCCATGTTTGAGAAAATATAACACATTAATTAGTGCCACACTGTCACAGAGATAATGTAACACATTTAACCACCACAAAGCAAATACTATTTATACTATTATAAATATTACTTTAATAACCTATGTGTTATTGTATCTCTGTGAAAGTGGGTTGCTAAAGGGTTACAAATATAATTTAACACATAGTTCAGCACCACAGTATAGCACAGATATTTCAACACATAGTTTAGCACTACACTGTCACAGAGACACATTAACACATAGTTAATGAAATTAATAGTTATAATATTATATTATATTGTATTATTTTATATTATATATTATATTAATTACCTTTGTAAGAGATAAATTCACACAGTTGACCACAACACTGAAACAGAGGGCATTGAACTCATTGTTAGAATCAGACTGCAACAGAGACAATTTCTTCCATGTTTGAAATGATTGAATACATAGTTTAACACCACACTTCACAGAGATAATTTAACACATGGTTAATTAATTTAATAGTTATAATACACCACACAAATATATAACATATAATATTATATTATATTATTAATATATTATATGTTATTATATTATGTTATATCTTATCATATAATATATAGTATTGCATTGTATTGTATTGTATTATATTATGTTATATTTCATTACATTACATTACATTTCATTATATTATATTATATTTTATCTCATATCATATCATATCGTATTGTAATGTGTCATATCATATCACATCACATCACAATACATTATATTATGTTATGTTATATTATATTATATATTACATTATATTATATTATATTATATTATTTTATATTATATTATATTATAATATTATATTATATTATATTATATTATATTATATTATATTATATTATATTATATTATATCACCAATCCGTAACAGAGATAATTTGACACAGATAATCACAACACTGTAATAGAGAGCATTTAACTCATTGTATTGAACTACATTGCAACAGAGACAATCTAACACATGATTGAGAAAATGTAACACATTTATCCACCACACTGTTACAGAGATAATTTTATACATAGTTCAGCACCACACCCTCTCAAGATGTATTAACACATAGGTAATTTAATAGTTATAATATTATAATGCCACACCATTATATTATATTATATTATATTATATTATATTATATTATATTATATTACATTATATTATATTATATTAATCACCTCTTTGTAACAGGGATAATTTCACTCATTTAAACAGAACACTGAAACAGAGGGCATTGAACTAATTATTATGAACATGACTGCAACAGAGACAATTTCATTCATGTTTTAAGATGATTCATACATTCAAACATAGTTTAGCACCACACTGTCCATAGATAAATGAACACTAGGTTAATTAATTTAATACTTATAATACTATTACACAGCACCACAAAATTATATCATATCATGTTATATTATAATACAGTATATTATATTATATCATATTTTGTATCGTATTGTATCACTTCACCTTACATTACATTACATTATGTTATATTATATCATAATATCTGGTATTATTTTGTATTATATTATATTACATTACTTTACATAAGATTGTATTGTATTACATTATTTTATTGTATTGTATTATATTATATTAATCACCCCTCATTTACAGGGATAATTTCACACAGTTTAGCATGCTGTAACAGAGAGCTTTGAAATCTTTGTTTAGATAAACACTACAACAGAGACAGTTTAACCTATATTTGAGAAAATTGTACACATAAATGATTACCACACTGTCACAGAGCTACTGTAACACATTTAATCACCACACTGTCATAGAGATAAATTAACACATAGTTAAGTAATTTAATAGTTATAATATTACACCACACCATTGTATTATATATTATATCATATCATTATATCATGTCATATCATAATATACTGTACTATACTATATTATGTAATACTATATTATATTATATTATATTAGGCACCACTCAGTGACAGGGATAATTTCACACAGTTACGTACAACACTGTAACAGAGAGCATTTAATTCACTGTTGTGAACCACACTGCAACGGAGACAATTCAACCCATGTTTGAGATAATTTAACACAAAGATTATCACCACACTGTCACAGAGATAATGCAACACATAGTTCAGCACCACACTATAACAGTGATATTTCCAAGTTATTTTAACACCCCATTGTTACAGAGATAAATTACCATACAGTTAATTAATAGTTTTAATATTATCTTATCATATCATATAATGATATGATATATTATATTATATTATATTATATTATAGTATAGTATATTATATTATATGATATTGTATTATTACATTATAGTAAGCACCACTCCATAACTAACAATTTCACACAGCTAAGCACAAGATTGTAACAGAGAGCATTTAACTCATTGTTTAGAACTATACTACAAGAAAGATAATTTAACCAATGTTTGAGAAAATTTAACACATTAATTAGTGCCACAGTGTCACAGAGATAATGTAACACATTTAAGCACCTCACTGTTACAGAGATAACTTAACATACAGTTCAGGACCACACTGTCAAAGAGATACATTAACACATTGATAATTAATTTACTAGTTATAATATTATAGCACCACATGATTATATTATATTATAGTACAGTAATCACCACTTCGTAACAGATAATTTCACACAGTTAAGGACAACATTGTAACAGAGAGCTTTTAACTCATTGTTAAGTACTACATTACAAGACAATTTAACCAATATTTTAGAAAATAAGCACATTAATTAGTGCCATACTGTCATAGAGATAATTTAACACATTTAAGTACCTCACTGTTACAGAGATAATTTAACACATAGTTCAGCACCACACTGTCACAGAGATACATTAACACATTAATTAATTTTATAGTTCTAATCTTATAACACCACACAATAAAATTATATTATATTAAATCATATCATATCACATCACATTTTATCATATCATTATATATATATATCATAGTATACTGAATCATATTATATTATATTATATTATATTATATTATATTATATTATATTACATTATGTTATACATTATATCACCACTTCATAACAGGGATAATTTCACACAATCACAGCACTGTAACAGACAGCATTGAACTCATATATATGAATGACACTGCAACAGAGACAGTTTAATCCATATTTGAAATTATTGAATACATAGTTTAGCACCACACATTCACAGAGATAAATTAATACATGGTTATTTTAATATAACAGTTATATTTTTAGACCACACCACTATATTATATTATATTACATTATATTGTATTGTATTTTGCTATGTTATATTATATTACATTACATTACTTTGTATTGTATTGTATTGTAAGTATTTTAATAGTCATACTATTATAATACCACACCATTATATTATATTACATTATATTATATTATATTATATTATATTATATTATATTATATTATGTTATGTTATATTATATTATATTATATTAATCACCACTCCTTTACAGAGATAATTTCACACAGTTAAGAACAATGCAGCAGGGCGCTTTGAACTCATTGTTTAGAAACACACTGCAACAGAAACGTTTTTAACTATGTTTGTGATAATTTTACACATAAATTATTACTGCCCTGTCACAGAGAAAAATTAACACAGTTAATTAAGTTAATAGTTATAATATCATAACACCACACCATTATATTATATATTATATCATATCGTATCATAGCCTATCATATCATATCATAGTATATCATATCATTTCATAATATACTATATTATATTTATTGTATTATATTGTATTATATAATATATTATAATATATAATATACTATTATATTATATTATATTATATTATATTATATTATATTATATTATATTATATTATATTATGCACCACTCAGTAACAGGGATAATTTCACACATTTAAGCACAACACTGTAACAGAATTGGACTCATTTTGTGAACTACACTGCAACAGAGACAATTTAACCAATGTTTGAGATAATATAACACATAGATTAGCACCACACTGTCAAAGAGATAATGCAACACATAGTTAAGCACCACTCTATTGCAGAGCTATTTTAAATGTTATTTTAAGACCACATTGTCATGGAGATAAATTACCACATTGTTAATTAGTTTAATCATTTTAATTTATAATATAATATAATGTAATACAATATATTATAATATAAAGGTGTAGTCTTATAATATTATAACAATTTAATTCATTATCTATGTGTTTAGTTGACTCTGTGATAGTGTGGAGCAAATCTCTGTGTTAAATTGTCTCAGACATGGGTAAATTGTATTACATTGTGACATTATCTCTGTTACAGTGAGATGATTAATATAATATAATATAATATAATGTAACATAATATAATATAATATACTACAATACAATAAAATATACTATTATATAATCGTGTTGTGTTATAATATTTTAACTATTAAACTAATTAACTATGTGTTAATTTATCTCTCTGACAGTGTGATGCTAAACTATATATTGCATCATCTTAAACTTCAGTTAAATTCCCCCTCTTGATGTGTCTTTCTAAACAGTGAGTAAAATGCTCTCTATTACAGTGTTGTACTTAACTGTGTGAAACTCTACCTGTTATGAAGGGGTGTTTAATATAATGTAATATAATATAATATAATATAATATAATATAATATAATATAATATAATATAATTAATATATGCTATGATATGATAAAATGTGATCTGATGTGATATGATATGATGTTATATGAGATGATATGAGATTAGATGATATGATGTAATATAATATAATATAACCATGTGATGTTATAATATTCTTTACATTAATTACCTATGTGTTAATGTATCTCTCTGAAAATGTGGTGCTGAACTGTGTGTTAAATTACCTCTGTAATAGTGAGGTTCTTAAATGTGTTACAATATCTCTTTGACTGTGTGGCACTAACTAATGTATTAAATGTTCTAAAACAATGGTTAAATTGTCTTTTTGTAGCGTAGTTCTAAACAAAGAGTTAAATGCTCACTGTTACAATGTTGTGCTTAACTGTGTGAAATTATTTGTTATGGTGTGGTGAGTGCTATAATGTTATAATATAATATAATATAATACAATATAATATAACATAATGTTGTGGAGTTATAATATAATAAGTATTAAATTAATTAACTATGAGTTAAATTATCTCTGTAACAGCGTGGTGATTAAATGTTTTACATTACCTCTGTTACAGTGTAGTGACACAGCAGTGTCAGTGGCTCAGTAGCTAGCACACTTGCCTCTGAGGCTGGGAGATCAGAGGGCTGTGGGTTCAGTTCCCACATCTGGCACTTGGGTTAATATCCCAGTACTGACACTGTAGTGTAGCATGAGAGGGGTGCTGCACTTCTGAGGTGCCGTCTTTCAGATGAGACGCTAAACCGAGGTCCCATCTGCCCGGATTGGTGGTAGTTCAGGTGGATGTTAAAGATCCCATGGCACTTATCGAAAAGAGTAGGGGAATTTCCCTGGTGTCCTGGCCAAATTTCCCTCATTCACTAAAAATACCACCAACAGCTTAATCTGGTTCAAGGTCAGTTGGAATTCATCTGTATCCCCCTTCCCCAAGTCATGCCTGAAAATAGGCAGGATTTGTCTAGAGCACTTACCCGGTCAACAAAAAAAAACTAAACTAAACTGTGTGAAATTATCCCTGTAACAGAGTGGTGATTAACATAGTATAGTATAGTATAGTATAGTATAGTATAATACAACACAATACAATATAGAAACATAGAAACATAGAATTTGACTGCAGATAAGGACCGCCTGGCCCACCTAGTCTGCCCATTTTCCTACCTAACAGATAAGCTGCAGTTCCTAGCTAACCAACAGCTTACTCCCTCTTACCCGCCCCTAGGACTGCCTTATGCCTGTATATATATCTATATATATGTATACAATATAATCTATTATGATATATGATATGATGTGATGTAACACGACATGATGTGATGTAATATGATGAGATATATGATATAAAAATATAATATATTATGATGTGATTAGACATAATATAATATAATATAATATAATATGATATAATATAATATGGTATAGTATAGTACAATACTATACAATACAATATAATAAATATACTTGTGTGGTGTTATAATAGTATAACTATTAAATTAATTAACTGTTTAGCTCTGCGAAAAGTGTGGGGCTAATTTATGTGTTAAATTATCACAAAGCATTGGTTAAATTGTTTCTGTTACAGTGTGGTTCAAAAGAATGAGTTCAATGCTCTTTTTTTAACAGTGTTCTGCTTAACTGTGTGAAATTTTCCCTGTTACGGAGTGGTGATTAATATAATATAATATAATATAATATAATATAATATAATATAATATAATGTAATATAATATAATATAATTTAATATTATATTATATAATACAGTATTATATTGTGGTGTTATACTATTATAAGTATTAAATTAATTAACTATGTGTAAATTTATCTCTGTGACAGTGCGGTGTTAAACTAACTTAAAATATCTTAGCGGTAGTGTGCTGCTGAACTATCTGTTAGATTATCTCTGTAATAGTGTGGAGTTACATTTTTTTGCATTATCTCTGTTACAGTGTGGTGCTTAAATGTGTTACATTCCCTATGTGATAGTGTGGTGGAAATTTATGTGTCAAGTTGTCTCAAACATCGGTTAAATTGTCTCTGTTGCACAGTGGTTCTGAACGATGAGTTAAATGCTGTCTGTAACAGTGTTGTGCTTACCTATGTGAAATTATCTCTGTTATGGTGTGGTTATCAATATAACCATACAATAACGCAATGGTTTAGTGTTCTAACATTATAACTACTAAATTAATTAACTATGTGTTAACTTATCACAGTCAAAGTGTGGTGCTAAATTGTGTGTTAGATTATGACTGTGAGAGTGCGATGATAAACTGCCTTAAATTGTCTCTTTTACAGTGTGGTGATAAACTGTGTGTTAAATTAACTCCGAGAGCGTGGTGCTAAACTATGGGTTTAATTATCTCTTGACAGTACAGAACTAAAACAATGCATTACATTTTCTCTGTGATAGTGTGGCACTAATTTATGCATAAAATTATTTCAAACATGGGTTCCATTTTTTTTGTTGCATTGTTGGTTCTAAACAATGAGTTAAATAGTCTCTGTTTCAGTGTTGTGCTTAAATATGTGAAATTATCTCTGTTATGTTATAAATGTATAAATTATGTATAAATATAATGTTACATAATGTTACGTAACATAACAATATAATCCTGTGGTGTTATAATACTATAACTATTAAATTACTTAATTATGTATTGCATTATCTCAGTGACAGTGTGGTGCAAAACTATGTGTTACATTATCTCTGTGACAGTGTGGTCATCATTTGTTAATTTTTCTAAGTTAAAATATCTCAGCGATAATGTGCTAAACTATGTGATAAATTATTGTGAGAGAGCAATGATAGACTGTCTCAAAGTGTCTCTTTACAGTGTGGTGCTAAACTGTGTGTTAAATTATCACTGCTGACAGTGCAGTGCTAATCTGTATGTTAAATTATCACTGTGAGTGTGCGATGCTAATTGTTTCTTTTACAGTGTGTTGCTAAACTGTGTGTAAAAATGTCTGTGTGACATGAAGATGATGAACTATGTGTAAAATTATGTCTGTGATATTTATGGGTTACTTTATCTCATAGACAGTGTGGTGATAATTTGTTAAATTACCTTTGCAATAGATTGGTGCTGAACTGTGGTTTAAATTATCTCTATCAAAGTTTGGTTCTAATGTATGTGTTCAATTATCTCTTTAACAATGTGATGCTAATTTATGTGTAAAATTATTTCAAACATGGCTTAAATTGTTTCTGTTGCAGTGTGGTTCTTAACAATGAGTTACATTGTCTCTGTTTCAGTGTTGTGCTTAACTGGGTGAAATTATCTCTGTTACAGTGTGGTGATTAATATATTATCAAATAACATAATATATCAAAATATAACATAACATAACATAACATAGTCTAATATAATATAATGGTGTGGTATTTTATTATTATAACTATTAAATTAATTATGAGTTTATTTATCTCTTTGATAATAAGGTGCAAAACTATGTTTTAAAACATATCTGCGATAGTGTGGTGCTGATCGATGTGTAAAATTGTCTTTGTAACAGTGTGATGCTTAAATGTGTTAAATTATCACTGTGAGAGCGATTATGAATGCTCTTATATTGTTTCTTTTACAGTGTGGTTCTAAATTGTGTTTTAAATCAAGTCTGAGAGTGTGTTGCTAAACTATGTGTTAAATTATCTCTGTAACAGTGCAGCACTAACAGAATGTGTTACATTGTCTCTTTGACAGTATGGTGCTAATCTATGCATTAATTTATCTCAAATAAGGGTGAAATTGTATCTCTTGTAGTGTGGTTCCAAACAATGAGCTCTCTGTTGCAATGTTTTTCTTAACTGTGAAAGGTATCCCTTACAGAGTGGTGATTAATATAATATTATATAATATAGTATTATATTCCATATTATAACTCACAGTGATAATTTAACACATACTTCAGCACTGCAGTGTAACAGAGATAAATTAACACAGTTTAGCATCACACTATTACAAAGACAATTTTACACATCGAACACTTGTAAAACCGCCATCATACTGTCACAGAGATAATGTAACACATTTAACAACCACACTGTCACAGGGATACATTAACACATTTAATTTAATAGTTAAAACATTATAACACCACACCGTTATACCATTATATCATACCATAATGATATGATATAATGGTATAATAATGTGGTGTTATAATATTTTAACAATTAAATTAAATGTGTTAACTTATCCCTGTGACAGTGTGGTTGTTAAATGTGTTACATTATCTCTGTGACAGTATGATGGCGGTTTTACAAGCATGCGTTGCGCAGTTTCTATGCAAGCTCGTAACTTCACCAATTTTTAATATATTCACTCCAATACAATACAATATAATATAATAATCTGGTGTTATAATATTATAAGTATTAAATTAATAACTATGTATTCAATCTTCTCAAACATGGGTTAAATTGTCTCTGTTCTAGTGTGTTTCTAAACAATGAGACAAATGTTCTCATTTACAATATTGTGCTTAATTGTGTGAAATTATACCTGTAACGGAGTATTGATTAATATAATATAATATAATATAATATATGATATGATATGATATGATATGATATGATGTGATGTCATGTATGTCATGTGATGATATGATATGATACGATAGCATATGATACGATATGAAATGATATATGACATGATATGATATTAAATAATATGATATATAATATAATGGTGTGGTGTTATAATATCATAGAAATTAAATTAATTAACTATGTGTTAATTTATCTCTGTGACAGTGTGGCGATTAAATGTGTTACATTGCCTCTGTTACAGTGTTCTACTTAACAGTGTGCACTTATCCCTGTAACAGAGTGGTGAGTAATATTAAAATATAATATAACATAATATAAAATAATATAATATAATATAATATAAGGACAATATGATACGAAACAATATGATATGCTGTGATATGATATGAAATGATATAATATGATGTAATATAATATAATGATGTGGTGTTATAATATTATAACTATTAAATTAATTAACTATGTGTTAATGTATTTCTGTGACAGTGTGGTTCTAAACTATGGCCCAGATATTCAAAAGGGTTGTGCCATGCCCAACAGGGATGTGTCAGCGCAAGACCAAAAATGTGCCATTCTGTGATATTCAGCGGGAGGCAGATTCGCCCCCCAAATCACAATGCGCAAGAGTGCAATGATAATGAATGCATGCGCAACTGAAGGGGGAGGAACCGTGCATAAATGGCACAGTGCGATATTCAACAACATGTGCCGTGCGCAACAGGGGAGCAAACGGAAGTTGCGCGATAGCGGAAATGATCCAAAATAAAAAGGAACAAGAGAGAGGTGCAAGAATGCTGCAGGAAAGCCACATGTTGGTGAACTGCAGGCAGCCACAGAGGCACACAGAAACTGGGAGCAGTACAGGGCAGAAGCAGGAAAGAGCACCTGGAACCACCAGGAACAGGAAAGGTATGGGAAGCCTGTGCCACAGTGCAGGACAAAAGGGGGAAGTGCCACACAGCACTGAGGGCACAGATAGTGGGCAATACGGCCACTACAGGGAGGTGTTCCCAGTGCAGGGGGAGTAGTAGCAAGGACAGTGGGGGGAACAGAGAAACAGCTGCCGGGGGTAACATAAGCCAGGGACATGGCCAGTGCCACCATCCAGATGGAGGCAGTTATGAGGGGGGTGAGAAGGCAGGCAGCAGGGGGGCATGGCCATGGAAGGACCCGTCAGCGGTATGCCCCCAACAGGCAGTACCGAGCCCGCACCAGCTTTGAGCTGTACACTGATACTGAGATTGTGGTCTGGTACCACCTGAACCGGGTGATCCTGAGGTGGCTCTGTGAGCTGTGCAGTGATGTGATGCAGGCACCCACATGACGGAGCCATGCTCTATCAGTTGGAGACCAAAGTGACAGCTGTCATGTGCCTGCTCACCACGGGTACCTTCCAGAGACCAACAGGGGACACGACAGGCATAACCCAGTCAGCCACATCATGCCTCCTCACCCAATTCCTCAGTGTACTGCTGCCACATGCTGTGGAGTACATCCATTTCCCCAGCACACTGGCAGAGTGCACAGCAAACATACAGGAGTTCCACAGGGTAGCACATATGCCAGGCACGCTCAGGGCAATAGACTGCACTCATGTGGCCATCTGCACACCACCTGGCCCCAAAGGGGCCCCATACATGAATCAGAAGCATCAACTGCCAGGTGGTGTGCGATGCCGGGGGGGCGCATAATCAATGTCTGTGCCATGCACCCTGGGGGAGCACATGATGCCTTCATCTGGCACCAGTCCACACTGTGCCACAGGTTTGAGAGTGTGGACATCCCCACTTGCTACCTAGTGGGTGAGTATGCAAATCACGCAGAAAGACATGGAGTTTTGGAGGGGCATAGTCAGAGGTGACATGGGTATTGGCCTAGATGGCCAAGGCAGGGTGACGCTGATTGCCAAACTAATGTCCACCCTCTACACACAGGTGACAGTGGATACCCACTCCATCCCTGGCTGCTCACACCATAGCGGCGGCCCACAACTGCATCGCAGCAACGCTATAGTGAGGCACATGCCACCACACACAATGTCATCAAGTGGGTGTTCGGGATGCTGAAGGCACGTTTCCATTCCCTGGACACATCTGGCGGTGCCCTACAGTACAGCCCATCAAAGGCCTGCAGACTATTCCTGGCCTGTTGCATCCTGCACAACATGGCCAATGACTGTGGGATAGCCATACAGGTCAAAGAAGGGGACAGCGATGGGGATGATGAGTACGCTGGTGAAGATGGTGATGGGCAGCCCCCCCTTGGTCGAAGGGACCCCGACTGATCCAGATGGCACAGCTGCACCAGGACACTATCACAGAGGAGCACTTCAACCAACCCAGGTAAGTCATGGGGCCATGTGCAACCACCAGTGGCAAGGGCACAACCCACAAACACACATGGACAAACCCCAAGGGTGCATGTCGTTAAGGGAATTGGCCGAGCATGGAACCACACACCATCAGGGATGGGCAAGGTCTAACACTGCATGCAGTTGCACACACACACACACACATGCATGCACACCTCACAAGACATGGACAAAGGGTAGGAGGAACACCGACCCCAACCGCCAGCCCTAGCCACACACACATCCACAGTCCATCATGCCCAGTGCCTGTTATTGTGTGTGTCAGACCTTTGCACAGTGGCAGACAGCGCAACACAGGCATCATCATGCACACGCCACAGTGGACAGCAGCTGGGAGGGTGTGCAGATGAAGAACATGTGTGTGCGTGCAGGGCCGGGTATCCCACCCTTACAGTGCACATTGAACAACACAATGCACACAGGTCAGCATCAGACAGTAGCCGGGTGGGAGACAGGTCAGTCATGTGCCACAGTGCCACAGCCACGCAGATGTGTGGGCGGCCCCACTGAGACCCGCCAGCAGTGACAGGCTGACCAATGGCCTCATGGAGTGGCACCGACAGTCCCCCAAGGGTTCCGCTGCATGAATGCAGGTGTGCTCATGCAGGTGTCTGCAGCACACTGAACATGTCTGTGCCAGGCATGCTCGGGAACCCCACAGCTGAACCTGGTGTCGACAAGGAGGGTGTCTCATGATGCCGGGAACAGGGGGTGGACATTGCACTGCACAGTGTCAGCGATGCATGGGCAAATAACTGTGTGGCCATTGTGGCCATGACAGCTGTGATTGCCTGTGTCTGCCTGTCAATGGAAGCCATCACATCCTCCCGTATCTGGTCCATCCCTGCCAAGAGCAGAGCGGTGTCTCTGCTGTGCTGCTCCTCTGCCTGGTGCAGAGCCACACTGTGTGCATCCACTGCAGTCACAAGCCACACCTGCTGATTGACTGATTCTTGGAGTATGTGGGTGTGCTCTTCTAAGAGGTCATCTGCCTGATCGGCATGCTGTCCCTCACGGTGTTCATGGCACTGATGGGCAGCACCCCTTGAGGGTGGGTGCTGCGCACCAGGGCCAGGCCTGGATATGTCCACAGGTGGTGCACTGACACCACCCCCTGACACTGTACCCCCATGGCCATTGGCCGACTGCTGACACTGCCCCTCCGGCTGCCGCTCTCCAAGGCTCAATGGTTCCACCGCAGTGGCTGCAACAGCCCCACTGTCCTGGACACACACCAGTGCTGCTCCACTGGTGCAGACAGGCACAGGCTGGGACTGTGATGTCACACAGGCCTCCTCAGCAGCACCACCCACGGCCATGCCCGTGATGTCACCTGCTGTGTGGCCATCCTGTGGCCCACATGTATCACTGTCCATGAAGTGAGCTCCATCATCATCAGTGACAGATCCGGCACCAGCCTGAGTCTCAGCATGCTGGCATCCTGGGACATGGGCAGGGCCTCCCCGGCACCTGCTCAACCAACATCAGTCCAGACACCCAGGTGGGCCCACTGTCGCCCTGACCCTCTATGCCTGTGGAGGTGGACAGGCCCTCCACTATGTCCATGGTACCACCCTCAGTGGACAAGCCCACCACCCATGTGGATGCTCAGAAGCTATAAGGGAACACAGAAGCATTAATGTATCTGCCCTACTCTGTACCCCCCATTGACAGACCAGGATCTACCATGCAGTAACGGGCTACCACCCATCTGGAATCCACCACCTGGAACACCCTCGATGGCACAACCCTGCATGCTGCCAGCAACCCACTCTTCTTGTGGGGTCAGGCGTTGCATGGCCGGCTGTCCCCCACCAGTCACAGACTGTGCTGCTCTGATGGCAGCCACCTTGTCCTTAATCCTCCGCCTATCCGTGGCCATCTTCTTTTTGCACTCCTGCACAGACCGCTGGTAGGCTGCCATGCAGGTTGACGGCACATGCCACCTCTTCCCATGCAGCAGCATGGGCCTGTGGAGTTCCCTGCCATCCACTGAGCAGTAGCTCCTGGTCAAAGTAGGCCACAAACAGGGCATCTGTTTCTGCCTTTGTGAAGTTAGGCCTCCTCTTCCTCCCACATCTCTGTTCCTCTTCCTCCACCTCACGATCGCTCATTATTCATCCTGTGAGAATGACAGGTGTTACCTGTGATTGTGCAGTCCCATGCATGTCCCACAGAAAACAGTCCACACTCCCAAACAGCATGCAACTCACCACAATAGACTGCAATAAACGACTATGGCCAGTGCAGCCCAATGTCACATTTTTATAGCGCAACGCTTGCAAATGAGGCGAGGTGCAATTATAAATGGATGCAAATGCAGTATCTGCAAAATCAAATGGTTGATTAGCTGATTTGCATATGCCAGCTGAATATCACGCTGTTGCGCTTTGTGCAATTGTGTTGAATGTGCTCAGTCAAGGGCGCATTTCTGTGACATGCACAGTACACACCAAATGGCACATGCCCAGGGTGATGACGCAGACACCTGCCATGCTGCTGATGTGCTGTGTGTGGGAGGCAATGCGGGGCATGGCCACCATTGTGCCAGTGGCACTACTGCACTGTTCACATATATGGCCCTGTGGCTCTGGAGTGCCGTAGGTGCACTGGGGTCACAGCGCAGTAGGCCACTACAGGAGGTGGCACACAGGCACCCAATTGCACTACTCACATTGAGTACCAATCACGCTGTCGCGGTCCATGCACAAGAGACCCTTGACCCTGAGCCTGACCTTTTCCCCTAGGTGCCATGTGTCCACATGGGTGTACCACTATCGTGCTCTTTGGTGATAGCGCTATAGGGAATGGCAGCGCTGTACTGAGCAGCATCTGCACATGGCGGACTGTGTTACCAAGCACCATTTTGACTCCAACCAGCTTTAGAGATGGCATGGAGGAGGGCTGCTGTTTGGAGCCAGGTGGAGCTGGCCAATTTGGTGGCCATAGTAGAGCCCCATGCTGGGGCACTTTATGGAGATGCATCACTGGACAGGGCCAGGAGTGCAGTATAGGAGGAGGTGGCCATGGCGCTGGAGGAGGCCACAGGAATTGGGTGCACAGCCGAGCAGTGTCACCACCGATATGGGGACCTCCAGTGCAGAGACCCAGACAGGCTTTCCCACCTGCGGGAATGTGCCAGGAGGGTCACGGTGCCATGGCCAGGAAGGTGCCCCCTCCATACACTGTTAACGTCCATACGGGTATCATGGTTGCATGTGTCTGGCACATAGGGGGCCATCCAGTGTTGGCCATGGTGGTGGTATCAGGGTGGGGGGTAGATGGGTATGGCTGTGTGGGATTGCACACACACGTGGGTGGGGGACTTTGCTACCAGATTGTACTGATGTTCCTCTCTCCATGTTTGCACCTTAGGCCCAGAAGAATGCCAGCAGGTGAGGGAGAGGAGGTGCCACCAAGAGGACCAGCAGGCCTGGAGGGATTCTGGACCACAGAGGGGCAGGGACCAGCCTGATGATGGTGAGTGCCTTACATCCATGATTACTATTGCCTGCTGTGTAACAGGGTGGGCAGCAGGGCATGGCCACCATCCATTGACACCACTGCCATGCACGCAACTTGTTACAGTCAGCACTGTCCAGTGGCACTGCATGTCTGGGAGTGCATCAGTGGTGGTCCTTGACTGTGCCACTGCCTTCGCACCACATAGCCATGTCACTGTACGGCCATGGTGGTGCTGTGTGGGACATGGGCGATGGGTGTGTGCAGTGGTCCACATGGCTGTGGGTGCCTGGGTAGGCAGGGCTTGTGGACGGGTCACTGTGGGTGGTCGCACACCATCACAGGGGTGTGGCACACTGCTGTATGTCATGCACAATGGGTGGGCTGCAGGGGGCTGGACAGTCACAGGTATTGACTCTGCTCCCTTGTCCTAGGTGGACAGTGACTGATGGCCATTGAAAGGAGCATGCAGGAGCTATTGCAGCTGGCAAGGGCATCCCTGGAGATCCTCCAGCGGATGGAGTGGCATGTGGTCAGGAGGCGGCGGACACATCGGCACCACAGGTGTGAAGAGCAGGGTGGACGACAGGCCCTCCATGCCCCCCAGAAACACCTTACCACCCTGGACCCACCCTCACACCCCATCTTCCCTCTCTTATATGTTCACCCCTGCCCCTTACCCGCCCCCACCTGGTATATGGCCCTTCCCCCATTGTAAATATTTGTAAATAGTTTTGTTTCTTACCTCTTTTTAATACATTTGTTTTGTTATGACAACTGTGGTGGTCTATGATTTGCAGTGGGCTACAGGTGCTCAGCTGCAGTGGTGTGCATGGCGTCAAGTGTGGTGCAAGCATGGGCATGTGTGTGTGTCCAGAAGGGAACCGCCTATGGTGTGGGTGGGGGGATCAGTCACTGTCTGTGGTTTGTGTGTTGTTCTCTGTGCACTGGATGCCTGTGTGCAGTGGTCCACAGTGCATGCACTGTGTCCATGGCACCCCTGTCAGACCATCAAAGGCCTGTGCAGCTGACACCCTTACATGTCTGTCATGGTCTGCTGGCACGTCAGTGCTGGCTGTCCATGCTGGACAACCACTGTACCTGGCACAATGCCAGGTTGCCTCCCATCACCAGTATGCATGTCTGCCTCCAGTGGCACTGTGGCCTCCGCTGTTGTTGTCCCCCCTCCATGCTGGCACTTGTGTCTGTTGCAAGGAATGTGCTCCACTGTCTGTCACTTGTGCTCCGTCCGCATGCTGGTGGCATACAGCTTCATGGTGCCTGCACAGGGTGGCTGGCACACCTGCGCCATGTAGGGGTGCTGGCTGTGTGTACACGGCTGCTGTGGCCACATGCCAGTGGCTTGGTTGACCTGCTACTGTGTCCCTGTGTTGGTGTGCCCTTGGGTATGGGTGGGTGTTCGTCCATGCACAGTGTTGCATCCTGTGTGGTGCATGCTTCAATACAACATGGTGTGTGTCTGTGCTGGCTGTTGTGGCCAGTGGTGGGATGGGATGTGTCCTTGTGCTGTACCACTGGTGGTGGGGTCTGGGGCATGCCCTGTCGCATGTGGGGTACCTCGTCTGAAGATGCATGGTTGGTCTCTCAGCTGTACCTCGGGTGGACGTGCAGGGTGGCACTGTGTATGCAGTTGTTGCATCGCTGTCTGCTGCCACCCACTGCAGGGTGCACATGGTGGGGCTGCCTTGCATGGCTCTGTAGTGCACAGGGTTGCATTGTCACAGTGGGGGTGGTGGCATGCATGGGGTGTCCTGCACTGTTGGGTGCTACTCCTGGGCAGGGTGTATGGGGACTGTGGTGCAAGGTGTGCTCTTCATTGCTGGGATGGTGTTTCACGGGGTGGTTGGCCCTCCTTGTGTGCCAGTCACAGCCTGCCAGGGGATGTGCTGGGGCACCATGCCCTGGCTGTGGGTTGGTTGCTGGTATCCATGGGCCGGTGGTTATTCCAGCTCTCCACCGGTTGTGCAGTGCATGGGGTGTTGGGGTCTGTTCTGCTGTGTGATCCTCTGTCCATCTGTGGCTTGGGTGGTGGGGCGTGCATCCTGTCCCTGCGCATCCCTGGTTGTGCTGTTGCACTGCTGCCCTACTCCTCAGGACATCCCTGGTTGTGCTATGGCACTTCCAAAATGCACAACTACACATCCCTGGTTGCGCTATGGCACAGGTGGCATGATATTCAGTTGTGTGCCGCAAGCGCATCTTGACCTGCACAGTTTTTGAATATCGCGCTTCTTGCACATGGGCGCAGTGGACTTGTGCTTGCTCCAGCTGTTGCACACTTTATGGGTACAGTTTGAATATCCAGGCCATAGTATTATAACACCACACCATTATACGATAGTATTTCATATTATATTGTATTATATTATATAAATCACCACTCCGTAACAGGGATAATTTCACACAGTTAAGCACAACACTGTTAAACAGAGCAATGAACTCATTGTTTTCAACCACACAGAAACAGAGACAATTTTACCCATGTTTGGGATAATTTAACACATACATTAGCACCACTCTGTCACAGAGATAAATTAACACAGTTAATTTAATACTTATAATATTATAAAACCACACCATTATATTATATTATTTTATATTATATTATATTATACTATACTATACGATATTGTTCTATACTGTATTATACTATACTATACTATACTATACTATACTATACTACAATTACATTATTTTTTATATCATATGATGTACTATATTTTAATATAATATATTATATTATATTATATTATATCATATTATATTAGGTTATGTTATGTCATATAATTTTATAGTATATTATATCATATCATATATCTTAATATATTATATTAATCACCACTCTGTAACTGGGACACTTTCACATAGTTAAGCACAACATTGTAACAGAGAGGATTGAACTCCTTGCTTAGAACCACACTGCAAGAGAGAAAATTTCATCTGTACTTGAGATAATTTAACACATAGTTTTGCACCACACTGTCATAGACAAAAATAACACAGTTAATTTAATAGTTATAATATTATAACACCACAACATTATATTATATTAAATTATATTATATTATGCTATCTTATATTATTTTATATTATATAATTATTACATTACATTAAATTACATTAAATTATAATATATCATATTACATTATATGATATTATGTCATATCCAATATATAATATTATATTTTTTATATTATACCATATCACATCATATCAAATCATGTCATAGCATATCATACTATAATATATTATATAATGCTATGTTATGTTATGTTATATTATATCATTTTATAGCATATTATATTATATTAGTCACAACTCTGTAATGGATAATTTCACACAGTTAATCACGCCATTGTTACTTAGAACCTCACTATAAGAGATACAATTGAACAAATGTTTAACGTAATATAACAGATAGTTCAGCACCACACTATTGCTGAGATATTTTAACAAATAGTTTAGCACCACACTGACACAGAGATAAAGTAACACATAGTTTATTAATTTAATAGTTATAATATTATAACACCACAGCGTTATATTATATTATTATATTATGTTATATTATTTAATATTATACTGTAATATTCTATTCTATACTATATTGTATTATATTATATCATATCATATCAAATCACATAGCACATCACATCACATATCATATCATATCTAATCATATCATATATCTTATTATATTATGTTAATCACCACTCTTTAACAGGGACATCTTCACAGTTAAACACAACACTGTAACAGAGAGGATTGAACTCATGGTTTAGAAAAACACTACAAGAGAGACAATTTAATCTATATTTGAGATGGTTTAACACATAGTTTAGCACCACACTGTCATAGAGAATAAATAACACAGTTAATTTAATTGTTATAATATAATACCACCCCACCATTATAGTGCATTATATGATATTATGTCATATCTAATCATATCATAATACATTATATTTTTACCATATTTCATATCATATAATATCAAATCATATCATGTCATATTATATTATATTATATTATATTATATTATATTATATTATATTATATTATATTATATTATATTATATTATATTATATTATATCACCACTCCTTAATGGATAATTTCAAAGAGTTAAGCAAAATATTGTATCAAAGAGCATTTACCTGATTGTTTAGAACCTCACTGTAAGAGATGCAATTTAACCCATGTTTAAGGTAATTTAACACATAGTTTAGCACCACACTGTCACAGAGATAAATTATCACATAGTTTGTTATAATATAATAATATATAATAGTTATAATATTATCACACCACATCATTATATTATATTACATTATATTATATTATATTTGTCACCACACTGTAAAGAGATAATTTCAAATATTTAAGCCCAACACAGTAAGAAAGAGCATTTTACTCATTGTTTGGAACCATACTGCAACAGACACATTTTATCCCATGTTTTAGATAATTTATTACAATAAGTAGTGCCACACTGTCCCAGAAATAATGTAACACATTTAAGCAATTAACACATAGTTAATTAATGTAATAATTATAATATTAGAACACCACACCATTATATTATAATATTTCATACCATTTCATATCATATCCTGCCATGTCATATCATATTTTGATATGATACAATATAATGGTGTGCTATTATAATATAACTATTAAATTAATTAACTGTGTAAATGTATCTCTGTGACAGAGTGGTGTAAAACTATTTGTTAAACTATATCAGCGATGGTGTGGTGATTAACTATGTGCTAAATTACCTTTGAAACAGTGTTCCGATTAAAAGCATTTCATTTTCACTGTGAGGGTGTGGTGCTAATCTATGTGTTAAGTTATCTCAAACAAGAGTTAAATTGTCTCTCTTGTTGTGTGGCTCTAAACAATGAGTTAAATGCTGTCTATTTCAATGTTGTGCTTAGGTGTGTGAAGTTATCCCTTACACAGTGGTGAGTAAAATAATATAATATAATATAATATAAAGTAATATAATATGATATAATGTAAAGTCATACAATATAATATAATACAATATAATATAATATAATATAATGTAAAGTAATGGTTTGATGTTGTAATTCTATAACTATTAAATTAATTATTTATATGTTAATTTGTCACTGTGATAGTGTGGTGTTAATTTATGTGTTAAAGTATCTCAAACATGGGTAAAATTGCTTCTGTTGATGTGTGGTTTAAAACAGTGAGTTCAATGCTTTCTTTTAATATGTTCTGTTTAACTGTATGAAATTATCCCTGTTACAGACTGGTGATAATATATATAATATAATATAGTATAATATAATATAATATATCATATGATATTATATGATGTGATGTGATGTGATAATATGATATGAAGTCATATGATATAATATAATGGTTTGGGGTTATAATATTATAATCATTACATTAATTAACATATGTGTTACATTATCTGTGTCACAGTGTGGTGCTGTTAAGGTGTTAAATATTCTCAAAAAATGGTGAAATTCTCTCTGTTGCAGTATGGCTCCAAACAATGAGTTTTAATGCTCTCTCTTACAGTGTTGTGCTTAACTGTGTGAAATTACCTCTGTTACAGTGTGGTGATTAATATAATATAATACAATGATATGATATAGTATCATATAATATAATGTAATATAATATAACATGACATAACATAACATAATATAATACGATCTAAAGTAATGTTATGTAATATAATATAATGGTGTGGTGTTATAATATTATAACTATTACATTAATAAACTATGTGTTAATTTATTTCTGTGACAGTGTGGTGCTAACCCATGTATTAAAACATCTCTGTGATAGTGTGGTGCTGAACTAAGTAATTAATCATCTTAAACATGGGTTAAATAATATAACATAATATAATATAACATCATATAATATGGTATAAAATAATATAATATAACATAATACAATACAATATAACATAATATAATATAGTATATATGATATGTGATGATATATGATATCATATGATAATGTTATATTAATGGCATGATATACTATAACTATTACATTAATTAACTATGTGTTAATTTATCTCTGCGACAGTGTGGTGCTAAAGTATGTGTAAAAAGTAAAAAGTAAGTATGTGATGCTACGGTGCTGAACTGTTTGTTAAAATTATCTCTGTAACAGTGTGATGCTTAAATGTGTTTCATTATCTCTGTGAAAGTGTGGCGTTAATTAATGTGTTAAATTTTCCCAAACTTGGGTTAAATTGTCCTGTTGCAACGTGGTAGTAAACAATGAGTGAAATGCTCTCTGTTACAGTGTTATGCTCACATCTGTGAAATTATCTCTGTTATGGTGTGGTGATGATGAAAATAATATAATATAATATAATATAATATAATATAATATAATATAATATAATATAATATAATATAATATAATATAATATAATATAATATAATATAATATAATATAATATAATATAATGTTATGTATTATATTGAAATATAAAATAATACAATATAATATAATGTAAAGTAATATAATATAATACAATTATATGTTTTAATATGATATGATGTGATATAATATGGTACGCTATGATATGATACGATATGATACGATAAGATATAATATGATATGATGTGATATGATCAATATAATTTTGTGGTATTATAATATATCTATTAAAATATTTAACTCTGCTAATTTATCTCTGTGACAGAGTGCTGTTAAACTATGTGTTAAAATATTCTCTGCAATAGTGTGGTGCTGAACTATGTGTAACATTATCTCTGCGACAGTGTAATGCTATGCTACATGTTAAATTATCTCAAACAAGGTTAAATTTCCTCTCTTGCAGTGTGGTTCTAAACAATGAGTAACATGCATTGTATTACAATATTTTGCTTAACTCTATGAAGTTATCCATTACGGAGTGGAGATTAATATAATATAATACAATACAATACAATATAATATAGTATGGTATGATATGATATGATATGATATGATATGATATGATATGATATGATATGATATAATATAATGTAATGTAATACTATACAATACAATACAAGGTAGTATACTATAATGTAATGTAATATAATATAAATAATATACTATGATATGATATCATATGATAGTATCACATCACATCATATGATATCATATCATATCTTATCATAAGATACTATACCATATGATATATTATATTACATTATAGTATAGTATATTATCCTATATTATAATATTTTATATTATATTATATTATTTGATATTAATCACCACTCTGTAACAGGGATAATTTCATACAGTTGAGCCCAACACTGTAATTGAGAGCATTGTTCTCAGTGTATTGAACCACACTGCAAGAGAGACAATTTACCCATGTTTGAGATAATATGACACATAAATTAGTACCACACTGTCAAAGAGATAAATTAACACGTAGTTAATTTAATACTGATAATATTATACCACATTGTTATATTATATTATATTATATTATATTATATTATATTATATTATATTATATTATATTATATTGTATTATATTATATTATATTGTATTATATTATATTATATTATATTATTATTATTTTAATCTCCACTGCATTACGGGATAATTTCACACAGTTTAAGAACTACACTGTAACAGAGATAATGTAACACATTTAATCACCACACCTTTAGAGAGATAATTTAACACAAAGTTCAGTACAACACTATCATAGAGTTATTTTTACAGAAAGTTTAACACCACTAAGATAAATATACACACAATTTATGTAATAGTTATTATATTGTAATACCTCACCATTATAGTATATCTTATCATATCATACTATTTCATATCATATAGCATATCATGTCACAAGACATGACATCACACCATTTCATATCATATCAAATCATATCATATCATATCATATCATATCATATCATATCATAACATATTATGTTATATTATATTATACTATATTATATATTACATTATGTTATATTAATCACCACTCTGTAACAGGTTTAATTTGAGACAGTTAAGCAAAAGACAGTAACAGAGAGCATTTCACTCAATGTTTAGTAATACACTACAACAGACTCAATTTAACCCATGTTTGAGATGCTTGAAAACATTGTTTAGCACCACACTGTCACAGTGATAGGTTTACACAGTTAATTTATTTAATAGTGATATTATTATAACACCAAAATACTATTTTATATTACATTATATTATATTAATTATGTTATATATTATATTATAGTACATTATAATACATTACATTACAATATTTTATATTATATTACATTATACTATACAGTATTACATTAGATTGCATTTCATTACATTACTGTACGTTATATTATATTATATTATATTATATTATATTATATTATATTATATTATATTATATTATATTATATTAATCACCACTCCATAACTGGGATAATTTCACACAGTTAAGCACAACACTGTAACAGAGAGCATTAAACTCAGTGTTATGATCTATACTGCAGCAAAAACAGTTTAAACCATGTTTGAGATAAAGTAACGTTAGCATCACACTGTCAGAGAGCCAAAGTAACACATCGTTATATAATTAAATAGTTATAATATTGTTACACCACAAAACTGTATTATGTTATGTTATCTTTTGATATATTATTTTATATGATAATATATTAAGCAAAACATTGAAACTGAGAGCATTTTAGTCACTGTTTAGAATCAGACTGCAAAAGAGACAATATATCCCATGTTTGTGACAATTTAACACAAAAATTAGCACCACACTATCACTGTGGTAATATAACACATTTAAGAACCACACTGTCACAGAGATAATTTCACACACAGTTTAGGACCGCACTGTAAAAGAGACAATTTAAGACAGTTTAATCATCACACTCTCATAGTGATAATTTAACACACAGTTTAGCACCACACTTTGCCTGAGATAAGTTAACACATAGTTAATTACTTTAATAATTATAATATTATAACACCACACCGTTATATTTTATGTAATGTTATGTTATCTTAATCACCATAAGGTAACAGAGATAAGTTTACACAGTTCAGCACAAGAGTGAAACAGAGAGCATTTAACTCATTGATGAAAACCACGCTGGAACAGAAACCCATGTTTGAGATAATTTAACACAGAAATTAGCACCACAGAGTCACAGAGATAATGGCCCAGATATTCAAAGCATAGCGCGGTGCGCAGCAATAGCGCTGGAATAGCACAGGAATAGCGCGAACTGCCATATTCAAAGGACCACATAGTGCACGCTAACAGCAGTAGCATGGGGCAAAGCACTAATGTATGCATGGGGCAACAGGAAGGGGTGACCCACGAGGTCCGTGCAAAGGCATATTCAAAGACCTAGTGCCGCGCTAGGACACATAGCATGACACATAGCGCTGCGCTACTTACCGCCTATAAAAGGCTGGTCTTTACCCAGGGCAAAACACAGAGGAGGAGAGACCAGCACAGGAAGTGGGAATGTGTGCAGTGCCTGTAGCAGTGATGCTGCCATTGATGGCAGCTGTAGTGGAGGAGGAGGAGGAGGTGGAGAGGGAGCAGGCACAACATGGGCCACAACACAGGCCAAGGAGACGGTATGCTGCAAACAGGTGGCACCGGCCCAGGGTCTCCTTCGAGACACTGCCTGATGACCACATCATTGGCTGGTACAGGATGAACAGGGGAATGTTGAGGCAGCTCTGTGAACTCCTGCATGAGCAGCTGCACTCAAACACCAGATGCAGCCATGCCATGACAGTGGAGGAGAAGGTGACAGCAGCGATGTGCTTCCTCACCACGGGGACGTTCCAAAGACCAACGGGGGACATCATCAGGATATAGCAGTCTGCCACCTCAACGCCTCCTGACCCACTTCCTAGAGGCTTTTCTGCCACATGCTGGGGAGTTCATAGTATTCCCCAGCACGGCAGCAGAGCAAGAGAAACAATGCAGCAGTTCCATCGGGTTGCGCATATACCATCTGTACTGGGTGCCATTGACTGCAATCATGTACCCATCCGTGCACCACCTGGTGATGGCAGTGACGTGTACATTAACAGGAAGGGGTACCACTCCATCAACTGCCAGGTGGTGTGTGATGCAGCTGGGTGCATCACCAATGTGTATGCACAGTACCCCGGCAGTGCCCACGATGCATTCATCTGGCACCAGTCCCAGCTGTGCCAAGCATTCAAGGAGGGCAGGATAACCAGTGGTCAACTAAACAGTGAGTAGCAGCATTCAAGGCATACACACACCAGCATGCATGGGGGCAGGCATTGCAGGCCAGGAAAGGGGTGTGGGAGGGCTACACAGAGGTGCAGGACAGCATCCGACAGACTGCCGTATGTCACTAACATGTATACATCCTTTGACAGGGGCCTATCCCCTGCGACCCTGGCTGCTGACACCAGTACTCAGACCGGCTACAATGGCCGAGGAGCTGTACAACAAGGCACATGCCAGCACAAGGAACATCATGGAGAGGGTGTTTGGCATCCTGAAGATGCGATTCCCGATGCCTAGACACATCAGGTGGTGCCCTACAGTATACACCTCAGAAGGTATGCCGTATCTTCCTAGCCTGTTGTATGCTGCACAACATGGCAATGAACCATGGGATACAGGCACCTGAACCTGAGGAACAGTCTGACAGTGAGCCAGAGCCAGCGGTCAGGGGGATAGTCGAGCACCTTGAGAGAAGGGACCCTTGCATGGCACACAGGGCCATACAGCACAGGGACAACATCATCAGGACACTGCAACAGACAACAGGGTAAGTACAGACTGCACAGCAACTTGAAAAGGTACAATTAATAATGACTTTAATGTTCACATGGACACACATGAGTGACAATAACAATACCAACAGTAAACCTACACAGTGGATCTGACAACATGTGTGCATGTGTTGTGAGTTTGGGGTTGTGCAGGACACACGTGGGGGGGCCGGACACAAACAGTGTGGTGTTGATGGGGAAATGTGATGTGTGCTGTGAGGGTAAGTGATGCAACCGTGGCAGTGGAGGTGTGTGTGTGCATGTGTGAACGTGCATGTGGGTGTGCCTATGTGGCAAATGTGGGGTGATGAGTGCGCTGTGCCACATAGTCAGCATGGCCATCAGTGACGCCTCCCACCATGCAAGTGATGTGTGCCACTACCGTGGGACACAGACCCTGGTGTGCTCTGTGCAGAGGACAATGCCGATGTGAAAGGCGAGGCAGGAAGAGTAGGTCTCCTGTGCCCCCGAGGGATGGTGGAGCCTGACAGGGTGGGTGGACAGCCACTGCAGCACTGGGTCTCAGATGGGGTGTGTGAGGCTGTTGAGCTGGAGCCACTGGCAGCCCTGCATCCATGGCTTGCCCGCCTGTGTGCCCCTGTGCCATCTGCACCATGGCCAAGCATCCCATGCTGGTGAACCCCATGCACCCCATGCAGGACATTCCCTATGTCAACCACCCAGCCGACAGACCAGCAAACCCATGCTCGATTGCACCCACCAGGCAGCCCATCCTGTCCTCTGCCCACTGCTTAGCACAGGCAAAGCCCACTGTGATGGCCTCCCTGATCTGTGCAAGCTCATGGCGCATCTCCCTTCACATGCCATGAAGGTCCACACACGCCCCCTGCTGGGAGGTGAGAGCAGCCTGCAGGAGTGGGCGGGCACCATGGGCATCCTGTCCCAGGGGCACAGTACCCTGAGCTGTAGCTGGCAGAGGTGCCTGCTGCACAGGAGCAACTGGATCCTGGTGCATGGCAGGCATGTCCTGCTGCTGGTGACTACAGGTGGTGGTCTGTGGACATGCACAGGGTGGGCATGGACACCAATTTGCCTTGTACCCCACACACCCTGTGGTTCTGTGCTGTTCCCTACACTGCCCACACCGGTGATGCTGCATGCACCACTGGCACCCATCCCACAGCCTGCAGGCAGCCCCTCCCCTGCATCCCCATACACAGGCACAGCCAGGTGTTGCACCAAGTCAGACACATCAGTGTCCTCACCACTGGTGATGGTGAACAGTAGGACATCCCCTCCACCACCCTCATCCGACTGTGCTGCATCCAGGTATCCGGTGTATCCCAATACCCCTACTGACCCCTCCCCAGTCAGTAGCTGCCCTTGGGTATGTGTGTGCCACACATGCATGGCATCTGTGCGGCCATCTATTGCACCATGCCCGGATGTTGAAGGTCATTCCCCATCATCCACCTCCACAACCGTTGGGACCTGTCCGCACATCCTTGTCAGCCCCTGTTGTCCTGCAGGCCTGGCAGTCAGCGCTATGGAGACAATAGGGACAGGGTTGGTCACCCATACATAGCCACTGTGTGCAAACACCACCACCACTACCACCACTACTCCATGCACACCCCAGGACATGTACCCCTTCACACAGGCCCATGACCCAATCCACCCACCAAACCCACAGTGGCCATGCCCATACCAGGCAGCTGTTAGGCAGGCCACTGTGCACCCTATGCAGGACACCCACAGCATGGCCGTGCACCCATGGCAATCACAACATAGGGTATACACATGTGATTACTGACCTGTCCTTGGCAGTGCGAGAGGCGTCTCACACCCACCACCTGGCACACCTGCGACTGCCACCGTCCTGAGGGTTGATGCCACCACAGCCATGTGTGGCTCCTCCACCCACTGCTGGTGTTCGGGTGGTCCACCACCGGTCCTCATCCTGTCCCTCAGTCGCTGGGCCTCCTCCTCCTTCGCACATCGCAGGAGGTCGTTCCATCTCTTCCACACGGCTTTTATTGTCCTGCCATGTCCCACTACAGCATTCACAGCCACAGTCACCTCCTCCCAGGCTTGGCACACCACTGCGTCAGTGGCCCTGTGCGTGCGGAGCACCTGTTCCCTCTCCTTCATGGCATGCACAAGGGTGTTTAACTCCTCCTGCGAGAACTTGTGTGCATGTATACGCTCCTGGCATGCTGCTGAACCTATGGGATAGTCAATAGGGGACATGTGTCATCAGCCGTGTTGGTACTGCATTGCATTACACATACATCACAATGCCCCCCCTCCAGTGCCACAGGCCACATGGACATATGGGAGTGCTGCATGTGCATGTAATGTACACACCACCAGAGTCACTGTGTGTCCCTTGTCTGTACAGCGAGCCCTGTACACACATATGCACTACCCCTACCCTAACCACCTTGCACTGTACTGTGCCCCTTGTGTTCACCACAGTGGTTGTGTGGACAAGTGCACTAGTACGTAGACAATGTCAGGACCCAATGCAATCACCACATGCTGCATGGGCCAGCATAGTTCCAGGACACTGCGTACGTCCTGCATGGGTGCCATGGCCTGCCATGCCACACATCCAGGGAGTCATGTCAGTGGGCAACTGTTGCAGGACACACCCCTGCAGGGGATTGTGAACAGTGCACTGTACATTTGGTTGCAGACATCTAAGGATGTGCACCATCACCCAGCACAGTGCTTGCCTGTGGTCCAACATGGGTCAGACCATTCACCAGAGACTGCATCTCTGTGCTCCTGTCCATGCTGAACCTGTTCTGGGATATTGACATTCAATAGTGTCCTACAGCAGTCATACACACCTGCCTCACGCTGCTCTTCCTCCTGTTGCATCTGTACACCAGTATGTTGTTTACACTTAGATTCCTTATCAGGCTGCAGTACCACAACACAACACCGCGGTGCACCGCACTCCTTTTATAGCCCATCCAGGCAATCAAGCGTGTGAGTCATGCAAATGAGCGCATAATGATATGCTAATCACACAGTTTGCCCCATGCAAGCACAAGTACCCTCATTTGCATACCCTGTTTGAATATGGCCCTGATTTGCCTCATGCTAGCACAGCCGCTGTGCAAATGGCAGCACAGGGCTATTGGTGTTGCAGCACCGCGCTAACCAGATAGCGCAGCGCTATGTGCCTTAGCGTGGCCAACACGCATGCTCGCTAGGCCCCCATGTCCGTGCTATCACACAGTCATAGTGCGATGTAGCGCTGCACTGGACAGCATAGCACAGCGCTATACGCATGCGTGGAACACAACCTCAGGGCCATGCTGGGGTCACGCATGTGCAGTGTGGTTGCTTCCAGGTAGTGCCGCGCTACATCATGTGATAGCGCGGCCCTGCAGGGATTGCTGAGGTGCATTCCTGGTAAGGCAGGGTGTTTGTCTCCAACAGCAGTATAGTGCCATGTCTGGACATGCAAGACAGTGTGCAGTTGTGCACAGGGACAGGTGCTGGGGGGATGTAGAGTCCGCAAACCTGGTTCAGCTGGTGATGAAATGCCACAGGAGGCTGTTTTGGGGATGTGAGGGAAGGGGACCTCCCACAAATGCAAGTGTGGGAGACAGTGGCTAGGAAGCTCAGTGAGCATACCGGCATACCCCGCAATGCTGAGAAGTGCCGCCACTGTTACACGGACCTGAGGCGCAGGCAGAGGCAGCAGCTAGAGTGATACAGGTGCACGGTGTGTGATGGCACTGTGCCTGTGTCAGGTGAGTGGTGTTGCATGTGGAGTGTGCATATATGTAATGCTTTGTGTACATGTGGGTGTGGGTGTGGTAGTGCAGAGGGGGTGGTGGTGTGGGGGGACTGGCCGTGGGTGAGTGGGTGTGTGGGTGTGGGTGTGCAGTGGGGGTGGTGGTGGGGGTGTGTGCTCTGGGTGTGGGTGTGTGGGTGTGTCCCTGTGTGCACAGCTGTGTGCAATGGTGCACCATGCTGTTGCACACTGTGTACAGGCACAGTGGCATATGTATTCCCCATAGGGGCATGGTGCATGCTGTGACCATTGCAGTGGGTGGAGGGTGGGGTGCATTGAGTTTAGGGTTGCATGTGCATCTTGCTGTGTTTCACGATGTGTATGTTGTGTCATGCTCTAACAACACTTTCACATTTGTCCACTGTAGAGTGGATCGAGCAGCCTATGCCCGCAGGTGCGACTCAGCCCAGGACACAGGAGCAGAGACGAGACAGCAGGAGGGCCCCATCACTCCCACAGCGTGCTCCGGAGAGCTGCACTGATAGCAGTGGCATGTTGCGTGAGTACCTGTTACATTGTTCTGTGCTGTGTACACTTTCATGACACTGTGCACCACATCTGGGTGTCCAGCCACTCACTTGTCTGCAAAGGTCACTGGGCCAGTGTGGTGTAGCAGTGTGGTGTGCAATACAGGTGTGTTTCACACCACAGCTGGGTGCTATCAGCCTTGCCTGGGGGGGCGGTCACATTGCAGTGCTGTGCGTGTGGCAGATGGAGTTGCTTGCTTGGGTGACGGGTGTTCCGTGGGGACACCATGCTGATAGATGACCTTCCACCTCTGTGGTGCATCCATACCACCACCCACAGGACGTTCACAATTGCACAGGTGGTGGTTGCTTGCTGTGCATGCGGTACAATATGGGGCATGCCTTGCAGACTTACCTCTCACCCTTCTGGACACCTGCTGGGTGGCACTGCCTGTCACACTGTGCTACATACTGGCACTATGCCGTACGCATTGTGCATCCATCCATGTGTGTCTCGTTACGAGGTCACTGTGTTGCTGTTTAGTTGCAGGGTACAGATATCACTGTGCTATTACATTATGTGCATCATTCCCTGCCAATGTTGACCATGGCTGTGGAGGTGGTCCTCACTGTGTGGGGGGGGCCTGTTATGTGGGTTGGGGACACTGGCATGTACCATGTCTCCATTGGGTGAAATGCTTTCAGTGGTATTGCCTTGCGGCATGTGAAGGCCCTTCAGTGACAGTGTCTGTGCCCTGACTGACTGTTGTCCCCTGGCTTGTGTTGGTCATTGCCAGGATGCTGTCATGGTTCATTGATGCTCCTGCATGCATGTCGTTGTTTGTTCTGCGCTCTGCATTGCTGTGCATTTCCATGTGTGGCTGGGCAGCATGTCCCAACGTGTGTATGCCCTTGTGCATGTCCTTGCACCCAACTCACAGGGTTTCCAGCTGTGCATCTGCCATGTCTAGCGGTGTGCTGTATCATGGTGGGTGGTGTCATATGTCCCCCGGTGCTGTCAGGATCGCTGTCATCATCCGTGTTGGGTTCTGTGTTGGTGCCTGTGTTGCCCTGTACTGCATTGTGAGACGCTGCCATGTTGTCATACCACTGCAGAACTCAACACCACCAGGGATGGCCCATTGGGACATGCTGTCCATCTTTGTATGGCAAGGGTTGGCTGCTGGTTGCCTCCTGTGTGGTGTACCATCCTCATGGTCTCACCCTTCCTCTTGTAGGGCCACTACAGGCATCACTGTGGGCAACACGTCCGAGGAGACCGAGGGAATGGAGGAGCTTCTCCGCAGGATTGTGAGGCAGCAGCGGACTCAGATCGAGCAGCAGGCCATCATAATTACTGAGACCAGGAGGGTGGCGAACATCCTGGAGCTCATCCCCTGCTCCTGCGGACACATAATTATCTCCTGTTGTTTTCAAGTCAGCCTCACCACCCCTCACTGGACTTGATTCTCCATTCTTGCCCATTGTCTTCTGTCCCTGTGTGCGTCCTCCTCCACTTTGCACCCTTGGCCTGTGTCTTCCCATCCCTCCATCTGTTGTTGTCCTTCTGTTTACCTTTGTGTGCCTTTCCCTGCTACTGATGTTGCCAATTTTATCCTGTGGTGGGCATTTGGGGTTGTGTGTTGGGGGGGTTGGTGGGTATATTCTACTTCTGTTTCAGTGTTGTGGGGAGGGTTGTTCAGTGGTGGGTGGGGCATTTTGTACTCTGGGGTTTGTTAATCGTTATGTTCTGTGTTATATTTGCTGTTGTGTTTCCGTGTGCTTTCCTGTTCATTATTGTTTATTACACTGGTTAATGACATTTTACGGTGTCTTGTGTCATTCTTGGGTGCTGGGGTTCCACATGCTTTGTACTGTTGCCTGTGGGGGCGGTCACATTGCAGTGCTGTGCATGTGGCAGATGGTGTTGCTTGCTTGGGTGACGGGTGTTCCATGGGGACACCATGCTGATAGATGACCTTCCCACCTCTGTGGTGCATCCATACCACCACATGGGTCTGGGTTGTTGCTGGACTTTCCTGTGGTTGTGTGGCATCCTCATGGGTGGGCACTGTGGTGTGCTCCTGCTACCTCATTCCAGCATGTGTTGCCTTGCATGTGTCCCAGGGTCAGGCTGTCTCTGCACTGTGTTCCATTGTGTGTTTGCACTGCCTGCCTGGTGCTATATTCAGTGCTGTGTTATTCCTGGGCTTTTTTTGCACTGCACTTCTGGGCCTGTTTGCCCAGTTTCCTTTGCTTGCTATATTCAGCGGGGTTTGCCCTGGGCTATTCATTTTGAATATGGCTGGCATTTTGCTCTGGGCTAGGTTTGCATGCTATTTGCTGCCAGGGGCTAACCTTTGAATATCTGGCCCATTATATCATATTTAGGCACCACACTGTTACAGTGATAATATAACACATACTTTAGAACCACACAGTGATAGAGATAATTTAAACCAAAGTTCAGCACCACACTATCAGAGAGGTAATTTAACAAACTGTTTATCACTACACTGTCTTAGAGATAAAGTTACCAATAAATGTCACATAGATAATTTAACACACAGATCAGCACCACAATGTTACAGAGATAAATTAACATGTAATTTAATAGTGATAATATTATAAAACCTCACCATTATATTATATTATATTATATTATATTATATTATATTATATTATATTATCATCTCATCTCATCTCATACCATAACATACCATATTATATTATATTATATTATATTATATTATATTATATTATATTATATTATATTATATTATATATTATATTATATATTATATTAATCACCACACTGTAACAGAGATAATTTAACCCATGTTTGAGAACATTTAACAGCTTAACTAACGCCACACTGTCACAGAGATAATGTAACATTTTAAGCAGTACAGTGATACAGAGATAGTTTAACACATTGTTAATTAATTTAATAGTTATACTATAACACCACAGCAATATTATATTATATTATATTATATTATATTATATTATATTATATTATATTATATTATATTATATTATATTATATTATATTATATTAATCACCACTCCGCAACAGAGATAATTTCACACAGTTAAGCACAACACGATAAAAGACAGCATTGAACTCATTGTTTTGAACCACACTTCAACAGACAATTTAACCTATGTCTGAGATAATTTAACACATAAATTAGCAATACACTGTCAGAGATAATGTATCACATTTAAGAACCACACTAACACAGGGATGTTCTAACACATAGTTTAGCACCACACTCTCAGAGTTAATTTAACACACAGTTTGCACCACACTGTAAAAGACAATATAAGATAGTTTTTATCACACTCTCACAGTGATAATTTAACACAGTTTTGCAGCACAGTTTGAAATAAATTAATACATAGTTAATTAATTTAATAGTTAAAATATTATAACACCATTCAATTATATGTTATGTTATATTATGTTATGTTATGTTATGTTTGTTATGTTATGTTATGTTATTTTATGATATATTGTGATATTTTATATTATATTAAGCACCACAGTGTAACAGAGATAATTTCACACAGCTAAGCACATCACTGAAAAGAGAGTATTTATCTCATTGTTTAGAACCACACTGCAACAGAGACAATTTATTTCATGTTTTAGATAGTTTAACTCATGAATTAGCACTGCACTGTCTTAGAGATAATTTAACACACAGTTTAGGCCCACACTGTAAAAGAAACAATTTAAGACAGTTTATCATCGACCTCTCACAGTGATAATTTAACACATAGTTTAGTAACACACCTTGACAGAGACAAGTTAACACATAGTTAATTAATTTAATATTTATAATATTATAACACTAAACCTTAGGTTATGTTATGTTATATTAATCACACCTCAACAGAGATAATTTCACACAAAGTTTAGCACCTCCATGTCGCAGAGATATTTTCACACACAGTTTAGCACCACATTGTAAAAGGAAGAATGAAGGCAGTTAGCATCATACTCTCACAGTTATAATTAAATACATTGTTTAGCACTGCAGTGTGGCAGAGATAATGTAACAAAGTTTAGCACTACACTGTCACAGAGATAATTTAAAACACAGCTTAGCACCACTCTGTAAAAAAAACAATTTAGGACAGTTTATTATCACACTCTCACAATGATATTTTAACACATAGTTTAGCATGACAGTTTGAGAAAAATTAACACATAGTTGGGCCTCACTACCAAATGGCACACTCTGGTGTCTCTCACAGTATGGAGAATTGTGGTGGTAATGGAGTAGGGGCTCTTCCCTGACATCTTATTTCCCCACTTTTGTCGGTTTAACCCTAACTGATGCATTACCAAAGGTTTTGGAAGTGCATATTAATTACATATAGAAGGTGAAGATGAAGCACCCTCTAGTGTGTGGTGCCGACAAACTATAGATGGTAAAGCAGGCTGATAAAAAAAAGAATGCAGGCAATTAAGGTGACTCTAACATTAATACGCATCTCTAGTGGAACCAGGAGAAACAGAAGAGAGAAAAAAAATAGTGCATTAGCTAGGATTTGAACTCAGGCTACCCAGAATTCTGTTCAACTAATAAATGAGCAATATTCAAATGTTGTGATGTGGATATACTCGTACTTTTAACAGTCAGCTGCCCCTTCCATTGCTACATGCATGTACTACAAACCTACATGCTCTTAAAGATGAGACCAGTGATTTCACCAAGCTCCTCAGACAGTACACTGGATGTCTTGGGGTTTACAAGCAAAAAGGCAGAGGGTTGAACCTAGATGAGGGCACTGGTATACTGCCTTATCGAGGTCACTCAGGAATTGTGCAGTCCATGATACCATGGTTTCACCTTGCCCTTCATGTTTTTACTTCCCTGAATGTTCATACTTAAACCTCTACGATTACTTCAAAAAATAATAATATTGGCTGACTGTTAAGGTCTGCAATGTAGCACAGAGGTTAGAACATTGAGTTACATGCCAAAAGACCTCATATTCCTAGGTTTGACTCTCACAAATACCAGATGAACAATGCACCTGAATCAGCCACTGCCCAAGTCAGAGCACCTCATTTTGCCTCATAGTCAGCATGCAAGCCCTACCACTAATCTCACCATATATAAGCCCCGCCTCCAATATCACCCCATGTAAGCCCCACCTCCATTATAACCTCATATAACCCCGCCTCCAACAATGTCACTGTCATCTCATCACTTGGTCCAGAAAGGTGAGTTTGCTATCACTGCTCGTAATCACCTTTTCTGACTTAAAAACGTGCGTTGTGCAGTTTTTACACAGGCTCGTAAATTCACCAATTTGTGCTATTTTCACTCCAGATTTTCAGCATTGCCTTTTTTTCACACCTCCTATTGAACGGTAAAGCTGTCATTTCTCACAACCTGCCAAAAATGTGTTTTCAGACCTCTGTCACAGAATGGTGCATCAGAGTGCGAAATCAACATTCAGGATAAATTAACAAACTCACAGGGCCAGCATTGATGAGGGCATTTCCCAGAGATCTCATGTTGAACATTTGATTAAAAAATTCTAAAAAATGTGCTCATTATGAGCGTGCATTGTCCAATTTCCACGGACGCTCGTATCAGCCAAGTTTTCATATTTTCCCTCCTGATTTTCAACATTACCCTTTTCCACATCTCCTTATGAACAGTGTACAGCCATCATTTTTCACAGCCTGCCCAGAACTTGATTTTGTACCTCTGGGACAGAATAGCACATTCGCTGTGCAAACTCAACTTTCGGGAGAGAGTAAAGAGTCCCTGAATTGCCATGTTGTAAAGTGGGTGGAAAAAATTTGAAATAAATGCCTGAGTTATGTGCATCCATTGAACAACAGTTTTTTGCAATGAATTGCCTCACTTTTTGAAAAAGTGTAACATAACTAGCAAATAACATGTGTTGGTGGCCCCACACTCCCACCATGCTGCCCATTCCTGAATAACAATATGCTTGTGTGGGAGTGCAGGTGCTCTGGGCTCTACCCTCCCACTTGAACATAACTACAGCACTACACAGCAGCCCTTCAGTGCAAGCAACACTTGTAACACTAATTTGTCAATATCTCAGCAACCATAGCAGCTATGAAAACCATTCAAATGTCATTGCAGTCATTACAGTGAGACCTTCTCGGGGATAAGGTTGATGAAATCTCAGTCTCACATTGTTTTGAAGTTACAGGTGCTGCAGGGGCCACAGTTCAACAGACGCATGTAACTCAGACATTTTTAGGATTTTTTCCACCCACTATACAACATAGCAATTTAGGGACTGAATCTCATGAACAATGTCACTGTCATTTCATTACTGTGTCCTGAAAGTTGAGTTCACACAGCGAATGCGCTATTCTGCACCAGAGATACAAAATCAAGTTTTGGGCAGGCTGTAAAAAATGATGGCTGTATACTGTTCATGAGGAGATTCAGAAAAGGGTAATGTTGAAAATCAGAAGGGAAAATATGAAAAATTGGTGGTTACAAGCATGTATGGAAACTGCACAACACAAGCTCACAATGAGCACATTTTCAGAATTTTTAATCAAATGTTCAACATGAGATCTCTGGGAAATGCCCTTATCAAAGCTGACACTGTGAGTTTGTCAATTTATCCTGAAAGTTGGTTTCGCACTGCGACATGCCATTCTGTGGCAGAGGTGTGAAACACATTTCTGGTAGGATGTGAGAAATGACAGCTGTACCATTCATGAGGAGGTGAGAAAAAGTGGCAATGCTGAATATCTGGATTGAAAATCATACAAATTGTTGAAGCTACAAGCCTGCGTAGAAACTGCACAATGCATGCTTATAAGATGGCCATTTTGGGGTATTTTGCATCACATTTTTCAAAACTGGGTTTTGTGTCCTGCACTTATGAAGGCTGGGACTGTTGTTTTATTATTCAGTCCCAAAAGCTGATTTTAACTCCAAAAAGGTGATTATGAGCAGTGATAGCAAACCTACCTTTCTGGACCAAGTAGCGAGATGACAGTGACATTGTTTGAGGCAGGGTTATATGAGGTTATAATGGAGGTGGGGCTTACATGTGGTGCTATTGAATGTGGGGTTTATATGTTGTGATATCGGATGTGGGGCTTACATGGGGTGATATTGGAGGTGGGGCTTACCTGGAGTGATATTGGAGGCAGGGCTTAAATGGGGTGATATTGGAGGTAGACATCCAGTGTACCTTCCTCCATTCTTTTTTTGTCAGCCTGCTATCCCATCTGTAGTTTTTCGGTGCTGCCAAAACCTGTGCTAATGCATCAGTTAGGGTTAAACTGACAAAGGTGGGGAAATGAGACTTCAGGGAAGAGTCCCTAACCCATTACCACCACAATTCTCCATACAGCGAGAGACACCAGAGTGTGCCATTGGGTAGCGAGACCCAACTATGTGTTAATTTTTCTCAAACTATCATGCTAAACTATGTGTTAAAATATCATTGTTAGAGTGTGATAATAAACGGTCCTAAATTGTCTCTTTTACAGAGTGGTGCTAAACTCTGTTTTACATTATCTCTGTGACAGTGTAGTGCTAAACTTTGTTACATTATCTCTGTCACATTGCTAAACAATGTATTAAATTATAACTGTGAGAGTATGATGCTAACTGCCTTCATTATTCCTCTTACAGTGTGGTGCTAAACTGCATGTAAAAATATCTCTGTGACATGGAGTTGCTAAACTCTGTGTGAAATTATCTCTGTTTTGGTGTGCTGATTAATATAACATAACATAACATAACCTAAGGTTTAGGGTTATAATATTATAAATATTAAATTAATTATGTGTTAACTTGCCTCTGTCAAGGTGTGTTACTAAACTATGTGTTAAATTGTCACTGTGAGAATGCGATGATAAACTGTCTTCAATTGTCTCTTTTACAGTGTGTTCCCAATCTGCTTCTTACATTATCTCTATGTCAGTGCAATGCTAATTCATGAGTTAAACTATCTAAAACATGGAATAAATTATCGCTGTTGCAATGTGGTTCTAAACAATGAGATACATGCTCCCTTTCCAGTGATGTGCTTAGCTGTGTGAAATTATCTCTGTTACACTGTGATGATTAACATAACATAACATAACATAACATAACATAACATAACATAACATAACATAACATAACATAACATAACATAACATATAATTGAATGGTGTTATAATATTATAACTATTAAATTAACTATGTATTAATTTATTTCAAACTGTGCTGCAAAACTTCGTTAAATTATCACTGTGAGAGTGTGATAAAAACTATCTTAAATTATATTTTACAGTGTGGTGCAGTGTATTAAATTAACTCTGAGTGTGTGGTGCTAAACTATATGTTATATTATCTCTGTGAAACTGTAGTGCTAAACTGTGTTACTTTATCTCTACCACACACTGTAATGCTAAATTATTATTATTATTATTGTTAAATTATCACTGTGAGAGTGCGATGCTAAAATGTCTTGCTTCTTTTACAGTGTGCTGCTGTGTGTAAAACTATCTCTATGACATAGCGGTGCTAAACTGTATGTTTATTTATCTCTGTGACATCTATGGGTTACTTTATCAAATGAAGTGTGGTGATAAACACTTTGTTAAACTATCTCTGCAAAAGTGTGGTGCTGAACTACATGTTAAAACATCCCTGTGTTAGTGTAGTTCTTAAATGTGATACATTATCTCTGACAGTGTCGTTCTATTTTATGTGTTAAATTATCTCAAACATAGGTTAAATTGTCTTTTGTAGTGTGGTTCAAAACAATGAGTTTTACAGTGTTATGCTTAACTGTGTGAAATTATCTCTGTTATGGAGCAGTGATTAATATAAGATAATATAATATAATGGTGTGGTGTTATCATAGTATAACTATTAAATTAATTAACTATGTGTTAAACTATCTCTGTATCATTGTACTGCTTAAAATGTTACATTATCTCTGTGACAGTGTGGTGCTAGTTAAGCTGTTAAATGTTCTCAAACATGGGTAAAATTATCTCTGTTACAGTGTGGTGATTAATATAATATAATATAATATAATATAATATAATATAATATAATATAATATAATATAATATAATATAATATAATATAATATAATATAATATAATATAATATAATATAATATAATATAATATAATATGGTATGTTAGGGTATGGTATGAGATGAGATGAGCTGAGATGATATAATAATGGTGTGGTTTTATAATATTATCACTATTAAATTATGTGTTAATTTATCTCTGTAACATTTAGGTGTTGATCTGTGTGCTACATTATCTATATGACATCTATTGGTGACTTTATCTCTAAGACAGTGTGGTGATAAACAATTTGTTAAATTGCCTCTCTGATAGTGTGGTGCTGAACTTTGGTGTAAATTATGTCTCTCACAGTGTGGTTCTAAAGTATGTGTTATATTATCACTGTAACAGTGTGGTGCTTAAATGTGATATATTATCTCTATGACACTGTGGTGCTAATTTCTGTGTTAAATTATCTCAAACAATAGTCTCTGTTCCAGTGTGGTTCTCATCAATGAGTTAAATGCTCTCTGTTTCACTCTTGTGATGAACTGTGTAAACTTATCTTTGTTACCTTATGGTCATTAAGATAACATAACATTACATAAAATATAATGGTGTGGTGTTATAATATTATAATTATTAAAGTAATTAACTATGCGTTAACTTATCTCAGGCAAAGTGTGTTAAATTATCACTGTGAGAGTATGATGATAAACTGTCTTAAATTGTCTCTTTTACAGCATGGTCCTAAACTGCATGTGAAATTATCTCTGTGACAGTGTAACTACATGATACATACTTAAATGTGTTACATTACCACAGTGATAGTGTGGTGCTAATTTATGTGTTAAATTGTCATAAACATGGGATACATTGTCTCTTTTGCAGTCTGGTTCCAAACAGTGACTACAATACTCTCAGTTTCAGTGTTTTGCTTAATATATTATCATATAAAGTAATATATCAAAAGATAACTTAACAACATAATATAATTTTGTGATGTAACAATATTATAACTATTTAATTATATAACTATGTCTTAATTTGTCTCTATGACAGTGTGATGATAATTTACGTTACATTATCTCAAACATGGTTTAAATTGTTTTTGCTGCAGTATGGATCATAACAATGAGTTCAATGCTCTCTCTTCCAGTGTCGTGCTTAACTGTGTGAAATTATCCCTGTTATGGAGTGGTGATTAATATAATATAATATAAAGTAATGTAATGAAATGCAATCTAATGTAATATAATATAACGTAATATAATATAAAATATTGTAATATAATATAATATATAACACGATTAATATAATATAATATAATTTAATATAACATAAAATAGTATTTTGGTGTTATAATATTATCACTATTAAATAAATTAACTGTGTAAACCTATCACTGTGACAGTCTGGTGCTAAACAATGTTTTCAAGCATCTCAAACATGGGTTATTTTGCGTCTGTTGTAGTGTATTTCTAAACACTGAGTTAAATGCTCTCTGTTACTGTCTTGTGCTTAACTGTCTCAAATTAAACCTGTTACGGAGTGGTGATTAATTTAACATAATGTAATATATTATAATGTAATATAATATAACATAACATAACGTAATATAACATACTACAATATGATATGATATGATATGAAATAGTATGATATGATAAGAGATAATATAATGGTGAGGTATTATAATATTATAACTATTAAAGTAATTAACAGTGTGTATATTTATCTCTGTGACAGTGTGGTGTTAAACTTTCTGTAAAAATAGCTCTACGATAGTGTTGTACTGAACTTTGTGTTAAATTATCTCTCTAACAGTGTGGTGATTAAATGAGTTACATTATCTCTGTTACAGTGTAGTTCTAAACTGTGTGAAATTATCCCAGTAATGCAGTGGAGATTAAAATAACATAATATAATATAATATAATAAAATACAATACAATACAAAATAATATAATGATGTGGTATTATAATATTATGAGTATTAAATTAATTAACTACGTGTTAATTTATCTCTTTGACAGTGTGGTAATATATGTGTTATATTGTCTCAAACATGGGTTAAATTGTCTCTTTTGCAGTGTGGTTCAATACACTGAGAACAATGCTCTCAGTTACAGTGTTGGGCTTAACTGTCTAAAATTATCCCTGTTATTATTATTATTATTTGATTAATATAAAATAATATAATATAATATAGGATAATATAATATAATATCATATGGTATGGTATCTTATGATAACGTATGATATGATATCATATGATGTGATGTGATAATATATCCTATCACAGTATATTATTTATATTACATTACATTATACTATATTACATTGTATTGTATATTATTGCATTACATTATATTATATTATATTATATTATATTATATTATATTATATTATATTATATTATATTATATTATATTATATTATATCATATCATATTGTCTTATATTATATTATATTATATTATATTATATTATATTATATTATATTATATTATATTATATTATATTATATTATATTAATCTCCACTCCGTAATGGATAACTTCACAGAGTTAAGCAAAACATTGTAATACAATGCATATTACTCATTGTTTAGAACCACACTACAAGAGAGGATATTTAACCTTGTTTGAGATCATTTAACACATAGATTAGCACTACACTGTTGCAGAGATATTTTAACACACTCTGTCACAGAAATAAATTAATGGAGTTAAATATTGTAATAGTTATGATACCACAAAATGATATTGGATCATATCACATCATACCATATTATATCATATCATATCATATTATAACATATTATAATATATTATTTACATTATTATATTAATATATATGTATGTATTATGTATGTATATATTAATGTATTATATTATATTATATTATATTATATTATATTATATTATATTATATTATATTATATTATATTATATTATATTATATTATATTATTTTGATCACCACACCATAACAGAGATAATTTCACGGATGTAAGCATAACACTGTAACAGAGAGCATTTTATTCATTGTTTACTAATACGTTGCAACAGGACAATTTAACCCAAGTTTCGGAAACTTTAACACATTAACTAGTGCCACACTTTCACAGAGATAATGAAACACATTTAATCACCACACTGTTACAGAGATAATTTTAACACATAGTTCAGCACCACATCATCACATATATATTTTTACGCATAGTTTAGCACCACACTGTCACAGAGATAAATTAACACATCGTTAATGTAATTGTTATAATATTATATCACGCCATTAATATAATATTATCATATATCATAACACATCATATCATACGATATTATATTATGTTATATTGTATTGTATTGTATTATGTTATATTATATTATAATTATATTGTTATATTATTTAACCCATGTTTAAGATGATTTAACACATACTTCAGCAATACACTATTGCAGAGATGTTTTAACACATGGGTTAGCACCACACTGTCACAGAAATAAATTAAAACATAGTTTATTAATGTAGTAGTTTTAATATTATAACACCACACCATTATATTATATCACATAACATTACTTTAGATCATATTATATTATATTATGTTCTGTTATATTATATTACATTATATTATATGATACTATATCATATCACTATATTATGTTATATTATATTAATCACCACACTGTAACAGAGGTAATTTCACACAGTTAAGCACAACACTGTAAGGGAGAGCATTAAGCTCATTGTTTGGAACCATACTGCAACAGAGAGAATTTCACCCTTGTTTGAGAACACATGTGACACAGATAATGTAACACATTTAAGTAATACATTGATACACAGATAATTTAACACATAGTTAATTCGTTTAATAATTATAATATTATAACTCCAAACCATTATATTATATCATATGACTTCATACCATATTATCACATCACATATATGATATATTATATTATATTGTATTATATTATATTGTATTATATTAATCACCACTCTGTAACAGGGATAATTTCACAGAGTTAAACAGAAAGCATTGAACTCACTGTTTTAAACCACACTTCAACAGAGACAATTTTACCCATGTTTGAGATACTTTAACACATAAATTAGCACCACACTATCAGTGACAAATTAACATATAGATAATTAATATAATAGTTATAGTATTACAACACCAATCCATTATATTATATTGTATTGTAGTGATATAATATAATTGTATTGCATTGTATCATATCGTATCATATATTATATTATATTATATTATATTATATTATATTATATTATATTATATTATATTATATTATATTATATTATATTATTTTACTCACCACTCTGTAAGGGATAAACTCACACAGCTAAGCCCAACATTGAAGTAGAGAGAATTTAACTCATTGTTTAGAGCCACACAGCAGAGAGAGACAATTTAACCCTTGTTTGAGATAACTTATTACATAGATTAGCACCACACCCTCACAGTGAAAATGAAATGCATTTAATCAACACACTGTTTCAAAGGTAATTTAGCACATATGTTCATCACCACACTATCACTGATATAGTTTAACAAATAGTTTAACACCACTCTGTCACAGAGATACATTTACACAGTTAATTAATTTAATAGTTATATTAATAGCACACCATTATATTGATATCAAGATATGATATGACATGGCAGGATATGATATGAAATGGTATGAAATATTATAATATAATGGTGTGGAGTTCTAATACTATAATTATTACATTAATTAACTATGTGTTAATTGCTTAAATGTGTTACATTATTTCTGACACAGGGTGGCACTACTTATTGTGATAAATTATCTAAAACATGGGATAAAATGTGTCTGTGGCAGTATGGTTCTAAACAATGAGTAAAATGCTCTTTCTTACTGTGTTGGGCTTAAATATTTGAAATTATCTCTTTACAGTGTAGTGATAAATATAACATAATGGAGTGGTGTGATAATATTATAACTATTAAATTAAATTAACAAACTATGTGATAATTTATGTCTGTGACAGTGTGGTGCTAAACTATATGTTAATTACCTTAAACATGGGTTAAATTGTATCTCTTATAGTGAGGTTCTAAACAATCAGGTAAATGCACTGTGTTACAATGTTTTGCTTAGCTCTTTGAGATTATCCATTAAGGAGTAGTGATTGATATGATATGATATGATATGATATAACATAAAATACCATAATGGATTATAATATAATATGATATAGTATGATATGATTTGATATTGTATGCTATATGATAAAAAAATATAATATATTGTGATAAGATTAGAAATGACATAATATCATATAGTGTACTATAACATAACATAACATAACATAACATAACATAACATAACATAACATAACATAACATAACATAACATAACATAACATAACATAACATAATGGTGTGGTGGTATTATATTATACCAATTAAATTAACTTTGTTATTTATTCTCTATGACAGTGTGGTGCAAAACTATGTGTTAAACCATCTCAAATATAGATTAAATTGTTTCTGTAGTGTTTTTCTAAACAATGAGTTCAATCCTCTCTGTTACAGTGTTGTGTTTAACTATGAAAATTTCCCTGTTACAGAGTGGTGATTAATATAATATAATAAGATTTATGATATGATATGTGATGTGATGTAATGCGCTATATGATTTGATATGATATGATATCATATAATATAATATAGTATAGAATAGAATAGTATAATATAATATAATATAATATAATATAATATAATATAATATAATATAATATAATATTATAATATAATATAATGCTGTGGTGTTATAATATTATAACTATTAAATTAATAAACTATGTGTTACTTTATCTCTGTGTCAGTGTGGTGCTAAACTATGTGTTAAAATACCTCTGCAATAGTGTGGTGCTGAACTATGTTTTAAATTACCTTAAACATTTGTTCAATTGTATTTCTTATAGTGAGGTTCTAAACAGTCAGGTTATCTCTGTAACAATGGTGTGATTAAACTGTGTGAAATTATCCACTACAGAGTTGTGACTAATATAATATAATATAATATAATATAATATAATATAATATAATATAATATAATATAATATGATATATTAACATAACATAACATTATATAATATATTATATTATAATATGATATGATATGACATGATTTGATATGATGTGATACGATATAATATAAAAAATATAATATAATGTATTATAATATGATTGGATATAACATATATAATGTAATATAATATATTATAATGTAATTAATTTAATGTAATGTAATGTAATTATAATATAATAACATAAAATAACATAACATAAGATAGCATAATATAATATAATATAATATAATATAATATAATATAATATAATATAATATAATATAATATAATATAATATAATATAATATAATATAATATAATATAATATAATATAATATAACATAATATGATGGTGTGGTGTTATAATATTATAACTATTAAATTAACTGTTATTTTTGTCTATGACAGTGTGGTGCAAAACTATGGGTTAAATTATCTCAAATATAGGTTAAATTTTCTCTCATGTAGTGTGGTTCTAAACAAGGAGTTCAATCCTCTCTGTTGCGGAGTGGTGATTAATATAATATATTAAGAGATAATATAATATGATATAATATTCTATAACATAACATAACTTAATATAGTATGATATAATATAATACAGTACATTATACTACAATATAGTATGATATGATATGATATAAAAAATAATATAATTGTAGTATAGTATAGTATATTTTAGTATAGTATAATATAATATAATATAAAATAATGTAATATAATGGTGTGGTGTTATAATATTATAAGTATTAAATTAATTAACTGTGTTAATTTATCTCTGCGACAGAGTGGTGCTAATGTATGTGTTAAATTATCCCAAACATGGGTAAAATTGTCTCTGTTGCTGTGTGGTTGAAAACAATGAGTTCATTGCACTCTTTAACAGTGTTGTGCTTAACTATGTGAAATTATCCCTGTTACAGAGTGGTGGTTCATATAATATAATACAATATAATATAAAATACTATAGTATAATGGTGTGGTGTTATAGCCCGGATATTCAAACTGCACCCATAAAGTGTGCAACAGCAGGAGCAAGTGCAAATCCACTGTGCCCATGCGCAAGAAGCACGATATTCAAAAACTGCGCAGGTCAAGATGTGCCTGTGGCACACAACTGAATATCATGCCACCTGCACCATAGCGCAACCAGGGATGTGCAGTTGCACATTTCAGATGCACCATAGCACAACCAGGGATACCCCGTGGAGCAGGGCAGTAGTGCAACAGCACAACCAGGGATGCACAGGGACAGGATGCAGGGGCCCACGACCCATGCACAGATGGGTAGAGGAGCACACAGCAGAACAGACATCACCCCCACACCCCATGCACTGCACAACCGGTGGAGAGCTGGAATAACCACCAGCCCATGGATACCAGCAACCAACCCACAGCCGAGGCATGGTGCCCCAGCACACCCCCCCCGGAAAGCTGTGACCGGCACACAAGGAGGACGACCATCCCATGCCACACCATCCCACCAATGCAGAGCACACCCTGCACCATGATCACCATACACCCTGCTCAGGAGAAGTGCCCAACAGTGCAGGACACCCCATGCATGCCACCACCCCCACTGTGACAATGCAACCCTCTGCACCACAGAGCCATGCAAGGCAGCCCCACCATGTGCACCCTGCAGCAGGTGGCAGCAGACAGTGATGCAACAACTGCTACACTGTGCCACCCTGCATGTTTCCCCAAAGTTCAGCTGAGAGACCGACCATGCGTCAACACACAAGGTAACCCACATGTGACAGGGCATGCCCCGGACCCCACCACCAGTGGTACAACACCCTGCACACCCTCCCAAGGACACATCCCATCCCAGCACTGGCCACAACAGCCAGCACAGACACACACAGTATTGCATGGAAGCATGCACCACACAAGATGCAACACAGTGCATGGACAAACACCCACCCATACTCAAGGGCACACCAACACAGGGATACAGTAGCGGGTCAACCAAGCCACTGGTATGTGGCCACGGCAGCCATGTACACACAGCAAGCACCCCTACATGGCACAGGTGTGCCTGCCACCTTGCACAGGCACCATGAAGCTGCATGCCACCAGCATGTGTCCGGAGCACAAGTGACAGACAGTGGAGCACATCCCCTGCAACAGACACAAGCAACAGCATGGAGGGCGGACAACAACAGTGGAGGCCACAGTGCCACCGGAGGCAGACATGCACCATACTGGTGACGGGAGGCAACCTGGCATTGTGCCGGGTACAGTGGTTGTTCAGCATGGACAGCCACCACTGACATGCCAGCAGACCGTGCATATCACAGACATACAAAGGTGTTAGCTACACAGGCCTTGGACGGTCTGACAGGGGTGCCATGGACACAGTACACTGCACAGTGAATCACTGCACACAGGCATCCAGTGCACAGAGAACAACACACAAACCACAGACAGTGACTGATCCCCCCACCCACACCATAGATGGTTCCCTTCTGGACACACACACACGCCTATGCTTGCACCACCCCTGACGCCATGCACACCACTGCAGCTGAGCACCTGTAGCCTGCTGCAAATCATAGACCACCACAGTTGTCATAACAAAACAAATGTATTAAAAAGAGGTAAGAAACAAAACTATTTACAAATATTTACAATGGGGGAAGGGCCACATACCAGGTGGGGGCGGGTAAGGGGCAGGGGTGAACATATAGGAGAGGGAAGAAGGGGTATGAGGGTGGTTCCAGGGGTGTAAGGTGTTTCTGGGGGCATGGAGGGCCTATCATCCACCCCATTCTTCACTCCTGTGGTGCCGATGTGTCTTCCACCTCCTGACCCCATGCAGCTCCATCTGCTGGAGGATCTCCAGGGATGCCCTTGCCAGCTGCTATAGCTCTTGCATGCCCCTTTCAATAGCCATCAGTCGACATCCACCTAGGACAAGGGAGCAGAGTCAATACTTGTGACTGTCCAGCCCACTGCAGCCCAACCATTGTGCATGGCATACAGCCGTGTGCCATGCCCCTGTGATGGTGTGCAACCACCCACAGTGACTGCATCCACAAGACCTGCCTACCCAGGTATCCACAGCCAAGTGGACCGCTGCACACACCCACTGCCCATGTCCCACACAGCACCACCGTGGCCATACAGTGACATGGCTATGCGGTGCAAAGGCAGTGGCACAACCATGGACCACCATTGATGCACTCCCAGACATGCAGTGCCACTGGACAGTGCTGACTGTAACAAGTTGCGTGCATGGCAGTGGTGCCAATGGATGATGGCCATGCCCCACTGCCCGCCCTGTTACACAGCATGCAATAGCAATCATGGATGTAAGGCACTCACCATCATCAGACTGGTCCCTGTGACTCTGTGGTCCAGCATCCCTCCCAGCCTGCTGGTCCTCTTGGCAGTGCCTCCTCTCCCTCACCTGCCGGCATGCCTCTGGGCCTAAGGTGCAAACATGGAGAGAGGAACATCAGTACAATCTGGTAGCAAAGTCCCCCCACCCCATGTGTGTGCAATCCCACACAGCCATACCCATTAACCCCCCACCCCAATACCACCACGGCCAACACTGGATGGCCCCCCAATGTGCCAGACATGTGCAACCGTGATACCTGTATGGATGTTAACAGTGTATGGATGGGACACCTACCTGGCCATGGCACCGTGCCCTCCTGGCATGTGCCCACAGGCAGGCAAGCCTGTCCGAGTCCCAGCACTGGAGGTCCCCATATCAGTGGTGACACTGCTTGGCCATGCATCTGATTCCTGTGGCCTCCTCCAGCGTCACCGCCACCTCCTCCCATACTGCACTCCTAGCCCTGTCCAGGGGTGCATCTCCATAAAGTGCCCCAGCATGGGGCTCTACTATGGCCACCAAATTGGCCAGCTCCACCTGGCTCCAAACAGCAGCCCCCCTTCGTGCCATCTCTACAGCTGGTTGGAGTCAAAATGGCACTCGGTAGTGCGGTCTGCCATGTGCAGATGCTGCGCAGTACAGTGCTGCCATTCCCTATTGTGCTGTCACTGAACAGCATGATAGTGGTGCACTCATGTGGACGCATGGCACCTAGGAGGCAACGGTTGGGTACAGGGTCAAGGGTCTCTCATGCACAGATCGCCACAGCATGATTGGTACTCAATGTGTGTAGCGCGATTGGGTGCCTGTGTACCACCTCCTGTAGTGGCCTACCGTGCTGTGGCCCCAGTGCACCTATGTCCCCCAGTGCCACACGCCATATATGTGAACAGCACAGTAGCACCACTGGCACAATGGTGGCCATGCCCTGCATTGCCTCCCAGCACACCACATCAGCAGTGCAGCAGGCATCTGCATCATCACCCTGGGCATGCACCATTCGGTGTGTACTGCACATGTCACAGAAATGCACCCTTGCCTGAACACGTTCAACACAATTGCGCAAAGTGCAACAGTGTGATATTCAGCCGACATATGCAATCAGCTATTCAGCCATTCAGTGGTGCAGATACTGCGTTTGCATTCACTTATAATTGTGCCTCACCTCATTTGCATGCGTTGCACTATAAAAATGTGACATTGGGCTGCACTGGCCATAGTCGGTTATTGCAGTCTATTGTGGTGAGTTGCATGCTATTTGGGAGTGTGGACTGTGGTGTGTGGGACATGCATGGGTCACAGGTAACACCTGTCATTCTCACAGGATGAATAATGAGCAATTGTGAGGTGGAGGAGGAGGAACAGAGATGTGGGAGAAAGTGGAGGCCTGACTTCACAAATGCAGAAACAGATGCCCTGTTTGAGGCCTACTTCTACCAGGAGCTGCTCCTCAGCAGACAGCGGGGAACACCACAGGCCTGTGCTACTGCATGGGAAGAGGTGGTGTGTGCCGTCAACCTGCATAGCAGTCACCAGCGGCCCATGCAGGAGTGCAAAAAGAAGATGGGCATGGACAGGTGGAGGATTAAGGACAATGTGGCTGCCATCAGGGCAGCATGGTCTGCGACCAGTGGGGGACAGCTGGCCATGCAATGCCTGACCCCACAAGAAGAGCGGGTTGCTGGCAGCATGCTGCGTTGTGCCATCAAGGGTGTTCCAGGTGGTGGATTCCAGATAGGTGGTCCTGGTCTGTCAATGGGGGGGACAGGGTAGGGCAGATACATTAATGCTACTGTGTTCCCTTACAGCTCCTGGGTGTCTAACATGGGTCAGCAGTGGTGGGATTGTCCACTGAGGGTGGTACCATGGACAAAGAGGCATATGAGGGTCAGGGCGACAGTGGGCCTGCCTGGACATCCTGACTGATGTTGGTGGAGCAGGTGCGGAGGAGGCTCTGCCCGTGTCCCAGCGTGCCAGTGTCCATGGATGTCAGCATGCTGAGACTTGGGCTGGTGCTGGATCAGTCATTGATGATAATGGAGCTCACTTCATGGACAGTGATACGTGTGGACCACAGGATTGCCACACAGCAGGTGACATCACGAGTGTGGCCATGGGTGGTGCCGCTGTGGAGGCCTGTGTGACATCACAGTCCCAGCCTGTGCTTGTCCGAACCAGTGGGGCAGCACTGGTGTGTACCCAGAACAGTGGGGCTGTTGCAGCCACTGCAGCAGCACTGTTGATCCCTGGAGAGCGGCAGCCAGAGGGGCAGTGTCAGCAGTTGGCCAATGGCTATGGGGGTAAAGTGTCAGGGGGCAGTGTCAGTGCACTGCCTGTGGACATGCCCAGGCCTGGCCCTGGTGTGCAGTGCCCACCCTCAAGGGGTGCTGCCCATCAGGGCCACAAACACCATGAGGGACAGCATGGCAATCAGGCAGATGACCTCTTAGAAGAGCACAAATGCATACTACAAGAATCAGTCGATCAGCAGGTGCAGCTTGTGACGGTGGTGGATGCACTCAGTGCAGCTCTGCACCAGGCAGTGGAGCGGCGCAGCAGAGACACCGATCTCTGCTCCTGGCAGGGATGGACCAGATGCTGGAGGATGTGACTACTGCCATTGACAGGCAGACACAGGCAATCACAGCTGTCATGGCCACAATGGGCACACAGTTATTTGCCCATGCATCACAGACACCAGGAAGTGCAATGTCCACCCCCATTCCCAGCATCGTGCGACACCCTCCTTGTCAACACAGGGTCCAGCTGTGGGCATCCCGAGCAAGCCTGGCAGAGGCATGTTCAGTATGCTGCAGACCCCTGCATGAGCACGGTCACGTTCATGCAGCAGAACCACTGGGGGACCGTCAGTGCCACCCCATGAGGCCATTGGTCAGCCTGTCACTGCTGGTGGGTCTCAGCAGGGCTGCCCATGCAACCGTGGTGGCCGTAGCACTGTGACACATGACTGACCTGTCTCCCACCATGGCTACTGTCTGATGCTGCCCTGTATGCATTGTTTTGTTCAATATACAATGCACAGGTGGGGTACTCGGCCCTGCATGCACACACATGTTCCATCTGCACACCCTCCTGGCTGCTGTCTGCTGTGGTGTGTGCATGATGATGCCTGCATTGCACTGTCCACCACTGTGCAATGGTGTCCAGCATCTGACACATGCACAATGACAGGCACTGGGCGTGGTGGACTGTGGATGTGTGAGTGGCTAGAGGTGGCGGTTGGGGTCGGTGTGCCTCCTACCCTTTGTGCATGTCTTATGAGGTGTGTGTGTGTGCATATGTTTGTGTGTGTGGTTCCATACTCGGCCATTTCCCTTAACAAAATGCACCCCTGAGGTTTGTCCATGCATGTTTGTGGGTTGTGCCCTTGCCAGTGGTGGTTGCATATGGCCCTATGACTTACCTGGGTGGATTGAAGTGCTCATCCATGATGGTGTCCTGGTGCAGCTGTGCCATCCGGATGAGTCGGGGGTCCCTTTGACCAAGGGGGGGCTGCCCATCACATCTTCTCCAGCGTCCTCATCATCCCCATCACTGTCCCCCTCTTCAACTTGTATGGGTATCCCACAGTTGTTGGCCATGTTGTGCAGGATGCAAGCCATTGAGGGGCTGTACTGTAGGGTACCGCCAGACATGTCCAGGCAACGGAAATGTGCCTTCAGCATCCCGAACACCCACTTGATGACATTGCGTGTGGTGGCATGTGCCTCATTGTAGCATTGCTGCAATGGGGTCGCAGGCTGCCGGTATGGTGTGACCAGCCAGGGATGGAGTGGGTATCCACCGTCACCTGTGTGTAGAGGGTGGACATTAGTTTAGTGATCAGTGTCGCCCTGCCTTGGGCCATCTAGGCCAATACCCATGTCACCTCTGACTATGCCCCTCCCAAGCTCCATGTCTTTCTGCGTGGCTTGCATACTCACCCAGTGGCCAGTGGGGATGTCCCCCCTCTCTTGAACCTGTGGCACAGTGTGGACTGGTGCCAGATGAAGGCATCATGTTCTCCTCCAGGGTGCATGGCACAGACATTGATTATGTGCCCCCTGGCATCGTACACCAACGGCAGTTGATGCTTGCATACCCCTTCTGATTCATGTATGCGGCCCCTTCAGGGCCAGGTGGCATGCAGATGGCCACATAGGTGCAGTCTATTGCCCCAAGCATGCCAGGCATACGTGCTACCCTGTGGAACTCCTGTATGTTTGCTGTGCATGCCGCCAGTGTGCTGGGAAAATGGATGTACTACACAACATGTGGCAGCAGTGCGTGGAGGAATTGGGTGAGGAGGCATGATGTGGCCAACCGGGTTATGCCTGTCGTGTCCCCTGTTGGTCTCTGGAAGGTACCCGTGGTGAGCAGGCACATGACAGCTGTCACTTTGGTCTCCACTGACAGAGCATGGTTCTAGGTGCTCTGTCCTGCTCCCAGTTTTTGTGTGCCTGTGTGGCTGCCTGCAGTTCAGCAACATGTGGCTTCCCTGTAGCGTTCTTGCACCTCTCTCTTGTTCCTTATTATTTTGGATCATTTCCGCTATAGCGCAACTGCTGTTTGCTCCCCTATTGTGCATGGCGCATGTTGTTGAATATTGCACTGCGCCATTTATGCATGGTTCCTCCCCCTTCAGTTGTGCATGCATTCATTATAATTGCGCTCTTGAGCATTGTGATTTGGGGGTGCATCTGCCTCCCTCTGAATATCAAAGAATGGCGCATTTTCTGACTTGCGATGGCACATCCCTATTGCGCATGATGCAACCCTTTTGAATATCTGGACCTATATGTATTAAATGAATTAACTATGTGTTAAATTATTTCTGTAACATCATTGGGCTTAATTGTGTGAAACTTTCCCTGTAAAGGAGTGGTGAATTATATATAATAATATAATATAACAAAACATAACATAACATAAAGTAACATAACATAACATAATACGATATAATATAATATACTATAAAATGATATAATATAATATAGTGAGGTGATGTAATGTGATATGATACAATACAATGCAGTGAAATTATAATATGACTATTAAAGTAACTGTTAATTTATCTCTGTGATAGAGTGGTGTTAAACTATGTGTTAAAATGTCTTTGTGACAGTGTGATGCTAATTTATGTGTTAAGCTATCGCAAGCAAGGATAAAATTGTCTCTCTTGTGGTGTGGTTCTAAACAGTGAGTTAAATAATCTCTGTTATAATGCTGTCCTTAAGTATGTGAAATTATATGTTACAGAGTGTTCATTAATACAATGTAATATAATATAGTGGTGTGGTGCTATAATAGTATAACTATTAAATTAACTGTGTCAATTTAGCTATGTGACAGTGTGGTGCTGAACTATGTATGAAATTATTTCAAACATGGGTTAAATTGTCTCTGTTGTAGTGAGGGTCTAAATAATGAGTTAAATGCTCACATCATATCGTATCATTATATATTGTATTGCATTATATTATATTATTTTATATTATATCATGTTATATTATATTATATTGTTATGTTGTTATACTATACTATAGTATATTATACTATACTATACTTTAACATACTATACTATACCATATTAAAGGATGCTATATTATATTATATTTTATTTTATTATACAATATTAAATTATATTGTATTTTTTATATAATATCATATTATACCATATCATATCGTATCATATCATATCATATCTTAGCATATCACATCACATCATATCACATCACACCAGATCATATGATATGATATGATATTGCATTATATTATATTATTTTGTATTATATTATATCATATTATATTAACCACAACTCAGTTACAGGGATAATTTCACACAGTTAAGCACAATACTGTAACAGAGATAATGTTACACATTTAATCTAAATGCTGTTACAGAGATAATGTAACACATTGTTCAGCAGCATCCTTTTGCAGAGTTATTTTAACATTTAGACTAACACCATGCTGTCAAAAAGATAAATTAACACATAGTTCTTTAATTTAATAAATGTAATATTATACCACACCATTAAAGTATATTATATTATATAATATTGTATCATATTGTATTATATTATATTACATTATATTATATTATGTAAATTACCACTCTCTAACAGGAAAAATTTCACACAGTTAAGCACAACACTCATAAAGAGAGCATTCAACTCATTGTTTTGATCCACACTGCAACAGAAACAATTTCACCCACGATTGAGCTAATTTAACACATGAATTAGCAAACACTATCACAGAGATCAATTAACACATAATTAATTTAATAGTTATAACATTATAGCACCAGACCATTATATAATATTATATTTTATTATAGTACATTACATTATGCTATGTTATATTATAATGCTATATTACACATATTATATATTATATATATTATATTATATTATATTATATTATATTATATTATATTATATTATATCATATCATACTATAATAGGATCTAAAATAATATAATATAATGTAATATAATAATATCATATACTAATATAATATAATATAATATAACATAATATAATGGCATGGTGTTATAATATTATAACTATTAAATTAACTATCTGATACTATATTTCTGTGACATTGTGGTGCTAAATTATGTGTTCAAATAATCTGTGCTATACTGTGGTGCTGAACTATGTGTTAAATTATCTACTTAACAGTGTGGTGCTTACACTTTTCAGATTATCTCTTTGACAGTGTGGCACTAATTAATGTGTTAAATTTTCTCAAACATGGGTTAAATTGTCTCTGTTGCAGTGCAGTTCTAAACAATGAGTAAAATGCTCTCTGTTACAGTGTTGTGCTTACCTTTGTGAATTTATCCATTACAGAGTGGTGATTAATTAATATAATATAATATAGTATAATATAATACAATATAATATAGTATAATATATAATGCAGTACAATATGATATGATAAAGTATGATATGATATATATGATAAGATACAATATGATATGATATCATGATATGATAGATTATGATACAATACAATACAATGTCAAATAATATAATAATCTGATGTTAAAAAATTATAACTCTTAAATTAATTAAATATATGTTAATTTGTCTCTGTGAGAGTGTGGTGCTCAACTATGTATTAAATTATCTCAAACATGGGTTAAATTGTCTGTTGCAGTGGTTTCAAAACAATGAAATAAATACACAATGTTGTGCTTAACTGTGTGAAATTATATCTGTAACAGAGTGGTGATTAATATAATATCATATAATATGATATAATATAACATAGTATAATATAATGTAATATATGATATGATATAATGTGATGATGTGATGATGTGAAATGATAAGGCATGATATGCAAGGATATAGTATGCTATGATATGATATGATATGATATGATACAATATAACATGATATGATCTATTATGATATGATAAAATCGTATATGATATAATATAATATAATCAAGTATGATATATGACATGAAAAATTATAATATAATATAAAATCATATAATATAATATAATATAATATAGTGGTGTGGTATTATAATATTATAACTGTTGAATTAATTATGTGTTAATTTATCTCTGTGACAGTGTGGTGTGAAATGATGTGTGCCTTGGACCTGGGAAGACCAGTGGACATCCTCTTTCTTGACTTCAGCAAGGCGTTTGACTATCTTACTCATGGGGCCTGTTGAATAATCTGGGAGAAAGGGGGGTTGGGAACCAGATGATCAGATGGATAGGAAATTGTCTAATGAACCAGACCAAGAGGGTCATGGTTGGAGGGAGAGTCTCATCCCCAAGGAGGTTCATTAGTGGAGTCCCTCAGGGATAAGTCCTTGGGTCCCTCCTGTTCAAAGCCTACATCTCTGACATAAGGAAGTGTATCAGGAGTTAGATAAGTCTGTTTGTGGATGACTCTAAAGTGGGGGCAGTGGTGGATGGGGAGGAGGAAGGGAGGGTGGCCCTACAGGGGGACCTGGAGGTTCTGAAAAGGTTATCTAGAAAGTGGAATCTGAGGTTCAATGCAGGAAAATGTAAGGTACTGCACCTGGTAGCCAGAAACCTGGGCCAAGTGTACACCCTGGGGGGGAATGCTACACATCTCAATGGCTGAGAGTGACCTGGGGTGGTAATGGATGTCAAGATGAACAACACGGAGAGTTGCAGGAGGGCATCTGCAAAGGCCAACATGATGCCTGGATGCATTGCTACGGTGCTCACCTCCAGAAGGAGGGAAGTGATAATAACACTGTATAACTGCTTGGTGAGGCCGAACCTCGAGTACTGCCTGCAGTTTTGGAGGCCACATTTAAAGAGGGACATTGAACTCCTTGAGAGGGTCCAGAGGAGGTCAACCAAAATGATTTGGGGCTTGTGGGACAGGACCTATGGGGAGCGGCTTGAAGAGCTAAATATGTACACATTGGGAAGAGAGAAGGGACTGGGAGACATGATAGAGGTCTTCAGGTACATGAAGGGGTAAATAGGGGAGTAGCAGTCAGGATGCTCTGAAGAAAGGAGGTGGGGCACCTAGAGGGCATGGGTGGAAGCTGAAGGGGCACTTCAGTGGAGAAAGGAGAAGGTGCTACTTCACTTAGAGGGTGGTGGAGGAATGTAATGCACTGCCTAGGTGGCTGGTGGAGGCAGCAACGGTGGAGGAGTTCAAGAGTGGGTGGGACAGGTAGAGGGGAAGGGTTCTGGAAGCAAAAGTATTCAAAGAGTATTCAGGACTGGGAAGGCAGAAGCCAGAGAGGGAGAGGGGGCAGCAAGGTCAGCTCCTAGGGTGAAAGACCATTAGGCCTATTCTTCTGGCATTTTAGTATGTTAGTATATTATAATATATTATATTATATTATATTACATTATATTATATTAATCACCACTTTGTAACTGGTATAATTTCACACAATCAAGCACAACACTGTAACAAAGAGCATTATACTCAGGCCCAGATATTCAAAAGAGTTGTGCCATGTGCAACAGGGATGAGCCAGCGCAAGTCCGAAAATACACCTTTCTGCGATATTCAGTGGGAGGCAGATGCACCCCCCAAATCACAATGTGCAAGAGCGCAATGATAATGACAGCATGCGCAACTGAAGGAGGAACCATGCACAAATGGCACAATGCGATATTCAACAACATGAGCCATGCGCATAAGGGGAGCAAACGGAAGTTGCGCGATAGCGGAAATTATCCAAAATAAAAAGGAACAAGAGAGAGGTGCAAGAACGCTACAGGGAAGTCACATGTTGCTGAACTGCAGGCAGTCACACAGGAACACAAGAACTGGGAGCAGACAGGGCAGGAGAGAGACAGAGCACCTGGAACCCCCAGGAACAGGGAAGGTGTGGAGAGCCTCTGCCACAGTGCAGATCAAAAGGGGGAAGTGCCACACAGCACTGAGGCCACTACAGGGAGGTGTTCCCGTTGCAGGGAGAGAAGCAGCAAGGACAGTGGAGGAAACACAGAAACAGCTGCCGGGGCCACTAGCCAGGGACATGGTAAGTGGCACCATCCAGATGGAGGCAGTTATGAGGGGGTGAGAAGGCAGGTGGCAGGGGGGCGCAGCTGTGGAAGGGCCCATTGGTGGTATGCCCCTAACAGGCAGTACCGAGCCCGCATCAGCTTCGAGCTCTACTCTGGTACCGAGATTGTATGCCAGTACTGTCTGAACTGGGTGATCCTGAGGCAGCTCTGTGAGCTGTGCAGTGATGTGATGAAGGCACCTACACAACGGAGCCATGCTCTGCAAGTGGAGACCAAAGTGACAGTTTGTATGTGCCTGCTCACCATGGGTACCTTCCAGAGACCTACTGGGAAATGACAGGCATAACTCAGTCGGCCACATCATGCCTCCTCACCCAATTCCTCAGTGCACTGCTGCCACATGCTGCAGAGTACATCCGTTTCCCCAGCACACTGGTGGAGTGCATAGCAAACATACAGGATTTCCACAGGGTAGTACGTATGCCTGGTGTGCTCGGGGCAATAGACTGCATCCATGTGGCCATCCACATGCCACGTGTGTGCCGAAGGGGCTGCATACATGAATCTGAAGGGGTATGCAAGCATCAATTGCCAAGTGGTGTGCGATGCCAGGGGGCGGCGCATAATCAATGTCTGTGCCATGCACTCTGGGGGAGCACATGATGCCTTCATCTGGCACCAGTCCACACAGTGTCACAGGTTTAAGAGTGGGGAGATCACCACTGGCCACCTAGTGTGTGAGTATGCAAAGCATGCAGAATGACATGGAGCTTGGAAGGGGCATAGTCAGAGGTGACATGGGTATTGGCCTAGGTGGTCTGAGGCAGGGCGACACTGATCAAAAACTAACATCCACCCTCTACACACAGGTGACAGTGGATAACCACTCCATCCCTGGCTGCTCACACCATACCAGCGGCCCGTGACCCCATAGCAGCAACACTACAATGAGGCACATGCCACCACATGCAATGTCATCGAGCGGGTGTTCGGGATGCTGAAGGCACATTTCCATTGCCTGGACATGTCTGGCAGTGCCCTACAGTACAGCCCCTCAAAGGCATGTGGGCTATTCCTGGCCTGTTGCATCCTGCACATCATGGCCAATGACTGTGGGATAGCCGTACAGGTCGAAGAGGGGGACAGCGATGGGGACAATGACGACGGTGCTGAAGATGGTGATGGGCAGACTCCCCTTGGTCGAAGGGACCCCTGACTGATCCAGATGGCACAGCTGTACCGGGACACCATCACAGAGGAGCACTTCAACCAACCCAGGTAAGTCGTGGAGCCATGTGGAACCACCACTGGCAAAGGCAAAACCCACAAACACACATGGACAAACTCTAGGGGTGCATGTCTTTATGGGAATTGGCCGAGCATGGAACCGCCCATGCCATCAGGGATGGGCAAGGTCTAACACAGCACATGGTCACACACACACAAACACACCTCACAAGACATGCACAAAGGGTAGGAGGCATGCCGACCCAACTGCCACCCCTGTGGCCCACAAGTATCACTGTCCATGAAGTGAGCTACATCATCATCAGTGATGGATCTGGCACAGCCCAAGTCTCAGCATGCTGGCATCCATAGACGCTGGCATGCTGGGACATGGGCAGGGCCTCCTCCGCAACTGCACCACCAACATCAGTATGGACATCCAGGTTCGCCCACTGTTGCCCTGAACCTCATATGCCTGTGGAGGTGGACGGACTCTCCTCTATGTCCATGGTAATGCCCTCAGTGGACAAGCCCACCACCGCTGACCCATGTAGATGCTCAGGAGCTGTAAGGGAACACTGTAGCATTAATGTATCTGCCCTACCCTGTCCCCCATTGATAAACCCGGACCTACCATGCAGTGATGGGCTACCACCTGTCTGGAATCCACCACCTGGAACACCCTCGATGGCACAACACTGCATGCTGCCAGCAACCCATTCTTCTTGTGGGGTAAGGTGTTGCACGTCCACCTGTCACCAACCGGTCGCAGACCATGCTGCCCTGATGGCAGCCACCTTGTCCTTAATCCTCCACTTGTCCATGCCAATCTTCTTTTTGCACTCCTGCACAGACCGCTGGTGGCTGCCATGCAAGGTGACGGCATGTGGCACCTCTTCCCATGCAGCAGCATGGGCCTGTGGTGTTCCCCGCCATCTGCTGAGCAGCAGCTCCTGGTCGAGGTAGGCCTCAAACAATGCCCCTGTTTCTGCCTTTGTGAAGTTGGGCCGCCTCTTCCTCCCATGTCTTTGTTCCTCTTCCTCCACCTCACGATCGCTCATTATTCATCCTATGAGAATGACAGATGTTACCTGTGACTGTGTAGACCAATGCATGTCCCACACACCATAGTCCACACTCTCAAACAGCATGCAACTCACCACAATAGACTGCAATAACCGACTATGGCCAGTGCAACCCGATGTCGCATGTTTATAGCGCAATGCATGCAAATGAGGTGAGGGGCAATTTTAATGGATGCAGATGCAGTATCTGCGCCATTGAATGGCTGATTAGCCGATTTGCATATGCCGTCTGAATATTGCACTGTTGCATTTTGCGCAATTGTGTTGAATGTGCTCAGGCAAGTGTGCATTTCTGTGACATGTGCAGTACACAACGAAGTGCGCATGCCCATGGTGATGACTCAGATGCCTGCCACACTGCTGACATGCTGTGCATGGGAGGCAATGCAGGGCACGGCCACCATTGTGCCAGTGGCGCTACTGCACTGTTCACAAATATGGTGCTGTGGCACTGGGCCGCTGTAGGCACACTGGGGCCACAGTGTGGTAAGCCACTACAGGAAGTGACACACAGGCACCCAGTCGCGCTACACGCATTGAGTACCAATTGTGCTGTGGTGGTCCGTGCATGAGAGACCCTTGACCCTGTTCCTGACCTTTGCCCCTAGATGCCATGCGTCCAAATTGGTGCACCACTATCGTGCTGTTCGGTGACAGCATGATAGGGAATGCGTATGTACTGTGCAGCATCTGCACATGGCGGACTGCACTTCTGAGTGCCATTTTGACTCCAAACAGCTGTAAGATGGCATGGAGGAGGGCTGCTGTGTGGAGCCAGGTGGTGCTGACCAATTTGGTGGCCATAGTAGAGCCCCATGCTGGGGGGATATAGATGGATGCCAACTGACCTTAAGCTGTTGGTGGTATTTTTAGTGAATGAGGGAAATTTGGCCAGGACACCGGGGAAATTCCCCGACTCTTTTCGATAAGTGCCATGGGATCTTTAACATCCACCTGAACTACTACCAATCCAGGCAGATGGGACCTCAGTTTAACGTCTCATTGGAAAGACAGCACCCCAGAAGTGTGACACCTTTCTCATGCTGCTCTACAGTGTCAGTACTGGGATATTAACCCACGTGCCAGTGGTGGGACCTGAACCAACAGCCCTCTGATCTCCCAGCCTCAGAGGCAAGTGTGCTACCTACTGAACCACTGACACTGCACATGATCTGGTGCATAGGAAATTGTCTCCAGAACTGGACCCAGAGGGCTGTGGTTGGAGGGATAGTCGCATCCCCAAGAATGGTCATTACTGGAGTCCTTGGGCCCCTCCTGTTCAATGCCTATGTATCTGACATTAGGAAATACAACTAGTGACCTGACTCTTTTTGTAGATGACTCAAAACTTGGAGCGGTGGTGGATGGGGAGAAGGGAGGGTAGTCCTACAGGGAGTTGTCTAGAAAGTGGAAGCTGAGGTTCAAAGCAGGAATATGCAGGGTACTGCACCTGGGAGCCAGAAACCCAAGCCAAGTTGACACCCTGGGGGGGGGGAAATGCTATAAGTATTGATGGCTGAGAGGGACCTGGGGTGGTAGTAGATGTCAAGATGAACAACTCAGAGAGTTGTAGGAGGGCAGTGGCAAAGGCCAACATGATGCTTGGATGCATCACTAGGGGCTCACCTCCAGGAGGAGTGAAGTAATTATCCCAATATATAACTGCTTGGTGAGGACAAACCTTGAGTACTGCATGCAGTTTTGGAGGCCACATTTAAAGAAGAACATTGAACTCCTGGAGAGAGGGTCCAGAGAAGGGCAACCAAAATGATTTTTGGCTTGTGGGAAAGGACCTAAGGGAAGAGGCTCGAAGAGCTAAATATGTACACATTGGAAGAGAGAAGGGACTGGGGAGAAGCGATAGAGGTTTTCACGCAGATGAAGGGGCAAATAGGGGAGGAGCAGTCAAGATACTCAGAAGAAAGGAGGTGGGGCACTTAGAGGGCATGGGTGGAAGCTGGAGGGGGGAGAATCAGTGGAAAAAGGAGGAAGTGCTACTTCACTGAGTGGGTGGTGGAGTTATGGAATGTACTTCCTCGGTGGCTGGTGGAAGCAGAAATAGTGGAAGGGTTCCAGAAGGGGTGCGGTTCTGGAAGCAAAAACCAGTGCAGTGAGAAAATCCAGGACTGGGACTGCAGAAGCCAGAGAGGGAGAGGGGGCTGCAAGGTCAGTTAACAGGGTGGGTGCTGACCAAATGAGAAGACAGAAAAGACCGTTAGGCTTATGGTCCTGGCATTTTAGAATGTCACTATATTATATATATATATATATATATATATATATATATATATATATATATATATATATATGATATTATATTATATTATATTACAGTAATATAATATTATATTATATTATATTACATTATACTATACTATACTCTACTGTACTATACTATATTGTATTATATTATATTAATCACAACTCTGTAACAGGGATAATTTCTCACAGTTAAGCACAATACTGTAACAGAGAGCATTGAACTCATTGTTTTGAACGACACTGCAACTGAGATGATTTTATTCATGTTTGAGGGAAGGTAACAAATACATTAGTACCACACTGTCACAGAGATAAATTAGCATGTAATTACTTAATTTATTACTTATAATATTATAGCACCTCACCATTATTTATTATATTATATTATATTATATTATATTATATTGTATTGTATTGTATTGTATTGTATTGTATTGTATTGTATGATATGATATGATATGATATGATCTGATATGATATTGTATTATACTATATTAATCACCACTTCTTATCAGTTATAATTTCACACAGTTAAGCACAACACTGTAACAGAGCATTTAACTCATTGTTTAGAACCACAGTACAAGAGAGGCAATATAACTCTTGTTTGAGATAAATTAACATACAGATTAGCAGCACACTGTCACAAAGATAATTTAGCACATTTAATCATTACACAGTTACAGAGATAATTTAACACATAATTCAACTCCACACTATCACAAAGATATTTTAACCCATAGTTTAAAACCACTATGTCACATCAATAATTTAACCCAGTTATAATACCACACATCCATTATGTTGCATATTATATCATAATTTATTATATCATCTTATATTGTATTGTATTATATTATCTTATATTAATCACCAGTGTCACACTGATAATTTCACGCAGTTAAGCACAACACTGAAAGAGACAGTTATGAAAGCATTGTTTAGCCTAGCAGCTCAAGAGATACAATTTAACCTACGTTTGAGATAATGTTACACATAGTAAAATAATATAAAATAATATATCATATCATGTCTTATAATATCATATGATGCTGTGCTGTTATAATATTATAAATATTAAAGCAATTAACTATGTTTTACTTTTTCTCTGTGAAAGTGTGGTGTCTCTATCATAGAGAGTTTTAAACAATGAGTTAGATGCTCTCTTTTACAGTCTTTTGCTTCACTGCATGAAATTACACATCTTACAGCATGGTGATTATTGTAATATTATATAATATATTATGATATGATATAGTTTAATATAAGATAATACAATATGATACGATATGATATAATATAATATAATGTATTATAATATAATACAATACAATATAATATAGTATAAAATAATATAACATAATATAACATAATATAATTATTATAATATAATGTGGTGTTATAATATTTATCTATTATATTAATTAACTCTGTGAAAATTTATCTCCGTGACAGTGTGGTACTAAACTATGTATTAAAATATCTCTGCAATAGTATGGTGCTGAACTATGTGTAAATTATCTCAAGCATGGGTTAAATTGTATATCTTATAGTGAGAAGCTAAAACAGCTTGTTAAATTCTCTCTGCTACAATCTTGTGCTTAACTGTGTATTAATATCCCTGGATATGATATGATATAATATAATTTATTACAATGTAATATGATATGATATATGATACGATACAATATAATGATGTGCTCTTACAACATAACTGCATTAATTTATGTCTTTGGCAGAGTGGTGTTAAACTGTTTAAAAAATATTTCTGCAATAGTGTGGTGCTTAACTATGTGTTAAATTATCTCTGTAAGAGTGTAGTGATTTAATGTGTTACATTATCTCTGTGAGAGAGTCGTGGCAATCTGTTGGTGAAATTATCTCAAACAAGAGTTTAATTGTCTCTCGAGTACTGTGATTGTAAACAATGTGTAAAATGCTCTCTGTTACAATGTGCTTAACTGTATGAAATGATCTGATAAGGAGCAGTGAGTAACATAATATAATATAATATAATATAATATAATATAATATAATATAATATAATATAATATAATATAATATGAAATGAAATGATATATGATATGAAAAAAATAATGTGATATAATATAATGTTATATAATATGATATAATATAATATAACATAAAATAATATAATGTAATGGTGTGGTAATGTAATATGATATGATTGATATGATATGATATGACATTGGATATGATACAAGATGCTACAATATGATATGTTATAATATATTACGATATGATAAGAAATGATGTAATATAATATAATGTAATGTAATATAATAACATACAAAATAATATAATATAACATATTATAATATAATATAATCTAGAAGTGTGGTGTTATAATAGTATAACTATTAAATTAATTAACTATGTGTTAATTTATCCCTGTGTCAGAGTGATGCTAAACTATGTGTAAAATCATCTCAAACATGGGTTAAATTGCTCTTTTGTTGTTTGGTTTTAAACAATGAAATAAATGCTCTGTTTTACAGTATTCTGCTTAACTGTGTGATACTGTGTGGTACCTGTTACGTAGTGGTGATTATTATAACATAATGTTCTATAATACATTATAATAATATAATATAATATAATAATATATAAAATAATGAAATACAATATAATATAATATAATAGGATATGAGGTAGTGTAATGTGCTGTCATGTTAGTTCATGTGCTATGATATGATTTGATATGACGTGATATGGAAGGATACAATGTAATATAATGGTGTGGTATTATAGTATTATATCTATTAAATTTATTATGTGTCATTTTATTTCTGTGACAGTATGGTGTTAAACTTACTGCTAAAGTGTATCTCCAAATAATGAGTTGCTGAACTATGTTTTAAATAATTACTATAAAAGTGTGCTGCTTAAATGTGTTACATTATCTCTGTGACAGTGTGGCACTAATTAAGGAGTTAAGTTTTCTCAAACATGGGTTAAATTGTATCTGTTGCAGTGTGTTTCCAAACAATGAATTAAATCATCTATTTTACAGTGTTGTGCTTTACTCTTACATAATGGTGCTTAATATAGTATAATATAAAATAATATAATACTAATATAATATAATATCATACAATATGATACAGTGCAATATATTATGATATGACATGGTATGATTTAATATTATATAACATAACATAATATATATTATCATATAATATACTATAACAGTGTGGTGTTATAATATTATAACTATTAAATTAATTATGTGTTAATTTGTCTCATAATATAATATAACACAATATAACACAATACAATACAAAGCAATACAATGCATTATGATATGATAGGATATGATATAATATAAGATTATGTAATGCAATATAGTATAGTATAATATACTATGATATGATATGTTATGGTATGATATGATTTGTTATAAAATGTGAAGTGATATGATATGAAATAATATAATATGATATTGTATGATGTGATGTGATGTGATATGATATATTATGATATAATATAATATAATATAATGGTGTGGTGTAATAATATTAGAAATATTAAATTAATTAACTATTTGTTAATTTATCTATGTGACAGTGGGATGCTAATTTATGTGTAAAATTATCTCAACCATGGGTTGAGTTCTCTTTGTTGCAGTGTGTTTCAAAAAATGAGTTCAATACTCTCTGTGACTGTGTGGTGCTAATTTATGTATAACATTATCTGAAGGATGGGAAAAACTGTCGCCGTTTCAGTGTGGTTCAAAAGAATGAGTTCAATGCTTTCTATTACAGTGTTGTGCTTAACTGTGTGAAATTACCATTGTTACAGAGTGGTGATTAATATAATATAATATAATATAATATAATATAATATAATATAATATAATATAATATAATATAATATAATATAATATAATATAATACAACATTATACAATACAATACAATATTATATAATATTATGTAATGTAATATAATATGATATGATAACATAATATAATATAAATTATTATGATATAATATGATATGATATGATACAATATAATGTGCTATTATAATATAACTGCATTACTTTATCTCTTTGACAGAGTGATGTTAAACTCTGTTAAAATATCTCTGCAATAGTGTGGTGCTGAACTATGTGCTAAAATATCTTTGTAAGAATGTTCTGATTAAATGTGTTACATTATCTCTGATACAGTGTAGTGCCAATCTGCTGGGGAAATTATCTCAAACAAGTGTTTATTTCTCTAGAGTAGTGTGGCTCTAAACAATGTGTAAAATGCTCTATGTTACAATGAGGTGCTTAATTGCATGAAATTATCAGTTATGAAGTGGTAAGTAACATAATATAATAAATATATATATAGTATAATCTAATCTAATATAGTATAATATAATATAATAAAATATAATATAATACAATACATTATAATATTATGTAATATGATATGATATGATAGCAACAGAAATGGAGCAAGAGGGAGAGAGAGGTACCCCAAGGGTGTCACATCTGGGTAAGGATAAAAAGGCCAGTAAGGTGGAGGGGATGGATGATGCTATCTCTGCCAAAAGGGTGTGGTTAGCCCTCAAGGCCCTAAAGAAAGACAAATCTCCTGGGCCGGATGGCATTCATCCGAGAGTACTATGGGAATTGGCGGACATACTGGCTGCACCCCTGGTGGAGCTTTTCAGCAGGTCACTTGAGACAGGGAGGGTACCTAGGGATTGGCGAGAGGCACATGTGGTACCAATCCATAAAGGGGGTCGAGGGAAGTACCAGGTAACTATAGACCCATCAGTTTGACCTCGGTGGTGGGAAAATTAATGGAGAGTATACTAAAGGAACGATTGGGGGTGTACTTGGAGGAGGTGGGAGGTCTGGATAGTCGGCAACATGGGTTTGTGCCAGGTAGATCATGTCAAACCAACCTTGTGGAGTTCTATGAATGGGTAACATCAGAACTGGACAGGGGTAAGCCTGTGGATGTATTATTCTTGGACTTCAGCAAGGCATTTGACTCTGTCCCCCACAATGGTCTGGTGGAGAAACTGATGGGGTTAGGAGTAGGCACTTTGATGGTCAGATGGATTGAAAACTGGCTAGCTGGATGCACTCAGAGAGTAGTGGTCTGTGGGGAGCTCTCGAACCCTAGAGTTAATTGGTCTCTGTTTCAGTGTTGTTCTTAACTCTGTGAAATATATTATGTTAAAGTGTGGTGATTAGTATAATATCACATAACATAACATAACATAACATAACATAACATAACATAACATAACATAACATAACATAACATAACATAACATAACATAACATAACATAATGCTGTGGAGTTATAATATAACTATTTAATTACTTAACTATATGTTAATATCTCTCAGCCAAAGTGTGATGCTAAACTATGTGTTAGAATATTATTGTGAGAGTGTGATAATAAAAGTATGTGCTATATTACCTCGGTAACAGTGTGGTGCTTAAAATTGTTACATAATCTCTGTGAGAGTGCGGTCCAAATTTATGTATTGCATTATCTCATACATGGGTTAAACTGTCTCTGTGGCAGTGTTTTGGATCACTGTGTGAAATTATGTCTGTTGTGGTGAGGTCATTAACATCACATCACATCACATAAAATAGCATAACATAACACCATAAAATAATATAATGGTGTGGTGTTATAACTATTAAATTATTTAACTAAGTGTAAATTTATGTCAGACAAAGTATGATGCTAAACTATGTGTGAAATTCACTCTGACAGTGTGGTGATAAACTAGATGTAAATTATCTCTATGACAGTGTAGTGCTAAAGGATGTGTTAAATTATCACTGTGAGAGAGTGTGATGCTAAACTGTCAATTGTTTCTTTTAATGTGGTGCTAAACTGTGGTTCTAAACAAAGCAGTGTGCATCTTTTGCAGTGTGGTGCTAAACTGTGTATTAAATTAACACATAGTTTAACACCACTGTTTGACTTAGAAATAGTAACACATAGTTAAGTAATTTAATAGTTATAACACCACACCATTATATTATTTTATGTTAGGTAAGTAATGTTATGTTATGTTCTGATATGATATATTACTTTATAATATATTAATCACCGCACAGTTAAGCACAACACTTAAAGAGATAGCAGTTAACTCATTGTTTAGAACCACACTGCTACAGAAACAATTTAACCCTTGTGTGAGGTAGCTTAACACAAAAATTAGCACCACACTGTCAAAGAGCTAATTTACTGCATAGTTTATCACCATACTGTCTTGCATGTTAAAAAAACCCATAGACGTCAGGGAGATTATTTAACACATAAATTAGCCCAACTCTGTTACAGAGATAATTTTCCACATAATTTAGAGCCACACTGTGATATATAGATAGTTTAAACCATAGTTCAGCACCACACTATTACAGAGGTATTCTAACATAGAGTTTAACACCACGCTGTAAAAGAAACAATTTAAAACAGTTTAGCAGCACACACTCACAGTGATAACATCACATAATTTAGCACTGCAATGTCAGAGTTAATTTAACACACAGCGTAGCACCACCCTGTGAAAGAAATTTTTTAAAAGACTTTAGCATTGCACAGTGATAATTTAACACAAAGTTTGGCACTGTGGTAGAGATAAAATAACAATGTTTAGCACTACACTTTCACAGATATAATTTATCACATAGTTTTAGTGCTGCAATGTCACAGAGATAATTAAACACATAGTTTAGCACCACACTCTCAAAATTAATTTAACACACAGTTTTGCACCACACTGTAAAAGAAACAATTTAAGATAGCTTACCATCGCACTCCCACAGTTATACTTTAACACAAAGTTTTAGTGCTGCATTGTCACAGAGATAAACACATAGTTTAGCACCAAGAACTTAGAGTAAATTTAACACACAGTTTAGCATCACACTGTCACACAGGTAAATTAACACATAGATAATTAATTTAAAATTAATATTATAACACAGCACTATTATATTATTTATTTTTATATTACATTATTATATTATATTATATTATCACCAACAGGCATGATATCACACAGTTAAGCACAACACTGTAAAAGAGAGCATTTATTTCATTGTTTAAAATTACACAACAATAGAGCAATTTAACCCATGTTTTAGATGATTTTACACATAGTTTAGCATCACTCTGACACAAGGATAAATTAACAAACAATTTAATAGTTACACTATTATAACTCCACTCCACTTTATTATATTGTATTATAATATGTTATAATATAATACATCATATTATACTATATTATTTTATATGTTATACTATATTACATTGCATTATATTACATAATTTCTTATCATATCGTAATATGTCTTATCATATTGAAGCATATCATATGATATCATATCATATCAAATTACATTACATAATATTCTATTCTATTCTATTCTATTCTATTCTATTCTATTCTATTCTATTATATAGTTACTCACTGCTCCATATCAGATAATTTCACACAGTTAAGTTCAATGGAGGAGTTCAATGTCCCACTTTAAATGCGGCCTCCATTGTAACAGAGAGCATTTTACACACTGTTTAGAATCACACTACTCACAAGAGACAATGAAACTCTTGTTTGAGATAATTTCACCAACAGATTCGCAGAACAGTTTCACAGAGATAATGTAACTCATTTAATCACTACACTGTTACAGAGATAATTTAACACATAGTTAAGCACCACACTATCGCAGAGATATTTTTTACACAGTTTAACACCACTCTATCAAAGAGATAAATTAATGCAGTTATATTGTAAGAGCACATCATTATATTGTATCATATCATATATAATATTACATTGTAATAAATTATATTATATCATATCATATCCAGGGATAATAATACACAGTTAAGCACAAGATTGTAGCAGAGAGAATTTAACTAACTGTTTAGCTTCTCACTATAAGAGATACAATTTAATACATGTTTGAGATAATTTACACATAGTTCAGCACCACACTGTCATGGAGATAAATTATCACAGAGTTAATTAATATAATAGTTAAAATATTAAAACACCACATTATATTATATTATATTACATTATATCATATCATATCATATCATATCATATCATATCATCATATCATATCATATTGTATTATCTTATAATATACTATATCATATCATATTCTATTACATTAATCACCACTCTGTAACAGGTGTAATTTCATGCAGTGAAGCACAGCACTGTAACAGAGAGCATTTAACTCACTGTTTAAAAACTCTCTACAATAGAGACACCACACTTTCACAGAGAAAAATTAACACATAGTTAATTGCTTTAATATCTATAATATTATATCAGTACACCATCATATTACATTATATTATATGACATGATATATTATATTATTTTACTATGTGTAACATTATCTCAACAATGAGTTAAATTGTATCTCTTGTGCTGAGAGTCTAAACAATGAGTTAATTACGCTCTCTTTCAGTGTTTTGCTTAACTGCGTGAAGTGATCAGTGTGACAGAGTGGTGATTAATATAAGTCAATATAATACAATTATGATATGATATGATATGATATGATATGATATGATAAAGGAATAATGCCCTCCAGGGTGGGAGTTATGCTGGGATTAACATCCCACCTCGGGTGGTTGGGCCCGAGGCCACCGGCCGAGGGCATCAACACCCGAGAAGGATGTTATCCCAGCATAACTCCCACCCTGGAGGGCATTATTCCTATTATACAATGGCTTGTTGTTTTATAATAAAAATAATTTTAAAGAATGTTTTTGTTAGTGTGAAAACATATTTTTGTTTCTTAAGAGAAAGAGATCATCATGGTGGTGGTGGTGGGGATCGAAATCATCCAAACAATCAGCAGGGATGTTATGCCAGGATAACATCCCTGCTGTGATAGCCAACTGACCAATCAGAAACCAGGATTCTTTCTTGCCATTGTATAATACAATATAATGCTGTGGTATTATAACTGAGTTAAATTATCGATGTGACATAGAGGTGTTTAACTAAGTGTTAAAATATCTCTGTGATAGTGTGGAGTTGAATTATATGTTAAATTATCACTGTAACTGTAATGATTAAATATGCTAAATTATCTTTGTAACAGTGTGCGGCTAATCTGTGTGTTACTTTATCTCAAACAAGAGTTATATTGCCTCTCGTATTGTGGTTCTAAACAATGAGTTAAATGCTCTAATACAGTGTTGTGCTTAACTGTGTGAAATTATACCTGTCAGGAAGTGGTGATTAATATAATATAATATAATATAATATAATATAATATAATATAATATAATGTAATGTAATGTAATGTAATGTAATGTAATATAATATACTAACATTTTAAAATGCCAGAACAATAAGACTAACGGTCTTTTCTGTCTGCTCATTTGGTCAGCCCCCACCCTGTTAACTGACCTTGCTGCCCCCCCTCTCTGGCTTCTGCCTTCCCAGCCCTGGATTTTCTCACTGCACTGGTTTTTGCTTGCAGAACCCCACCCCTTCTGGAACCCCTCCACCATTTCTGCTTCCAGTAGAAACCGAGGCAGTGCATTCCATGACTCCACCACCCTCTCAGAGAAGTAGCACCTCCTCTTTTCTCCACTGACTCTCCCCCCTCCAGCTTCCACCCATGCCCTCTAAGTGCCCCACCTCCTTTCTTCAGAGTATCCTGACTGCTCCTCCCCTATTTACCCCTTCATGTGCGTGAAAACCTCTATCATTTCTCCCCAGTCCCTTCTCTCTTCCAATGTGTACATATTTAGCTCTTCGATCCTCTCCCCTTAGGTCCTTTCCCACAAGCCCAAAATCATTTTGGTTGCCCTTCTCTGGACCCTCTCTCCAGGAGTTCAATGTCCCACTTTAAATGTGGCCTCCAAAATTGCATGCAGTACTCGAGGTTTGTCCTCACCAAGCAGTTATACAGTGGGATTATTACTTCACTCCTTCTGGAGGTGAGCCCCTAGCAATGCATCCAAGCATCATGTTGGCCTTTGACACTGCCTTCCTACAACTCTCTGAGTTGTTCATCTTGACATCTACTACCACCCCAGGTCTCTCTCAGCCATCAATACTTGTAGCATTTCCCCCCAGGGTGACGACTTGGCCTGGGTTCCGGCTCCTAGGTGCAGTACCCTGAAAATTCCTGCTTTGAACCTCAGCTTCCACTTTCTAGACAACTTTTCCAGAGCCTCCAGGTCCCTCTGTAGGACCACCCTCCCTCCTCCCCATCCACTACTCCTAGTTTTGAGTCATCCACAAAGAGACTCAGCTCACTCCTGCTGCATTTCCTAATGTCAGATACATAGGCATTGAACAGGAGGGGCCCAAGGACTGATCCCTGAGGGACTCCCAGTAATGACCCTCCTTGGGGATGCGACTATCCCTCCAACCACGACCCTCTGGGTCCAGTTCTGGAGACAATTTCCTATCCATCTGATCATCTGGTTCCCCACCCCCCATTTCTCCTACATTATGTGAGGCCCATGTGAGGAACAGAGTCAAATGCCTTGCTGAAGTCAAGAAAGAGAATGTCCACTGGTCTTCCCAGGTCCATGGCACTCATCAGCCAGTCATAGAACTCCACAAGGCTTGTCTGACATGATTTCCCCAGGATGAATCCATGCTGTCTATCATCCAGGCTCCCCAACTTTTCCAGGTCCCCCCAGTCTCTCCTTGACAATGTCCTCCATTACCTTGCCCACTATCAATGTCAGGCTGATGGGTCTGTAGTTCCCTGCCACCTCCCCCTGATCCCCACTTGTGGCCAAGCACTGTTTGCACCACCTTCCAATCCTGGGGCACCCATCCTGTCCTCAAAGAGATGCTGAAGAGCTCCATCAGGGGATTTGACAGGACATTCGCCAGTTCCTTCAGCACTCTGGGATGTAATTTATCTGGCCCTGGTGCTTTCTCCATCTTAGGGGACCCAGTGGCTTCCCTCACTCTCTCTGCCATGATTTCCACCTCTGCTACCTCATCTTCCTGCTTTGCCTTCGCCACACCTGCCAGTGATGCTCCCCTACTCAGAGGTATAATATAAAACTAATGTAATATAATATAATATCATACAGGACAAGACAATACAAAACAATACAATACTATGCAATATAATATAATTTAGTGGTGTGGTGTTATAATACTGTAACTATTAAATTAATTTAGTATGTGTTAATTTATCTCTCTCACAGTGAGATGCTAAACTATGTGTTAAATCATCTCAATCATTGGTTAATTTGTTTCTATTGTAGTGTGGTTCTAAACACTGAGGCCCGGATATTCAAACTGTACCCAAAAAGTGTGCAACAGCAGGAGCATGCACAAATCCCCTGCACCCATGTGCAAGAAGTGCATTATTCAAAAACTGTGCAGCTCAAGATGCGCCTACAGCACACGACTGAATATGATGCCACCTGTGCCATAGCGCAAACCAGGGATGTGCAGTTGCACATTTCAGATGCGCCATAGCACAACCAGGGATGCTCAGAGGAGCAGTCCAGATGTGCCATAGTGCAACCAGGGATGCCCCGTGGAGCAGGGCAGCAGTGCAACAGCACAACCAGGGATTCACAGGGACAGGATGCAGGGGCCCACCACCCATGCCACAAATGGGCAGAGCAGCACACAGCAAAACAGTCATCGCCCCCCATACCCCATGCACTGCACAACTGGTGGAGAGCTGGAATAACCACCGGCCCATGGATACCAGCAACCAACCCACAGCTGGGGCATGGTGCCCAAGCACATACCCTGGCAAGCTGTGACCAGCACACAAGGAGTGACAACCATACTGTGCCACACCATCCCAGCAATGCAGAGCACACCCTGCACTACAATCCCCAAACAGCCTGCCCAGGAGTAGCGCCCAACAGTGCAGGTCACCCCATGCATGCCACCACCCTCACTGTGACAATGCAACCCTATGCACCAAGGAGCCATGCAAGACAGCCCCACCATGTGCCCCCTGCAGCTGGTGGCAGCAGAGAGTGATGCAACTGCTGCATCCACAGTACCTCCCTGCACATCTCCCTGAAGTACAGCTGAGAGACCGACCATGCGTTGGCACATGAGGTACCCCACATGCAACAGGACATGCCCTGGACCCCACCACCAGTGGTACAGCACCCTCCCAGGACACATCCCATCCCAGCACTGGCCGCATCAGCCAGCACAGACACACACAGTGTTGGATGGAAGAATGGAGTGTGCAGTGATCCACATGGCTGTGGGTGCCTGGGTAGGCAGGTCTTGTGGATGCGGTCACTGTGGGTGGTTGCACACCATCACAGGGGCATGGCACATGACTGTATGCCATGCACAATGGTTGGGCTGCAGAGGGCTGGACAGTCATACGTATTGACTCTGCTCCCTTGTCCTAGGTGGACAACACTGGATGGCCCTGGAACAGGGCATACAGGGACTGCTGCTGCTGGCACAGGTGTCCCTGGCACTGCTGGAGTGGATGGAGTGGCACCGGGTCCGGAGGAGAAGCACCCAGAGGTGCCACAGGAGTGGAGAGTGGGGAAGAGGCCCTCCATGACCCCCTGACACACCTAACCACCCTGGACCCACCCTCACACTCCTTCTTCCCTCTCCCATTTGTACACCTCTGCCCCAAGCCACCCCCACTGGGTTTGTGGCCTTTCCCCCACCCTTGTATATATTTGTACATATGTTGGAGTGTTTATCTTTTTTAGTACACACATTTTGTTATGACAATTGTGGTGGTCTCTGATTTGCAGTGGGCTACAGGTGCTCAGCTGCAGTAGTGTGCATGGCATTAGGGGTGGTGAAAGCATGGGCATGTGTGATTGTCCAAAAGGGAACCACCTATGGTGTGGGTGGGGGGATCAGTCACTGTCTGTCATTTGTGTGTTGTTCTCTGTGCACTGGATACCTGTATGCAGTGGTCCATGGTGCATGAACTGTGTGCATGGCACCCCTGTCAGACCATCCATGGCCTGTGCAGCTGACTCCCTTGCATGTCTGTGATATGCACAGTCTGCTGGCATGTCAGTGGTGGCTGTCCATGCTGGATAACCAATGTACCCGGCTCAATGCCAGGTTGCCTCCCATCACCAATATAGTGCAATTCTGCCTCCGGTGGCACAGTGGCATCCACTGTTGTTGTCTGCCCTCCATGCTGTCACTTGTGTCTGTTGCAGGGGATGTGCATCACTGTCTGTCACTTGTGCTCCGGCCGCATGCTGGTGCCATACAGCTTCATGTTGCCTGTGCAGGGTGGCTGGCACTCCAGTGCCATGTAGGGGTGCTGGCCGTGTGTACACAGCTGCCGTGACCACATGCCAGTGGCTTGGTTCACCCACTGCTGTGTTCCTGTGTTGGTGTGCCCTGGGGTATTGGTGGCTGTTTGTCCTGTGTGGCACATGCTTCCATCCAACACTGTGTTTGTCTGTGCTGGCTGTTGTGGCCAGTGCTGGGATGGGATGTGTCCTTGGGAGGGTGCTGTACCGCTGGTGGTGGGGTCCGGGGTATGTCCTGTCACATGTGGGGTACCTCATGTGCCGACGCATGGTCGGTCTCTCAGCTGTACTTCAGGGGGACATGCAGAGTGGCACTGTGGATGCAGCTGTTGCATCACTCTCTGCTGCCACCCACTGCAGGGGGCACCTGGTGGTGCTGCCTTGCATGGCTCCTTGGTGCATAGGGTTGCATTGTCACAGTGAGGGTGGTGGCATGCTTGGGGTGTCCTGCACTGTTGGGTACTACTCCTGGGCAGGCTGTATGGGGATCATAGTGCAGGGTGTGCTCTGCATTGGTGGGATGGTGTGGCACAGGGTGGTTGACACTCCTTGTGTGCTGGTCACAGCTTGCCAGAGGATGTGCTGGGACTCCATGCCCCAGCTGAGGGTTGGTTTCTGGTATCCATGGGCTGGTGGTTATTCCAGCTCTCCACCAGTTGTGCAGTGCATGGGGTGTGGGGGTGATGTCTGTTCTGCTGTGTGCTCCTCTGCCCATTTGTGGCATGGGTGGTGGGCCCCTGCATCCTGTCCCTGCGCAACCCTTGTTGTGCTGTTGCACTGCTGCCCTACTCTATGGGGCATCCCTGGTTGCGCTATGGCGCATCTGGACTGCTCCTCTGAGCATCCCTGGTTGCACTATGACGCATCTGAAATGTGCAACTACACATCCCTGGTTGCTCTATGGCACAGGTGGCATGATATTCAGTCATGTGCTGCAGGCGCATCTTGAGCTTCACAGTTTTTGAATATCGTGCTTCTTGCGCATGGGCGCAGTGGACTTGCACTTGATACTGCTGTTGCGCTGTTTGGGTGCAGTTTGAATATCCAGGCCTCAGTGTTTAGAGCCACACTACAACAGAGACAAATTAACCAATGATTGAGATGATTTAACACATAGTTTAGCATCTCACTGTAAGAGAGATAAATTAACACATACTAAATTTAATAGTTACACTATTATAACACCACACCACTATATTATATTATATTGCATTGTATTGTATTGTCTTGTCTTGTCTTGTATGATATTATATTATATTACATTATATTACGTTATATTATATTATATTATATTATATTATATTATATTATATTATATTATATTATATTATATTATACCACTGGGTAGGGGTGCATCACTGGCAGGTGTGGCGAAGGCAAAGCAGGAAGATGAGGTAGCAGAGGTGGAAATCATGACAGAGAGAGAGTGAGGGAAGCCATTGGGTCTCCTAAGATGGAGAAAGCACCAGGGCCAGATAAATTACATCCCAGAGTGCTGTAGGAACTGGTGGATGTCCTGTCAAAACCCCTGATGGAGCTCTTCAACATCTCTCTGAGGACAGGATGGGTGCCCCAGGATTGGAAGGTGGCACATACAGTGCCTAGCCACAAGTAGGGATCAGGGGAGGTGGCAGGGAACTACAGGCCCATCAGCCTGACATTGATAGTGACCAAGGTAATGGAGGACATTGTCAAGGAGAGACTAGGGGGGACCTGGAAAAGTTGGGGAGCCTGGACGATAGATGGCATGGATTCATCCTGGGGAAATCATGTCAGACAAACCTTGTGGAGTTCTAAGACTGGCTGATGAGTGCCATGGACCTAGGAAGACCAGTGGACATCCTCTTTCTTGACTTCAGCAAGGCATTTGACTCTGTTCCTCACATGGGCCTGTTGAATAATGTAGGAGAAATGGGGTGGGGAAACAGATGAGCAGATGGATAGGAATATATCTCCAGAACTGGACCCAGAGGGTCGTGGTTGGAGAGATAGTCGCATCCCCAAGGAGGGTCATTACTGGAGTCCCTCAGGGATCAGTCCTTGGGCCCCTCCTGTTCAATGCCTATGTATCTGACATTAGGAAATCCAGCAGCAGTGAGCTGAGTCTCTTTGTGGATGACTCAAAACTAGGAGTGGTGGTGGATGGGGAGGAGGGAGGGTGGTCCTACAGAGGGAACTGGAGGCTCTGGAAATGTTGTCTAGAAAGTGGAAGCTGAGGTTCAAAGCAGGAATTTGCAGGGTACTGCACCTGGGAGCCAGAACCCAGGCCAAGTCGACACCCTGGGGAGAATGCTACAAGTATTGATGGCTGAGAGGGACCTGGGGTGGTAGTAGATGTCAAGATGAACAACTCAGAGAGTTGTAGGAGGGCAGTGGCAAAGGCCAACATGATGCTTGGATGCATCGCTAGGGGCTCACCTCCAGAAGGAGTGAAGTAATAATCCCACTGTATAACTGCTTGGTGAGGACAAACCTCGAGTACTGCATGCAATTTTGGAGGCCGCATTTAAAGTGGGACATTGAACTCCTGGAAAGAGGGTCCAGAGAAGGGCAACCAAAATGATTTTGGGCTTATGGGAAAGGACCTAAGGGGAGAGGCTTGAAGAGCTAAATATGTACACATTGGAAGAGAGAAGGGACTGGGGAGAAATGATAGAGGTGTTCATGCACATGAAGGGGTAAATAGGGGAGGTGCAGTCCGGATACTCTGAAGAAAGGAGGTGGGGCACTTAGAGGGCATGAGTGTAAGCTGGATGGGGAGAGTCAGTGGAGAAAGGAGGAGGTGCTACTTCACTGAGAGGGTGGTGGAGTCATGGAATGCACTGCCTCAGTTTCTGGTGGAAGCAGAAATGGTGGAGGGGTTCCAGAAGGGGTGGAGTTCTGGAAGCAAAAAGCAGTGCAGTGAGAAAATCCAGGACTGGGAAGGCAGAAGCGAAGAGGGAGAGGGAGGCAGCAAGGTCAGTTAACAGGGTGGGGGCTGACCAAATGAGCAGACAGAAAAGACCATTAGGTTTATTGTTCTGGCATTTTAGAATGTTAGTATATTATATTATATTATATTATATTATATTATATTATATTATATTATATTATATTCCATTACAGTACATTATATTATATTAATCACCATTCTGTAACAGGGATAATTTCACACAGTTAAGCATAACACTGTATCAAAGCATTTAACTCATTGTTTAGAACCACAATACGAGAGGCAATATAACTCTTGTTTGAGATAAATTAACACACAGATTAGCCGCACACTGTTACAAAGATAATTTAGCACATTTAATCATTACACAGTTACAGTGATATTTTAACACATAATTCAACTCCACACTATCACAAATATTTTAACACATTGTTTAACTCCACTAGGTCACATTGATAATTTAACGCAGTTATAATACCACAGCAGTATCATATCATATCATATCATATCATAATCATATCATATCATATCATATCATATCATATCATATCATATCATATCATATCATATCATCATATCATATTATATTGTATTATATTATCTTAAATTAATCGCAACTCTGTCACACTGATCATTTCATGCAGTTAAGAACAACACTGAAAGAGAGCGTAATTGACTTATTGTTTAGACTCTCAGCACAAGAGATACAATTTAACTCATTGTTGAGATAATGCTACACATAGTAAAATAATATAAAGTAATATAATATATCATATCATGTCATATAATATAATATAATAAGATGGTGTGCTGTTATAATATTATAGATATTAAAGCAATTAGCTATGAGTTAATTTTTCTTGGTGAAAGTGTGGTGTCTCTGTTGTAGAGAGTTTTTAAACAATGAGTTTGATGCTCTCTGTTACAGTGTTGTGCTTCACTGCATGAAATTACACCTGTTACAGAGTGGTGATTAATGTAATAGAATATAATATATTATGATATGATATAATATAATGTGGTGTTTTAATATTTTAACTATTATATTAATTAACTCTGTGATAATTTATCTCCATGACAGTGTGGTACTAAACTATGTGTTAAATAAAATATCTCTGCGATAGTGTGGTGCTGAACTATGTGTAAATTATCTCAAACATGTGTTAAATTGTATCTCTTATAGTGAGAAGATAAACAGTTAAGTTCTCTCTGTTACAATCTTGTGCTTAACTGTGTATTATTATCCCTGGATATGAAATGATAAAATATAATTTATTACAAAGTAATATGATATATTATATGATTCAATATAATGATGTGCTCTTTTAATATAACTGCATTAATTTATCTTTTTGGCAGAGTGGTGTTAAACTGTGTAAAAAGTATCTCTGCAATAGTGTGGTGCTTAACTATTTGTTAAATTATCTCTGTAACAGTGTAGTGATTAAGTGTGTTACATTATCTCTGTGAATCTGTTGCACCAATCTGTTGGTGAAATTATCTCAAACAGGAGTTTGTCTCTTGAGTAGTGTTATTCTAAACAGTATGTAAAATGCTCTCTGTTACAATGTTGTGCTTAACTGTGTGAAATTATCTGATATGGAGCGGTGAGTAATATAATATAATATAATATAATATAATATAATATAATATAATATAATATAATATAATATAATATAATATAATATAATATATTAACAAAGTGACATTCTAAAATGCCAGAACAATAAGCCTAACGGTCTTTTCTGTCTTCTCATTTGGACAGCTCCCACCCTGTTAACTGACCTTGCTGCCCCGCTCTCTCTCTTTGGCTTCTGCCTTCCCAGTCCCGGAGTTTCTTGCTGCACCAGGTTTCTTTGAACCCCTCCACCGTTCTGCTTCCACCAGCCACGAGCAGTGCATCCTATAACTCCTCCACCCTCTCAGTGAAATAGCACCTCCTCCTTTTCCACCAGCTCTCCCTCAGCTTCCACCACACCCTCAATTGCCCACCTCCTTTCTTCTGGTATCCTGACTGCTCCCCTATTTTACCTTCATCCTCGTGAAACCTCATCACTTCTCCCAATCCTTCTCTCTTCCAATAATGCCATACTCAGCTCTTGAGCCTCTCCCATTGAGTCATCCCACAAACCCCAAATCATTTGGTTGCCCTCTCTGGACCCTTTCTCAAGGAGTTCAATGTCCCTCTTTAAACATGGCCTCCAAGGCACATGCAGTACTCAAGGTTGTCCTCACCAAGCAATTATACATTGGGATTATTACTTCCTCCTCCTGGAGGTGAGCTAACGATGCATCCAAGCATCATGTTGGCCTTTACCATGGCCTCTACAACTCTCTGAGTTATTCATCTTGACATCTACAACCCCAGATCCCTCTCAGCCATCTATACCTAGCATTTCCCCAGGGTGTTGACTTGGCTTGGGTTTCTGATTCCCAGGTGCAGTACCCTGCATATTCCTGCTACAAACCTCAGCTTCCACTTTCTAGCCAACCTTTCCAGAGACCAGGCCCCTAGGACCACCCTCCTCCTCCCATCCACCACTGCTCCAGTTTTGGGTCATCCACAAAGAGACTCAGCTCACTCCTAGTCCATTTCCTAATATGCTCAGATACATAGGCATTGAACAGGAGGGGCCAAGAGACTCACATGTGACCATCCTTGGGATACATCTCCTCAAACCCGACCCTCTGGGTCCAGTTCTGGAACAATTCCTACCACCTGATCATGTTCAGTGGCAGTGTTTCAGTAGGTACGCACACTCACCTCTGAGGCTGGGAGGTAAGGCTGTGGGTTCAGTTCCCACCTCTGGCATGATTAATAACGCCAGTACACTGACACTGTAATGCAGCATGAGAGGGTGTTGCACTTCTGGAGTGCAGTCTTTCCAATGAGGATGTTAAACCAAGGTCCCATCTGCCTGGATTGGTGGTAGTTCAGGTGGATGTTAAGATCCTATGACCTTATCAAAAGAGTAGAATTCCCCGGTATCTAGCCAAATTCCCTCATTCACTAAAAATACCACCAGCAGCTTAATCTGGTTCAAGGTCAGTTGGCATCCATCTATATCCCCCTTCCCCGGGTTGTGCCTGAAAATAGGCAGGATTTGTCTAGTGTCCTTACCCAGTCAACAAAAACTAACTAAATAAATAAAAATAAAATCTGGTTCCACCCTATTTCTCCTACATTATTCAACAGGCCCATGTGAGGAACAGAGTCAAATGCCTTGCTGTAGTCAGGAAAGAGGATGTCCACTGGTCTTCCCAGGTCCATGGCACTCATCAGCCAGTCATAGAACTCAACAAAGTTTGTCAGACGCAGTTTTCACATGATGAATCCATGCTGTCTATCCCTGCTTTTCAGGTCCCCGTCTCTCATCGACAATGTCCTCCATTACCTTGCCCACTATCAATGTCAGGCTGATGGGTCTGTAGTTCCTACCACACATAGATCCTGCTTGTTGCTACAGCTGCTTATACACCACCTTCAAATTCTGGGACATCCACCTGTTCTCAGAAAGATGCGAAGAAGCTCCATCAGGGGTTTGCCAGGACATCCGCCAGTTCCTTCAGCACTCTGGGATGTAATTTATCTGGCCCTGGTGCTTTCTCCATCTTATGAGACCTAAGAGGCTTCCTATTCTCTCTGCCATGATTTCCACCTCTGCTACCTCATCTTCCTCTTTGCCCTTTCACCTACCAGTGATACCCCTCCCCAGAGGTATAATATAATATAATATAATATAATATAATATAATGTAATGTAATGTAATGTAATGTAATGTAACAATGTATATAACATAACATAACATAACATAACATAACATAATATATTATAATATAATATAATATAATATATAATATAATATAATATAATATAATATCATACAACACAAGACAATACAATACAATACAATACAATATAATATAGTATAATATAGTGGTGTGGTGTTATAATATTGTAACTATTAAATTAATTTAGTATGTGTTAATTTATCTCTCTCACAGTGAGATGCTAAACTATGTGTTAAATCATCTCAATCATTGGTTAATTTGTCTCTATTGTAGTGGGGTTCTAAACACTGAGGCCCAGATATTCAAACTGTGCCCAAAAAGTGCGCAACAGCAGGAGGAAGTGCAAGTCAACTGCGCCCATGAGCAAGAAGTGCAATATTCAAAAACTGTGCAGGTCACAGATGCGCCTGCGACACATGACTGAATATCATTCCACCTGCACCATAGCACAACCAGGGATGTGCAGTTGTGCATTTCAGGTGCACCATAGCACAACCAGGGATGCTCAGTGGAGCAGTCCAGATGTGCCATAGCACAACCAGGGATGCCCCGTGGATCAGGACAGCAGTGCAACAGCACAACCAGGGATGCACAGGGACAGGATGCAGGGGCCCACCTCCCATGCCACAGTTGGGCAGAGAGCACACACAAGAACAGACATCACCCCCACCATGCACTGCACAACTGGTGGAGGCTAGAATAACCACTGGCCCAACCTTCTTACAGACCAGAGCATGGTGCCCCAGCACACCTCTGGCAAGCTGTGACTGGCACAGGGAGGGATGACCATCCCGTGCCACTACCACACGCGCAATGCAGAGCACACCCTGCAATGATCATCATACACCCTTCCAGGAATGTGCCCAACATTGCAGGACACCCTATACATGCCAGATCCCAAACTATGACAGTACAACCTATACTGCAGACAATAGAAGACAGCCCCAACATGTGCTCCCTGCAGTGGGTAGGAGCAGACAGTGGTGCAACAACTGCATACACAGTGCCACACCGCCCCCAAGGTACAGCTGAAGACAGACCATGCATCAGAGCATACAGTACCCACATGTGACAGGACATGCCACGGACCCCCCACCAGTAGCACACACCTGCACACCCTCCCAGGACACATCCCATCCCAGCACTGGCCACAACAGCCAGCACAGACATACACAGTGTTGCTGGAAGCACCAGCCACACAGCATGCAACACAGTGCATATTGGACAAACAGCCACCCATGCAAGGCACACACCAGCCAGCAAACAGCAGCAAGCTACTGGTATGTGGCACAGCAGCTGTGTAGCACACGGCCCAGAACCTCATAGGCACAGGTGCCAGCCACCCAACACACAGGCTCCATGACTGGTACCACCACTTTGGCCAGAGCACAAGTGACAGACAGTGGGGACATCCCCTGCAACCAGACACAAGCAACAGCATGGAGGGGGAACAACAACCGTGGAGGTCACAGTGCCACCAGAGGCAGCCATGCACCATACTGGCAATGGGAGGCAACCTGGCATTGTGCCGGGTGACGTTATCCAGCATGGACAGCCACCACTGACATACCAACAGACCGTGCATATCACCAGACATGCAAGGAGTCAGCTGCACAGGCCATGGATAGTCTGACGGAAGTGCCATACACAGTGCATGCACTGTGGACCACTGCACACAGGCATCCAGTGCACAGAGAACAACACACAAACCACAGGCAGCGACTGATACCCCCCACACCATAGGTGGTTCCCTTCTGGAGACACACACATCCATGCTTGCTTCACCCTTGATGCCATGCACACCACTGCAGCTGAACACCTGTAGCCTACTGCAAATCAGAGACCACCACAATTGTCATAACAAAATGTATGTATTAAAAAATATAAACACTCAAACATATGTACAGATATATTTAAGGGTTGGGGGAAGGGCCACAAACCAGGTGAGGGCGATGCATGGGGCGAGGTGTACAAATGGGAAAGGAAGAAGGGTGTGAGGTGGGTCCAGGGATTAGAATGTCAGGGGTTCATGGAGGCCTAGTCTCTTCCCACTCTCCACACCTGTGTCAGCTCTGGGTGCTTCTCCTCCAGACCCCATGCCACTCCATCCACTCCAGCAGTGACAGGGATGCCCACGCCAGCTGCAGCATCTCCTGTATGCCCTGTTCAGGCTGCCCAACATACCTATCTAGGACAAGGGAACAAGTCCAATGGCGACTGTCCGCCCCAGCAACCCACCTTGTGAATGGCATACAGCCATATACCATGCCCCTGTGATGGTGTGCGACCACCCACAGTGACCACATACAAGATCTGCCTACCAGGCACCACAGCCATGTGGACTGCTGCACACCCACTGCCCATGTCACTTTTAGCACCACCATGACTGTGATGACACTTCTAGCTGTCTGGTCCTGCGAAAACAGTGGCACGCCATATACCCGTGCACATGGACCACCATTGACACACTCCCAGACATGCAGTGCCACTGGACAGTGCTGACTGTAACAAGTTGCGTGCATGGCAGTGGTGTCAATGGATGGTAACCATGCCCGCTGCCCACCCTGTTACAGCATGCAATAGTAATCATGGATGTGGAACTCATCATCATCAGACTGGTCCCTACCTCTGTGGTCCTGCATCCCTCCACACCTGCTGGTCCTCTTGGCATGTGCCTCCTCTCCCTCCCATGAAACTCCTCTGGGCCTAAGGTGCAAACATGGAAAGGAACATCAGTACAATCCAGTATGCAAAATCCCCCACCCCCGTGTGTGCAATCCTACACAGCCATGCCCATTCACCCCAAATGGATACCACCACCATGGCCAACATGGACATTCCCCCATGTGAATATATACAGCTGTGATACCCATATGGATGTTAACAGTATGGATGGGGCACCTACCTGGCAGTGGCACCATGCACCTCCCTGGCCTGCGAGCAGAGAAAGCCTGTCAGGTCTCTACCAGAGGTCCCGCATGTCGGTGGCGACACTGCTCAGACGTGCGACAATTCCCGTGGCCTCCCCCAGCACCACCGCCACCTCCTCCCGTACTGCGCTCCTGGCCCTGTCCAGGGGTGCATCACTATAAAGTGCTCCAGCATGGGGCTCTACTATGGCAACCAAATTGGCCAGCTCCACCTGGCTCCACACAGCAGCCCTCCTCCCTGCCATCTCTACAGCTGGTTGGAGACAAAATGGCACTCGGTAGTGCAGTCCATCACGTGCAGATGCTGCATGGTACAGCGCTGCCATTCCCTATCAAGCTGTCACCGAACAGCACGATAGTGGTGCACCCATGTGGATGCATGGTGCCTAGGGGACCAAGGTCAGGCACAGGGTCAAGTGTCTGTCACGCATGGACCGCCACTGCGTGATTGGTACTCAATCCGTGTAGTGTGACTGGGTGCCTGTGTGTCACCTCCTGTAGTGGCCTACTATGCTGTGGCCCCAGTGTGCCTAGGGTGCCCAAGTGCCACAGTGTCATATATGTGAACAGCGCTGTAGCACCACTGGCACAGGTGGCTGTGCCCTACATTGCAACCCAATGCACAGCATGTCAGCAGTGCGGCAGGCAACTGCGTCATCACTCCGGGCATGCACAATTCAGTGTGCACTGTGCATGTCACAGAAATGCACACTTGCCTGAGTAAATACAACACAATTGCGCAAAACGCAACTGCGCAATATTCAGCCAGCATATGCACATCGGCTAATCAGCCATTCAATGGAGCAGATACTGCATCTGCATCCACTTAAAATTGCTCCTCACCTCATTTGCATGCATTGCGCTATATACATGCACCATTGGGCTGCACTCTACATAGTCAGTTAGTGCAGTCTATTGTGGTGAGTTGCATGCTGTTTGGGAGTGTGGATTGTGGTGTGTGGGACATGCAGGGGACTGCACAGTCATAGGTAACACCTGTTATTCTCAGAGGATGAATAATGAGCGATGAGTGAGGTGGAGGAAGAGGAACAAAGATGTGTGAGGAAGAGGCTAACTTCACAAGGCGAAACAGATGCCCTGTTTGAGACTACCCTCGACCAGAGCCACTAGCTCAGACCAAGTGAGAACACCACAGGCACATGCTGCCCATGGGAGAGGTGATGCATGCTGTCAACATGTATGGCAGCCACCAGTGGTCCGATGCAGGAGTGCAAAAGAAGATTGGCATGGACAAGTGGAGGATTAAGGACAAGGTGGCTGCCATCAGGGCAGCACAGTCTGTGACGCGGTTGGGGACAGGTGGACGTAACACCTTACTCCACAAAGAGGTGGGTTGCTGGCAGCATGCAGTATTGTGCCATTAGAAGGTGTTCCAGGTAGTGAATTCCAGACAGGTGGTAGCCCATCACTGCATGGTAGGTCCTGGTCTGTCAGTGGGGGGGACAGGGTAGGGCAGATACATTAATGCTACTGTGTTCCCTTACAGCTCCTGAGCATCTACATGGGTCAGCGATGGTGGGTTTGTCCACTGAGGGTGGTACCATGAACACAAAGGAGGGTCCGTCCACCTCCACAGGCATACAAGGTTCAGAGCGTCAGTGGGCCCACCTGTGACCGGACTGATGTTGGTGGAGCAGTTGCAGAGGAGGCCCTACCTGTATCCCAGTGTGCCAGCATCCATGGATGCCAGCATGCTGAGATTTGGGCTGCGCTGGATCCATCACTGATGATGATGGAGCTCACTTCATGGACAGTGATATGTGTGGGCTGCAGGATGGCCACATAGCAGGTGACATCATGGGCATGGCCGTGGGTGGTACCACCATGGAGGCCTGCATGACATCACAGTCCCAGCCTGTGCCTGTCTGCACCAGTGGGGCAGCACTGGTGTGTGTCCAGGACAGTGGGGCTGTTGAGCCACTGTGGTGGCACTGTTGAGCCCTGGAGAGCGGCAGCCAGAGGGGCAGTGTCAGCAGTCGGCCAATGGCCATGGGGGTACAGTGTCAGGGGGCAGCATCAGTGCACCACCTGTGGACATGTTCAGGCCTGACCCTGGTGTGCAGCACCCACCCTCAAGGGGTGCTGCCCATCAGGGCCATGAACACTGTGAGGGACAGCAAGCCGATCAGGCAGATGACCTCCTAGAAGAGTACACCCACATACTCCAGAATCAGTCGATCAGCAGGTGCGACATGACAGCGGTGGATGCACTCCAGTGTGTCACAACCGCAGGCAGGAGGTGGTGCAACAGAGACATCACTCTACTCCTGGCAGGGATGGATGTGGGAGGATGTGACTGTCCATTGACAGACAGAGCACGCAATCACAGTTGTCATAGCACAATGGAAGCACAGTTGTTGCCCATGCATTGCGAACTGCATGCAATATCCCACTTCCCCATTCCCAGTGCCATGTGACACCCTCCTTACTCGACACGGGTTCAGCTGTAGGCATCCTGACACGCCTGGTGCCAAGCATTCAGTGTGCTGCAGACCCCTGTAGAAACGGTCCACGTTCACACAGTGGAACCACTGGGGGCCATCGGTACCACCCATGAGGCCAGTCATCAGCCTGTCACTGCTGGCGGAGTCTCAGTGGGGCTGCCCACATCCATAGCAGCCATGGCACTGTCAGCACGTGACCGACCTGTCTCCCCACCGCGGCTACTGTGTGATGCTTACCTGTGTGCATTGTGATTGTTCAGCGTGCAATGCATGGGTGAATACCCGGCCCTGCATGCACACACATTCCTCTGCACACCTTCCTGGACTGTCCACTGTGGAGGGTGCATGATGAAGCCTGCATCCGCTGTCCACCACTGTGCAAAGGTGCCCAGCGTCTGACAATTGACAATGACCAGCACTGGGCATGGTGGTCTGTGGACTTGTGTGTGCAGCTAGGGGTGGCTGTTGGGGGCAGTGCCTCCCTACCCTTGTGCATGTCTTGTGAGGTGTGTGTGTGTGTGTGTGTGTGTGTGTGTGTGTGTGTGTGACCACATGCAGTATTAGACCTTGCCCATCCCTGACAGCATGGGTGGTTCTATGCTCGGCCAATTCCCTTTAAGACATGCACCCCTAGGGTTTGTCCATGTGTGTTTGTGGGTTGTGCCTTTGCCACTGGTGGTTCCACATGACTCCACTACTTACCTGGGTTGGTTGAAGTGCTCCTCTGTGATGGTGTCCCGGTGCAGCTGTGCCATCTGGATCAGTCGGGGGTCCCTTTGACCAAGGGGAGGCTGCCCATCACTATCTTCACCAGCGTCCTCATCGTTTACATCACTGTTGCCCTCTTCGACCCGTATGGCTATCCCACAGTCATTGGCCATGTTGTGCAGCATGCAACAGGCCAGGAATAGCCCACAGGCCTTTGAGGGGCTGAACTGTAGGGCACCGCCAGACATGTCCAGGCAATGGAAATGTGCCTTCAGCATCGAACACTCGCTCGATGACATTGTGTGTAGTACATGCCTCATTGTAGCATTGCACTGCTAGGGGTCATGAGCCACCAGTATGGTGTGAAGCCAGGATGGAGTGGCTATCCTGTCACCTGTGTGTAGAGGTGGATGTTAATTTGGTGATCAGCGTCACCCTGCCTTTGACCACCTAGGCCATTACCCATGTCACCTCTGGCTATGCCTCCCAGCTCCATGTCATTCAAGCGTGCTTTGCATACTACCCACTATAGGTGGCCAGTGGGATGTCCTCCTCTCGAACCTATGGCACAGTGTGGACTGGTGCCAGATAGAGGCATCGTGTGCTCCCCAGAGTGTGTGAGACAGGGAGTATCACCCCTAGCATCCCACACCACCTGGCAATTGATGCTTACGCCCCTTCTGATTCATGTATGCAGCCATTTGGGGGCTCTCATGGTGTGCGGATGGCCACATGGGTGTAGTCTATTGCCACAAGCACACCAGGCATACGTGCTACCCTGTGCAAATCCTGTATGTTTGCTGTGTTCTCCGCCGGTGTGCTGGAGAAATGAATGTACTCTGCAGCATGTGGCAGCAGTGCGCTGAAGATTGGTGAGGATCCGTGTGCGGCCAACTGGGTTATGCAAGTCATTTCCCTGCTAGGTGTCTAGGTACCATGGTGAGCAAGGAACATACAAGCTGTCGCTCCTGTCCACTGACAGAGTATGGCTCCGTCGTGTGGTGCCTACATCATCACCTGGAACAGCTCCTGAGGCTGCCTCAGGATCGCCTGGAACAGGCAGTACTGGCCAATGTTCTCAGTATCAGCATGAGCACGAAGCCGATCGCGGCTCGGTACTGCCTGTTGGGGGGCATACCACTGACGGGCGCCTCTCCACCGCCGCGCCTGTACCTGCCTTCTCACCCTCACAACTGCCTCATTCAGGATGGTGGCACTGGCCATGTCTGGCTTATGGTCCTGGCAGCTGTTTAATGTTTCCCCCACTGTCCTCTGCTCCTCACCTGCACTGGGAACACCTCCTGTAGTAGCCTACAGTGCTGTGTGGCACTCCCCCTTTTGACCTGCACTGTGGCAGACTCCCAAACCTTCCCTGTTCCTCGGGAGTTCCAGGTGCTCTGTCTCTCTCCTGCCTATCGGCTCCCAGTTCTTGTGTGCCTGTGTGGCTGCCTGCAGCTCAGCAACATGTGGCTTCCCTAAGCGTTCTTGCTCCTCTCCTATTCCTTTTTATTTTGGATCATTTCGGTATCAGCATAACTACTGTTTGCTCCCTATTGCACATAGCGCATGTTGTTGAATATACACTGTACCATTCATACATAGTTCCTCCTTCAGTTGCTCATGCATTCATTATCATTACGCTCTTGCGCATTGTGATTAAGTGCATCTGCCTCCCACTGAATATATAGAATGGTGTATTTTGGGACATACTCGGCGCATCCATGTTGCATGGCAACTCTTTTCCAATATCTGGGCCTGGGTTTAATGCTCTCTTTACAGTGTTGTGTAATTGTGTGAAAATTATACCAGTTACAAAGTGGGAAATTAATATAATATAATATAATATAATATAATATAATATAATATAATATACTAACATACCAACATACTAAAATGCTAGAAGAATAGGTCTTTTGTGTCTGCTCATTTGATCTGACCCCACCCTAGGAGTTGACCTTGCTGCCCCCCTCTCCCTCTCTGGCTTCTGCCTTCCAAGTCCTGGATACTCTTGCTGGACTGTTTCTGCTTCCAGAACTCTTCCCCAGTACCTGTCCCACCCACTCTTGAACTCCTCCACTGTTGCTGAATCCACCAGCCACCTAGGCAGTGCATTCCATTCCTCCACCACCCTCTAAGTGAAGTAGCACTCCTTTCTCCCATACCCCCCTTCAGCTTCCACCCATGCCCTCTAGGTGCCCACCTCCTTTCTTCAAACACCCTGACTGCTCCTCCCTATTTACCCCTTCATGTACCTGAGAGCCTCTATCATGACCCCAGTCCTTCTCTCTTCCCAATGTGTTCATATTTAGCTCCTTGAGCCTCTCACAGCACGGACCCATCACAAGCCCAAATCATTTGGTTGCCCTCCTCTGGACCCTCTCAGGGTTCAATGTCCCCTCTTTAAATGTGGCCTCCAAACGGCATGCAGTACTCGAGAGTTCGGCCTCACCCAGCAGTTATACAGTTAGATTCATCACTTCCCTGCTTCTAGAGGTGAGCCCCGTAATTAATACATCAAGCATCATATTGGCCTTTGCAGATGCCATGCTGGAACTCTCCGAGTTGTTCATCTTGACATCACTACCACCCCAGGTCACTCAGCCATCGAGATGTATAGCATCTACCCAGGGTGTACATGGCCCAGGTTTTCGGCTCCCAGGTGCAGTACTTTTGCATTTCCTGCATTGACCTCAGATTCACTTTCAGAATAACCTTTCCAGAACCTCCAGAACCCCCTAACAAGACACCCTCCTTCCTCCTCCTTCCACCACTGCCCCAGCTAAGAGTCATCCACAAAGAGACTCATCTAACTCCTGATACACTTCCTCATGTCAGAGATGTAGGCGTTGAACAGGAGGGCCCCAAGGACTGATCTCTGAGGGACTCCACTAATGAACCTCCTTGAGGATAGAGACTATCCCTCCAACCACGACCCTCTGGGTCTGGTTCATTAGACAATTTCCTATCCATCTGATCATCTGGTTCCCCACCCCATTTCTCCCAGATTATTCAACAGGCCCTGTGAGAAACAGAGTCAAGCAGCCTTGCTGAAGAGAGGATGTCCACTAGTCTTTCCAGGTCAAAGCACTCATCACCCAGTCATAGAACTCCACAAGGTTTGTCTGACATGATTCCCCAGGTTAGATCCATACAATCTATTGTCAGGCTCTCCAACTTTTCCAGGTCCACCTAGTCTCTTCTTGACAATGCCCTCCATTACGCACCACCAATATCAGGCTGATGGGCCTGTGGTTCCTCCACCTCACCAGTCCCGGCTTGTGGATGCGGCACTATATGTACCACCTTCCAATCCTAAGGGCACCCTGTCCTCAGAGAAATGCAAAGAGACCTCCATCAGAGGTTTTGCTAGAATTCTGCCAGTTCCTTCAGCACTCTGGAAGTAATTCATCCTGCCCTGGTGCTTTCTCCATCTTACATCGGACCGGGCTTTCCTCCTCTCTCTGCCATGATTTCTACCTCTGCTACCTCATCCCCTGCTTTCCCTTCTCCACATCACAATGATGACACCCCAGAGCTATAGTAGAAAATAATATAATATACATAACATAACAATAGCAATACAACATAATATAATATAATGATGTGGTGTTATAATATTATTAAATTAATTAACTGTGTGTTAATTTATCTCTCCGACAGTAGGTACTAAACTATGGTTAAAATATCTCTGCGATAGTCGGATTGCTGAACTATTTATTAAATTCTGTTAAATATTTGTTAAATTATAAGTCTTGTAGTGAGGTCTAAACAGTTTGTTAAATACTGTCTATTATTAGGTTGTGTAACTGTGTGAAATTATCCCAGTTAAGGAGAGGTGATTACTGTAACATAATTTAATATAATATGATATCATATCATATGATATGATATGAAATAAATGATATGATATGATATACGATATGATGAAATGATACGCTATGATATAATATAATGGTGAGGGTGTTATAATAATATAACTATTAAATTAATTAACCATAACGATAAGTTATCTCTGTTAAAGTGTGGTGATTAAATGTGTTAGATTATCTCTTAAAGTGTTGTGCTAAACTGTGTGAAACTATTCGTGTAAAAGTGTGGTGATATAATATAATATAATGTAATATAATATAATATAATATAATATAATATAATATAATATAATATAATATAATAAAATATAATATAATGATGTGCTCTTATACTATAATATTAAATTAATTAACTATTTATTAATTTATCTATGTAAGTGTAATTGCTAAACTATGTAATTAAAATATCTAGGCAGTTCTGTAGTTGATTATCTGAGTAAAAGTAGTGCTTAAATATGTTACATTATCATTGTGAAATTGTGGTGCTAATTAATGTGTTAAATTTTCTCAAAAGTGAGATAAATTGTCTCTTTTGCAGTGTAGCTCTAAACAGTGAGATAAATGCTGTATGTTACAGAGTCTAGTTTGCCTGTGTGAAATTGTCTCTGTTACAGTGTGGTGATTAACATAATATAATATGATATGATATGACAGGATATGATATAGCATGCTATGATTGATTTGATGTGATATGATATGATATGTGATGTGATGTGATGTAATATGATATGATATGATATAATATAATATAATATAACATGGTATAATATAATATTACAATTTAATGCAATGTGAAATAATATAATATATTATAAAGTAACTTTATAATAATGTGTTAATTTCACTGTGACAGTGTGGCGCTAATTAATGTGTTAAATTTTCTCAAAAGGGAGATAAATTGTCTCTGTTGCAGTGTAGCTCTAAACAATGGCCCGATATTCAAACTTCGCAAAAAATGTGCTACAGCAGGAACAATTGCAAGTCCATTGCGCCCATGCATAAGCGTGATATTCAAAACTGCATAGAGCCAAGATGACTTCAACACGACGAATGAATATCGCACCACCTGTGCCACAGCTCAACTAGGGAGGTGAACCTGAGCATATCTAAGCGCCTACACAAGAAAAAGGGACAGTCAGCTGAGCAGTCAGATGCACCACAGGCGCAACCAGGGATGCCTCCCAGCAGCGAACAGCGATGCAACAGCAAAACCAGCGTGCAGGGCCAATCCACCCATGCCACAGATGGGCAGAAGAACACACAGCAGAACAGACATTGTCCCCACACCCATGCACTGCACAACTGGAGGGCTGGAATAACCACTGGCCCATGGACGGCAACCAACACAGCGGGCCATGGTGCCTCATCACACCCCTGGTAGCTGTGACTGGCACACAGGAGGCCAACCACCCTGTACCATCCCACCAATGCAGAGACACCTGCACCCTGCACCATGAGCCCAGACACCCTACCTGGGAGCAGCATCCACCAGTGGGATACCCCATGCATGCCACCACCCCACTGTGACAATGCAGCCTGTACCACAGAACCATGCAAGGCAGCCCTGCAGGCACCCTTCGGTGGGTGGCAGCACACAGCGATGCAACGACTGCATACACAAATGCCACCACGCATCCCCCAGAGGTACAGCTGAGAGACTGACCAGGCATCGGCACACGGTATCCAACATAACAGGGCATGCCCTGGACCCCACCACCAATAATGCAGCACCTGCACACCCTCAAGGCACCCCAGCCCAGTGCCCACAACACAGTAAGACACGCACAGTGGTACACACCACACAGGTGCAACACAGTGCACAAACACCCACCATACCCAAGGGCACAACAGCAAAGACACAGTAGTGGGCAACAAGCTCCCAGCGTGTGGGCATGGAATCCGTGTACATAGCCAGCACTCCTCCACGGCACAGGGTGCCAACCACCCTATGCAGGCACTGCAGAGCTGTACGCCACCAGCATTGCCCAGGCACAAGTGACAAACAGTGGTGAACATCCTGCAACACACAAGCGACAGCATGGAGGTGGGACAGCAACAATGGAGACCACAGTGTATCCAGGCAGACATGCACCACCAGGAGGCAAGCCAGCATTGTGCCAGGTACAGTGGCTTTCCTGCATGGACAGCCACCTGACATGCCAGCAGACCGTGCAGGTCACAGACATGCAAGGGTCTCTGCTGAACCATGGATGGGATGACTGGAAGTGCCAGGACACAGGCATACCATGGACCACAGCACACAGTGCTCAGGAACAACACACACACAACAGACTGATAGCCTCCCACACCATAGTCACTTTCCCATGGACACACACACACTGACTACCACCCCTGACACCATGCACACCACTGCAGCTGAGCACCTAGCCCGCTGCAAACAGAGACCACCACATTAGGTATATCAAAACAAATGATGCAAAACACACAAAACTATATATCTTTACAAAAGGTTGAGAGGGCCACAAACAGGTGGGGTGGGTAAGGGCAGGCGAACAAATGTAGAGAGAGGGGTGTGAGAGTGGGTCAGAGTGAAAAAATCAGGGGCATTAATCGCTCAAGGAGCCGGATCCTCTGGCTGCTATTCCCACCATGCCGCCGTTGTACTCCCAGCGGTCATCCTTTCAAGGATCTGGGAAGCCTGGCAACATGTAGGATCTCCTGCAGTGTTGCTCTGATTTCCTACAGCTGCCATCCACCTAGGACAAAACAGAGTCAATAGGTGAATGCACCATGCAGCCACCCATGCATGGCATACAGCCATGGGACATTCTTCTGATGATGTGTGACCACCCACAGTGATCGCGCCCACAGACCTGCCCACCCAGGTGCACACAGCCTTGAGACTGCACACACCAGCCAAATCCTGCACAGCACCATGTGGTTGTTCAGTGACATGGCCATGTGCTGCAGGCAGTGGCACAGCCAACACCAGGTCTGAATGGACCATCATTGACACTCCCAGACATGCAGTGCCACTGGACAGTGCTGACTGCAACAAGTTATGTGCATGGTGTCAATGGATGGTTCCATGCCCTCTCGCCCTGTCCACACAGCCAGCAATATGGACATAAGATACTCACCTCATCAGGCTGGTCCTGCTCTGGACCTTGCCCCTCGGCCTGATGGTCCTCCTGCTAGTATCCTCTCCCTCACCCCCGCTAGCATGGGCTAAAATGCAAACATGGAAGAGAACATCAGTAAATCCTGTAGCAGCCTCCCCCCCATGCAATCCCCAGCCGACGACTCACACACCCTGAAACACCACCACAGCCAACACTGGATAGCCCCACATGCGGACACATGCAGTGATACCTGCTGGAAGATAAAAGTATGGATGTGCACCTGCACAGTGTCACACTCCCTCTGGCATGTGCCTGCAGGCAGCCGACAGTCTGGAATCCCTCGCCATCTGCCCCACGGTGGCCTCCTCAAAAGTGTCAGCCACCTCCTGCCACCAACTCTGGCCTGTCCAGTATCTCCCAATAGTGAGCCAATGTGGCTCCAAAATGGCAACCAGGTTTGCTCTCACCTGCTTCCTATGCTGCTCCCTCCATGCCATCTCTGCTGCTCGGTTAAATCAAATGGTGCTCTGCAGCAGTTCCCGTGCAGATGTTGTGGTACAGCGCTGCTATTCCTATCACTGTCCCAAACAGTCTGATGGTGGTGCCCATGACTGACGCATAGTGTCTAGGGGCCAAGGTCAGACACGCATCAAGGGTCTCTTGGCAGGAGACAGCCCAGGCGCAATGGAACAATGCATCTAGTGCGATTGATGCCTGTGTGCCTCCTCCTGCACAGCCTACGCTGTTGCCCAGTGCACCTATGATGCCCAGTGCCACGTGCCATATGGGTGAACAAGCGGTGGTGCCACTGTCACAATTTGCGTGCCCTGTTGCCTCATGCACAGCCGTCAGCAGTGTAGCAGGCGCCTAGTTATCAACCGGGCATGCGCGGTTAAATGTATACTACACAAGTCACAGAACTGTGCCCTTAGTCAACACGTTCCAACACGTGTGCAAGTCGTATTCAGCTGTCATATACAATCAACTAATCAGCAATTCAATAGCAGTCACTGCATTGCATCACTTAAAGTCGCCTCACCTCATTTATAGGTTGCGCTATAAAGTGCGTTAGGCTGCACAGTCATAGTCAGTGCTGCATGCTGTTTGGGCATGTGGACAGTGGTTTTGGACATGCATGGACTGCACAGTCACAAACAATACCTGCCACCCTCACAGTCGAATCTGACTGAGTGAGTTGTGGAGAAGAGAACAGAGTTGTGGAGGAGGAGGCCATTCATGAAGGCTGGATGGATCCCTGTTTGAGGTCTACCTAGACCGAGCCACTTGCTCCGGATGCCAGGGAACACCACAGGCCTGTACTGCGCATGGGAGGGGTGGCACATGCAGCAAACCACTAGCAGCCCGGCGCTATGTGCAGAATGCATGAAGATGGTCACAGACAGAGGGAGGATTAGGAGAAGGTGGCACCATCAGGCAGCATGGTCTACAGGTGGGGACAGCGAGGTATGTCTGACCCCAAGGAGGAGGGTTGCGGGCATGCAGCGTTGTGCCATTGGTGTTCCAGGTGGTGGATTCAGAAGGGTGGTGGCCGTCACTGCATGGCAGGTCATGGTCTGTCTATGTGAGACAGGGTAGGTCACATGCAGTAATGTGACTGTTTCCTACAATACAGGCATCTGTGGGTCAGCAGTGGTGGACTTCTCCACAGGCCAGTCAGATGGAATGCGGAGGCCCATCCACCTCACAGGAAAACAGGGCTCAGTGATAGGCCCTGGATGTCAGACTGATGTTGTTGGAGCAGGTGCAGGAGGCCACCATGTCCCGTACCAGCTCCATGGATGCCCGCATATAGGACTCGGGCTGGTGCGGGTCCATCACTATGATGATCACTAACATCATGGGCAGTGACACGTGTGCCACAGGATGGCCACAGCGGTAATTGTGAGCCATGGCTGTGGGTGGTGCTACCATGGAGGCTTGCGTGTCATACAGTCCCAGCCTGTACATCAGCACTGGTGGGGCAGCACTGGTCTGTGTACAAGACAGTGAACTGCTGCAACCACGCAGCACAACGGAAGCATGGAGAACAGCAGCCGAGGGGCAGCATCAGTATCAGCCAATGGGCAGGGTTACAGTGTCAGGGTGGCATCAATGACCACCTGTGGACAGCCCAGGCCTGGCCCTGGTGTGCAGCACCCACCCAAGGGGGTGAGCACAGACAGCACACACTGAGGACAGCATGCCAATCAGGCAGATGACCTCTTGATGAACACACTACTGCAAGCATCAGTCATCACCAGATGCGGCGCGGCAGTGGATTCTCTGAGTGTGGCTCTGCAGGGGGCAGAGGGGCGTTGCAGCAGGCTGCTCTGCCAGCACGGATGGAATGGATGTGGAGGATGTGACCGCTGACACATGCAATCACAGCACCATAGCCACAGGGACACAAATTGTTGCCCACATCACAGACACAGTGCAGTGCATGCCCCATTCGGCGTTGTGCGACCCATCCCTTAAACACGGGTTCAAGTGAGCATCAAACCGCCTGGCACGGCATGTTCGGTGCTGCAGACCCTGCATGGCATATTGGCACCATGGTGGAACCCCGGAGACCATGGTGCCACCCCATGAGCCGTGGTCAACTGGGTTGACTGAAGTGCTCCTCTGAAGTGTCCCAGTGCGCTGTGCCAGCGGGCAATCGGAGTCTCATGCACAAAGGGACAACCCACCCTCACCGTGTTCTCATCATCCCATGCTGTCCCCTCTTTGACCTGTAGAACAATCAAACATTTGTTGGCCATATGTGCAGAATGCAACAGCACAGGAATAATACAGGCCTTTGAGAACTATACAGTAGGGCACCACAGAGTGTCCGGCAACAAACGTGTGGCATCCCAAACACCTATCGATGACATTACATGTGGTGGCATGTGCCTCATTGCAACATTGCTGGTGGGTCAGGAGCACTAGTAGTGTGAGCAGCCAAGACAGGTGGCATCCACTGTCACCTTTGTATAGGGTGGAGGTTAGTTGGCGATCAGCATCACCCTGCCCCAGGCCATGTAGGCCACTACCCTGTCACCTCTTCATGCCTCCCAAGCACTATGTTTGTCCATATGGTTTGCATACTCACCACTAAGTGACCAGTGGGATGTCCCCACTCTGAATCTGGGGCACAGTGCGGCAGGTGCCAGATGAAGACATCGTATGCTCCCAGGCAGCATAGCACAACATGCAGCACTCCTGGCGCCACACCGCCCAACACTTAATACTAGCATAGCCTTATGATTAATATACAGCCCCTCGGGGCCAGGTGTGTGGATGGCCACATGTGCGTCTAATGCTAACACACCAGACATACATGCTGGTGGAACTCCAGTATGTTTGCTGTGCGCTCCGCTGCTGAAATGGATGTACTCCACAGTTTGTGGCAGCTGAGGAAATGGGTGAGGTGGCTTGATGCAGCCAACTGGTGGTGTCCCCTGTTGGTCTCTGGAAGGTACCCATGGTGAGCAAGCACATGCAAGGTCTCACTTTATTTTTCACTGACAGAGCATGCCTCCGTCGTGTGGGTGCCTGCATCACATCACTGCGTCACAACTGCTCAAGTGTCAAACTAAGCGGTACAGCCCACGATCTCCAATATCACTGTAGCTCGAGCTGGGCGGCTCATTAGAGCATCGTGAGGGACCTTCAAGCATAATGTGAATAGTATACTCGATATGATATATATGTGATGAGATGTGATGTAATATGATATAATATGATGATATAATGCAATATAGTATAATATAATATAATATAATATAATATAATATAATATAATATAATATAATATTACAATATAATATAATGTAATATAACATATAACATAATATAATATAACATAACATAATATATAATACATTATAAATTAGTGGTGTGGTGTTATAATAGTATAACTATTAAATGAATAAACTATATGCTAATTTGTCTCTGTGACAGTGTCATGTCATATCTTTTTATACTATATCATATCATTTCATATCATATCATATTATATTATATTATGCTATAGTATATTCTATTATATTATTTTATATTATATTAATTATTATATCATATCTCATTCATCATGTCACATCACACATCACATCATATATTATATCATGATATCAGATCTTTTATCATATATCATATCATATTATATTATATTATATTATATTATATTATATTATATTATATTATATTATATTATATTATATTATATTATATTATATCATAATGTATTGTATTGCATTGCATTATATTATATCATACTATGTAATGATATATTAATCACCACTTAGTAAAAGGTAAATTTCAGGCATTAAGCACAACAAAGTAACAGAGCATTCAACTCATTGTTTAGCACCACTTCAAATAAAACAATTTACCATCTTTGTGATGATTTAACGTTTAACACATCACAGGATAATTAACATCGTTCAATTTAATAGATATAATATTATTTCCCACACCCCTATATTCTTCATTCTATTCTATATTTCATCACCACTCTCTCATAGGGAATTCACAAGATTGTATAATATAATAAAATAAAGTTAGTGTGCCCAATGTGTGACATAATCTCTGTGACAGTGTGGTCTAATTGTGTGTTACATTATCTGAACATAGGTTAAATTATCTCTGTTGCAGTTCTATACAATGGTTAATGCTCTCATTTGTTGGCAACGACGAAATTATGTCTGTTATGATGTGGTGATTAATATAACATAACATAACATAATATAACATAACAAAACATATAATGTGGTGTTATAATATTATATCTATTAATTAATTAACTATGTAACTTATCTCAATCAAACTACGGACAACAAAACAATTTAACCCATGTTTGGATATTTAACTCACAATTAACCCATACTGTCACAGAGATAATGTAACATATTTAGCACCACACTCTGATAGAATAATTTAAACCAGAGTTCAGCATTGCAATGTGGTACTTAAATAATTATTCCTGTGACAATCATACTACTGTATAATAAAATAACATAATAATATAAAAAAATAATAATATATTGGTGGGTGTTAAAATAACTATGAATTACTTAACTATATTATTGTTTTATTATTTTTATTTTATATGTTGTGATATTATGTGATGTTGTGTGATGTTGTGATTTATATATGCTATATTATATTTTATTATACCACTGTAAAATAATAGTTTCACAAAGTTAAACAACCTGAAAAAGAGACCATTTATCTAATTGTTTAGGAATACTCTGCAGCAGAAATAATTTAACCTATGTTTGAATATTTAATGCATAAATTAGCACCATACAATTACGAGATAATGTAACAATTTCACCACAGTGTTACGAATCATTTACACCTTTAAATCCTGCGGTAGAATGGTACAAAGTTAGCACCACTGTCCAAGAAATGTAACAAATAATTCAGCATCACACTGTCACAGGATATTTAGATATTTACCACCACTGTCTTGTAAAATAAGCACACAGATGTCAGAGATGATGTACTTACAAGTTAGAACCATGTAATAACAATTTAACAGTTTAGCATCATTCTCTCAGTGATAACAACACATAGTTCACTTCCACTTTGAATAATTTAACACAAAGTTAGTACTTTAATAGTTATGTACCACCACCATTACATTATATTTATATTTTGTATATTTATGTTTTGTTATGATATATTATATTATATTATATGTTATTCACCACCATAACAAATAATTTCACAGATTAAACAACACTGAAACAGAGCATATAACTCCATGGACCCACACAGCAAGAGACAATTTAACCATATTTGAGATAATTGCTTACACACAGTCACAGAGATAATGTAGACACCTAAGCACCTCACTGTTATGAGATAATTTTACACAGTTTAAACAGCACTGTGATAGACATAATTTTAACCATTCTTTTCACACTATCACAGTGATATTTTAACACAGCTCAACCACACTATACAGGCTATTGTATCACAGTTTAACACACTGTCACAGATATAAATTAAAATAGTTAATTAATTTAAGTTATATTATAACCCCCACCATATCTATTCTATTCTATTCTGGCTCTATTCTATTCTATTAATCACCTCTCTTAACAGGAATAATTTCATTCAATTTAACTGTAGCTCTAACAGAGATCATTGCTGATGAGAACCACACTGCAACGAGACTATTTAACACAAGATTGAGATAATTTAACACATAAATTAGCACCACATGGTCCGGGCAATATAACACAATTAGCACCACTGTTACAGAGATAATTTACACATAATTTAGAACCACACTGTGATAGAAATTTAAACCATATTTCAGTTTTACAGTCACAAATAATTTTACACAGTTTAACTGCTGTCACGAGATAATTAAAAACAGACGCACCACCTCATGGAGTTAATTTACACCAGTTGCACCACACTATAAAAGATACAATTTAAGACGATATCATTTCCTCTCAAAGTGATAATTTAACACGAGTTCAGGACACACTATCACAGAGCTATTTAACACAGTTTAACAAACTGTCACAGATATAAATTAACACATAGTTAATCAATTTATGTTATGTTACAACTCACAGTGTATTCTATTCTATTCTATTCTATTCTATTCTATTCTATTCTCTAATCACCACTCTCTCATAAGTAATTTCCAAAGTTGAGCACAACACAAACAGAGATGTTTAGAACTATGTTCAAAATGTCTGGAAATTGTGTGGTGCTGACAATGTTAAATTATCTCTAACGAGTGAGTTAATATATTACAGTATCTGTGACAGTATGAGTCTAATCTATTGAATCTTCTCAAAAACTTTAATTTGTGTCTCTTGTAGTGTGGTTTCAGGCAGCGAGTTAAATGCTCTCTGTTACAATGTTGGTAACGTAAATTATCAGTACAGGTGATTAATATAATATAATATAATATATATATTATGATATGGTATGAACTATATGTTAATATAATATGATGTATTAATATAATATAATATAATATAATAAAAGTAAGTGTCATAATAATATATCTATTAAATTAATTAACAGTGTGTTAATTTATTTCTGTAGTGTGTTAATGATGTTAAACTATATCAAAATATTTATTAACTAGTGTAGTGATAATTATGTTTAAATTATCTCTGTGACAGTGTGCTACTAATCCAAGTATTAAATTATCTAAAAATATGAGTTAAATTAGTGTGCAATCTGGTTCTAAAATTAAGTTCAATGTCTGTACGTGTTCTTAACTGTGAAAGTACAGTATGAGAGTGATGAATAGAACAGAATAGATAGAATGGAATAAAATAGAATAAAATAGAATCGGAGTTGAGGTGAAATAATATATATCTATCAAATTAATTAACGATGTAATTTATCCCTGTGACAGTGTAATGTTAACCTATGTGTTAAATCATCACAAAGATGGGTAAAGTGTCTCATTTGGAAGTGTGGTGCTAAACAATAGGTTGAATGCTCTGTTAAACTGTTGTGTAATGCCTGAAATTACCTTTACGAAGTGATGATAATATCATAACATAGTATGATATAATAATAAAGACAATAGATACAATACCATACAATATAATATAATATATAATATCATATGATATAATATCATATGATACATCGTATGATATGATATATGATAAAAGATCTGATATCATGTGATATAATATGATGTGATGTGATGTGATGTGATCACATCTCATCACATAATATCATATCAATCAGAGCATACTGTTTCACATTATATCATGGAAGGGCCCCTCGGCGATATGCCCCCAACAGGCAGGACCAAGCCCACATCAGCTTTGAGTTGTACAGTGATACTGGATCGTGAGTAGTACAGCCTAAATGAACAATTCTGAGTGCCCAGTGACAAAGACGTGATGAAGGCCCCACAATGATGGAGACATACCTGTCAGTGGAGACCAAAGTGACAGCTTGCATGTGCTTGCTGTCAGGTACCTCCAGAGACCAACAGGGGACTCACAGGTATGAACAGTTGACTCGTCATACCTCACAATTCCCAGCTGCATGCTGTGGGTACATCCATTCACAGTGGGCGCACGCACAGGGATCCACAGGGCAGCATGTATGCCTGGTGTGTTGGGGTAATAGACTGCACCATGTGGCCATCCACACCACCTGGCCTGAGGGCTGCATACGTATCCAAAGGCTATACTAGCATCAACTGCTAGGTGGTGTGCAATGCCAGGGTGCATAATCAATCTGTGCCCACACCCTGGGGAGCACATGATCATCTCGCACCAGTCAGCACTGTGCCACAGATTGGAGTGGGGACAGCCCACTGGTCAGTAGTAAGTAGTATACAAACCACATGGACAAACATAGGGCTGGGAGGGCATGGTCAGAGGTGACATGGGTAGTGGCCACATGGCCTGGGGCAGGGGCGATGCTGATCACCAAACTAACCACCACACACACACAAAGGTGACAGTACCATCAGTCCCTGGCTGCTCACACCATACAGGGCCCCATGACCCCATCACAGCAATGCTATAATGAGGCACATAACACCACATGTAATGTCATCGAGCGGGTGTTAGATGCTGAAGGCATGTTTCCATTGCCTGGATACCTCCGTGTGCCTACAGTACAGCCTCAAGGCTTCTGGGTATTCCTGGCTGTTGTATTCAACACACATGGCCCAGCGAATGGGATAGCTCTACAGGTCAAAGAGGACAGCGATGGGATGATGAGACACGATGACAATGGTGATGGGCAGCCCCTCGATGGGACCCCCAACTGCTCCGGCTGGCACAGCCGCACCGGGACACCATCATGAGCACTTCAGCCAACCCAGGCGCACTGTCTCATGGGGTGGCACGATGGTCCCAGAGTTCGCTTCCAAAAGCAACGTGCTCATGCGGGGTCTGGCACAAATGCCTCGCCAGGCGTGCCAGGATGCCACTGCTGAACCGGTGTTGACAAGAATAGTGTCGCACAATGCGAGAATGGGGTGGACACTACAGGACATTAGACAGTGTCTGTGATGCATGGCAAATAACTGTGTCCACTGTGGCCATAGCAGCTGTGTTTCTGCAACAGCGTGGGGATTAAATGTTACATTACCTCTGTTACAGTGTTGCATTTAACTGTGTGAAATTATCCCTGTAACAGAGTGGTGATTAATATAATATTATATAATATACTATAAAATAATATAGTATAATACAATATATATAATAATATAATATAATATAATTTAATACAACACAATACAATATCATCTATTATGATATATGATATGAGATGAGTATCATGTAATATAATATAATCTGTTATGATATGACATAATATATATATAATGTAATGCAATACAATATAATAAATATGATATGGTGTGATGTAACGACATGCTGTGATGTGATATGATATAAAAATATAATATAATATATTATGATAGGATAAGACATAATATATATGTAGTATAGTATAGTATAGTATAGTATAGTATAGTATAGTATAGTATAGTATAGTATAGTATTATACAATCCATACAATATAATAAATATACTTGTGTGGTGTTATAATATTATAACTATTAAATTAATTAACTGTTTGTTATCTCTGTGAAAGGTGTGGGCTAATTTATGTGTTAAATTATCACAATCATTGGTTAAATTGTTTCTGTTGCAGTGTGGTTCAAAATAATGAGTTCAATGCTCTTTTTAACAGGTTCTGAACAATGAGTTAAATGTCTCTGGTACAGTGTTGTGCTTACCTATGTGAAATTATCTCTGTTATGGTGTGATTATCAATATAACCATACAAGAATGATGGTTTAGTGTTATAACATTATAACTATTACATTAATTAACTATGTGTTAACTTATCTCAGTCACAGTGTGGTGCTAAACTGTGTGTTAGATTATGGACTGTGAGAATGTGATGATAAACTGTCTTGAATTGTCTCTTTACAGTGTGGTGATAAACTGTGTGTTAAATTAACTCTGAAAGTGTTGTGCTAAACTATAGGTTTAATTATCTCTTGATAGTACAGAACTAAAAAATGCATTACATTTTCTCTGTGATAGTGTGGTGCTAATTTATGCATAAAATAATTTTAAACATGGGTTCCATTTTTTTGTTGCAGTGTTGGTTCTAAACAATGAGATAAATTGCCTCTGTTTCAGTGTTGTGCTTAAATATGTGAAATTATCTGTGTTATGTTATGATGATAAATATAATGTTACATAACATAGTATAATATAATCCTGTGGTATTATAATATTATAACTATTAAATTACTTAATTATGTGTCATGCTATCTCAGTGACAGTGTGGTCATAATTTGTTAATTTTTCTAAGTTAAAATATCTCAGCGATAATGTGCTAAACTGTGTGATAAATTATTGTGAGAGAGCAATGATAAACTGTCTCAAAGTGTCTCTTTTACGGTGTGGTGCTAAACTGTGTTAAATTATCTCTGCCACACTGCAGTGCTGAACTATGTGTTAAATTATCACTGTGAGTGTGCGATGCTAATTGTTTCTTTTACAGTGTGTTGCTAAACTGTGTACAAATGTCTCTGTGAAATGAAGATGCTAAACTATGTGTAAAATGATGTCTGTGATATCTATGGGTTACTTTATCTCATAGACAGTGTGGTGATAATTTGTTAAATTACCTTTGTGATAGATTGGTGCTGAACTGTGGTTTAAATTATCTCTATCAAAGTTTGGTTCTAACGCATGTGTTCAATTATCTCTGTAACAGTGTGATGCTAATTTATGTGTAAAATTATTTCAGACATGGCTTAAATTGTTTCTGTTGCAGTGTGGTTCTTAACAATGAGTTACATTGTCTCTGTTTCAGTGTTGTGCTTAACTGGGTGAAATTATCTCTATTACAGTGTGGTGATTAATATATTATCAAATAACATAATATATCAAAATATAACAACTTAACATAATGTAGTCTAGTATAATATAATGGTGTGGTATTTTATTATTACAGTATAGCTATTAAATTAATTATGAGTTTATCTCTTTGACAATATGGTGGCAAAACTGTGTTTTAAAATATATCTGTGATAGTGTGGTGCTGATCGATGTGTAAAATTATCTTTGTAACAGTGTGGTGCTTAAATGTGTTAAATTATCACTGTGAGAGTGTGGTTATGAATGCTCTTAAATTGTTTCTTTTACAGTGTGGTTCTAAAATGTGTTTTAAATTAAGTCTGAGAGTGTGTTGCTAAACTATGTGTTAAATTATTTCTGTAACAGTGCAGCACTAACAGAATGTGTTACATTGTCTCTTTGACAGTGTGGTGCTAATCTATGCATTAATTTATCTCAAATAAGGGTGAAATTGTATCTCTTGTAGTGTGGTTCCAAACAATGAGCTAAATGCTCTCTGTTGCAATGTTTTTCTTATTTGTGAGAAAGGTATCCCTTACGGAGTGGTGATTAATATAATATAATATAATATAATATAATATAATATAATATAATATAATATAATATAATATAATATAATATAATATAATATAATATAATATAATATAACTCACAGTGATAATTTAACACATAGTTCAGCACTGCAGTGTGGCAGAGATAATTTAACATGGTTTAGCATAATGTAACACATTTAAGCACCACACTATCACAAGGATACATTAACACATTTCATTTAATAGTTAAAATATTGCAACACCACACCATTTTACCATTATATGAATTATATGATATCATATAATGGTATAATGGTGTGGTGTTATAATATTTTAACTATTAAATTAAATGTGTTAATTTATCCCTGTGACAGTGTGGTGGTTAAACGTGTTACATTATCTCTGTGACAGTTGATGGCAGTTTTACAAGCGTGCATTGCTCAGTGCAGGCTTGTAACTTCCAATTTTTAACATATTCACCAATACAATATAATATAATATAATAATCTGGTGTTATAATATTATTAGTATTAAATTAATAACTGTATTCAATCATGTCAAACATGGGTTAAATTGTTTCTGTTGTAGAGTGTTTCTAAACAATGAGACAAATGCTGTCTTTTACAGTGTTGTGCTTAATTGTGTGAAATTATACCTGTAACGGAGTATTGATTAATATAATATATTATAATATAATATAATATAATATACTATAATATAATATAATATAATATGATGTGATGTCATGCATGTCATGTGATTGATATGATACGATAGCATATGATACGATATGATATGATATGATATGATATGATATATGATATGATATTAAATAATATGATATTATATAATATAATGGTGTGGTGTTATCATATTATATCATAGAAATTAAATTAATTAACTATGTGTTCATTTATCTCTGTGACAGTGTGCTGATTAAATGTGTTATATTACCTCTGTTACAGTATTTTGCTTAACAGTGTGAACTTATCCCTGTAATGGAGTGGTGATTAATATAATAATATAATATAATGTAAGGACAATATGATACGATACGATATGCTGTGATATGATATGATATGATATGATATGATATGATATGATATGATATGATATGATATATAATGTCATGGAGTTATAATATTATAACTATTAAATTAATTAACTATGTGTTAATGTATTTCTGTGACAGTGTAGTTCTAAACTATGGCCCAGATATTCAAAAGGGTTGCATCATGCGCAACAGGGATGTGCCAGCACAAGTCTAAAAATGGGCCATTCTGTGATATTCAGCAGGAGGCAGATGCGCCCCCCCAAATCACAATGTGCAAGAGTGCAATGATAATGAATGCATGCGCAACTGATGGGGGAGGAACCATGCATAAATGGCACACTGCGATATCCAACAACATGTGCCATGCGCAATAGGGGAGCAAACGGAAGTTGCAGATAGTGGAAATGATCCAAAATAAAAAGGAACAAGAGAGAGGCACAAGAACACTACAGGGAAGCCACATGTTGGTGAACTGCAGGCAGCCACACAGGCACAGAGAAACTGGGAGCAGTACAGGGCAGGAGCAGGACAGAGGACCTGGAACCACCAGGAACAGGGAAGGTGAGGGGAGCCTGTGCCACAGTGCAGGACAAAAGGGGTAAGTGCCACACAGCACTGAGGGCACAGATAGTGGGCAGTACAGCCACTACAGGGAGGTGTCCCCAGTGCAGGGGAGTAGCAGCAGCAGATGAGGGGAACCAGAGAAACAGCTGCGGGGGTAACACAAGCCAGCGTTATAGGCCAGTGCCACCATCCAGATGGAGGCAGTTATGAGGGGTGAGAAAGCAGGCAGCAGGGGGCATGGCCATGGAATGGCCTGCTGGTGGAATGCCCCCAACAGGCAGTACCAAGCCCGCACCAGCTTTGAGTTGTTCACTGATACTGAGATCGTGGCTGGTGCCACCAGAACCGGTGATCCTGAGGTGGCTCTGTGAGCTGTGCAGTGATGTGATGAAGGCACCCACACGACGGAGCCATGCTCTATCAGTGGAGACCAAAGTGACAGCTTTCATGTGCCTGCTTTTGACATGGGTACCTTCCAGAGACCAACAGGGGACATGACAGGCATAACCCAGTCAGCCGCATCATGCCTCCTCACCCAATTCCTCAGTGCACTGCTGCCACATGCTGTGGAGTACATCCATTTCCCCAGCACACTGGCGGAGTGCACAGAAAACATACAGGAGTTCCACAGAGTAGCATGTATGTCTGGCATGCTCAGGCAATAGACTGAACTCATGTGGCCATCTGCACGCCACCTGACCCCAAAGGGGCCACATACATGAATCAGAAGGGGTATGCAAGCATCAACTGCCAGGTGGTGTGCGATGCTGGGGGGGGCGCATAATCAATGTCTGTGCCATGCACCCTGGGAGAGCACATGATGCCTTTATCTGGCACCAGTTCACATTGTGCCACAGGTTTGAGAGTGTGGACATCACCACTTGCTACCTAGTGGGTGAGTATGCAAATCACGCGAAAGTCATGGAGTTTGGGAGGCATAGTCAGAGGTGACATGGGTATTGGCCTAGATGGCCAAGGCAGGGTGATGCTGATTGCCAAACTAATTAATGTCCACCCTCTACACACAGGTGACAGTGGATACCACTCCATCCCTGGCTGCTCACACCATAGTGGTGGCCCACAACTGCATCGCAGCAACGCTACAATGAGGCACATGCCACCACGCACTGTCATCAAGTGGGTGTTCGGGATGCTGAAGGCACGTTTCCGTTGCCTGGACACGTCTGGCGGTGCCCTACAGTACAGCACATCAAAGGCCTGCAGATTATTCCTGGCCTGTTGCATCCTGCACAACATGGCCAATGACTGTGGGATAGCCGTACAGGTCAAAGAAGGGGGGACAGCGATGGGGATGATGAGTACGCTGGTGAAGATGGTGATAGGCAGCCCCCCTTGGTCGAATGGACCCCCGACTGATCCAGATGGCACAGCTGCACCGGGACACTATCACAGAGGAGCACTTCAACCAACCCAGGTAAGTCATGGGGCCATGTGCAACCACCAGTGGCAAGGGCACAACCCACAAACACACATGGACAAACCCCAGGGGTGCATGTCGTTAAGGGAATTGGCCGAGCATGGAACCGCACACACCATCAGGGATGGGCAAGGTCTAACACTGCATGCAGTTGCACACACACACACACACACACACACATATGCATGCACACCTCACAAGACATGGACAAAGGGTAGGAGGAACACCAACCCCAACCGCCAGCCCTAGCCACACACACATCCACAGTCCATCATGCCCAGTGCCTGTTATTGTGTGTGTCAGACCTTTGCACAGTGGCAGACAGCACAACACAGGCATCATCATGCACACGCCACAGTGGACAGCAGCCGGGAAGGTGTGCAGATGGAATATGTGTGTGCATGCAGGGTCGGTACCCACCCTTACATTGCACATTGAACAACACAATGCACACAGGGCAGCATCAGACAGTAGCCGTGGTGGGAGACAGGTCAGTCATGTGCCACAGTGCCACGGCCACCACAGATGTGTGGGTGGCCCCGCCGAGACCCGCCAGCAGTGACAGGCTGACCAATGGCCTCATGGGATGGCACTGACGGTCCCCCAGGGGTTCCGCTGCATGAACGCAACCGTGCTCATGCAGGGGTCTGAGCACACTGAACATGTCTGTGCCAGGCATGCTCGGGAACCCCACAGCTGAACCTGGTGTCGACAAGGAGGGTGTCTCATGATGCCAGGAACAGGGGGTAGACATTCCACTGCACAGTGTCAGCGATGCATGGGCAAATAACTGTATGCCCATTGTGGCCATGACAGCTGTGATTGCCTGTGTCTGCCTGTCAATGGTAGCCATCACATCCTCCCGCATCTGGTCCATCCTTGCCAGGAGCAGAGCGGTGTCTCTGCTGTGCCGCTCCTCTGCCTGGTACAGAGCCGCACTGTGTGCATCCACTGCAGTCACAAGCCACACCTGCTGATCGACTGATTCTTGGAGTATGTGGGTGTGCTCTTCTAAGAGGTCATCTGCCTGATCGGCATGCTGTCCCTCACGGTGTTCGTGGCCCTGATGGGCAGCACCCCTTGAGAGTGGGTGCTGCACACCAGGGCCAGGCCTGGGCATGTCCACAGGTGGTCCACTGACGCCACCCCTGACATTGTACCCCATGGCCATTGGCTGATTGCTGACACTGCCCTCCGGCTGCTGCTCCAGTGCTCATGGTGCCACCACAGTGGCTGCAACAGCCCCACTGTCCTGGACACACACCAGTGCTGCTCCACTGGTGCAGACAGGCACAGGCTGGGACTGTGATGTCACGCAGGCCTCCTCAGCAGCACCACCCACGGCCATGCCCATGATGTCACCTGCTGTGTGGCCATCCTGTGGCCCACACGTATCACTGTCCATGAAGTGAGCTCCATCATCATCAGTGACAGATCTGGCACCAGCCTGAGTCTCAGCATGCTGGCATCCATGGACTCTGGCACTCTGGGACATGGGCAGGACCTCCGCTGCACCTGCTCAACCAACATCAGTCCAGACACCCAGGTGGGCCCACTGTCACCCTGACCTCTGATGCCTGTGGAGGTGGACAGGCCTCCACTATGTCCATGGTACTGCCCTCAGTGGACAAGTCCACCACTGCCGACCCATACGGATGCTCAGGAGCTATAAGGGAACACAGAAGCATTAATGTATCTGCCCTACTCTGTACCCCCAATTGACAGACCAGGATCTACCATGCAGTAACGGGCTTCCACCCATCTGGAATCCACCACCTGGAACACCCTCGATGGCACAACCCTGCATGCTGCCAGCAACCCACTCTTTTTGTGGGGTCAGGCATTGCACGGCCAACTGTCCCCCACCAGTCACAGACTGTGCTGCTCTGATGGCAGCCACCTTGTCCTTAATCCTCCACCTATCCATGGCCATCTTCTTTTTGCACTCCTGCACAGACCGCTGGTGGCTGCCATGCAGGTTGACAGCACATGCCACCTCTTCCCATGCAGCAGCATGGGCCTGTGGATTCCCCGCCATCCGCTAAGCAGTAGCTCCTGGTCAAGATAGGCCACAACAGGGCATCTGTTTCTGCCTTTGTGAAGTTAGGCCTCTTCTTCCTCCCACATCTCTGTTCCTCTTCCTCCACCTCATGATCGCTCATTATTCATCCTGTGAGAATGACAGGTGTTACCTGTGACTGTGCAGTCCCATGTATGTCCCACAGAAAACAGTCCACACTCCCAAACAGCCTGCAACTCACCACAATAGACTGCAATAACCGACTATGGCCAGTGCAGCCCAATGTCACATTTTTATAGCGCAACGCATGCAAATGAGGCAAGGCACAATTATAAATGGATGCAAATGTAGTATCTGCGAAATTGAATGGTTGATTAGCTGATTTGCATATGCCAGCTGAATATCGCGCTGTTGCGCTTTGTGCAATTGTGTTGAACGTGCTCAGGCAAGGGCGCATTTCTGTGACATGCACAGTACACACCGATGCAGATGCCTGCCATGCTGCTGATGTGCTGTGTGTGGGAGGCAATGCAGGGCATGGCCACCTTTGTGCCAGTGGCACTACTGCACTGTTCACATATATGGCCCTGTGGCATTGGAGTGCCGTAGGTGCACTGGGGTCACAGCGCACTAGACCTCTACAGGAGGTGGCACACAGGCACCCAATTGCACTACTCACATTGAGTACCAATTACGCTGTCACGGTCCATGCACGAGAGACCCTTGACCCTGTGCCTGACCTTTGCCCCCTAGGTGCCATGCGTCCGCATGGGTGTACCACTATTGCGTTCTTCGTGATAGCGCCGATAGGGAATGGCAGCGCTTGTACAGAGCAGCATCTGCACATGGCAGACTGTGTTACCAAGCACCATTTTGACTCCAACCAGCTTTAGAGATGGCACGGAGGAGGGCTGCTGTTTGGAGCCAGGTGGAGCTGGCCAATTTGGTGGTATAGTAGAGCCCCATGCTGGGGCACTTTATGGAGATGCACCCTGGACAGGGCCAGGAGTGCAGTATGGGAGGAGGTGGCCGTGGTGCTGGGGAGGCCACAGGAATTGGGTGCACAGCTGAGCAGTGTCACCACTGATATGGGGACCTCCAGTGCAGAGACCCGACAGGCTTGCCCACCTGCAGGAATGTGCCAGGAGGGTCATGGTGCCATGGCCAGGTAGGTGCCCCTCCGCACACTGTTAAAGTCCATACGGTATCATGGTTGCATGTGTCTGGCACATAGGGGGCCATCCAGTGTTGGCCGTGGTGGTGGTATCAGGGTGGGGGGTTGATGGGTATGGCTGTGTGGGATTACACACACACATGGGTGGGGGGACTTTGCTACCAGATTGTACTGATGTTCCTCTCTCCATGTTTGCACCTTAGGCCCAGAAGAATGCCAGCAGGTGAGGCAGAGGAGGTGCCACCAAGAGGACCAGTAGGCCTGGAGGGATTCTGGACCACAGAGGGGCAGGGACCAGCCTGATGATGGTGAGTGCTTTACATCCATGATTACTATTGCCTGCTGTGTAACAGGGTGGGCAGCAGGGCATGGCCACCATCCATTGACACCACTGCTATGCACGCAACTTGTTACAGTCAGCACTGTCCAGTGGCACTGCATGTCTGGGAGTGTATCAATGGTGGTCCTTGACTGTGCCACTGCCTTCGCACCACATAGCCATGTCACAGTACGGCCACGGTGGTGCTGTGTGGGACATGGGTGATGGGTGTGTGCAGTGGTCCACATGGCTGTGGGTGCCTGGGTAGGCAGGTCTTGTGGATGCGGTCACTGTGGGTGGTCACACACCATCACAGGGCATGGCACACTGCTGTATGTCAGCACAATGGGTGGGCTGCAGGGGCTGGACAGTCACAGGTATTGACTTGCCCCTTGTCCTAGGTGGACAGCGACTGATGGCCATTGAAAGGAGCATGCAGGAGCTATTACAGCTGGCAAGGGTATCCCTGGAGATCCTCCAGTGGATGGAGTGGCATGGGGTCAGGAGGCGGAGGACACATCGGCACCACAGGTGTGAAGAGCAGGGTGGACGATAGGCCCTCCATGCCCCCCAGAAACACCTTACCACCCTGGACCCACCCTCACACCCCTTCTTCCCTCTCCTATATGTTCACCCCTGCCCCTTACCCATCCCCACCTGGTATGTGGCCCTTCCCCCATTGTAAATATTTGTAAATAGTTTTGTTTTTTACCTCTTTTTAATACATTTGTTTTGTTATGACAACTGTGGTGGTCTATCATTTGCAGTGGGCTACAGGTGCTCAGCTGCAGTGGTGTGCATGGCGTCAAGTGTGGTGCAAGCATGGGCATGTGTGTGTGTCCAGAAGGGAACCGCCTATGGTGTGGGCGGGGGGATCAGTCACTGTCTGTGGTTTGTGTGTTGTTTTCTGTGCACTGGATGCCTGTGTGCAGTGGTCCACAGTGCATGCACTGTGTCCATGGCACCCCTGTCAGACCATCCAAGGCCTGTGCAGCTGACACCCTTACATGTCTATGATATGCATGGTCTGCTGGCATGTCAGTGCTAGCTGTCCATGCTGGACAACCACTGTACCTGGCACAATGCCAGGTTGCCTCCCATCACCAGTATGGTGCATGTCTGCCTCCGGTGGCACTGTGGCCTCCGCTGTTGTTGTCCCCTCTCCACGCTGGCACTTGTGTCTGTTGCAGGGAATGTGCTCCACTGTCTGTCACTTGTGCTCCGTCTGCATGCTGGTGGCATACAGCTTCATGGTGCCTGCGCAGGGTGGCTGGCACACCTGTGCCATGTAGGGTGCTGGCCATGTGTACATGGCTGCTGTGGCCACATGCCAGTGGCTTGGTTGACCTGCTACTGTGTCCCTGTGTTGGTGTGCCTTGGGTATTGGTGGGTGTTCGTCCATGCACAGTGTTGCATCCTGTGTGGTGCATGCTTCAATGCAACATGGTGTGTTTCTGTGCTGGCTGTTGTGGTCAGTGGTGGGATGGGATGTGTCCTTGTGCTGTACTGCTGGTGGTGGAGTCTGGGACATGCCCAGTCACATGTGGGGTACCTCATCTGAAGATGCATGGCTGGTCTCTCAGCTGTACCTCGGGTGGACGTGCAGGGTGGCACTGTGTATGCAGTTGTTGCATCGCTGTCTGCTGCCACCCACTGCAGGGGTGCATGGTGGGCTGCCTTGCATGGCTCTGTAGTGCACAGGGTTGCATTGTCACAGTGGGGGTGGTGGCATGCATGGGGTGTCCTGCACTGTTGGGTGCTACTCCTGGGCAGGGTGTATGGGGACTGTGGTGCAAGGTGTGCTCTTCATTGCTGGGATGGTGTTTCATGGGGTGGTTGGCCCTCCTTGTGTGCCAGTCACAGCCTGCCAGGGGGTGTGCTGGGGCACCATGCCCTGGCTGTGGGTTGGTTGCTGGTATCCATGGGCCGGTGGTTATTCCAGCTCTCCACCGGTTGTGCAGTGCATGGGGTGTTGGGGTCTGTTCTGCTGTGTGATCCTCTGTCCATCTGTGGCATGGGTGGTGGGGCCTGCATTCTGTCCCTGCGCATCCCTGGTTGTGCTGTTGCACTGCTGCCCTACTCCTCAGGGCATCCCTGGTTGCGCTATGGCACTTCTGAAATGTGCAACTACACATCCTTGGTTGTGCTATGGCACAGGTGGCATGATATTCAGTTGTGTGCGCAAGCACATCTTGACCTGCACAGTTTTGAATATCACACTTCTTGCACATGGGCAGTGGACTTGCGCTTGCTCCAGCTGTTGCACACTTTATGGGCGCAGTTTGAATATCCAGGCATAGTATTATAACACCACACCATTATATCGATAGTATTTTATATTATATTGTATTATATTATATAAATCACCACGAATAGGGATAATTTCTCACAGTTAAGCACAACACTGTTAAACAGAGCAATGAACTCATTGTTTTCAACCACACAGAAACAGAGACAATTTTACCCATGTTTGGGATAATTTAACACATACATTAGCACCACTCTGTCACAGAGATAAATTAACACAGTTAATTTAATACTTATAATATTATAAAACCACACCATTATATTATATTATATTATATTATATTATATTATATTATATTATATTATATTATATTATATTATATTATATTATATTATATTATATTATACTATACGATATTGTTCTATACTATATTATACTATACTACAGTATACTACAATTATATTATTTTTTATATCATATCATGTACTATATTTTAGTATAATATATTACATTATATTATATTATATCATATTATATTAAGTTATGTTATGTCATATAATTTTATAGTATATTATATCATATCATATCAAATCACATAGCACATCACATCACATATCATATCATATCTAATCATATCATATATCTTATTATATTATATTAATCACCACTCTTTAACAGGGAAATTTTCACAGTTAAACACAACACTGTAACAGAGAGGATTGAACTCATGGTTTAGAAAAACACTACAAGAGACACAATTTAATCTATATTTGAGATGGTTTAACACATAGTTTAGCACCACACTGTCATAGAGAATAAATAACACAGTTAATTTAATTGTCATAATATAATACCACCCCACCATTATAGTGCATTATATGATATTATGTCATATCTAATCATATCATAATACATTATATTGTTACCATATTTCATATCATATAATATCAAATCATATCATGTCATATCATACTATATCATATTATATTATATTATAATATATCACCACTCCTTAAAGGATAATTTCAAAGAGTTAAGCAAAATATTGTATCAAAGAGCATTTACCTGATTGTTTAGAACCTCACTGTAAGAGATACAATTTAACCCATGTTTAAGGTAATTTAACACATAGTTTAGCATCACACTGTCAGAGATAAATTATCACATAGTTTGTTAATTTAATAGTTATAATATTATCACACCACACCATTATATTATATTACATTATATTATATTATATTATATTATATTATATTTATCACCACACTGTAAAGAGATAATTTCAACTATTTAAGCCCAACACAGTAAGAAAGAGCATTTTACTCATTGTTTGGAACCATACTGCAACAGACACATTTTATCCCATGTTTTAGATAATTTATCACAATAAGTCATGCCACACTGTCCCAGAAATAATGTAACACATTTAAGCAATTAACACATAGTTAATTAATGTAATAATTATAATATTAGAACACCACACCATTATATTATAATATTTCATACCATTTCATATCATATCCTGCCATGTCATATCATATTTTGATATGATACAATATAATGGTGTGCTATTATAATATAACTATTAAATTAATTAACTGTGTAAATGTATCTCTGTGACAGAGTGTGTTAAACTATTTGTTAAACTATATCAGCGATGAGTGTGGTGATTAACTATGTGCTAAATTACCTTTGAAACAGTGTTCTGATTAAATGCATTTCATTTTCACTGTGAGGGTGTGGTGCTAATCTATGTGTTAAGTTATCTCAAACAAGAGTTAAATTGTCTCTCTTGTTGTGGCTCTAAACAATGAGTTAAATTCTCTATTTCAATGTTGTGCTTGGTGTGTGAAGTTATCCCTTACACAGTGGTGAGTAAAATAATATAATATAATATAATATAATATAATATAATATAATATAATATAATATAATATAATATAATATAATATAATATAATGTAACGTCATACAATATAATACAATATAATATAATATTATGTAAAGTAATGGTTTGATGTTGTAATTCTATAACTATTAAATTAATTATCTATATGTTAATTTGTCACTGTGCTAGTGTGGTGCTAATTTATGTGTTAAAGTATCTCAAACTTAGGTAAAATTGCCTCTGTTGAAGTGTGGTTTAAAACAGTGAGTTCAATGCTTTCTTTTAATATGTTCTGTTTAACTGTATGAAATTATCCCTGTTACAGACTGGTGAATAATATAATTCAATATAATATAATATAATATAATATAATATAATATAATATAATATAATATAATATAATATAATATAATATAATATAATATAATATAATATAATATAATATAATATAATATAATATAATATAATATAATATAATATAATATATTATATGACATGATGTGATGTGATAATATGATATGAAGTCATATGATATAATATAATGGTTTGGGTTATAATATTATAATTATGAAATTAATTAACTATGTGTGAAATTATCTGTGTATCAATGTATTGCTTAAATGTGTTACATTGTCTGTGTCACATTGTGGCACTGTAAAGTGTTAAATGTTCTCAAACAAGGGTGAAATTCTCTCTGTTGCAGTATGGTTCCAAACATTGAGTTAAATGCTCTCTCTTACAGTGTTGTGCTAAAATGTGGTGATTAATATAATATAATATAATGATATGATATAGTATCATATAATATAATGTACTATAACATGACATAACATAACATAATATAATACGATCTAAAGTAATGTTATGTGATATAATATAATGGTGTGGTGTTATAATATTATAACTATTACATTAATAAACTATGTGTTAATTTATTTCTGTGACAGTGTGGTGCTAACCCATGTATTAAAACATCTCTGTGATAGTGTGGTGCTGAACTAAGTATTTAATCATCTTAAACATGGGTTAAATAATATAATATAACATAATACAATACAATATAACATAATATAATATAACATAATATAATATAGTATGATATGATATGTTATGATATATGATATCATATGATAATATTATATTAATGGCGTGATATAATATAACTATTACATTAATTAACTATGTGTTAATTTATCTCTGCGACAGTGTGGTGCTAAAGTATGTGTAAAAATATGTATGTGATGCTATGGTGCTGAACTATGTGTTAAAATTATCTCTGTAACAGTGTGGTGCTTAAATGTGTTTCATTACCTCTGTGAAAGTGTGGCACTAATTAATGTGTTAAATTTTCCCAAACTTGGGTTAAATTGTCCTGTTGCAACGTGGTAGTAAACAATGAGTGAAATGCTCTCTGTTACATTGTTATGCTCACATCTGTGAAATTATCTCTGTTATGGTGTGGTGATGAAAATAATATAATATAATATAATATAGTATAATATAATATATAATATAACATAATATAATGTAATGTTATGTATTATATTGTAATATAAAATAATATAATATAATATAATGTAAAGTAATATAATATAATACAATTATATGTTTTAATATGATATGATGTGATATAATATGGTACGCTATGATATGATACGATATGATACTATAAGATACGATAAGATATAATATGATGTGATATGATCCAATATAATTTTGTGGTATTATAATATAACTATTAAAATATTTAACTTTGCTAATTTATCTCTGTGACAGAGCGCTGTTAAACTATGTGTTAAAATATCTCTGCAATAGTGTGGTGCTGAACTATGGTGTAACATTATCTCTGCGACAGTGTAGTGCAATGCTACGTGTTAAATTATCTCAAACAAGGTTAAATTTCCTCTCTTGCAGTGTGGTTCTAAACAATGAATAACATGCATTGTATTACAATATTTTGCTTAACTCTGTGAAGTTATCCATTACGGAGTGGAGATTAATATAATATAATACAATACAATACAATTTAATATAGTATGGTATGATATGTTATGATATGATATGATATAATATAATGTAATGTAATACTATACAATACAATACAAGGTAGTATACTATAATGTAATGTAATATAATATAAATAATATACTATGATATGATATCATATATTATCACATCACATCATATGATATCATATCATATCTTATCATAAGATACTATACCATACGATATATTATATTACATTATAGTATAGTATAGTATCCTATATTATAATATTTTATATTATATTATATTATTTGATATTAATCACCACTCCGTAACAGGGATACTTTCACACAGTTGAGCCCAACACAGTAATTGAGAGCATTGTTCTCAGTGTATTGAACCATACTGCAAGAGAAACAATTTACCCATGTTTGAGATAATATAACACATAAATTAGTACCACACTGTCAAAGAGATAAATTAACATGTAGTTAATTAATTTAATACTCATAATATTATACCACATTGTTATATTATATTATATTATATTATATTGTATTGTATTGTATTGTATTGTATTGTATTGTATTATATTAAGTTATTTTAATTTCCACTGCATTACTGGGATAATTTCACACGGTTTAGAACTACACTGTAACAGAGAGAATGTAACACATTTAATCAACACACTGTTAGAGAGATAATTTAACACAAAGTTCAGTACAACACTATCATAGAGTTATTTTTACAGAAAGTTTAACACCACTAAGATAAATATACACACAATTAATGTAATAGTTATTATATTGTAATACCTCACCATTATAGTATATCTTATCATATCATACTATTTCATATCATATAGCATATCATGTCACATGACATGACATCACACCATTTCATATCATATATCATATCATAGCATATTATGTTATATTATATTATATTACACTATATTATATTATATTACATTATGTTATATTAATCACCACTCTGTAACAGGTTTAATTTGAGACAGTTAAGCAAAAGACAGTAACAGAGAGCATTTCACTCAATGTTTAGTAATACACTACAACAGACTCAATTTAACCCATTTTGAGATGCTTGAAAACATTGTTTAGCACCACACTGTCACAGTGATAGGTTTACACAGTTAATTTATTTAATAGTGATATTATTATAACACCAAAATACTATTTTATATTACATTATATTATATTAATTATGTTATATATTATATTATAGTACATTATAATACATTACATTACAATATTTTATATTATATTACATTATACTATACAGTATTACATTAGATTGCATTTCATTACATTACTGTATGTTATATATATATTATATTATATTATATTATATCATATCATATTATATTATATTATATTATATTATATTATATTATATTATGTTATGTTATGTTATATTATATTATATTACATTACATTACATTATATTAATCACCACTCCATAACTGGGATAATTTCACAGTTAAGCACAACACTGTAATAGAGAGTATTAAACTCAATGTTATGATCCATACTGCAGCAAAAACAGTTTAAACCATGTTTGAGATAAAGTAACGTTAGCATCACACTGTCAGAGAGCCAAAGTAACACATCGTTATATAATTAAATAGTTATAATATTGTTACACCACAAAACTATATTATGTTATGTTATGTTATCTTTTGATATATTATTTTATATGATAATATATTAAGCAAAACATTGAAACTGAGAGCATTTTAGTCACTGTTTAGAATCAGACTGCAAAAGAGACAATATATCCCATGTTTGTGACAATTTAACACAAAAATTAGCACCACACTAGCACTGTGGTAATATAACAGATTTAAGAACCACACTGTCACAGAGATAATTTCACACACAGTTTAGGACCACACTGTAAAAGAGACAATTTAAGACAGTTTAATCATCACACTCTCACAGTGATAATTTAACACACAGTTTAGCACCACACTTTGCCTGAGATAAGTTAACACATAGTTAATTACTTTAATAATTATAATATTATAACACCACACCATTATATTTTATGTAATGTTATGTTATCTTAATCACCATAAGGTAACAGAGATAAGTTTACACAGTTCAGCACAAGAGTGAAACAGAGAGCATTTAACTCATTGATGAAAACCACGCTGGAACAGAGACTATTTAACCCATGTTTGAGATAATTTAACACAGAAATTAGCACCACAGAGATAATGGCCCAGATATTCAAAGCATAGCGCGGTGCGCAAAGCAATAGCGCTGGAATAGCACAGGAATAGCGTGGAACTGCCATATTCAAAGGACCACATAGCTCCTCGCTAACAGCAGTAGCATGGGGCAAAGCACTAATGTATGCATGGGGCAACAGGAAGGGGCCACGAGGTCCACAAGAAAAGGATATTCAAAGGCCTACGCCAGCTTAGGACACATATACGCGGACACATAGCATGACACATAGCACTGCGCTACTTACCACCTATAAAAGGCTGGTCTTTACCCAGGGCAAAACACAGAGGAGGAGAGACCAGCACAGGAAGTGGGAATGTGTGCAGTGCCTGTAGCAATGATGCTGCCATTGATGGCAGCTGTAGTGGAGGAGGAGGAGGAGGAGGTGGAGAGGAGCAGGCACAACATTGGCCACAACACAGGCCAAGGAGACAGTATGCTGCAAACAGGTGGCACCAGCCCAGGGTCTCCTTTGAGACACTGCCTGATGACCACATCATTGGCCGGTAGAGGATGAACAGGGGAATGCTGAGGCAGCTCTGTGAACTCCTGCACGAGCAGCTGCACTCAAACACCAGACACAGCCATGCCATGACAGTGGAGGAGAAGGTGACAGCAGCGATGTGCTTCCTTGCCACAGGGATGTTCCAAAGACCAACGGGGGACACCATCGGGGTATCGCAGTCTGCCACCTGACACCTCCCGACCCACTTCCTAGAGGCTTTCCTGCCACATGCTGGGGAGTTCATAGTATTCCCCAGCATGGCAGCAGAGTGCAGAGAAACAATGCAGTGGTTCCATCGGGTTGCGCACCTACCATCTGTACTGGGTGCCATTGACTGCACCCGTGTCCCCATCCGTGCACCACCTGGTGATGGCAGTGACGTGTACGTTAACAGGAAAGGATACCACTCCATCAACTGCCAGGTGGTGTGTGATGCGGCTGGGAGCATCACCAATGTGTATGCACAGTACTCCGGGCAGTGCCCATGATGCATTCATCTGGCACCAGTCCCAGCTGTGCCAAGCATTCGAGTAGGACAGGATAACCAGTGGTCAACTAATCGGTGAGTAGCAGCATTCAAGGCATACACACACCAGCATGCATGGGGGCAGGCATTGCAGGCCAGGAAAGGGTGTGGGAGGGCTACACAGGGTGCAGGACAGCATCTGACAGACTGCCTATGTCACTAACATGTATACATCCTTTGACAGGGGACAGTGCCTATCCCCTGCGACCCTGGCTGCTGACACCAGTACTCAGACTGGCTACAGTGGCCGAGGAGCTGTACAACAAGGCACATGCCAGCACAAGGAACATCATGGAGAGGGTGTTTGGCATCCTGACGATGCGATTCCAATGCCTAGACACATCAGGTGGTGCCCTACAGTATACACCTCAGAAGGTATGCCGTATCTTCCTAGCCTGTTGTATGCTGCACAACATGGCAACGAACCATGGGATACAGGCACCTGAACCTGAGGGACAGTCTGACAGTGAGCCAGAGCCAGTGGTCAGGGGGATAGTCGAGCACCTTGAGAGAAGGGACCCTCGCATGGCACGCAGGGCCATACAGCACAGGGACAACATCATCAGGACACTGCAACAGACAACAGGGTAAGTACAGACTGCACAGCAACTTGAAAAGGTACAATTAATAATGACTTTAATGTTCACATGGACACACATGAGTGACAATAACAATACCAACAGTAAACCTACACAGTGGATCTGACAACATGTGTGCATGTGTTGTGAGTTTGGGGTTCTGCAGGACACACGTGTGGGCGGATACAAACAATGTGGTGTTGGTGGGGAAATGTGATGTGTGCGGTGAGGTAAGTGATGCAACCGCAGTGGAGTGTGTGTGTGCATGTGAACGTGCATGTGGGTGTGCCTATGTGGCAAATGTGGGGTGATGAGTGCGCTATGCCACATAGTCAGCATTGTCCATGGCCATCAGTGGTCATGGCCATCAGTGACGCCTCCACCATGCATGCGTGGTGTGCTACTACTGTGGGACACAGACCCTGGTGTGCTCTGTGCAGAGGACAATGCCGATGAAAGGCGAGGCAGGAAGAGTAGGTCTCCTGTGCCCCAGGGGATGGTGGAGCCTGACAGGGTGGGTGGACAGCCACTGCAGTGCTGGGTCTCAGATGGGGTGTGTGAGGCTGTTGAGCTGGAGCCACTGGCAGCCCTGCATCCACGGCTTGCCTGCCTGTGTGCCCCTGTGCCGTCTGCACCATGGCCAAGCATCCCATGCTGGCGAACCCCATGCACCCCACGTAGGACATTCCCTATGTCAACCACCGCAGCCGACAGACCAGCACACCCATGCTCAATGGCACCCACCAGGTGGCCCATCCTGTCCTCCCCGCTGCTCAGCACAGGCAAAGCCCACTGTGATGGCCTCCCTGATCTGCGCAAGCTCATGGCGCATCTCCTTCCGCATGCCATGAAGGTCCACACATGCCCCCTGCTGGGAGGTGAGAGCAGCCTGCAGGAGTGGGCAGGCACCATGGGCATCCTGTCCCAGGGGCACAGTACCCTGAGCTGTAGCTGGCAGAGGTGCCTGCTGCACAGGAGCAACTGGATCCTGGTGCATGGCAGGCATGTCCTGCTGCTGGTGACTACAGGATGTGGTCTGTGGAATGGTATGGGCATGGACACCAATTTGCCTTGTACCCTGCACACCCTGTGGTTCTGCGCTGTTCCCTACACTGCCCACCACCATGTGCACAGGTACAGCCACACCGGTGATGCTGCATGCACCACTGACACCTGTTCCACAGCCTGCCGCAGCCCCTCCCTGCATCCCATGCACAGGCACAGCCAGGTGTTGCGCCAAGTCAGACACATCAGTGTCTCTCCACTGGTGGTGGTGAACAGTAGACATCCCTCCACCACCCTCATCGACTGTGCTGCATCCTGGTATCCGTGTATCCCAATACCCTACTGGACCCTCCCCAGTCAGTAGCTGCCCTTGGGTATGTGTGTGCCACACATGCATGGCATCTGTGTGCCATCTGTTGCACCATGCCCGGATGTTGAAGGTCGTTCCCCATCGTCCACCTCCACAACCGTTGGGACCTGTCCGCACATCCTTGTCAGCCCCTGTTGTCCTGCAGGCCTGGCAGTCACCGCTGTGGAGACAATAGGGACAGGGTTGGTCACCCGTACATAGCCACTGTGCGCAAACACCACCACCACTACCACCACTACTCCATGCACACCCCAGGACATGTACCCCCTTCACACAGGCCCGTGATCCCATCCACCCACCAAACCCACAGTGGCCATGCCCATACCAGGCAGCTGTTAGGCAGGCCACTGTGCACCCTGTGCAGGACACCCACAGCATGGCCAGGCACCCATGGCAACACAACATAGGGTATACACATGTAAATACTGACCTGTCCTTGGCAGTGCAAGAGGCATCTCACACCTACCACCCGGCACACCTGTGACCACCACCATCCTGAGGGTCGATGCCACCACAGCCATGTGTGGCTCCTCCACCCGCTGCTGGTGTTCGGGTGATCCACCACCGGTCCTCATACTGTCCCTCAGTCACTGGGCCTCCTTCTCCTTCGCACGTCGCAGGAGGTCATTCCATCTCTTCCGCACGGCTTTGATTGTCCTGCCATGTCCCACTACAGCATTCACAGCCGCAGTCACCTCCTCTCTGGCTTGGTGCGCCACTGTGTCAGTGGCCCTGTGCGTGCGGAGCACCTGTTCACTCTCCTTCACGGCATGCACAAGGGTGTTTAACTCCTCCTGCGAGAACTTGTGTGCACATATACGCTCCTGGCATGCTGCTGAACCTATGGGATAGTCAATAGGGGACATGTGTCATCAGCCGTGTTGGTACTGCATTGCATTACACAAACATCACAATGCCCCCCCTCCAGTGCCACAGGCCACATGGACATATGGGAGTGCTGCATGTGCATGTACGGTGTACACGCCACCAGAGTCACTGTGCGTCCCTTGTCTGTACAGCGAGCCCTATACACACATATGCACTACCCCACCCTAACCACCTTGCGCTGTACTGTGCCCCTTGTGTTCGCCACAGTGGTTGTGTGGACAAGTGCACTAGTATGTAGACAATGTCAGGACCCAATGCAATCACCACATGGTGCATGGGCCAGGACAGTTCCAGGACACTGCGTACATCCTGCATGGGTGCCATGGCCTGCCATGCCACACATCCAGGGAGTCATGTCAGTGGGCAACTGTTGCAGGACACATCTCTGCAGGGGGATTGTGCACAGTGCACTGTACATTTGGTTGCAGACATCTAAGGATGTGCACCATCACCCAGCACAGTGCTTGCCTGTGGTCCAACATGGGTCAGACCATTCACCAGAGACTGCATCTCTGTGCTCCTGTCCATGCTGAAACTGTTCTGGGATATTGACATTCAATAGTGTCCTACAGCAGTCATACACACCTGCCTCATACTGTTCTTCCTCCTGTTGCATCTGTACACCAGTATGTTGTTTACACTTAGATTCCTTATCAGGCTGCAGTACCACAACACAACACCGGGGTGCACCGCACTCCCTTTATAGCCCATCCAGGCAATCAAGCATGTGAGTCATGCAAATGAGTGCATAATGATATGCTAATCACACAGTTTGCCCCATGCATGCACAAGTACCCTCATTTGCATACCCTGTTTGAATATGGCCCTGATTTGCCCCGTGCTAGCACAGCCGCGCTGTGCAAATGGCAGCGCAGGGCTATTGGTGTTGCAGCACCGCCTAACCAGATAGTGCAGCGCTATGTGCCTTAGCGAGGCCAACACGCATGCTCGCTAGGCCCCCATGTCCGTGCTATCACACAGTCATAGCACGATGTAGCGCCACGCTGGACAGCATAGCACGGTGCTATATGCATGTGTGGAACACAACCTCAGGGCCATGCTGGGGTCACGCATGTGCAGTGTGATTGCTACCGGGTAGCGCCACGCTACGTCATGTGATAGAGCGGCCCTGCAGGGATTGCTGAGGTGCATTCCTGGTAGGGCAGGGTGTTTGTCTCCAACAGCAGTATAGTGCCATGTCTGGACGGCAAGACAGTGCAGTTGTGCACAGGACAGGCACTGGGGGGACGTAGAGTCCGCAAACCTGGTTCAGCTGGTGATGAAATGCCACAGGAGGCTGTTTGGGGAGGTGAGGGAGGGGGACCTCCCAAAAATGCAAGTGTGGGAGATGGTGGCTAGGAAGCTCAGTGAGCGTACCAGCATACCCCGCAATGCTGAGAAGCACCGCCACCATTACACGGACCTGAGGCACAGGCAGAGGCAGCAGCTGAGAGCGACAGGTGCATGGTGTGTGATGGCACTGTGCCTGTGCCAGGTGAGTGGTGTTGCATGTGGAGTGTGCATATATGTAATGCTTTGTGTACATGTGGGTGTGGATGTGGTAGTGCAGAGGGGTGGTGGTGTGGGGGCTGGCCGTGGGTGAGTGGTGTGGTGTGCAGCGGGTGGTGGTGGGGTGTGCTTGGTGTCGGGTGTGTGGGCGTGTCCCTGTGTGCACAGCTGTGCGCAATGGTGCACCATGCTGTTGCACACTGTGTACAGGCACAGTGGCATATGTATTCCCCATAGGGGCATGGTGCATGTGGTGACCATTGTGGTGGGTGGAGGGTGGGGTGCATTGAGTTTAGGGTTGCATGTGCATCTTACTGTGTTTCATGATGTGTATGCTGTGTCATGCTCTAACAACACTTTCACATTTGTCCACTGTAGAGTGGATCAAGCAGCCCATGCCTGCAGGTGCGACTCAGCCCAGGACACAGGAGCGGAGATGAGACAGCTGGAGGGCCCCATCACTCCCACAGTGTGCTCAGGAGAGCTGCACTGATAGCGGTGATCGTGTTGCATGAGTACCTGTTACATTGTTCTGTGCTGTGTACACTTTCATGACACTGTGCACCACATCTGGGTGTCCAGCCACTCACTTGTCTGCAAAGGTCACTGGGCCAGTGTGGTGTAGCAGTGTGGTATGCGATACAGGTGTTTCACACCACAGCTGGGTGCTATCAGCCTTGCCTGGGGTGGCAGTCACATTGCAGTGCTGTGCGTGTGGCAGATGGTGTTGCTTGCTTGGGTGGTGGGTGTTCCGTGAGGACACCATGCTGATGGATGACCTTCCACCTCTGTGGTGCATCCATACCACCACCGACAGGGCGTTCACAATTGCACAGGTGGTTGCTTGCTGTGCATGCGGGACAATATGGGAATGCCTTGCAGACTTACCTCTCACCCTTCTGGACACCTGCTGTGTAGCACTGCCTGTCACACTGTGCTACATACTGGCACTGTGCCATACGCATTGTGCATCCATCCATGTGTGTCTGGTTCTGGTCACTGTGTTGCTGTTTAGTTGCAGGGTATGCGGATATCACTGTGCTATTACATTATGTGCATCGTGCCCTGCCAATGTTGACTGTGGCTGTGGAGGTGGTCCTCACTGTGTGGGGGGGCCCCTGTTATGTGGGTTGGGGACACTGGCATGTACCATGTCTCCATTGGGTGAAATGCTTTCAGTGGTATTGCCTGGCGGCATGTGAAGGCCCTTCAGTGACAGTGTCTGTGCCCTGGCTGACTGTTGTCCCCTGGCCTGTGTTGGTCATTGCCAGGACACTGTCATGGTTCATTGATGCTCCTGCATGCATGTCATTGTTGTTTGTTCTGTGCTCTGCATTGCTGTGCATTTCCATGTGTGGCTGGGCAGCATGTCCCAACGTGTGTATGCCCTTGGGCATGTCATTGTGTGTCCCTTGCACCCAACTCACAGGGTTTCCAGCTGTGTGTCTGCAGTGTCTAGCAGTGTGCTGTATCATGGTGGATGGTGTCATATGTCCCCGGTGCTGTCAGGATCGCTGTCATCATCCGTGTTGGGTTCTGTGTTGGTGCCTGTGTTTCTGTGCTGCATTCAGGAGACACTGCCATGTTGTCATACCACTGCAGAACTCAACACCGCCAGGATGGCCCATTGGGACATGCTGTCCATCTTTGTATGGCAAGGGTTGGCTGCTGGTTGCCTCCTGTGTGGTGTACCATCCTCATGGTCTCACCCTTCCTCTTGTAGGGCCACCACGGGCATCACTGTGGGCAACACGTCCCGAGGAGACCGAGGGAATGGAGGAGCTTCTCCGCAGGATTGTGAGGCAGCAGCGGACTCAGATCGAGCAGCAGGCCATTATAATTACTGAGACCAGGAGGGTGGTGAACATCCTGGAGGCTCGTCTCCCTGCTCCTGAGGACACATAATTATCTCCCCTGTTGTTTTCAAGTCAGCCCTCACCACCCCCCTCACTGGACTTGATTCTCCCTTCCTTGCCCATTGTCTTCTGTCCCTGTGTGCGTCCTCCTCCACTTTGCACCCTTGGCCTGTGTCTTCCCATCCCTCCATCTGTTGTTGTCCTTCTGTCTACCTTTGTGTGCCTTTCCTTGCTACTGATGTTGCCAATTTTATCCTGTGGTGGGCATTTGGGGCTGTGTGTTGGGGGGGTTGGTGGGTAAATTCTACTTCTGTTTTAGTGTTGTGGGGAGGGTTGTTCAGTGGTGGGTGGGGCATTTTGTACTCTGGGGTTTGTTAATCGTTATGTTCTGTGTTATATTGCTGTTGTGTTTCTGTGTGCTTTCCTGTTCATTATTGTTTATTACACTGGTTAATGACATTTTACGGTGTCCTGTGTCATTCTTGGGTGCTGGGGTTCCACATGCTTTGTACTGTTGCTGGTGTTCTCCACATGGGTCTGGGTTGTTGCTGGACTTTCCGTGGTTGTGTGGCATCCTCATGGGTGGGCACTGTGGTGTGCTCCTGATACCTCATTCCAGCATGTGTTGCCTTGCATGTGTCCCAGGGTCAGGCTGTCTCTGCACTGTGTTCCATTGTGTGTTTGCACTGCCTGCCTGGTGCTATATTCAGTGCTGTCTTGTGTGCTATATTCAGTGCTGTGTTATTCCTGGGCTTTTTTTGCACCTGCACTTCTGGGCCTGTTTGCCCAGTTTCCTTTGCTTGCTATATTCAGCGGGGTTTGCCCTGGGCTATTCGTTTTGAATATGGCTGGCATTTTGCTCTGGCTAGGTTTGCATGCTGGGCAGTGCTATTCGATGCCAGGGGCTAACCTTTGAATATCTGGCCCATTATATCATATTTAGGCACCACACTGTTACAGTGATAATATAACACATACTTTAGAACCACACAGTGATAGAGATAATTTAAACCAAAGTTCAGCACCACACTATCGGAGAGGTAATTTAACAAACTGTTTATTACTACACTGTCTTAGAGATAAAGTTATCAATAAATGTCACATAGATAATTTAACGCACAGATCAGCACCACAATGTTACAGAGATAAATTAACATGTAATTTAATAGTGATAATATTATAAAACCTCATTATTATATTATATTATCTCATCTCATCTCATACCATAACATACCATAATATATTAAATTATATTATATTATATTATATTATATTATATTATATTATATTATATTATATTATATTATATTATATTATATTATATTATATTATATTATTTTTTATTATATTAATCACCACACTGTAACAGAGATAATTTAACCCATGTTTGAGAACATTTAACAGCTTAACTAATGCCACACTGTCACAGAGACAATGTAACATTTTAAGCAGTACAATGATACAGAGATAGTTTAAACATTGTTAATTAATTTAATAGTTATACTATGATAACACCACACCATTATATTATATTATATTATATTATATTATATTATATTATATTATATTATATTATATTATATTATATTATATTATATTATATTATATTATATTAATCACCACTCTGCAACAGAGATAATTTCACACAGTTAAGCACAACATGATAAAAGACAGCATTGAACTCATTGTTTTGAACACACTGCAACAGACAATTTAACCTATGTCTGAGATAATTTAACACATAAATTAGCACTACACACTGTCAGAGATAATGTATCACATTTAAGAACCACACTAACACAGGGATTTTCTAACACATAGTTTAGCACCACACTCTCAGAGTTAATTTAACACACAGTTTTGCATCACACTGTAAAAGACAATATAAGATAGTTTTTATCACACTCTCACAGTGATAATTTAACACAGTTTTGCAGCACAGTTTGAAATAAATTAATACATAGTTAATTAATTTAATAGTTAAAATATGATAACACCATTCAATTATATGTTATGTTATGTTATGTTATGTTATGTTATGTTATGTTATATTAAGCACCACAGCGTAACAGAGATAATTTCACACAGCTAAGCACATCACTGAAAAGAGAGTATTTATCTCATTGTTTAGAACCACACTGCAACAGAGACAATCTATTTCATGTTTTAGATAGTTTAACTCATGAATTAGCACTGCACTGTCTTAGAGATAATTTAACACACAGTTTAGGCCCACACTGTAATAGAAACAATTTAAGACAGTTCTTCATCGACTTCGCACAGTGATAATTTAACATATAGTTTAGTAACACACCTTGACAGAGACAAGTTAACACATAGTTAATTAATTTAATATTTATAATATTATAACACTTAACCTCAGGTTATGTTATGTTATGTTATGTTATATTAATCACACCACAACAGAGATAATTTCACACAAAGTTTAGCACCTCCATGTCACAGAGATATTTTCACACACAGTTTAGCACCACATTGTAAAAGGAAGAATGAAGGCAGTTAGCATCATACTCTCACAGTTATAATTTAATACATTGTTTAGCACTGCAGTGTGGCAGAGACAATGTAACAAAGTTTAGCACTACACTGTCACAGAGATAATTTGAAACACAGTTTAGCACCACTCTGTAAAAAAACAATTTAGGACAGTTTATTATCACATTCTCACAATGATATTTTAACACATAGTTTGAGAAAAATTAACACATAGTTGGGCCTCACTACCAAATGGCACACTCTGGTGTCTCTCGCAGTATGGAGAATTGTGGTGGTAATGGGGTTGGGGCTCTTCCCTGACGTCTTATTTCCCTACTTTTGTCAGTTTAACCCTAACTGATGCATTACCAAAGGTTTTGGCAGTGCATATTAATTACATATAGAAGGTGAAGATGAAGCACCCTCTAGTGTGCGGTGCCAACAAACTATAGATGGTAAAGCGGGCTGATAAAAAAAAAAGAATGCAGGCAATTAAGGTGACTCTGATAACATTAATACGCATCTCTAGTGGAACCAGGAGAAACAGAAGAGAGAAAAAAAATAGTGCAGTAGCTAGGATTTGAACTCAGGCTACCCAGAATTCTGTTCAACTAATAAATGAGCAATATTCAAATGTTGTGATGTGAATATACTCGAGCTTTTAACAGTCAGCTGCCCCTTCCATTGCGACATGCATGTATTACAAACCTACATGCTCTTAAAGATGAGACCAGTGATTTCACCAAGCTCCTCAGACAGTACACTGGATGTCTCGGGGTTTTACAAGCAAAAAGGCAGAGGGTCGAACCTAGATGATGGCACTGGTATACTGCCTTATCAAGGTCACTCAGGAATTATGCAGTCCATGTTCCCATGGTTTCACCTTGCCCTTCATGTTTTTACTTCCTTTAGTGTTCATACTTAAACCTCTACGATTACTTAAAAAAAATAATAATATTGGCTGACTGTTGAGGTCTGCAATGTAGCACAGAGGTTAGAACATTGAGTTATATGCCAAAAGACCTCATATTCCTAGGTTTGACTCTCACAAATACCAGATGAACAATGCACCTGAATCAGCCACTGCCCAAGTCAGAGCACCTCATTTTGCCTCATAGTCAGCATGCAAGCCCTACCACTAATCTCACCATATATAAGCCCCACCTCCAATATCACCCCATGTAAGCCCCACCTCCATTATAACCTCATATAACCCCGCCTCCAACAATGTCACTGTCATCTCATTACTTGGTCCAGAAAGGTGAGTTCACTATCACTGCTCATAATCACCTTTTCTGACTTAAAAACGTGCGTTGTGCAGTTTTTACGCAGGCTCGTAAATTCACCAATTTGTGCTATTTTCACTCCAGATTTTCAGCATTGCCTTTTTTTCACACCTCCTCATGAACAGTAAAGCTGTCATTTCTCACAACCTGCCAGAAATGTGTTTTCAGACCTCTGTCACAGAATGGTGCATCACAGTGCGAAATCAACATTCAGGATAAATTAACAAACTCACAGGGCCAGCATTGATGAGGGCAATTCCCAGAGATCTCATGTTGAACATTTGATTAAAAAATTCTAAAAAATGTGCTCATTATGAGCGTGCATTGTCCAGTTTCCACGGATGCTCGTATCAGCCAATTTTTCATATCTTCCCTCCTGATTTTCAACATTACCCTTTTCCACATCTCCTTATGAACAGTATACAGCCATAATTTTTCACAGCCTGCCCAAAACTTGATTTTGTACATCTGGGACAGAATAGCACATTCGCTGTGCAAACTCAACTTTCGGGAGAGAGTAATGAAATGACAGTTACATCGTTCATGAGATTCAGTCCGTGAACTGTCATATTGGCTGTATACTGTTCATGAGGAGATTCAGAAAAGGGTAATGTTGAAAATCAGAAGGGAAAATATGAAAAATTGGTGGTTACAAGAGTGTATGGAAACTGCACAACACAAGCTCACAATGAGCACATTTTTCAGAATTTTTTAATCAAATGTTCAACATCAGATCTCTGGGAAATGCCCTTATCAAAGCTGACACTGTGAGTTTGTCAATTTATCCTGAAAGTTGGTTTCGCACTGCGACATGCCATTCTGTGGCAGAGGTGTGAAAACACATTTCTGGTAGGATGTGAGAAATGACAGCAGTACCATTCATGAGGAGGTGTGAAAAAATGGCAACGCTGAATATCTGGATTGAAAATCATACAAATTGGTGAAGCTATGAACCTGCATAGAAACTGCACAATGCACGCTTGTAAGATGGCCATTTTGGGATATTTTGCATCACATTTTTCAAAACTGGCTTTTGTGTCCTGCACTCATGAAGGCTGGGACTGTTATTTTAGTATTCAGTCCCAAAAGCTGATTTTAACTCTGAAAAAAGTGATTATGAGCAGTGATAGCAAACTTACCTTTCTGGACCAAGTAGCGAGATGACAGTGACATTGTTTGAGGCAGGGTTATATGAGGTTATAATGGAGGTGGGGCTTACATGTGGTGATATTGAATGTGGGGTTTATATGGGGTGATATCGGAGGTAGACATCCAGTGTACCTGCCTGCATTCTTTTTTTGTCAGCCCGCTATCCCATCTGTAGTTTGTCGGTGCTGCCAAAACCTTTGGTAATGCATCAGTTAGGGTTAAACTGACAAAAGTGGGGAAATGAGACTTCAGGGGAAGAGCCCCTAACCCATTACCACCACAATTCTCCATACAGCAAGAGACACCAGAGTGTGCCATTGGGTAGCGAGGCCCAACATGTGTTAATTTTTCTCAAACTATCATGCTAAACTATGTGTTAAAATATCATTGTTAGAGTGTGATAATAAACTGTCCTAAATTGTCTCTTTTACAGAGTGGTGCTAAACGCTGTTTTACATTATCTCTGTGACAGTGTAGTGCTAAACTTTGTTACATTATCTCTGCCACATTGCTAAACAATGTATTAAATTATAACTGTGAGAGTATGATGCTAACTGCCTTCATTCTTCCTTTTACAGTGTGGTGCTAAACTGTGTGTAAAAATATCTCTGTGACATGGAGTTGCTAAACTCTGTGTGAAATTATCTCTGTTTTGGTGTGCTGATTAATGTAACATAACATAACATAACCTAAGGTTTAGGGGTTATAATATTATAAATATTAAATTAATTAACTATGTGCTAACTTGCCTCTGTCAAGGTGTGTTACTAAACTATGTGTTAAATTGTCACTGTGAGAATGCGATGATAAACTGTCTTCAATTGTCTCTTTTACAGTGTGGTCCTAATCTGTGTCCTAAATTATCTCTATGTCAGTGCAATGCTAATTCATGAGTTAAACTATCTAAAACATGGAATAAATTATCGCTGTTGCAATGTGGTTCTAAACAATGAGATACATGCTCTCTTTTCAGTGATGTGCTTAGCTGTGTGAAATTATCTCTGTTACACTGTGATGATTAATATAATATAAAATACCATAATATATCATAACATAACATAACATAACATAACATAACATAACATAACATAACATAACATAACATAACATAACATAACATAACATAACATAACATATAATTGAATGGTGTTATAATATTATAACTATTAAATTAACTATGTATTAATTTATTTCAAACTGTGCTGCAAAACTTCATTAAATTATCACTGTGAGAGTGCAATAAAAACTATCTTAAATTGTATTTTACAGTGTGGTGCAGTGTATTAAATTAATTCTGAGTGTGTGGTGCTAAACTATATGTTATATTATCTCTGTGAAACTGTAGTGCTAAACTGTGTTACTTTATCTCTACCACACTGTAATGCTAAATTATATGTTAAATTATCACTGTGAGAGTGCGATGCTAAAATGTCTTGTTTCTTTTACAGTGTGCTGCTGTGTTTAAAATTTATCTCTATGACATAGCGGTGCTAAATTGTATGTTTATTTATCTCATTGACATCTATGGGTTACTTTATCTTAGGCAGTGTGGTGATAAACGCTTTGTTAAACTATCTCTGCAAAGTGTGGTGCTGAACTACATGTTAAAACATCCCTGTGTTAGTGTAGTTCTTAAATGTGATACATTATCTCTGACAGTGTCGTTCTATTTTATGTGTTAAATTCTCTCAAACATAGGTTAAATTGTCTGTTGCAGTGTGGTTCAAAACAATGAGTTCAATGGTCTGTTTTACAGTGTTATGCTTAACTGTGTGAAATTATCTCTGTTATGGAGCAGTGATTAATATAAAATAATATAATATAATGGTGTGGTGTTATCATAGTATAACTATTAAATTAATTAACTATGTGTTAAACTATCTCTGTATCATTGTACTGCTTAAAATGTTACATTATCTCTGTGACAGTGTGGTGCTAGTTAAGCTGTTAAATGTTCTCAAACATGGGTAAAATTATCTCTGTTACAGTGTGGTGATTAATATAATATAATATAATATAATATAATATAATATAATATAATATAATATAATATAATATAATATAATATAATATAATATAATATAATATAATATGTTAGGGTATGGTATGAGTTGAGATGAGCTGAGATGATATAATATAATGGTGTGGTTTTATAATATTATCACTATTAAATTATGTGTTAATTTATCTCTGTAACATTTAGGTGTTGATCTGTGTGCTACATTATCTATATGACATCTATTGGTGACTTTATCTCTAAGACAGTGTGGTAATAAACAATTTGTTAAATTACCTCTCTGATAGTGTGGTGCCGAACTTTCGTTTAAATTATGTCTCTCACAGTGTGGTTCTAAAGTATGTGTTATATTATCACTGTAACAGTGTGGTGCTTAAATGTGATATTTTATCTCTATGACACTGTGGTGCTAATTTCTGTGTTAAATTATCTCGAACATGGGTTAAACAGTCTCTGTTCCAGTGTGGTTCTCATCAATGAGTTAAATGCTCTCTGTTTCACTCTTGTGATGGACTGTGTAAACTTATCTTTGTTACCTTATGGTCATTAAGATAACATAACATTACATAAAATATAATGGTGTGGTGTTATAATATTATAATTATTAAAGTAATTAACTATGTGTTAACTTATCTCAGGCAAAGTGTGTTAAATTATCACTGTGAGAGTGTGATGATAAACTGTCTTAAATTGTCTCTTTTACAGCATGGTCCCTAAACTGCATGTGAAATTATCTCTGTGACAGTGTAACTACATGATACATACTTAAATGTGTTACATTACCACAGTGATAGTGTGGTGCTAATTTATGTGTTAAATTGTCACAAACATGGGATACATTGTCTCTTTTGCAGTCTGGTTCTAAACAGTGACTAAAATACTCTCAGTTTCAGTGTTTTGCTTAATATATTATCATATAAAATAATATATCAAAAGATAACATAACAACATAATATAATTTTGTGATGTAACAATATTATAACTATTTAATTATATAACTATGTCTTAATTTGTCTCTATGACAGTGTGATGATAATTTACGTTACATTATCTCAAACATGGTTTAAATTGTTTTTGCTGCAGTATGGATCATAACAATGAGTTCAATGCTCTCTCTTCCAGTGTTGTGCTTAACTGTGTGAAATTATCCCTGTTATGGAGTGGTGATTAATATAATATAATATAAAGTAATGTAATGAAATGCAATCTAATGTAATATAATATAACGTAATATAATATAATATATAATATAATATAAAATATTGTAATGTAATGTAATATAATATAATATATAACATGATTAATATAATATAATTTAATATAACATAAAATAGTATGTTGGTGTTAAAATATTATCACTATTAAATAAATTAACTGTGTAAACCTATCACTGTGACAGTCTGGTGCTAAACAATGTTTTCAAGCATCTCAAACATGGGTTATATTGCGTCTGTTGTAGTGTATTTCTAAACACTGAGTGAAATGCTCTCTGTTACTGTCTTGTCCTTAACTGTCTCAAATTAAACCTGTTACGGAGTGGTGATTAATATAGCATAATGTAATATATTATAATGTAATATAATATAACATAACTTAACGTAATATAACATATAACAATATGATATGATATGATATGAAATTATGCCATGTCATATGATATGATATGATATGATATGATATGATATGATATGATATGAAATAGTATGATATGATAAGAGATAATATAATGGTGAGGTATTATAATATTATAACTATTAAATTAATTAGCAGTGTGTATATTTATCTCTGTGACAGTGTGGTGTTAAACTTTCTGTAAAAATAGCTCTACGATAGTGTTGTACTGAACTTTGTGTTAAATTATCTCTCTAACAGTGTGGTGATTAAATGAGTTACATTATCTCTGTTACAGTGTAGTTCTAAACTGTGTGAAATTATCCCAGTAATGCAGTGGAGATTAAAATAACATAATATAATATAATACAATACAATACAATACAAAATAATATAATATAATGATGTGGTATTATAATATTATGAGTATTAAATTAACTACATGTTAATTTATCTCTTTGACAGTATGGTAATATATGTGTTATATTGTCTTAAACATGGGTGAAATTGTCTCTCTTGCAGAGTGGTTCAATACACTGAGAACAGTGCTCTCAGTTACAGTGTTGGGCTTAACTGTGTAAAATGATCCCTATTATTATTATTATTTGATTAATATCAAATAATATAATATAATATATGATAATATAATATAATATAATATAATATAATATAATATAATATAATATAATATAATATAATATAATATTGTATGGTATGGTATCTTATGATAACATATGATATGATATCATATGATGTGATGTGATAATATCATATCCTATCACAGTATATTATATTATATTATATTATATTATATTATATTATATTATATTATATTATATTATATTATATTATATTATATTATATTATATTATATTATATTAATCTCCACTCCGTAATGGATAACTTCACAGAGTTAAGCAAAACATTGTAATATAATGCATGTTACTCATTGTTTAGAACCACACTACAAGAGAGGAAATTTAACCTTGTTTGAGATCATTTAACACATAGATTAGCACTACACTGTTGCAGAGATATTTTAACACACTCTGTCACAGAAATAAATTAATGGAGTTAAATATTGTAATAGTTATAATACCACAAAATGATATTGGATCATATCACATCATATCATATTATATCTTATCGTATCTTATTGCATCGTATCATATCATATCATATCATATCATATCATATCATATCATATCATATCATATCATATCATATCATACCATATTATATCATATCATACCATATTATATATATATCATATTATATTATATATATAATATATTATATTATATTATATTATATTATATTATATTATATTATATTATATTATATTATATTGATCACCACACCATAACAGAGATAATTTCACGGATGTAAGCATAACACTGTAACAAAGAGCATTTTACTCATTGTTTACTAATACGTTGCAACAGGACAATTTAACCCAAGTTTCAGAAACTTTGACACATTAAATAGTGCCACACTTTCACAGAGATAATGAAACACATTTAAGCACCACACTGTTACAGAGGTAATTTTAACACATAGTTCAGCACCACATCATCGCATATATATTTTTACACATAGTTTAGCATCACACTGTCACAGAGATAAATTAATACATCGTTAATGTAATCGTTATAATATTATATCACGCCATTAATATAATATTATCATATATCATAAGATATCATATCATACTATATTATATTATATTATATTGTTATATTATTTAACCCATGTTTAAGATGATTTAGCACATACTTCAGCAACACACTATTGCAGAGATGTTTTAACACATGGGTTAGCACCACACTGTCACAGAAATAAATTAAAACTTAGTTTATTAATGTAGTAGTTTTAATAGTATAACACCACACCATTACATTATATCACATAACATTAATTTAGATCCTATTATATTATATTATATTATGTTCTGTTATATTATATTACATTATATTATATTATTACAACTATATTATGTTATAGTATATTAATCACCACACTGTAACAGAGGTAATTTCACACAGTTAAGCACAACACTGTAAGGGAGAGCATTAAACTCATTGTTTGGAACCATACTGCAACAGAGAGAATTTCACCCTTGTTTGAGAACATTTAACACCTTAACAGTGCCACACTGTGACACAGATAATGTAACATATTTAAGTAATACATTGATACACAGATAATTTAACACATAGTTAATTAATTTAATAATTATAATATTATAATTCCAAACCATTATATTATATCATATGACTTCATACCATATTATCACATCACATCGTGTCATATAATATCATATGATATATTATATTATATTATACTATACTATATTATATTATATTATATTATATTATATTGTAATATATTAATCACCACTCTGTAACAGGGATAATTTCACAGAGTTAAACAGAACATAGTAAAAGAAAGCATTGAACTCACTGTTTTAAACCACACTTCAACAGAGACAATTTTACCCATGTTTGAGATACTTCAACACATAAATTAGCACCACACTATCAGTGACAAATTAACATATAGATAATTAATATAATAGTTATAGTATTACAACACCAAGCCATTATATTATATTGTATTGTATTATTTTATATTATATTATATTGTATTGTATTGTATTGTATTGTATTGTATTGTATTGTATTGCATTGCATCGTATCGTATCATATATTATATTATATTATATTATATTATATTATATTATATTATATTATATTATATTATATTATGTTATATTGTTTTACTCACCACTCTGTAAGGGATAAACTCACACAGCTAATCCCAACATTGAAGTAGAGAGAATTTAACTCATTGTTTAGAGCCACACAACAAGAGAGACAATTTAACCCTTGTTTGAGATAACTTAATACATAGATTAGCACCACACCCTCACAGTGAAAATGAAATGCATTTTATCAACACACTGTTTCAAAGGTAATTTAGCACATAGTTCATCACCACACTATCACTGATATAGTTTAGCAAATAGTTTAACACCATTCTGTCACAGAGATACATTTACACAGTTAATTTAATAGTTATATTAATAGCACACCATTATATTGTATCATATCAAGATATGATATGACATGGCAGGATATGATATGAAATGGTATGAAATATTATAATATAATGGTGTGGTGTTCTAATACTATAATTATTACATTAATTAACTATGTGTTAATTGCTTAAATGTGTTACATTATTTCTGGGACAGTGTGGCACTACTTATTGTGATAAATTATCTAAAACATGGGATAAAATGTGTATGTTGCAGTATTATTCTAAACAATGAGTAAAATGCTCTTTCTTACTGTGTTGGGCTTAAATATTTGAAATTATCTCTTTACAGTGTGGTGATAAATATAATATAATGGAGTGGCGTGATAATATAGCTATTAAATTAACAAACTATGTGATAATTTATGTCTGTGACAGTGTGGTGCTAAACTATATGTTAATTACCTTAAACATAGGTTAAATTGTATCTCTTATAGTGAGGTTCTAAACAATCAGGTAAATGCACTGTGTTACAATGTTTTGCTTAACTCTTTGAGATTATCCATTAAGGAGTAGTGATTAATATAATATAAAATGATATAATATAACAACATAACATAACATAACATAACGTAACGTAACGTAACGTAACGTAACATAACATAACATACTATAATGGTGTGGTGGTATTATATTATACCAATTAAATTAACTGTGTTATTTATTCTCTATGACAGTGTGGTGCTAAACTATGTGTTAAACCATCTCAAATATAGATTAAATTGTCTCTCTTTGTAGTGTTTTTCTAAACAATGAGTTCAATCCTCTCTGTTACAGTGTTGTGTTTAACTATGAAAATTTCCCTGTCACAGAGTGGTGATTAATATAATATAATAAGATATATGAAATGATATGTGATGTGATGTAATGCGCTATATGATTTGATATGATATGATATCATATAATATAATATAGTATAGAATAGAATAGTATAGTATAGTATAATATAATATAATATAATATAAAATAATATAATATAATATAGCATAACATAATATTATAATATAATATAACGCTGTGGTGTTATAATATTATAACTATTAAATTAATAAACTATGTGTTACTTTATCTCTGTGTCAGTGTGGTGCTAAACTATGTGTTAAAATACCTCTGCAATAGTGTGGTGCTGAACTATGTTTTACATAAACCTTAAACATTTGTTCAATTGTATCTCTTATAGTGAGGTTCTAAACAGTCAGGTTATTTCTATAACAATGGTGTGATTAAACTCTGTGAAATTATCCACTACAGAGTTGTGACTAATATAATATAATATAATATAATATAATATAATATAATATAATATAATATAATATAATATAATATTAAATGATGTAATATAACATAACATAACATTATCTCATATATTATATTGTAATATGATATGATATGACATGATTTGATATGATGTGATATGATATAATATAAAAAATATAATATAATATATTATAATATGATTGGATATGACATATATAATGTAATATAATATATTATAATGTAATGCAATTTAATGTAATGTAATGTAATTATAATATAATAACATAAAATAACAATATAATATAATATAATAATATAATATAATATAATATAATATAATGGTGTGGTGTTATAATATTATAACTATTAAATTAACTGTGTTATTTTTGTCTATGACAGTGTGGTGCAAAACTATGTGTTAAATTATCTCAAATATAGGTTAAATTTTCTCTCATGTAGTGTGGTTCTAAACAAGGAGTTCAATCCTCTCTGTTGCGGAGTGGTGATTAATATAATATATTAAGATATGATATAATATGATATAATATTCTATAACATTATATGACATAACATAACTTAATATAGTATCATATAATATAATACAATACATTATACTACAATATAGTATGATATGATATGATATAAAAAATAATATAATTGTAGTACAGTATAGTATAGTATATTTTAGTATAATATAATATAATATAATATAATATAATATAATATAATATAATATAATATAATATAATATAATATAAAATAATATAATATAAAATAATGTAATATAATGGTGTGGTGTTATAAGTATTAAATTAATTAACTGTGTTAATTTATCTCTGTGACCGAGTGGTGCTAATGTATGTGTTAAATTATCCCAAACATGGGTAAAATTGTCTCTGTTGCTGTGTGGTTGAAAACGAGTTCAGTCTTTAACAGTGTTGTGCTTAACTATGTGAAATTATCCCTGTTACAGAGTGGTGGTTTATATAATATAAAATACTATAGTATAATGGTGTGGTGTTATAATACCTGGATATTCAAACTACACCCAAAAAGTGTGCAACAGCAGGAGCAAGTGCAAATCCACTGTGCCCTGAGCACTGTGCAAGAAGCATGATATTCAAAAACTGCACAGGTCAAGATGAATATCATGCCACCTGCACCATAACGCAACCAGGGATGTGCAGTTGTGCATTTCAGATGCACCATAGCACAACCAGGAATGCCCCATGGAGCAGGGCAGTAGTGCAACAGCACAACCAGGGATGCGCAGGGACAGGGGCCCACCACCCATGCACAGATGGGCAGAGGAGCACACAGCAGAACAGGCATCACCCCCACACCCCATGCACTGCACAACCGGTGGAGAGCTGGAATAACCACCAGCCCATGGATACCAGCAACCAGCCCACAGCCGAGGCATGGTGCCCCAGCACACCCCCCTGGAAAGCTGTGACTGGCACACAAGGAGGATGACCACCCCATGCCACACCATCCCACCAATGCAGAGCACACCCTGCACCATGATCACCATACACCCTGCTCAGGAGAAGTGCCCAACAGTGCAGGACACCCCATGCATGCCACCACCCCCACTGTGACAATGCAACCCTGTGCACCAAGGAGCCATGCAAGGCAGCCCCACCATGTGCACCCTGCAGCAGCAACATGTGCAACAACTGCACACTGTGCCACCCTGCATGTTTCCCCAAGTACAGCTGAGAGACCGACTACGCGTCAACACACAAGGTAACCCACATGTGACAGGGCAAGCCCCGGACCCCACCACCAGTGGTACAGCACCCTGCACACCCTCCCAAGGACACATCCCATCCCAGCACTGGCCACAACAGCCAGCACAAACACACACAGTATTGAATGGAAGCATGCACCACACAAGATGCAATACAGTGCATGGACAAACACCCACCCATACTCAAGGGCACACCAACACAGGGACACAGTAGTGGGGTCAACCAAGCCACTGGCATGTGGCATGGCAGCCATGTACACACAGCAAGCACTCCTACATGGCTCAGGTGTGCCTGCCACCCTGCGCAGGCACCATGAAGCTGTATGCCACCAGCATGTGTCCGGAGCACAAGTGACACACAGTGGAGCACATCCCCTGCAACAGACACAAGCAACAGCATGGAGGGCAGACAACAACAGTGGAGGCCACAGTGTCACCGGAGGCAGACATGCACCATACTGGTGATGGGAGGCAACCTGGCATTGTGCCGGGGTACAGTGGTTGTCCAGCATGGACAGCCACCACTGACATGCCAGCAGACTGTGCATATCACAGACATGCAAGGGTGTTAGCTACACAGGCCTTGGATGGTCTGACAGGGGTGCCATGGACACAGTACACTGCACAGTGAACCACTGCACACAGGTATCCAGTGCACAGAGAACAACACACAAACCACAGACAGTGACTGATCCCCCCACCCACACCATAAATGGTTCCCTTCTGGAAACACACACATGCCTATGCTTGCACCACCCCTGACACCATGCACACCACTGCAGCTGAGCACCTGTAGCCTGCTGCAAATCATAGACCACCACAGTTGTCATAACAAAACAAATGTATTAAAAAGAGGTAAGAAACAAAACTATTTACAAATATTTACAATGGGGGAAGGGCCATATACCAGGTGGGGGCGGGTAAGGGGCAGGGGTGAACATATAGGAGAGGGAAGAAGGGGTGTGAGGGTGGGTCCAGGGGTGTAAGGTGTTTCTGGGGGCATGGAGGGCCTATCATCTGCCCCATTCTTCACTCCTGTGGTGCCGATGTGTCTTCCACCTTGCAGCTCCATCTGCTGGAGGATGTCCAGGGATGCCCTTGCCAGCTGCTATAGCTCCTGCATGCCCCTTTCAATGGCCATCAGTCACTGTCCACCTAGGACAAGGGAGCAGAGTCAATACTTGTGAATGTCCAGCCCACTGCAGCCAACCCATTGTGCATGGCATACAGCCATGTGCCATGCCCCTGTGATGGTGTGCAACCAACCACAGTGACAGCATCCACAAGACCTGCCTTCCCAGGTATCCACAGCCATGTGGACCGCTGCACACACCCACCGCCCATGTTCTACACAGCACCACCGTGGCCGTACAGTGACATGGCTATGCGGTGCAAAGGCAGTGGCACAACCATGGACCACCACTGATGCATTCCCAGACATGCAGTGCCACTGGACAGTGCTGACTGTAACAAGTTGCGTGCATGGCAGTGGTGCCAATGGATGGTGGCCATGCCCCGCTGCCAGCCCTGTTACACAGCATGCAATAGTAATCATGGATGTAAGGCACTCACCATCATCAGGCTGGTCCCTGTGCCCTCTGTGGTCCAGCATCCCTCCCAACCTGCTGGTCCTTTTGGCAGTGCCTCCTCTCCCTTGCCTGCTGGTGTGCCTCTGGGCCTAAGGTGCAAACATGGAGAGAGGAACATCAGTACAATCTGGTAGCAAAGTCCCCCCACCCCATGTGTGTGCAATCCCACACAGCCATACCCATTAACCCCCCACCCCAATACCACCACAGCCAACACTGGATGGCCCCCCAATGAGCCAGACACGTGCAACCGTGATACCTGTATGGACGTTAACAGTGTATGGATGGGGCACCTACCTGGCCATGGCACCGTGCCCTCCTGGCACGTGCCTGCAGGCAGGCAAGCCTGTCCGAGTCCCTGCACTGGAGGTCCCCATATCAGTGGTGACACTGCTTGGCCGTGCATCTGATTCCTGTGGACTCCTCCAGCGCCACTGCCACCTCCTCCCATACTGCACTCCTGGCCTTGTCCAGGGGGTGCATCTCCATAAAGTGCCCCAGCATGGGGCTCTACTATGGCCACCAAATTGGCCAGCTCCACCTGGCTCCAAACAGCAGCCCTCCTCCGTGCCATCTCTAAAGCTGGTTGGAGTCAAAATGGCACTCGGTAGCGCAGTCCACCATGTGCAGATGCTGCACAGTACAGTGCTGCCATTCCCTATTGTGCTGTCACTGAACAGCATATAGTGGTGCACCCATGTGGATGCATGGCGCCTAGGAGGCAAAGATCAGGTACAGGGTCAAGGGTCTCTCATGCACGGATCACCACAGAGTGATTGGTACTCAATGTGTGTAGCACAATTGGGTGCCTGTGTGCCACCTCCTGTAGCAGCCTACCGTGCTGTGGCCCCAGTGCACCTACGGGCCCCCAGTGCCACACGCACAGTGAACAGCGCAGTAGCACCACTGGCACAATGGTGGCCATGCCCTGCATTGCCTCCCCTGCACACCACATCAGCAGTGCAGCAGGCATCTGCATCATCACCCCGGGCATGCACCGTTCGGTGTGTACTGCACATGTCACAGAAATGCGCCCTTGCCTGAACATGTTCAACACAATTGGCGCAAAGTGCAACAGTGTGATATTCAGCCGACATATGCAAATCAGCTATTCAGCCATTCAGTGGTGCAGATACTGCATTTGCATCCATTTATAATTGTGCCTCACCTCATTTGCATGCGTTGCACTATAAAAATGCGACATTGGGCTGCACTGGCCATAGTCGGTTAGTGCAGTCTATTGTGGTGAGTTGCATGTTATTTGGGAGTGTGGACTGTGGTGTGTGGGACATGCATGGATCACAGGTAACACCTGTCATTCTCGCAGGATGAATAATGAGCAATCGTGAGGTGGAGGAGGAGGAACAGAGATGTGGGAGAGAAGCGGAGGCCTGACTTCACAAAGCAGAAACAGATGCCCTGTTTGAGGCCTACCTCTACCAGGAGCCGCTCCTCAGCAGACAGCGGGGAACACCACAGGCCCGTGCTGCTGCATGGGAAGAGGTGGCCTGTGCCATCAACCTGCATAGCAGCCACCAGCGGCCCATGCAGGAGTGCAAAAAGAAGATGGGCACGGATAGGCAGAGGATTAAGGACAATGTGTCTGCCATCAGGGCAGCATGGTCTGTGACCGGTTGGGGACAGCTGGCCGTGCAACGCCTGACCCCACAAGAAGAGCAGGTTGCTGGCAGCATGCGGCGTTGTGCCATCGAGGGTGTTCCAGGTGGTGGATTCCAGATGGATGGTCCTGGTCTGTCAATGGGGGAGACAGGGTAGGGCAGATACATTAATGCTACTGTGTTCCCTTACAGCTCCTGGGCATCTACATAGGTCAGCGGTGGTGGGATTGTCCACTGAGGGTGGTACCATGGACAAAGAGGCATACAAGGGTCAGGGCAACAGTGAGCCTGCCTGGACATCTGGACTGATGTTGGTGGAGCAGGTGCGGAGGAGGCTCTGCCCATGTCCCAGCATGCCAGTGTCCATGGATGCCAGCATGCTGAGACCTGGGCTGGTGCTGGATTGATGATAATGGAGCTCACTTCATGGACAGTGATACATGTGGACCACAGGATTGCCACACAGCAGGTGACATCACGGGTGTGGCCATGGGTGGTGCCACCGTGGAGGCCTGCATGACATCACAGTCCCAGCCTGTGCTTGTCTGCACCAGTGGGGCAGCACTGGTGTGTGTCCAGAACAGTGGGGCTGTTGCAGCCACTGCGGCAGCACCGTTGATCCCTGGAGAGCGGCAGCCAGAGGGGCAGTGTCAGCAGTCGGCCAATGGCCATGGGGGTAAAGTGTCAGGGGGCAGTGTCAGTGCACTGCCTGTGGACATGCCCAGGCCTGGCCCTGGTGTGCAGTGCCCACCCTCAAGGGGTGCTGCCCATCAGGGCCACAAACACCATGAGGGACAGCATGCCAATCAGGGAAGAGCACAAATGCATACTCCAAGAATCAGTTGATCAGCAGGTGCAGCTTGTGACGGCGGTGGATGCACTCAGTGCAGCTCTGCACCAGGCAGTGGAGTGGCGCAGCAGAGACACCAATCTCTGCTCCTGGCAGGGATGGACCAGATGCTGGAGGATGTGACTGCTGCCATTGACAGGCAGACACAGGCAATCACAGCTGTCATGGCCACAATGGGCACACAGTTATTTGCCCATGCGTCACAGACACCAGGAAGTGCAATGTCCACCCCCATTCCCAGCGTTGTGCAACACCCTCCTTGTCAACACCGGGTCCAGCTGTGGGCATCCCGAGCAAGCCTGGCACAGGCATGTTCAGTATGCTGCAGACCCCTGCATGAGCACGGTCGTGCCACCCCATGAGGCCATTAGTCAGCCTGTCATTGCTGGCGGGTCTCGGCAGGGCTGCCCATGCATCCGTGGTGGCCATAGCACTGTGGCGCATGACTGACCTGTCTCCCACCATGGCTACTGTCTGATGCTGCCCTGTGTGCATTGTGTTGTTCAATGTACAATGCACAGGTGGGGTACCCGGTCCTGCACGCACACACATGTTCCATCTGCACACCCTTCTGTCTGCTGTGGCATGTGCATGATGATGCCTGCATTGCACTGTCCACCACTGTGCAATGGTGTCCAGCGTCTGACACACGCACAATGACAGGCACTGGGCGTGGTGGACTGTGGACGTGTGAGTGGCTAGAGGTGGTGGTTGGGGTCGGTGTGCCTCCTACCCTTTGTGCATGTCTTGTGAGGTGTGTGTGTGTGTGTGTGTGTGTGGTTCCATACTCGGCCATTTCCCTTAACAACATGCACCCCTGGGGTTTGTCCATGCACGTTTGTGGGTTGTGCCCTTGCCAGTGGTGGTTGCACATGGCCCTATGATTTACCTGGGTGGATTGAAGTGCTCATTCATGATGGTGTCCTGGTGCAGCTGTGCCATCCGGATGAGTCGGGGGTCCCTTTGACCAAGGGGGGCTTCCCATCACATCTTCTCCAGCGTCCTCATCGTCCCCATCACTGTCCCTCTCTTCAACTTGTATGGGTATCCCACAGTCGTTGGCCATGTTGTGCAGGAAGCAAGCCATTGAGGGGCTGTACTGTAGGGCACCGCCAGATGTGTCCAGGCAATGGAAATGTGCCTTCAGCATCCTGAGCACCCACTTGATGACATTGAGTGTGGTGGCATGTGCCTCATTGTAGCGTTGCTGCAATGGGGTCACAGGCCGCCGGTGTGGTGTGACCAGCCAGGGATGGAGTGGGTATCCATCATCACCTGTGTGTAGAAGGTGGACATTAGTTTAGTGATCAGTGTCGCCCTGCCTTGGGCCATCTAGGCCAATACCCATGTCACCTCTGACTATGCCCCTCCCAAGCTCTATGTCTTTCTGCGTGGCATGCATACTCACCCACTAGGTGGCCAGTGGGGATGCCCCCCTCTCTTGAACCTGTGGCACAGTGTGGACTGGTGCCAGATGAAGGCATCATGTTCTCCTCCAGGGTGTATGGCACAGACATTGATTATGTGCCCCCTGGTGTCGTACACCACCTGGCAGTTGATGCTTGCGTACCCCTTCTGATTCATGTATGCAGCCCCTTCAGGGCCAGGTGGCATGCGGATGGCCACATAGGTGCAGTCTATTGCCCCAAGCATGCCAGGCATACGTGCTACCCTGTGGAACTCCTGTATGTTTTCTGTGCGCTCTGCTGGTGTGCTGGGAAAATGGATGTACTACGCAACATGTGGCAGCAGTGCACAGAGGAATTGGGTGAGGAGGCATGATGTGGCCGACCGGGTTATGCCTGTCGTGTCCCCTGTTGGTCTCTGGAAGGTACCCGTGGTGAGCAGGCACATGACAGCTGTCACTTTGGTCTCCACTGACAGAGCATGGTTCTAGGTGCTCTGTCCTGCTCCCAGTTTTTGTGTGCCTGTGTGGCTGCCTGCAGTTCAGCAACATGTGGCTTCCCTGTAGTGTTCTTGCACCTCTCTCTTGTTCCTTTTTATTTTGGATCATTTCCGCTATCGCGCAACTTCCGTTTGCTCCCCTATTGCGCATGGTGCATGTTGTTGAATATTGCACTGCGCCATTTATGCATGGTTCCTCCCCCTTCAGTTGTGCATGCATTCATTAATCATTGTGCTCTTGCGCATTGTGATTTGGGGGTGCATCTTCCTCCCTCTGAATATCAAAGAATGGCGCATTTTCTGACTTGCGATGGCGCATCCCTATTGAGCATGACGCAACCCTTTTGAATATCTGGGCCTATATGTATTAAATGAATTAACTATGTGTTAAATTATTTCTGTAACAGCATCGGGCTTAATTGTATGAAACTTTCCCTGTAAAGGAGTGGTGAATTATATATAATAATATACTATGACATAACATAACATAACATAACATAACATAACATAACATAACATAACATAACATAACATAACATAACATAACATAACATAACATAACATAACATAACATAACATAAAGTAACATAACATAACATAATATGATATAATAAAATATACTATAAAATGATATAATATAATATAGTGAGGTGATGTAATGTGATATGATATTATATGATTTATTTATTTATTTATTTATTAACGAGATTTACCAGATAAGCATACTGAGCGTAGAATCCGCTCATTTCCAGATGCGACCTGGGGTTACAATGCAATAAAGTGCATAAGAAACAATTGGTACATAGGCAGTGTTGATGAGGAAACAGAGGCATAGAAATACATACATCTTGATCGTTTCCAGATGCGACCTGAGGTTACAAAACATAGTGAGCATGAAATACATTTGGTACATAGTCAGTGATGAAGAACAGAGGCAGAGAAAAGCAAATATCTGGAAACAACAGGCTAATTACATACTACAGGTACAATCAGGCGAGAAAGGGTAAGGCAACAGGTCCATGGGATGTTACAAGCAGGACTTGTGCATACTTAATTAGTTACAAGTTTAAGACCAGATGCACAATACTATAGGGGTCAGGGTCCATATACTTAACTTAAGCAGAGACCATGGGGAGTGAGGACAGAGGGTGTGGGCATCCAAGAGTAGGAAATTTTATGCTTGGGGCACTTGTTTGTCACCCTAGGGTGCTTAAGTTTAGTGGGTCTGATAGGATATGATATGATGTGATGTAATATAATATGATACAATATAATGCAGTGAAATTATAATATGACTATTAAAGTAACTGTGTTAATTTATCTCTGTGATAGAGTGGTGTTAAACTATGTGTTAAAATGTCTTTGTGACAGTGTGATGCTAATTTATGTGTTAAGCTATCGCAAACAAGGATAAAATTGTCTCTTGTGGTGTGGTTCTAAACAGTGAGTTAAATAATCTCTGTTATAATGCTGTGCTTAAGTATCTGAAATTATATGTTACAGAGTGGTCATTCATACAATGTAATATAATATAGTGGTGTGGTGCTATAATAGTATAAGTATTAAATTAACTATGTGTCAATTTAGCTATGTGATAGTGTGGTGCTGAACTATGTATGAAATTATCTCAAACATGGGTTAAATTGTCTCTGTTGTAGTGAGGGTCTAAATAATGAGTTAAATGCTCTCTGTTACAGTGTTGTGCCTACCTGTGTGAAATTATCTGTTATGGAATGGTGATAATATAATATAATATAATATAATATAATATAATATAATATAATATAATATAATATAATATAATATAATATAATATAATATAATATAATATAATATAATATAATATAATATATTATGAAATGATATGATATGATATAATGTAATATAATATTAATATAATACAATATAATGATGTTTTGTTATAATACTACAGCTAATAAATTAATTATATATGTGTTAATTTGTCTCTGTGACAGTCTGGTGCTAATTCTTGGGCTAAAGTATCTCAAACATGGGTCTCTGCTGCAGTGTGGTTCAAAACAATGAGTTCAATGCTCTCTGTTACAGTGGTGTGATTAACTGTGTGAAATGATCCCTGTTATGGAGTGGTGATTAATGTAATATAATATAATATAATATAATATAATATAATATAATATAATATAATATAATATAATATAATATAATATAATATAATATAATATAATATAATATAATATAATATAATATAATATAATATAATATAATATAATATAATATAATATAATATAACATATAATGGTGTGGCATTATAATATTATGACTATTAAAATACTTACATGTTTATCTGTGTGACAATATGGTGCTGATCTATGTGCTAATATACCTCTGTGATAGCGTGGTGCTGAAATATGGTTTCAACAATCTATATCATAGTGTGGCTCTAAAGTGTGTGTTAAATTATCTCTAACAGTTTGGTTCTTAAATGTGTTACACTATCTCTATGACAGTGTGGTGCTAATTTATATGTTAAAGTATCTCAAACATGGGTTAAATTGTTTTGGTTGCAGTGTGGTTCTAAACAAAGAGTTACATTTCATTGTTTCAGAGTTGTGCTTAACTGTGTGAAATTATATATATTAAGTTATGGTGATAAATATAATGTAACATAACCTAATTTAACATAACATAATATGATATAACGGTGAGGTTTTATAATATTATAACAAATTACTTAAATATGTGTTACTTTATCTCATTCAAAGTATGGTGCTCAATTATGTGTGTGAGTTTATCATTGTGAGAGTGCGATCGTAAACTGTCTTAAACTCTCTTTTACAGTGTGATGCTAAACTATGTGTTACGTCGTGTTGTGCTAAACTTTCTGCTTAGTTATCTCTGACAGTGCAGCACTAAAACTATGTGTTACTCTGTGACAGTGTGGTGCTAATTTATGTCTGAAAGTATCTCAAACATGGGTTAAATTGTTTCTGTTGCAGTGCAGTTCTTAATGAGTTAAATGGTCTCTCTTTCAGTGTTGTGCTTAACTGTGTGAAATATATTATGTTACAGTGTGGTATAATGTATCATAACACAACATGACATAACATAAAATAATATAATATATAATGGTGTGTTATAATATTATAACTATTAAATGAGTTAACTCTGTGTTATTTTTTCTCAGTCAAATTGTCATGCTAAACTATGTGTTAAATTATCATTGTGAGAGTGTGATGATAAGCGGTCTTATATTGTATTTTTTACAGAGTGGTGCTAATCTCTGTGTTAATGTATCTCTGTTGCAGTGTAGTGCTAAACTTTGTTGCATTATCTCTGCCACACTGCAATGCTAAACAATGTGTAAAATTATCTCAAACACGGGATAAATTGTTTCTGTTGCAGTGTGGTTCTAAACAATGAGATAAATGCTCTGTGTTTTAGTGTTGTGCTTAGCTGTGTGAAATTATATCTGTTAGACTGTGGAGATTAATATAATGTAAGATAACATAATACTTCAAAACATAACTAAAAATCACATAACATAACTTAATATATAATGGTATGGTGTTATAATATTATAGCTATTAAATTAATTAACTGTGTGTTAATTTATTTCAAACTGTGCTGCTAAACTGTGAGTTAAATTATTACTGTGAGAGTGCGATGGTAAACTGTCTTAAATTATCTTTTACAGTGTGGTGCAAAGCTGTGTGTTAAATTATTTCTTTGACAGTGCTACACTAAAACAATGTGATTGTGAACTCTGTGACAGTGTGGTGCTAATTTATGTATTAAATGATCTCAAATATGGCTTAAATTGTTTCTATTGCAGTGTGGTTCTAAACAATGAGTTAAATTTTCTTTGTTTCAGTGTTGTTCTTAACTGTGTGAAATTATTTCTATGTTATGGTGATAAATATAATTTTACATAACATAATATAATGGTGTGGTGCTATAATATATCTATTAAATTAATTATGTGTTAATTTATCTCAGTAAAACTCTGGCACTAAACTATGTGCTAAATTATAGTGAGAGGCCGATGATCAACTGTCTTAAATTGTCTCTTTTACTATGTGGTGCTAAACTGTGTGTTAAATTAACTCAGAGTGTGGTGCTAAACAATGTGAATTATGTCTGTGACAATGCAATGCTAAACTATATGTTAAATTTTCATTGTGAGTGAGATGCTAAATGGTGCTAAAGTATCTCTATGACAGTGTAGTGCTAAACTCTGTTACACTATCTCTGCCACACTGCAGTGCTAAACAATATGTTAAATTGTCTCTGCTCTAGTGTGGTTTTCATCTATGAGTTAAATGCTCTGTTTTACAGTGTTGTGCTTAACTGTGAAATTATCTCTGTTATGGAAGTGGTGATTAATATAATAAAATATAATTTAATATAATATGGTATGGTATGATATGATATGATATGATATGATATGATACGGTATGGTATGGTATGGTATGGGATGGGATGGAATGGGATTAGATGAGATGAGATGAGCTGAGATAAGAAGCAATGAGATGCTATGATATGTAATATCATATAATTTGATATAATGGTGTGGTTTTATAATAATATCACCATTATATTAATTAACTATGTGTTAATTTATCTCTGTGACAGTGTGAAGCTAATTTATGTTAAATTATCTCAAACATGGTGTAAATTGTCTCTATTGCAGTATGGTTCATAACAATGAGTTCAGTGCTCTGTGTTGTGCTTAACTGTCTGAAATTATCTCTGTTATGTAGTGGTGATTAATATAATATAATATAATATAATATAATATAATATAATATAATATAATATAATATAATATAATATAATATAATATAAAACAGTACAATGGTGTGGTATTATAACATCAAAACTATTAAATTAAGTATATGTTTATCTCTGTGAAATGTTACTACATGTTAAAATAAATCTGCAATAGGGTGGTGCTTTTCTATGTGTTACATTATCTCTGCCACACTGCAGTGCTAAACTATGTGTTAAATTATCACTGTGAGTGTGCGATGTTAAACTGTCTAAAGTGTTTCTTTTACAATGTGGGGCTAAACTGTGTATTAAAATGTCTCTGTTACATGGTGGTGCTAAACTATGTGCTAAATTATCTCTGTGACATCTATGGGTTACTTTATAAGAACAACACTGTAAAGGAGAGCATTGAATTCATTGTCATGAACCACACTGCAACTGAGACAATTTATCCCAAGTTTCAGATCATTTAACATAAATTAGCATCACACTGTCACAGAGATAATGTTATCACATTTAAGCACCACACTGTCACAGGATAAATTAACACATTTAATTATTCAAAATATTGTACATATCCATTATGATATGATATAATGGTAGAATAGTGTGGTGTTATAATATTTTAACTATTAAATGTGTTAATTTATCTCTGTGACAGTGTGGTGCTACATTATGTTAAACTGTGTTAAATATTTCTGCCACACTGCAGTTCTGAACTATGTGTTAAATTATCACTGTGAGTTATAATATAGACTATAATACTATATTATATTATATTATATTATATTAATCACTGCTCTGTAAGGGATTCCTTTCTCACAGTTAAGAAAAACATTGCAACAGAGAGCATTGAAATAATTTTACACATAAATTAGCATCACACTGTTACAGAGATAATTGAACACATACATTAGAACCACACTTTGATAGAGATAATTTAAACCACAGTTCAGCACCAATCTATCACAAAGGTAATTTAACAAATTATCACCGCACTGTCTATAAGATAAAGAAACCCATAGATATCACAGACATAATTTTACACATAGTTTAGCATCTTCATGTCACAGAGACATTTTTACACACAGTTTAGCAACACACTGTAAAATAAACAATTAGCATCGCACACTCACAGTGATAATTTAACACATAGTTCAGCACTGCAGTGTGGCAGAGATAATTTAACACAGTCTAGCACCATACTATAAAAGAGACACTTTAAGACAGTTTATCATTGCTCTCTCACAATAATTTATCACATAGTTTAACACCACATTATTGCTGAGATATTTTAAATTAGAAAAATTAACAAATTATGACCACACTGTCACAGAGATAATGTAACACATAGTTTAGCACCACACTGTCACTGAGATAACAACACATAATTAAGTAATTTAATAGTTATAATATTATAACACCACAAGATTATATTATGTTATGTTACATTATATTTATCATCATAACATAACAGAGATAATTTCACATATTTAAGCACAACACTGAAACAGACAATTTAACTCATTGTTTAGAACAAACAATGCAACAAAAAACTATGTTTGAAATAATTTTATGCATAAATTAGCACCACACTATCAAAGAGAAACTGTAATGCATTGTTTTAGTTCTGCACTGCCAAGAGATAATTAAACCCATAGTTTAGCACCACACTCTCAGAGTTAATTTAACACACAGTTTATCACCACACTGTAAAAGAGACAATTTAAGACAGTTTATCATCACACTCACACAGTCATAATGTAACACACAGTTTAGCACCACACTTTGACTGAGATAAGTTAACATATAGTTAATTTAATAGTGAGAATGTTAATCAACACTAAACTATTACATTCTTGAATGGTTATATTGATAACCACACCGTAAGAGAGATAATTTCACATAGGTAAGCACAACACTGTAACAGAGTGTAACTCACTGTTCATAACCCCTGTGCAAAAGAAACATTTTAACCAATGTTTGAGGCAACTTAACACATAAATTTGCACCACACTATCCCAGAGGTAATGTAACATATTTAAGCACCACACCATCACAGAGATAATGTAAAAAATTTAAACACCATAGTATTACAGAGATAGTTTAACAGATAGTTCAGCAGCACACTACCGCTAAGATATTTTAAGTTACTTTAAAACCACACTGTCACAAAGATAAATTTACACAAGTTAATTAATTTTATACTTACAATATTATAACACCACACCATAATACTGTATTATATTATATTATATTATATTATATTATATTATATTATATTAATCACCACTCCGTAACAGGGAAAATTTCACACAGTTAAGCAGAACACTGTTATAAAGAGCATTGAATGCATTCTTTTGAACCACACTGCAACAGAAACAATTTAGCCAATGCTTGTGATAATTTAAGACATAAATTAGCCCCACACTGTCACAGAGATAAACAAACAGTTAACTAATTTAATAGTTATAATAGTATAACTCCACACCAGTATATTATATTATATTGTATTGTATTGTATTGTATTGTATTGTATTGTATTGTATTGTATTGTACTGTACTGTACTATACTATACTATGCTATACTATAATACAATACATTATATTATATTATGGCTAATCATATCATAATATATTATATTATATTTTTATATCATATCACATCATATCACATATTACATCACATCATGTCATGTTACATCACATCATATCATATTTATTATATTATCATATATATATATCATGTCATATCTTAATAGATTATAATATATTATATCATCTCATCTCATTTCATATATATCATTATAGATTATATTTTATTGTGTTGTATTATATTATATTGTATTATATTATAATATAGTATAGTATATTATTATATTATGTTATGTGATATTATATTATATTATATTATATTATTTTATATTATAATAATCACCACTCTGTTATAGGGATAATTTAACACAGTAAAATGCAACACTGTAACAGAGGTAATGTAAAACATTTAATCACCATGCTTTTACAGAGATAATGTAACTCAGTTCAATACCACACTATTGCAAAGACATGTTAACAGTCAGTTTAACACCACACTGTGACACAGATAAATTATCACATAGTTAATTAATTTAATACATATAATATTATAACATCACAACATTATGTAATATTCGATTATATTATATCATACTATATATTATATTATTTTATACTATATTATATGATATAATTTCCAATCAAATTTTAATATATTATATTGTATTTTTATATCATACCATTTCATATCATATCATATCATATCATACCATATCATATCATATCATGTATCCTATTATATTATATTAATCACAACTCCATAACAGGGATATTTTCACACAGTTAACCACAACACTGTAACTGGAGGATTGAACTCTTTGATTTAAACAACACTGCAACAGAGACAATTTAACTCATGTTTGAGATAATTTAACACATAAATTCGTACCACACTGTCACAGAGACAAATTAAAATGTAGATACTTAATTTAATAATTATAGTACACCACATCATTATATTATATTATATTATATTATATTATATTATATTATATTATATTATATTATATTATATTATATTACATTACATTATTATGTTGTGTTCTGTTGTGTTGTGTTGTATTGTATTGTATTATATTATATTATATTATATTATATTATATTATATTATATTATATTATATTATATTATATTATATTATATTATATTATATTATATTATATTATATTATATATTACTCACCACTCCGTAATGGATAATTTCACAGAGTTAAGCATAACATTGTAAAAGAGAGCACTTAGCTAATTGTTTAGAACCAACATAAGAGACAATTTTACCCAACTTTAAGAAAATGTAATCTATTAAGTAGCACCACATTGTCAGAGAGATAATGTGACAATTTAAGAAATACACTTATACATAGATAATTTAACACATAATTAATTTAAAAGTAATATTATGACACCACACCATTATATTATATTATAATATATTAGATTATCATATAATCATCATATATCATATCATATAATTTCACTTCATATCATATTATATCATATCACATCACATCATATCTTATCTTATCATATTATTTCACATCACATCACATGCTAATATATTATATTATATATGTTATGTTGTTATGTTTATATATTATATTATATTATATTATATTATATTATATTATATTATATTATATTATATTATATTAATCACCACTCTGTAACAGGGATAACTTCACAGTTAAGCACCACACTGTAACAGAGACCATTGAATTCATTGTTTAGAACCACACTACATAAGATACAATTTAACCCATGTTTTAGATGATTTAAAACAAAACTTAGCAAGGCACTGTCAGTAGAGAAAAATAAACCCATAGTGAATGAATTTAATACTTATAATATTATAACACCACAATATTTCATATTATATTATATTATAATATATTATATTATATTGTATTATATTATATTAACCACCTATCTGCAACAGGGAGAATGTAACAGTTAATTAATGTAATAGTTGTAATATTATAACACCACACCATTATATTATATTATTCTATTCTATTCTATTCTATTCTATTCTATTCTATTATGTTTGTGACATTATTTCATATGCAATCATATCATATCATTTTATATTATATTGTATTGCTTTATATTATATTATATAAATCATCTTTTTGAGTGGTTCTAAACAATGAGTTAAAAGCTCTCTTTCAATATTTTGCTTAGGTGTATGATGCTATCCCTTACAGAGTGGTGTTTAATACAATGTAATATAATATGTTATGATATGATATGATGTATCGTATTGTGTTGTATTATATTATATTATAATATGATATAATATCATATAAAGTAATACAATACACTATAATTTAATATAATATAAAATAATTTAACATAATATAATGCAATATAATATAATATAATATAAAGGTGTAATGTTATAATAATAGAACAATAAAATTAATTATGTATGTGTTTGTCTCTGTGATAGTGTGTTGCAAATCTATGTCTTAAATTGTTTCAAACATGGGTTAAATTGTCTCTGTTGCATTCTTTTTCTAATCGATGAGAAAATGTTCTCTTTTAAGTGTTGTGCTTAACTGTAGATATCCTATTATGGTGGTGATTAATATAATAATATAATATAACATTTTATAATATATTACAATACAATACAGTACACTATCATATAATATGATATAACATAATATAATATAATGCAGTATAACATAATGTGATAAAGTATGATATAAGATGATATGATATGATAAGCTGTGATGTGATGATATGATATGGTATGAAATGATGTGATGTAATATATGTTGTAATATAATACTGTCACAGAGATACATTAACACATCATTAATTAATTTTATAGTACTAATGTTATACATAGCTGTGTAAAAAAATTTAAAGCTCTCTTCCAGTACTTGCTGGCTTTCCAGTGGCAGACACCCAAGAAGTGCACTTGCAGCCAGTCCATACTCAAAGCTGCCTCCATCAACTTTGTCCTCTAACATGATTTTAATGCTCTCTCCAACTATGTTGAATACTTGATGGACTTATGTGTGTTCAGACTCAAGTTTTTTCATTGTATCAATCAGAGGTATCATATTCTCTGTAAGAAAGTTTAAAACGCAATACACAGTGTTCTTTTTGATGTCTGTGCCTACATGTTTTCTAATTTATTCACATTTCTTCCCTTACTGCACTTAACAAAAAGATGGCAAATGGTCTCCACATGGTAAGCAAGCTTTCTACAGCCTCTATCACAGAATATCACTGGCTATGTGCAATGCTGGGTATCACCTTTTGTTTTACCCCTAGGCGTGAGCACACTGCAAAGTACTTTCTTTTAAGCTCTCATGCATATTTAAATAGTGCTCCAGAGTGCAAAATAAAGTCAGCTACCTTTTTCATGATGTTGGATGATGAGATTCCCTGCCTTCAGTACACCAACCAGCAGTTGACTTGGATCTCAAACAGGGAATGCCTTGAACTGTGAGTGAGCTCTCTGTAAATCATCACATAATTTTTTTCATATAGCTGGCACTGTCACTGCATATGCATACAACATCCTCTCAGGTCTTCCATATATATCCAGAACCTTTGTTAATGCAGCAATTGACACTGCATTGCAACACTCAATTACCTCAAGGTCTGCCATAATGGTACGCCAACCCCAAAACCCTTTAATCTGTCAGCAAAGTAAACATAACAGGAACAGCTGGGTCACCAGTGTTTCATCAATTATTACTGAAATCTGTGTGCCATTTAGCATATCAAGAATGTGCTCCATGTCTGCATCGAATACCCTGGTATTATCATACATTTAGCCAGATTTAGGCATAGTTCATGTAACAGGTGCCTGCTTTCGAAAAATATGAGATAATAAATACAATGGTATGGTGTAATAATATTATAACTATTAAATTACTTAACTATGCATTAATTTATCTCTGTGACAGTGTGGGAATAATTTATGTGTAACATTTTCTCAAATATAGGTAAAATTGTTTGTGTTTGCGTATTTCTAAACAAACATTTCAAAGCTCTTTTTTACAGTGTGCTAAACTGCCTGAAATTATCCCTGTAAATGAGGGGTGATTAATATAATATAATGTAATATAATACAATGCTATGTAATGTAATATTACATAATACAATACCAGATATTATGATATAATATAATATAATATAACATCATCTAATGTATTGTAATGTAAAGTGAAGTGATATGATACAATACGATATGAAATATGATACAATATAATATACTATATTATAATATAACATGATATGATATAATTTCGTTGTGTATTAAGATTATAATTATTAAATTAATTAACCTAGTTTTCATTTATCTATGGACAGTGTGGTGCTAAACTATGTATTCAATCATCTAAAACATGAATGAAATTGTCTCTGCTGCAGTCAGGTTCATAACAATCAGTTCAATGCCCTATGTTTCAGTTTTCTGGTTAACTGAGTGAAATTATCCCTGTTAAGAAGATGTGACTAATATAATATAATATAATATATGATAATTTAATGGCCTGGCATTATACTATTATAACTATTAAATTAACTATGTGTTAATACATCTCTGTGAGGGTGTGGTGCTGAACTATATTTTAAATTATCTCTGTAACAGTGTGGTGGATATTTACATGTTACATGTTACATTGTCTCAGAGACAGTGTGCTGCTAATTAATGTGTTGCATTTTCTCAAATATGGGTTTAATTGTCTCTGCTGCAATGGTTCTATACAATGAGTTAAATACTCTCTGTTACAGTGTTGTGATTATCTGTGTCAAATTATCTCTGTTACGGCATGGTGATAAATATAATATAATATAATATAATATAATATAATATAATATAATATGATATGATATGATGTGATGTGATGTGATGTGATGTGATGTGATGTGATGTGATGTGATACGATATGATACGATATGATATGATATAATATATTATAATATAGCATAGCATAATATAACATAACATGACATAGCAGTATCATATAATATAATATAATATAGTGGTGTTATAATATTATAACTATTAAATTAATTAACTATATGTCACTTTATCTCTGTAACAGTGTGTTGTAAAAACTTTGTGTTAAATCATCTCAAACGTGGTTTAAATTGTCTCTGTTGTAGGGTGGTTCTTAATAATGCATTACATGCTCTCTTTTATACTGTTGTGCTTAACTGTGTGAAATTATACCTGTTGTGAAGTGGTGATGAATATAATATAATGTACTATAATATAATATTACATGACGTGTTGTGATGTGATTTGATGAGATGTGATGTGAAGTGATGTGATATGATATGGTATAGAAACATAGAAGTTGGTGACAGATAAGGACCGCAAGGCCCATTCAGTCTGCCCTTTTCTTTTTCTACCTTATAAATGTGCCATCAGCTTTGTCAGTGGCCTATCTATTCATATTCATCTGTATTGCTCCCTTATGCCTATCCCATGCCTGTTTGAAGCCATGCACTGTACTCATTGCCTCCACTTCCTGAGGTAGGTCATTCCATGCATCAAACACCCTTTCTGTGAAAAATAATTTCCTCATATTTCCCCTTAATCAGCCTCCCTCAAATCTCATGCTGTGTCCTCTTGTCCTGCTATGTTTTCTTCATTTAAACATGTTAGACTCTTTCACCTTGTTAATGCTCTTAAGGTGTTTGAGTGTCTCGATCATATCACTTCTCTCACGCCTTTGCTCAAGGGTATACATATTGAACTCTGTTACTCTGTCCTCATATGTCTTCTGATGCAGTACCTGCCCCATTTTGGTTGCCCTTTTCTGCACTGCCTCAATTTTAATATCCTTGTGAAGGTGTGGCCTCCAGTACTGCATGTAGTACTCCAGATGGGGATTAACCAGTGTCTTGTAAAGAGGGATTATTACCTCCCTTTTATGACTTGTGATACCCCTACTAATACCCTAACCCCCTAGTCTTACCTACTGCTTTAGAAGTCTGCTTGCAATACAGAAGAATACATTTCAATTTAATATAATGTAGTATAATATAATATACTGCAGTATAATATGATGTAGTATGATATGATATGCTAAGATACGCTAAGATATGATATGATAGGATACGATACAATACAATATAAAATAATACAATAATCTGCTGTTATAAAATTACAACTATTAAATTAATTATGTGTTAAATTATCTCTGTGACAATGTGGCGCTCAACTATGTATTCAATCATCTCAAACATGGTGCAAATCAATGTGTTAAAATATATTTGCGATAGTGTGGTGCTGAATAATGTGTAAAATTATCACTGTGAGAGTGCGATGATGACTGCTCTTAAATTGTTTCTTTTACAGTGTGGTGTTAAAATGTGTGTTAAATTAAATCTGAGAGTGTGGTGCTAAACTATGTGTTAAATTATCACTGTAACAGTGCAACACTAAAACCATGTGTTACATTATCTCTTTGACAGTGTGGTGCTAATCTATGCATTAATTTATCTCAATTAAGGGTTAAATTATATCTCTTGTAGTGTGGTTCTAAACAATGTGCTAAATGCTCTCTGTTGCAATGTTGTTCTTAACTGTCAAAGGTATCTGTTACAGGACAGTGATTAATATAATATAATTTAATATACTGTAATATAACATGATATGATATGATATGATATGATATGATATGATATGATATGATATGATATGATATGATATGATATAATGGTGTGGTGTTATAATATTTTAACTATTAAATTAATTAACTATGTGTTAATTTATCTCAGTGACAGTGTGGTGCTTAAACATGTTACATAATCTCTGGGACAGTGTGGTGCTAATGTATGTGTTAAATTATCTCAAACTTGGGATAAATTGTTTTGCAGTGTCGTTCATAACAATGAGTTCAATGCTCTCTATTACAGTGTTGTTCTTAGGTGTGTTAAATTATCTGTGTTATGGAGTGATGATTAGTATAATATAAAAAATAAAATATAATCTAATATGACATAATATAGTTGTGTGGTTTTATAACATTATAACTATTAAATTAACTGTGTTAATTTAGCTGTGTGATTGGTGCTAAACTATGTATTCAATCATCTCAATCATGGTAGAATTGTTTCTGTTGTAGTGTGTTTCTAAACAATGAGGTAAATGTTCTCTGTTACAGCGTTGTGTTAACTGTGTGCAATTATACCTCTTACAATAATATAATATAATATAATATAATATAATATAATATAATATAATATAATATAATATAATATAATATAATATAACATAATATATCATATCATGTGATCTGATGTGATGTCATGTTATAGCATTTGATATGACATAATATGATATGATATGATGTAATATAATGGTTTGATGTTACAATATTATAAATATTAAATTAATAAACTATGTGTTAATTTAGCTCTGACAGTGTGCTGTTAAACTAACTGAAAACATATCTCTGCAATAGTGTGGTGCTGAACTATGTGTTAAATTATCTTGGTACAGTGTGGTGATTAAATCTGTTACACTATCTCTGTTGCAGTGTTGTGCTTAACTGTGTGAACTAATCCCTGTAACGGAGTGGTGATTAATATAATATAATAACATATGATATGACATGATATATGATATGATATGATATGATATGATATAATATAATATAATATACGATACTATCATATAATATAGTATCATATATTATAATACAATACAATAAAGATCATTTCACTCATTGTTTAGAAACACCCTACAAAAGAGACAATTTAATCCATGTTTGAGATGACTTACTATTTAGTTGAGCATCACACTTTCACAGAGATAAATTCACACATAGTTAATTAATGTAATAGTTACAATATTATAACACCTTTATATTATATTTTAATATATTATATTATATTAATCACCAGTCTGTAACATGTTTAATTTGAGACAGTTAAGCACAACATTGTGAGAGAGAGCATTTAACTCATTGTTTAGAAACACACAAGAGAGACAATTTATCCCAAGTCTGAGATGACTGAATACATATTTGAGCACCACACTGTCACAGAAATAAATTCACATATAGTTAATTAATTTAATAGTTATAATATTACAACACTGCACCATTATATTATATTGTATTGTATTATATTATATTATATTATATTATATTATATTATATTATATTATATTATATTATATTAATCACCTCTCCATAACAGGGAAAATTTCACACAGATCCGCACAACACTGTAAAAGAGAGCATTGAACTCATTGTTTTGAACCATACTGCAACAGAGACAATTCAAACCATGTTTGAGATAAATTAACATAAATTAGCATCACACTGTCACAGAGATAAATTAACACATAATTAATTTAATAGTTATGATATTGTAACACCACAAAATTATATTATATTATATTATATTATATTATATTATATTATATTATATTATATTATTAATCACCACACCATAACAGGGACAATTTCACACAGCTAACCACAACACTGTAACAGAGAGTTTAGAAACACACTACCACATTTAACCATTTAACAATTTAACCCAGGTTTGAGATTATTGAATAATAAGTTTAGCAGTGCACTGTCGCAGATATAAATGAACATATTGTTCTTTCATTTAATAGTTCTAATTTTATAACACCAGATTATTATATTATATTATTTTGTATTGTATTGTATCATATCCTATAATATCATATCATATCATATTTATCATATCGTATCGTATCACTACACTGTCACAAAGAAATTTTAACACAGTTTTACACCACACTTTCACAGAGATAAATTAATGCAATTAATTAATTTTATAGTGATGTTATAATTCCAAGTCATTATATCATATCACATCACATAACATCATATCTATATCATATTATATGATATTATATTATATTATATTATATTATATTATACTATAGTATATAAATCACAACTCTGTAACAGGGATAATTTCACACAGTTAAGCACAACACTTTTAGAGAGCGTTGAATTTTGAACCATTCTGCAACAGAGACAATTTAACCCATGCTTGAGATCATTTAACACATAAATCAGCACCACTGTCAAAGAGATAAATTAACACCGAGTTAGTTAATTTAATAGTTATCATATTATAAAAAACTTTATATTATACTATGTGATATTATGTTGTTATATACTATACTATAAAATATTATATTATATTCTATATTAAACTATACTATATTTTATATTTTTATATTATATCATATTATATCATATCATAGCTTACCATATCTTACCATATTACATCACATCACATCATTTCACATCACACCACAACACATCATCATATCATATCATATCATATCATATCATATCATATCATATCATATCATATCATATCATATCATATCATATATCATATTGTATTAATCACCACTCCGTAGCAGGGACAATTTCACACAGCTAAGCACAAAACTGTAACAGAGAGCAGTTCACTCATTGTTTAGACTCTCACTACAAGAGATACAATATAAACCATGTTTGAGACACTTTAACACATAGTTCAGCACCACAGTATTGCACAGATATTTTAACACATAATTTAGTACCACACTGTCACAGAAATACAGTAACAGAAAGTTAATTAATTTAATAATTATAATATTAACTCCATGCCATTATATTATATTATGTTATATTATACTATATTATATTAGTATATGATATTTTATGATATTATTATATTATTTTATATCCTATATTACATTAATTACCACTCTGTAACCAAGATAATTTCGCACAGTTAAGCACAACACTGTAACAGCGAGCATGTAACACATTCTTTAGAATCTCACTACAGCAGAGACAATTTAACCCACGTTTGAGATAATTTAATACATAGTTCAGCACCACACTGCCACAGAGCTAAAAAAAAATAGTTCATTAATTTAATAGTAATACTATTAAACAGCACACTATATTATATTACCTTCTATTAATCACCACTCCATAACATATAATTTCACACAGTTAAGCGCAGTATTATAACTGAGAGTATTTAACTCATTGTTTAGAACCAAACCACAAGAGAGACAATTTAATCCTTGTTTGAGCTAGCTTAACACATAAATTAATACCACTCTATCACAAAGATAAATCAATGCATTTAATTAATTTAATAGTTATATTATAATGCCACACCATTATATTGTATCATATCGTATCACATCACATTATATTATATTATATTATATTATAGTATATTACTTTGCATTATATTATACGATATGAACCACCGCTGCATAACAAGGATAATTTCACACAGTTTTCACTGTTAAAGAGAGCATTGAACTTGTTGTTTTGAACCACACTGCAACAGAGACAATTTAACTTGTGCTTGAGATCATTTAACATAAAATCAGCACCACACTGTCAAAGAGATAAATTAACACAGAGTTAATTAATTTAATAGTTTTAATAATTTATATAATTTAATAATTTTATATTGTATCATATCATAACATATCGTATCTTAACATATCACATCATATCACATCGCATCACTTCATATCACATCAGAGCATAGTATTTTATATTCCATTGTATTATGTTGCATTGTATTAATCACCACTACGTAGCAGGGAAAATTTTCACACAGTTAAGCACAGCACTGTGACAGGGAGCATTTAACTCATTGCTTAGACCCGCACTACAAGAGATACAATTTAAACCATGTTCAAGACAATTTAACACATAGTTGCCCACCACATTATTGCAGGATATTTTGACACATAATTTAGCACCAAACTGTCATAGAGATAAATTAACACATAGTTAATTCATTCAATAGTTATAATATTATAATACCACACCACTGTAGTATAGAATATTATATTATAGTATATTATATTATGTGATTTTATATTATACTACAATTTTTCATATATCATACTAGATTATATTATATTATATCATATACTATTTTATCATATCATAATAGATTATGTCATATCATATTATATTACATTATACTATATTATATTATATCATATTATATTTTATATTAATCACCACTCTGTTACAGATATAATTTCACACAGTTAAGCACAACACTGTTAAAGAGAGCATTGAACTCATTGATTTGAACCACACTGCAACAGAGACAATTTAACTCTTGCTTGAGATCATTTAACACAAAAATCAGAACCACACTGTCAAAGAGATAAATTAACACATAATTAATTTAATAGTTACAATATTATAACAAAACAGCTTTATATTATAATATTTTTTATTATATTATGTTGTATTGTATTATGTTATTTTATGCTATGTTATACTATACTATATTAAACTATACTGTATTATATTTTATTATACAATATTATATTAAATTTAATTTTTATATTATACCATATTATGTCATATCATCTTAGCACATCACATCACATCACATCATATCCCATCACATCACTTCATATCACATCACATCAGAGCACATCATATTGTACTATATTATATTATATTATATTATATTATATTATATTATATTATATTATATTATATTATAGATAATTATGAGTGAGCTAATTTAACACATACATTAGCAAACACTGTCACAGAGATCAATTAACAGACAGTTAATTAATTTAATAGTTATAATATTATAGCACCAAACCATTACATAATGTTATATTTTATTATATTGCATCAGATTATACTATATTATACTATGTTGTATCATAACATATTATATTATATTATATTATATTATATTATATTATATTATATTATATTATATTATATTATCTTATATTATATTATATTATATTATTTTATATTATATTATATTATATTATATTATATTATATTATATTATATTATATTATATCGTATTGTATTATATTATATTATATTATATTAATCACCACTTAGTTACAGGGATAATTTCAGACAGTTAAGCACAACACTGTAACAGAGATAACATTACACATTTAATCTAAATGCTCTGGTGCAGTGATAATTTAACACATAGTTCAGCCACCCCACTATCACAAATACATTTTAACATTTAGTTTAGCACCACACTGTGACACATAAATTAACACATAGTTTATAAATTTAATACTTATAATATCATAACACCACACCATTATGTAATATTATACTATATTGTAATATATTACATTATTTTATATTAAATTATATTATACTACACTATACTATAATATTATATATATCCAATAATACCTTAATATATTGTATCATATCAGATCATATCATATCTCATCATATGTCATATATCTTATTATATTAATCACCACTCTGTAACAGGAATAATTTCACACTGTTAAGCACAACACTGTAACACAGAGGATTGAACTCTTTGATTTGAACAACACTGTAACAGAGACAATTTAACTCATGTTTGAGATAATTTAACACATAAATGAGTGCCATACTGTAACAGATATAAATTAACATGTATTTTCATAATTTAATAATTATATAACACCACGCCATTATATTATATTATATATTATATTATAGTATATTATACTACATTATACTATACCATATCATACTATATGATATTATATTCTTATATTATATCATATTATGTCATATTAATCACCACTCCGTAATGGATAATTTCACCCAGTTAAGCACAACATTGTAACAGAGAGCATTTAACTCATTGTTTAGAACCACACTACAAGAGAAACAATTTATCCATGTTTCAGATAATTTTAAAGATATTTCAGCACCAAAGTTTTGGAGCAATATTTTTACATAGTTTAGCAGCACAATGTCACAGAGATAAATTAACACATAGTTAATTAATTTCATAATTATATTATAATACCAAAGCATTATATTACATTGTTCTATACTATATTATATTATATGATAATATATTATGTCATGTTATGTTATGTTATATTATATTACATTGTATTATCTTTTATTATATTAATCACCACACTATGATAGAGGTAATTTCAAACTGTTAAGCACAACATCGAAACAGAGCGCATTTAACCCATTTTTTGGAACCATACTGCAAAAGAGACAATTTAACTCATGTATAAGAAAATTTAACACATTAAGTAGTGCTATACTGTCAGAGAGATAAAGGAACAATGTAAGCAATACACTGATAAAGAGATAATTTAACACATATATAATTAATTTAAAAGTTATAATATGATGACATCCACACCATTATATTATATTATATTATATTAAATTATATTATATTATTTCATACCATATTATATTATATTATACCATATCACATCATATCATATCACTTTGTATCACATCACATGACATCATATCATATCATATTACATTAATCACCTCTCCATAACAGGGATAATTTCACACAGTTAAGCACAACACTGTAACATAGAGCATTGAACTGATTGTTTAGAACAAAACTATGTGACAGACAATTTAACCCATGTTTAAGATGATTAACCCATAATTTAGCAAAACACTGTCATAGAGAAAAATTAACTCATAGTTAATTTAATACTTGCAATATTATGACACCACAATATTATATTATATAATATTATATCATACTATAGTTTACTATACTGTACTATAGTTTTTTATACTATACTATATTATATGACATATCATATAAAATTATATTTAATTATATCATAATATATTTTTTGATATGATATCATATCATACCATCATAACATATAGCATTATATTATACTGCATTATATTATTTTATATGGTATTTTTTTTTATTATATGATATATTGTATATTTTATCATATTTTATTGTATTGTATTGTAATGTAATGTATTGTATTATATTATATATGTTATGTTATATCTTCACTCTGTAATGGCAATAATTTCAGACAGTTAGGCAAACCACTCTTAAAGAGAGCATTGATCTCAATGATCTCATTGTTTTGAACCACACTGCAGCAGAAACAATTTAACCCATGATTGAGATAATTTAAGAAATAAATTAGCAAACGCTGTCACAGAAATACATTAACATATAGTTAATTAATTTAATAGTTAATAGTTGTAATAGCATAACATCACATCACAATATTATATTACATTATATTATATTACATCATATCATATCATATCACATCAGAACATGTTATATCATATGATATCATATCATATTATATTGTATGATATTATATTAATCAGCACTCCATAACAGGAATAATTTCACACAGTTAAGCACAACACTGTAAAAGAGAGCATTTAACTTATTGTTTAGATACAATTTAAACCATGTTTAAAACAATTTAACATAAAACTGATCACCACAGTATCGCAGAGGTATTTTTACTCATAATTTAGCACCACACTGTCACAGAGATAAATTAACACATACTGAATTAATATATTATAACACAATAACACCAGACCATTATAGCATATTATTATTATACTATATTATATTATAATACATTACATTACATTTCATTACATTATAATATGTTATAGTATACCATATTATATTAGATTAATCACCACTCTGCTGCAGGGAAAATTTCACACAAAGTTCAACACCACACTATCACAAAGATATTTTTAGAGTTAGTTTAAAACCACATTGCCACAATACTATGTACTATTAATATAGTGGTGTGGTGTTATAATAGTAAACTATTAAATTAATTAACTCTGTGTAAATTTAGTTCTGTGACAGTGTGGTGCTGAACTATGTAATAAATTATCTAAAACATGGGTTAAAAATAGTCTCTGTTGTAGTGAGATTCTAAACAATGAGTTAAATGCTCTCATTTACATTGTCATTCTTAACTGCGGGAAATTATATCTGTTACAGAATGGTAATTAATATAATATAATATAATATAATATAATATAATATAATATAATATAATATAATATAATATAATATAATATAATATAATATAATATAATGGCATGGTGTTATAGTATTATAATAGTTAAATTAATTAACTATCTGTTACTGTATATCTGGGAAAGTGTGGTGCTAAATTCTGTGTTAAAATATCTGTGCAATGCTGTGGTGCTGAACTATGTATTAAATTATCTATTTAACATTGCGGTGCTTATATTTTCAGATTATCACTTTGACAGTGTGGTGCTAATTAATGTGTTAAATTTTCTCAAGCATGGGTTAAATTGCCTCTGTTGCAGTGTGGTTCTAAACAATGAGTAAATTGCTCTCTTTTACAGTGTTGTGCTTACCTTTGTGAAATTATCCATTACAGAGTGGTGATTAATATAATATAATATAACATAACATAACATAACATAACATAACATAACATAACATAACATAACATAACATAACATAACATAACATAACATAACATAACATAACATAACATAACATAATATAATATATATAATATGCTATATTATAATATAATGGAATGGAATGTAATACAATACAATACAATACAATTCAATATACTATAATATGCAATACAGTAGAATACTATACAATGTGATATAGTATAAAATAATATAATATACTGGAGTATGATATGATATGATATGATATGATACCATACGATACAATACGATGCAATACGATACAATATAATATGATACTATAGGATATGATACAATACAATACAAAACAATATAAAATATAATATAATAATCTGGTGTTATAAAATTATAACTATTAAATGAATGAACAAAGTGTTAATTTACATCTGTGACAGTGCGCTGCTAAACTATGTATTCAATAATCTCAAACATGGGTAAAATTGTCTATGTGGTAGTGTGTTTCTAAACAATGAGATAAATAGTCTCTGTTATGTGTTGTGCCTTGCTGTGTGAAATTATCCCTATAACAGAGTGGTGTTTAATAGAATAGAATAGAATAGAATAGAATAGAACAGAAGCAGTTTAATATGATATGTTTTGATATGATATGATACAATACATTATGATACCATATGATACGATACGCTGTGATATGATATGCTATAATATGATATAATGGTGTGGTGTTATAATAATATAAATAGAAAATTAATTAACTATGTGTTAATTTATTTCTTTGACAGTGCTGTACTAATTTATGTGTGAAATTATTTCAAACATTTGTTCAAATTTCTCTGTCGCAGTGTGATTCAAAACAGTGAGTTCAATGCTGTCTGCTACAGTGTTGTGCTTAACTGTGTGAAATGATTCCTGTTATGGAGTGGTGATTAATATAATATAATATAATATAATATAATATAATATAATATAATATAATATAATATAATATAATATAATATAATGTAATATAATATAATACAAAGGTGTGGTATTGTAATTTTATAACTATTAAATTAAGTATGGGATTATAATCTCAGTGACAAAATGGTGTTAAACTAACTGTTAAAATAAATCTGCGATAGTGTGGTGCTTTTCTGTGTGTTACATTATGTCTGCCACACTGCAGTGCTAAACTGTGTTAAATTATCACTGTGAATGTGTAATGTTAAACTGTCTTAAACTGTTTCTTTTACAGTGTGGGGCTCAACTGTATATTAAAATATCTCTGTGACAAGGTGCTGCTAAACTAAATGCAAAATTATCTCTTTGACATCTATGGGTTAATTTATCTGACAGACAGTGTGGTGATAAATTATTTGTTAAAATATCCCTTTGATAGTGTGGTGCTTCACTGTGTCAAAAGTATTATGTTAAAATTTGGTGATCAATATACTCATTTATTTTTTTATTTATTCAGTTTTTGTTGACCGGGTAAGTGCACTAGACAAATCCTGCCTATTTTCAGGCACGACCCAGAGAGGGGGATACAGATGAATGCCAACTGATCTTGAACCAGATTAAGCTGTTAGTGATATTTTTAGTGAATGAGGGAAATTTGGCCAGGGCACCGAGAAAATTTCCCTACTCTTTTCAATAAGTGCCATGGGATCTTTAACATCCATCTGACCTACCACCAATCCTGGCAGATGGGACCTCGGTTTAACGTCTTATCCGAAAGACAGCACCTCAGAAGTGCAGCACCCCTCTCATGCTGCACTACAGTGTCAGTACTGGAATATTAACCCAAGTGCCAGATGTGGGAACTGAACCCACAGTCCTCTGATCTCCCGGCCTCAGAGGCGAGTGCTGCCTACTGAGCCACTGACACTGACTATGTATTATCTAATATAACATAATATATAATAACATAACAAAACATAACATATTATAATGGTGTGGTGTTATAATATTAGAACTATTACATTACATAAGTTTGTGTTAATTTATCTCATTCAAAGTGTCATGCTAAATTATGTGTTAAAATATTGTGAAAGTGTGATGCTAACTGTCTTAATTGTTCTTTTTACAGTGTGGTGCTAAACAGTGTGTAAAAATATCTCTGTGACTTGGAGGTGCTAAACTGTGTTTGAAATTATCTTTTTTATGGTCTTGTGATCAATATAACATTTAAGAACACAATGGTGTAGTGTTATAAAATTATAACTATTAAATTAATTATGTTTTAACTTATCTCAGTCAAAGTGTAGTGAGAGTTATGATTAATATATTATCATATAACATAATATATCAAAAGATCACATAACGCTACATAACATAATATAATATGATATGATTTTGTGGTGTTACAATATCATAACTATTAAATTAATTAAATATGTGTTAATTTTTCTCTATGACAGTGTGATGCTAATTTATGTTAAATTATCTCAGACATGGTTTAAATTGTCTCTGTTGTAGTATGGTTCATAACAGTGAGTTCAATGCTCTCTGTTACAGTGTTGTGCTTAACTGTGTGAAATTATACCTGTTATTGAGAGATATTTATCATAAGATATAATTAAATATAATATAATACAATGGTGAAATATTCTAAGATTATGACAATTAAAATAATTTGATGTTTATCTCTGTAACAATATGGTGCTAAACTGTGTATTAACATATTGTGAAAGTGTGATGATCAACAATCCTAAATAGTTCATTTTACAGTGTGGTGCTAAACTATGTCTTAAATTATCTCTGAGTGCAAAACTGTGTTACAATATCTCTTCCACACTGTAGTACTGAACTATGTATTAAATTATCACTGATAGAGTGTAACAATATCTTAATTATTAAATTAATTAATGATGTGGAATTTATCTCTGCAACAGTGCAATGCTGATTTATGTTAAATTATCTCAAACATGGTTAAAATTGTCTCTGTTGCAGAGACAACGAGTTAATGCTCTCTGTTATCGTGCTGTGCCTAACTGTGACTCTTGTAACACAGTCATTTTATGGACTTTCGGCACCAAATTTTCAACATAGGCATTTTAGGACCTCTGCTCATGAACAGTGTCACAATCATTTCCCTGTTATGGAGTGGTGATTAATATAATATAATATAATATAATATAATATAATATAATATAATATAATATAATATAATATAATATAATATAATATAATATAATATAATATAATATAATATAATATAATATAATATAATGGTGTGGTATTATAATTTTATAACTATTAAATATTTGTTTATATATCTCTGTGACAAAATTGTGCTAAACTAAGTGCTAAAATAAATCTCTGTAAAAAATCAATTTAAGACAGTTTATCATCAAACTTTCACAGTGATAATTTAACACATAATTTAGCACTGCAGAGTGGCAGACATGTAGAAAAGCACCATGCTATCATAGATTTATTTTAACAGGGATAATTTCACACAGTTAAGCACAACACTGTAACACAGAGCACTAAACTCATTGTTATGAACCATACAGCAAAACTGTAGAAGAGAGGATTGAACTCATTATTTTGAACACCATTAAAGCAGAGACAATTTAAATCATGTTTTGAGATAATTTAACATAAATTAGCATCACACCATTATATTATAGTATATTATATCATATCATATCATATTATATTGTATCATATTATAGTGTATTATATTATATTAAAATAATCACCTCTCAATAACAGGGATAATTACAAACAGTTAAGCACAACACTGTAGCAGAGAGCATTGAACTCACTGTTATGAACCATATTGCAACAGAGACAATTTAAACCATGTCTGAGATAATTTAACATAAATTAGCATCACACTGTCATAGTTCAGCACCACACTATCGCAAATATATTTTTAGAGTTAATTTAACACCACACTGCCACAATACAATGTAACATAATATAGTGGTGTGGTGTTATAATAGTAAACTATTAAATCAACTGTGTGTAAATTTAGCTCTGTGACAGTGTGGTGCTGAACTATGTATTAAATTATCTAAAACATGGGTTAAAAATACTCTGTTGTAGTGAGGTTCTAAACAATGAGTTAAATGTTCTCTTTTACAGTGTCATTCTTAACTGTGTGAAATTATATCTGTTACAGAGTGTTAGTTAATGTAAAATAATACAATGTAATGTAATATAATATAACATTTAACATAACATAACATAACATAACATAACATAACATAACATAACATAACATAACATAACATAATATAATATGATGGTGTGGTGTTATAGTATTATAATAGTTAAATTAGTTAACTATCTGTTGCTGTATATCTGGGATAGTGTGGTGCTAAATTCTGTGTTAAAATATCTGTGCGATGCTGTGGTGCTGAACTATATGTTAAATTATCTATAACATGGTTTCAATTGTCTCTGACATTGTATGGTTCATAACAATGAGTTTACTGCTCTCTTTTACCGTGTTGTGCTTAACTGTGTAAAATTATACCTGTTATTGAGAGGTGGTTACTATATTATAATATAATATAATATCATAAGATATAATTAAATATAATATAATATAATAGAATGGTGAACAAACATGGCTAAAATTGTCTCTGTTGCAGTATGGTTCATAACAACGAGTTTAATGCTCTCCGTTGCCGTGTTGTGCTTAACTGTGTGAAATTTTCCCTGTTATGGAGTGGTGATTAATATAATATAATATAATATAATATAATATATGTTTTGATATGATATGATACGATACACTGCATTATGATACCATACGATACGATACGATATGATATGATATGATATGATATAACGGTGTGGTGTTATAATGATATAACTAGTAAATTAATTAACTATGTGCTAATTTATTTCTTTGACAGTACTGTACTAATTTATGTATGAAATTATCTGAAACATGGGTTCAAATTTCTCTGTTGCAGTGTGATTCAAAACAACGAGTTCAGTGCTGAGTGGTGATTAATATAACATAATATAATATAATATAATATAATATAATATAATATAATATAATATAATATAATATAATATAATATAATACAAAGGTGTGGTATTGTAATTTTATAACTATTAAATTAAGGATGTGTTTATTAATCTCTGTGACAAAATGGTGCTAAAGTAAGTGTTAAAATAAATTTGTGATAGTGTGGTGCTTTTCTGTGTGTTACATTATCTCTGCCACACTGCAATGCTAAACTATGTGTTAAATTGTCGCTGTGAGTGTGCAAAGTTAAACTGTCTTAAATTGTTTCTTTTACAGTGTTGGGCTAAACTGTGTATTAAAATATCTCTGTGACAAGGTGGTTCTAAACTCTGTGCAAAATTATCTCTTTGACATCTATGGGTTAATTTATCTGGCAGACGGTGTGGTGATAAATTATTTGTTAAAATAGCCCTGTGATAGTGTGGTGCTTCACTGAATGAAATGTTTTATGTTAAAATGTGGTGATCAATATACTGTAATGTAACATAATATATGATAACATAACAAAACATAACATATTATAATGGTGTGGTGTTATAATATTAGAACTATTAAATTACAAAAGTTTGTGTTAATTTATCTCAGTCAAAATGTCATGCTAAATTACGTGTTAAAATATTGTGAAAGTGTGATGATTAACTATCTTAAATTGTCTCGTTTACGGTGTGGTGCTAAGCTGTGTGTAACATTAATTTTGAGAGTGTGGTGCTAAACTGTGTCTTAAATTATCTCTGAGTGCAAAACTGTGTTACAGTATCTCCGCCACACTGAGGTGCTAAACTATGTATTAAATTATCACTGTTAGAGTGTGATGATGTCTTAATTGTTCCTTTTACAGTGTGGTGCTAAACCATGTGTAAAAAATATCTCTGTGACTTGGCGGTGCTAAACTATGTTTGAAATTATCTTTTTTATGGTCTTGTGATCAATATAACATATAAGAACACAATGGTGTAGTGTTATAAAATTATAACTATTAAATTAATTATGTTTTAACTTATCTCAGTCAAAGTGTGGTGCTAAACTGTGTGTTAAATTATCACTGTGAAAATGCAATGATAAACTGTCTTAAATAGTCACTTTTACAGAGTGGTCCTAAATTGCATGTTAAATTATCTCTGTGACAGTGTGGTGCTTAAATGTGTTACATTACCTCTGGGATAGTGTGGTTCTAATTTATGTGTAAAATTGTCTCAAACCTGGGTTAAATAGTTTCTGTTGCAATCTGATTCCAAACAATGACTTAAATGCTCTCTATTTCAGTGTTGTGATTAATATATTATCATATATCAAAATATCACATAACATAACATAATATAATATAATATAATATAATATAATATAATATAATATAATATAATATAATATAATATAATATAATATGATATGATATGATATGATTTTATTGTTACAATATCATAACTACTAAATTAATTAAATATGTGTCAATTTTTCTCTATGACAGTGAGATGTTAATTTATGTTAAATTATCTCAAACATGGTTTAAATTGTCTCTGATGCTGTATGGTTCATAACAATGAGTTTACTTGCTCTCTGTTACCATGTTGTGCTTAACTGTGTGAAATTATCCCTGTTATTGAGAGGTGATTAATATATTATAATATAATATAATATCATAAGATATGATTAAATATAATATAATGGTGAAATATTATGATTAGGACAATTAAAATAATGTTATGTTATCTCTGTAACAATATGGTGCTAAACTCTGTATTAACATATTGTGAAAGCGTGATGATAAACTATCCTAAATTGTTTATTTTACAGTGTGGTGCTAAAATACTTCTTAAATTATCTCTGAGTGCAAAACTGTGTTAAAATATCTCTGCCACACTGCAGTATTGAACTATGTATTAAATTATCACTGATAGAGTGTAACAATATCTTAATTACTAAATTAATTAACGATGTGTTAATTTATCTCTGCGACAGTGCGATGCTAATTTATGTTAAATTATCTCAAATATGGTTAAAATTGTCTCTGTTGCAGAGACAATGAGTTTAATGCTCTCCGTTATCGTGTTGTGCTTAACTGTGAGAAATTTTCCCTGTTATGGGGTGGTGATTAATATAATATAATATAATATAATATAATATAATATAATATAATATAATATATAATAATATAATATAATATAACATAACAATATAATATATAATATAATACAACATAATATAACGGTGTGGTATTCTAATATTATGACTATTAAAATAATGTTATGTTTATTTATCTCTGGAACAATATGGTGCTAAACTCTGTGTTAATATACCTCTGTGATAGTGTGGTGCTGAAATATGGTTAAAACTATCTATATCACAGTGTGGCTCTAAAGTTTGTGTGTGTTAAATTATCTTTAACCATTTGGTGCTTAAATGTGTTACATTATCTGTGTGATAGTGTGGTGCAAATCTGTGTGTTAAAGTGTCTCAAACATGGGTTAAATAGTCTCTGTTGCAATCTGGTTCTAAACAATGACTTAAACGTTCTCTGTTTCAGTGTTGTGATTAATATATTAACATAGAACATACATCAAAGGATAACACAACATAATATAATATAATATAATATAATATAATATAATATAATATAATATAATATAATATAATATAATATAATATAATATAATATAATATAATATAATATAATATAACATAACATAATATAATAACATATTATATAATGGTGTGGTATAATAATTTTCTAACTATTATATTAAGTATTTATATATCTCTGTGACAAAAAAAGAGAGCATTGAACTCATTATTTTGAACAGCACTAAAGCAGAGACAATTTAAATTCATGCTTTGAGATAATTTAACATAAATTAGCATCACACTGTCATAGAGATAAATTAACACATAGTTAATTAATTTATTAAATATAATATGTAACACCACAACATTATATTATATTATATTATATTATATTATATTATATTATATTATATTATATTATATTATATTATATTATATTATATTATGTTATCTTTTGATGTATTATGTTATATGACATTATATTCATCACAACACTCAATCATTGGGTAAATTGTATCTCTAGTAGTGAGGTTCTAAACAATTAGTTAAATGCTCTCTGTTACAGTGTTGTGTTTAACTGAGTGAATTTATCCCTGATACTGAATGGTGATTACTATAATGTAACATACTATAATATAATATAATATAATTACACTATAATATGACATGTTGTGAAATGATATAATGTGATCTGATGTGACGTGATGTGATATGTTATGATTTGATAAGATAAGAAATGATTTGATATGCTATAATATAATATAATACAACATTTATTTATTTATTTGAACATCAGTTTAACAACCTTTGAGCCAGCGGCTCATTTACAAAGATATCTCGTCACATGAAGGACAGACAGTGACACAGAAGACAACAGATAATACAATTTCAAGCAAGTAAACATAGTAACATAGTAGGCACAGTTGGTTCCAATGCAAGTTTAGAGTAAATAGACAGGATGAGGGTTAGTGGGGAGAGATGTAAAGGAGAATGGGGGGTAAGAGGGGAGTGGGGACTAGGGAGAAGACAGAAAGGGGAGAGCCAGGGTGGAGGAGTGGGTGGGGGCAGAGTGCGGCTCGGCGAGCGTTGTCAGAGGGGGGAAAATTAGTTAGTGGCAGTGGCATCCATGTGAGACTAGCAGGTGGTCTCTAAGACTGCATTTAAAGCAAGCGAACAACAGAGATTCGGCGATAACGGCAGGGAGCGAGTTGAACCAGGAGGGCGCTCTGTAAGGGAATGCCCTTTGGCCTTGCGAGATCCTGGCTCTTGGAATGATCAGTGTCGATTTGGATGAGCTGCGGGTGTTCACAGTGGGATTGGCCTGGCGTATTGAATCAGATAAGCCAGGGGGGATAGGCCATGGAGGGCTTTATAGGTGAGTTGGCAAGTTTGATACATGAGCCGTTCATCCAGGCTGAGTAGGGTAGCCAAGGAGTACAGCTGACAGGTGTGGGTAAGTCTAGGGGCACCAGTTATAAGTCTGCAGGCTTTGTTAAGTATAAGGCAAACCTTGCACAGGGCCATCAGATCGGCAGCCCCATAGACCGGAAGGCCATAGTCGATAAGAGATATGACAGAGGAGGTGACAGCCAAGTGGAGGGCATCAGGAGGAGACATTTTTTGTGCTGGTAGAGAATGCCCAGCTGTGTGTTGGCAGTGGTGTTCAGGACGGAGATGTGGCCATGGAAGGAGAGGGCTGGGTCAAAGATTAAGCCAAGATATTTATAGGACTGTACACGTTCGATGGGGATATTGAGGGAGGAGTGAATAGCGAGGAGAAAATTTCTGGATTTGTTTTGGGGTGGCAGAAGAGCATGGATTTGGTTTTCTTTAGGTTGATTATGAGTTGGTGCTCAGTGAACCAGGTTTCAGCAGAATCGAAGGCAAGCTGGAGAGAATTCTGAAGTGACAAGGGGTTACTGTCAGAGGCGATGAGGACTGCATCGTCAGCATAGAGCAGGATTTTACCTGCGCATCTGCTGGGTAGTGAGTTGAGGAAGAGGAGAGAGAAGGGTCAAGGATAGAGCCCTGGGGACTCCAGAGCAGATCGGGCAGGTGTTAGAGAGGTTCACTAACTTTCACGCATTGAGGCGAGCTGAGAAATAACTGGCGCACAGGCGATTGGACCAGTGCAAAGCCTAGGTGGTCAAGGGTGGTTAACAGGAGAGGATGCGATACGGTATCAAAGAGTTTAGACAGGTCAATGAAGACCGCACCAGCCATGGAGCCAGCATCCAATGCTGCATGGAGGAAGTTGGCGAACTCCAGGAGAGCTGTATTGGTACTATGGCCAGCTCTGAACCCATGTTGTTCTGGGCAGAGAACATTGTACTTAGAGAGGTAGCCAGAGATTTGAGTGGCCACAATTTTCTCCAAGGCCTTAGAGAGGGGGTAGGATTGAGATAGGCCAGTAGTTACCTGGAAGAGTTCTGTCACCACCTTTGTGAATAGGGGTAACTGTGGCGACCCTCCAGACAGTGGGGAATTGTCCAAGGCAGAGGGATTTGTTAAAGATGCAGGTGATAGGTGAGATGACCTGGTCCAGGACCTGACGTAGGAGACAAGGGTCAAGGGAGTCATTCCCGATGGAGTTACCCTTTAAGGCTTTAAGCAGGTATGGCCTGACCTCTTGAGTAGTGACACAGCACAGGTGGAACAAGGGGCGAGTGATGGAGGGTGCGGACCTGGGGGGTTGGGGACTGAAGAAATTGTCCGGGAGCACTGGGCTAAGATCAGTAAAGGAGTTATTGAGATGAGTGGCAATGAGGGCAGGATCAGAGTAGACAGAACCATTTACGTTGAGAAGTGCAGGAGGGGGGACCGAGAATGACCATTCAGTTGCTGGCGTTGTCCCAGAAGGACCTGGGGTTCCCCAGGAGGAGGTAAGGGAGGATTGGTAGTACTCAGCCTTTGCTTTGCAGATGGCCCAGGTGCACCTGTTTCAAGCTGCAGCATAAGTCTGTCTATCAGCAAGGTGGCCAGTGGCAACAGCAAGGTGCCACAGGTTGTCCTGATGCTTAAAAGGAGTCACAGGGCAGGGTGACCCACAGGGCATGTCTTACTCTGGACCTACAGGCAGTCATAGGTGCGAAGATGTCACAGGCAGAGTTGAAGGTGTTGACAAAGAAGACCAGCACCCGTGTCAATGTTTGGTGTGTTTAGCAATGGAGACCAGTCTGTATGTGTGAGGTAATGCTTTAGGTCTTTCAGCCCATAAGGTCTAAGTCACCTCTGAAAGAAGGTTAGAACTGTGGGCTTGGGCAGAGAGAAGCCCAGTTAAAGAGAACAGGGAATCTAACACTAAGGCAGTCAGGGAGTATTTGGATATTGTGGATGCGGCTTGGTCTGTTAGTGAGGACTACATCTAGGAGTGTGCCAGAGCCCCTTCTGGGGTTAATTCATGTGGGCTGGGAGATAGTTGGCTTAGGTCAATAGCAGCAAAAGCCTTGCGGGAGGAAGAGGATGAGGGGCAGAGCCAATTAATGTTTAAGTCACCCACCAGGATTTGGTCAGAGGGGTTGGGTAAGGAGGTGAGATAGTCAATTAGTGGGCCCAGCGCCTACGATTGGTTCTTTGGAGGTATGTAGGCTGTAGTCAGAAAGATAGGACCCCTAGTGGGGTCAGGGGATAGCTTTAGTGTAAGGGCCTGGGCATTATGGTCGAGGTCAGGGGAGGAAAGGCTAGTCCAATGAGTGGGTCCTTTACATAGAAGGCACATCCACCACCTCTCCTACCGGACCTGTCCAGCTGGTGGAGGGTGTAGCAGGGAGAGAGACCTGGGAGTTAGAGGTCGAGTCAGACAGCCAGGTTTCAACCAAGGCAACCACATCTGGTTTGTGATCCATCACCCAGCATTGTAGTGCATCCAGTTTTTTAAGGATACTACAAATGTTCATAGATGCGATATGGAGTCCAGCGGATTTCAAGGGGGGGCCAGTGTGGCCAGGCCCTGGATTGGGATGGATGTTGCCAGACAGGAGCAGGAGGAGGAGAGCTGCTCTTGGGAGTAAGTGGCAGAAAGAGAGTTTCCGACGGTTGGGGTTGGGGAGATGGTGGGGTGTAGCGGTACAGGGGATAGGGAGGGTGGCACAGACATGGAAAGCAAGCATGATAGGATGCACGTGGGGTGGGGGGAGTGAGAGGATGTCCATACAAACTGTGATAGTGTTGCAGAATGCGTGAGTGAAAGCAGAGGGGGGAGGAGGGGCAAGGGGAGAAGAGGGGTGGATTGCAGGCAGATAAGTGGGAGCATAAGAACAGCCCACCATCGGGCATCTAGTGCCTCTGGGGGAGGTATGAAATATTAAGAGGAGGAGAAGGATAGGGAGGGGAGCGAGACGGAGAGTGATGGACATGGATGGCAAGGGGAGAGAGTTTTAGGAGGAAAGAATGAGGTAGAGCTGGCGAGTGGGAGACCCTGAGATAGGAATCAGAGCCAGTGGAAGCAAAGCAGGAATTGGGTGTTGGGGAACAGTGCCCACTGGTGGCCAGCAGTTATAACCTTCAAATGGGAAAGTGGGGACTTAAGTGCAGGCACACAGGACATGATGTCACAGGAAGTGCGCATGCAGCCAGCAAGAAACACACAGCCATCCCTGGGTGGGTGGGTGGTTGGGGTGGGTGGGGCAGATGACACAAAGTGTCGTCGGGCTAGCACCCTAACAGCCGAGTCCGTGGAAAACAATCAGCGGCTGGGGAGCAGAGAAGCCACGAGTCCGTCGGAATCCTGATGGCAAGAGACACTTCCAGGAGATGGCTTTACCTGAGCAGCAGCTCCTGAGAGATGAAACGCTCCAGATAGGAGCCAAAGGTGATCCACTTGTTGCCACGGTCGGCAGCTTACTGAGCTGTTTGGGGGGGTGAGCCTGTCTGTAAAGAGGTAGAGAAAATAAATTAGTATGCAGTGGGAGATTTAGGGTGGTAGCTCAGGTGATACATGCGCAGCAGTAACAAGCCCTAACAAATGTGGCGTCCCAGAATGTACTTTTTTTTTTAAATCCTAAACTGAATTTCTGAGCTAAGGAAAAGGCACTATGCACTGCTAAAATAACATTTGGCCTAACAAACAACAAGGCGTGCTACCTGTTCAGTATTACTGCCGCAGTCTACTACAGCTAATGATAAGGCACTAAGCAGTACATACCCTAACATGTTAGCTATCACTACAGACAGGACTGGTAACAATAAAACAACTTTTTTCTGCCCAACTCTAGACCAACCACCCCCTCAGGTAGCACCCTAACAGCCGAGTCCGCTGTTATAATATAGCATAGCGTAATATAATATGATATGATATATGATACGATATGATATGATATAAAATAATATAATATAATACAGTATAAAATAATGGTGTGGTTTTATAATATTATAACTTTAAATTTATTAACTGTGTGTTCATTTATCTCTGTGACAGTGTTTGCTAATTTATGTGTTAAATTATCTCAATCATGAGATACATTGTTTATGTTGCAGTGTGGTTCAAAACAAGGAGTTCAATGCTCTCTTTTGGATTGATGTGCTTAACTGTGTGAAGAAATCCCTGTTACGGAGTGGTGTTTAATATAACGTAATATAATATATTATAACGTAATGTAATATAATATAATATATCATTATGGAGTGATATTATAATAGTATAAGCATTAAATTAATGAACTAAGTGTTAATTTATCTCTGTGACAGTGTGGTATTAAAATAGCTGTTAAAATATATTTTCGATAGTGGGGTACTGAACGTTGTGCTAAATTAGTTCTGTAATAGTGTGTTGATTCAATGTATTACATTATATCTGTTACCGTGTTGTGCTTAGCTGTGTGAAATTATTCCTGTAACAGAGTTGTGATTATTATAATATAATATAATGCAATACAATATATTATGATGATACAATATAATGTAATATAATATAATATACTATAATCAATTATGGGATGATAGGCTATGATATGATATGATATGATATAATCTATTATATGATATGATGTGATATGATATAATATAATATAATATAATATAATATAATATAATATAATATAATATAATATAATATAGTATGATATGATATATATAATATGCAATAATATAGTATAATATAATATAGTGGTGTGATGTTATAGTATTAGAACTACTGAATTTATTAACTAAGTGCTAATTTACCTCTGTGACAGTGATATGATATGATATAAAAAATATGATATAGTATAATATAATATAATATAGTTTAATATAGAATAGAATAGTATAGTATGGAATTGTATAGTAGAGTATAGTATTGTATAACATAACATAACATAACATAACATAACATAACATAACATAACATAACATAACATAACATAACATAATATGATGATATATGATATGATAAGAAATTAGATGATATGATATAATATAAAATAACATAATCTATTATGATATGATAGGATATGCTATAATATATCATATAATGTAATGTTATGTAATATAATATAATATAATTTAGTATGATATATAATATACTATCATATATTATATATTATGATATAATATAGTATAATATATTATAATACAGTTTAATCTGATGTAATATAATAAAATATAATATTATATAATGGTCTGGTGCTATAATATTATAACTATTGAATTAATTAACTTTGTGTTAATTGATCTCTGTGACAGAGTTTGCTAATTTATGTTTTAAATTAGCTCAATCATAGTTGAAATTGTTTCTGTTGCAGTGTGGATCAAAACAATGAGCTGAATGCTCTCTTTAACAGTGTTGTGCTTAACTGTGTGAAATTATTCCTGCTACAGAGTGGTGATTAATATAATATAATATAATATAATATAATATAATATAATATAATATAATATAATATAATATAATACAATATGATAGTGTAATATAATATAATAAAATATACTATAATGGTGTGGTGTTATTATATTTATTAAATTAACCAACTATGTGTTAATTTATCTTGTTGACAGTGTGGTGTTAAACTAAATGTTAAAATAACTTTGCGATAGTACGGTGCTGAACTATGTGTTAAATTATCTCTGTAACAGAATTTAGATTAAATGTGTAACATTATCTCTGTTACAGTGTTGTGCTTAACCGTGTGAAATTATCCCTGTAACTGAGTTGTGCTTAATGTAATATGATATAATATAATATAATACAAAGTAATATAATACAATATAATGTAATGTCATATAATGTAATATACTGCAATACAATATATTATGATACATTATGATATGATATGATATGATATGATATAATATATAATATAATCTATTTTGGTATAATAGGATATGATATGATAGGATATGATATAATGTATTATGATATGCGTGTACGGTGGTAATGTCCCCGGACAAATCGTCGTGGATATAATATTGCGGTGTAATTGCCGTCCGGACAAAATAACACTGCTAACTAAGTCACAAGCTATGCTGGTCGTGGGTAGTAAATGCCGCAATCACTAATATGTCGCCGGACAAGTAGTCGTACTTGTAGCCACAGTAAATAGAAACGGAAAGTGCAATTAATTAACTTACTGTGAGAAACGAGTAATGTTAAAAGTAAATCTTTATTGAAATACTTCACCATATAGAAAGGCAAAGTGCAATGCTTAAGTACATAATTTAACATTTAAAATTGCCAAAACAAATTAATTGCTGTTTGATTGTGCAATCGAAATGGAAAGTGCAATGCTTTAGTTGCATAAAGGGAAAGTGCAATACTTTAGTGGTAGAAAGGAAAGTGCAATGCTTTACTACTACAGTCCCAAATGAATTAATTTGTGTTCAGCAGTGCAATACAAATTTAAACTCGAATTAAGAGAATAATTTAAATATCAAATAATTTAAAATCGACGTTACTTCACAGTTTAAAACAACATTAGACAACATTAATTTCAATGACTGTTGCTATGTCCATTATGTACTGCTTTGGCTCTCGAGATGAAAAATTACTGCAAATGGACTTAAAAACTTTATTGACACTTATATATTTTGCATTCTTTCTCGGTGGTTGTTGACCGAGAGTTATCTGTCGCCGCTGCAATGCTACTGCGTGTTGCTCCTGCCTTAATTTCCATGCGAGTAGGGTGGCTGATGGCTACTGTGCGAGCGAAAGCCCTGTGCCAGGCTTCAATAGCATTATTGCTTCTGGGCAAATCGTTTAGCACTCGGGCATACTGATTCCAAAAAACTATTGGATACCTTGGCATTCACCTGTTTTTGCGATTCCTTGTTAGTCGCCCAATGTAATTGCCCTCAAAATAATCCAGTAAGGAAACAATGTCCTCAAAATTGGTTTCATCCTGGAGCATTTCAAAGCCCTGTTCAACGAAGTCTGCAGGTACAAATGCAAGTGCCAAGATGCATCACACTTTGTGTGCAAAATCTCGATGCAGGGTTTCCTGCGATGGTAGCAGGTGTGCATGCCTAAGGGATACTTCTTGTAGCCTGGTATGCACAACATTTCTTGTTGGCTCTTCAGACTCGCATGCTCTCTGTCGCATATGGGAACGGGCAGTAAGAACCTCAACCCTACCATGTGTCAGTGCATGGAGTCCCCCTTAGTGTGTAAGCGCGCTTTGCATGTTCGGTTCTCACATCGCCAAATTGTCTTTTGATCGGAACCATCTTTTTCTTTCGTGTACAAAAAATTATCCAAAGCAAGCTTCAGCTTGCCCTTCTGTGTCGGTACATACTCCATTGATGCAGTTCTAAAATGCCTTTGGAAAAGCTTGCTTAAATACCCCTGTAAGTGCTCAGGTAAATTCCTGTTCTACTCACCTGAAAATAATAAAGTTATGCCTAATTCGAACACCAGAGGGCAGTAGAAATGGGCATACATGCACCATAATTAAATCCATTACTTTGCAGTGTAACTTGGTGCCGTGACATTACTGGACAGAATGTTGCGGAGAAATAGTTCTGACTGTTTAGTGTCGCGACTTATTGTAACAGTGGCAACATTAAATATTGACTCAGTGACTGGAACTAATTGCCCGCGACCTTTAAAACCGCGACGAATCGACCGTATGCCATGATATGATACGATATGATATATGATATGATATAATATAATATAATCTAGTATGATATGACATGATATGCTATAAAATCATATAATATAATATAATAGAATAGAATACAGTGGTGTGTTGCTATAATATTATAACTCTTGAATTAATTAATCATGTGTTAATTTATCTCTGTGACAGTGTTCTGCTCAATTATGATTCAAAATATATCTGCGATAGTGTGGTGCAAAAGTATGTGTTAAATGGTCTCAAACATGGTTTAACTTGTATCTCTTGTAATTAGGGTCTAAACAATGAGTTAAATGCTCTCTGTCACAGTGTTGTGCTTAACAGTGTGAAATTATCCCTGCTAAGGAGTGGTGATTAATACAATACAATATAAGACAATATAATATAATATAATATAATATAATATAATATAATATAATATAATATAATATAATATAATATAATATAATATAATATAATATAATATAATATAATATAATATAATATAATATAATATGATACGATATGATGTGATATCATATGATATGATGTGATCTGATGTGATATGAAGTGATGTGATGTAATATGATGTGATATGCTAAGATATGATATGATATGATATTATATAGTACAAAAATAAAATATAATATAATATTGTATAATAAAATATCATATAGTACAGTATAGTATAACATAACATAATATAATATAATATGAAATAATATAATGCAATACAATATATTATGATACGATATGATGTGATATGATATGATATATAACATAATCTATTATGGTATGATAGGATATGATACAATATGACATGATATGATATGATATAATCTATTATGATAATATACGATATGATATGAAAATGATATAATATAATATAAGATAATATAAAATAATTTAGTACGATATAATATGATATGATATGATATCAAATCATATAATATAATATAGTGGTGTGTTGTTATAATATTATAACTATTGAATTAATTAACTATGTGTTAATTTATCTCTGTGACAGCGTTTTGCTAAATTTTGTGTCAAAATATATCTGCGATAGTGTGCTGTGAAGCTATGTGTAAAATTGTCTCAAACATGGTTTAAATTGTATCTATTGTACTGAGGGTCTAAACAATAAGTTAAATGCTCTCTGTCACAGTGTTGTGCTTAACAGTGTGAAATTATCCCTGCTACGGAGCGGTGATTAATACAATACAACATAATCCAATATAATATAATATAATATAATATAATATAATATAATATAATATAATATAATATAATATAATATAATATAATATAATATGGTATGATATGATATGATGTGATCTGATTGTGATGTGATATGGAGTGATTTGATGTGATATGATGTGATGTGATCTGATTGTGATGTGATATGGAGTGATTTGATGTGATATGATGTGATGTGATATGCTAAGATATGATATGATATGATACAATATGATATAATATAAAAATTAAATATAATATAATATAATATTGTATAATAAAATATAATATAGTATAGTTTAATATAGTATAGTATAGTATAGTATAACCTAACATAATATAATATAACTTAACATAATATAAAAATATTATAATATAAAGCTGTTTTGTTTTTAATATTAAAACTATTAAATTAATTAACTCTGTGTTAATTTATCTCTTTGACAGTGTGGTGCTGAGTTTTGTGTTAAATAATCTCAAGCATGAGTTAAATTATCTGTTGTAGGGTGATTCAGAACAATGAGCTCAATGCTCTCTTTAATAGTGTTGTGCTTTACTGTGTGAAATTATCCTTGCCACGGAGTGGTGATTTAGATCGTATAATATAATGTAATATACTATAATATAATATATAATATGATGTGATGTGATGTGACGTGATACAGTATGATACAAAATAATGGCATGGAATTATAATATAACTATTAAATTAATTAACTGCATTAATTTATCTCTGTGATAGAGTGGCATTAATCTATGCGTTAAAATATCTTTTTGACAGTGTAGTTCTAATCTGTGTGTTAAGCTATCTCAAACAAGGATTAAATTGTCTCTCTTGTTGTTTGGTTCTAAACAATGAGATAAATACTCTCTGTTATAATGCTCTGCTTAACTATGAAATCATATGTTATGGAGTGGTGATTAATACAAGGTACTATAATATAGTGGTATGCTGTTGTAATAGTATAACTATTAAATTAATTAACTATGTGTCAATTTAGCTCTGTGACAGTGTGGTGCTGAACTATGTATTAAATTATCTCAAACATGGGTTAAATTGTCTCTGCTGTAGTGAGGTTCTAAAGAATGAGTTAAATGCTCACTGTTACAGTGTCAAGCTTAACTGTGAAATTATCTCAGTCAGAGTGGTAATTAATGTAATATAATAGGATATAAAATAATATAATATAGTAATATCATATACTAATATAATATAATATAATATAATATAATATAATATAATATAACATAACACAATATAATAAGGCATGGTGTTATAATATTATAACTATTAAATTAATTATCTATCTGTTACTGTATTTCTGTGACAATGTGGTACTAAATTATGTGTCAAAATATCCATGCGATACTGTGGTGCTGAACTATGTGGTAAAGTGTCTCAAACATGGTTTATATTGTATCTCTTGTGAGAGTCTAAACAGTCAAACAGTCAGTTAAATGCTCCCTGTTACAGTGTTGTGCTTAGCTGTGTGAAATTGTCCCTGCTACGGAGTGGTGTTTAATACAATACAATATAAGACAATATGATATGATATGATTTGATATGATATGATATGCTATGTTGTGTTGTGGTGTGATGTGATGTGATGTAATATGGTAAGATATGATATAATATAAAAAATAAAATATAATATAGTATAGTTTAATATAGAATAGAAGAGTATAGTCTAGTATAGCATAGTATTGTATAGTATAGAATATTATAACATAACATAATATCCTATAATATAATATAATATCATATAGTATAATATAAAGTTTTTTTATAATATTATAACTATTAAATCAATTAACTCAGTGTAAATTTATCTCTTTGAAAGCGTGGTGCTGATTTATGTGTTAAATGATCTCAAGCATGGGTTAAATTGTATCTGTTGCAGAGCGGTTCAAAACAATGAATTCAACGCTCTCTTTAACAGTGTTATGCTTAACTGTGTGAAATTATCCCAGTTACAGTGTTGTGATTTTTATAGTGTAATATAATATAATATAATAAAATACAGTATAATGTAATATAATATGATTTAGTGATGTGCTATGATGTTATGTGATGTGATGTGATACAATATAATGGCTTGGAATTATAATATCACTATAAAATTAACTGCATTAATTTATCTCTATGAAAGTGTGGTATAAAACTGTGTTAAAATATCTTTGTGACAGCGTAGTGCTAATCTGTGTGTTACGCTATCTCAAACAAGGGTTAAATAGTCTCTCTTGTGGCGTGGTTCTAAACAGTGAGTTAAACACTGTCTGTTTTAGTTCTGTGCTTAACTATGTGAAATTATATGTTGTGGAGTGGTGATTAATACAATGTAATATAATATAATGGTTTGGTGTTAAAATAGTATAACTAATAAATTAATTAGCTATGTCTCAATTTAGCTCTGTGACAGTGTGGTGCTGAGCTATGTATTAAATTATCACAAACATGGGTTAAATTGTTTCTGTTGTAGTGAGGTTCTAAAGAATGAGTTAAATGCTCACTGTTACAGTGTCTTGCTTAGCTGTGCAAAATTATCTCGGTTACAGAGTGGTAATTAATGTAATATAATATGATATAATATAATATAATAATATAATATCATATGGAAATATGATATATAACGTAATATAATATAATATAATGGCGTGGTGTTATAATATTATAACTATTAAATTAATTATTTGTTACTGTATTTCTGTAATAGTGTGTTGCTAAATTATGTGTTAAAATATCTGTGTGATACTGTGGTGCTGAACTATGTGTTAATTATATCTGTAACATTGTGGTCCTTACATGTTTTACATTATCTGTTTGACAGTGTGGCGCTAATTAATGTGTTCAATTTTCTCAAACATGGGTTAAATTGATTCTGTTGCAGAGTGGTTCTAAACAATGAGTAAAATGCTCTCTATTACAGTGTTGTGCTTACCTGTGTGAATTTATCCATTACAGAGCGGTGATTAATATAATATAATATATATAATGCAATACAGTAGAATACAATACAATAAAATACAGCATAATATAATGCAGCATAATATGATATAGTATGATATGACATAATATGATAAGATACGGTGCAATATTACATGATTTGATATCATATGATATGATAGATTATGATACAATGCAATACAATATAAAATAATATAATAATCTGGTGTTATAAAATGTAAACTATTAAATTAATTACCTATGTGTAATTTCTTTCTGGACAGCTCAACTATGTATTAAATTATCTCAAACATGGGTTAATTTGTCTGTTGTAGTGTGTTTCTAAACAATGAGATAAATACACTCTATTACAGTGTTGTGCTTAACTGTGTGAAATTATAACTGTAACAGAGTGTTGATATAATATAATATAATATAATATAATATAATATAATATAATATAATATAATATAATATAATATAATACAGTATAATAAGATGTGATATGATGTGAAGTGATGTGATGTGATGTGAAATGATAAACTATGATATATTATATGATAGGATATGATATGATACAATATAATATATAATATAATACAATATGATCTATTATGGTATGATAGGATATTATATGATATAATATATTATGACATGATAAAATATGATATGGTATAATATAATATAGCATAATATGATATGATATATAATATAATATATAATATCATATCATATCATGTAATATAACATAACATAATATTATATAATATAATATAATATAATACAAAGTTGCAGTATTGTAATTTTATAACTATTAAATTAAGTATGTGTTTATTAATCTCTGTGACAAAATGGTGCTAAACTAACTGTTAAAATAAATCTGCGATAGTGTGGTGCTTTTCTATGTGTTACATTATCTCTGCCACACTGCAGTGCTAAACTATGTGTTAAATTATCACTGTGAGTGTGCAATGTTAAACTTTCTTAAATTGTTTCTTTTATAGTGTGGGGCTAATCTCTGTATTGAAATATCTCTATGACAAGGTGGTGATAAACTATGTGCAAAATTATCTCTTTGATATCTATGGGTTCATTTATCTGGCAGACAATGTGGTGATAAATTATTTGTTAAAATAGCCCTGTGATAGTGTGGTGCTTTACTGTGTGAAATGTATTATGTTACAGTGTGGTGATCAATATACTATAATATAACATAACATATAATAACATGACATAACAAAACATAACATTATAATGTTGTGGTGTTATAATATTATAACTATTAAATTACATAAATTTGTGTTAATTTATCTCAGTCAAAGTGTCGTGCTAAATTATGTGTTAAAATATTGTGAAAGTGTGATGATAAACTATTTTAAATTGTCTCTTTTACAGTGTGGTGCTAAGCTGTGTGTAACATTATCTTTGAGAGTGTGGTGCTAAACCATGTCTTAAATTATCTCTGAGTGCAAAACTCTGTTACAGTATCTCTGCCACACTGCAGTGCTAAACTATGTATTAAATTATCACTGTTAGAGTTTGATGCTAACTGTCTTAATTGTTCCTTTTACAGTGTAGTGCTAAACTGTGTAAAAAGATCTCTGTGACTTGGAGGTGCTAAACTATATTTGAAATGATCTCTGTTATGGTCTGGTGATCAATATAACATACAAGAACACAATGGTGTGGAGTTATAAAATTATAACTATTAAATTAATTATGTTTAACTTATCTCAGTCAAAGTGTGGTGCTAAATTGTGTGTTAAATTATCACTGTGAAAATGCAATGATAAATTGTCTTAAATAGTCACTTTTACAGAGTTGTCCTAAATTGTGTGTTAAATTGTCTCTGTGACAGTGTGGTGCTTAAATGTGTTACATTACCTCTGTGATAGTGTGGTGCTAATTTATGTTGCAGTATGGTTCATAACAATGAATTCAATGCTCTCCTTTACCATGTTGTGCTTAACTGTGTGAACATTGCCCTGTTATGGTGTGGTGATCAAAATAATATAATATAATATAATATAATATAATATAATATAATATAATATAATATAATATAACATAATACAAAATAATATGATAAATATGATATAATTTAATATAATATAATATCATTGTGTGGTGTTATAATATTATATTTATTAAATTAACCAAATATGCCTTAAAATTTCTCTTTGACAGTGTGATGTTACAATAAATGTTAAAATAACTTTGCAAAAGTATGGTGCTGAACTATGTGGAAAATTATCTCTGTAACAGCATTTAGATTAAATGTTTAACATTACCTCTGTTTTAGTGTTGTGCTTAACTGTGTGAAATTATCCCTGTAACTGAGTGGTGATTAATATACTACGATATAATATAATATAAAATAATATAATATAATACAATATAATGTAATGTAATATAATATAGTATAATGCAACACAATATATTATGATATGATATGAAATAATCTATTATGATATAATATAATGTAATATAATATAATCTCGTATGATATGATATGATATGCTATGATATGAAAGGATATGATATGATACAATATGATATGATATAATATAATATAAAATCATATAATATAATATGATTTGATATAATATAATATAATATAATATAATATAATATAATATAATATAATATAATATAATATAATATAATGTAATATAATATAATATAATATAATATAATATAATATAGTGGCATGTTATTATAATATTATAACTATTGAATGTGGTGCGCAGCTATGTGTTACACTGTCTCAAACATGGTTTAAATTGAATCTCTTGTAGTGAAGGTCTAAACAGTGAGTTAAATTATCTCTGTTACAGTGTTGTGCTTAACTGTGTGAAATTATCCCTGTTACAGAGTGGTGATTAATATAATATAATATAATATAGTGATATGATGTGATGTGATGTGATATGATATGATAGGATATGATATTATGTGATGTGATCTGGCATGATGTGATATGATATAATTCAATATAATGGTGTGGAATTATAATATAACTATTAAATTAATTAACTGCATTAATTTATCTCTGTGACAGAGTGGTGTTAAATTAGGGCCCAGATATTCAAACTGTGCCAGGCAGTGGCACAAGCCTGGGTGCAGCTCAACTTTGTTGCGCAGGGGTGTGGCCAGGGTGATATTCAACGGAGCTGCGCTATGGCACAGCAGCTTTGAATATCACACCCTGGCCACCCCCACTGTGCATGGTGCAGTGGCACTGCACCAGCGCAAGTGGCCAGAGTGGAGCAATGAGATGCGCTAGCACAAGTGCCATTGCGCCATGCACAGCACCTGTGATATTCAAAAGGAGACATGCAAATGGTGCCATAATTTATGCAAGGTGCACATGGGGCCATTTGCATGTCATTATGGCTCCATTTGCATCCCATTAGCATGCAGGTGTGCCGATCCCCGATGACTTGCACCTGGCGCACTGCCAGGCAGCAGCCATCGGGGACCAACGCCACCTGCAGCCCGATTGCTGGCATTTGTGTAAAAACAAATCCTCATCTAATATCCCTGGTGGTCCAGTGGACTGAGTGCTGCCTGATCATGGGCATCTGGTTAAATAAATCCCCCCATCCTATATCCCTGGTGGTCCAGTGGACCGCTATGTTCCCGATCATGGGCATTTGTCTACCAAAAAATGCCTCATCTAATATCCCTGTTGGTCCAGTGAACCACTATGTGCCCGATTGTGGGCATCGGTATAATAAAGCCCCCCTTCCAATATCCCTGGTGGTCCAGTGGACCACACTCTGCCCGATCGTGGGCATCTGTAAAACATAAAAGATGAGCTATTACCCTGGTGGTCTAGTGTACCATCCTCCCCATCCACCCACTGAGCCCCACCGCCCGCTTCCGTCGGTCAGCCGGTGGGTGGCAGCACCCCACCCGCTGGCTGCCCTACCGCCCACTGACTGACAGCTCAGTAGGGCTACCCACCCATACCATACTACACAGTCCAGATATGTGAATGATTCATTCACATATCTGGACTGTGTAGTACTGTATGGGCCGCACACCCATTGGCTCACACTGAGAACAATGGGCATGCAAGCCCTACTGAGCTGTCAGTTGGCAGGCAGCAGTGTGGCAGGTGGGTGGGGTGCTGACACCCGCTGGCTGACCATGGGGCAGTGGGGCAGTGGGGCTCAGTGGGCAGGTGGGCAGGGGGTACACTAGACCACCAGGGTAATAGGTCATCTTTTATGTTTTACAGATGCCCGTGATTGGGCAGAGTGCAGTCCACTGGACCACCAGGGATATTGGTAGGGGGTGAGTTACACAGATGCCCACCATTGGGCAGCGATCGGTCCACAGGACCACCAGGGATATTGGACGGGGGGCTTTATTATACTGATGCCTGTGATTGGGCACATAGCGGTCCACTGGACCACCAGGGATATTAGATAAGGCTTTTTTTGGTAGACAAATGCCTGCAATTGGGAACATAGTGGTCCACTGGACCACCAGGGATATTAGAAAGGGGGTTTATTTACACAGATGCTGCAATGGGGCATGGGGGGCTGCCAGGTGTGGCAGGAACTTGGGTGGCCACCCACAGGTGGCAACTGCCATGTTGTGCCCTGCAATGTGGCAGCTCACCTGTGGGTGGCCATCATTTGTTAAATTTTTTTTGGCTTAACTTTGTGCATGTGCAAGTATGGGTTGCGCATGCATGGCTCTGCACATCCCGGGCCGAATATCAGGCTGTGCAGGTTATGCATGGGCACGCCTCCCTACCTGTGCCTGCATACTTTACTGATGCACTCTGGCACATCGGGATTTGTGCAGCGCAGTTTTCCCTTTTGAATATCATGCCGGGGTGCATCAGTGGGTTGTGCATGGTGCAACACTGTTGCACCATGTGCAACCCTTTTGAATATCTGGGCCTAGGTATTTAAATATCTTTGTGACAGTGTAGTGCTAATCTATGTGTTAAACTATCTCAAACAAGGGTTAAATTATCGCTCTTGTGGTATGGTTCAAAAAAAGTTAGAAACTCTCTGTTATAATGCTGCGCGTAACTATGTGAAAGTATATGTTACGGAGTGGTGATTAATACAATGTAATATAATACAGTGGTGTGGTGTTATAATAGTAAACTATTAAATTAATTAATTCTGTGTAAATTTAGCTCTGTGACAATGTGGTGCCAAACTATGTATTAAATTATCTCAAACATGGGTTAAATTGTCTGTTGTGTGTTTCTAAACAATGAGATAAATACACTTTGTTACAGTGTTGTGCTTAACTGTGTGAAATTATAACTGTAACAGAGTGGTGATATTATATTATATTTATATTATATTATATTATATTATATTATATTATATTATATTATATTATAAGTGATATGATGTGATGTGATGTTAAATGATTAGCTATGATATGATATGAAGTGATATGATATGATACAATATAATATAATATATGATCTATTATGGTATGATAGCATGTGATATGATATAATATATTATGATATGATAAAATATGAAAGGATATGTTATAATATAATATGATCTAGTATGATATGCTATATTATAATATAATATAAAATCATATAATATATTATACTATAATACAATATAATAAAATATAGTGGTGTGGTGTTATAATATTATGACTATTGAATTAATTAACTATGTGTTAATTCATCTCTGTGACAGTGTGGTGATAAACTATATGTGAAAATATCTCTGCAATAGTGTGGTGCGCAACTATGTGTTAAATTGTCTCAAACATGGTTTAAATTGTATCTCATGTAGTGAGGCTCTAAACAATGAGTTAAATGCTCTCTGTCAAAGTGTTGTGCTTAACTCTGTGAAATTTTCCCTGCTACGGAGTGGTGATTAATACAATACAATATAATACAATGTAATATAATATAATATGATATGATATGATATGATATGATATGATATGATATGATATGATATGATGTGATGTGATTTGATGTGGTGGGATATGCTAAGATATGATATGATATAATAGGATATAAAAAACACAATTTAATATAGTATAATATAATATAGTATAGTTTAATATAGAACAGAATAGTATAGTATAGCATAGTATAACATAACATAACATTATATGTTATATTTTGTTATGCCATGTTATGTTATACTATACTATACTATACAATACTATACTATAGTATATTATGCTATACTATATTATATTGCTTTTTAATTTTTATATTATATTATATCATATCATATCTGAGCATATAACATTACATCACATCAGAGCACATCATATCATATCATATCATATCATAATACATTGTATTAAATTATATTACAATATGATATGAGATGATATGATATAATATAAAATAATATAATCTATTATGATATGATAGGATATATAATATAATATAATATAATATAATATAATATAATATAATATAATATAATAGTATAATTGGATGTAATATACTAAAATACAATATTATATAATCTTCTAGTGTTATAATATTATAACTATTAAATTAATTAACTATGTGTAAATTGATCCCAGAGAGAGTGTTTGCTAATTTATGTGTTAAACTATCTTAATCATGGGTGAAATTGTTTCTGTTGCAGTGTGAATCAAAACAATGAGCTCAATGCTCTCTTTAAGAGTGTTGTGCTTAACTGTGTGAAATTATTCCAGTTACGGAGTGGTGATTTATATAATATAATATAATACAAAATAATACGATACAATATGATATAATTTAATATAATATAATAAAATATAATATAATATAATTGTGTGGTGTTATAATATTATATTTATTAAATTAATCAAATATGTGTTAATTTATCTCTTTGACAGTGTGATGTTAAAATAACTTTGCGATAGTATGGTGATGAACTATGTTGAAAATTATCTCTGTAACAGCATTTAGATTACATGTTTAACATTACCTCTGTTACAGTGCTGTGCTTAACTGTGTGAAATTATCCCTGTAACTGAGTGGTGATTAATATACTATGATATAATATAATATAAAATAATATAATATAATACAATATAATGTAATGTAGTATAATATAGTATAATGCAACACAATATATTATGATATGATAAGATATGAAATAATATATTATGATATAATATAATGTAATATAATATAATCTAGTATGATATGATATGATATGCTATGATATGAAAGGATATGATATGATATAATATGATATGATCTAGTATGATATGATATGATGATATATTATAATATAAAATCATATAATATAATATACTATAATACAGTATAATAAAATATAGTGATGTGGTGTTATAATATTATAACTATTGAATTAATTAACTATGTGTTAATTTATCTCTGTGACAGTGAGGTGATAAATTATGTGTGAAAATATCTCTGCAATAGTGTGGTGTGCAACTATGTGTTAAATTGTCTCAAACATGGTTTAAATTGTATCTCATGTAGTGAGGCTCTAAACAATGAGTTAAATGATCTCTGTCAAAGTGTTGTGCTTAACTATGTGAAATTTTCCCTGCTACGGAGTGGTGATTAATACAATGCAGTATAATACAATGTAATAATAATATGATTGGAAATGATATGATGTGATGTGATTTGATGTGATGTGATGTGATATGCTAAGATATGATATTATATGACATACAATGATATAAAAAAATACAATTATATAGTATAATATAATATAATATAGTTTAATATAGAATGGTATAGTATAGCATAGTATAACATAACATAATATGTTATATTTTGTTATGTTATGTTATACTATACTATACTATAGGATACTATACTATACTATTCTATTCTATATTAAATGATACTATATTATACTATACTATATTATAGAGTGTTTTTTATATTATATTATATCATATCATATCATATCATATCTGAGCATATAACATTACATCACATCAGAGCACATCATATCATATCATGTCATATTATATTACATTGTATTAAATTATATATGATGATATGATATAATATAAAATAATATAATCTATTATGATATGATAGGATATGATATGATATAATATAATATAGTATAATTTGATGTAATATAATAAAATATAATATTATATAATCTTCTAGTGTTGTAATATTATAATTATTAAATTAATTAACTGTGTGTAAATTGATCCCTGAGAGAGTGTTTGCTAATTTATGTGTTAAACTATCTTAATCATGAGTGAAATTGTTTCTGTTGCAGTGTGGATCAAAACAATGAACTCAATGCTCTCTTTAAGAGTGTTGTGCTTAATTGTGTGAAATTATTCCAGTTATGGAGTGGTGATTAATATAATATAATATAATATAATATAATTATTGTGTGATGTTATAATATTATGGGCCAGATATTCAAAGCTTTGCGCTGGGCAAAAAATGTTTGCATGGGTTTAGCGTGGAATTAGCGTCGGTCTGCTATATTCAAAAGGCCGAATAGTGCAGGCAAACTGCATTAGTGCCAGGCAAACAATAATTATATGCAAGGGGCAAAGTGAACATGAATACAGGTGCAATGAGATATTCAGCGACTAGCGCCACGCTAAGTCGTTTACCCATAGCGCGGTGCAAATTACCGCCCAGGAAAAGTTGATCTTAACCCTGGGCAAACAGCTTTGTGTGCTTTGCGTGGTGCTATTTCAGCATTAGCGTGGCTTGTGCGGCCCTAACATATGAGTATGACACTTAGAAACTGCCAGACATGGAGGACAAATACTGCTCACTGATGGCACCACCATGATGCCATCAGCTGTCACCAGTCTGAGCCAAGCACAGACAGTGATGGGTGATCTGACCCACAGGGGACAGCATGGTAGTGTGGCCATATAGCACACACCTGCAGACCATATGTCTGTGGTGTGTAACAGATGCCAGCACACACATGCAGCACTGTGGGCATGGTGGCCAGTGAGGGGAGGGTGTAGGGGTGGCCAGACCTCACCACAGCCCACGTGTGGCCACAAGGCTGGGGCACATCGCTCAGTGCACATGGGCCAGTAGTGGGATTATGCCACCACCTGTGTGCCTGTCAGATCCTACATGCCCCCCAAGCCACCTTCCACACAACTGTACAGATGTCACAGCACACACTGCCAGCCATGTACATGACACTGTGTGCATCCCATGTCACAGGTGCAGCATTTGTGGATCACACAACAGTGTGATAGTACTGTCCACTGTCAGTAATTACCTGCAAGCTGTGCCTGTCACTGTGTACAGTGCAGTGGTCATTACTGCCCTACGTACCATAGGCAGTGTCATGTCCCTCACACTACCAGCCCTCTTGCTACTGTAGTGTCTGCTGTGCACTGTAGCATGACCTACAGTGTGAAGTTGCATGCAGCACTACCACAACCTGTGCCTATGCTGTGTTGTTCCCTGGTGTACGATATGCTATGCTATGCTGTACTGTTTACATAAAGCCTGCAGCTATCATCATGCACTGCCTGACTGACCTACAGGTGGAGCTGCTGTCAGACCTGGCCAGCCCCTGTACCTCCAGACTGACCTACAGGTGGAGCTGTGGTACCCTGCAGTAACGCTGTGCAAACTGCATGCAAATCAGGGCATGATGAGATGCTAATGTGGCTGTTTGCCCAGAGACTATCTAAGTAGGCTCATTTGCATGTCACTTTTGAATATGGTAATGTTTAGCATGGAGCTAATGTGTTTGCACCAGGCAAACTGCTTAGCTCCGTGCTAAAGTCATGCTAACGTGTTAGTGCAGCGGTAACAGTTCGGGGGGAATATTATACAGTTTTGATCACTGTTTTTTCATGTGTGCTACTGCCTGCAGCTGTACTGGGTCCATGCATTTGCCAGAACACACATTGGCCACATAGTTCCTCTCTACCTACCCTCACGTCACTGTGAACTGTGTTGTTGTTGTGGTTTGCACTTCCTGGTTTCTGTATTCAGTGCTTTCTTATTCCAGGGCTACGTTTGCCCAGCACTCCCAGCCCAGCTTGCACGGCCCTCATTCCCATGCTATATTCGGAAGCTGTTTGCCCTGGGCTATTCCTTTTGAATATAGCTTGCTTTGTGCTCCAGGCTAAGTTTGCACACCAGGCAGTACTAATTTAGCCCAAGGGCAAACCTTTGAATATCTGGCCCTATATTTATTAAATTAACCTAGTATGTGTTAAATTATCTCTTTGACAGTGTGGTGTTACACTAAATGTTAAAATAAATTTGCGATAGTATGATGCTGAACTACGTGGAAAATTATCTCTGTAACAGCATTTAGATTAAGGCCCAGATATTCAAACTGAGCCAGACTGTGGTGCAAGCCTGGGCGCAGCTCAACTTTGTTGTGCAGGGGAGTGACCTGGGCGATATTCAACAGATCTGCACTATGGCACAGCAGCTTTGAATATCGCACCCTGGCCACCCACACTGTGCATGGCACAGTGGCACTGCACCAGCACAAGTGGACAGAGTGGAGCATGGAGATGCGCTGGCACAAGTGCCATTGTGCCATGCACAGCACCTGCGATATTCAAAAGGGGACATGCAAATGGGGCCATAATTTATGCAAGACACACAGGGGGCCATTTGCATCTCATTATGACCCCATTTGCATGCCATTAGCATGAAGGTGCTCCAATCTCTGACAACTTGCACCTGGCGCCCTGCCAGGCAGCAGCCGTCAGGGACCGATGCCTCCTGCAGCCCGATCATGGGCATTCCTGTAATATAAACAAAAAAATGTCCAATGTCCCTGGTGGTCCAGTGGACCCCTATGTGCCTGATTGTGAGTATCAGTACAGTCCCCCCAAGTCCAATATCCCAGGTGGTCCAGTGGACTGCACTGAGCCTGATCGTGGGCATCTGTAAGTGAACCCTCAAGTCCAATATCCCTGGTGGTCCAGTGGACCGATCGCTGCCCAATCATGGGCATCAGTACCTCATCAAAGACTCCCACTACCCTGGTGGTCTAGTGTACTCCCACCCCACCCACCCACTGAGCTCCACCGCCCCTCCCCGCAGCTGGCTGGTGGCAGCACCCCACCCGCCTGCCGCCCTGCTGCCCACCAACTGACAGCTCAGTAGGCTGCACACCTATTGGTTCGAGCATGAGCCAATGGGTGCAGCCCATACCATACTACTCAGTCCATATATGTGAATGAATGAATGAAGTACAGTATGGGCTGCATGCCCATTGGCTCATGCTGTAAACCAATGGGTGTGCAGCCCTACTGAGCTGTCAGTCGGCGGGCGGCAGGTGGGTGGGTGCTGCCACCCACTGGCTGATGGGGAGCGGCAGGGGCCTCAGTGGGTGGTGGGTTGGGTACACTAGACCCCCAGGGTAGTGGGGGTCTTTGATGAGGTACTGATGCCCGTGATCAGGCAGCGATAGGTCCACTGGACCACCAGGGATATTGGACTTGGGGGTTCACTTACAGATGCCCACCATGGGGTATGGGGGTGCCACCAGGTGCGGCAGGAACTTAGATGGCCACCCACAGGTGGCAGCTGCTGTGTTGTGCCCTGCAATGTGGCAGCTCACCTGTGAGTGGCCATCACGTGTTCCTTTTTTTGAGGTGTAACTTTGGGCAGGCACAGGTAAGGGTTGCACATGCATGACTCTGCACATCCCGGGCTGAATATCGGGCTGTGCAGGTTATGCATGGGCATGCCCCCCACCTGTGCCTGCATACATTACTGATGCACTCTGGCGCATCGGGATTTGTGCGGTGCACTTTTCCCTTTTGAATATCGCACCGGGGTGCATCAGTGGGTTGTGCATGGTACAACGCTGTTGTGCCATGCGCAACTCTTTTGAATATCTGGGCCTAAATGTTTGACATTACCTCTGTTACAGTGTTGTGCTTAACTGTGTGAAATTATCCCTGTAACTGAGTGGTGATTAATATACCATGATATGATATAATATAATATAAAATAATATAATATAATATAATACAATATAATGTAATGTAATGTAATATAATATAGTATAATGCAACACAATACATTATGATATGATACAATATGAAATAATCTATTATGATATAATACAATGTAATATAATATAATCTAGTATGATATGACATGATATGAGATGATAGAATATGATATGATGTAATATGATATGATGTAATATGATATGATATAATATAATATAAAATCATATAATATAATACAATATAATATAATATAATATAATATAATATAATATGGTGGCGTGGTGTTATAATATTATAACTATTGAATTAATTAACTATGTGTTAATGTATCTCTGTGACAGTGTGGCGCTTAACTATGTGTAAAACTACCTCTGTGATAGTGTGGTGCACAACTATGTGTTAAATTGTCTCAAACATGGTTTAAATTGAATCTGTTGTAGTGAGGGTCTAAACAATGAGTTAAATGATCTCTGTTACAGTGTTGTGCTTAACTGTGTGAAATTATCCCTGTTACAGAGTGGCGATTAATATAATATAATATAATATAATATAATATAGTGATGTGATGAAGTGATGTGATGTGATGTGATGTGATGTGATGTGATATGATATGATAGGATATGATATGATGTTATGTGATGTTATCTGACGTGATGTGATGTGATATGATATGATTCAATATAATTGTGTGGAATTATAATATAACTATTAAATTAATTAACTGTGTTAATTTATCTCTGTGACAGAGTGGTGTTAAACTATGTGTTTACATATCTTTGTGACAGTGTTGTGCTAATCTATGTTAAACTATCTCAAACAAGGGTTAAATTATCTCTTGTGGTGTGGTTCTAAACAAAAAGTTAGAAACCTCTGTTATAATGTGAACTATGTGAAATTATATGTTATGGAGTGGTGATGTAATATAATATAGTGGTGGTGTTATAATAGTAAACTATTAAATTAACTCTGTGTAATTTAGCTCTGTGACAATGTGGTGTTGAACTATGTATTAAATTATCTCAAACATGGGTTAAATTGTCTGTTGTAGTATGTTTCTAAACAATGAGATAAATACACTCTGTTACAGTGTTGTGCTTAACTGTGTGAAATTATAACTGTAACAGAGTGGTGATTAATATAATATAATATAATAAGATGTGATATGATATGGACGTGATGTGACGGATGTGATATGATGTGATGTGTGTGAAATGATAAGCTATGATATGATATGAAGTGATATGATATGATGCAATATAATATAATATGATCTAGTATGGTATGATAGGATATGATATGATATAATATATTATGATATGATAAAATATGATATGATATACTATAATATAATATGATCTAGTATGATATGATATGGTATGATATATTATAATATTATATAAATCATATAATATAATATACCATAATACAATATAATAAAATATAGTGGTGTGGTGTTATAATATTATAACTATTGAATTAATTAACTATGTTTCTGTGACAGTGTGGTGATAAATTATGTGAAAATATCTCTGCAATAGTGTGGTGTGCAACTATGTGTTAAATTGTCTCAAACATGGTTTAAATTGTATCTCATGTAGTGAGGCTCTAAACAATGAGTTAAATGCTCTTTGTCAAAGTGTTGTGCTTAACTCTGTGAAATTTTCCCTGCTATGGAGTGATGATTAATACAATATAATATAATACAATGTAATATAATATAATATGATATGCTATGATATGATATGATATGATATGATATGATATGATGTGATTTGATGTGTGATTTGATGTGATGTGATGTGATATGCTAAGATATGATATCATATAAAAACACAATTTAATATAGTATAATATAATATAGTACAGTTTAATACAGAATAGAATAGTATAGTATAGCATAGTATAACATAACATAATATGTTATATTTTGTTATGTTATGTTATATTATACTATACTATACAATATTATACAATAGTATACTATACTATAGGATACTATACAATACTATTCTATTCTAGGTTAAACTATACTATATAATACTATACTATATTATACTGTGTTTTATTTTTTTATATTATGTTATAGCATATCATATCATATCTGGGCATATAACATTACATCACATCAGATCACATCATATCATATTATATCATATTATATTACATTGTATGAAATTATATTACGATATGATATGATATAACATAAAATGATATAATCTATTATATGATAGGATATTATATGATATGATATAATATAATATAATATAATATAATGTAATATAATATGAGGTAATATAATAAAATATAATATTATGTAATCTTCTAGTGTTGTAATATTATAACTATTAAATTAATTAACTGTGAGTAAATTGACCCCTGAGAGTGTCAGCTAATTTATGTGTTAAACTATCTTAATCATCAGTGAAATTATTTCTGTTGCAGTGTGGATCAAAACAATGAGCTCAATGCTCTCCTTAAGAGTGTTGTGCTTAACTGTGTGAAATTATTCCGGTTACAGAGTGGTGATTAATATAATATAATATAATATAATATAATATAATATAATATAATATAATATAATCCGATACAATAAGATACAATACGATATAATGTAATATAGTATAATATAATTGTGTGATGTTATAATATTGTATTTATTAAACTATCCAAATATATGTTAATTTATCTCTTTGACAGTGTGGTGTTAAACTAAATTTTAAAATAACTTTGCGATAGTATGGTGCTGAACTATGTGGAAAATTATCTCTGTAACAGCATTTAGATTGAATGTTTAACATTACCTCTGTTACAGTTTTGTGCTTAACTGTGTGAAATTATCCCTATAACTGAGTGGTGTTTAATATACTATGATATAATATAATATAAAATAATATAATATAGTACAATATAATGTAATGTAATATAATATAGTATAATGCAACACAATATATTATGATATGATATGAAATAATCTATTATAATATAATATGATATGATATAATATAATATAATCTAGTATGATATGATATAATATAAAATCATATAATATAATATGATATGATATAATATAATATAGTGGCATGGTGTTATAATATTATATCTATTGAATTAATTAACTATGTGTTAATTTATCTGTGTGACAGTGTGGTGTTAAATTATGTGTAAAAATATCTCTGCAATAGTGTGGTGCGCAACTATGCGTTCAATTATCACAAACATGGTTTAAATTGAATCTCTTGTAGTGAGGGCCTAAACAATGAGTTAAATGATCTCAGTTACAGTGTTGTGCTTAACTGTGTGAAATTATCCCTGTTACAGAGCGGTGATTAATATAATATAATATAATATAATATAATATAATATAATATAATATAATATAATATAATATAATATAGTGATATGATGTGATGTGATATGATATGTTAGGATGTGATATGATGTTATGTGATGTGATCTGACGTGATGTGATATGATATGATTCAATATAATTGTGTGGAATTATAATATAACTATTAAATTAATTAACTGCGTTAATTTATCTCTGTGACAGAGTGGTGTTAAACTATGTGTTTAAATATCTTTGTGACAGTGTAGTGCTAATCTATGTGTTGTATCTCAAACAAGGGTTAAATTATCTCTCTTGTGGTGTGATTCTAAACAAAAGTTAGAAACTCTCTGTTATAATGCTGTGCGAATTATGTGAAATTATATGTTATGGAGTGGTGATGTAATATAATATAGTGGTGTGGTGTTATAATAGTAAACTATTAAATTAATTAACTGTGTAAATTTAGCTCTGTGACAATGTGGTGCTGAACTATGTACTAAATTATCTAAAACATGGGTTAAAAATAGTCTCTGTTGTAGTGAGGTTCTAAACAATGAGTTAAATGCTATCTTTTACAGTGTCCTGCTTAAATGTGTGAAATTATATCTGTTACAGAGTGGTAATTAATGTAATATAATATAATGGTGTGGTGTTATAGTATTATAATAATGAAATTAATTAACTAATCTGTTACTGTATATCTGGGACACTGTGGTGCTAAACTCTGTGTTAAAATATCTGTGATACTGTGGTGATGAACTATGTGTTAAATTATCTACTTAACAGTGTGGTGCTTACACTTTTCAGATTATCTCTTTGACGGTGTGGCACTAATTAATGTGTTAAATTTTCTCAAACTTAAGTTAAATTGTCTCTGTTGCAGTGTGATTCTAAACAATGAGTAAAATGCTCTCTTTACAGTGTTGTGCTTACCTGTGTGAAATTATCCAATACAGAGTGGAGATTAATATAATATAATGTAATGTAATATAATATAATGCAATACAGTAGAATGCAATACAATATAATATAGTATAAAGTAATATAATATAATATAATGGAGTATAATATGATATAGTATATGATATGATTTGATGTGATATAATATGATATGATACAATACGATATGATATGATATTATAGGATATGATACAATACAATACAAAGTAAAATAATATAATAATCTGGTGTTATAAAATTGTAGCTAATAAATGAAAGAACAATATGTTAATTTATATCTGTGACAGATGCACTACTAAACTTAGTAGTCAATAATCTCAAACATGGGTTAAATTGTTCATGTAGTGGTGTGTTTCTAAACAATGAGATAAATACTTCTGTTACAGTGTTGTGCTTAGCTGTGTGAAATTAACAGAGTGGTGTATAATATAATATAATATAATATAATATAATATAATATAATATAATATAATATAATATAATATAATATAATATAATATAATATAATATAATATATGCAGTATAATATGATATATTGTGATATGATACGATACAATACATTATAATACGATACAATACATTATGATACCATATGATACGACATTTATATGTAATGATATGTTATAATATGACATAATATAATGGTGTGGTGTTATAATATTATAACTAGTAAATTAATTAACTATGTTTTTATTTCTTTGAGGTGTTGTACTAATTTATGTGTGAAATTATCTCAAACATGGGTTCAAATTCTCTGTTGCAGTGTGATTCAAAATAATGATTCCAATGCTCTCTGTTACAGTGCTGTGCTTAACTGTGTGAAATGATCCCTGTTACGGAATGGTGATTAATATAATATAATATAATATAATATAATATAATAATACAAAGGTGTGGTATTGCAATTTTATAACTATTAAATTAAGTATGTGTTTATTAATCTCTGTGACAAAATGGTGCTAAACTAACTGTTAAAATAAATCTGTGATAGTGTGGTGCTTTTCTATATGTTACATTATCTCTGCCACACTGCAGTGCTAAAGTATGTGCAAAATTATCTCTTTGACATCTATTGATTAATTTATCTGGCAGACAGTGTGGTGATAAATTATTTGTTAAAATACCCCTGTGATAGTGTGTGTGAAATGTATTATGTTACAGTGTGGTGATCAATATACTATAAGATAATATATAATAACATTACATAACATAACATAATATAATGGTGTGGTGTTATAATATTATAACTATTAAATTATATAAGTTTGTGTAAATTTATCTCAGTCAAAGTGTCATACTAAACTATGTGTTAAAATATTGTGAAAGTGTGATGATAAACTATCTTAAATTGTCTTTTACAGTGTGGTGCTAAGCTGTGTGTAACATTAAGTCTGAGAGTGTAGTACTAAACTATGTCTTAATTATCTCTCAGTGCAAAACTGTGTTACAGTATCTCTGCCACACTGCAGTGCTAAACTATGTATTACATTATCACTGGTAGAGTGTGATGCTAACAGTCTTAATTGTTCCTTTTACAGTGTGGTGCTAAACTGTGTGTAAAAATATCTCTGTGACATGGAGGTGCTAAACTATGTGTAAAACTATCTCTGTTATGGTCTGGTGATCAATACAACATACAAGAACACAATAAAATTATATAAAATTAGAACTATTAAATTAATTATGTTTTAACTTAGTCAAAGTGTGGTGCTAAACTGTTTGTCAAATTATCACTGTGAAAGTGCGATGATAAATTGTCTTAAATTGTCTCTATTACAGAGTGGTGTGTAAATTATCTCTTCGACGGTGTGATGCTTAAATGTGTTACATTACCTCTGTGATATTGTGGGGCTAATTTATGTGTTAAATTGTCTCAAACATGGGTTAAATAGTCTCTGTTGCAATCTGATTCTAAACAATGACTTAAATACTCTCTGTTTCAGTGTTGTGATTAATATATTATCATATTACATAATATATCAGAAGATCACATCACATAACATAACATAACATAACATAACATAACGTAACGTAACATAACATAACATAATAATGTAATATAATATATAATTTTGTGGTGTTACAATATCATATCTATTAAATTAATTAACTATGTGTTAATTTATCTCTGCAACAGTGTGATGCTAATTTATGTTAAATTATCTCAAACATGGTTTAAACTGTCTCTGTTGCAATATGATACATAACAATGAGTTCAATGCTCTGTGTTACAGTGTTGTGCTTAACTGTGTGAAATTATCCCTGTTATCGAGTGATTAATATATTATAATATAATGTGATATAATATAATACAATATAATATAATGGTGTGGTGTTATAATATTATGACTATTAAAATAAGTTTATGTTTATCTCTGTAACAATATGGTGCTAAACTATGTGTTAATATACCTCTGTGATAGTGTGGTGCTGAAATATGGTTAAAACTAACTATATCACAGTGTGGCTCTAAAGTCTGTACCCCAGATATTCAAACTGTGCCAGGCTGTGGCACAAGCTTAGAACAGCGCAATTTGGCTGCGCGGGGGTGTGGACTGGGCGATATTCAGCGGAGCTGCACCATGGCACTGCATCGTTGAATATCACACCTGGCCACCCGCAGTGTGCATGGTGCAGTGGCACCGCAATAGCGCAAGTGGCCAGAGTGGAGCATGGGGATATTGAACTCATTCTTTTGAACCACACTGCAAGAGAAACAATTTAACCAATGCTTGTGATATTTAACACATAAATTAGTCCCACACTGTCACAAGATTAATAAACAAACAGTTAATTAATAGTTATAATATTGTAACACCACACCAGTATATTATATTATATTATATTATATTATATTATATTATATTATATTATATTGTATTGTATTGTGTTGTATAGTAATGTACTGTACTATACCATACCATACCATACCATACCATACTACATTATATTATATTAAGTCTAATCATATCATAATATGTTATATATTTTTGTATCATATGACATCACTTCACATCATGTCACATCACGTCATTTCATGTTACATCACATCATATCATATTTATTATATTATATTACATTACATTATATATATATATATATCATGTCATATCATAATAGATTATATTATGATATCATCTCATCTCATCTCATATCTTATCATGATAGATTATATTGTATTGTGTTGTATTATATTGTATTATATTAAATTAGAATTATATTATATTAATCACCACTCTATTACATGGATAATTTAACACAGCAAAATGCAACACTGTAACAGAGGTAATGTAAAACATTTAATCACCACGCTGTTACAGAGATAATTTAACTCATAGTTCAGCACCACACTATTGCAAAGATATGTTAACAGTTAGCTTAACACCACACTGTGACACAGATAAATTATCAAATAGTTAATTAAATACTTATACTATTATAATACCACAACATTAGGTAATATTATGTTATATTATATTATTTTATACTATATTATATGATATAATTTCCAATTGTATTTTAGTATATTACATTGCATTTTTATCATATCATACCATTTCACATCATATCATATCATATCATATATCATATCATATCATATAATATCATATCATATCATATCTCTTATTATAGTATATTAATCACAACTCCATAAAAGGGATATTTTCATGCAGTTAACCACAACACTGTAACAGAGAGGATTGAACTCTTTGATTTAAACAACACTGCAACAGAGACAATTTAACTCATGGTTGAGATAATTTAACACATAAATTCATACCACACTGTCACATAGATAAATTAAAATGTAGTTACTTAATTTAATAATTAGAGTATTATAACACCACACCATTATATTATATTGTATTATGTTATATTATATTATATTATATATTACTCACCACTCCGTAATGGATGATTTCACACAGTTAAGAATTTTAACATTGTAAAAGAGAGCACTTGGCTAATTGTTTAGAAACAATTTAATCCAACTTTAAGAAAATTTAATCTATTAACTAGCACCACACTGTCAGAGAGATAAAGTAACAATTTAAGAAATACACTTATACATAGATAATTTAACCCATAGGCTGCCGCTGACAAGATAGCTTGTCCTAAAAACTTATTCATTCTAAATCTTCCGACAGCCTAAGGGTTAACACATAATTAATTTAAAAGTTATAATATGATGACACTACACCATTATATTATATTATATTATATTATATTATATTATATTATATTATATTATATTATGTTATATTATATTATATCACTTCATATCATATTATATCATATCATATCATATCATATCTTATCACATCATCACTTCACATCATATTACAACATATCACATGCTAATATATTATATTATAATAGTTATGTTGTTATGTTGTATTATATTGTATTATATTATATTACATTATATTATATTATAGTACTCTTTACTATACCATACTATACTGCTGTATACAATGCTACATTACATTATATTATATTGTATTGTATTGTATTGTATTGTATTGCATTGCATTGCATTGCATTACCTTACATAACATTACATTATATTATATTATATTATATTATATTATATTATATTATATTATATTATATTATATAAATCACCAATCCATAACAGGGATAACTTCACACAGTTAAGCACCACACTGTAACAGAGAGCATTGAACTGATTGTTTACAACCACACTACATAAGAAACAATTTAACCCATGTTTGAGAAGATTTAACACATAATTTAGCAATGCACTGTCAATAGAGAAAAATTAACACACAGTTAATAAATGTAATAGATATAATATTATAACACCACACCATTATATTATATTATATTATATTATATTATATCATATCATAGTATATTATATTATATTATATTATATTATATTATATTATGTTTGTGATATTATTTCATATGCAGTCATATCATAATATCTTATATTATATTGCTTCATATTATATTATATTATATAAATCATCTTTTAGAGTGGTTCTAAAGAATGAGTTCAAAGCTCCCTTTCAATATTTTGCTTAGGTGTATGAAGATATCCCTTACAGAGTGGTGATTAATGCAATGTAATATAATATGTTATGAGATGAAATGATATATTATATGATATGATGTAATATAATATGATATAATATCATGTGCTATAATATAACATAAAATAATACAATACAATATAATTTAATATAATATAAAATAATTTAACATAATACATTACAATATAATATAATATAATATAATATAATATAATATAATATAATATAATATAATATAAAGTTGTAGTGTAAAAATATGTCTGCGATAGTGTGGTATGTGTTAAATTACCTCAAACATGGCTAAAATTGTATCTCTTATAATTCAGGTGTAAACAATGATTAAATGCTCACTTTTACAGTGTTGTGCTTAACTGTGTGAAATTATCCCTGTTACTGAGTGGTGATTAATTCATTCATTCACATATCTGGACTGCCTTGTATGGTATGGGCTGCATTGCTCTGAACCAATGGGCATGCAGCCCTACTGAAGCAGTCAGTCGGCAGGGTGGTGGGGTGGCAGGTGGGTGGGATGCTGCCGCCCGTCAGCTGACGGGGAGCAGGTGGTGGGACTCCATGGGTGGGTGGGTGGGGCCACTAGATCACCAGGGTACATGTACCTGGGGGGTGGTGGACTCTAATGCCTGTGATCAGGCTTCACAGTCCACTGAACCACCAGGGACATGTTCTTGGGGAGGTTAAACTCTGTTCTGGAAGCAATCGGGCTAGTGGGGTGGGGATTACTATGGGTTTGCCCACGATCGGGCCAGTTGGGGAGGGGTTACTTCACTTATGCCCGTGATCGGGCCAGTCAGGGGAAGGGTGGATTTCAACAGTTATGCCCATGATCGGGCTGCAGAGGGCGTCGGTCCCCAATGGCTGCTGCCTGGCAGGGCGCCAGGCACAAGTCCTCGGGGATCGGCACACCTGCATGCTAATGGCATGCAAATGGGGCCATAAATAGATGCAAATGGCTCCCCATGCCTTGCAAGAATTATGGGCCCATTTGCAAGTCACTTTTTGAATATCGGAAATTTGTGCATGGTTCAATGGGACTTGTCCACCGCATCTTGAATGCTCCCCTCTGACCACTTGCGGTGGCGCAAGTTCCATTGCACCATGCACAGTGGTTGTGGCTGGGGGTGATATTCAAAGGATTTGCTCAATAGTGAAACTCCGTTGAATATCGCCCCGGCCACACCCCAGTGCAACTATTTTGTGCAGCGCAAGGGCTTGCGCCACAGAATGGCACAGTTTGAATATCCAGCCCATAGTTTAGAACCACACTGCAACAGAAACAATTTAACCCATGTTAGAGAAAATTTAACACATTAATTAGTGCCACACTGTCACAGATATGCAGTAACAGATAGCTAATTAATTTAATAGTTATAATATTATAACACCACACCCTTATATTATATTATATTAATTTCCATTTTGTAAGTGAGATAATTTCAGACAGTTATGCACAACACTGTAACAGCGAACATTTAACTCATTCTTTAGAACCTTTCTACAACAGAGACAATTTAACCCATGTTGGAGATAATTTAATGCATAGTTCAGCACCACACTGTGAAACCAAGATCTGCAGCAGAGTAGATGATCCAGATGGGGTGGGCAAAATGAGAAGAGATCTGGATAATCTAGAAAAATGGTCAGAAAGAGTGGCAACTGGGATTTATTGCAAAGAAGTATAAGATCATGCACATAGGGAAGAGAAACCCTGAAGCCACCTATAGGCTGGGAGGGGAGTTGCTGGCAGTCACAAAGGAAGAAAGAGACTTGGGCATCATCATCACCGATGACCTGAAATCATCCAAGCAGACTTCTAAAGCAGTAGATAAGGCTAGGGGGATGTTAGGGTGTATTAGTAGGGGTATCACACGTCCTAAGAGAGAGATAATAATCCCACTTTAAAAGACACTGGTTAAGTCCCCATTTGGAGTACTGTGTGCAGTACGGGAGGCCACACCTTAACAAGGACAGTAACAAAATTGAGGCAGTGCAGAGAAGGGCAACCAAAATGAGGCAGGGACTGCATCAGAAGACATACAGTATGAGGACAGATTAACATAGCTCAATATGTATACCCTTGAGCAAAGGAGGGAGAGAGGTGATATGATCGAGACACTTAAACACCTTAAGAGCATTAACAAGGTGAAAGAGTCTAACATGTTTAAATATAAGAAAAAATAGCAGGACAAGAGGACACAGTATGAGATTAGAGGGAGGTCGATTAAAGGGAAATATGAGGAAATTCTTATTCACAGAAAGGGTGGTTGATGCATGGAACCTCTGAAAGTGGTGGCTATGAATACAGTGCAGGGATTCAAACAGGCATGGGATAGGCATAAGGGAGCAATACAGATAAGTATGAATAGATAGGCCACTGACAGAGCAAAGGCTGATGGCACATTTACAGTATAAGGTAGAAAAAGAAATGGGCAGACTGGATGGGCCTTGCGGTCCTTATCTGCAGTCAGCTACTATGTTTCTATGTTTCTATATCACATCACATCACATCAAATCACATCATAACACATGTCATGTCATATTATATTATATTACATTATATTATATTCATCACCACTTCACAGCAGGTATAAATTCACACAGTTAAGCACAACACTGTAAAGAGAGCATGTAATACATTATTTAGAACCACCTACAACAGAGACACTTTAAATCATGTTTGAGATGATTTAACACATAGTTTTTCAACACACTGTCAAAGAGATAAATTGACATAGATTAATAGCTATAATATATTAACACCACTATATTATATTACATGATATTGTTATGTTATGTCATGTTGTGTTATATTATATTATATTATATTATATTATATTATATTATATTATATCATATCATATCATATCATACTACATTATGATGCTGAAATGCATTGCCACGGGGGATTACCCCCAGAAAGGCAGAGGTGAGCCTCCATTGTACAACTGCTTGGTTAGGACACACCTCGAGTATTGTGTGCATTTTTGGAGACTACATTTAAAAATGGACATTACACTACTAGAGAGGATCCAAAAGCGGGTAACCTAAATTTATTATGAATAACCACACCTTAACAGAGATAATGTAGCACAGGTAAGCAAAACTCTATAATAGACAGCATTTAACTCATTGTTTAGAACCACGCTGCAAAAGAGACAATTTAACACAAGTCTGAGAAAATTTAACACACTAATTAATGCCACACTGTCAGAGAGATAATGTAACACATTTAAGCACCACACTGTTACAGAGATAGCTTAAAACATAGCACACCACCACAGTATCACAAATATATTTTAAGACATAGTTTAGCACAACACTGCCACAGAGATAAATTAACACATAATTAATTAATTTAATAGTTATGATATTATAGCACCACACCAATATATTATATTACATTATAATATAAAATATCATATCATATCATATTATATCATATCATATCATATATCATATCATATCATATCTTATCAAATATCATATCACATCACAGATTATCATATCATGCCATATGTTATAGCATATGCTATTATATTATATGATATGATATATCATATTATATGATATAATTTGATATATTATACTAACACCACTCCATAACAGGGATAATTTCCCAGAGTTAAGCACTATACTGTAACAGAGGGCATTGAACTCATTGTTTAGTACCACACTACAAGGGCAACAATTTAAACTATGCTTGACATAATTTAACACATAAATTAGGACCACACTGTCACAGAGAAAAATTAACACATAGTAAATTAATTTAATAGTTTTAATGTAATAACACCATGCCATTATATTATATTGTATTACGTTACATTCCCACACAGAAACAAAGATAATTTCACACAGTTAAGCATAACACTCTAACAGAGAGCAATTTAACTTGCTATTTAGAACCAAAAAAGAGAGACACTTTGACCCATGTTTGAGATCATTTAACACATAGTTCATCACCACACTGTTACAGAGATAACTTAACATGTAGTTTAGGACCTCAGTGTCACAGAGATAAATTAACACATTCTTAATTAATTTACTAATAAGATTATAACACCACAACTTTATATTATATTATATTATATTATATTATATTATATTATATTATATTATATTACATTATATTACATTAATCACCACTCTGAAACAGGGATAATGGAGTTTGCCCTTTAAGGGGCAGACCAGGTTGTCTGGTGCACCCTTCCCTTCTACATAGAATGGCTGTGCTCAGAATGGGAGGGGAAGGAGGGAGGGCTAAGGACAAAACAATGGGCAGGTAACAGGAAGGGAGGGGCGAAGGGAGGTATATAAGAGACAGCACACGGGGCCTCAGCCACTTTTGCTGGAGTTTTGATCTAAATCAACTGCAGCATGTCAGAGTGGCAAATTCTGTGAGGTTTGTTCACCTGAGAGAGAGGTAAGGAAGCGAGCAATTGATTTGCAGGATGAGATGTGAAGTGTTTTTAAAAAAAAGTGAAGGGGAGGGATAATATATACAGCATTAAGACTGACTATGTTACAGTATATAACTGAGCAAATATGGGGGCCCTGAGTAGTGATGGGAGTCAGAATGTGGATGAGAGAGTGACCCAGGACCATGTGGGGCAACAACGCCACGTGGGGGTTTTTGTTGTAAAGCCTTTGTTTGTTTTCAATGCTTTGTGGTTTTTTTGGGGCCTGGTTTTGCTGGCTGGCAAGTGTTGGTAGGCCTGAAAGAGCCCTGAGACAGGGGAGAGAAAGTGTGAGCCGGGACCGCATGATGTGATGCCACATGCTGCGCTGGGAGGGGTAGAAAAGCCTTTCCTTGGCTTCTCAGTTTTCTGTGGCAGTTTGTTGCCCCTTTGGCGGCTGCCTGGTAAGAACAGTAGGCCTGGAAGAGGCCTTGAAGCTGGGGGAGCGAGCGCGATCTGGGAACACGTGCGTGGGGGGTTGTGAAAACCCTTTTTCCTGTTTCTGGTGCTCTGGTGGCTGTTTTGTGGTCTTGTCGGCTGCCTGGAGGCTGAATTAGTAGGCCTGAAAGAAGACCTGGGGCATGGACCACGTGGCATGATGTCACACGCCACGTGGGGGGCTGTATATACACCTTTTTCCCTTATTTTTGGCTCTGGTGGCTGTGTTGTTGTCATGTTGGTGGCCTGGGGATGAATGGTAAGTTCTGGAAGAGGCACCGATGCATGGACCATGTGGCGTGACGTCACACGCCATGTGGGGTTTATGGACAGGCACTTTCCTGGACTTGGTGCTAGCTGGAGCTAGTGGCATAGTAGGCTGGTCATCATGCTAAAAATCCAGGGTTTGATCTTGAAGGATAAACTTTGGGGGGGCTTGGGGTTGTGTGAGGCCTGTTTTCTTTACTTAAGTATGGATAGTAGGCCTGGGAAAAGGCCCAGAAACAAGGGAGAGCGAGCGCAACTGACATCACATGCAGCAGGGAGGCTTCGGGTTAACGCTGTTTCCGGGTGCTCGGGCTGTTTTCACATTTTTGATGCCCTTTTTGAGGCATACTGGTGGGAGAGCAAGGGGCCTGGGAGAGTACTGGGGCAGGAGGAGAGACAGTGCGACCCGAGACCTCGGAGGTGACATCACACACTGCGAGGTGGTCACATGGGAAGCAGTGCCCTCACTTTTAGTGGGGCTGTTTGCTGTGTTTTTGGCCTTTCCTCCTTTTTTTGGATTGGGTGCTGTGAGAGAACAGAGGATGGCAGAGGCATGAATAAGGGGGTAGGTGCCCAATTTTCAGACCACATGGCGTGACCACTTCCTAGGGTGGGGATGCTGACTGCGGGGTTCCTTGGTCCACCCAGGTAGGCGGGGATGCCAAACAAAAAAAATTACAGCAGTTCTCAGGGAGGAAGCTTATGGGAAGGCCAACACGGTGCAGCATTTCCAAGGGACAGCAGCAGGATGCTGCTAGAGGTGCAAGGCCAAAAAAAAAGGGGAGTATAATAATAAATAATTGTAACAAGGGGGAGGTGCTGGAATAAATGCAAAAGGGGGAATGATGGGGTAGAGACAGGGACCAGCAAGGGGGAGTTCAAAAAAAGGGGGAAGGCGTTAGGGGGAGCACACACCAGAAGGCCTAAGGGGGCTGATGAAGAGACAAAAAAGGGAGGCAGTGGCCCACGTAGTGTTGGGTTTTCTCATAATGGGCATACCAGGGAGCAGCCAGAGGACCTGGTGACCTGAAAAGCAGAATGGAGGCCTTTACTGGTAGTCCAGTTGGTTTATGTGAATGTGTGCTGTGAGGGACAGAGGGAAGGTACATATATACAAATAACCCTGTTTTCTTTTCCTATAGTTGTCTTCACAGAGCAAGGAAAAGAAGGATATGACACCAAAGAAGAGCAGACCATCAAAGGAAGAGGCTTACAGGGCTATCAGTGAACTGACAAAAAAGGCCAACACAATGTGGGAACTGGTGGAGGGGGAGGAACCAGGGAGACCCAGGGAGAAGAGAAAAGTGGGCCCGGGAAAAGGTGGCGGGAGAAACGACCAGCTGAAGGGCCATGTAGTCCCGCTAGGGTACCACCAGTGGTAGTGGAGCCCACTAAGGCAGTTGATCCAGTACCCCTGCAGCATATGGACGTGGTGATGCTGGTACCCCCCGATTGAGGTGGGATCTCCCTGGCTGGACCTGGACATGATTCCCAGAACATGGCATTCCCTCCACAAACCCTAATAGCTCACCCTCCTCCTCAACTGCAGGGAGAAACAAGGGACCCTAGGAAGATTCCAGGCAGCAAAGCCCAGACAAGGTTACAGGAAACACATCCAGCATAGTGGGTGACAGTATAAAAGAATATATAGGGCAAATTGTGGCAGCGCTGGGGACTAGAGGTCTAGGGCAGATGGATTCGGCTCTGGCAGAGATTAGGATGGAGAAAGAGGTGCCAGAAAAGAATGGAAGGGGAGCAGAAAGAGAAGGAAAGGTACAAGGGAGATAGGTGGGCCTGGGATGAGGATAGGCGAGCATGTGCCACTGGCCACAAAAGAAAAGATATGGAAAGGGGAATATGTGGATATATTCACTTTGGTGAGCTGGGAGGCGGCAGCCATGTACGAGAAAGCTGAGGGCATAGGTAAGAGTGAGATGGCAGCGGCTATAGTGCTTTAGGGAAAAAGAGGACGACAAGTTCACAAAAGGTAAGACTTGGGATGGGTGGTTCCTGGGCTTTGTGACTTTCTCAGCCATCATCCTGGAAAAAAGGCTGGAGCTAGGCATCCCGCTCATCACTTATTCTTTGATAATATGGAGAGCAAAAGCAAAGGGTGGGGTGGGGTATTATACTGAGATGAATTTTTCGGCAGAGAATGGCAACATTTGGGGGTGTGAGATGGGACACCAAGCAAATAGATTTGTGGATGGATTAGGTAACAGATCAGTCCACATCTGAAGGTGAGTGGGGCAAAAAGGGGTTCACGCCCGAGAGATGCTGCTGGGCTTACAACAGGGCCTTTTGCTCATGGCCTCAATGTCGTTTCAGACAGTTTCAGCAGTGTTCCAAATGCGGGGGAGGGCACAGGCAAACAAACGTAGAATGACATGGGCCCATGGGGCACAAGGGCATGGGGGTCAAGGATCAGGTCAACAGTTTTTTTGAGATGGCCAGGGGTTTAAAGGGCAAACATGGAACAGGGGAGAGTGAGGTAGAGGGAACATGAATAGAGGGGGTCAGAGCCACTGAGAGAAAAAAGGTGGGGCAAAACGGGTGGGACTGGCCATGGAGGAGTGGCGGGGGCAGGACAGGGAACAGTTTGGGATGGCCAGGACCCCCATCAACTTGAAGACATGGACAGTTTGCCTGGACAGATATCCAGACATGAGCGTGTGGGATATTCCAGGAAAAAAATGGTTATAAGATGGTCATCCATTATCTGGATGATTTTCTTTTCATCGGTAGGGGAAAGAGAGATGACAAAGGATGCTGGGTAAGTTTCAGGAATTGTGCGGAAAGCTAGGGATCCCACTGGCACCAGAAAAAACAGAGGGGCCCAGCAGGATTATGGAGTTTCTGGGGATTGAGATAGATGCCCCAAATCAAGTATTTAGACTACCGGACAAAAAAGTAAGTAAACTGAAGGAGCTAATCCAAGTACACACCAGCAGGAGACGGGTACAACTGAAGCTGGTGCAGCAGGTACTAGGGCACTTGAACTTTGCATGCAGGGCCATCGGACCAGGAAGGGCATTCATGAAGAAGGTAGCCAGGGCTACAGCAGGGGTCACCAGACCACATCACTGGGTGGACCTGACACAAGGCGTTAGGGAGGATTTTAAAATTTGGGAAGAATTCCTAAAGGAATACAATGGGTGCACTTTCTGGCAAGAGGAGTGGCTATACAGCACAAACCTTGACCTGTACACAGATGCCGCTGGGGTGGTTGGAATGGGGGTTACCTGAGGGGTAGATGGTTTGCAGAACCCTGGCCTGCCAGTTGGGTGAGAGATGGGAAAGTGAGAGATATAAAATTACTAGAGATCATGCCCATATGGGTGTGTACCTTGGTCTGGGGGAGGAATTATGGGATCAGAAAGTGACATTTTGGTGTGACAACAGAGCAGTGGTGGATGTTCTGAACAACAGGGGAGCCAGGTCAAACACAGTTATGCAGGTATTATGACTATTACTTTTAAGGGCTTTGCAGCTGAACATGTCATTCAGAGCACAACACATGGAAGGGGTGCACAATACCCTGGCTGACAGCCTTTCCCATCTGCCGTGGGACCATTTTCAGAGGCTGGCACTGGCAGTGGAAGAACAAAAAACACCCATACCAATGAACATCTGGGACGTTGGCAAGAAGGAGCAGAACTGTTGTTTCGCAGCTCATGGGCACCTCAGACTATGAGGGCCTATGATGGGGCCTGGTGAGTGTTTCAAACATTCAGAGTGGAGCACCAGATGGTGGTAAGTAGGCCACTCACTGAGGAACAGTTGGGAATGTTCACCGTGGAGCAGTGGCAGAAAGGCACAGCCCACACCACAATGGGAGTTTATTTGGCATGGATTAGCATTATCTGCAGTCTAAAAGGGTGGAAGGACCTGACAAAATCATTACTTATCAGAAGAATGATGCAAGGATGGAGCAGGTTGAAACAGGGCCTAGCAGATAATAGAAGACCTATAGGGGAGCAGTGGCTAATAAAGCTGAAGGACATGCTCCCGGCAATATGCAGATCAAAGGCCGAGGCCCAGCTATTTCACACAATTTATGTGGTTATGTTCACAGGGGCCATGAGAGTGAGCGAGGTGGTAGGCCATGGGAGAGAAGACAAGGAAGGGGGTTAGAATGGGAAGATATAAGCTGGGGGGTGACAGAGATATGGATCAAGATTAGGAGGACAAGGGCAAGGTTGCATAGTGATGCTGAAAGGGCAAGCAGAGGGTGCAATATGCCCGGTACAGGCTCTGTGGGCTTTCACTGCAGAGCATGGGAACAGGACTGGGAAATTTATTTGTACATGGTGATGGAAGAAGGGTCACCGGCTACCAAGTCACAGCATTACTCAAAAAGGGCATGCAATTCATGGGGGAAGACCCAGCTAATTATTCATCCCATTCCTTGTGGATTGGGGCTGCCTCACAGTGAGCAGCAGCGGGAGAGATGGTGAATGGGATATTGGTAAAGGGACGCTGGTGATCGGCCAGTTATAAGAGATACGATAGAGCACTGAAGTAAAAAAAAAATATAAAAAAAAAACTTGAAGGTGGTGCTCCTGGCGTGAACAGCAGAGCTGGGGTGGGGGCAAGAACTGTTTGAGGGCTGGGAGGACAAAAATGGGGGGAGAATATAGGGATGACACTAAGAACATGTGTAAAATAATGAATTTTGCTTGAATCCCATAGGTAGAGGGAGAATCACGGAAGACTGGATTTGCGGCAATTCCTATATTTATTGGGATGGTAAAAGAGCAGAGAAGAAGGCTTGGGGAAAGCAGCTGTACCAAGATGTGAAACAGTGTAGGTTGGTCTGGCATGGCATATGGGGGATGAGATGGGCACAGCTGCTTCCCACCTTGGAAGAACTCCAGGGATGGCAGCCCAGTCCAGATCTAATTATTATACATCTAGGGGGTAACGACTTTGCAGGCAGGCCACGGGTAGACATACTTACAAATAAAAAGGGATCTGGGGCAGTACGACAGTGGTGGCCTTAGGTGTGCCTCGCCTGGTCAGATATGATACCAAGGAGGGTTTGGAGGCAGGAGCACAGCCACAGAGTGGTGGAGAAGGAACAGGAAAAAAAATGAATAGGAGGGTTGGGACATTGGTAAGGCAGATGGGAGGACAGGTGATATTGAGGGGGTAGAAGAATGGGTAGAAGACTTCTACAGGTCAGACAGTGTGCACCTGTCAGATTTAGCCATAGACATGTTCAATACAGAAACAATGGGCTTTATAGAAGCATGGAGGAAACATGCAAAAAAACGGGAAATTAAAAAAAGATGAAAGAAGGAAAGGATAAAAAGGATCTTCCCTGAGGTAAGGGAGAATGATACCCTAAGTATGGGGGAAGCCAGCGATCCAATGCAAGCTGGAGACTGGCTAATGGGGAAAAAGGGGGGAGGAGGAGGGGAGGGAGAAGAAAAAAGGAATAACACAAGAAGAGGAAGAAGATGAAGGAGAAAGCGGTCTCAAGTTTTTACCATTACCTAACAAAAAAGGAGAAGAAGAAGGCACCCAAGTTTTCACCTGGGAGAGGGATAATCAGAGATTGATATATGGATGGAAATATATGAAATTTTGAAAATATGATAATAAAGAAATGGAAATGGAATTTGGCAATATGAATATAAATAAATGAATTGCCAATCTGAGCACAACAACAATGGTCTCTGTCTTTTTGTGAGGGAAAAGGGGGGAATCCGGGACAATGTCACACAATTAAGCACAACACTGTAAAAGAGAGCATTGAACTCATTATTTTGAACAGCACTGAAACAGAGAGAATTTGTACCATGTTAGAGATAATTTTAACACATAATTTAGGACCACACTGTTACAGAGATAATGTAACATATTTTAGCACCACACTGTCACAAAGACAAATTTACACATAGTTCATGAATTTAATAGTAAAATTATAACACCACACCATTATATTATATTATATTATATTATATTATATTATATTATATTATATTATATTATATTATATTATTAATCACCACTCAGCAACAGGGATAACTTCACACAGTTAAGCACAACACTGTAAAAGAGAGCATTTAACTCATTGTTTACACCCGAATTATAAGAGATACAATTTTAGCCATGTTTGAGGTAATTTAACACATAGATAAGCACCACACTATCGCAGACATATTTTTACACATACTTTACAAACACACTTTCACAGAGATAAAATAACACATAGGTTATTAATGTAATATTTATAATAGTATAAAACCACACCATTCTATTCTATTATATTTTATTATATCTTGTATCATAATACCTGGTATTGTATTGTATTATGTTATATTACATTACATTACATAAAATTGAATTGTATTATATTATGTTATGTTATGTTATGTTATGTTATGTTATGTTACGTTACGTTACGTTACGTTACGTTACGTTACGTTACGTTACATTACATTACATTACATTACATTATATTATATTATATTATAATATATTATATTATATTATATCATGTCATATCCTAATATAATAAATTATTTTATATCATATCATATAACATCATATCATATCATATCATATCATTATATCATATCTTATAATATACTATTCTAGACTATACTATTCTATGCTATATTATATTATATTATATTACAGTATTTTATAATATATTATATTATATTCATCACCACACCGTAACTGAGATAATTTCTCACAGATAAACACTACACTGTAACAGAAAGCACTTATCTCATTGTATAGAACCACGTTGCAACAGAGACAATTTATCGCATGTTTGAGAAAATATAACACATTAATTAGTGCCACACTGTCACAGAGATAATGTAATACATTTAACCACCACACTGTTACAAATAGAATTTAACACATAGTTCAGCACCACAGTATAGCACAGATATTTCAACACATAGTTTAGCACTACACTGTCACAGAGACACATTAACACATAGTTAATTAAATTAATAGTTATACTATTATAACACCACACCACAATATTATATTATATTGTATTATTTTCTATGATATATTATATTAATTACCTCTTTGTAACAGAGGTAAATTCACACAGTTGACCACAACACTGAAACAAAGGGCATTGAACTCATTGTTAAGAATCAGACTGCAACAGAGACAATTTCTTCCATGTTTGACGTGATTTAATACATAGTTTAACACCACACTGCACAGAGATAAATTAACACATGGTTAATTAATTTAATAGTTATAATATTATTCTACCACACAAATATATTATAACATATCATATTATATTATATTATTAATATATTATATTATATTATATCTTATCATATAATATACAGTATTGCATTATATTATATTATATTATATTATATTATATTATATTATATTATATTATATTTATCACCATGCTGTAACAGAGATAATTTGACACAGATAATCACAGCACTGTAACAGAGAGAATTTAACTCCTTGTATTGAACCATGTTGCAACAGAGACAATCGAACACATGATTGAGAAAATGTAACACATTTATCCACCACACAGTTCCAGAGATAATTTTATACATAGTTCAGCACCGCACCCTCACAGAGATGTATTAACACATAGGTAATTTAATAGTTATAATATTATAATGCCACACCATTATATTATAATATATTATATTGTATTGTATTATATTATATTATATTGTATTATATTACATTATATTATATTATATTATATTATATTATATTATATTATATTATATTATATTATATTATATTAATCACTACTTCGTAACAGGGATAATTTCACTCAGTTAAACAGAACACTGAAACAGAGGGCATTGAACTGATTGTTATGAACAGGACTGCAACAGAGACAATTTCATTCATGTTTTAGATGATTGAATACATAGTTTAGCACCACACAGTCCATAGATAAATGAACACTCGGTTAATTTAATAGTTATAATATTATTACACAACACCATGAAATTATATCATATCATGTTATATTATAATATAGTTTATTATATTATATCATATTTTGTATCGTATTGTATCATATCATATCACTTCACATTACATTACAATACATTATATTATGTTATATTATATTATATCATAATATCTGGTATTATTTTGTATTATGTTATATTACATTACATAAGATTGTATTATATTACATTATATTATATTATATTATATTATATTATATTATATTATATTATATTATATTATATTATTTTATATTAATCACCCCTCATTAACAGGATAATTTCACACAGTTTAGCACACTGAAACAGAAAGCTTTGAAATCTTTGTTTAGAAACACACTGCAACAGAGACAATTTTACCTATATTTGAGAAAATTTTACACATAAATGATTACCACACTGTCACAGGGCTACTGCAACACATTTAATCACCACACTGTCATAGAGATAAATTAACACATAGTTAAGTAAAATTACTTTTAAATTAAATTACTAAAATAGTTACAATATTACACCACACCATTGTATTATATATTATGTCATATCATGTCATATCATAATATACTGTACTATAATATATTATGTAATATTATATTATATTGTATTGTATTGTATTGTATTGTATTGTATTGTATTAGGCACCTTTCAGTGACAGGGATAATTTCACACAGTTAAGCACAACACTGTAACAGAGGGCATTGAACTCACTGTTGTGAACCACACTGCAATGGAGACAATTTAACCCATGCTTGAGATAATTTAACACAAAGATTAGCACCACACTGTCAAAGAGTTAATACAACACTTAGTTAAACACCACTCTATCACAGAGATATTTTAAATGTTATTTTAACACCACATTGTGATAGAGATAAATTACCACATTGTTAATTAGTTTAATAATTGTAATTTATAATATAATATAATATATTATAAAATAAAGGAGTACTGTTATAATATTATAACAATTTAATTCATTATCTATGTGTTAATTTGTCTCTGTCATAGTGTGGAGCAAATCTCTGTGTTAAATTGTCTCAAACATGGGTAAATTGTATTACATTGTGACATTATCTCTGTTACAGTGAGGTGATTAATATAATATAATATAATACAATAAAATATAATCGTGTTGTGTTATAATATTATAACTATTAAACTAATTAACTATGTGTTAATTTATCTCTCTGACAGTGTGATGCTAAACTATATATTCCATCATCTTAAACTTCAGTTAAATTCTCTCTCTCTCTCTCTTGCTGTGTCTTTCTAAACAGTGAGTAAAATGCTCTCTATTACAGTGTTGTACTTAACTGTGTGAAACTCTACCTGTTACGAAGTGCTGTTTAATGTAATATAAAATAATATGATATATGCTATGATGTGATCTGATGTGATATGATAGGATATGAGATTAGATGATATGATGTAATATAATAAAATATAAACATGTGGTGTTATAATATTATAACTATTACATTAATTATCTATGTGTTAATGTATCTCTGTGAAAATGTGGTGCTGAACTGTGTGTTAAATTATCTTTGTAATAGTGAAGTGCTTAAATATGTTACATTATCTCTGACTATATGGCACTAACAAATGTGTTAAACGTTCCCAAACAATGGCTAAATTGTCTTTTTGTAGCGTAGTTCTAAACAAAGAATTAAATGCTTGCTGTTACAATGTTGCTTAATTAACTGTGTGAAATTATCTGTTATGATGTGGTGAGTACTATAAAGTTATAATATAATATAATATAATATAATATAATATAATATAATATAATATAATATAATATAATATAATATAATATAATATAATATAACAATGTTGTGGAGTTATAATATTATAAATTTTAAATTAATTAACTATGTGACAATTTATCTCTGTCACAGTGTGGTGTTAAACTAACTGTTAACATATCTTTGCAATAGTGTGCTGCTGAACTATGAGTTAAATTATTTCTGCAACAGCGTGGGGATTAAATGTTTTACATTACCTCTGTTACAGTGTTGCATTTAACTGTGAAATTATCCCTGTAACAGAGTGGTGATTAATATAATATTATATAATATACTATAAAATAATATAGTATAATATAATATAATAATATAATATAATATAATTTAATACAACACAATACAATATCATCTATTATGATATATGATATGAGATGAGATCATGTAATATAATATAATCTGTTATGATATGACATAATATATATAAAATGTAATGCAATACAATATAATAAATATGATATGGTGTGATGTAACACGACATGCTGTGATGTGATATGATATAAAAAATATAATATAATATATTATGATAGGATAAGACATAATATAATGTAGTATAGTATAGTATAGTATAGTATAGTATAGTATAGTATAGTATAGTAATTCTATACAATACAATATAATAAATATACTTGTGTGGTGTTATAATATTATAACTATTAAATTAATTAACTGTTTATCTCTGTGAAAGGTGTGGGGCTAATTTATGTGTTAAATTATCACAATCATTGGTTAAATTGTTTCTGTTGCAGTGTGGTTCAAAATAATGAGTTCAATGCTCTTTTTAACAGGTTCTGAACAATGAGTTAAATGCTCTCTGGTACAGTGTTGTGCTTACCTATGTGAAATTATCTCTGTTATGGTGTGGTTATCAATATAACCATACAAGAACGCAGTGGTTTAGTGTTATAACATTAAAACTATTACATTAATTAACTAAGTGTTAACTTATCTCAGTCACAGTCTGGTGCTAAACTGTGTGTTAGATTATGGCTGTGAGAGTGCGATGATAAACTGTCTTAAATTGTCTCTTTTACAGTGTGATGATAAACTGTGTGTTAAATTAACTCTGAGAGTGTGGTGCTAAACTATGGGTTTAATTATCTCTTGACAGTGCAGAACTAAAACAATGCATTACATTTTCTCTGTGATAGTGTGGTGCTAATTTATGCATAAACTAATTTTAAACATGGGTTCCATTTTTTTTGTTGCATTGTTGGTTCTAAACAATGAGATAAAGTGCCTCTTTTTCAGTGTTGTGCTTAAATATGTGAAATTATCTGTGTTATGATGATAAATATAATGTTACATAACATAATATAATTCTGTGGTGTTATAATATTAAAACTATTAAATTACTTAATTATGTGTCAAGTTATCCCTGTGACAGTGTGGTCATAATTTGTTAATTTTTCTAAGTTAAAATATCTCAGCGATAATGTGTTAAACTGTGTGATAAATTATTGTGAGAGAGCAATGATAGACTGTCTCAAAGTGTCTCTTTTACAGTGTGGTGCTAAACTGTGTTAAATTATCTCTGCCACACTGGAGTGCTGAACTATGTGTTAAATTATCACTGTGAGTGTGCGATGCTAATTGTTTCTTTTACAGTGTGTTGCTAAACTGTGTGTACAAATGTCTCTGTGAAATGAAGATGCTAAACTATGTGTAAAATTATGTCTGTGATATCTATGGGTTACTTTATCTCATAGACAGTGTGGTGATAATTTGTTAAATTACCTTTGTGATAGATTGGTGCTGAACTGTGGTTTAAATTATCTCTACCAAAGTTTGGTTCTAACACATGTGTTCAATTATCTCTGTAACAGTGTGATGCTAATTTATGTGTAAAATTATTTCAGACATGGCTTAAATTGTTTCTGTTGCAGTGTGGTTCTTAACAATGAGTTACATTGTCTCTGTTTCAGTGTTGTGCTTAACTGGGTGAAATTATCTCTATTACAGTGTGGTGATTAATATATTATCAAATAACATAATATAGCAAAATATAACATAACATAACTTAGCATAACATAGTCTAGTATAATATAATGGTGTGGTATTTTATTATAACAGTATAACTATTAAATTAATTATGTTTATTTATCTCTTTGACAATATGGTGCAAAACTATGTTTTAAAATATATCTGCGATAGTTCTGATCGATGTGTAAAATTATCTTTGTAACAGTGTGGTGCTTAAATGTGTTAAATTATCACTGTGAGAGTGTGATTATGAATGCTCTTAAATTGTTTCTTTTACAGTGTGGTTCTAAAATGTGTTTTAAATTAAGTCTGAGAGTGTTTTGCTAAACTACGTGTTAAATTATCTCTGCAACAGTGCAGCACTAACAGAATGTGTTACATTGTCTCTTTGACAGTGTGGTGCTAATCTATGCATTAATTTATCTCAAATAAGGGTGAAATTGTATCTCTTGTAGTGTGGTTCCAAACGATGAGCACAATGCTCTCTGTTGCAATGTTTTTCTTAACTGTGAGAAAAGTATCCCTTACGAAGTGGTGATTAATATATAATATAATATAATATAATATAATATAATATAATATAATATAATATAACTAACACAGTGATAATTTAACACATAGTTCTGCACTGCAGTGTGGCAGAGATAATTTAACATGGTTTAGCATAATGTAACACATTTAAGCACCACACTATCACAAGGATACATTAACATTTAATTTAATAGTTAAAATATTGCAGCACCACACCATTTTACCATTATATGATATCATAATGATATCATATAATGGTATAATGGTGTGGTGTTATAATATTTTAACTATTAAATTAAATGTGTTAATTTATCCCTGTGACAATGTGGTGGTTAAACGTGTTGCATTATCTCTGTGACAGTTGATGGCAGTTTTACAAGCGTGCGTTGCTCAGTGCAGGCTCGTAACTTCGCCAATTTTTAACATATTCACTCCAATACAATATAGTATAATATAATAATCTGGTGTTATAATATTATGAGTATTAAATTAATAACTATGTATTCAATCTTGTCAAACATTGGTTAAATTGTCTCTGTTGTAGTGTGTTTCTAAACAATGAGACAAATGCTGTCTTTTACAGTGTTGTGCTTAATTGTGTGAAATTATACCTGTAACGGAGTATTGATTAATATAATACAATATAATATAATATAATATAATATAATATAATATAATATAATATAATATAATATGATGTCATGTCATGCATGTCATGTGATTGATATGATATGATAGCATATGATACGATATGATATGATATGATATGATATGATATGATATGATATGATATGATATGATATGATATTAAATAATATGATATATAATATAATGGTGTGGTGTTATAATATCATAGAAATTAAATTAATTAACTTTGTGTTAATTTATCTCTGACAGTGTGCTGATTAAATGTGTTATATTACCTCTGTTACTGTGTTCTGCTTAACAGTGTGAACTTATCCCTGTAACGGAGTGGTGATTAATATAATAATATAATATAATGTAAGGACAATATGATACGATACGATATGCTGTGATATGATATGATATGATATGATATGATATGATATGATATGATATGATATGAAATTACATAATATGATGTAATATAATATAATGGAGTGATGTTATAACATTATAACTATTAAATTAACTATGTGTTAATGTATTTCTGTGACAGAATAGTTCTAAACTATGGCCCAGATATTCAAAAGGGTTGCGTCATGCGTAACAGGGATGCGCCAGAACAAGTCCGAAAATGCGCCATTCTGTGATATTCAGTGGGAGGCAGATGCGCCCCCCCAAATCACAATGCACAAGACAGCAATGATAATGAATGCATGTGCAACTGAAGGGGGAGGAACCATGCATAAATGGCATAGTGCGATATTCAACATGTGCCATGCGCAATAGGGGAGCAAACGGAAGTTGCACAATAGCGGAAATTATCCAAAATAAAAAGGAACAAGAGAGAGGCACAAGAACGCTACAGGGAAGCCACATGTTGGTGAACTGCAGGCAGCAACACAGGCACAGAGAAACTGGGAGCAGTACAGGGCAGGAGCAGGACAGAGGACCTGGAACCACCAGGAACAGGGAAGGTGTGGGGAGCCTGTGCCACAGTGCAGAACAAAAGGGGTAAGTGCCACACAGCACTGAGGGCACAGATAGTGGGCAGTACAGCCACTACAGGGAGGTGTTCCCAGTGCAGGGGGAGTAGCAGCAAGGATGGGGGGACCAGAGAAACAGCTGCGGGGGAGGTAACACAAGCCAGCGTCATGGCCGGTGCCACCATCCAGATGGAGGCAGTTATGAGGGGGGTGAAAAAGCAGGCAGCAGGGGGCATGGCCGTGGAATGGCCCATCGGTGGAATGCCCCCAACAGGCAGTACCAAGCCCGCACTAGCTTCGAGCTGTACACTGATACTGAGATCATGAGCTGGTGCTGCCTCAACCGGGCAATCCTGAGGCAGCTCTGTGAGCTGTGCAGTGATGTGATGCAGGCACCCACATGACAGAGCCATGCTCTGTAAGTGGAGACCAAAGTGACAGCTGTCATGTGCCTGCTCACCACGGGTACCTTTCAGAGACCAACAGGGGACACAACAGGCTTAACCCAGTGGGCCACATCACGCCTCCTCACCCAATTCCTCAGCGCACTGCTGCCACTTGCTGCAGAGTACATCCGTTTCCCCAGCACACCGGCGGAGCACACAGCAAACATACAGGAGTTCCACAGAGTAGCATGTATGCCTGGCGTGCTCAGGGCAATAGACTGCACTCATGTGGCCATCCACACACCACCTGGCCCCTGAAGGGGCCACGTACATGAATCAGAAGGGGTATGCAAGCATCAACTGCCAGGTGGTGTGCGATGCCACGGGGTGCATAATCAATGTCTGTGCCACGCACCCTGGGGGAGCACATGATGCCTTCATCTGGCACCAGTCCACACTGTGCCACAGGTTCAAGAGTGGGGACATCCCCACTGGCCACCTAGTGGCTGAGTATGCAAATCACGCAGAAAGACATGGAGCTTGGGAGGGGCATAGTCAGAAGTGACATGGGTATTGGCCTAGATGGCAAAGGCAGGGCAATGCTGATCACCAAACTAATGTCCACCCTCTACACACAGGAGACAGCGGATACCCACTCCATCGCTAGCTGCTCACACTGTACCGGTGGCCCGCGGCTGCATTGCAGCAACGCTACAATGAGGCACATGTCACCACACGCAATGTCATCAAGTGGGTGTTCGGGATGCAGAAGGCATGTTTCTGTTGCCTGGACACGTCTGGCGGTGCCCTACAGCACAGCCCCTCAAAGGCCTGCAGGCTATTCTTGACCAGTTGCATCCTGCACAACATGGCCAATGACTGTGGGATAGCCATACATGTTGAAGAGGGGGACAGTAATGGGGACGATGAGTACATTGGTGAAGATGGTGATGGGCAGCCTCTCCTTGGTCAAAGGGACCCCGACTGATCCAGAAGGCACAACTGCACTGGGACACCATCACAGAGGAGCACTTCAACCATCCCAGGTAAGTCATGGGGCCATGTGCAACCACCAGTGGCAAGGGCACAGCCCACAAACGTGCATGGACAAAACCCAGGGGTGCATGTCATTAAGGGAATTGGCCGAGCATGGAACCGCACATGCCATCTGGGATGGGCAAGGTCTAACACAGCACGCGGTCACACACACACACACACGCACACATACACCTCACAAGACATGCACAAAGGGTAGGAGGAACACCGACCCCAACCACCAGCCCTAGCCACACACACGTCCACAGTACACCATGCCCAGTGCCTGTCATTGTGCATGTGTCAGACACTGGGCACCACTGCACAGTGGCAGACAATGCAATGCAGGCATCATCATGCACACGCCCCAGCAGACAGCAGCTGAGAGGGTGTGCAGATGGAATGCGTGTGTGCATGCAGGGCCGGGTACCCCACCCATGCATTGCACATTGAACAACACAATGCACACAGGGCAGCATCAGACAGCAGCCGTGGTGGGAGACAGGTCAGTCACGTGCCACAGTGCCACAGCCACCATGGATGCATGGGTCACCCCGCCGAGACCCACCAACAGTGACAGGCTGACCAATGGCCTCATGGGGTGGCAACGACAGTCCCCAAGGGGTTCCAATGCGTGAACGCGACTGTGCTCGCGCAGGGGTCTGCAGCACACTGAACATGCCTGTGCCAGGTGTGCTCGGATGCCCACAGCTGAACCCGTGTTGACAAGGAGGGTGTCACATGACGCTGGGAATGGGATTGCCATTGCACTCCGCGCGTCTGCAACACATGAGCAAATAACTGTGTGCCCATTGTGGCCATGACAGCTGTGATTGCCTGTGTCTGCCTGTCAATGGCAGCCATCACATTCTCCCATTTCTGGTCCATCCCTGCCAGGAGCAGAGCGGTGTCTCTGCTGCACCGCTCCTCTGCCTGGTGCAGAGCTGCACTGGGTGCATCCACCGCCATCACAAGCTGCACCTGCTGATCGACTGATTCTTGGAGTATGTGGGTGTGCTCTTCTAAGAGGTCATCTACCTGATCGGCATGCTGTCCCTCACGGTGTTCGAGGTCCTGATGGGCAGCACCCCTTGAGGGTGGGTGCTGCACACCAGGGCCAGGCCTGAGCATGTCCACAGGTGGTGCATTGACGCTGCCCCCTGACACTGTACCCCCATGGCCATTGGCTGACTGCTGACACTGCCCCTCCAGCTGCCACTCTCCAGAGCTCAAAGGTGCCCCACAGTGGCCGCAACAGCCCCACTGTCCTGGACACACACCAGTGCTGCTCCACTGGTGCAGACAGGCACAGGCTGGGACGGTGATGTCATGCAGGCCTCCTCAGTGGCACCACCCACGGCCATGCCCGTGATGTCACCTGCTGTGTGGCCATCCTGTGGCCCCATATATATCACTGTTCATGAAGTGAGCTCCATCAGCATCAGTGATGGATCCAGCACCAGCCCAAGTCTCAGCATGCTGGCATTCATGGACTCTGGCACACTGGGACACGGGCAGGGCCTCCTCCGCACCTGCTCCACCAACATCAGTCCAGACATCCAGGTGGGCCCACTGTCACCCTGACCCTCGTATGCCTGTGGAGGTGGACAGGCCCTCCACTATGTCCATGGTACCACCCTCAGTGGACAAGCCCACCACCGCTGACCCATGTGGATGCTCAGGAGCTGTAAGGGAACACAGTAGCATTAATGTATCTGTCCTACCCTGTCCCTCCCCATTGACAGACCAGGATCTACCATGCAGTGATGGGCTACCACCATCTGGAATCCACCACCTGGAACACCCTTGATGGCACAACGCCACATGCTGCCAGCAACCCACTCTTCTTGTGGGGTCAGGTGTTGCACGGCCAGCTGTCCCCCACTGGTCACAGACCATGCTGCCCTGATGGCAGCCACCCTGTCCTTAATCCTCCACCTGTCCATGCCCATCTTCTTTTTGCACTCCTGCACGGACTGCTGGTGGCTGCCATGCAGGCTGACGGTATGCACCACCTCTTCTCATGCAGCAGCATGGGACTGTGGTGTTCCCTGCCGTCTGCTGGGCAGTGGCTCCTGGTTGAAGAAGGCCACAAACAGGGCATCTTTTTCTCCCTTTGTGAAGTTAGGCCTCCTCTTCTTCCACGTCTCTGTTCCTCTTCCTCCACCTCACGATCACACATTATTCATCCTGTGAGAATGACAGGTGTTACCTGTGACTGTGCAGTCCAATTCATGTCCCACACACCACAGTCCACACTCCCAAACAGCATGCAACTCACCACAATAGACTGTAATAACTGACAATGGCCAGTGCAGGCCAATGTTGCATTTTTATAGTGCAACGCATGCAAATGAAGTGAGGAACAATTATAAATGGATGCAAATGCAGTATCTGCACCATTGAATGTTTGATTAGCTGATTTGCATATGCTGGCTGAATACCGCGCTGTTGAGCTTTGAGCACTTGTGTTGAACGTGCTCAGGCAAGGGCGCATTTCTGTGACATGCACAGTACATACTGAACGGTGCATGCCTGGGGTGATGATGCAGATGCCTGCCACACTGCTGATGTGCTGTGCATGGGAGGTACTGCAGGGCAAGGCCACCATTGTGCCAGTGGTGCGACTGTGCTATTCACATGTATGGCGCTGTGGCACTGGGGTGCCGTAGGTGCACTGGGGTCACACTGTGGTGGGCTGCTACAGGAGGTGGCAGACAGGCACCCAATCGCGCTACACGCATTGAGTACCAATCACGCTGTGGCGGTCTGTGCACGAGAGACCTTTGACCCTGTGCCGACCTTTGCCCCCTAGGTGCCATGTGTCCGCATGGGTGCACCAGTATTGCACTGTTCGGTGACAGCCCAATAGGGAATGGCAGCGCTGTACCATGCAGCATCTGCTCATGGCAGACCATGCTATTGAGCACCATTTTGACTCCAATCAGCTTTAGAGATGGCACGGAGGAGGGCTGGTGTTTGGAGCCAGGAGGAGCTGGTCAAGTTGGTGGCCATAGTAGAGCCCCATGCTGGGGCACTTTATGGAGATGCACCCCTGGACATTGCCAGGAGTGCAGTATGGGAGGAGGTGGTGGTGGCGCTGGAGGAGGCCACAGGAATCGGGCGCTGGCTGAGCAGTGTCACCACCGATATGGGGACCTCCAGCGCAGGGACCTGGACAGGCTTGCCCACCTGCGGACATGTGCCAGGAGGGGCACGGTGCCACGGCCAGGTAGGTGCCCCATCCATACATACACTGTTAACGTCCATATGGGTATCACGGTTGCATGTGTCCGGCATATGGGGGGGCCATCCGGTGTTGGCCGTGGTGGTAGTATCAGGGTGGGGGGTTGATGGGGATGGCTGTGGGATTGCACACACTGGGGGGTGAGGGGGACTTTGCTACCAGATTGTACTGATGTTCCTCTCTCCATGTTTGCATCTTAGGCCCAGAGGAGCGCCGGCAGGTGAGGGAGAGGAGGCACCGCCAAGAGGACCAGCAGGCCAGGAGGGATGCCAGACCACATTGTGGCAGGGACCAGCCTGATGATGGTGAGTGAATTACATCCATGATTACTTCTGCATGCTGTGTAACAGGGCGGGCACCGGGCATGGCATCTATTGACACCACTGCCATGCATGCAACTTGTTACAGTCAGCACTGTCCAGTGGCACTGCATGTCTGGGAGTGTGTCAATGGTGGTCCATGGCTATGCCACTGCCTTCGCACCGCATAGCCATGTCACTGTATGGCCACGGTGGTGCTGTGCAGGACATGGGCAGTGGGTGTGTGCAGTGGTCCACATGGCTGTGGGTGCCTGGGTAGGCAGGTCTTGTGGATGCAGTCACTGTGGGTTGTCACACACCATCACAGGGGCATGGCACATGGCTGTATGCCATGCACAATGAGTGGGCTGCAGGGGCTGGACAGTCACAGGTATTGACTCTGCTCCCTTGTCCTAGGTGGACAGTGACTGATGGCCATTGAAAGGGGCATGCAGGAGCTATTGCAGCTGGCAAGGGCATCCCTGGAGATCCTCCAGCGGATGGAGTGGCACGGTGTCAGGAGAGAGAGGACACAACGGCACCACAGGAGTGAAGAGTGGGTGGATGACAGACCACCCATGCCCCCGGAAACACCTTACCCCCCTGGACCCACCCTCACAACCCTTCTTCCCTCTCCTATATGTTCACCCCTGCCCCTTACCCATCCCCATCTGGTATGTGGCCCTTCCCCCATTGTAAATATTTGTAAATAGTTTTGTTTCTTACCTCTTTTTAATACTTTTATTTTATTATGACAGCTGTGGTGGTCTATGATTTGCAGTGGGCTACAGGTGCTCAGCTGCAGTGGTGTGCATGGTGTCAAGTGTGGTGCAAGTGGTGTGTGTCTGGAAGGAACCGTCTATCGTGTGAGGGGGGATCAGTCACTGTCTGTGGTTTTGTGTTGTTCTCTGTGCTCTGGATTCCTGTGTGCAGTGGTCCATGGTGCATGCACTGTGTCGATGGCACCCCTGTCAGACCATCCAAGGCCTTTGCAGCTGATACCCTTGCATGTCTGTGATATGCACGGTCTGCTGGCATGTCAGTGATGGCTGTCCATGCTGACAACCACTGTACCCGGCACAATGCCAGGTTGCCTCCCGTCACCAGTATGGTGCATGTCTGCCTCTGGTGGCACTGTGGCCTCCGCTGTTGTTGTCCCCCCTCCATGCTGTTACTTGTGTCTGTTGTAGGGGATTTGCTCCACTGTCTGTCACTTGTGCTCCAGCCACATGCTGGTGGGATACAGCTTCATGGTGCCAGTGCAGGGTGGCTGGTACACCTGTGCCATGTAGGGGTGCTGGCCATGTGTACATGGCTGCTGTGGCCACATGCCAGTGGCTTGGTTGACCCACTACTGTGTCCCTGTGTTGGTGTGCCCTTGGGTATTGGTGGGTGTTTGTCCTTGCACATAGTTGCATCCTGTATGGCGCATGCTTCCATGCAACACTGTGTGTGTCTGTGCTGGCTGTTGTGGCCAGTGCTGGGATGGGATGTGTCTTGTGCTGTACCACTGGTGGTGGTGTCCGGGGCATGCCCTGTCACATGTGGGGTACCTCGTGTGAAGACGCATGGTCGGCCTCTCAGCTGTACCTCAGGGGGATGAGCAGGGTGGCACTGTGTATGCAGTTGTTGCATCCCTGTCTGCTGCCACCCACTGCAGGGTGCACATGGTGGGGCTGCCTTACATGGCTCCATAGTGCACAGGGTTGCATTGTCACACTAGGGGTGGTGGCATGCATGGGGTGTCCTGCACTGTTGGGTGCTACTCCTGGGCAGGGTGTATATGGAATGTGGTGAAGGGTGTGTTCTGCATTGGTGGGATGGTATGGCATGAGGTAGTCGGCCCTCCTTGTGTGCCAGTCACAGCTTGCCAGGGGGTGTGCTGGGGCACCATGCCCTGGCTGTGGGTTGGTTGCTGGTATCCATGGACTGGTGGTTATCCCAGCTCTCCACCAGTTGTGCAGTAAATGGGGTGTGGGGGCCTCTTCTGCTGTGTTATCCTCTGCCCATCTGTATCATGGATGGTGGGCCTCTGCATCCTGTCCCTGCACATCCCTGGTTGTGCTGTTGCACTGCTGCCCTACTCTCGGGCTTCCCTGGTTGTGCTATGGCACATCAGGATTGCTCTACTGAGCATCCCTGGTTATGCTATGGTGCATCTGAAATGCACAACTGCACATCCCTGGTTGTGCTTATGGCACAGTTGGCGGATATTCAGTTTGTGCCACAGGCGATCTTGACCTGCGAGTTTTTGAATATCACGCTTTTGCGCATGGGCGCAGTGGACTTGTGCTTGATCCTGCTGTTGCAACTTTTGGGCACAGTTTGAATATCTGGGCCATAGTATTATAACACCACAAAATTATACTATAGTATTTTATATTATATTGTATTATATTATATAAATCACCACTCCGTAACAGGGATAATTTCACACAGTTTAGCACAACACTGTTAAGGAGAGCAATGAACTCATTGTTTTCAACCACACAGCAACACAGACAATTTTACCCATGTTTGGGATAATTTAACACATACATTGGCACCACTCTGTCACAGAGATAAATTAACACAGTTAATTAATTTAATACTTATAATATTATAACACCACACCATTATATTATATTATATTATATTATTTATATTACATTATATTATACTATATGATACTATACTATATTATGCTATACTATACTACAATTATACTATTTTTTATATCATATCATATACTATATTGTAGTATATTACATTATATTATCTCATATTATATTATGTTATGTTATGTCATATAGTTTTATAGTATATTATATTATATCATATCACATCATATATCTTAATATATTATATTAATCACCACTCCGTAACAGGGACACTTTCACATAGTTAAACATAACATTGTAACATAGAGGATTGAACTCCTTGTTTAGAACCACACTACAAGAGTAAAAATGTAACCTATACTTGAGATAATTTAACACATAGTTTTGCACCACACTGTCATAGACAAAAATAACACAGTTAATTTAATAGTTGCAATATTACAACACCACACCATTATATTATATTATATTATGCTATCTTATATTATGTTATTTTATGTTATTATATTATATTATGTTATTATTACATTACATTAAATTACATTACTAGCTTGGCAGAAGGCACCAGGAGGAAGGACTGCTGTGTGACTGGACTTCTTTGCTGGGTCTAAAGAGACTAGCTTGGCAGAAGACACCAGGAGGAAGGATTGCTGTGTGACTGGACTCTCTGCTGGGACTAAGAAGTATAACTCTTGTACTTGGACCTTTAATTTAGGGTAAAAAAACTAACAAACAAAACAAAAAAGTGTGTGTTTGTCTGAGTTAACTGAACTGAATGGTTATCTGAACAGTTATCTAGGTGTAAATCTCAGGTGATTGAAAGGATTTGATAGCTGTGAGGTTTAAATTACTTGTACACAGATCTAGTAAGTAGGGGGAGTGGCTTAGCTAGAAGGAAGCTAAATTTAAAGACTGCCTTAGAAAGATTCTGCTACTAGCTTGGCAGAAGACACCAGGAGGAAGGACTGCTGTGTGACTGGACTTCTCTACTGGGACTATATTTGACCTCCTTCCTTCCCCTCCACCCTCCCACCAAAAGCTAGTTCTACTTTTATAGGCACAGGATTTGACTGACAAAAGGAACTTCCTGTTTGGGAGTAGGAAGTGGGTGATCACAGAGCCACCAAAGACCCACCATCCTAGAAGGGCAAGAGTAGCTCTCCGGCCCCCTCTAGCAGCTGGAGGTCTGCCTCTGAGCAAGTAAGGGGTCTACTGAGAATATAGGATATTCCTGTCTCAGAACAGGACAATCAGGAGCTTAAAGGGCACACAGGTATAAAATAAGGAGAGAGAAAGTAAGAAAAACAGAGGAAAGAGTAGGGATTGCAACAGTTAAGGGCCAGAAATAAGACATGATGGGAGTGGTGCAGTGGCTGTGGAGCAGCAGTCTTCCGGAGACATTCTGGAGGATGCGGTGTTGTACCATCTGCAGGCACTCTCTGGGCTGAGGGAGGAGGTTGCTCATCTCCAGGCTGAGTTGGCCAGGATTTGTGGGACCTTCTCTTCCATCCAGGGACCACCAGTGCCACTGCTGTTGCCTCAGAGGTTGCCAAGAAAGAGGAGCAGTTGGACCTCAGTGGGCTCAGGGAGGGTGAGGGTGGTGGAACAGAGGTGCATCCCTTCAGTTGTACCTCTCCACAATTCCTATGCCATTCTGGAAAAGTGTGGTTCCTCTATGGAGGCACCCGCAGTGGAGATCAAGGAGGATGCTGGGAACCTCCACAAAGGAGACCCACAGGAGGGTGGCAGGGGACCACACAGGGGAAGGAAACAACTCCTGGTGGGGGACTCCATTGTTAGGAAGGTAGAACTGGGGGAGGAAGGGGAGAAGGAGGTAAGGTGCCTGCCTGGTGCCATGGCTTGGAGGGACAGGGAGTGAATCCTCAGGATTGCCAGAGCAGCTGCACAGGGGAGGGAGCTGGATGTCATTGTCCACCTAGGAACAAATGACCTGGCTAAGAAAGGGATTAGAGAAGTGCAGGAAGAGTTTGTGGAATTGGGGAGGGGCCTTAGACAAGTAGTATGCACGATAACCTTCTCAGAGGTGCTGCTCATCTATGGCGTAGGATAGGCTAGGGTGTTCCACACCATGGGATTCAATCAGTGGTTGAAAAACTGGTGTGGAGCTCAGGGATTTGGCTTCATTGGGGACTGGGGGTCCACCTGGAGTGATGCAAGCCTATACTGGCATGATGGGCTGCATCTGTCCAGGAGGGGAACCTGGATCCTAGGTGATAGGTTTAAATGCTTCATTGGCAAGCATTTAAACTAGCCAAGTGGGGAAGCACTGGAAAGGAGCAGGGAAATCCTAGCCCCCCCAAAAAGTCTCGGTAGTAAGTGCAGTAAACACCAACATAGAGATGTCAATAGGGAGAAGTGCAGGGGTAAATGGAGAAAGTGACAAACTCAATAAGAACAGGGATGGGTCAAAAATGGGTAAGGCCATCAAGAAATGGAGGGTAATGAGTACCAATGTTCATAGTCTGGGCAACAAGCTCCTGAGCTGGTGGCCTTGATGGAAGAGGGATGCCTGGATATCTAGCAGTCACAGAAACATGGTACATCAGAGAACCATGACTGGGATGTTAACATACCAGGGTACATAACCACAGGAGAGACAGGCAGGGAGAAGAGGGGAGGAGTAGATCTCTTGTAAAGGAAGGGATAAAAGCAACTGAACAAAAGAGTAAACAGGCAGGAGAGGAGGCACCTGGGTCACCTTGGAGACTGGAAAGGGCACCACAATCTGCACAGGATGTGTACAGACCCCATGTCAGGGGAGGGAATGGACAAGGATATGATAGAAGGCATCTTAGGATGGCAGAGAAATGGAGATACTGTTGATGGGAGACCTGAATATGCCAGATGTTAACTGGAGCACATTTGCTGCAGCCACTTCCAAGAGCAGGGCCATTCTTGATGCCCTACAGGTGGCAGGCCTCAGACAGCTAGTTTTGGAACCCACTCATGAGGGAGCAATCTTAGACCTCATACTCTCAAATGGGAGCAGTGAGAGGATCTCAGATCTAGAAGTGGGTTGCCATCTGGGAACAAGTGACCATCAAACAGTGTGGTTCATGTTAAACTCAGCTACAGAGTCAAGCCATACAAAAGTGAGGGTACTGGACTTCAGGAGGGCTGACTTTGGCAAGATGGAAGAGTGCCTCAGAAAAGCACTAGCAAACAGGCTAGAAGGAGCTGTGGAGCAACAATGGGGAATCATCAAAACTGCCATCACAGAGGCAACAAGCCTTTGTGTGAAGCAAATAAACAAATCAAAATGAAAGAAAAAGCCACTATGGTTCTTAAAAGAGGTGGCTGTGAAAGTCAGGAAAAAGATAGCATTCCGAAGTATAGGAAACACAGAAGGAGCAGGACAGAGAGCTGTACCAGTTAAGGCAGAAGGAAGCAGGAGGGAGGGAAGTCAGAATAGCAAAGGCCAAAACTGAGGAAAAGATAGCCAACAGGGTTAAGAAGGGGATAAAACCTTTTATAGGTACATCAGCGAGCATAGAAAGACAAAGGGATTGATAGTGAGGCTGAACAGAATGAATGGTGGTGGCAGAGGGGGAAGTGAAAAAGCAGGGATACTGAATGAATATTTATGCTCAGTATTCATAAAAGAGGAGGGGAAGTGCCTAATCCAATTAACAGAAGCACTCTTGATAGGGGGGGGTCGATCCCGGTCCTTTCACAGAAGAAAGGGTTCTGCAAGAACTCCTAAAACTGAAGGTGGACAAAGCAATGGGGCCTGATGGAATTCACCCCAGAATTCTAAAAGAATTAAGGGGAGAACTAGTGAAACCACTGGCTACTCTTTTAATAAATCATGGGAGGATGGTGTGGTACCTGAGGACTGGAGGAAGGCGGATGTGATTCCCTTCATAAAGTGGGACCAAGACAGAGGCAGGAAACTACAGACCTGTCAGTTTGACTCTGTGGTAGGGAAAGTGATGGAGTCACTTAAAGGAAAGAATTGTTGAGTACCTAGAGGCAGTGGGGTACAGGACCCAAGGCAGCATGGGTTCACAGGAAGGTCATGTCAAACTAATCTAATAGATTTCTTTGACTGGGTGACCAAAGTAGTAGACCAGGGAGGGCTGTGGACATGGCCTACCTAGACTTTAGCAAGGCATTTGACACAGTCCCACACAAAAGATTACTAGTCAAATTAACCAGCCTGGGAGTGGGTCCCATCATGGTAGCCTGGGTAAAACATTGGCTGGACAACAGGACACAGAAGGTGATAGCAAATGGAGTCCACTCTGAAGAAAGAGGGGGTTACTAGTGGGGTACCGCAGGGTTCAGTACTAGGTCCAGTCCTTTTTAATGTCTTCATACTGTAAGTGACATTGCAGAGGGACTGGAAAGAAAAGTATGCCTCTTTGCAGATGACACAAAGATCTGCAACAGGGTTGATACACAAGGAGGCATGGAAAGGATGAGAAGGAACTTGGCAAGGTTGGAGGAATGGTCAGAACTATGGCAGCTTGGATTCAATGCAAAGTGCAAAATAATGCACCTGGGAAACAAGAACTCAGGTGAAGAATACACAATGGGGGGGAGGTAGTAGTAACAACAACAAAAAAGGAAAGGGACCTGGGGGTAATCATATCAGATGACCTTAAGGTTAGCAAGCAATGTGAGAAGGCAGTAGGGAGGGAAGGGTGTATACTGGGATGCATAGGGAGAGGCATCACCAGCAGAAAACAGGAAGTTGTTATCCCTCTGTACAGACAATTGGTGAGACCCCATCTCTGCAAGGACATAGACAGGATAGAGGCAGTCCAGAGGAGGGCAACTAAAATGGTGCAGGGTCTGCAAGAGAAGCCATACAAGGACAGACTAAAGGAGCTTAATATGTATACCCTTGAGGAAAGAAGGGGAGGACATGATAGAAGCTTTTAAGTACCTCAGTGGAATCAACAAAGTCCAAGAGGGTAGCATCTTTCAGAAAAGAGATGTGCAAGAATAAGGGGACACAATTTAAAGATGGAGGCGGTTCAGGGGCAATGTGAGGAAGTATTATTTCACAGAGAGGGTAGTGGATGCATGGAACAGCCTTCCTGAGGAGGTTTGGGGTCGAAAACTGTCGGAGAATTCAAAATGCATGGGACAGACATAAGGCAATTCTTGTGGGGGTAGGAAGAAATAGGCTGTTGGTTAACTAGATCTGCGGCCTATCCTGTAGGTAGGGAAATGAGGAGACTAGATGGTCCAAGCGGTCCTTATCTGCTGTCAAAGTCTATGTTTCTATGTTTCTATTACATTATAATATATTATATCATATTAAATTATATGATATTATGTCATATCCAATCATATTATAATATATTATATTATATTTTTATATTATATCATATCACATCATATCAAATCATGTCATATCATATCGTATTATAATATAATATATTATGTAATGTTATGTTATGTTATATTATATTATATTATATCATTTTGTAGCATATTATAATATATTAGTCACAACCCGTAATGGATAATTTCACACAGTTAATCACACCATTGTTACTTAGAACCTCACTATAAGAGATACAGTTGAACAAATGTTTAACGTAATTTAACACATAGTTCAGCACTACACTATTGCTGAGATATTTTAACACATAGTTTAGCACCACACTGACAGAGATAAAGTAACACATAGTTTATTAATTTAATAGTTACAATATTATAACACCACAGCATTATATTATATTATTATATTATACTATATTATATTATACAATACTATTCTATTCTATACTATATTGTATCATATTATATGATAGCTTATCAAATCATACAGCACATCACATCACATTTCATATCATAGCCTAGCATATCATATCATATCATATCATATCATAATAATCATCACTCCATAACAGGGACATTTTCACAGTTTAACACAACACTGTAACAGAGAGGACTGAACTCATTGTTTAGAAAAACACTACAAGAGGGACAATTTAATCTGTATTTGAGATGGTTTAAGACATAGTTTAGCACCACACTGTCACAGAGATAAATTTTCACATAGTGTGTTAGTTTAATAGTTATAATATTATCATACCACACTATGATATATTATATTATATTATATTATATTATATTATATTATATTATATTATATTATATTATATTATATTATATTTATCACCACACTGTAAAGGGATCATTTCAATATTTAAGCCAACATAGCAAGATAGATCATTTTACTCATTGTTTGAACCATACTGCAACAAACACATTTTATCCCATGTTTTAGATAATTTATCACAATAAGTCATGCCACACTGTCCCAGAAATAATGTAACACATTTAAGCAATTAACACATAGTTAATTAATGTAATAATTATAATATTAGAACACCACACCATTATACTATAATATTTCATACCATTTCATATCATATCCTGCCATGTCTTCTCATATCTTGACATGATACAATATAATGGTGTGCTATATAATATAACTATTAAATTAATTAACTGTGTAAATGTATCTCTGTGACAGAGTGGTGTTAAACTATTTGTTAAACTATATCAGCGATAGTGTGGTGATTAACTATTGCTAAATTACCTTTGAAACAGTGTGATGATTAAATGCATTTCATTTTCACTGTGAGGGTGTGGTGCTAATCTATGTGTTAAGTTATCTCAAACAAGGGTTAAATTGTCTCTCTTGTTGTGGCTCTAAACAATGAGTTAAATTCTCTATTTCAATGTTGTGCTTAGGTGAGTGAAGTTATCCTTTACAGAGTGGTGAGTAAAATAATATAATGTAATATAATATATAATATAATATAATATAATATAATATAATATAATATAATATAATATAATACAATATAATACAATATAATACAATATAATATAATATAATATAATATAATATAATATAATGTAATGGTTTGGTGTTGTAATTCTATAATTATTAAATTAATTATCTATATGTTAATTTGTCACTGTGATTGTGTGGTGCTAATTTATGTGTTAAAGTATCTCAAACATGTGTAAAATTGCCTCTATTGAAGTGTGGTTTAAAACAATGAGTTCAATGCTTTTTAATATGTTCTGTTTAACAGTGTGAAATTATCCCTGTTACAGATGGGTGATTAATATAATATAACATAACATAACATAACATAATATAATACAGTATAGTATAGTATAATATAATATAATATAATATATATGATATTATATGACATGATGTGATGTGATAATATGATATGAAGTCATATGATATAATATAATGGTTTGGGGTTATAATATTATAATTATTAAATTAATTAACTATGTGTTAAATTATCTGTATATCAATGTATTGCTTAAATGTGTTACATTGTCTGTGTCACATTGTGGCACTGTTAAAGTGTTAAATGTTCTCAAACAAGGGTGAAATTCTCTCTGTTGCAGTATGGTTCCAAACAATGAGTTAAATGCTCTCTTACAGTGTTGTGCTTAACTGTGTGAAATTACCTCTGTTACAATGTGGTTATTAAAATAATATAACATAATATAGTATTATGATATAGTAATATATAATATAATATAGTAACATGATATAGTATCATATAATATAACATAACATAATATAATATGATCTAAAGTAATGTTATGTAATATAATATAGTGGTGTGGTGTTATAATATTATAAGTATTACATCAATAAACTATGTGTTAAAACATCTCTGTGATAGTGTGGTGCTGAACTATGTGTTAAATCATCTTAAACATGGGTTAAATAATATAACATAATATAATATATTATATTATATTATATTATATTATATTATATTATATTATATTATATTATGTGTGCAAATGCCAGGAGCCTTAGCAACAAGATGGAAGATCTGGAGGCTGTCATGGTACAGTCAGACCTGGACATTGTGGCCATCACTGAAACCTGGTGTAATGATAACCATGACTGGGAGATGGCCATACCTGGCTGCAACATATTCAGAAGAGACAGAGCAGGCAGGAAGGGAGAAGGAGTGGCACTGTATGTGAAAAATGACATAAGGGCCACAGAGATCCAGGAAGAACAAAATGGGGGAGAGATACTGTGGGTTGCTGGAAAGGAAAATGGGACAGCCATCCGCACAGGTGGTCTATAGACCACCAGCCCAGGAGGAAGAAACAGATAGGAGTTGATGCTAGCCATCCAAAGGATGGCAGACAAGGGTGAGGTAGTACTGGTTGGAGACTTCATATTCCAGACGTGGACTGAGCATCCCAGCAGCAGCATCAACTAGGAGCAGATTTATCCTGGACTCCTTCAGGGTGCCTTCTCAAGCAACTGGTCATGGAACCAACTCAGCAGAAGGCAATACTGGACCTTGTGCTCACAAACAGGGACAGTGTGATGGGGTAACAGTGGGGAGCAACCTGGGTAACAGTGACACAGTCATTGTGGTTTGAAATCACAGAAAGAGCAGAACCAAACCACACAAAAACACGTATCCTGGATTTTAGGGGGCAGACTTTGGGAAAATGGGATACTTAAGAGGCATTAAGGGAATGGGACAGGAATCAGGGTTGAGGAACAGTGGGCAGTATTTAAAATGGGGATTACAAGAACAACAGAATTATGCATTAAGCAGGTTAGCAAGAGGAAAAGGAAGAGGAGACCATTATGGTTTTCCAAAGAGGTATCAAAGAAAGTGAAAGCCAAAAAGATTGCATTCAGGCAATACAAAAGACACACAGGCAGAAGGGGATAGGGAGAAGTACCAGGAGAAGCAAAGGTAAGCAGGAGGTCAGTAAGGAAGCCAAAGCTCAGACAGAAGAACACATTGCAAAATCAGTGGGTAGAGGGACAAACCTTTACAGGTACATAAGTGAAAAAGAAAGACAAAGGGAGGGATAGTGAGACTGAAGGGGAGGATGGGAGCCACGTGGAGGGGTGACAACAGTAAAGCTGACATATTGAACAGGTATTTCTGCCTCAGTCTTTACTGAGGAAGAGGGGGTAATGTCTGAAGGAGTACAAGGGTGAGAATGGTACAGAATGGACACAAGTCCTTTACACGAGAAAGGGTCCTGAAGGAACTGGAAGTAATAAGAGTTGATAAAACAATGGGGCCAGACAGGGTGCACCCCAGGGTCCTTAAAGAACTAAGAGAGGTGGTGGCTGAACCTCTGGCCATCCTGTTTAGCTGATCACTGGAAACAGGGAGGTACCCAAAGACTGGAGGACAGCAGATAGTCCCCTTATACAAAAGTGGGAACAAAGAGGAAGCAGGGAACTACAGACCAGTCAGCCTCACCTCGGTAGTGGGGAAGATCATGGAAGCACTACTGAAGAGAGATTGGTGGAACATCTGGCTGTCAATGGACTACAAGACCCAAGGCAGCATGGTTTCACCAGGGGAGGTCGTGTCAGACCAACCTCATTGAATTTTTGACTGGGTGACTAGGAGGTGGATCAGGGGAGGGCAGTGGACATGGCCTATCTGGACTTCAGCAAGGCCTTTGACACTGTGCCACATAGAAGACTATTACACAAACTGGGGAATATGGGTGTGGGCAGGACAGTAGTGTGGTGGGTAGGTAACTGGCTGGGTGGCAGGACACAGAATGTGGTGGTAAATGGCTGTCACTCCACAGAGGGAAGAGTGACCAGTGGGGTACCACAGGGATCAGTGCTGGGACCAGTCCTATTCAACATTTTCATCAGTGACATTGCGGAGGATCTAGAAGGCAGAATTTCACTCTTCCTGATGACACAAAGCTCTGTAATAGAGTAGACACACCAGAGGGTGTAGACAGAATGAGAGGCAACCTACAGAAACTTGAAGAATGGTCAAGGGTTTGGCAGTTGAAATTAATGCAAAGAAGTGCAAGATAATGCATATGGGCACAAAAACCCTGGCACAATATATCAGTTGTGGGGTGAGGATATAGCATGCACCAAGCAGGAAAGGATCTTGGGGTTGTCATCTCTGATGACCTCAAGGTAGGGAAACAGTGTGACAAGGCAGCAGGTAAAGCAAATAGGATGCTGGATGTATAGGCAGGGCATCACCAGCAGGAAAAGGAGGTCATAATTCCGCTATACAAGACACTAGTGAGGCTCCCACCTGGAGTACAGTGTACAGTTCTGGAGACCATACCTACAGTAAGGGTAGAGAAGGTTCAGAGGAGGGCAACAAAGATGGTGCATGGATTGCATCACAAGTCCTATAAAGACAGGTTGAAGGAACTGAACATGTACTCCTGGAGGAGAGGAGGGAGAGAGGGATATGATAGAGACATACAAGTATCTTACAGGGAGAAACAGGGTGCAGGAAAACACTATTTTTAAGCAAAAGATGTTCCAGGACTAGAGGGCATGGGATGAAGTTGAGGAGGACGATTCAGAGGAATCATGAGAAAGAATTTCTTCACAGAATGGTGGTGGACAAGTGGAACACCCTGCCAGAGGAAGTGGTGGGGGCTGAAACAATCATGGGATTTAAGAATGCATGGGATAGACGTAAAGGAATTCTAGAGGTCAGGGGTAAGGGGCAACAGACTTCTAGGAAAACAAATTGAACTTACAAGCTCAAATGGGCAGACTGGGTGGGCCATAGGCCCTTATCTGCCAACACTGTCTATGTATCTATGTATCTATGTATCTATGTAACATAATAAAATACAATACAATATAACATAATATAACACAATATAATATAGTATGATATGATATGTTATGATATATGATATCATATGATAATATTATATTAATGCCATGATGTAATATTATAACTATTACATTAATTAACTATGTGTCAATTTATCTCTGTGACAGTGTGTTGCTAAAGTATGTGTAAAAATATATATGTGATGCTGTGGTGTTGAACTATGTGTTTCATCATCTCTGCTAAAGTGTGGCACTAATTAATGTGTTAAATTTTCCCAAACTTGGGTTAAATTGACCTTTTGCAATGTGGTAGTAAACAATGAGTGAAATGCTGTCTGCTACAGTGTTATGCTTACATCTGTGAAATTATCTCTGTTATGGTGTGGTGATCAAAATAATATACTATAATATAATATATTACAATATAATATAATATAACATAATATAACATAATATAATGTAATGTTATGTATTATATTGTAATATAAAATAATACAATATAATATAATGTAAAGTAAAATAATATAATACAATAATATGTGTTAATATGATATGATATAATATGATACGATAAGATGTGATAAGATATAATATGATATGATATGATATGATCAATATAATTTTGTGGTATTATAATATAACTATTCAAATACTTAACTGTGTTACTTTATCTCTGTGACAGAGTGTTGTTAAACTATGTGTTAAAATATCTCTGCAATAGTGTCAATCAATCAATCAATCAAGTCTTTATTTAACCAGGCGTTCATCGTGAGCAGAAGCTCATTTGCAAGATGGACCTGGGTGGAGCATGAACAATTGTATATACAGGTCAACACAGGTATTTACAAGGCAATACGGATAATACTATTTACAGAAAGGAAGAAAAAGAAGTTCATATGTACATAGAATTATACAGATATTGTACAGATTACACAGTATTTACATACATAGAAGTGTCTATAGGAAGATAAAGCAGGTTATCTAAGGTTGCAGGAGGAAGTAACGGAAGAAAAAATTAAAAATAAAAATATACACCAGGTAGAGGTGAAGGTAGGGGGGAAGAGAGGGAGGGAAGTAGGGGAGAAAGGCTAGAGGGCACGGTGCACAGAAAGGAGTTGGTAAAGCTGGATGTAGAGAAGGTGGATGGAGAAAAGGAGTATGTGTGAGCCCCAGGATTGAATTTATAGCACGGGCATGGTAGGATGTCACAACCCAGGTAGTGAGCTCCTATCCGAGGTTGGGAAAGGAAGAATAAGGGATGGATGGGCCTAGTGTTGATAAGACAGGGGATAAGAGAGAGAATAATTAGGCTGGTGAGGAGCACCAGTGTGTTGTGGTCCTGCAGTATGTAGCATTATTCTGCGACAGTGTAGTGCTAAGCTGCATGTTAAATTATCTCAAACAAGGTTAAATTTCCTCTCTTGTAGTGTGGTTTTAAACAATGAGTAACATGAATTGTATTACAATGTTTTGCTTAACTCTGTGAAGTTATCCATTATGGGGTGGAGATTAATATAATATAATATAATATAATATAATATAATATAATATAATGTGGTATGATATGAAATGATATGATACGATATGATATGATATGATATGATATATTACTACACAATACAATACAAAGTAATATACTATAATGTAATGTAATATATTATAAATAATATACTATGATATGATATTATGACATCACATCATCTGATATCATATCATATCTTATCATAAGATACATACCATACGATATTATATTATATTATATTATATTATATTATATTATATTATATTATATTATATTATATTATATTATATTATATTATATTATATTATTTGATATTAATCACCACTCCATAACAGGGATAATTTCACACAGTTAAGCCCAGCACTGTAATTGACAGCATTGTTCTCAGTGTATTGAACCACACTGCAAGAGAGACAATTTAACCCATGTTTGAGATAATATAACATATAATTTAGTAGTACACTGTCAAAGAGATAAATTAACACGTAGTTAATTAATTTAATACTCATAATATATTATTTTATATTGTATTGTATTGTATTATAATATATTATATTATGTTATTTTAATCTCCACTGCATTACTGGGATAATTTCACACAGTTTAGAACTACACTGTAACAGAGATAATGTAAAACATTTAATCGCCACACTGTTAGAGAGATAATTTAACACAAAGTTCAGTACAACACTATCATAATCAGAAAGTTTAACACCACACTGTCACTGAGACAAATATACACACAGTTAAATAATTTAATAGTTATAATATTGTAATACCTCACCATTATAGTATATCTTATCATATCATACTATTTCATATCATATCTCATATCATGTCACATGACTTGACATCACATCATTTCATAGTATACTATGTTATGTTATATTAGATTATGTTATATTATGTTATATTAATCATCACTCCGTAACAGGTTTAATTTGAGACAGTAAGCACAAGACAGTAACAAAGAGCATTTCACTCAATGTTTAGGAATACAGTACAACAGAGGCAGTTTAACCCATGTTTGAGATGCTTGAAGACATTGTTTAGCACCACACTGTCACAGTGATAGGTTTACACAGTTAATTTATTTAATAGTGATAATATTATAACACCAAAATACTTTTTATATTACATTATATTATATTATGTTATATATTATATTATATTATATTATATTATATTATATTATATTATATTATATTATATTATATTATATTACATTATAATACATTACATTACAATATTTTATATATTACATTAGATTGCACTTTATTACATTACGTTATATTATATTATATTATATTATATTATATTATATTATATTATATTAATCACCACTCCATAGCAGGGATAATTTCACACAGTTAAGCACAACACTGTAACAGAGAGCTTTGAACTCATTGTTATGATGCATATTGCAGCAAAAACAGTTTAAACCATGTAACGTGATAATGATAATGTAACGTAAATTAGCATCACACTGTCAGAGAGACAAATTAACACATAGTTGTATAATTAAATAGTTATAATATTGTTACACCACAAAATTATATTATGTTAAGTTATCTTTTGCTATATTATTTTGTATGTTAATATATTAAGCAAAACACTGAAACTGAAAGCATTTTAGTCATTGTTTAGAACCAGACTGTAAAAGAGACAATTTATCCCATGTTTGTGACAATGTAACACATAAAGTAGCACCACACTATCACTGTGGTAATGTAACACATTTAAGAATCACACTGTCACAGAGATAATTTCCCACACACTTTAGGACCACACTGTAAAGGAGACAATTTAAGACAGTTTATCATCGCACTCTCACAGTGATAATTTAACACACAGTTTAGCACCCCACTTTGCCTGAGATAAGTTAACACAAAGTTAATTACTTTAATAATTGTAATATTATAAAACCAAACCATTATATTTTATGTAATATTATGTTATCTTAATCACCATAAGGTAACAGAGATAAGTTTACACAGTTCATCACAAGAGTGAAACAGAGAGCATTTAACTCATTGATGAGAACCACACTGGAACAGAGACCATTTAACCCATGTTTGAGATAATTTAATACAGAAATTAGCACCACAGTGTCACAGAGATAATATACCACATTTAAGCACCACACTGTTACAGTGATAATATAACACATACTTTAGAACCACACAGTGATAGAGATAATTTAAACCAAAGTTCAGCACCACAGTATCGAAGAGGTAATTTAACAAACTGTTTATCACCACACTGCCTTAGAAATAAAGTTACCAAAAGATGTCACATAGATAATATAACACACAGATCAGCACCACAATGTTACAGAGATAAATTAACATGTAATTTAATAGTGATAATATTATAAAACCACACCATTATATTATATTATATTATATTATATTATATCATATCATATCATATCATCTCATCTCATCTCACCTCATCTCATACCATAACATAACATACCAAATTAAATTATGTTTTATTATATTAATCACCACACTGTAAGAGAGATAATTTACACATGTTTGAGAACATTTAACAGCTTATCTAATGCCACACTGTCACAGAGATAATGTAACATTTTAAGCACTTCAATGATACAGAGATAGTTTAACACATAGTTAATTAATTTAATAGTTATACTATAACACCACACATTATATTATATTATATTATATTATATTATATTATATTATATTATATTATATTATATTAATCACCACTCCACAACAGATTATTTTACACAGTTACACAACACTGTAAAAGACAGCATTGAACTCATTGTTTTGAAACACACTGCAACAGACAATTTACTTATGTTTGAGATAATTTAACACATAAATTAGCACCACACTGTCAGAGATAATGTATCACATTTAAGAACCACACTAACACAGGGATGTTTTAACACATAGTTCAGCATCACACTTTTGCAGAGATAGTTTAACAAAGTGTTCACCACACTAAGAGATAAAGTAACCCATAGATGTCAAAGAGATAAACATACAGTTTAGCACCGCTATGTCACAGAGATATTTTTACACACAGCAGCACACTGTAAAAGAAACAAGACATTTTAGCATTGCACGCTCACAGTGATAATTTAACATATAATTTAGCATTACAGTGTGGTAGAGATAATGTAAAACAGTTTAGCACTACAGTTTCACAGAGACAATTTAACATATAGTTTAGCACCACACTGTAAAAGACAATTTAAGATAGTTTTTATCACACTCTCACAGTGATAATTTAACACAGTTTTGCAGCACAGTTTGAAATAAATTAAAACATAGTTAATTAATTTAATAGTTATAATATTATAACACCATTCCATTATATGTTATGTTATGTTATGTTATGTTATGTTATGTTATGTTATGTTATGTAATTTTATGATATATTATGGTATTTTATATTATATTAATCACCACAGTGTAACAGAGATAATTTCACACAGCTAAGCACATCACTGAAAAGAGCATTTATCTCATTGTTTAGAACCACACTGCAACAGAGATAATTTATTTCATGTTTTAGATAGTTTAACTCATGAATTAGCACTGCACTGTAATAGAGATAATCTAACACAGTTTAGGACCACACTGTAAAAGAGACAATTTAAGACAGTTTATCATCGAACTCTCACTGTGATAATTTAACACATAGTTTAGTAACACACCTTGACAGAGATAAGTTAACACATAGTTAATTAGTTCAATATTTATAATATTATAACACTAAACCTTAGGTTATGTTATGATGTATTAATCATCACACCACAGCAGAGATATTTTCACACACCGTTTAGCACCTCCATGTCACAGAGATATTTTCACACACTGTTTAGCACCACACAGTAAAAGGAAGAATGAAGGTAGTTAGCATCATACTCTCACAGTTATAATTTAATAAATTGCTTAGATGCAAAAGGGGGGAATGATGGGTGTAGAGACAGGGACCAGCAAGGGGGGTTAAAAAAAAGGGGAAGGTGTTAAGAGGGCGCACACGCCAGAAGGCCTAAGGGGGCTGATGAAGAGACAGAAAAGGGGGAGTGGCCTGGGTAGTGTTGGGTTTTCTTGCAACGGGCATGGCAGGGAGCAGCCAGAGGACCTAGCAACCTAACAAGCAGGATGGAGGCCTTTACTGGTGGCCCTGTTGGTTTATGTGGGCATGTGGTGAGGGACAGAGGGAAGGTGCATATATACAAATAACCCTGTTTCCTTTTCCTGTAGTTGTCTTCACAGAGCAAGGAAAAGAAGGACATGGCACCAAAGAAGAGCAGACCATCAAAGGAAGAGACTTTCAGGGCTATCATTGAACTGGCAGAAAAGGCCAACAGAATGTGGGAACTGGTGGAGGGGGAGGAACCAGGGACACCCAGGGAGAAGAGAAAAGCAGGCCCAGGAAAAGGTGGTGGGGGAAACAACCAGTCGAAGGGCCACGTAGTCCCACTAGGGTACCACTGGTGGTAGTGGGGCCTGCCAAGGCAGTTGATCCAGTACCCCTGTAGCCTATGGAACCAGTGATGCCAGTACCCCCCCGATCAAGGTGGGATCTCCCTGGCTGAACCTGGACACGATTCCCAGAACATGGTGTTCCTCCACAAACCCTAGTAGCTCACCCTCCTCTCAACTGCAGGGAGAAACACGGGACCCTAGGAAGATTCCAGGCAGCACAGCCCGGACAAGGTTACAGGAAACACATCCAGCATAGTGGGTGACAGTATAAAAGAATCTATAGGGCAAATTGTGGCAGCACTGGGGATAGGAGGTCTAGGGCAGATGGAATCAGCTCTGGCAGAGATTAGGACAGAGAAAGAGGTGCCAGAAAAGAATGAAAGGGAGTGGAGAGAGAGAGAAAGCTAGGGAGAGAGGGCACCTGGGATGAGGATAGGTGAGCATGTGCCACTGGCCACAAAGGAAAAGATATGGAAAGAGGAATATATGGATATATTCGCTTTGGTGAGCCCCGAGGTGGCAGCCAAGTACGAGGAAGCTGAGGTCATAGGTAAGAGTGAGATGGCAGTGGCTATAGTGCTTTCAGGGAAAAAAGAGGATGACAAGTTCACAAAAGGGAAGACTTGGGATATGTGGTTCCTAGGCTTTGGCACTTTCTCAGCCATCATCCTGGAAAAAAGGCCGGAGCTAGGCATCCCGGCCATCACTTATTCTTTGATAATACGAGAAAGCAAAGGACGGGTGGGGTATTATACTATGATGAATTTTTCGGCAGATAATGGCAACATTTGGGGACGTGAGAAGGGACACCAAGCAAATAGATATGTGGATGGATTACGTAACAGATCAGTCCACACCTGAAGGTGAGTGGGTTAAAAAGGGGTTCACGCCCCAGAGATGCTGCTGGGCTTACAACAGGGCCTTTTGCTCATGGCCTCAATGTCGTTTCAGGCATGCTTGTTCCAAATGCGGGGGAGGGCACCCAGCAAACAAATGTAGAATGACATGGGCCCTGGGGGCACAAGGGCATGGGGGTCAAGGGTGAGGTCAACAGTTTTTTGTGAGATGACCAGGGGTTTAAAGGGCAAACATGGAACAGGGGAGGGTGAGGTAGGGGGAACACAACTAGAGTGGGTCAGAGCCACTGAGAGAAGAAAGGTTGGGCAAACGGGAAGGACTGGCCGGGAGGAGTGGCGGGGCATGACAGGTAACAGTTTGGGATGGCCAGGACCCTCATCAACTGAAGGTATGGACAGTTTGCCTAGACAGATATCTAGACATGAGCATGCAGGATTCATATAAGGGGTTTTAACAAAGGGTTTTCACTGCAGTGTAGGGGGCCCAGGCAAGCGAGGGAGGAAAGCAACCTGGGGTTAGTAAAAGGAAAGGAAGAGATGCTAAGACAGAAGACAGAGAAAGAAAAGGCAGCAGGTAGGGTAGAGGGCCCATTTAATGCCCCACATTGCTGAACATGCAGATTTCACCATTGGGTTTGGTACCCAAGAAACAAGAGGGGTAGTACAGGGTGATCCACCACCTGTCCTATCCAGAAGGGGAGTCAGTGAATGATTTCATCAGTGAGGAGCATAGTAAGGTGACATATGCGACACTAGAGGATGCAGTCTGGATAATCCAGGCCACAGAGGATGCATGGATCACAAAAAAGGACATTGAGTCCGGTTTCAGACTGCTTCCGGTTAGGAGAGAAGACTGGGATCTATTGGGCTTTAAAAATGGGGGACAGTATTATTTTGACAAAGCAATGCCAATGGGCTGTTCCATAGCATGTGCTACATTTGAGGTGTTTCAGCACCTGCTTGCAGTGGATATTCCAGGAAAAAACTGCTTATAAGATGGTCATCCATTATCTGGATGATTTTCTTTATTGGTAGGGGAAAAGAGATCACAAAGGATGCTGGTAAGTTTCAGAAATTGTGCCAAGAGCTAGGGTCCCACTGGCACCAGAAAACAGAGGGCCCAGAAGGATTATGAAGTTTCTGGGGATTGAGATAGATGCCCCAATGAAGTATTTAGACTACCGGACAAAAAGTAAGTAAACTGAAGGAGCTAATCCAAGCACACACCAGCAGGAGATGGGTACAACTGAAGCTGGTGCAGCATTTACTAGGGCACTTGAACTTTGCATGCAGGGCCATCAGACCAGGAAGGGCATTCACAGAGGTTAGCCAGGGCTACAGCAGGGGTCACCAGACCACATCACTGGGTGGACCTGACGAAGGGGTTAGGAGAATTTTAAAATCTGGGAAGAATTCCTTAATGAATACAATGGGTGCACTTTCTGGCAAGAGGAGTGGCTATACAACACAGTCCTCGACCTCTACACAGATGCCGCTGGGGGGCTAGGAATGGGGGGTTACCTGAGGGGTAGACGGTTCACAGAACCCTGGCCTGCCAGTTGGGCAAGGGATGGGAAAGTGAGATCATGCCCATATGGGTGTGTACCTTGGTCTGGGGGGAGGAATTACGGGATCAGAAAGTGACATTTTGGTGTGACAACAGAGCAGTGGTGGATGTTCTGAACAACAGGGGAGCCAGGTCAAACACAGTCATGCAGGTATTACGACTATTAGTTTTAAGGGCTTTGCAGCTGAACATGTCATTCAGAGCACAACACATAGAAGGGGTACACAATCCCCTGGCTGACAGCCTTTCCAGTCTGCAGCTGGACCGTTTTGGTAGGCTGGCACTGGCAGTGGAAGGACAAAAACACCCATACCAATGAACATCTGGGACGTTGGCAAGAAGGAGCAGAACTGTTGTTTCATTAGCTCATGGGCCCTCAGACTCTGAGGGCCTATGATGGGGCCTGGTGAGTGTTTCAAACATTCAGGGCAGATGGAGGTAGTAGGCCACCACTGAGGAACAGTTGGGAATGTTCACCGTGGAGCAGTGGCAGAAAGGCACAGCCCACACCACAATGGGAGTTTATTTGGCAGGATTAGCATTATCTGCAGTCTAAAAGGCTGGAAGGACCTGAAAAATCATTACTTATCAGAAGAATGATGCAGGGATGGAGCAGGTTGAAACAGGCCTAGCGGATAATAGAATACCTATAGGGAGCAGTGGCTAATAAAGCTGAAGGACATGCTCCTGGCAATATGCAGATCAAAGGCCGAGGCCCAGCTATTTCACACAATTTATGTGGTTATGTTCACAGGGGCCATGAGAGTGAGCAAAAGTGGTAGGCCATGGGAGAGAAGACAAGGAAGGAGGTTAGAAAGGGAAGATATAAGCTGGGGCTGACAGAGATATGGATCAAGATTAGGAGGTCAAAAATGGATCAAAAAGGGCAAGGTTGCATAGTGACACTGAAAGGGCAAGCAGAGGGTGCAAAATATGCCCAGTAGAGGCTCTGTGGGCTTTTGCCGCAGAGCATGGGAACAGGACTGGGAAATTATTTGTACATGGTGATGGAAGAAGGGTCACTGGATACAAAGTCACAGCATTACTCAAAAAGGGCATGCAATTCATGGGGAAGACCGGTTAATTATACATCCCATTCCTTAGGATTGGGCTGCCTCACAATGGGCAGCAGGGAGAGAATGGTGAATGGGATATTGAAAAGGGACGCTGGTGATCGCCAGTTATAAGAGATATATTAGAGCAGTGAAGTAAAAAGAAAATATAAAAAAAAACTTGAAGGTGGTGCTCCTCATGAACTGCAGAGTTGGGGGAGGGCAAGAACTGTTTATGGGCTGGGAGGACAAAACGGGGGAGAATATGGAGATGACACTAAGAACATGTGTAAAATAATGAATTTTGCTTGAATCCATAGGTAGAGGGAGGATCACGGAAGTCTGGATCTGCGGCCATTCCTATATTTATTGGGCTGGGAAAATAGCAGAGAAGAATGCTGGGGGAAAGCAGCTGTACCAAGATGTGAAACAGTGTAGGTTGGTCTGGCATGGCATACGGGGGATGAGATGGGCACAGCTGCTTCCCACCTTGAAAGAACTCAAGGGACGGCAGCCCAGTCCAAATCTAATTATTATACATCTAGGGGGTAACGACTTTGTAGGCAGGCCATGGGTAGACACATACTTACAAATAAAAAGGATCTAGATCTAGGGGCAATATGACAGTGGTGGCCTCAGGTGTGCCTCGCCTGGTCAGATATGATACCAAGGAGGGTTTGAAGGTGGGAGCACAGCCACAGAGCGGTGGAGAGGGCCAGGAAAAAAATGAATAGGAGGGACATTGGTAAGGCAGATGGGAGGACAGGTGATATTGGGGGGGTAGAAGAATGGGTAGAAGACTTCTATAGGTCAGACGATGTGCACCTGTCGGACCTAGCCATAGACATGTTCAACACAGAAACAATGGGCTTTATAGAAGCATGGAGGAATCATGCAAAAAGTGGGAAATAAAAAGAGGAAAGAAGGAAAGGATAAAAGGATCTTCCTGTGGTAAGGAGAATGGTACCCTAATTATTAGGGAAGCCAGCCATCCAACGCAAGCTGGAGACTGGCTAGTGGGGAAAAGGGGGGAGTAGGGAAGGGGTGAAGAAAAAAGGAATAACACAAGAAGAGGAAGAAGATGAAGGAGAAAGCGGTCTTGGTTTTCATCAGTTACCTAACGAAAAAGGAGAAGAAGAAGGCACCCAGGTTTTTACCAGAGGGAGGGATAATCAGAGATTGATATATGGATGGAAATAAATGAAATTTTGAAAATATGATAATAAAGAAATGGAAATGGAATATGGAAATATGAATATAAATAAATTAATTGCCAGTCTGATCACAACAACAAACAATGGCCTCCGTCTTTTTGTGAGGCAAAAGGTGGAATCCAGGACAATGTCACACAATTACACAACACTGTAACAGAGAGCATCGAACTCATTATTTTGAACAGCACTGAAACAGAGAGAATTTGTCCCATGCTAGAGATAGTTTTAACACATAAATTAGGACCACACTGTTACAGAGATAATGTAACATATTTTAGCACCACACTGTCACAAAGACAAATTTACACATAGTTCATTAATTTAATAGTAAAATTATAACACCACACCATTATATTATATTATATTATATTATATTATATTATATTATATTATATGTATCACCACTCAGTAACAGGGATAACTTCACACAGTTAAGCACAACACTGTAAAAGAGAGCATTTAATTCATTGTTTACACCCAAATTACAAGAGATACAATTTTAGCCATGCTTGAGGTAATTTAACACATAGTTAAGCACCACACTATCGCAGACATATTTTTACACATTCTTTAGCAACCCACTTTCACAGAGATAAAATAACACATAGGTTATTAAAGCAATATTTATAATAGTATAACGCCACACTATTATATTATATTATATTATATTATAATATATTATACTATAACTTGTATCATAATACCTGGTATTGTATTGTATTATGTTATATTACATTACATTATATTATATTATATTATATTATATTATATTATATTATATTATATTATATTATATTATATCAAGTCATATCCTAATATAATAAATTATTTTATATATTATATCATATCATATCATATCATATAACATCATATCATATTTAATCATCATATCATATCTTATCATATACTGTTCTAGACTATACTATTCTGCACTATATTATATTATACTATATTACAGTATTTTATAATATATTATCACCACACCGTAACTGAGATAATTCTCACAGATAAGCACTACACTGTAACAGAGAGCATTTATCTCTTTGTATAGAACCACGTTGCAACACAGACAATTTATCCCATGTTTGAGAAAATATAACACATTAATTAGTTCCATACTGTCACAGAGATAATGTAATACAGTTAACCACCACACTGTTACAAATAGAATTTAACACATAGTTCAGCACCACAGTATAGCACAGATATTTCAACACATAGTTTAGCACTACACTGTCACAGAGACACATTAACACATAGCTAATTAAATTAATAGTTATAATATTATAACACCACACCATAATATTATATTATATTATATTGTATTATTTTCTATTATATTTTATATTAATTACCTCTTTGTAACAGAGGTAAATTCACACAGTTGACCACAACACTGAAACAGAGGGCTTTGAACTCATTGTTAAGAATCAGACTGCAACAGAGACAATTTCTTCCATGTTTGAAATGATTGAATACATAGTTTAACACCACACTGCACAGAGATAATTTAACACATGGTTAATTAATTTAATAGTTATAATACACCACACAAATATATAACATATAATATTATATTATATTATTAATATACTATATTTTATTATATTATGTTATATCTTATCATATAATATGTGGTATTGCATTTTATTGTATTGTATTATGTTATATCTCATTACATTACATTACATTTCATTATATTATATTATATTTTATTATCTCATATCATATCGTATCATATTGTAACGTGTCATTTCACATCACATCACATCACAATACATTATATTATATTATATTATATTATATTATATTATATTATATTATATTATATTATATTATATTATATTATTATATCACCATTCTGTAACAGAGATAATTTGACACAGATAATCACAACACTGTAACAGAGAGCATTTAACTCACTGTTGTGAACCACACTGCAAAGGAGACAATTCAAACCATGTTTGAGATAATTTAACACAAAGATTAGCACCACACTGTCACAGAGATAATGCAACACATAGTTCAGCACCACACTATCACAGAGATATTTCCAAAGTCATTTTAACACCCCATTGTTACAGAGATACATTACCATATAGTTAATAAATAGTTATATTATCATATCATATCATATCATATCATATCATCTAATCTCCTCTCATCTCATATCACATCACATCACATTACACCACATTTTATCATATCATATCATGATATTATATTATATTATATTATTACATTACAGTAAGCACCACTCCATAACTGACAGTTTCACACAGTTAAGCACAAGATTGTAACAGAGAGCATTTAACTCATTGTTTAGAACTATAAAAGAACAAGAAAGAACATTTAACCAATGTTTGAGAAAATTTAACATATTAAGTAGTGCCACAGAGTCACAGAGATAATGTAGCACATTTAAGCACCTCACTGCTACAGAGATAACTTAACACACAGTTCAGGACCACACTGTCAAAGAGACACATTAACACATAGATAATTAATTTACAAGTTATAATATTATAGCACCACATGATTATATTATATTACAGTAATCACCACTTCATAACAGATAATTTCACACAGTTAAGGACACCATTGTAACAGAGAGCTTCTAACACATTGTGTTAATATATATAACATTACAAGACAATTTAACCAATGTTTTAGAAAATTAGCACATTAATTAGTGCCATTACTGTCACAGAGATAATTTAACACATTTTAGTACCTCACTGTTACAGAGATAATTTAACACACAGTTCAGCACCACACTGTCACAGAGATGCATTAACACATCACTAATTAATTTTATAGTTCTAACGTTATAACACCACATGATTAAATTATATTATTTTAAATCATATCATATCATATCATACTGTATCATATTATATCATTATATTATATTACATTATATTATATATTATATCACCACTTTGTAACAGGGATAATTTCACACAATAAATCACAGCACTGTAACAGACAGGATTGAACTCATAGATATGAACGACACTGCAACAGAGACAATTTAATCCATGTTTGAAATTATTGAACACATAGCTTAGCACCACACATTCGCAGAGATAAATTAATACATGGTTATTTAATATAATAGTTATAATATTATTACACCACACCACTATATTATATTATATTACATTATATTGTATTGTGTTATATTATATCATATCATAATATATCGTATTGTATTGTATTTTGTTATGTTATATAATATTAGATTACATTACTTTGTATTGCATTGTATTATATTACATTAATTTACTTTTGTATTGTATTGAATTGTAAGTATTTTAATAGTCACAGTATCATAATACCACACCATTATATTATATCTCATTACATTACATTATATTATATTATATTATATTATATTATATTATATTATATTGTATTATTTTATATTAATCACCACTCCTTTACAAGGATAATTTCACACAGTTAGCACAATGTAGAAGGAACTTTGAACTCATTGTTTAGAAACACACTGCAACAGAAACATTTTTACTTATGTTTGTGATAATTTTACACATAAATTATTACCGTCTTTGTCACAGAGAAAATTAACACAGTTAATTAATTTAATAGTTATAATATTATAACACCACACCATTATATTATATATTATATCATATCATAGCCTATCATATATTATATCATACCATTTCATAATATACTATATTTATTGTATTATATTATATTATATTATATTATATTATATTATATTATATTATATTGTATTATGCACCACTCAGTAACAGGGAATAATTTCACACATTTAAGCACAACACTGTAACAGAGAGCACTGAACTCATTGTTGTGAACTACACTGCAACTGAGACAATTTAACCCAAGTTTGAGATAATTTAACACATAGATTAGCACCACACTGTCAAAGAGATAATGCAATACATAGTTAAGCACCACTCTATCACAAAGATATTTTAAATGTTATTTTAACACCACATTGTCATAGAGATAAATTACCACATTGTTAATTAGTTTAACAATTTTAATTTATAATAGAATATAATGTAATATAATATATTATAATATAAAGGCATAATTTTATAATATTATAACAATTTAATTCATTATGTAAGTGTTTTTTTTGTCTCTGTGATAGTGTGGAGCACATCTCTGTTAAATTGTCTCAAACATAGGTAAATTGTATTACATTGTGACATTATCTTTGTTACAGTGAGGTGATTAATATAATATAATATAATATAATATAATATAATATAATATAATATAATATAATATACTACAATACAATAAAATATTATATAATATAATTGTGTTGTGTTATAATATTATAACTATTAAACTAATTAACTATGTATTAATTTATCTCTATGACAGTGTGATGCTAAACTATATATTGCATCATCTTAAACTGCAGTTAAATTCTCTCTCTTGCTGTGTCTTTCTAAACAGTGAGTAAAATGCTCTCTGTTACAGTGTTGCACTTACCTATGTGAAATTATCTCTGTTATGGTGTGGTTATCAATATAACCATACAAGAACACAATGGTTTAGTGTTATAACAGTATAACTATTAAATTAATTATGTGTTAACTTATCTCAGTCAAAGTGTGGTGCTAAACTGTGTGTTAGATTAACTCTGAGAGTGTGGTGCTAAACTATGGGTTTAATTATCTCTTGACAGTGCAGAACTAAATGCATTACATTTTCTCTGTGATAGTGTGGTGCTAATTTATGCATAAAATTATTTCAAACATGGGTTCCATTTTTTTGTTGCATTGTTGGTTCTAAACAATGAGTTAAATTGTCTCTGTTTCAGTGTTGTGCTTAAATATGTGAAATTATCTGTGTTATGTTATGATGATAAATATAATGTTACATATCACAAAATAATATAATCCTGTAGTGTTATAATATTATAACTATTAAATTACTTAATGATGTCTTATGTTATCTCAGTGACAATGTGGTGCTAAACTATGTGTTACATTATCTCTGTGACAGTGTGGTCATAATTTGTTAATTTTTCCAAGTTAAATATCTCAGCAATAATGTGCTAAACTATGTGATAAATTATTGTGAAGAGCAATGATAAACTGTCTTAAAGTGTCTCTTTTACAGTGTGGTGCTAAACTGTGTGTTAAATTATCACTGTGACAGTGCAGTGCTAATCTGTATGTTAAATTATCACTGTGGGAGGGCAATGCAAAATCTCTTTTACAGTGTGTTGCTAAACTGTGTGCAAAAATGTCTCTGTGACATGAAGATGCTAACCTATGTGTAAAATTATGTCTGTGATATCTATGGGTCAATTTATCTCATAGACAGTGTGGTGATAAATTGTTAAATTACCTTTGTGATAGATTGGTGCTGAACTGTGGTTTAAATTATCTCTATCAAAGTTTGGGTCATCAAAGTATGTGTTCAATTATCTCTGTAACAGTGTGATGCTAATTTATGTGCAATATTATTTCAAACATGGCTTAAATTGTTTCTGTTGCAGTGTGGTTAACAATGAGTTACATTGTCTCTGTTTCAGTGTTGTGCTTAACTGGGTGAAGTGATCTCTATTACAGTGTGGTGATTAATATATTATCAAATAACATAATATATCAAAATATAACATAACATAATTTAACATAACATAGTCTAATATACTATAACGGTGTGATATTTTATTATTATAACTATTACATTAATTATGAGTTTATTTATCTCTTTGACAATATGGTGCAAAACTATGTTTTAAAATATATCTGCGATAGTGTGGTGCTGATCGATGTGTAAAATTATCTTTGTACCAGTGTGGTGCTTAAATGTGTTAAATTATCACTGTGATAGTGCGATTATGAATGCTCTTAAATTGTTTCTTTTACAGTGTGGTTCTAAAATGTGTTTTAAATTAAGTCTGAGAGTGTGGTGCTAAACTATGTGTTAAATTATCTCTGTAACAGTGCAGCACTAACAGAATGTGTTACATTGTCTCTTTGACAGTGTGGTGCTAATCTGTGCAATAATTTATCTCAAATAAGGGTGAAATTATATCTCTTGTAGTGTGGGTCCAAACAATGAGCTAAATGCTCTCTGTTGCAATGTTTTTCTTAACTGTAAGAAAGGTATCCCTTATGGAGTGGTGATTAATATAAAATAATATAATATAATATAATATAATATAATATAATATAATATAATATAATATAGCATTATATTCCATATTATAACTCACAGTGATAATTTAACACATAGTTCAGCCCTGCAGTGTGGCAGAGATAATTTAACACAGTTTAGCATAATGTAACATGTTTAAGCAACACACTGTCACAGGGATACAGTAACACATTTAATTTAATAGTTAAAATATTCTAACACCACACCATTATACCATTATAGCATAATGATGTGATATAATGGTATAATGGTGTGGTGTTATAATATTTTAACTATTAAATTAAACGTGTTAATTTATCCCTGTGACACTGTGGTGGTTAAACGTGTTACATTATCTCTGTGACAGTGTGATGGCGGTTTTACAAGTGAGCGTTGCGCAGTTTCTATGCCGGCTCATCACATCACCAAATTTTAATATATTCACTCCAATACAATACATGTAATAATCTGGTGTTATAATATTATAAGTATTAAATTAATAACTACGTATTCAATCATCTCAAACATGGGTTAAATTGTCTCTGTTGTAGTGTGTTTCTAAACAATGAGACAATTGCTCTCTTTTACAGTGTTGTGCTTAATTGTGTGAAATTATACCTGTAACGGAGTATTGATTAATATAATATAACATAACATAATATAATATGAAGTGATGTCATGTATGTCATGTGATGCTATGTTATGATACGATAGCATATGATACAATATGATATGATATATGACATGATATGATATGATATTATAATATGATGTTATATAATATAATGGTGTGGTGTTATAATATCATAGAAATTAAATTAATTAACTATGTATTAATTTATCTCTGTGACAGTGTGGTGATTAAATGTGTTACATTATCTCTGTTACAGTGTTCTGCTTAACAGTGTGAACTTATCCCTGTAACAGAGTGGTGATTAATATAATAACTATAATATAATATAATATAATATAATATAATATAATATAATATAATATAATATAATATAATATAATATAATATAAGGACAATACAATACGATGCTATATAATATGCTGTGATATGATGTGATATGATATGAAATTATATAATATGATGTAATATAATATAATGGCATGGTGTTATAATATCATAACTATTAAATTAATAAACTATGTGTTAAAGTATTTCTGTGACAGTGTAGTTCTAAACTATGGCCCAGATATTCAAAAAGGTTGTGCCATGCGCAACAGGGATGTGCCAGCACAAGTCCAAAAATGCGCCATTCTGCGATATTCAATGGCAGGCAGATGCGCCCCCCAAGCAAGAGTGCGATGATAATGAATGCATGCACAACTGAAGGGGGAGGAACCATGCATAAATGGTGCAGTGCGATATTCAACAACATGCGCTATGCACAATAGGGGAGCAAACAGAAGTTGCGCGATAGCGGAAATGATCCAAAATAAAAAGTTACAAGACAGAGGTGCAAGAACGCTACAGGGAAGCCACATGTTGGTAAACTGCAGGCAGGCACACAGAAACTGGGAGCAGAACAGGGCAGGAGCAGGACAGAGGACCTGGAATCCTCCAGGAACAGGGAAGGTGTGGGGAGCCTGTGCCACAGTGCAGGACAAAAGGGGGAAGTGCCACACAGCACTTAGGGGACAGATAGTGGGCAGTACAGCCACTACAGGGAGGTGTTCTCAGTGCAGGGGGAGTAGCAGCAAGGACAGTGGGAGGAACAGAGAAACAGCTGCCTGGGGGGTAACACAAGCCAGGGACATGGCCAGTGCCACCATCCAGATGGAGGCAGTTATGAGGGGGCAAGAAAGCAAGCAGCAGGGGGGCATGGCCATGGAAGGGCCCATCGGTGGTATGCCCCCAACAGGCAGTACCGAGCCCACACCAGCTTCGAGCCGTACACTGATATTGAGATCGTGGGCTGGTACCACCTGAACTGGGTGATCCTGAGGCAGCTCTGTGAGCTATGCAGTGATGTGATGCAGGCACCCACACGACGGAGCCATGCTCTGTCAGTGGAGACCAAAGTGACAGCTGTCATGTGCCTGCTCACCACGGGTACCTTCCAGAGACCAACAGGGGACATGACAGGCATAACCCAGTCAGCCGCGTCACGCCTCCTCACCCAATTCCTCAGTGCACTGCTGCCACATGCTGCGGAGTACATCCATTTCCCCAGCACACTGGCAGAGCACACAGGAAAGATACAGGAGTTCCACAGGGTAGCACATATGCCTGGCATGCTCAGGGCAATGGACTGCACTCATGTGGCCATCCGCATGCCACCTGTCCCTGAAGGGCCGCATACATGAATCAGAAGGGATATGCAAGCATCAACTGCCAGGTGGTGTGTGATGCCAGGGGGGCGCATAATCAATGTCTGTGCCACGCACCCTGGAGAGCACATGATACCTTCATCTGGCACCAGTCCACACTGTGCTACAGGTTCGAGAGTGGGGACATCCCCACTGGCCACCTAGTCGGTGAGTATGCACTTCACGCAGAAAGACATGGAGCTTGGGAGGGGCATAGTCAGAGGTGACATGGGTATTGGCCTAGATGGCGAAGGCAGGTGACACTGATCACCAAACTAATGTCCACCCTCTACACACAGGTGACAGTAGATACCCACTCAGTCCCTGGCTGCTCACACCATACCGACGGCCTGCGACTGCATCGCAGCAATGCTACAATGAGGCACATGCCACCACACGCAATGTCATCAAGTGGGTGTTCGGGACGCTGAAGGCACATTTCCATTGCCTGGACATGTCTGGCAGTGCCCTACAGTACAGCCCCTCAAAGGCCTGCAGGCAGTTCCTGGCCTGTTGCATCCTGCACAACATGGCCAATGACTGTGGGATAGCAGTACAGGTCGAAGAGGGGACAGCAATGGGGATGATGGTGAAGATGGTGATGGGCAGCCCCCACTTGGTCGAAGGGACCCCTAACTGATCCGGATGGCACAGCTGCACCGGGACACCATCACAGAGGAGCACTTCAACCAACCCAGGTAAGTCATGGGGCCATGTGCAACCACCAGTGGCAAGGGCACAACCCACAAACATGCATGGACAAACCCCAGGGGTGCATGTCATTAAGGGAATTGGCTGAGCATGGAACCGCACATGCCATCAGGGATGGGCAATGTCTAACACGGCATGTGGTCTCACACACACACACAAACACACACCTCACAAGACATGCACAAAGGGTAGGAGGAACACCGACCCCAACCGCCAGCCCTAGTCACACACACATCCACAGTCCACCATGCCCAGTGCCTGTCATTGTGCGTGTGTCAGATGCTGGGCACCATTGCACAGTGGCAGACAGCACAACGCAGGCATCATCATGCACACGCCACAGCGGACAGCAGCTGGGATGGTGTGCAGATGACACGTGTGTGTGCATGCATGGTGGAGTACCCCACCCATGCATTGCACGTTGAACAACACAAAGCACACAGGGCAGCATCAGACAGTAGCCGTGGTGGGAGACAGGTCAGTCATGTGCCACAGTGCCATGGCCACCACGGATGCATGGGCAGCCCCGCCGAGACCTGCCAGCAGTGACAGGCTGACCAATGGCCTCATGGAGTGGCACCGACGGTCCCCCCAGGGTTCTGCTGCATGAATGCGACTGTGCTCCGCGAGGGTCTGCAGCACACTGACCATGTCTGTGTCAGGTGTGCTCGGGATAGCCACAGCTGAACCGGTATCGACAAGGAGGGTGTCACACGATGCCGGGAATGGGAATGGGGGGTGGACATTACACTGCGTGGTGTCTGCGATGCATGGGCAAATAACTGTGTGCCCATTGTGGCCATGACAGCTGTGATTGCCTGTGTCTGCCTGTCAATGGCAGCCGTCACATCCTCCCGCACCTGGTCCATCCCTGCCAGAAGCAGAGCGGTTTCTCTGTTGTGACCCTCCTCTGCCTGGTGCAGAGCCGCACTGAGTGCATCCACTGCCATGACAAGCCGCACCTGATGATCGACTGATTCTTGGAGTATGTGGGTGTGCTCTTCTAAGAGGTCATCTGCCTGATCAGCATGCTGTCCCTCACAGTGTTCATGGCCCTGATGGGCAGCACCCCTTGAGGGTGATGGTGCACTGATGCCACCCCCTGACACTGTACCCTCATGGCCATTGGCTTACTGCTGACACTGCCACTCCGGCTGCTGCTCTCCAGGGCTCAAAGGTGCCACCACAGTGGCCGCAACAGCCCCACTGTCATGGACACACACCAGTGCTGCTCCACTGGTGCAGACAGGCACAGGCTGGGACTGTGATGTCATGCAGGCCTCCTCAGTGGCACCACCCACGGCCATGCCCGTGTTGTCACCTGCTGTATGGCCATCCTGTGGCCCACACGTATCACTGTCCATGAAGTGAGCTCCATCATCATCAGTGACAGATCCGGCACCAGCCCGAGTCTCAGCATGCTGGCATCCATGGACTCTGGCATGCTGGGACACGGGCAGGGCCTCCTCTGCACCTGCTCCACCAACATCAGTTCGGACATCCAGGTGGGCCAACTGTTTCCCTGACACTCGTATGCCTGTGGAGGTGGATGGGCCCTCCACTATGTCCATGGTACCACCCTCAGTGGACAAGCCCACCACTGCTGACCCATGTGGATGCTCAGGAGCTGTAAGGGAACACAGTAGCATTAATGTATCTGCCCTACCCTGTCCCCCCCATTGACAGACCAGGACCTACCTTGCAGTGACGGGCTACCACCAGTCTGGAATCCACCTCCTGGAACACCCTCGATGGCACAACACCGCATGCTGCCAGCAACCCACTCTTCTTGTGGGGTCAGGCGTTGCATGGCCAGCTGTACCCCACCGGTCACAGACCGTGCTGCTCTGATGGCAGCCACCTTGTCCTTAATCCTCTGCCTGTCCATGCCATCTTCTTTTTGCACTCCTGCACAGACTGCTGGTGGCTGCCATGCAGGTTGATGGCACATGCCACCTCTTCCCATGCAGCAGCATGGGCCTTTGGTGTTCCCCGCTGTCCGCTGAGCAGCGGCTCCTTCTCAGGGTAGGCCACAAACAGGGCATCTGTTTCTGCTTTTGTGAAGTTAGGCCTCCTCCTCCTCCCACATCTCTGTTCCTCTTCCTCCACCTCACGATCGCTCATTATTCATCCTACGATAATGACTGGTGTTACCTGTGACTGTGCAGTCCCATGCATGTCCCACACACCACAGTCCACACTCCCAAACAGCATGCAACTCACCACAATAGACTGCAATAACCAACTATGGCCAGTGCAGCCCAATATCACATTTTTATAGCACAACGCATGCAAATGAGGTGAGGCACAATTATAAATGGATGCAAATGCAGTATCTGCACCATTGAATGGTTGATTAGCTGATCTGCATATGCCGGATGAATATCATGATATTGTGCTTTGAGCAATTGTGTTGAATGTATTTAGGCAAGGGCACATTTCTGTGACATGCACAGTACACACTGAATGGCGCATGCCCGGGGTGATGACGCAGACGCTTGTCATGCTGCTGATGTGCTGTGCATGGGATGCAATGCAGGGCATGGCCATCATTGTGCCAGTGGCACTACTGCACTGTTCACATATATATGCTGTGGCACTGGGGTGTCATAGGTGCACTGGGGCCACAGCGTGGTAGGCCACTACAGGAGGTGGCACACAGGCACCCAATCGTGCTACTCACATTAAGTACCAATCACGCTGTGGCGGTCCATGCATGAGAGACCCTTCACCCTGTGCCTGACCTTTGCCCCCAAGGCGCCATGCGTCCACATGGGTGCACCACTTTCACGCTCTTCGGTGACAGCATGATAGAGAATGGCAGCACTGTACCATGCAGCATCTGCACATGGTGGACCATGCTACTGAGCACCATTTGGACTCCACCAGCTTTAGAGATGGCACGGAGGAGGGCTGCTGTTTGGAGCCAGGTGGAGCTGGCCAATTTGGTGTTATAGTAGAGCCCCATGCTGGGGCATTTGTGGAGATGCACCTGGACAGGGCCAGGAGTGCAGTATGGGAGGAGGTTGCGGTGGCGCTGGAGAAGGTCACAGAGAATCGGGTGCACGGCTGAGCAGTGTCACCACCGATATGGGGACCTCCAGCGCAGGGACCTAGACAGGCTTGCCCACCTGCAGGCTTGTGCCAGGAGGGGCATGGTGCCACGGCCAGGTATGTTCACCATCCATACACTATTACTGTCCATACGGGTATCACAGTTGCATGTGTCTAACACATGGGGGGGCCATCCAGTGTTGGCTGTGGTGGTGGTATCAGGAAGGGGGGGTTGATGGGTATGGCTGTGTGGGATTGCACACACATGGGCTGGGGGGACTTTGCTACCGGATTGTACTGATGTTCCTCTCTCCATGTTTGCACCTTAGGCCCAGAGGAATGCCAGTGGGTGAGGGAGAGGAGGTGCCACCAAGAGGACCAGCAGGCTGGGAGGGATGCCGGACCACAGAGGTGCAGGGACCAGCCTGATGATGGTGAGTGCCTTACATCCATGATGACTATTGCCTGCTGTGTAACAGGGTGGGCAGCGGGCATGGTCACCATCCATTGACACCACTGTCATACACGCAACTTGTTACAGTCAGCACTGTCCAGTGGCACGCATGTCTGGGAGTGCATCAATGGTGGTCCATGACTGTGCCACTGCCTTCAGACTGCATAGCCATATCACTGTACAGCCATGGTGGTGCTGTGCAGGACATGGGGGTGGGTGTGTGCAGTGGTCCACATGGCTTTGGGTGCCTGGGTAGGCAGGTCTTGTGGACGTGGTCACTGTGGGTGGTCACACACCATCAGAAGGGTGTGGCAAATGGCTGTATGTCATACACAATGGGTCAGCTGCAGGGGCTGGACAGTCACAGGTATTGACTCTGCTCCCTTGTCCTAGGTGGACAGTGACTGATGGCCATTGAAAGGGCATGCAGGAGCTATTGCAGTTGGCAAGGGTGTCCATGGAGATCCTGAAGCGGATGGAGTGGCACGGGGTCAGGAGGCGGAGGACACATTGGCACCACAGGAGTGAAGAGTGGGTGGACGATAGGCCCTCCATGCCCTCAGAACACCTTCCCTGAACCCCCTCACACCCTTCTTCCCTCTCCTATACGTTCACCCCTACCCCTTACCCACCCCCACCTGGTATGTGGCCCTTCCCCCATTGTAAATATTTGTAAATAGTTTTGTTTCTTACCTCTTTTTAATACATTTGTTTTGTTATGACAACTGTGGTGGTCTATGATTTGCAGTGGGCTACAGGTGCTCAGCTGCAGTGGTGTGCATGGTGTCAAGTGTGGTGCAAGCATGGGCGTGTGTGTGTCTGGAAGGGAACTGTCTATCATGTGAGAGGGGGGATCAGTCACTGTCTGTGGTTTGTGTGCTGTTCTCTGTGAACTGGATGCCTGTGTGCAGTGGTCTATGGTGCATGCACTGTGTCCATGGCACCCCTGTCAGACCATCAAAGGCCTGTGCAGCTGACACCCTTGCATGTCTGTGATATGCATGGTCTGCTGGCATGTCAGTGGTGGCTGTCCATGCTGGACAACCACTATACCTGGCACAATGCCAGGTTGCCTCCCATCACCAGTATGGTGCACGTCTGCCTCTGGTGGCACTGTGGCCTCCACTGTTGTTGTTCCCCCTCCATGCTGTCACTTGTGTCTGTTGCAGGGGGATGTGCTCCACTGTCTGTCACTTGTGCTCCGGCCGCATGCTCTTGGCATACAGCTTCATGGTGCCTGCGCAGGGTGGCTGGCACACCTGAGCCATGTAGGGGTGCTGGCTGTATGTACAAGGCTGCTGTGGCCACATGCCAGTGGCTTGGTTGACCCGCTACTGTGTCCCTGTGTTAGTGTGCCCTTGGGTATGGGTGGGTGTTTGTCCATGCACAGTGTTGCACCCTGTGTGGTGCATACTTCCATGCAACACTGTGTGTGTCTGTGCTGGCTGTTGTGGCCAGTGCTGGGATGGGATGTGTCCTTGTGCTGTACCGCTGGTGGTGGGGTCCAGGGCATACCCTGTCACATGTGGGGTACCTCATGTGAAAACGCATGGTCGGACTCTCAGCTGCACCTCAGGGGGACGTGCAGGGTGGCACTGTGTATGCAGTTGTTGCATCGCTGTCTGCTGCCACCCACAGCAGGGTGCACATGGTGGGGCTGCCTTGTATGGCTCTGTAGTGCACAGGGTTGCATTGTCACAGTGGGGGTGGTGGCATGCATGGGGTGTCCTGCACTGTTGGGCACTACTCCTGGGCAGGGTGTATGGGGATTGTGGTGCAGAGTGTGCTCTGCATTGGTGGGATGGTGTGGCATGGGGTGGTCTGCCCTCCTTGTGTGCCAGTCACAGCTTGTGAGGGGGAGTGCTGGGGCACCATGCCCTGGCTGTGGGTTGGTTGCTTGTATACATGGGCTGGTGGTTATTCCAGCTCTCCACCAGTTGTGCAGTGCATGGGGTGTAGGGGTCTGTTCTGCTGTGTGATCCTCTGCCCATCTGTGGCATGGGTGGTGGGCCCTTGCAGCCTGTCACTGTGCATCCCTGGTTATGCTGTTGCATTGCTGCCCTGCTCCTCGGGGCATCCCTGGTTGTGCTATGGCACATCAGGATTGCTCCACTGAGCATCCCTGGTTGCACTATGGCATTTCTGAAATGCGCAACTGCACATCCCTGGTTGCACAATGGCACAGGTGGCATGATATTCAGTTGTGTGCCACAGGCGCATCTTGACCTGTGCTGTTTTGAATACCACGCTTTCTTGTGCATGGGTAGTGGACTTGCGCTTTGCTCCTGCTGTTGCACACTTTTTGGGCACAGTTTGAATATCCGGGCCATAGTATTGTAACACCACACCATTATACTATAGTATTTTATATTATATTGTACTATATTATATAAATCACCACTCCGTAACAGGGATAATTTCACACAGTTAAGCACAACACTGTTAAAGAGAGCAATGAACTCATTGTTTTCAACCACACAGCAACGGAGGCAATGTTACCCATGTTTGGGATAATTCAACACATACATTAGCACCACTCTGTCACAGAGATAAATTAACACAGTTAATTAATTTAATACTTATAATATTATAACACCACACCCTTATATTATATTATATTATATTATATTATATTATATTATATTATATTATACTATACCATACGATACTATACTATATCATACTATACTGCACTGTACAATACTATACTATACTATAGTATACTACAATTATATTTTTTTATATCATATATACTATATTGTAGTATAATATATTACATTATATTATATTATATTATATCATATATCTTAATATATTATATTAATCACCACTCTGTAACAGGGACAGTTTCACATAGTTAAGCACAACATTGTAACAGAGGGGATTGAACTCCTTGTTTAGAACCACACTACAAGAGAGAAAATTTAACCTATACTTGAGATAATTTAACACATAGTTTTGCACCACACAGTCATAGACAAAAATAACAGTTAATTTAATAGTTATAATATTATAACACAACACCATTATATTATATTATATTATGCTATCTTATAGTATGTTATTTTATGTTATTATATTATTATTACATTACATTAAATTACATTAATTATAATATATATATATATCATATTACATTATATGATATTATGTCATGTCCAATCATATTATAATATATTATATTATATTTTTTATATTATATCATATCACATCATATCAAATCATGTCTTATCATACTATAATATAATATGTTATATAATGTTATGTTATGTTATATAATATTATATCATTTTATATAATTTTAATATTGTATTGTATTATATTATATTATATAATATTATATTATATTATATTATATTAGTCACAACTCCGTAATGGATAATTTCACACAGTTAATCACACCATTGTTACTTAGAACCTCACTATAAGAGATACAATTGAACAAATGTTTAACGTAATTTAACACATAGTTCAGCACCGCACTATTGCTGAGATATTTTAACACATAGTTTAGCACCATACTGACAGAGATAAAGTAATACATAGTTTAATTTAATATTTATAATATTATAACACCACAGTATTATATTATATTATTCTATTATGCTATATTATATTATACTATGCTATTCTATACTATATTGTATTATATTATATGATATCATATCAAATTATATAGCACATCACATATCATATCATATCATATCATATCATGTATCTTATTATATTAATATAAATTAATCACCACTCCGTAACAAGGACATTTTCACAGTTAAACACAACACTGTAACAGAGAGGATTGAACTCATTGTTTAGAAAAACACTACAAGAGAGACAATTGAATCTATATTTGAGATGGTTTAACACATAGTTTAGCACCACACTGTCACAGAGAGTAAATGACACAGTTAATTTAATTGTTATAATATAATACCACCACACCATTATAGTACATTATATGATATTATGTCATATCAAATCATATCTTAATATATTATATTATATTATATTATATTATATTATATTATATTATATTTTTATCATATTTCATATCATATAATATCAAATCATATCATGTCATAACATATTATATTATAATATATTATGGTATGTTATATTATATTATATAATTTTATAATATGTTATGTTATATTATATTATATGAATCACCACTCCTTAATGGATAATTTCAAAGAGTTAAGCAAAACATTGTAACAAAGAGCATTTACCTGATTGTTTAGAACCCCATGTTTAAGGTAATTTAACACATAGTTTAACACCACACTGTCACAGAGAATTATCACATAGTTTGTTAATTTAATAGTTATAATATTATCACACCACACCATTCTATTATATTACATTATATTATATTATATCACCACACTGTAAAGAGATAATTTCAAATATTTAAGCCTAACACAGTAGGAAAGAGCATGTTACTCATTGTTTGGAACCATACTGCAACAAACACATTTTATCCCATGTTTTAGATAATTTATCACAAAAGTAGTGCCACACTGTCCCAGAAATAATTTAACACCTTTAAGCAATCAGCACATGGTTAATTAATGTAATAATTATAATATTAGAACACCAACATATTATAATATTTCATACCATTTCATATGATATCCTGCCATGACATATCATATCTTGTTATGATACAATATAATGGTGTGCTATTATAACTGTTAAATAAATTAACTGTCTAAATGTACCTCTGTGACAGAGTGGTGTTAAACTATTTGTTAAACTATATCAGCGATGGTGTGGTGATTAACTATGTGCTAAATTACCTTTGAAACAGTGTGCTTATTAAATGCATTTCATTTTCACTGTGAGGGTGTGGTGCTAATCTATGTGTTAAGTTATCTCAAACAAGAGTTAAATTGTCTCTCTTGATGTGTGGCTCTAAACAATGACTTAAATTCTCTCTATTTCAATGTTGTGCTTAGGTGTGTGAAGTTATCCCTTACACAGTGGTGAGTAATATAATATAATATAATATAATATAATATAATATAATATAATGGTTTGGTGTTGTAATTCTATAACTATTAAATTAATTATCTCTATGTTAATTTGTCATTGTGATAGTGTGGTGCTAATTGATGTGTTAAAGTATCTCAAACATGGGTAAAATTGCCTCTGTTGAAGTGTGGTTTAAAACAGTGAGTTCAGTGCTTTTTTAATATGTTCTGTTTAACTGTGTGACATTATCCCTGTTACAGAGTAGTGATTAATAAATACAATATAATACCATATAATATAACATAGTATAGTATAGTATAATATAATATATCATATCATATGATATTATATGACATGATGTGATGTGATATGAAGTCATATGATATAATATAATGGTTTGAGGTTATAATATTATAATTATTAAATTAATAAACTATGTGTTAAATTATCTGTGTATCAATGTATTGCTTAAATGTGTTACATTATCTGTGTCACAGTGTGGTGCTGTTAAGTGTTAAATGTTCTCAAACAAGGGTGAAATTTCTCTGTTGCAGTATGGTTCCAAACAATGAGTTCAATGCTCTCTCTTACAGTGTTGTGCTTAACTGTGTGAAATTACCTCTGTTACAGTGTGGTGATTAATATAGTATAACAATATAATGATATGATATAGTATCATATAATATAATGTAATATAATATAATATAACATAAAATAACATAATATAATATGATCTAAAGTAATGTTATGTAATATAATATAATGGTGTGGTGTTATAATATTATAACTATTACATTAATAAACTATGTGTTAATTTGTTTCTGTGACAGTGTGGTGCTAACCCATGTGTTAAAACATCTCTGTGATACTGTGGTGCTGAACTATGTGTTTAATCATCTTAAACATGGGTTAATATAATATAATATAATATAATATAATATAATATAATATAATATAATATAATATAATACAATATGATATAATATAGTATAAAATAATATAATATAACATACTACAATGCAATATAACATAATATAGTATGATATGATGTTATGATATATGACATATGATAATATATTAATGGCGTGATATAATGTTATAACTATTACATTAATTAACTATGTGTTAATTTATCTCTGTGACAGTGTGGTGCTAAAGTATATGTAAAAATATATATGTGATGCTGTGGTGCTGAACTATGTGTTAAAATTATCTCTGTAACAGTGTGATGCTTAAATGTGTTTCATTATCTCTGTGAATGTGTGGCACTAATTAATGTGTTAAATTTACCCAAACTTGGGTAGGTGACATCAACTGCTCCCCCCTTGGTCCACCACTCTGGTTACCCAAGGTTACCCAAGTCAAAGAAATCTATGAGATTACTTTGACAGGACCTTCCTTTTGTAAACCCATGCTGTCTTGGACATTACATTATGTTATATTATATTATATTGTATTTTATTTTATTATATTATGTTATATTATATTAATCACCACTCTGCAACAGAGATAATTTCACACAGTTAAGCACAACACTGTAAAAGACAGCATTGAACTCATTGTTTTGAACCACATTGCAACAGACAATTTAACCTATGTTTGAGATAATTTAACACATAAATTAGTACCACACTGTCAGAGATAATGTATGACATTTAAGAACCACACTAACATAGGGATGTTTTAACACATAGTTCAGCACCACACTTTTGCAGAGATAGTTTAACAAAGCGGTTATCACCACACTGTCTAAGAGATAAAGTAACCCATAGATGTCAAAGAGATAAACATACAGTTTAGCACCGCTATGTCACAGAGATATTTTTACACACAGCAGCACACTGTAAAAGAAACAAGACATTTTAGCATCGCACTCTCACAGTGATAATTTAACATATAATTTAGCATTACAGTGTAGTAGAGATAATGTAACACAGTTTAGCACTACCGTTTCACAGAGATAATTTAAAATATAGTTTAGCACCAAACTGTAAAAGACAATTTAAGATAGTTTTTATCACACTCTCACAGTGATAATTTAACACAGTTTTGCAGCACAGTTTGAAATAACACATAGTTAATTAATTTAATAGTTATAATATTATAACACCATTCAATTATGTTATGTTGTTATGTTATGTTATGTTATGTTATGTTATGTTATGTTATGTTATGTTATGTTATGTTATGTTATGTTATGTTATGTTAATCACCACAGTGTAACAGTGATAATTTCACACAGCTAAGCACACCACTGAAAAGAGAGCATTTATCTCATTGTTTAGAACCACACTGCAACAGAGATAATTTATTTCATGTTTTAGATAGTTTATCTCATGAATTAGCACTGCACTGTCATAGAGAAAATTTAACACACAGTTTAGGACCACGCTGTAAAAGAGACAATTTAAGACAGTTTATCATTGACCTCTTACAGTGATAATAATACGCTGGGTAGCCATCTGTGAGCTCTTCATTTTGCTCCGTTTTGCTCTGTTTTGCTTTTTGTTTCCTCTTTGTTTTGGCTTAAAATTGTTTTAAATTGTTTTCTATTTTCATTTGGCCCATCTGTTGAGTAGTCGCATTATCGCATCAAACCGCATTATTTGTTGTTTGGCTTTATACCGACTATTAATACAGCTACTTGGAATTGAATATAAGAGCGTGACTTTTAAAAAATTGAGGGGACTTGCCTGCCTGTGTTGTGTCATGTCCAGCCATCGTATGGTCCTATTGTTGGCTGCTGGCTGTGCGCTGGGAGCGGTGTGCAGAGCCGCATCTCGACTGCCATTGATGTTGTGGAGGGGTTTTGGTTGCCGACAGTCTGGGGTTCTGGCAGCCGCTCGTGTGCTCAAGAGAAATGCTTGATTGTGAGGAAGAACGCTTTGCGGTGGAGTGCTGGTTCCCATTCGGGGAAGGAATATTGCTGAACTAGGAAGAGGAAGTAATCGGTACCACACTGTGACTGGACTTGTTGTAAGAAGGAAGCGTCTGTTGAGAAATGGACAGTGGGAACTGTGGATTATTTTGAATTGTCCAGATTCCCTGGCCCAGACAGGGTAGCAGGTTTCTCTGCCTCCGGAGGGCGGTGGGGTTAGCTTTGCTTCCTTATTGAGACAGGGGTACCATTGGAGGGTGGTTCAGCCTGTCTCATCATTGTGAGGGTCAGGTTGAGTCTGGACTTTGGCTGGTGCTTTCTCTGGATGCCTGCAGGACTTTGGTACTGAGGTTGGATTTGTGTGGATTGTGGTGTGGACTGCTACTCTGGTGATGTATACTTGAACTCTCATTATTTCCAGTTCATGATATTCTGGGAAATGATTGGGAGGACCAAAACTTGAGTTAATTAGTCTAGTCTTGTGAGAGAAGACTGTCTAAAGTTTTTGGGGCCATACTAGTGGTGAGAGCACAATAAGTGTGGATATCAAAGAAGAAAAAAGACCTTGAACTTTGGGTTTCCTTTGGGTAACTGAGAGCACTGATTTTAGTATTGTTGGAAATTGAAATTTTGGGCCAAAATCTTAAGGGGTTTTTGTATAGGTGGAAAATTCCTTTTCTGTAGTGGTGAGAGCACTGTGGGCGGGGGTAGATGGACAAGTGCTTCTGATAAAATTTATGTGCAAGCTCGAACACATTGTTAGGAAATGTTTTATGTTTGATATTGGAATATAGTGTTTTTTAGTTTTATTTAGAGTGTTTTGTTAGGGTATAATTTTATTTTGTTTTGTTTAATTATAATATTTATATTTTGTTATTTGAGTGTTGTATTTTAAATTTTGTTATTTATATAATTTGGTGGGGTTTCTTGTAATTAGTTGTGTCATTAATTATGTGTTGGAATGAAAATAGGACAGTCGGCTATTATTCCCCCTCCAGGCTCAGGGATCTCTGTCCCTTCTCCTGTCCCCCCCGTCACCAGGAGTCTATAGAAGGTGTAGGGCTCTGGGGATTGTGAGGGGGAGGAGAAGGGTTGGAGCTGGGCCTGGAGGGGGATGGAAAGGAGTGGGCGGATAGAGATTGTGAGGTCAAGGAGACACCCTAGGGTGAAATAGGCTCGGGAGAGGGTTTCTCCCTGTCTTGTGCCCATACCCAAGGGTTCTGGTTATCAGCAGGTAATGCGGTCATTGTCGGAGGCCCATCCTGCTTGAGTGGTGTTGTGCAATGCTAGGTCTATTAAAAACAAGGCGGCTATCATAGCCGATCTTGTTGGGTCAGCTGACCTGGCATGCATCACCGAGACCTGGCTGGATGGAAATGCTGGGCCAGTATTAGCCGCAGCAGTTCCGGCCGGGTACTCGGTGATACACCGCTCGAGGCAGGATCGTAGAGGGGCTGTTGCCATTTGTTTTAAATCAGAATTGGGCCTGGTGGAGGTACCAGTGGGAGTCACCAGATCCTTTGAGTGTGTCTTAGGCGAGGGTGTGGGGTGCAGAATACTTCTCGTATACCGTCCACCAGGTGACGGGAATGTTTTCCTGCAGGAAGTCACAGATTTCATTGTCGACCTGACATTGGGGTCCCCCAGATGGTTGGTTCTGGGGGACTTCAATGCCTGGGTCAACGATGAACTCTCATGTTTTGGTCAAGACTTCCTCCAGTTGATGTTATCACTGGGCTTCACACAGGTAGTTTCCTCCTCGACCCATATTGGTGGGCACTCATTGGATCTGGTGTTCCTTCTGGGGATGGGGATATCTGATTTGGTGGTGGAACCACTCGGATGGTCTGACCTTCACTCCATTAGGTTCAATTTTGAGGCCGCCCCTATTAGGTCAGCCCCTTCGGAGATGGTCCAGTACCGCCCATTAAGGGGTGTGTCCCCAGATGACCTGATGGTGGTGCTGGACCTATCAGACCTTCTGATAGATTGCTTGGATCCAGGTGATTTAGTACAGGCCTATAATAGAGTGGTTACGGGGGCCCTGGATTCTATTGCACCTATTGTGTTCATCCGCTCATTCTTCGCCCCAGGTCTCCATGGTTTGATGAGATCATGAGGGAGTTAAGGAGGGTAGGACGAAGGCTGAGAGGCATTGGCGGAAGTCCGTCTGGATGATGACAGACTTAGTTTGATGGACCATTATATGGCCTATCAATCCGCAATCTCGTGAAGAAGGCAGAGTTCCTGTCCAGGGAGATAGTAGCTGCACAGAATAGACCAGCCCAGCTCTTTCAGACTGTGGACAGACTGTGCAATCCAGTCTGTCTTCAGCCTGGGAGGGCCTTTCCACAGAACGGTGTGAGGAGTTTGCTCTTTTCTTTGCAGATAAGGTTGCCAAAATCAGATCGGACGTCCGCTCTTCCCTCTCCAATGGTGGTGGTGATGGTTGGCCGGAGATGTCAAACACCCAGTTTGCATGGTCTGACTTCAGCCTCCCCAAAATCGATGATATTGTGATGGTCATCCAAGCGCTGTGACCAACCAGCTGTGATTTGGACCCTGGCCCCACATGCCTCTTAGTGGATTGTGTGGATAAAATTGGCCTAGTCCTGGCTTTGATAGTCTGGAAGTCTTTGGAGAGGGGGATCTTTCCAGATCCCCTTAAAGAGGCTATAGTTAGGCCTCTTTTAAAGAAGTCCTCCTTAGACCCAGATTGTCTAGCAAATTACAGACCAGTCTCTAACCTACCCTTTGCGGGTAAGGTTATTGAAAAGGTGGTCACAGTGCAATTGACCAACAACAATATCTACAATGCTCTCCAATCTGGATTTAGGAAAAGGCATAGTACCGAGACAGCACTTGTTCGGGTACTAAATGACCTCCTAATAGCGAGAGATCGTAGGACCCATTCTGTCTTGGTACTTCTTGATCTCTCTGCAGCATTTGACACTGTTGATCATGGTGTGCTGTTAGAGCATCTGTGGTCCATCTGTGGATTATCTGGTATGGTCCTCAGGTGGTTTAGATCTTACCTCGAAGGTAGGACTCTTAGGGTGGTGTCAGGAATTTTTTCCTCGGCATCAGTCTCCCTGCCTTGTGGGGTACCGCAGGGCTCTATTCTAGCACCTATGTTATTCGCGGTGTATATGCTGCCATTGGGAGCCATTATAAGATGATACGGTCTGGGTTTTCATTGCTATGCCGATGACACCCAGCTGTATATGTCTTTTGTGCCCGGCCAGGATGCTGCCTTGTTGGTATTTAATAACTACCTTGCAGAAATCCAAGATTGGATGAATGAGAGTTGGTTGAGGTTAAACCCAGAGAAAACTGAGGTGTTGGTTGTGGATAAAGGTCACTGTGAGGTGGGTCTGCCAGCTGGATCGCACTCTGGCTTATGGCTTGCAGGCGTTCCGCTGACGACCTCAGATCAGATATGGAATCTTGGTGTAATAATTGATGACCACTTGACGCTTAAAGCTCAGGTGTCAGCGGTGGTCAAAACTTCCTTTTTCCATCTGAGGAATATCACCAGGGTGAAGCACCTGGTTCCTCCAGAAGATCTTCCAACATTGATCCACGCCTTTGTTACCTCCCGCCTTGACTATTGCAACTCCCTGTACCAAGGGCTATCGGGGGTTGAGCTTCGCCGTCCTGCAGCTAGTGCAGAATGTGTGGCCAGGTTGTTGACTGGTTCTTCCAGATCCAGTCATATAATGCCTGTGCTCCTCAGACTGCACTGGCTGACAGTATTTTGGCGAATCACCTTCAAGGTCAGTTTGCTGACCTATAAAGCTCTACATGACCAGGGACCAACTTACCTGAAAGAGCTCCTTTGCCCCTATTGTCCCTCCTGCCCCCTCCAATCCACTGATGAGGCATTGCTGGAGATTCCCAGGGACCATTTGAAATCTTCAGGGGCTAGGTCATTTTGTTTTATGGCCCCGACCCTGTGGAATTCTTTACCTCGTCAGGTGCGAAATAGTCCAACTGTCCTGAGCTTTAAAGGAGCCTTGAAAACCCACCTTTTTAGTATAGCTTTTAATGACATAATACTTTTAAATTCTGTCTATTTATTGTTTTATGATATTGTGCAGGTGCTTTGGATTTGAGAAAAGTGCCTTTTTATAAACAAAAGTTGATTGATTGATTGATTGATTGATAATTTAACAGATAGTTTAGTAACACACCTTGACAGAGATGAGTTAACACATAGTTAATTAATTTAATATTTATAATATTATAACACTAAACCTTAGGTTATGTTATGTTATATTAATCACCACACCACAACAGAGATAATTTCACACAAAGTTTAGCACCTCCATGTCACAGAGATATTTTCACACACAGTTTAGCACCACACTGTGAAATGAAGAATGACGGCAGTTAGCATCATACTCTCACAGTTATAATTTAATACATTGTTTAGCACTGCAGTGTGGCAGAGATATTGTAACAAAGTTTAGCACTACACTGTCACAGAGATAATTTAAAACACAGTTTAGCACCACTCTGTAAAAGAGACAATTTAGGACAGTTTATTATCACACTGTCACAATGATATTTTAACAGATAGTTTAGCATGACAGTTTGAGAAAAATTAACACATAGTTGGGCCTCACTACCAAATGGCACACTCTGGTGTCTCTCGCTGTATGGAGAATTGTGGTGGTAATAGATTAGGGGCTGTTCCTGATGTCTCATTTCCCCACTTTTCTCAGTTTAACCCTAACTGATGCATTACCAAAGGTTTTGGCAGTGTATATTAATTACATATAGAAGGTGAAGATGGGGCACCCTCAAGTGTGTGGTGCCGACAAACTGAAGATGGGAAGCGGGCTGATTAAAAAAAAGAATGCAGGCAATTAAGGTGACTCAATAACATTAATACACTTCTCTAGTGGAACCAGGAGAAACAGAAGAGAGAAAAAAATAGTGCATTAGCTAGGATTTGAACTCAGGCTACCCAGAATTCTGTTCAACTAATAAATGAGCAATATTCAAATGTTGTGATGTGGATATACTCGTGCTTTTAACAGTCAGGAGCCCCTTCCATTGCTATATGCATGTATTACAAACCTACATGCTCTTAAAGACGAGACCAGTGATTTCACCAAGCTCCTCAGGCAGTACACTGAATGTCTCTGGGCTTTACAAGCAAAAAGGCAGATGGTTGAACCTAGATGAGGGCACTGGTATACTGCCTTATCAAGGTCACTCAGGAATTATGCAGTCCATGTTACCATGGTTTCACCTTGCCCTTCATGTTTTTACTTCCTTTAGTGTTCATACTTAAACCCCTATGATTACTTAAAAAATATAATAACAATATTGGCTGAGTGTTAAGGTCTGCAATGTACCACAGAGGTTAGAACATTGAGTTATATGCCAAAAGTCCTCATATTCCTAGGTTTGAATCTCACAAATACCAGATGAACAATGCACCTGAATCAGCCATGACCCAAGTTAGAGCACCTCATTTTGCCTCATAGTCAGCATGCAAGCCCTACCACTAATCTCACCATATATAAGCCCCACCTCCAATATCACCCCATGTAAGCCCCACCTCCAATATCACCCCATATAAACCCCACCTCCATTATAACCTCATATAACCCTGCCTCAAACAATGTCACTGTCATCTCGTTATTTGGTCCAGAAAGGTGAGTTTGCTATCACTGCTCATAATCACCTTCTCTGACTTAAAAGCATGCATTGTGCAGTTTTACGCAGGCTCATAAGTTCACCAATTTGTACTATTTTCACTCCAGATTTTCAGCATTGCCATTTTTTCACACCTCCTCATGAACAGTAATGCTGTCATTTCTCACATCCTGCCAGAAATGTGTTTTCACACCTCTGCCACAGAATGGCGCATTGCAGTGTGAAACCAACTTTCAGGATAAATTAACAAACTCACAGGGCCAGCTTTGATGAGGGCATTTCCCAGAGATCTCATGTTGAACATTTGATTAAAAAATTCTAAAAAATATGCTCATTACGAGCGTGCGTTATGTAGTTTCCACGCACGCTCATTATCAGAATATTTTTCATATTTTCCCTCCTGATTTTCAACATTACCCTTTTCCACATCTCCTCATGAACAGTATACAGCCATCATTTTTCACAGCCTGCCCAAAACTTGATTTTGTACCTCTGGCGCAGAATAGCACATTCGCTGTGCAAACTCAACTTTTGGGAGAGAGTAATGAAATGACAGTGACATTGTTCATGAGATTCAGTCCCTGAATTGCCATGTTGTAAAGTGGGTCAAAAAATTTGAAAAATGCCTGAGTTACATGTGTCCGTTGAAGTGAGGCACACGCAGCACCTGTAACTTGAAAAAGATGTGAGATAGAGATTTCATCAACTTTATCCCCTGAGAAGGACTCACTGTCATGATTGCAAGGACATTTGAATTGCTTTCATAGCTGCTACGGGTGCTGAGATATTGGCAAATTAGTGTTACAAGTGTTGCTTGCCCTGTAGGGCTGCTGTGTAGTGCCGTAGTTATGTTCAAGTGGGAGGGCAGAGCCCAGAGCACCTGCACTGTAACGCATGCATATCATTACTCAGGAATGGGCAGCATGGTGGGAGTTGGGGGCCAACCAACACATGCTATTTGCTAGTTATATTACACTTTTTTCAAAAAGTGAGGCAATTCATTGCAAAAAACTGTTGTTAATGCATTGGTTAGGGTTAAACTGACAGAAGTCATAAAATGAGATGTTAATGTAGAGCCTCTAGCCCCCAACCACCCCATCTCCCCATCCTCCACAGACCGACGGACTTTGGGGTTTGCCAAGGGGTAATGAGGCCAAGCTCTCAGCCTATTCTCCTTTACTTTACTGTCAACCTGTTTATACTTGGAATTGGGTGAAAGTTGGGCCTCACTACCCAATGGCACACTCTGGTGTATCTCACTGTATGGAGAATTGAGGTGATAATGGGTTAGTGGCTCTTCCCTGACATCTCATTTCCCCACTTTTGTCAGTTTAACCCTAACTGATGCATTATCAAAGGTTTTGGCAGTGCATATTAACTATATATAGAGGAAGATTTGGCACCTCAAGTGTGTGGTGCCGACAAACTGCAGATGGGAAAGCGGACTGATAAAAAAAAAATGCAGGCAATTAAGGTGACTCTGATAACACTAATACGCATCTCTAGTGGAACCAGCAGAAACAGAAGAGAGAAAAAAAATTAGTGCATTAGCTACGATTTGAACCCAGGCTACCCAGAATTTTCTTCATCTAATAAATGAGCTATATTCAAATGTTGTGATGTGGATATACTCATGCTTTTAACAGTCAGCAGCCCCTTCCATTGCTATATGCATGTACTGCAAAGCTACATGCTCTTAAAGATGAGACCAGTGATTTCACCAAGCTCCTCAGGTGGTACACTGGATGTATCTTGGCTTTACAAGCAAAAAGGCAGAGGTTTGAACCTAGATGAGGGCACTGGTATACTGCCTTATCAAGGACACTCAGGAATTATGCAGTCCCTGCTATCATGGTTTCACCTTGCCCTTCCTGTTTTTACTTCCTTTAGTGTTCATACTTAAACCCCTACGATTACTTAAAAAAAAAATTGGCTGAGTGTTAAGGTCTGTAATGTAGTGCAGAGGTTAGAACATTGAGTTATAAGCCAAAAGTCCTCATAGTCCTAGGTTTGACTCTCACAAATACCAGATGAACTATGCTCCTGAATCAGCCACTGCCCAAGTCCGAGCATCTTATTGTGCCACATAGTCAGCATGCAAGCCCACCTCTAATCTCACCATATATAAGCCAAGCATCCAATATCACCCCATTTATGCCCTGCCTCCAATATCACCCCATGTAAGCCCCCCTCCAATATCACCCAATATAAGCCCCACCTCAATATCACCTCATGTAAGCCCCGCCTCCAATATCACCCGATATAAACCTCACCTCCAATATCACCCCATGCAAGCTCTGCCTAAAATATCACCCCATGTAAGCCCCGCATCCAATATCACCCCATATAAGCCCTGCCTCCAACATCACCCCATGTAAGCCATGCCTCCAATATCACTCCATGAAAGCCCCACCTCCATTATGACCTCATATAAGCCTCGCCACCAACAATGTCACTGTCATCTTATTACTTGGTCCAGAAAGGTGAGTTCGCTATCGCTGCTCATAATCACCTTTTTGGACTTAAAATCAGCTTTGGGACTGATTAATAAAACAACAGTCCCAGCCTTCATGAGCGCAGGACAAAAGCCAATTTTGAAAATGTGGCGCAAAATAAACCAAAATGGCCATCTGACAAGCGTGCGATGCACAATTTTTATGCAGGCTTGTAACTTCACCAATTTGTACTATTTTCACTCCAGATTTTCAGCGTTGCCATTTTTTCACACCTCCTCAGAAATGTGTTTTCACACCTTTGCCACAGATTTGCTCGTTGCAGTGCGAAACCAACTTTCAGGATAAATTAACAAACTCACAGGGCCAGCTTTGATGAGGGGATTTCCCAGAGATCTCATGTTGAACATTTGATTAAAAAATTCTGAAAAATGTGCTAATTACGAGCATGTGTTATGCAATTTCCACGCACGCCGTAAATGGCAATTTTTCATATTTTCCTCCTAATTTTCAACATGACCCTTTGAACATCTCCTCATGAACAGTATACAGCCATCATTTTCACAGCCTGCCCAAAACTTGATTTTGTATCGACCATGTGTCTTCACATGAGGTACCTCACAGGCGACAGGGTATGCCCCAGACCCCACCACCAGCGGTACAGCACCCTGCACACCTCCCAAGGACACATCCCAACCCAGCACTGGCCACAACAGCTAGCACAGACACACACAGTGTTGCATGGAAGCATGTACCACACAGGATGCAACACAGTGCATGGACAACCACTCACCCATACCCTAGGGCACACCCAACACAGGGACACACTAACAGGTCAACCAAAGACAGGCATGTGGCCATGGCAGCCATGTAGACATGGCCAGCACCCCTACCCAGCCACCCTGTGCAGGCACCATGAAACTGTATGTCATCAGTGCTGACTGTAACAAGTTCATGCGACCGGAGCACAAGTGACAGACAGTGGAGCACATCCCCTGCAACAGACACAAGTGACAGCATGGAGGGGGGACAACAGCACTGGAGGCAGACATGCACCATACTAGTGACGGGAGGCAACCTGACATTGTGCCGGTACCAGTGGTTGTCCAGCATGGACAGCCACCATTGACATGCCAGCAGACTGTGCATATCACAGACATGGCAGGTGTCAGCTGCACAGGCCTTGGATGGTCTTGACAGGGGTGCTATGGACACAGTGCATGCACCATGGATCACTGTTCACAGGCATTCACACCATAGGTGGTTCTCTTCTCGACACACACACGCCCATGCTAGCAATTCATCCCCTGATGCACACCACTGCAGCTGAGCACCTGTAGCCTGCTGAAAATCATAGACCACCACAGTTGTCATAACAAAACAAATGTATTAAAAGAGGTGTGAAACAAAACTATTTACAAGTCATTTACAAATGGGGGGAAGGGCCACATACCAGGTGGGGGTGGGTAAGGGCAGGGTGAATATAGGATAGGGAAGAAGGGTGGAGGGTGGGTCCAGGGGGTAAGGTGTTTCCTGGGGCATGGGGGCCAATCGTCTGCCCGGTTCTTCCACTCCCCAGTGCCTGGCATGTCCCTCCGCCTCCTGCCCCCCACCACTCCATCCACTGGATGATCTCCAGGATGCCCTTGCCAGCTTCAATAGCTCACCATGCACGCCTCTTCAATGGCCATCAGTTGCCATCCACCTAGGACAAAGGAGCAGAGTCAATACATGTGACTGTCCAGTCCCCTGCAGCCCACCCATTGTGCATGGCATACAGCCGTGTGCCATGTCCCTGTGGATGGTGTGCAGCCACCCACAGAGACCGTGATCCACAAACCTGCCTACCCAGGCTCCCACAGCCATGCGGACCACTGCACTTACCCACTGCCCATGTCCCGCACAGCATCGCCATGGCCGTACAGTGACAAGGCTATGTGGTGCGAAGGCAGTGGCACAGCCATGGACCACCATTGATGCACTCTCAGACATACAGTGCCACTGGACAGTGCTGACTGTAACAAGTTGTGTGCATGGCAGTGGTGTCAATGGATGGTGCCCATGCCCGGCTGCCCACCCTGTTACACAACATGCAATAATAATCATGGATGTAAGACACTCAGGGCTGGTCCCTGCACCTCTGTGGTCCGGCATCCCTCCCAGCCTGCTGGTCCTCTTGGTGGTGCCTCCTCTCCCTCTCCCGCTGGTGCCCCTCTGGGCCTAAGGTGAAAACATGGAGAGAGGAACATCAGTACAATTCAGTAGCAAAGTCCCCCCACCATGTGTGTGTGCAATCCCGCACAGCCATACCCATCCACCCCCCACCCCGATACCACCACCATGGCCAACACTGGATGGCACCCCCATGTGCCAGACACATCCAACCATGATACCCATATGGACGTTAACAGTGTATGGATGGAGCACCTACCTGGTCGTGGCACCATGAACTCCTGTCATGTGCCCACAGTGGGCAAGCCTGTCCGGGTCCCTGCTCTCGAGGTCCCCATATCAGTGGCAACACTGCTTGGCCATGCGCCCAATTCCTGTGGCCTCCTCCAGTGCCACTGCAACCTACTCCCATACTGCACTCCTGGCCCTGTCCAGGGGTGCATCTCCACAAAGTACCCCAGCATGGGGCTCTGCTATAGCCACCAAATTGGCTCACTCCACCTGGGCCCAAACAGCAGCCCTCCCCGAGCCATCTCTAAAAGCTGGTTAGAGTCAAATGGTGCTCAGTAGCCCGGTCTGCCATGTGCAGATGCTGCACGGTACAGCGCTGCCATTCCCTATCATGCTGTCACTGAACAGCGTGATAGTGGTGCACCCATGTGGATGCATGGTGCCTAGGGGCAAAGGTCGGCACAAGGTCAAGGGTCTCTCACTTATGGACCGCCACAGCATGATTGGTACTCAGTGAGTGTAGCGCGATTGGGTGCCTGTGTGCCACCTCCTGTAGTGGCCTACCGCGCTGTGGCCCCAGTGTGCCTATGGCACCCCAGTGCCACAGCGCCATATAAGTGAACAGTGCAGTAGCACCACTGGCACAATGGTGGCCATGCCCTGCATTACCTCCCATGCACAGCACATCAGCAGCACAGCAGGCGTCTGTGTTATCACCCCGGGCATGTGGTGTTCGGTGGGTACTGTGCATGTCACAGAAATGCGCCTTTACTGAGCACATTCAACATAATTGCACAAAGCACAACAGCATGATATTCAGTTGGCATATGCAAATCAGCTAATCAGCCATTCAATGGTGCAGATACTGCATTTGCATCCACTTATAATTGCACCTCACCTCATTTGCATGCGTTGCACTATAAAAATGCGACATTGGGCTGCACTGGTCATAGTCGGTTATTGCAGTCTATTGTGGTGAGTTGCATGCTGTTTTGGAGTGTGGACAGTGGTGTGTGGGACATGCATGGGACTGCACAGTCACAGGTGTACCAGTCTTTCTCACTTGATGAATAATGAGCGATTGTGAGGTGGAGGAAGAGGAACAGAGATGTTGGAGGAAGAGGAGGCCTGACTTCACAAAGGCAGAAAGAGATGTCCTGTTTGAGGCCTACCTCATCCAGGAGCCACTGCTCAGTGTGGGCAGTGGGGAACACTTGAGGCCCATGCTGCTGCATGGGAAGAGGTGGCACATGCCATCAACCTGCATGGCAGCCACCAGCGGTCTGAGCAAGGAGTGCAAAAAAGAAGATGGGCATGGACAGGCAGAAGATTAAGGACAAGGTGGCTGCCATCAGGGCAGCATGGTCTGTGACCAGTGAGGGATAGCTGGCCATGCAATGCCTGACCTCACAAAGAGTGGGGTTGCTGGCAGCATGCAGCGCAGCCATCGAGGGTGTTCCAGGAGGTGGATTCCAGACGGGTGGTAGCCCATCACTACATGGTAGGTCCTGGTCTGTCTATGGGGGACAGGGTAGGGCAGATACATTAATGCTGCTGTGTTCCCTTACAGCTCCTGAACATCTACATTGGTCAGCGGTGGTGGGCTTGTCCTCCGAAGGCAGTACCATGGACATAGAGGAGGGCCCATCCACCTCACAGGCATACGAGGGTCAGGGTGACAGGCCCACCTGGATGTCCGGACTGATGTTGGTGGAGCAGTGTGGAGGAGGCTGCCTGTGTCCCAGCATGCCAGTGTCCATGGATGCCAGCATGTTGAGACTCGGCTGGTGCCAGATCCATCACTGATGATGTTGGAGCTCACTTCATGGACATTGATACATGTGGGCCGCAGGATGGCCACACAGCAGGTGACATCATGGGCATGGCCATGGGTGGTGCTGCCGTGGAGGCCTGCATGACATCACAGTCCCAGCCAGGCTTGTCTGCACCAGTGGGGCAGCACTGGTGTGTGTCCAGAACAGTGGGGCTGTTGTGGCCACTGCGGTGGCAATCGCTGATCCCTGAGAGCAACAGCCAGAGGAGCAGTGTCAGCATTCAGCCAATGGTCATGGGGGCACAGTGTCAGGGGCAGCATCAGTGCACCACCTGTGGTCATGCCCAGGCCTGGCCCTGGTGTGCAGCACCCACCCTCAAGGGGTGGTGCCCATTATGGCCACGAACACCATGAGGGACAGCATGCTGATCAGGCAGATGCCCTCTTAGAAGAGCACACTGCATACTCCAAGAATCAGTCAATCAGCAGGTGCGGCTTATGACGGCAGTGAATGCACTCAGTGTGGCTCTGCGCCAGGCAGAGGAGCGGTGCAGCAGAGACACCACTCTGCTCCTGGCAGGGATGGACCAGAAGCTGGAGGATGTGACCACTGCCACTGACAGGCAGACACAGGCAATCACAGCTGTCATGGCTACAATAGTAACACTATTATTTGCCCATGCATTGCAGACACAGTGCAATGTCCACCCCCGTTCCCAGTGTCATGCGATGCCCTCCTTGTCGACACCGGGTTCAGCTGTGGACATCCCCAGCATGCCTGGGGCAGGCATGTTTGGTGTGCTGCAGACCCCTGCATGAGCACGGTCATGTTCACACAGCAAAACCCCTGGGGGACCGTTGGTGCTACCCCATGATGCCATTGGTCAGCCTGTTACTGCTGGCGGGTCTCGGTGGGGCTGCCCACGCATCCGTGGCAGCTGTGGCACTGTGGCACATGACTGACCTGTCTCCCACCATGGCTACTGTCTGATACTGCCCTGTGTGCACTGTGTTGTTCAATGTGCAATGCACGGGTGGGGTACCCGGCCCTGCACGCACACACACATTCCATCTAGACACCCTCCTGGCTGCTGTGCACTGTGGCATGTGCATGATGATGCCTGTGTTGCACTGTCCACCACTGTGCAATGGTGCCCAGTGTCTGCCACACGCACAATGACAGGCACTGGATGTAGTGGACTGTGGATGTGTGTGTGGCTAGGGGTGGCGGTTGGGGTCGGTGTGCCTCTCTCCCTTTGTGCATGTCTTGTGAGGTGTGTGTGTGTGTGTGTGTGTGTGTGTATGTGACTGTGTGCCGTGTTAGACCTTGCCCATCCCTGATGGCGTGTGCAGTTCCAATGCTCAGCCAATTCCCTTAACAACATGCACCCCTGGGGTTTGTCTATGCTCGTTTGTGGGTTGTGCCCTTGCCACTGGTGGTTGCACATGGCCCCATGACTTACCTGGGTTGGCTGAAGTGCTCCTCTGTGATGGTGTCCCAGTGCAGCTGTGCCATCTGGATCAGTTGAGGTCCCTTCAACCAAGGAGGGGCTGCCCATCACTATCTTCACCAGCGTCCTCATTGTCCCCATCACTGTCCCCCTCTTCAACCTGTATGGCTATCCCACAGACATTGGCCATGTTGTGCAGGATGCAACAGGCTGGGAATAGCCCACAGGCCTTTGAGGGGCTGTACTGTAGGGCACCACCAGATGTGTCCAGGCAAAGGAAACATGCCTTCAGCATCCCAAAACCCGCTCGATGACATTGTGTGTGGTGGCATGTGCCTCATTGTAGCGTTACTGCAATGGGGTCACAGGCTGCTGGTATGGTGTGAGCAGCCAGGGATGGAGTAGATATCCACTGTCACCTGGGTGTAGAGGGTGGAGATTAGTTTGGTGATCAGTGTCGCCCTGCCTTGGGCCATCTAGGCCAAGACCCATGTCACCTCTGACTATGCCCCTCCCAAGCTCCATGTCTTTCTGCGTGGTTTGCATACTACCCCACTAGGTGGTTGGTGGGGATGTCCCCACTCTTGAACCTGTGGCACAGTGTGGACTGGTACCAGATGAAGGCATCATGTGCTCCTCAGGGTGCATGGCACAGACATTATTGTGTGCTTGGCATCGACACCACCTAGCAGTTGATGCTTGCATACCCCTTCTGATTCATGTAAGCAGCCCCTTTGGGGCCAGGTGGCATGTGGATGGCCACATGAGTGCAGTCTATTGTCCCAAGCATGCCAGGCATATGTGCTACCCTGTGGAACTCCTGTATGTTTGCTGTGCGCTCCGCCGGTGTGCTGGGGAAACGGATGTACTCTGCGGCATGTTGCAGCAGGGCGCTGAGGAAATGGATGAGGAGGCATGACACGGCCGACTGGGTTATGCCTGTCGTATCCCCTGTTGGACCCGTGGTGAGCAGGCACATCACAGCTGTCACTTTGGTCTCCACTGACAGAGCATGGCTCCGTCGTGTGGGTGCCTGCATCACATCACTGCACAGCTCACAGAGCCACCACAGGATCACCCGGTTCAGGTGGTACCAGCCCATGATCTCAGTATCAGTGTACAGCTCGAAGCTGGTGCAGGCTTGGGGGCATACCACGGACAGGCCCTTCCACAGTCGCACCCCCTGCTGCCTGCCTTCTCACCCCCTTCATAACTGCCTCCATCAGGATGGTGGCACTGGCCATGTCCCTGGCTTGTGTTACCCCCCTTGGCAGATGTTTCTGTGTTCCCCCACTGTCCTTGCTGCTACTCCCCCTGTGCTGGGAACACCTCCCTGTAGTAGCCGTACTACCCACTATCTTTGGTCTCAGTGCTGTGTGGCACTTCCCCCTTTTGACCTGCATTTTGGCAGAGGCTCCCCACACCTTCCCTGTTCCAGGGGCATTCCAAGTGCTGTGTCCTGCTCCTGCCCTGTCCTGCTCCCAGTTTTTGTGTGCCTGTATGGCTGCCTGCAGTTCAGCAACATGTGGCTTCCCTGTAGTGTTCTTGCACCTCTCTCTTGTTCCTTTTTATTTTGGATCATTTCCACTATCGCGCAAATTCTGTTTGCTCCCCTATTGCGCATGGCGCATGTTGTTGAATATCGCACTGTGCCATTTATGCATGGTTCCTGCCCCTTCAGTTGTGCATGCATTCATTATCATTGCGCTCTTGTGCATTGTGATTTGGGGGTGCACATCTGCCTCCCGCTGAATATTGCAGAATGGTGCATTTTCAGACTTGCACTGGTGCTTCCCTATTGCGCATAGCTGCAACCCTTTTGAATATCTGGGCCTATATGTATTAAATTAATTAACTTTGTGTTAATTTATCTCTGTGACAGTGTGTTAAAATATATTTGCGATAATGAGGTACTGAACTATGTGTTCATTTATTTCTCTAACAGCATTGGGCTTAATTGTGTGAAACTTTCCCTGTAAAAGAGTGATGAATTATATATAATAATATAATATAACAAAACATAACATAACAAAACATAACGTAAAGTAAAGTAACGTAACATAACATAACATAACATAACATAACATAATACAATATGATATACTATAAAATGATATAATATGATATAATGAGGTGATGTAATGTGATATGAATTTATATGATAGGATAGGATATGATGTGATGTAATACAATATGATACAATATAATGCAGTTGAATTATAATATGACTATTAAATTAACTGTGTTAATTTATCTCTGTGATAGAGTGGTGTTAAACTATGTGTTAAAATGTCTTTGTGACAGTGTAATGCTAATTTATTTGTTAAGCTATCGCAAACAAGGATAAAATTGTCTCTCTTGTGGTGTGGTTCTAAACAGTGAGTTAAATATTATCTGTTATAATGCTGTGCTTAAGTATGTGAAATTATATGTTACAGAGTGGTGATTAATACAATGTAATATAATATAGTGGTGTGGTGCTATAATAGTATAACTATTAACTATTAAATTAATTAACTATGTGTTAATTTGGCTATGTGACAGTGTGGTGCTGAACTATGTATGAATTATCTCAAACATGGGTTAAATTGTCTCCGTTGTAGTGAAGGTCTAAATAATGAGTTAAATGCTCTCTGTTACAGTGTCATTCTTAACTGTGTGAAAGTATCTCTGTTGCACAGTGGTAATTAATATAATATAATATATATAATATGATAGATGATATGATATAATGTAATATAATATAATATATAATATAATATAATATAATATAATATAATATAATATAATATAATATGATATAATAATATAATCATATAACATAATATAGTATTGTGTAGTGTAATGTAAATTATATAATATAATATAATATAATATAATATAATATAATATAATATAATATAATATAATATAATATAATATAATGTGTAGTGATGTGCGGTCATGTTATGTGACGTGATATGATATGATATGATATGGACTGATATGATAGGAAATATCAGTGTGGTGTTATATAATATTATAAGTATTAAAATAATTAGCTATGTGTTAATTTATCTTAGTGACAGAGTGGTGTTAAATTAATTGTTAAAATACCTCTGCAATAGTGTGGTTCTGCCCTATTTACCCTAGTTACCTTATCTCTGTGACACTGTGTCGCTAATTAATGTGTTAAATTTTCTCAAATATTGCATAAATTGTCTGTCTTGTAGTGTGGTTCTAAACAATAAGTTAAATGCTCCCTATTACAGTGTTGTGCCTACCTGTGTGAAATTATCTGTTATGGAATGGAGATTAATATAATATAATATAATATAATATAATATAATATAATATAATATAATATAATATAATAACATATATTATGAAATGATATGATATGATATGATATGATAGGATATGATATGATAGGATATGATATGATATGATATGATATAATGTAATATAGTATTAATATAATATAATATAATGATGTGGTGTTATAACATTACAGCTAATAAATTAATTATATATGTGTTAATTTGTCTCTGTGACAGTTTGGTGCTAATTTTTGTGCTAAATTATCTCAAACATTATCTCAAATTGTCTCTGCTGCAGTGTGGTTCAAAACAATGAGTTCAATGCTCTCTGTTACAGTGTTGTACTTAACTGTGTGAATTATCCCTGCTAATTTGTGCTAATTTGTCGGTGTGTAAAATATAATATAATATAATGCAATATAGTTGAATACAAGACAACATAATATAATATAGTATAACATAATATAATATAATATATATATATTATATATATATAGTATAATATAATATAATGCAGTATAATATGATATGATATTATAGGATTCAATACAATATGATATGATACAGTACAACACAATATAAAATAATATAATAATCTGGTGTCACAGAATTATAAGTATTAGATTAATAAACTATGTGTTAATTTATCTCTGTGACAGTGCAGTGCTTAACTATGTATTAAATCATCTCAAACCTGGGTTAAACTGTTTCATTTGTAGTGTGTTTCTAAACAATGAGATAAATATTCTCTGTTATAGTGTTGTGTTTAACTGAGCGAAATTTTTCCAGTAACAAAGTGTTATTATAATATAATATAGTATAATATAATATAGTATAGTATAGTATAGTATAATACAATGTAATATGATATGATTGATGATATGCTATATGATATAATATGATATGATGTGATGTCAAGTTATGTCACATGATGATATGAAATGATACGATATGATATGATATGAAATAATATGATATAATATAATGGTGTGGTGTTATAATATTATAACTATTAATTAATTTTGTTTTGATTAATCTCTGTGACAGTGTGGTGACAAACCTACTCCAAAAATATATCTGCAATAGTGTGGTGCTGAACTATGTATGTATTAAATTATTTCTGTAACAGTGTGTTGATTAAATATGTAAAATTATCTCTGTTTACAGAGTTATGCTTAACTGTGTGAAATATCCCTGTAATGGAGTGGTGATTAATATATTATAATATAATATGATATAATATAAAATATCCAGTATAATATAATATATGCAGTATAATATGATATAGTATGCTATTATATGATACAATACATTATGATACAATACGATACGATAAGATATGATATGATATGACATCATAATATAGTATAATAAAATATAATGGCATGGTGTTATAATATTATAACTAGTAATTTAATTAACTAGGTATTAATTTATTTCTTTGACAGTGTTGTGCCAATTCATGTGAGAAATTATCTCAATTATTGGTTAAAAATGTCTCTGTTGCAGTGTGATTCAAAACAATGAGTTCAATGCTCTCTGTTACAGTGGTGTATTAACTGTGTGAAGTGATACCTGTTATGGAGTGGTGATTAATATAATATAATATATGTTGATTAAAGGTGTTAAATTATCTCTGTTATGGAGTTGTGCTTAACTGTATGAAATTATCCCTGTAATGGAGTGGTGATTAATATAATATAATATAATATAATATAATATAATATAATATAATATAATGGTGTGGTATTATAATATTATGACTATTAAAATACTTCCATGTTTATTTATCTCTGTGACAATATGGTGCTAAACTATGTGTTAATACTGCTGTGATAGCATGGTGATGAAATATGGTTTAAACCATCTATATCATAGTGTGGCTCTAAAGTGTGTGTTAAATTATCTCAACAGTTTGGTGCTTAAATGTGTTACACTATCTCTGTGACAGTGTGGTTCTAAACAATGAGATAAATGCTCTATGTTTTAGTGTTGTACTTAGCTGTGTGAAATTACATCTGTTAGACTGTGGAGATTAATATAATGTAAAATAACATAATATATCAAAACATAACGTAAAATCACATAAATTAACATCTCATTACATAACACAACTTACTATATAATGGTATTTCAAACAGTGCTGCTAAATTGTGAGTTAAATTATTACTGTTAGAGTGCGGTGGTAAACTGTCTTAAATTGTCTTTTACAGTGTGGTGCTAAACTATGTGTTAAATTATCTCTTTGACAGGGCTACACTAAAACAATGTGATTGTGAAATCTTTGACCGTGTGGTGCTAATTTATTATCTCAAACATGGCTTAAATTGTTCCTGTTGCAGTGTGGTTCTAAACAATGAGTTACATTTTCTTTGTTTCAGTGTTGTTCTTAACTGTGTGAAATTATTTCTGTTGTGTTATGGTGATAAATATAATTTAACATAACATAATATAATGGTGTGGTGTTATAATATAACTATTACATTACTTAACTATGTGTTAATTTATCTCAGTAAAATTGTGGAGCTAAACTATGTGCTAAATTATTGTGAGAGGCTGATGTCTTAAATTGTCTCTTTTACTGTGTGGTGCTAAACTTTGTGTTAAATTAACTCAGAGTGCAGTGCTAAACAATGTGATTAATTATCTCTGTGACAATGCAATGCTAAACTATGTGTTAAATTATCATTGTTAGAGTAAGATGCTAAATGGTGTTAAATTATCTCTATGACAGTGTAGTGCTAAACTCCGTTACATTATCTCTGCCACACTGTAGTGCTAAACAATGTGTTAAATTGTCTCCGTTTCAGTGTAGTTCAAAACAATGAGTTAAATGCTCTCTTTTACAGTGTTATGCTTAACTGTGAAATTATCTCTGTTATGGAAGTGGTGATTAATATAATAAAACATGATATGATATGATATGATATGATATGATATGATATGATATGATATGGGATGGAATTGAGATGAGATAAGAAACAATGAGATGATATGATATATAATAATTTGATATAATGGTGTGGTTTTATAATATTATCACTATTAAATTAATTAACTATGTGATAATTTATCTCTGTGACATTGTGGTGCTGGCAAGTGTGTTAAATTATTTCTGTGACATCTATTGGTTATTTTATCCTTAAACAGTGTGTTGCTAAACAATTTGTTAAATTACCTCTGTGACAGTGTGGTGCTGAACTAATCTTTAAATTATCTCTATCACAGTATGGTTCTAAAGTATGTGTTATATTATCACTGTAAGAGTGTAGTGCTAAACTCTGTTATATTATCTCTGCCACACTGTAGTGTTAAACAATGTGTTAAATAGTCTCTGCTCTAGTGTGGTTCTCATCAATGAGTTAAATGCTCTTTTTCACTCTTGTGCTTAACTGTGTAAAAATATCTCTGTTATGGTATGGTTATTAAGATAACATAACATAAAAAAATAACATAAATAATGGTGTGGTGTTATAATAGTATAATTATTAAATAAATTAAGTATGTTTTAACCTATCTCAGTCAAAGAGTGCTGCTAAACTCTGTGCTAAATTATCACTGTAACAGTGTGGTGCTTAAATGTGTTACATTACCTCTGTGATAGTGTGGTTCTAATTTATATGTTAAATTGTCTCAAACATTGGTAAGATAGTCTCTGTTGCAATCTGGTTCTAAACAATGACTCAAATGCTGTTTCAGTGTTGTGATTAATATATTATCATATAACATAACATATCAAAATTTAGCATAAATAATTTTGTAGTGTTACTATAGTATAACTATTAAATTAATTAACTATGTGTTAATTTATCTCTTTGACAGTGTGATGCTAATTTATGTTAAATTATCTCAAACATGGTGTAAATTGTCTCTATTGCAGTGCGGTTCATAACAATGAGTTCAGTGCTGTGCTTAACTGTCTGAAATTATCCCTGTTATATAGTTGTGAGTAATATAATATAATATAATATAATATAATATAATATAATATAATATAATATAATATAATATAATATAATATAATGGTGTGTTAGTTTAACATTATAACTATTAAATTAAGTATGTGCTTATCTCTGTGACAATACAGTACTACGTGTTAAAATAAATCTGCAATAGTGTGGTGCTTTTCTATGTGTTACATTATCTCTGCCACACTGCAGTGCTAAACTATGTGTCAAATTATCACTGTGAGTGTGCGATGTTAAACTGTGTAAATTGTTTCTTTTACAATGTGGGGCTAAACTGTGTATTAAAATGTCTCTGTGACATGGTAGTGCAAAACTATGTGCTAAATTATCTCTGTGACATCTATGGGTTACCCTATAAGAACAACACTGTAAAAGAGAGCATTTAACTCATTGTTATGAACCACACTGCAACCTAGACAAATTATCCCAAGTTTGAGATAATGTAACATAAATTAGCATCACACTGTCACAGAGATAATGTAATAAATAAATAAATACAAATAAAATATTGTAACACCACACCATTATACCATTATATCATATTATGATATGGTATAATGGTGTGGTGTATTAATATTTTAACTATTAAATGTGTTAATTTATCCCTGTGACAGTGTGGTGCTTAAACGTGTTACATTATGTTAAACTGTGTTAAATTATCTCTGCCACACTGCAGTGCTGAATTATGCTGTTAAATTATCACTGTGAGTTATATTATATTATATTATATTATATTATATTATATTATATTATATTATATTATATTATATTATATTATATTAATCACCACTCTGTAAGGTATTCCTTTCTCACAGTTAACAAAAACATTGCAACAGAGAGCATTTAGCTCATTGTTTAGAACTACACAACAAGAGATACAATTTCACCCTTATTTGAGATAAATTAACACATAGATTAGCACCATACTGTCAAAGAGACAATGTAACACATTCTGTTAGTGCTGCACTGTTACAGAGATAATTTAATACATAGTTTAGCACCACACTCTCAGACTTAATTTAAAACACATTTGAAACCACACTGTAAAAGAAACAATTTAAGAGCATTCATAATCACACTCTCACAGTAATAATTTAACACATTTAATCACCACACTGTAACAAAGATAATTTCACCCAGTTAAGCACAACACTGAAACAGAGACAATGTAACTCATTGTTAAGAACCACACTGCTACAGAAACAATTTAAGCCATGTTTGAAATAATTTTACACATAAATTGGCATCACACTGTTACAGAGATAATTGAACACATACGTTAGAACCAAACTTTGATAGAGATACTTTAAACCACAGTTCAGCACCAATCTATCACAAAGGTAATTTAACAAAATTATCACCACATGAAATAAAGGAACCCATAGATAGCACAGACATAATTTTCCACATAGTTTAGCATCTTCATGTTGCAGAGACATTTTTACACACAGTTTAGCAACACACTGTAAAAGAAACAATTAGCATCGCACACTCACAGTGATAATTTAACACATAGTTCAGCACTGCAGTGTGGCAGAGATAATGTAACACAGTTTAGCACCACACTGTAAAAGAGACAATTTAGGACAATTTTGCATCGCTCTCTCACAATAATTTATCACATGGTTTAGCACCACATTATCGTGGAGTTATTTTAACTTAGAAAAATTAACAAATTATGACCACACTCTCACAGAGATAATGTAACACATAGTTTAGTCCACACTGTCACTGAGATAACTTAACATATTGTCAATTAATTTAATAGTTATAATGTTATAACACTAAACCATTGCGTTCTTGTATGGTTATATTGATAACCACACCATAACAGAGATAATTTCACTTAGGTAAGCACAACACTGTAGTAGAGAGTATTTAATTCATTGTTCAGAACCACTGTGCAACAGAAACAATTTAACTGATGTTTGAGGCAACTTAACATATAAATTTTCACCACACTATCACAGAGGTAATGTAAAAAATTTAAACACCCCATTATAACAGAGCTAGTTTAACAGATAGCTCTGCAGCACACTACCGCTAAGATATTTTAAGTTAGTTTAACACCACACCTTCACAGAGATAAATTTACACTAGTTAATTAATTTAATACTTATAATATTATAACACCACACCATAATACTGTATTATATTATATTATATTATATTATATTATATTATATTATATTATATTATATTATATTATATTATATTATATTATATTAATCACCACTCCGTAACAGTGAAAATTTCACACAGTTAAGCAGAACACTGTTAAAAAGAGCATTGAACTCATGCTTTTGAACCACACTGCAAGAGAAACAATTTAACCAATGCTTGTGATATTTAACACATAAATTAGTCCCACACTGTCACAGAGATTAATAAACAAACAGTTAATTAATAGTCATAATATTGTAACACCACACCAGTATATTACATTATATTATTATATTATATTATATTATATTATATTATATTATATTGTATTGTATAGTAATGTACTGTACCATACCATACCATACCATACTACATTATATTATATTAAGTCTAATCATATCATAATATGTTATATATTTTTATATCATATGACATCACATCACACCATGTCACATCACGTCATTTCATGTTACATCACATCCTATCATATTTATTATATTATATTACATTACATTTATATATATATATCATGTCATATCATAATAGATTATATTATATCATCTCATCTCATCTCATATTTTATCATAATAGATTATATTGTATTGTGTTATATTATATTATACTATATTATATTGTATTATATTATAATATAGTATAGTATATTATTATATGTTATATTATAATATATTATAATTATATTATATTAATCACCACTCTGTTACAGGGATAATTTAGCAAAATGCAACACTGTAAGGGTAATGTAAAACATTTAATCACCACGCTGTTACAGAGATAATTTAACTCATAGTTCAGCACCACACTATTGCAAAGATATGTTAACAGTTAGCTTAACACCACACTGTGACGCAGATAAATTATCAAATAGTTAATTAATTTAATACTTATAATATTATAACACCACAACATTAGGTAATATTATGTTATATTATATTATTTTATACTATATTACATGATATAATTTCAATTGTATTTTAATATATTATATTGCATTTTTATCATATCATATCATATCATATCATATCATATCATATCATATCTCTTATTAAAGTATATTAATTACAACTCCATAACAGGGATATTTTCATGCAGTTAACCACAAGACTGTAACAGAGAGGATTGAACTCTTTGATTTAAACAACACTGCAACAGAGACAATTTAACTCATGGTTGAGATAATTTAACACATAAATTCGTACCACACTGTCACAGAGATAAATTAAAATGTAGCTACTTAATTTAATAATTAGAGTATTATAACACCACACCATTATATTATATTATATTGTATTATATTATATTGTATATTACTCACAACTCTGTAATGGATGATTTCACACAGTTAAGAATAACATTGTAAAAGAGAGCACTTAGCTAAATGTTTAGAACCACACTATATAAGAGACAATTTAACCCAACTTTAAGAAAATTTAATTTATTAACTAGCACCACACTGTCAGAGAGATAATATAACAATTTAAGAAATACACTTATACATAGATAATTTAACACATAATTAATTTAAAAGTTATAATATGATGACACCACACCATTATATTATATTATGTTATATTATATTATATTATATTATATTATATTATATTATATTATAGTACTATACTATACTATATTATATTATATATTATATTATATTATGTTTGTGATATTATTTCATATGCAGTCATATCATATTATCTTATATTATATTGCTTCATATTATATTATATTATGTCATGTAAGTCATCTTTTAGAGTGGTTCTAAACAATGAGTTAAAAGCTCTCTTTCAATATTTTGCTTAGGTGTATGAAGATATCCCTTACAGAGTGGTGATTAATGCAATGTAATATAATATTTTATGAGATGATTTGATATTATATGATATGATGTAATATAATATAATATGACATAATATCATGTGCTATAATATCACATAAAATAATACATATAATTTAATATAATATAAAATAATTTAACATAATATAATACATTACAATACAATACAATGTAATATAATATAATATAATATAATATAATATAATATAATATAATATAATATAAAGGTGTAGTGTAAAAATATGTCTGCGATAGTGTGGTGCTTAACTATGTGTTAAATTACCTCAAACATGGCTAAAATTGTATCTCTTATAATTTGGGTGTAAACAATGGTTAAATGCTCACTTTTACAGTGTTGTGCTTAACTGTGTGAAATTATCCCTGTTACTGAGTGGTGATTAATTCATTCATTCACATATCTGGACTGCCTTGTATGGTATGCTCTGAACCAATGGACGTGCAGTCCTACTGAGCAGTCAGTCGGTGGGCAGTGGGGTGGCAGGTGGGTGGGATGCTACCACCTGCCGGCTGACAGGGGAGCGGGTGGTGGGGCTCCATGGGTGGGTGGGGTGGGGGGCCACTAGATCACCAGGGCATGGACCTTGGGAGGTGGGTGGACTCTAATGCCCGCGATCAGGCTTCGGTCCACTGGACCACCAGTGATATGTTCTTGGGGGTTGAACTCTGTTCTGCCCACGATCGGCTAGTGCGGGTGGGGGATTACTATGGGTTTGACCATGATCGGGCCAGTTGGGCGGGGGATATTTCACTTATGCCCATGATCGGGCCAGTCAGGGGAGAGGGGTTACTACATGCCCGCAATCAGGCCAGTCGGGGAGGGTGGATTTCAACAGTTATGCCCACGATCGGGCTGCAGGGAGCATCAGTCCCCGATGGCTGCTGCCTGGCAGGTCCCAGGCACAGTCCTCGGGATCGGTGCACCTGCATGCTAATGGCATGCAAATGGGGCTAAATAGGATGCAAATGGCCCCCTGTGCCTTGCATGAATTATGGCCCATTTGCATGTCACCTTTTGAATATCGGAAATTTGCACATGATGCAATGGGACTTGCACCACCGCATCTTGAATGCTCCACTCTGACCACTTCCGGTGGTGCAAGTTCCATTGCACCATGCACAGTGGCTGTGGCTGGGGGGTGATATTCAAAGGAGTTGCTCAATAGCGAAACTCCATTGAATATCGCCCCAGCCACACCCCAGTGCAACTATTTTGTGCAGCACAAGGGCTTGCACCACAGAATGGCACAGTTTGAATATCCAGCCCATAGTTTAGAACCACACTGCAACAGAAACAATTTAACCCATGTTTGAGAAAATTTAACACATTAATTAGTGCCACACTGTCACAGATATACAGTAACAGTTAATTAATTTAATAGTTATAATATATAACACCACACCATTATATTATATTATATTATATTATATTATATTATATTATATTATATTATATTATATTATATTATATTAATTTCCACTTTGTAAGTGAGATAATTTCAGACAGTTATGCACAACACTGTAACAGCGAGCATTTAACTCATTCTTTAGAACCTTACTACAACAGAGACAATTTAACCCATGTTGGAGACAATTTAATACATAGTTCAGCACCACACTGTGAAACCAAGATCTGCAGCAGAGTAGATGATCCAGATGGGGTGGGCAAAATGAGAAGAGATCTGGATAATCTAGCAAAATAGTCAGAAAGAGTGGCAACTGGGATTTATTGCAAAGAAGTACAAGATCATGCACATAGGGAAGAGAAACCCTGAAGCCACCTATAGGCTGGGAGGGGAGTTGCTGGCAGTCACAAAGGAAGAAAGAGACTTGGGCATCATCATCACCGATGACCTGAAATCATCCAAGCAGACTTCTAAAGTAGTAGATAAGGCTAGGGGGATGTTAGGGTGTATTAGTAGGGGTATCACAAGTCCTAAGAGAGAGGTAATAATCCCACTTTACAAGACACTGGTTAGTCCCCATCTGGAGTACTGTGTGCAGTACTGGAGGCCACACCTTCACAAGGACAGTAACAAAATTGAGGCAGTACAGAGAAGGGCAACCAAAATGAGGCAGGGACTGCATCAGAAGACATACAGTATGAGGACAGATTAACAGAGCTCAATATGTATACCCTTGAGCAAAGGAGGGAGAGAGGTGATATGATCGAGACACTTAAACACCTTAAGAGCATTAACAAGGCGAAAGAGTATAACATGTTTAAGTATAAGAAAAAATAGCAGGACAAGAGGACACAGCATGAGATTAGAGGGAGGCCGATTAATGGGAAATATGAGGAAATTCTTATTCACAGAAAGGGTGGTTGATGCATGGAACCTCTGGAAGTGGTGGCTATGAATACAGTGCAGGATTCAAACAGGCATGGGATAAGCACAAGGGAGCACTACAGATGAGTATGAATAGATAGGCCACTGACAGAGCAAAGGCTGATGGCACATTTACAGTATAAGGTAGAAAAAGAAATGGGCAGACTGGATGGTCCTTGCGGTCCTTATCTGCAGTCAACTTCTATGTTTCTATGTTTCTAAATCACATCACATCACATCAAATCACATCATAACACATGTCATGTCATATTATATTATATTACTTTATATTATATTCATCACCACTTCACAACAGGTATAATTTCACACAGTTAAGCACAACACTGTAAAAGAGAGCATGTAACACATTATTTAGAACCACCCTACAACAGAGACACTTTAAATCATGTTTGAGATGATTTAACACATAGTTTTTCAACACACTGTCAAAGAGATAAATTGACATAGATTAATAGCTATAATATATTAACACCACTATATTATATTATATGATATTGTTATGTTATGTCATGTTATGTTATATTATGCTATGTTATATTATATGATATGATATCATATCATATCATACTACATTATGATGCTAAATGCATCGCCACGGGATTACCCCAGAAAGGCAGAGGTGAGCCTTCCATTGTACAACTGCTTGGTTAGGACACACCTAGTATTGTGTGCAGTTTTGAGACTACATTTAAAATGGACATTACACTCCTAGAGAGGATCCAAAAGTGGGCAACTTAAATTTATTATGAATAACCACACCTTAACAGAGATAATGTAGCACAGGTAAGCAAAACTCTATAATAGACAGCATTTAACTCATTGTTCAGAACCACGCTGCAAAAGAGACAATTTAACCCAAGTTTGAGAAAATTTAACACACTAATTAATGCCACACTGTCAGAGAGATAATGTAACACATTTAAGCACCACACTGTTACAGAGATAGCTTAAAACATAGCACACCACCACAGTATCACACATATATTTTAACACATAGTTTAGCACAACACTGCCACAGAGATAAATGAACACATAATTAATTCATTTAATAGTTATGATATTATAGCACCACACCAATATACTATATTACGAACATACAAAATTTGCCAGCAGATAAAGGCCTAGAGGTCTATCAAGTCTGCTCAAATGTGCAGGTAGCACCCCTTATTCTGCAGCTGCCCCTCCCTTCCACCCTTCCCCGTCATTAACCCTCCCCCTTGTCCTGTCCCATCCTCATTTGAAGCAGTCCACTGTTCTACTGCATACCACTTCAGGAGGTAATGCATTCCACCCAGCCACCACCCTCTCTGTAAAAAAAGTGTCTCCTTATCTCCCTCCTGAACCTACCTCGCTCCAGTCTCATAGCATGGCCCCTGGTGTCCCTCCCCTTCCTTACTTTGAACAGCCCCTCTGTACTTGTCTTGTTTATTCCTTTCATGTATTTAAAGGTTTCAGTCATGTCACCCCTGTCTCTCCTCTCCTCCAGTGAGTACATGTTCAACTCCTTCAACCTCCTCTCATATGATAAGTCCCCCAGCCCCTTGATCATCTTTGTCACTCTGTGCTGCACCCCCCCTCCAGTAACTTAATGTCCCTCTTCAGATATGGATGCCAGTACTGCACGTAGTACTCCAGGTGTGGTCTAACTAATGACCTATACAGTGGCAGAATCACCTCCTCCCTCCTCGAGGATGTACCCCTTGCAATACAACCCAGCAGTTTGTTGGTCTTTGCAACTGCCTTCCTACATTGTGCCAAGTTGTTCATTGACCCTGTAATGAGCACACCCAGATCCTTCTCCTCCTCTGTCTGGGCTAGCTGCACTCCCCCTGCTGGTAACTCCTCCTTGGGTTCTTCATCCCAAAATGCAGCACCTTGCACTTTTTGGCATTAAAGCCCAGTTGCCAGGTGTCTGACCAGGTTTCAAGCTTTGCCAGATCATCCTACAACCCCTGCCATCCCCCTAGGGATGCTATGCTATATTATATTATATTATATTATATTACATTATAATTTAAAATATCATATCATATCATATCTTACCATATATCATATCACATCACAGATTATCATATCATGCCATATGTTATAGCATATGATATTATATTATATGATATGATATATCATATTATATGATATAATTTGATATATTATACTAACACCACTCCATAACAGGGATAATTTCCCAGAGTTAAGCACTATACTGTAACAGAGGGCATTGAACTCATTGTTTAGAAATACACTACAAGGGCAACAATTTAAACTATGCTTGACATAATTTAACACATAAATTAGGACCACTCTGTTACAGAGATAAAGTAACACATCTTAGCACTACACTGTCACAGAGATAAATTAACACATAGTAAATTAATTTAATAGTTTTAATGTAATAACACTACGCCATTATATTATATTGTATTATGTTACATTCCCACACAGAAACAAAGATAATTTCACACAGTTAAGCATAACACTCTAACAGAGAGCATTTAACTTGCTATTTAGAACCAAAAAAAGAGAGACATGTTTGAGATCATTTAACACATAGTTCATCACCACACTGTTACAGATTAACTTAACATCAGCATGGAGGAAACATACAAAAAATGGGAAATTAAAAAAAAGATGAAAGAAGGAAAGGATAAAAAGGATCTTCCCTGAGGTGAGGGAGAATGGTACCCTAAATATGGGGGAAGCCAGCCATCCAACGCAAGCTGGAGACTGGCTAGTGGGGAAAAAGGGGGGAGGGGAGGGAGAAGAAAAAAGGAATAACACAAGAAGAGGAAGAAGATGAAGGAGAAAGCGGTTTCGGTTTTTACCATTACCTAACAAAAAAGGAGAAGAAGAAGGCACCCAAGTTTTCACCTGGGGGAGGAATAATCAGAGATAGATATATGGATGGAAATAAATGAAATTTTGAAAATATGATAATAAAGAAATGGAAATGGAATTTGGAAATATGAATATAAATAAATGAATTGCCAATCTGAGCACAACAACAATGGTCTCTGTCTTTTTGTGAGGGAAAAGGGGGAATCCAGGACAATGTCACACAATTAAGCACAACACTGTAAAAGAGAGCATTGAACTCATTATTTTGAACAGCATTGAAACAGAGAGAATTTGTACCATGTTAAAGATAATTTTAACACATAATTTAGGACCACACTGTTACAGAGATAATGTAACATATTTTAGCACCACACTGTCACAAAGACAAATTTACACATAGTTCATTAATTTAATAGTAAAATTATAACACCACACCATTATGTTATGTTATGTTATGTTATGTTAATATTATATTATATTATATTATATTATATTATATTATATTATATTATATTATATTATATTATATTATTAATCACCACTCAGCAACAGGGATAACTTCACACAGTTAAGCACAACACTGTAAAAGAGAGCATTTAACTCATTGTTTACACATGAATTATAAGAGATACAATTTTAGCCATGTTTGAGGTAATTTAACACATAGATAAGCACCACACCATTGCAGACATATTTTTACACATACTTTAGCAACACACTTTCACAGAGATAAAATAACACATAGGTTATTAATGTAATATTTATAATAGTACAAAACCACACCATTGTATTATATTATATTATATTATATTATATTATATTATATTATATTATATTATATTATATTATATTATATTATATCTTGTATCATAATACCTGGTATTGTATTGTATTATGTTATATTACATTACATTACATAAAATTGAATTGTATTATATTATATTATATTATATTATATTATATTATATTATAGTATAGCACAGATATTTCAACACATAGTTTAGCACTACACTGTCACAGAGACACATTAACACATAGTTAATTAAATTAATAGTTATAATATTATAACACCACACCACAATATTATATTATATTATATTATATTGTATTATTTTCTTATGATATATTATATTAATTACCTCTTTGTAACAGAGGTAAATTCACACAGTTGACCACAACACTGAAACAGAGCGCATTGAACTCATTGTTAAGAATCAGACTGCAACAGAGACAATTTCTTCCATGTTTGACATGATTTAATACATAGTTTAACACCACACTGCACAGAGATAAATTAACACATGGTTAATTAATTTAATAGTTATAATATTATTATACCACACAAATATATTATAACATATCATATTATATTATTAATATATTATATTTTATTATATTATATTATATCTTATCATATAATATACAGTATTGCATTGTATTGTATTGTATTGTATTATAGAATGTTATATTATATTATATTATATTATATTATATTATATTATATTATATTATATTATATTATATTATATTATATTTATCACCATGCTGTAACAGAGATAATTTGACACAGATAATCACAACACTGCAACAGAGAGAATTTAACTAATTGTATTGAACCACATTGCAACAGAGACAATCTAACACATGATTGAGAAAATGTAACACATTTATCCACCACACTGTTACAGAGATAATTTTATAGATAGTTCAGCACCACACCCTCACAGAGATGTATTAACACATAGGTAATTAAATAGTTATAATATTATAATGCCACACCATTATATTATGATATATTATATTGTATTGTATCGTATTATATTATATTGTATTATATTATATTATATTATATTATATTATATTATATTATATTATATTATATTATATGATATTATATTATATTAATCACTACTTCGTAGCAGGGATAATTTCACTCAGTTAAACAGAACACTGAAACAGAGGGCATTGAACTGATTGTTATGAACATGACTGCAACAGAGACAATTTCATTCATGTTTTAGATGATTGAATACATAGTTTAGCACCACACAGTCCATAGATAAATGAACACTAGGTTAATTAATTTAATAGTTATAATATTATTACACAACACCACGAAATTATATCATATCATGTTATATTATAATATAGTTTATTATATTATATATTTTGTATCGTAGTGTATCATATCATATCACTTCACATTACATTACAATACATTATATTATGTCATGTTATATTATATCATAATATCTGGTATTATTTTGTATTATGTTATATTACATTACATTACATAAGATTGTATTATATTACATTATATTATATTACATTACATTATCTTATATTATACTATATTGTATTATATTGTATTATTACATTATAGTAAGCACCACTCCATAACTGACAATTTCACACAGTTAAGCACAAGATTGTAACAGAGAGCATTTAACTCATTGTTTAGAACTACACTACAAGAAATATAATTTAACCAATGTTTGAGCAAATTTAACACATTAGATAGTGCTACAGTGTCACAGAGATAATGTAACACATTTAAGCACCTCACTGTTACAGAGATAACTTAACACACAGTTCAGCACCACACTATCACAGAGATACATTAACACATCATTAATTAATTTTATAGTTCTAATGTTATAACACCACACGATTAAATTATATTAAATCATATCATATCACATCACATCTTATCATATCATTATATATAATATAATACTATATCATATCATATTCTAGTATATTATATTACATTATGTTATACATTATATCACCACTGCATAATAGGGATAATTTCACACAATTAATCACAGCACTGTAACATACAGCATAGAACTCAAAGATTTGAATGACCCTGCAACAGAGACAATTTAATCCATGTTTGAAATTATTGAATACATAGTTTAGCACCACACAATCACAGAGATAAATACATGGTTATTTAATATAATAGTTATAATAGTATTACACCACACCACTGTATTATATTATATCATACTGTATTGTATTGTTTTGTGTTATATTATATTATTTTATATTATATCATATCATATCATAATATATGGTATTGTAGTGTATTTTGTTATACTATATTACATTACTTTGTATTGTATTGTATTATATTACATTACATTACTTTTGTATTCTAGTGAATTGTAAGTATTTTAATAGTCATAATATTATACCACACCATTATATTATATTATTTTACAATACATTACATTACATTATATTATATTATATTATATTATATTATATTATATTATATTATAGTAATCAGCTTTGAACTTATTGTTTAGAAACACACTGCAACAGAAACACTTTTACCTATGTTTTGATAACTTTACACATAAATTATTACCACCCTGTCACAGAGAAAAATTAACACAGTTAATTAATTTAATAGTTATAATATTATAACACCACACCCTTATATTATATATTATATCATATCATAGCATATCATATCATTTCATAATATACTATATTATATTTATTGTATTGTATTATATTTGTATTATATAATATAATATAATATAATATAATATAATATAATATAATATAATATTTTATTATATTATATTATATTATGCACCGCTCAGTAACAGGGATAATTTCACACATTTAAGCACAGCACTGTAACAGAGAGCATTGAACTCATTGTTGGGAACTACACTGCAACAGTTACAATTTAACCCATGTTTGAGATAATTTAAAACATAGATTAGCACCACACTGTCAAAGAGATAATGCAACACATAGTTAAGCACCACTCTATCACAGAGATATTTTAAATGTTATTTTAACACCAGATTGTGATAGAGATAAATTACCACATTGTTAATTAGTTTAATAATTGTAATTTATAATATAATATAATATATTATAAAATAAAGGAGTAGTGTTATAATATTATAACAATTTAATTCATTATCTATGTGTTTATTTGTCTCTGTCATAGTATGGAGCAAATCTCTGTGTTAAATTGTCTCAAACATGGGTAAATTGTATTACATTGTGACATTATCTCTGTTACAGTGAGGTGATTAATATAATATAATAAAATATAGTATAATCTTGTGTTATAATATTATAACTATTAAACTAATTAGCTATGTGTTAATTTATCTCTCTGACAGTGTGATGCTAAACTATATATTCCATCATCTTAAACTTCAGTTAAATTCTCTGTCTTGCTGTGTCTTTCTAAACAGTGAGTAAAATGCTCTCTATTGCAGTGTTGTACTTAACTGTGTGAAACTCTACCTGTTACGAAGTGCTGTTTAATGTAATATAAAATAATATGATATATGCTATGATGTGATCTGATGTGATATGATATAATATGATATGATATATGATATGATATGATATGATATGATATGATATGATATGAGATGAGATTAGATGATATGATGTAATATAATAAAATATAATCATGTGGTGTTATAATATTATAACTATTACATTAATTATCTATGTGTTAATGTATCTCTGTGAAAATGTGGTGCTGAACTGTGTGTTAAATTATCTTTGTAATAGTGAAGTGCTTAAATATGTTACATTATCTCTGACTATATGGCACTAACAAATGTGTTAAACATTCCCAAACAATGGTTAAATTGTCTTTTTGTAGCGTAGTTCTAAACAAAGAATTAAATGCTTGCTGTTACAATGTTGTGCTTAATTAACTGTGTGAAATTATCTGTTATGGTGTTGTGAGTACTACAATGTTATAATATAATATAATATAATATAATATAATATAATATAATATAATATAATATAATATAATATAATATAATATAATATAATGTTGTGGAGTTATAATATTATAAGTTTTAAATTAATTAACTATGTGATAATTTATCTCTGTCACAGTGTGGTGTTAAACTAACTGTTAACATATCTTTGCAATAGTGTGCTGCTGAACTATGAGTTAAATTATTTCTGCAACAGCATGGGGATTAAATGTTTTACATTACCTCTGTTACAGCGTTGCATTTAACTGTGTGAAATTATCCCTGTAACAGAGTGGTGATTAATATAATATTATATAATATACTATAAAATAATATAATATAATGCAATATTATATAATAATATAATAGAATATAATTTAATACAACACAATACAATATAATCTATTATGATATATGATATGAGATATGATATAATATAATATAATCTGTTATGATATGACATGATATATATAATGTAATGCAATACAATATAATAAATATGATATGGTGTGATTTAACACGACATGATGTGATGTGATATGATATAAAAAATATAATTTAATATATTATGATATGATAAGACATAATATAGTATAGTATAGTATAGTATAGTATAGTATAGTATAGTATAGTATAGTATAGTACAATCCTATACAATACAATATAATATACTTGTGTGGTGTTACAATATTATAACTATTAAATTAATTAACTGTTTGTTTATCTCTGTGAAAAGTGTGGGGCTAATTTATGTGTTAAATTATCACAAGCATTGGTCAAATTGTTTCTGTTGCAGTGTGGTTCAAAAGAATGAGTTCAATGCTCTTTTTAACAGGTTCTGAACAATGAGTTAAATGCTCTCTGGTACAGTGTTGTGCTTACCTATGTGAAATTATCTCTGTTATGGTGTGATTATCAATATAACCATACAAGAACGATATGGTTTAGTGTTATAACATTATAACTATTACATTAATTAACTATGTGTTAACTTATCTCAGTCAAAGTGTGGTGCTAAACTGAGTGTTAGATTATGACTGTGAGAATGTGATGATAAACTGTCTTGAATTGTCTCTTTTACAGTGTGGTGATAAACTGTGTGTTAAATTAACTCTGAAAGTGTTGTGCTAAACTATAGGTTTAATTATCTCTTGATAGTACAGAACTAAATAAATGCATTACATTTTCTCTGTGATAGTGTGGTGCTAATTTATGCATAAAATAATTTTAAACATGGGTTCCATTTTTTTGTTGCAGTGTTGGTTCTAAACAATGAGATAAATTGCCTCTGTTTCAGTGTTGTGCTTAAATATGTGAAATTATCTGTGTTATGTTATGATGATAAATATAATGTTACATAACATAGTATAATATAATCCTGTGGTGTTATAATATTATAACTATTAAATTACTTAATTATGTGTCATGCTATCTCAGTGACAGTGTGGTGCTAAACTATGTGTTACATTATCTCTGTGACAGTGTGGTCATAATTTGTTAATTTTTCTAAGTTAAAATATCTCAGCGATAATGTGCTAAACTGTGTGATAAATTATTGTGAGAGAGCAATGATAAACTGTCTCAAAGTGTCTCTTTTACGGTGTGGTGCTAAACTGTGTTAAATTATCTCTGCCACACTGCAGTGCTGAACTATGTGTTAAATTATCACTGTGAGTGTGCTGCTAATTGTTTCTTTTACAGTGTGTTGCTAAACTGTGTACAAATGTCTCTGTGAAATGAAGATGCTAAACTATGTGTAAAATGATGTCTATGATATCTATGGGTTACTTATCTCATAGACAGTGTGGTGATAATTTGTTAAATTACCTTTGTGATAGATTGGTGCTGAACTGTGGTTTAAATTATCTCTATCAAAGTTTGGTTCTAACGCATGTGTTCAATTATCTCTGTAACGATGCTAATTTATGTGTAAAATTATTTCAGACATGGCTTAAATTGTTTCTGTTGCAGTGTGGTTCTTAACAATGAGTTACATTGTCTCTGTTTCAGTGTTGTGCTTAACTGGGTGAAATTATCTCAATTACAGTGTGGTGATTAATATATTATCAAATAACATAATATATCAAAATATAACATAACATAACTTAACATAATGTAGTCTAGTATAATATAATGGTGGGGTATTTTATTATTACAGTATAACTATTAAATTAATTATGAGTTTATTTATCTCTTTGACAATATGGTGCAAAACTGTGTTTTAAAATATACCTGTGATAGTGTGGTGCTGATCGATGTGTAAAATTATCTTTGTAACAGTGTGGTGCTTAAATGTGTTAAATTATCACTGTGAGAGTGCAGTTATGAATGCTCTTAAATTTTTTCTTTTACAGTGTGGTTCTAAAATGTGTTTTAAATTAAGTCTGAGAGTGTGTTGCTAAACTATGTGTTAAATTATTTCTGTAACAGTGCAGCACTAACAGAATGTGTTACATTGTCTCTTTGACAGTGTGGTGCTAATCTATGCATTAATTTATCTCAAATAAGGGTGAAATTGTATCTCTTGTAGTGTGGTTCCAAACAATGAGCTAAATGCTCTCTGTTGCAATGTTTTTCTTATTTGTGAGAAAGGTATCCCTTACAGAGTGGTGATTAATATAATATAATATAATATAATATAATATAACATAACATAATATAATATAATATAATATAATATAATATAATATAACTCACAGTGATAATTTAACACATAGTTCAGCACTGCAGTGTGTGGAAGGATAATTTAACATGGTTTAGCATAATGTAACACGTTTAAGCACCACACTATCACAGGATATATTAACACATTTATTTAATAGTTAAAATAACATTATACGCATTATATGATATCATATAATGGTATAATGGTGTGGTGTTACAATATTTTAACTATTAAATTAAATGTGTTAATTTATCCCTGTGACAGTGTGGTGGTTAAACGTGTTACATTATCTCTGTGACAGTTGATGGCAGTTTTACAAGCGCATTGCTCAGTGCAGGCTTGTAACTTTCCCAATTTTTAACATATTCACTCCAATACAATATAATATAATATAATAATCTGGTGTTATAATATTATAAGTATTAAATTAATAACTGTATTCAATCATGTCAAACATGGGTTAAATTGTTTCTGTTGTAGAGTGTTTCTAAACAATGAGACAAATGCTGTCTTTTACAGTGTTGTGCTTAATTGTGTGAAATTATACCTGTAACGGAGTATTGATTAATATAATATATTATAATATAATATAATATAATATAATGTGATGTCATGCATGTCATGTGATTGATATGATACGATAGCATATGATACAATATGATATGATATGATATATGATATGATATTAAATAATATGATATTATATAATATAATGGTGTGGTGTTATCATATCATATCATAGAAATTAAATTAATTAACTATGTGTTCATTTATCTCTGTGACAGTGTGCTGATTAAATGTGTTATATTACCTCTGTTACAGTATTTTGCTTAACAGTGTGAACTTATCCCTGTAATGGAGTGGTGATTAATAATAATATAATATAATGTAAGGACAATATGATACGATACGATATGCTGTGATTGATATGATATGATATGATATGATATGATATGATATGATATGATATGATATGATATGTCATGGAGTTATAATATTATAACTATTAAATTAATTAACTATGTGTTAATGTATTTCTGTGACAGTGTAGTTCTAAACTATGGCCCAGATATTCAAAAGGGTTGCATCATGCGCAACAGGGATGTGCCAGCACAAGTCTAAAAATGGGCCATTCTGTGATATTCAGCAGGAGGCAGATGCGCCCCCCCAAATCACAATGTGCAAGAGTACAATGATAATGAATGCATGCGCAACTGATGGGGGAGGAACCATGCATAAATGGCACACTGCGATATCCAACAACATGTGCCATGCGCAATAGGGGAGCAAACGGAAGTTGCACGATAGTGGAAATGATCCAAAATAAAAAGGAACAAGAGAGAGGCACAAGAACACTACAGGGAAGCCACATGTTGGTGAACTGCAGGCAGCCACACAGGCACAGAGAAACTGGGAGCAGTACAGGGCAGGAGCAGGACAGAGGACCTGGAACCACCAGGAACAGGGAAGGTGAGGGGAGCCTGTGCCACAGTGCAGGACAAAAGGGGTAAGTGCCACACAGCACTGAGGGCACAGATAGTGGGCAGTACAGCCACTACAGGGAGGTGTCCCCAGTGCAGGGGGAGTAGCAGCAGCAAGGATGAGGGGGAACCAGAGAAACAGCTGCCGGGGGTAACACAAACCAGCGTCATGGCCAGTGCCACCATCCAGATGGAGGCAGTTATGAGGGGGTGAGAAAGCAGGCAGCAGGGGGGCATGGCCATGGAATGGCCCGTCGGAGGAATGCCCCCAACAGGCAGTACCAAGCCCGCACCAGCTTTGAGTTGTTCACTGATACTGAGATCGTGGGCTGGTTCCACCAGAACCGGGTGATCCTGAGGTGGCTCTGTGAGCTGTGCAGTGATGTGATGCAGGCACCCACACGACGGAGCCATGCTCTATCAGTGGAGACCAAAGTGACAGCTTCCATGTGCCTGCTTGCCATGGGTACCTTCCAGAGACTAACAGGGGACATGACAGGCATAACCCAGTCAGCCGCATCATGCCTCCTCACCCAATTCCTCAGTGCACTGCTGCCACATGCTGTGGAGTACATCCATTTCCCCAGCACACTGGCAGAGTGCACAGAAAACATACAGGAGTTCCACAGAGTAGCACGTATGCCTGGCATGCTCAGGGCAATAGACTGAACTCATGTGGCCATCTGCATGCCACCTGACCCCAAAGGAGCCACATACATGAATCAGAAGGGGTATGCAAGCATCAACTGCCAGGTGGTGTGCGATGCTGGGGGGGGCGCATAATCAATGTCTGTGCCATGCACCCTGGGAGAGCACATGATGCCTTTATCTGGCACCAGTTCACATTGTGCCACAGGTTTGAGAGTGTGGACATCACCACTTGCTACCTAGTGGGTGAGTATGCAAATCACGCAGAAAGACATGGAGTTTGGGAGGGGCATAGTCAGAGGTGACATGGGTATTGGCCTAGATGGCCAAGGCAGGGTGATGCTGATTGCCAAACTAATTAATGTCCACCCTCTACACACAGGTGACAGTGGATACCCACTCCATCCCTGGCTGCTCACACCATAGTGGCGGCCCACAACTGCATCGCAGCAACGCTACAATGAGGCACATGCCACCACACGCAATGTCATCAAGTGGGTGTTCGGGATGCTGAAGGCACGTTTCCGTTGCCTGGACACATCTGGCGGTGCCCTACAGTACAGCACATCAAAGGCCTGCAGATTATTCCTGGCCTGTTGCATCCTGCACAACATGGCCAATGACTGTGGGATAGCCGTACAGGTCAAAGAAGGGGACAGCGATGGGGATGATGAGTACGCTGGTGAAGATGGTGATAGGCAGCCCCTTGGTCGAATGGACCCCCGACTGATCCAGATGGCACAGCTGCACCGGGACACTATCACAGAGGAGCACTTCAACCAACCCAGGTAAGTCATGGGGCCATGTGCAACCACCAGTGGCAAGGGCACAACCCACAAACGCACATGGACAAACCCCAGAGGTGCATGTCGTTAAGGGAATTGGCCGAGCATGGAACCGCACACGCCGTCAGGAATGGGCAAGGTCTAACACGCACGCAGTCGCACACACACACACACATGCATGCACACCTCACAAGACATGGACAAAGGGTAGGAGGAACACCAACCCCAACCGCCAGCCCTAGCCACACACACATCCACAGTCCATCATGCCCAGTGCCTGTTATTGTGTGTGTGTCAGACCTTTGCACAGTGGCAGACAGCACAACACAGGCATCATCATGCACACGCCACAGTGGACAGCAGCCGGGAGGGTGTGCAGATGGAACATGTGTGTGCATGCAGGGCCGGGTACCCCACCCTTACATTGTACATTGAACAACACAATGCACACAGGGCAGCATCAGACAGTAGCCGTGGTGGGAGACAGGTCAGTCATGTGCCACAGTGCCACGGCCACCACAGATGTGTGGGTGGCCCCGCCGAGACCCGCCAGCAGTGACAGGCTGACCAATGGCCTCATGGGATGGCACTGACGGTCCCCCAGGGGTTCCGCTGCATGAACGCAACCGTGCTCGTGCAGGGGTCTGCAGCACACTGAACATGTCTGTGCCAGGCATGCTCGGGAACCCCACAGCTGAACCTGGTGTCGACAAGGAGGGTGTCTCATGACACCAGGAACAGGGGGTGGACATTCCACTGCACGGTGTCAGCGATGCATGGGCAAATAACTGTATGCCCATTGTGGCCATGACAGCTGTGATTGCCTGTGTCTGCCTGTCAATGGTAGCCGTCACATCCTCCCGCATCTGGTCCATCCTTGCCAGGAGCAGAGCGGTGTCTCTGCTGTGCCGCTCCTCTGCCTGGTACAGAGCCGCACTGTGTGCATCCACTGCAGTCACAAGCCACACCTGCTGATCGACTGATTCTTGGAGTATGTGGGTGTGCTCTTCTAAGAGGTCATCTGCCTGATCGGCATGCTGTCCCTCACGGTGTTCGTGGCCCTGATGGGCAGCACCCCTTGAGAGTGGGTGCTGCACACCAGGGCCAGGCCTGGGCATGTCCACAGGTGGTCCACTGACGCCACCCCCTGACATTGTACCCCCATGGCCATTGGCCGACTGCTGACACTGCCCTCCGGCTGCTGCCTCAAGGCTCAATGGTGCCACCACAGTGGCTGCAACAGCCCCACTGTCCTGGACACACACCAGTGCTGCTCCACTGGTGCAGACAGGCACAGGCTGGGACTGTGATGTCACGCAGGCCTCCTCAGCAGCACCACCCACGGCCATGCCCATGATGTCACCTGCTGTGTGGCCATCCTGTGGCCCACACGTATCACTGTCCATGAAGTGAGCTCCATCATCATCAGTGACAGATCTGGCACCAGCCTGAGTCTCAGCATGCTGGCATCCATGGACTCTGGCACGCTGGGACATGGGCAGGACCTCCGCTGCACCTGCTCAACCAACATCAGTCCAGACACCCAGGTGGGCCCACTGTCACCCTGACCCTTGTATGCCTGTGGAGGTGGACAGGCCCTCCACTATGTCCATGGTACTGCCCTCAGTGGACAAGTCCACCACTGCCGACCCATACGGATGCTCAGGAGCTATAAGGGAACACAGAAGCATTAATGTATCTGCCCTACTCTGTACCCCAATTGACAGACCAGGATCTACCATGCAGTAACGGGCTTCCACCCATCTGGAATCCACCACCTGGAACACCCTTGATGGCACAACCCTGCATGCTGCCAGCAACCCACTCTTTTTGTGGGGAAGGCGTTGCACGGCCAGCTGTCCCCCACCAGTCACAGACTGTGCTGCTTTGATGGCAGCCACCTTGTCCTTAATCCTCCACCTATCCATGGCCATCTTCTTTTTGCACTCCTGCACAGACCGCTGGTGGCTTCCATGCAGGTTGACGGCACATGCCACCTCTTCCCATGCAGCAGCATGGGCCTGTGGAGTTCCCCGCCATCCTCTAAGCAGTAGCTCCTGGTCAAGATAGGCCACAAACAGGGCATCTGTTTCTGCCTTTGTGAAGTTAGGCCTCTTCTTCCTCCCACATCTCTGTTCCTCTTCCTCCACCTCATGATCGCTCATTATTCATCCTGTGAGAATGACAGGTGTTACCTTGACTGTGCAGTCCCATGTATGTCCCACAGAAAACAGTCCACACTCCCAAACAGCCTGCAACTCACCACAATAGACTGCAATAACCGACTATGGCCAGTGCAGCCCAATGTCACATTTTATAGCAGCAACGCATGCAAATGAGGCAAGGCACAATTATAAATGGATGCAAATGTAGTATTCTGCGAATTGAATGGTTGATTAGCTGATTTGCATATGCCAGCTGAATATCGCTGTTGCGCTTTGTGCAATTGTGTTGAACGTGCTCAGGCAAGGGCGCATTTCTGTGACATGCACAGTACACACCGATGCAGATGCCTGCCATGCTGCTGATGTGCTGTGTGGGAGGCATGCAGGGCATGGCCACCTTTGTGCCAGTGGCACTACTGCACTGTTCACATATATGGCCCTGTGGCATTGGGTGCCATGGGTGCACTGGGGTCACAGTGCACCAGGCCACTACAGGAGGTGGCACACAGGCACCCAATTGCACTACTCACATTGAGTACCACCACGCTGTCGCGTCCATGCACAGAGACCCTTGACCCTGTGCCTGACCTTGCCCCTAGGTGCCATGCGTCCGATGGGTGTACCACTATTGCGCTCTTCGGTGATAGCGCGATAGGGAATGGCAGCGCTGTACAGAGCAGCATCTGCACATGGCAGACTGTGTTACCAAGCACCATTTGACTCCAACCAGCTTTAGAGATGGCACGGAGGAGGGTGCTGTTTGGAGCCAGGTGGAGCTGGCCAATTTGGTGGCTATAGTGAGCCCATGCTGGGGCACTTTATGGAGATGCACCCTGGACAGGGCCAGGAGTGCAGTATGGGAGGAGGTGGCCGTGGTGCTGGAGGAGGCCACAGGAATTGGGTGCACAGCTGAGCAGTGTCACCACTGATATGGGGACCTCCAGTGCAGAGACCCGGACAGGCTTGCCCACCTGCAGGAATGTGCCAGGAGGGTCATGGTGCCATGGCCAGGTAGGTGCCCCCTCCGTACACTGTTAAAGTCCATACGGGTATCATGGTTGCATGTGTCTGGCACATAGGGGACCATCCAGTGTTGGCCGTGGTGGTGGTATCAGGGTGGGGGGTTGATGGGTATGGCTGTGTGGGATTACACACACACGTGGGTGGGGGGACTTTGCTACCAGATTGTACTGATGTTCCTCTCTCCATGTTTGCACCTTAGGCCCAGAAGAATGCCAGCAGGTGAGGCAGAGGAGGTGCCACCAAGAGGACCAGTAGGCCTGGAGGGATTCTGGACCACAGAGGGGCAGGGACCAGCCTGATGATGGTGAGTGCTTTACATCCATGATTACTATTGCCTGCTGTGTAACAGGGTGGGCAGGGCATGGCCACCATCCATTGACACCACTGCTATGCACGCAACTTGTTACAGTCAGCACTGTCCAGTGGCACTGCATGTCTGGGAGTGTATCAATGGTGGTCCTTGACTGTGCCACTGCCTTGCACCACATAGCCATGTCACAGTACGGCCATGGTGGTGCTGTGTGGGACATGGGTGATGGGTGTGTGCAGTGGTCCACATGGCTGTGGGTGCCTGTAGGCAGGTCTTGTGGATGCGGTCACTGTGGGTGGTCACACCATCACAGGCATGGCACACTGCTGTATGTCATGCACAATGGGTGGGCTGCAGGGGCTGGACAGTCACAGGTATTGACTCTGCCCCTTGTCCTAGGTGGACAGCGACTGATGGCCATTGAAAGGAGCATGCAGGAGCTATTACAGCTGGCAAGGGCATCCCTGGAGATCCTCCAGTGGATGGAGTGGCATGGGTCAGGAGGCGGAGGACACATCGGCACCACAGGTGTGAAGAGCAGGGTGGACGATAGGCCCTCCATGCCCCAGAAACACCTACCACCCTGGACCCACCCTCACACCCTTCTTCCCTCTCTTATATGTTCACCCTGCCCCTTACCCACCCCATCTGGTATGTGGCCCTTCCCCATTGTAAATATTTGTAAATAGTTTTGTTTTTTACCTCTTTTAATACATTGTTTTGTTATGACAACTGTGGTGGTCTATCATTTGCAGTGGGCTACAGGTGCTCAGCTGCAGTGGTGTGCATGGCGCAGTGTGGTGCAAGCATGGGCATGTGTGTGTCCAGAAGGAACCGCCTATGGTGTGGGCGGGGATCAGTCACTGTCTGTGGTTTGTGTGTTGTTTTCTGCACTGGATGCCTGTGTGCAGTGGTCCACAGTGCATGCACTGTGTCCATGGCACCCTGTCAGACCATCCAGGCCTGTGCAGCTGACACCCTATATGTCTATGATATGCATGGTCTGCTGGCATGTCAGTGCTAGCTGTCCATGCTGGACAACCACTGTACCTGGCACAATGCCAGGTTGCCTCCCATCACCAGTATGGTGCATGTCTGCCTCCGGTGGCACTGTGGCCTCCGCTGTTGTTGTCCCCTCTCCATGCTGGCACTTGTGTCTGTTGCAGGGAATGTGCTCCACTGTCTGTCACTTGTGCTCCGTCTGCATGCTGGTGGCATACAGCTTCATGGTGCCTGCGCAGGGTGGCTGGCACACCTGTGCCATGTAAGGGTGCTGGCCATGTGTACATGGCTGCTGTGGCCACATGCCAGTGGCTTGGTTGACCTGCTACTGTGTCCCTGTGTTGGTGTGCCCTTGGGTATTGGTGGGTGTTCGTCCATGCACAGTGTTGCATCCTGTGTGGTGCATGCTTCAATGCAACATGGTGTGTTTCTGTGCTGGCTGTTGTGGTCAGTGGTGGGATGGGATGTGTCCTTGTGCTGTACTGCTGGTGGTGGAGTCTGGGACATGCCCAGTCACATGTGGGGTACCTCATCTGAAGATGCATGGCTGGTCTCTCAGCTGTACCTCGGGTGGACGTGCAGGGTGGCACTGTGTATGCAGTTGTTGCATCGCTGTCTGCTGCCACCCACTGCAGGGTGCACATGGTTGGCTGCCTTGCATGGCTCTGTAGTGCACAGGGTTGCATTGTCACAGTGGGGGTGGTGGCATGCATGGGGTGTCCTGCACTGTTGGGTGCTACTCCTGGGCAGGGTGTATGGGGACTGTGGTGCAAGGTGTGCTCTTCATTGCTGGGATGGTGTTTCATGGGGTGGTTGGCCCTCCTTGTGTGCCAGTCACAGCCTGCCAGGGGGTGTTCTGGGGCACCATGCCCTGGCTGTGGGTTGGTTGCTGGTATCCATGGGCCGGTGGTTATTCCAGCTCTCCACTGGTTGTGCAATGCATGGGGTGTTGGGGTCTGTTCTGCTGTGTGATCCTCTGTCCATCTGTGGCATGGGTGGTGGGGCCTGCATTCTGTCCCTGCGCATCCCTGGTTGTGCTGTTGCACTGCTGCCCTACTCCTCAGGGCATCCCTGGTTGCGCTATGGCACTTCTGAAATGTGCAACTACACATCCTTGGTTGTGCTATGGCACAGGTGGCATGATATTCAGTTGTGTGCCGCAAGCACATCTTGACCTGCACAGTTTTTGAATATCACACTTCTTGCACATGGGCGCAGTGGACTTGCGCTTGCTCCAGCTGTTGCACACTTTATGGGCGCAGTTTGAATATCCAAGCCATAGTATTATAACACCACACCATTATACGATAGTATTTTATATTATATTGTATTATATTATATAAATCACCACTCCGTAACAGGGATAATTTCTCACAGTTAAGCACAACACTGTTAAACAGAGCAATGAACTCATTGTTTTCAACCACACAGAAACAGAGACAATTTTACCCATGTTTGGGATAATTTAACACATACATTAGCACCACTTGTCACAGAGATAAATTAACACAGTTAATTTAATACTTATAATATTATAAAACCACACCATTATATTATATTATATTATATTATATTATATTATATTATATTATATTATATTATATTATATTATATATATTATACTATATTATATTATACTATACTATACTATACTATACTATACTATACTATACTATACTATACTACAGTATACTACAATTATATTATTTTTTATATCATATCATGTACTATATTTTAGTATAATATATTACATTATATTATATTATATCATATTATATTATGTTATGTTATGTCATATAATTTTATAGTATATTATATCATATCATATCAAATCACATAGCACATCACATCACATATCATATCATATCATATCTAATCATATCATATATCTTATTATATTATATTAATCACCACTCTTTAACAGGGAAATTTTCACAGTTAAACACAACACTGTAACAGAGAGGATTGAACTCATGGTTTAGAAAAACACTACAAGAGACACAATTTAATCTATATTTGAGATGGTTTAACACATAGTTTAGCACCACACTGTCATAGAGAATAAATAACACAGTTAATTTAATTGTCATAATATAATACCACCCCACCATTATAGTGCATTATATGATATTATGTCATATCTAATCATATCATAATACATTATATTTTTACCATATTTCATATCATATAATATCAAATCATATCATGTCATATCATACTATATCATATTATATTATAATATATTATGGTATGTTATGTTATATTATATTATATTATATTATATTATATTATATTATATTATATTATATTATATTATATTATATTATATCACCACTCCTTAAAGGATAATTTCAAAGAGTTAAGCAAAATATTGTATCAAAGAGCATTTACCTGATTGTTTAGAACCTCACTGTAAGAGATACAATTTAACTCATGTTTAAGGTAATTTAACACATAGTTTAGCACCACACTGTCAGAGATAAATTATCACATAGTTTGTTAATTTAATAGTTATAATATTATCACACCACACCATTATATTATATTACATTATATTATATTATATTATATTTATCACCACACTGTAAAGAGATAATTTCAACTATTTAAGCCCAACACAGTAAGAAAGAGCATTTTACTCATTGTTTGGAACCATACTGCAACAGACACATTTTATCCCATGTTTTAGATAATTTATCACAATAAGTAGTGCCACACTGTCCCAGAAATAATGTAACACATTTAAGCAATTAACACATAGTTAATGTAATAATTATAATATTAGAACACCACACCATTATATTATAATATTTCATACCATTTCATATCATATCCTGCCATATCATATCATATTTTGATATGATACAATATAATGGTGTGCTATTATAATATAACTATTAAATTAATTAACTGTGTAAATGTATCTCTGTGACAGAGTGGTGTAAAACTATTTGTTAAACTATATCAGCGATGGTGTGGTTATTAACTATGTGCTAAATTACCTTTAAAACAGTGTTCCGATTAAATGCATTTCATTTTCACTGTGAGGTGTGGTGCTAATCTATGTATTAAGTTATCTCAAACAAGGTTTAAATTGTCTCTCTTGTTGTGTGGCTCTAAACAATGAGTTAAATTCTCTCTATTTCAATGTTGTGCTTAGGTGTGTGAAGTTATCCCTTACACAGTGGTGAGTAAAATAATATTATATAATATAATATAATATTATATAATATAATATAATATAATATAATATAATATAATATAATATAATACAATATAATATAATATGATATAATGTAACGTCATACAATATAATACAATATAATATAATATTATGTAAAGTAATGGTTTGATGTTGTAATTCTATAACTATTAAATTAATTATCTATATGTTAATTTGTCACTGTGCTAGTGTGGTGCTAATTTATGTGTTAAAGTATCTCAAACGTGGGTAAAATTGCCTCTGTTGAAGTGTGGTTTAAAACAGTGAGTTCAATGCTTTCTTTAATATGTTCTGTTTAACTGTATGAAATTATCCCTGTTACAGACTGGTGAATAATATAATATAATATAATATATAATATAATATAATATAATATAATATAATATAATATAATATAATATAATATATTATATGACATGATGTGATGTGATAATATGATATGAAGTCATATGATATAATATAATGGTTTGGGTTATAATATTATAATTATAGAAATTAATTAACTATGTGTGAAATTATCTGTGTATCAATGTATTGCTTAAATGTGTTACATTGTCTGTGTCTCATTGCGGCACTGTTAAAGTGTTAAATGTTCTCAAACAAGGGTGAAAGTCTCTCTGTTGCAGTATGGTTCCAAACATTGAGTTAAATGCTCTCTCTTACAGTGTTGTGCTAAAATGTGGTGATTAATATAATATAATATAATGATATGATATAGTATCATATAATATAATGTACTATAACATGACATAACATAACATAATATAATACGATCTAAAGTAATGTTATGTGATATAATATAAAGGTGTGGTGTTATAATATTATAACTATTACATTAATAAACTATGTGTTAATTTATTTCTGTGACAGTGTGGTGCTAACCCATGTATTAAAACATCTCTGTGATAGTGTGGTGCTGAACTAAGTATTTAATCATCTTAAACATGGGTTAAATAATATAATATAATATAATATAATATAATATAATATAATATAATATAATATAATATAATATGGTATAAAATAATATAATATAACATAATACAATACAATACAATATAACATAATATAATATAACATAATATAATATAGTATGATATGATATGTTATGATATATGATATCATATGATAATATTATATTAATGGCGTGATATAATATAACTATTACATTAATTAACTATGTGTTAATTTATCTCTCGCGACAGTGTGGTGCTAAAGTATGTGTAAAATAAAAATAGTATGTGATGCTATGGTGCTGAACTATGTGTTAAATTATCTCTGTAACAGTGTGGTGCTTAAATGTGTTTCATTACCTCTGTGAAAGTGTGGCACTAATTAATGTGTTAAATTTTCCCAAACTTGAGGTTAAATTCTCCTGTTGCAACGTGGTAGTAAACAATGAGTGAAATGCTCTCTGTTACATTGTTATGCTCACATCTGTGAAATTATCTCTGTTATGGTGTGGTGATGAAAATAATATAATATAATATAGTATAATATAATATATAATATAACATAATATAATGTAATGTTATGTATTATATTGTAATATAAAATAATATAATATAATATAATGTAAAGTAATATAATATAATACAATTATATGTTTTAATATGATATGATGTGATATAATATGGTACGCTATGATATGATACGATATGATACTATAAGATACGATAAGATATAATATGATATTATGTGATATGATCCAATATAATTTTGTGGTATTATAATATAACTATTAAAATATTTAACTCTGCTAATTTATCTCTGTGACAGAGTGCTGTTAAACTATGTGTTAAAATATCTCTGCAATAGTGTGGTGCTGAACTATGGTGTAACATTATCTCTGCGACAGTGTAGTGCAATGCTACGTGTTAAATTATCTCAAACAAGGTTAAATTTCCTCTCTTGCAGTGTGGTTCTAAACAATGAATAACATGCATTGTATTACAATATTTTGCTTAACTCTGTGAAGTTATCCATTACGGAGTGGAGATTAATATAATATAATACAATACAATACAATTTAATATAGTATGGTATGATATGTTATGATATGATATGATATAATATAATGTAATGTAATACTATACAATACAATACAAGGTAGTATACTATAATGTAATGTAATATAATATAAATAATATACTATGATATGATATCATATATTATCACATCACATCATATGATATCATATCATATCTTATCATAAGATACTATACCATACGATATATTATATTACATTATAGTATAGTATAGTATCCTATATTATAATATTTTATATTATATTATATTATTTGATATTAATCACCACTCCGTAACAGGGATACTTTCACACAGTTGAGCCCAACACAGTAATTGAGAGCATTGTTCTCAGTGTATTGAACCATACTGCAAGAGAAACAATTTACCCATGTTTGAGATAATATAACACATAAATTAGTACCACACTGTCAAAGAGATAAATTAACATGTAGTTAATTAATTTAATACTCATAATATTATACCACATTGTTATATTATATTATATTATATTATATTATATTGTATTGTATTGTATTGTATTATAATATATTATATTAAGTTATTTTAATTTCCACTGCATTACTGGGATAATTTCACACGGTTTAGAACTACACTGTAACAGAGAGAATGTAACACATTAAATCAACACACTGTTAGAGAGATAATTTAACACAAAGTTCAGTACAACACTATCATAGAGTTATTTTTACAGAAAGTTTAACACCACTAAGATAAATATACACACAATTAATGTAATAGTTATTATATTGTAATACCTCACCATTATAGTATATCTTATCATATCATACTATTTCATATCATATAGCATATCATATCACATGACATGACATCACACCATTTCATATCATATATCATATCATAGCATATTATGTTATATTATATTATATTACACTATATTATATTATATTACATTATGTTATATTAATCACCACTCTGTAACAGGTTTAATTTGAGACAGTTAAGCAAAAGACAGTAACAGAGAGCATTTCACTCAATGTTTAGTAATACACTACAACAGACTCAATTTAACCCATTTTTGAGATGCTTGAAAACATTGTTTAGCACCACACTGTCACAGTGATAGGTTTACACAGTTAATTTATTTAATAGTGATATTATTATAACACCAAAATACTATTTTATATTACATTATATTATATTAATTATGTTATATATTATATTATAGTACATTATAATACATTACATTACAATATTTTATATTATATTACATTATACTATACAGTATTACATTAGATTGCATTTCATTACATTACTGTATGTTATATTATATAATATTATATTATATTATATCATATCATATCATATCATATCATATCATATCATATCATATCATATCATATCATGTCATGTCATGTTATGTTATGTTATATTATATTATATTACATTACATTATATTAATCACCACTCCATAACTGGGATAATTTCACAGTTAAGCACAACACTGTAATAGAGAGCATTAAACTCAATGTTATGATCCATACTGCAGCAAAAACAGTTTAAACCATGTTTGAGATAAAGTAACGTTAGCATCACACTGTCAGAGAGCCAAAGTAACACATCGTTATATAATTAAATAGTTATAATATTGTTACACCACAAAACTATATTATGTTATGTTATGTTATCTTTTGATATATTATTTTATATGATAATATATTAAGCAAAACATTGAAACTGAGAGCATTTTGGTCACTGTTTAGAATCAGACTGCAAAAGAGACAATATATCCATGTTTGTGACAATTTAACACAAAATTAGCACCACACTAGCACTGTGGTAATATAACAAATTTAAGAACCACACTGTCACAGAGATAATTTCACACACAGTTTAGGACCACACTGTAAAAGAGACAATTTAAGACAGTTTAATCATCACACTCTCACAGTGATAATTTAACACACAGTTTAGCACCACACTTTGCCTGAGATAAGTTAACACATAGTTAATTACTTTAATAATTATAATATTATAACACCACACCGTTATATTTTATGTAATGTTATGTTATCTTAATCACCATAAGGTAACAGAGATAAGTTTACACAGTTCAGCACAAGAGTGAAACAGAGAGCATTTAACTCATTGATGAAAACCACGCTGGAACAGAGACTATTTAACCCATGTTTGAGATAATTTAACACAGAAATTAGCACCACAGAGATAATGGCCCAGATATTCAAAGCATAGTGCAGTGCAAAGCAATAGCACTGGAATAGCGCAGGAATAGCGTGGAACTGCCATATTCAAAGGACCACATATCGCATGCTAACAGCAGTAGCATGGGGCAAAGCACTAATGTATGCATGGGGCAACAGGAAGGGGGGGCCAACGAGGTCCGCGCAAAGGGATATTCAAAGGCCTAGCGCCGGCTTAGGACACATATACGCGGACACATAGCGCCAAGCGCTACTTACCACCTATAAAAGGCTGGTCTTTACCCAGGGCAAACACAGAGGAGGAGAGACCAGCACAGGAAGTGGAATGTGTGCAGTGCCTGTAATGATGCTGCCATTGATGGCAGCTGTAGTGGAGGAGGAGGAGGAGGAGGTGGAGAGGAGCAGGCACAACATTGGCCACAACACAGGCCAAGGAGACAGTATGCTGCAAACAGGTGGCACTGGCCCAGGGTCTCTTTGAGACACTGCCTGATGACCACATCATTGGCGGTAGAGGATGAACAGGGAATGCTGAGGCAGCTCTGTGAACTCCTGCATGAGCAGCTGCACTCAAACACCAGACACAGCCATGCCATGACAGTGGAGGAGAAGGTGACAGCAGCGATGTGCTTCCTTGCCACAGGGATGTTCCAAAGACCAACGGGGACACCATCGGGGTATCGCAGTCTGCCACCTGACACCTCCCGACCCACTTCCTAGAGGCTTTCCTGCCACATGCTGGGGAGTTCATAGTATTCCCCAGCATGGCAGCAGAGATCAGAGAAACAATGCAGTGGTTCCATCGGGTTGCGCACCTACCATCTGTACTGGGTGCCATTGACTGCACCCATGTCCCCATCCGTGCACCACCTGGTGATGGCAGTGACGTGTACGTTAACAGGAAAGGGTACCACTCCATCAACTGCCAGGTGGTGTGTGATGTGGCTGGGAGCATCACCAATGTGTATGCACAGTACTCCGGCAGTGCCCACGATACATTCATCTGGCACCAGTCCCAGCTGTGCCAAGCATTCGAGTAGGACAGAATAACCAGTGGTCAACTAATCGGTGAGTAGCAGCATTCAAGGCATACACACACCAGCATGCATGGGGGCAGGCATTGCAGGCCAGGAAATGGGTGTGGGAGGGCTACACAGGGGTGCAGGACAGCATCTGACAGACTGCCGTATGTCACTAACATGTATACATCCTTTGACAGGGGACAGTGCCTATCCCCTGTGACCCTGGCTGCTGACACCAGTACTCAGACTGGCTACAGTGGCCGAGGAGCTGTACAACAAGGCACATGCCAGCACAAGGAACATCATGGAGAGGGTGTTTGGCATCCTGACGATGCGATTCCATGCCTAGACACATCAGGTGGTGCCCTACAGTATACACCTCAGAAGGTATGCCGTATCTTCCTAGCCTGTTGTATGCTGCACAACATGGCAACGAACCATGGGATACAGGCACCTGAACCTGAGGGACAGTCTGACAGTGAGCCAGAGCCAGTGGTCAGGGGATAGTCGAGCACCTTGAGAGAAGGGACCCTCGCATGGCACGCAGGGCCATACAGCACAGGGACAACATCATCAGGACACTGCAACAGACAACAGGGTAAGTACAGGCTGCACAGCAACTTGAAAAGGTACAATTAATAATGACTTTAATGTTCACATGGACACACATGAGTGACAATAACAATACCAACAGTAAACCTACACAGTGGATCTGACAACATGTGTGCATGTGTTGTGAGTTTGGGGTTCTGCAGGACACACGTGGGGGCCGGACACAAACAATGTGGTGTTGGTGGGGAAATGTGATGTGTGCTGTGAGGGTAAGTGATGCAACCGTGGCAGTGGAGGTGTGTGTGTGCATGTGTGAACGTGCATGTGGGTGTGCCTATGTGGCAAATGTGGGGTGATGAGTGCGCTGTGCCACATAGTCAGCATTGTCATGGCCATCAGTGGTCATGGCCATCAGTGACGCCTCCCACCATGCATGCGACGTGTGCTACTACTGTGGGACACAGACCCTGGTGTGCTCTGTGCAGAGGACAATGCCGATGTGAAAGGCGAGGCAGGAAGAGTAGGTCTCCTGTGCCCCAGGGGAATGGTGGAGCCTGACAGGGTGGGTGGACAGCCACGGCGGTGCTGGGTCTCAGATGGGGTGTGTGAGGCTGTTGAGCTGGAGCCACTGGCAGCCCTGCATCCACGGCTTGCCTGCCTGTGTGCCCCTGTGCCGTCTGCACCATGGCCAAGCATCCCATGCTGGCGAACCCCATGCACCCCACGCAGGACATTCCCTATGTCAACCACCACAGCCGACAGACCAGCACACCCATGCTCAATGGCACCCACCAGGTGGCCCATCCTGTCCTCCCCCCGCTGCTCAGCACAGGCAAAGCCCACTGTGATGGCCTCCCTGATCTGCGCAAGCTCATGGCGCATCTCCTTCCGCATGCCATGAAGGTCCACACATGCCCCCGCTGAGGTGAGAGCAGCCTGCAGGAGTGGGCAGGCACCATGGGCATCCTGTCCCAGGGGCACAGTACCCTGAGCTGTAGCTGGCAGAGGTGCCTGCTGCACAGGAGCAACTGGATCCTGGTGCATGGCAGGCATGTCCTGCTGCTGGTGACTACAGGATGTGGTCTGTGGAATGGTATGGGCATGGACACCAATTTGCCTTGTACCCTGCACACCCTGTGGTTCTGCACTGTTCCCTACACTGCCCACCACCATGTACACAGGTACAGCCACACCGGTGATGCTGCATGCACCACTGACACCCGTTCCACAGCCTGCCGGCAGCCCCTCCCCTGCATCCCCATGCACAGGCACAGCCAGGTGTTGCGCCAAGTCAGACACATCAGTGTCCTCTCCACTGGTGGTGGTGAACAGTAGGACATCCCTCCACCACCCTCATCGACTGTGCTGCATCCTGGTATCCGGTGTATCCCAATACCCCTACTGACCCCTCCCCAGTCAGTAGCTGCCCTTGGGTATGTGTGTGCCACACATGCATGGCATCTGTGCGGCCATCTGTTGCACCATGCCCGGATGTTGAAGGTCGTTCCCCATCGTCCACCTCCACAACCGTTGGGACCTGTCCGCACATCCTTGTCAGCCCCTGTTGTCCTGCAGGCCTGGCAGTCACCGCTGTGGAGACAATAGGGACAGGGTTGGTCACCCGTACATAGCCACTTTGCGCAAACACCACCACCACTACCACCACTACTCCATGCACACCCCAGGACATGTACCCCCTTCACACAGGCCCGTGACCCCATCCACCCACCAAACCCACAGTGGCCATGCCCATACCAGGCAGCTGTTAGGCAGGCCACTGTGCACCCTGTGCAGGACACCCACAGCATGGCCGTGCACCCATGGCAACACAACATAGGGTATACACATGTGAATACTGACCTGTCCTTGGCAGTGCAAGAGGCATCTCACACCTACCACCCGGCACACCTGTGACCACCACCATCCTGAGGGTCGATGCCACCACAGCCATGTGTGGCTCCTCCACCCGCTGCTGGTGTTCGGGTGATCCAAGACCGGTCCTCATCCGGTCCCTCAGTCACTGGGCCTCCTCCTCCTTCGCACGTCGCAGGAGGTCATTCCATCTCTTCCGCACGGCTTCGATTGTCCTTCCATGTCCCACTACAGCATTCACAGCTGCAGTCACCTCCTCCCTGGCTTGGTGCGCCACTGCGTCAGTGGCCCTGTGCGTGCGGAGCACCTGTTCACTCTCCTTCACGGCATGCACAAGGGTGTTTAACTCCTCCCGCGAGAACTTGTGTGCACATATACGCTCCTGGCATGCTGCTGAACCTATGGGATAGTCAATAGGGGACATGTGTCATCAGCCGTGTTGGTACTGCATTGCATTACACAAACATCACAATGCCCCCCCTCCAGTGCCACAGGCCACATGGACATATGGGAGTGCTGCATGTGCATGTACGGTGTACACACCACCAGAGTCACTGTGCGTCCCTTGTCTGTACAGCGAGCCCTATACACACATATGCACTACCCCACCCTAACCACCTTGCGCTGTACTGTGCCCCTTGTGTTCACCACAGTGGTTGTGTGGACAAGTGCACTAGTACGTAGACAATGTCAGGACCCAATGCAATCACCACATGGTGCATGGGCCAGCACAGTTCCAGGACACTGCGTACGTCCTGCATGGGTGCCATGGCCTGCCATGCCACACATCCAGGGAGTCATGTCAGTGGGCAACTGTTGCAGGACACATCTCTGCAGGGGATTGTGCACAGTGCACTGTACATTTGGTTGCAGACATCTAAGGATGTGCACCATCACCCAGCACAGTGCTTGCCTGTGGTCCAACATGGGTCAGACCATTCACCAGAGACTGCATCTCTGTGCTCCTGTCCATGCTGAAACTGTTCTGGGATATTGACATTCAATAGTGTCCTACAGCAGTCATACACACCTGCCTCATACTGTTCTTCCTCCTGTTGCATCTGTACACCAGTATGTTGTTTACACTTAGATTCCTTATCAGGCTGCAGTACCACAACACAACACCGGCGGTGCACCGCACTCCCTTTTATAGCCCATCCAGGCAATCAAGCATGTGAGTCATGCAAATGAGTGCATAATGATATGCTAATCACACAGTTTGCCCCATGCATGCACAAGTACCCTCATTTGCATACCCTGTTTGAATATGGCCCTGATTTGCCCCGTGCTAGCACAGCCGCGCTGTGCAAATGGCAGCGCAGGGCTATTGGTGTTGCAGCACCGCACTAACCAGATAGCGCAGCGCTATGTGCCTTAGCGCGGCCAACACGCATGCTCGCTAGGGCCCCATGTCTGCGCTATCACACAGTCATAGCGCGATGTAGCGCCACGCTGGACAGCATAGCACGGTGCTATATGCATGTGTGGAACACAACCTCAGGGCCATGCTGGGGTCACGCATGTGCAGTGTGATTGCTACCGGGTAGCGCCACGCTACGTCATGTGATAGAGCGGCCCTGCAGGGATTGCTGAGGTGCATTCCTGGTAGGGCAGGGTGTTTGTCTCCAACAGCAGTATAGTGCCATGTCTGGACGTGCAAGACAGTGTGCAGTTGTGCACAGGGACAGGCACTGGGGGGACGTAGAGTCCACGAACCTGGTTCAGCTGGTGATGAAATGCCACAGGAGGCTGTTTGGGGAGGTGAGGAAGGGGGACCTCCCAAAAATGCAAGTGTGGGAGATGGTGGCTAGGAAGCTCAGTGAGCGTACCAACGCACACCGCAGTAACTGGCTTACCGCCACCATTACACGGACATGAGGCAGGCAGAGGCAGCAGCTAGAGCACAGGTGCATGGTGTGTGATGGCACTGTGCCTGTGCCAGGTGAGTGGTGTTGTATGTGGAGTGTGCATATGTAATGCTTTGTGTACATGTGGTGTGGGTGTGGTAGTGCAGAGGGGTGGTGGTGTGGGGGCTGGCCGTGGGTGAGTGGGTGTGTGGGTGTGCAGCGGGGGTGGTGGTGGGGGGGTGTGCTCTGGGTGTCGGGTGTGTGGGCGTGTCCCTGTGTGCACAGCTGTGCACAATGGTTCACCATGCTGTTGCACACTGTGTACAGGCACAGTGGCATATGTATTCCCCATAGGGGCATGGTGCATGTGGTGACCATTGTGGTGGGTGGAGGGTGGGGTGCATTGAGTTTAGGGTTGCATGTGCATCTTACTGTGTTTCATGATGTGTATGCTGTGTCATGCTCTAACAACACTTTCACATTTGTCCACTGTAGAGTGGATCAAGCAGCCCATGCCTGCAGGTGCGACTCAGCCCAGGACACAGGAGCGAGATGAGACAGCTGGAGGGCCCCATCACTCCCACAGTGTGCTCAGGAGAGCTGCACTGATAGCGGTGACGTGTTGCATGAGTACCTGTTACATTGTTCTGTGCTGTGTACACTTTCATGACACTGTGCACCACATCTGGGTGTCCAGCCACTCACTTGTCTGCAAAGGTCACTGGGCCAGTGTGGTGTAGCAGTGTGGTGTGCGATACAGGTGTTTCACACCACAGCTGGGTGCTATCAGCCTTGTCTGGGGTGGCGGTCACATTGCAGTGCTGTGCGTGTGGCAGATGGTGTTGCTTGCTTGGGTGGTGGGTGTTCCGTGAGGACACCATGCTGATGGATGACCTTCCCACCTCTGTGGTGCATCCATACCACCACCGACAGGACGTTCACAATTGCACAGGTGGTGGTTGCTTGCTGTGCATGCGGGACAATATGGGGAATGCCTTGCAGACTTACCTCTCACCCTTCTGGACACCTGCTGTGTAGCACTGCCTGTCACACTGTGCTACATACTGGCACTGTGCCATACGCATTGTGCATCCATCCATGTGTGTCTCGTTGCGAGGTCACTGTGTTGCTGTTTAGTTGCAGGGTACGGATATCACTGTGCTATTACATTATGTGCATCGTTCCCTGCCAATGTTGACTGTGGCTGTGGAGGTGGTCCTCACTGTGTGGGGGGCGCCTGTTATGTGGGTTGGGGACACTGGCATGTACCATGTCTCCATTGGGTGAAATGCTTTCAGTGGTATTGCCTGGCGGCATGTGAAGGCCCTTCAGTGACAGTGTCTGTGCCCTGGCTGACTGTTGTCCCCTGGCCTGTGTTGGTCATTGCCAGGACACTGTCATGGTTCATTGATGCTCCTGCATGCATGTCATTGTTGTTTGTTCTGCACTCTGCATTGCTGTGCATTTCCATGTGTGGCTGGGCAGCATGTCCCAACGTGTGTATGCCCTTGGGCATGTCATTGCGTGTCCCTTGCACCCAACTCACAGGGTTTCCAGCTGTGTGTCTGCAGTGTCTAGCAGTGTGCTGTATCATGGTGGATGGTGTCATATGTCCCCCGGTGCTGTCAGGATCGCTGTCATCATCCGTGTTGGGTTCTGTGTTGGTGCCTGTGTTTCCCTGTGCTGCATTGTGAGACACTGCCATGTTGTCATACCACTGCAGAACTCAACACCGCCAGGGATGGCCCATTGGGACATGCTGTCCATCTTTGTATGGCAAGGGTTGGCTGCTGGTTGCCTCCTGTGTGGTGTACCATCCTCATGGTCTCACCCTTCCTCTTGTAGGGCCACTACGGGCATCACTGTGGGCAACACGTCCCGAGGAGACCGAGGGAATGGAGGAGCTTCTCCGCAGGATTGTGAGGCAGCAGCGGACTCAGATCGAGCAGCAGGCCATTATAATTACTGAGACCAGGAGGGTGGTGAACATCCTGGAGGCTCGTCTCCCTGCTCCTGAGGACACATAATTATCTCCCTGTTGTTTTCAAGTCAGCCTCACCACCCCTCACTGGACTTGATTCTCCTTCCTTGCCCATTGTCTTCTGTCCCTGTGTGCGTCCTCCTCCACTTTGCACCTTGGCCTGTGTCTTCCCATCCCTTCATCTGTTGTTGTCCTTCTGTCTACCTTTGTGTGCTTTTCTTGCTATTGATGTTGCCAATTTTATCCTGTGGTGGCATTTGGGGCTGTGTGTTGGGGGTTGGTGGGTAAATTCTACTTCTGTTTTAGTGTTGTGGGAGGGTTGTTCAGTGGTGGTGGGGCATTTTGTACTCTGGTTTGTTAATCGTTATGTTCTGTGTTATATTGCTGTTGTGTTTCTGTGTGCTTTCCTGTTCATTATTGTTTATTACACTGGTTAATGACATTTTACGGTGTCCTGTGTCATTCTTGGGTGCTGGGGTTCCACATGCTTTGTACTGTTGCTGGTGTTCTCCACATGGGTCTGGGTTGTTGCTGGACTTTCCTGTGGTTGTGTGGCATCCTCATGGGTGGGCACTGTGGTGTGCTCCTGATACCTCATTTCAGCATGTGTTGCCTTGCATGTGTCCCAGGGTCAGGCTGTCTCTGCACTGTGTTCCATTGTGTGTTTGCACTGCCTGCCTGGTGCTATATTCAGTGCTGTCTTGTGTGCTATATTCAGTGCTGTGTTATTCCTGGGCTTTTTTTGCACTGCACTTCTGGGCCTGTTTGCCCAGTTTCCTTTGCTTGCTATATTCAGCGGGGTTTGCCCTGGGCTATTCGTTTTGAATATGGCTGGCATTTTGCTCCGGGCTAGGTTTGCATGCTGGGCAGTGCTATTCGCTGCCAGGGGCTAACCTTTGAATATCTGGCCCATTATATCATATTTAGGCACCACACTGTTACAGTGATAATATAACACATACTTTAGAACCACACAGTGATAGAGATAATTTAAACCAAAGTTCAGCACCACACTATCAGAGAGGTAATTTAACAAACTGTTTATCACTACACTGTCTTAGAGATAAAGTTACCAATAAATGTCACATAGATAATTTAACGCACAGATCAGCACCACAATGTTACAGAGATAAATTAACATGTAATTTAATAGTGATAATATTATAAAACCTCATTATTATATTATATTATCTCATCTCATACCATAACATACCATAATATATTATATTAAATTATATTATATTATATTATATTATATTATATTATATTATATTATATTATATTATATTATTTTTTATTATATTAATCACCACACTGTAACAGAGATAATTTAACCCATGTTTGAGAACATTTAACAGCTTAACTAATGCCACACTGTCACAGAGACAATGTAACATTTTAAGCAGTACAATGATACAGAGATAGTTTAACACATTGTTAATTAATTTAATAGTTATACTATGATAACACCACACCATTATATTATATTATATTATATTATATTATATTATATTATATTATATTAATCACCACTCCGCAACAGAGATAATTTCACACAGTTAAGCACAACACGATAAAAGACAGCATTGAACTCATTGTTTTGAACCACACTGCAACAGACAATTTAACCTATGTCTGAGATAATTTAACACATAAATTAGCACTACACTGTCAGAGATAATGTATCACATTTAAGAACCACACTAACACAGGGATTTTCTAACACATAGTTTAGCACCACACTCTCAGAGTTAATTTAACACACAGTTTTGCACCACACTGTAAAAGACAATATAAGATAGTTTTTATCACACTCTCACAGTGATAATTTAACACAGTTTTGCAGCACAGTTTGAAATAAATTAATACATAGTTAATTAATTTAATAGTTAAAATATGATAACACCATTCAATTATATGTTATGTTATGTTATGTTATGTTATGTTATGTTATGTTATGTTATGTTATGTTATGTTATGTTATGTTATGTTATGTTACGTTATGTTATATTATGTTAAGCACCACAGCGTAACAGAGATAATTTCACACAGCTAAGCACATCACTGAAAAGAGAGTATTTATCTCATTGTTTAGAACCACACTGCAACAGAGACAATCTATTTCATGTTTTAGATAGTTTAACTCATGAATTAGCACTGCACTGTCTTAGAGATAATTTAACACACAGTTTAGGCCCACACTGTAAAAGAAACAATTTAAGACAGTTCATCATCGACTTCGCACAGTGATAATTTAACATATAGTTTAGTAACACACCTTGACAGAGATAAGTTAACACATAGTTAATTAATTTAATATTTATAGTATTATAACACTTAACCTTAGGTTATGTTATGTTATGTTATATTAATCACACCACAACAGAGATAATTTCACACACAGTTTAGCACCACATTGTAAAAGGAAGAATGAAGGCAGTTAGCATCATACTCTCACAGTTATAATTTAATACATTGTTTAGCACTGCAGTGTGGCAGAGACAATGTAACAAAGTTTAGCACTACACTGTCACAGAGATAATTTGAAACACAGTTTAGCACCACTCTGTAAAAAAACAATTTAGGACAGTTTATTATCACATTCTCACAATGATATTTTAACACATAGTTTGAGAAAAATTAACACATAGTTGGGCCTCACTACCAAATGGCACACTCTGGTGTCTCTTGCAGTATGGAGAATTGTGGTGGTAATGGGGTTGGGGCTCTTCCCTGACGTCTTATTTCCCTACTTTTGTCAGTTTAACCCTAACTGATGCATTACCAAAGGTTTTGGCAGTGCATATTAATTACATATAGAAGGTGAAGATGAAGCACCCTCTAGTGTGTGGTGCCGACAAACTATAGATGGTAGCGGGCTGATAAAAAAGAATGCAGGCAATTAAGGTGACTCTAACATTAATACGCATTCTAGTGGAACCAGGAGAAACAGAAGAGAGAAAAATAGTGCAGTAGCTAGGATTTGAACTCAGGCTACCCAGAATTCTGTTCAACTAATAAATGAGCAATATTCAAATGTTGTGATGTGAATATACTCGAGCTTTTAACAGTCAGCTGCCCCTTCCATTGCTACATGCATGTATTACAAACCTACATGCTCTTAAAGATGAGACCAGTGATTTCACCAAGCTCCTCAGACAGTACACTGGATGTCTCGGGGTTTTACAAGCAAAAAGGCAGAGGGTTGAACCTAGATGAGGGCACTGGTATATTGCCTTATCAAGGTCACTCAGGAATTATGCAGTCCATGTTCCCATGGTTTCACCTTGCCCTTCATGTTTTTACTTCCTTTAGTGTTCATACTTAAACCTCTACGATTACTTAAAAAAATAATAATATTGGCTGACTGTTAAGGTCTGCAATGTAGCACAGAGGTTAGAACATTGAGTTATATGCCAAAAGACCTCATATTCCTAGGTTTGACTCTCACAAATACCAGATGAACAATGCACCTGAATCAGCCACTGCCGAAGTCAGAGCACCTCATTTTGCCTCATAGTCAGCATGCAAGCCCTACCACTAATCTCACCATATATAATCCCCACCTCCAATATCACCCCATGTAAGCCCCACCTCCATTATAACCTCATATAACCCCGCCTCCAACAATGTCACTGTCATCTCATTACTTGGTCCAGAAAGGTGAGTTCACTGTCACTGCTCATAATCACCTTTTCTGACTTAAAAACGTGCGTTGTGCAGTTTTTACGCAGGCTCGTAAATTCACCAATTTGTTCTATTTTCACTCCAGATTTTCAGCATTGCCTTTTTTTCACACCTCCTCATGAATGGTAAAGCTGTCATTTCTCACAACCTGCCAGAAATGTGTTTTCAGACCTCTGTCACAGAATGGTGCATCACAGTGCGAAATCAACATTCAGGATAAATTAACAAACTCACAGGGCCAGCATTGATGAGGGCAATTCCCAGAGATCTCATGTTGAACATTTGATTAAAAAATTCTAAAAAATGTGCTCATTACGAGCGTGCATTGTCCAGTTTCCACGGATGCTCGTATCAGCCAATTTTCATATCTTCCCTCCTGATTTTCAACATTACCCTTTTCCACATCTCCTTATGAACAGTATACAGCCATAATTTTTCACAGCCTGCCCAAAACTTGATTTTGTACATCTGGGACAGAATAGCACATTCGCTGTGCAAACTCAACTTCCGGGAGAGAGTAATGAAATGACAGTTACATCGTTCATGAGATTCAGTCCCTGAACTGTCATATTGTAAAGTGGGTGGAAAAAATTTGAAAAATGCCTGAGTTACGTGCATTCATTGAACAACAGTTTTTTGCAATGAATTGCCTCACTTTTTGAAAAAGTGTAACATAACTAGCAAATAACATGTGTTGGTGGCCCCACACTCCCACCATGCTGCCCATTCCTGAGTAACGATATGCTTGTGTGGGAGTGCGGGTGCTCTGGGCTCTACCCTCCCACTTGAACATAACTACGGCACTACGCAGCAGCCCTACAGTGCAAGCAACACTTGTAACACTAATTTGCCAATATCTCAGCAACCATAGCAGCTATGAAAACTGTTCAAATGTCATTACAGTCATTACAGTGAGACCTTCTCGGGGGATAAGTTTGATGAAATCTCAGTCTCACATTGTTTTGAAGTTACAGGTGCTGCAGAGGTCACAGTTCAATAGACACATGTAACTCAGACATTTTTAGGATTTTTTCCACCCAGTTTACAACATAGCAATTCAGGGACCGAATCTCATGAACAATGTCACTGTCATTTCATTACTGTGTCCTGAAAGTTGAGTTCACACAGAGAATGCGTTATTCTGCACCAGAGGTACAAAATCAAGCTTTGGGCAGGCTGTAAAAAATGATGGCTGTATACTGTTCATGAGGAGATTCAGAAAAGGGTAATGTTGAAAATCAGAATGGAAAATATGAAAAATTGGTGGTTACAAGCGTGTATGGAAACTGCACAACACAAGCTCACAATGAGCACATTTTTCAGAATTTTTTAATCAAATGTTCAACATGAGATCTCTGGGAAATGCCCTTATCAAAGCTGACACTGTGAGTTTGTCAATTTATCCTGAAAGTTGGTTTCGCACTGCGACATGCCATTCTGTGGCAGAGGTGTGAAAACACATTTCTGGTAGGATGTGAGAAATGACAGCTGTACCATTCATGAGGAGGTGTGAAAAAATGGCAACGCTGAATATCTGGATTGAAAATCATACAAATTGGTGAAGCTATGAACCTGCATAGAAACTGCACAATGCACGCTTGTAAGATGGCCATTTTGGGGTATTTTGCATCACATTTTTCAAAATTGGCTTTTGTGTCCTGCACTCATGAAGGCTGGGACTGTTATTTTATTATTCAGTCCCAAAAGCTGATTTTAACTCTGAAAAAGTGATTATGAGCAGTGATAGCAAACTTACCTTTCTGGACCAAGTAGCGAGATGACAGTGACATTGTTTGAGGCAGGGTTATATGAGGTTATAATGGAGGTGGGGCTTACATGTGGTGATATTGAATGTGGGGTTTATATGGGGTGATATCGGAGGTGGGGCTTACCTGGAGTGATATTGGAGGTGGGGCTTACATGGGGTGATATTGGAGGCGTGGCTTATATTGAGTGACATTGGAGGCGGGGCAAACTTGGGGTGATATTGAATGTGGGGTTTATATGGGGTGATATCGGAGGTGGGGCTTACCTGGAGTGATATTGGAGGCAGGGCTTAAATGGGGTGATATTGGAGGTAGACATCCAGTGTACCTGCCTGCATTCTTTTTTTGTCAGCCCGCTATCCCATCTGTAGTTTGTCGGTGCTGCCAAAACCTTTGGTAATGCATCAGTTAGGGTTAAACTGACAAAAGTGGGGAAATGAGACTTCAGGGAAGAGCCCCTAACCCATTACCACCACAATTCTCCATACAGCAAGAGACACCAGAGTGTGCCATTGGTAGTTAGGCCCAACATGTGTTAATTTTTCTCAAACTATCATGCTAAACTATGTGTTAAAATATCATTGTTAGAGTGTGATAATAAACTGTCCTAAATTGTCTCTTTTACAGAGTGGTGCTAAACTCTGTTTTACATTATCTCTGTGACAGTGTAGTGCTAAACTTTGTTACATTATCTCTGCCACATTGCTAAACAATGTATTAAATTATAACTGTGAGAGTATGATGCTAACTGCCTTCATTCTTCCTTTTACAGTGTGGTGCTAAACTGTATGTAAAAATATCTCTGTGACATGGAGTTGCTAAACTCTGTGTGAAACTATCTCTGTTTTGGTGTGCTGATTAATGTAACATAACATAACATAACCTAAGGTTTAGGGTTATAATATTATAAATATTAAATTAATTAACTATGTGTTAACTTGCCTCTGTCAAGGTGTGTTACTAAACTATGTGTTAAATTGTCACTGTGAGAATGCGATGATAAACTGTCTTCAATTGTCTCTTTTACAGTGTGGTCCTAATCTGTGTCCTAAATTATCTCTATGTCAGTGCAATGCTAATTCATGAGTTAAACTATCTAAAACATGGAATAAATTATCGCTGTTGCAATGTGGTTCTAAACAATGAGATACATGCTCTCTTTTCAGTGATGTGCTTAGCTGTGTGAAATTATCTCTGTTACACTGTGATGATTAATATAATATAAAATACCATAATATATCATAAAATAATATAAAATCATCATAACTATATAATATAACATAACATAATATAACATAATATAATATAATATAATATAACATAACATAATATAACATAACATAACATAACATAACATATAATTGAATGGTGTTATAATATTATAACTATTAAATTAACTATGTATTAATTTATTTCAAACTGTGCTGCAAACTTCATTAAATTATCACTGTGAGAGTCAATAAAACTATCTTAAATTGTATTTTACAGTGTGGTGCAGTGTATTAAATTAATTCTGAGTGTGTGGTGCTAAACTATATGTTATATTATCTCTGTGAAACTGTAGTGCTAAACTGTGTTACTTTATCTCTACCACACTGTAATGCTAAATTATATGTTAAATTATCACTGTGAGAGTGCTATGCTAAAATGTCTTGTTTCTTTTACAGTGTGCTGCTGTGTTTAAAATTTATCTCTATGACATAGCGGTGCTAAATTGTATGTTTATTTATCTCATTGACATCTATGGGTTACTTTATCTTAGGCAGTGTGGTGATAAACGCTTTGTTAAACTATCTCTGCAAAAGTGTGGTGCTGAACTACATGTTAAAACATCCCTGTGTTAGTGTAGTTCTTAAATGTGATACATTATCTCTGACAGTGTCGTTCTATTTTATGTGTTAAATTCTCTCAAACATAGGTTAAATTGTCTGTTGCAGTGTGGTTCAAAACAATGAGTTCAATGGTCTCTTTTACAGTGTTATGCTTAACTGTGTGAAATTATCTCTGTTACGGAGCAGCGATTAATATAAGACAATATAATATAATGGTGTGGTGTTATCATAGTATAACTATTAAATTAATTAACTATGTGTTAAACTATCTCTGTATCATTGTACTGCTTAAAATGTTACATTATCTCTGTGACAGTGTGGTGCTAGTTAAGCTGTTAAATGTTCTCAAACAAGGAGGATGACCACCCCATGCCACACCATCCCACCAATGCAGAGCACACCCTGCTCCACCACGGAGCCATGCAAGGCAGCCCCACCATGTGCACCCTGCAGCACAGCTGCATACACGGTGCCACCCCGCATGTCCCCCCGAAGTACAGCTAAGAGACCGACCATGTGTCAGCACACAAGGTAACCCACATGTGACAGGGCATGCCCCGGACCCCACCACCAGTGGTACAGCACCCTGCACACCCTCCCAAGGACACATCCCATCCCAGCACTGGCCACAACAGCCAGCACAAACACACACAGTATTGCATGGAAGCATGCACCACACAAGATGCAATACAGTGCATGGACAAACACCCACCCATACTCAAGGGCACACCAACACAGGGACACAGTAGTGGGTCACAAGCCACTGGCATGTGGCACGGCAGCCATGTACACAGCAAGCACTCCTACATGGCTCAGGTGTGCCTGCCACCCTGCACAGGCACCATGAAGCTGTATGCCACCAGCATGTGTCCGGAGCATAGTGACACACAGTGGAGCACATCCCTGCAACAGACACAAGCAACAGCATGGAGGGCAGACAACAACAGTGGAGGCCACAGTGCCACTGAGGGCAGACATGCACCATACTGGTGATGGGAGGCAACCTGGCATTGTGCCGGTACAGTGGTTGTCCAGCATGGACAGCCACCACTGACATGCCAGCAGACTGCATATCACAGACATGCAAGGGTGTTAGCTACACAGGCCTTGGATGGTCTGACAGGGTGCCATGGACACAGTACACTGCACAGTGAACCACTGCACACAGGTATCCAGTGCACAGAGAACAACACACAAACCACAGACAGTGACTGATCCCCACCCACACCATAAATGGTTCCTTCTGAAACACACACATGCCTATGCTTGCACCACCCCTGACACTACATGCACACCACTGCAGCTGAGCACCTGTAGCCTGCTGCAAATCATAGACCACCACAGTTGTCATAACAAAACAAATGTATTAAAAGAGGTAAGAAACAAAACTATTTACAAATATTTACAATGGGGAAGGCCATATACCAGGTGGGGGCGGGTAAGGGGCAGGGGTGAACATATAGGAGAGGGAAGAAGGGGTGTGAGGGTGGGTCCAGGGGTGTAAGGTGTTTCTGGGGGCATGGAGGGCCTATCATCTGCCCCATTCTTCACTCCTGTGGTGCTGATGTGTCCTCCACCTCCTGACCCCATGCAGCTCCATCTGCTGGAAGATGTCCAGGGATGCCCTTGCCAGCTGCTATAGCTCCTGCATGCCCCTTTCAATGGCCATCAGTCACTGTCCACCTAGGACAAGGGAGCAGAGTCAATACTTGTGAATGTCCAGCCCACTGCAGCCAACCCATTGTGCATGGCATACAGCCATGTGCCATGCCCCTGTGATGGTGTGCAACCAACCACAGTGACAGCATCCACAAGACCTGCCTTCCCAGGTATCCACAGCCATGTGGACCGCTGCACACACCCACTGCCCATGTTCTGCACAGCACCACCGTGGCCGTACAGTGACATGGCTATGCGGTGCAAAGGCAGTGGCACAACCATGGACCACCATTGATGCATTCCCAGACATGCAGTGCCACTGGACAGTGCTGACTATAACAAGTTGCGTGCATGGCAGTGGTGCCAATGGATGGTGGCCATGCCCCGCTGCCAGCCCTGTTACACAGCATGCAATAGTAATCATGGATGTAAGGCACTCACCATCATCAGGCTGGTCCCTGTGCCTCTGTGGTCCAGCATCCCTCCCAGCCTGCTGGTCCTTTTGGCAGTGCCTCCTCTCCCTCGCCTGCTGGTGTGCCTCTGGGCCTAAGGTGCAAACATGGAGAGAGGAACATCAGTACAATCTGGTAGCAAAGTCCCCCCACCCCATGTGTGTGCAATCCCACACAGCCATACCCATTAACCCCCACCCCAATACCACCACAGCCAACACTGGATGGCCCCCCAATGAGCTGGACACGTGCAACCATGATACCTGTATGGACGTTAACAGTGTATGGATGGGGCACCTACCTGGCCATGGCACCGTGCCCTCCTGGCACGTGCCTGCAGGCAGGCAAGCCTGTCCGAGTCCCTGCACTGGAGGTCCCCATATCAGTGGTGACACTGCTTGGCCGTGCATCTGATTCCTGTGGCCTCCTCCAGCGCCACTGCCACCTTCTCCCATACTGCACTCCTGGCCTTGTCCAGGGGTGCATCTCCATAAAGTGCCCCAGCATGGGGCTCTACTATGGCCACCAAATTGGCCAGCTCCACCTGGCTCCAAACAGCAGCCCTCCTCCGTGCCATCTCTAAAGCTGGTTGAGTCAAAATGGCACCGGTAGCAAAGAGTCCACCACGCAGATGCTGCACAGTACAGCTGCTATTCCCTATTGTGCTGTTACTGAACAGCGTATAGTGGTGCACCCATGCGGATGCATGGCGCCTAGGAGGCAAAGGTCAGGTACAGGGTCAAGGGTCTCTCATGCACGGATCACCACAGAGTGATTGGTACTCAATGTGTGTAGCACGATTGGGTGCCTGTGTGCCACCTCCTGTAGCGGCCTACCGTGCTGTGGCCCCAGTGCACCTACGGCCCCCAGTGCCACATGCACAGTGAACAGCGCAGTAGCACCACTGGCACAATGGTGGCCATGCCCTGCATTGCCTCCCCTGCACACCACATCAGCAGTGCAGCAGGCATCTGCATCATCACCCCGGGCATGCACCGTTCGCTGTGTACTGCACATGTCACAGAAATGCGCCCTTGCCTGAACATGTTCAACACAATTGCGCAAAGTGCAACAGTGTGATATTCAGCCGACATATGCAAATCAGCTATTCAGCCATTCAGTGGTGCAGATACTGCTTTTGCATCCACTTATAATTGTGCCTCACCTCATTTGCATGCGTTGCACTATAAAAATGCGACATTGGGCTGCACTGGCCATAGTCGGTTAGTGCAGTCTATTGTGGTGAGTTGCATGTTATTTGGGAGTGTGGACTGTGGTGTGTGGGACATGCATGGATCACAGGTAACACCTGTCATTCTCGCAGGATGAATAATGAGCAATCGTGAGGTGGAGGAGGAGGAACAGAGATGTGGGAGGAAGCGGAGGCCTGACTTCACAAAGGCAGAAACAGATGCCCTGTTTGAGGCCTACCTCTACCAGGAGCCGCTCCTCAGCAGACAGCGGGGAACACCACAGGCCCGTGCTGCTGCATGGGATGAGGTGGCCTGTGCCATCAACCTGAATAGCAGCCACCAGCGGCCCATGCAGGAGTGCAAAAAGAAGATGGGCACGGACAGGCAGAGGATTAAGGACAATGTGGCTGCCATCAGGGCAGCATGGTCTGTGACCGTTGGGGGACAGCTGGCCGTGCAACGCCTGACCCCACAAGAAGAGCAGGTTGCTGGCAGCATGCTGCATTGTGCCATCGAGGGTGTTCCAGGTGGTGGATTCCAGATGGATGGTCCTGGTCTGTCAATGGGGGGGACAGGGTAGGGCAGATACATTAATGCTACTGTGTTCCCTTACAGCTCCTGGGCATCTACATTGGTCAGCGGTGGTGGGATTGTCCACTGAGGGTGGTACCATGGACAAAGAGGCATACGAGGGTCAGGGCGACAGTGGGCCTGCCTGGACATCTGGACTGATGTTGGTGGAGCAGGTGCGGAGGAGGCCCTGCCCATGTCCCAGCATGCCAGTGTCCATGGATGCCAGCATGCTGAGACCTGGGCTGGTGCTGGATTGATGATAATGGAGCTCACTTCATGGACAGTGATACATGTGGACCACAGGATTGCCACACAGCAGGTGACATCACGGGTGTGGCCATGGGTGGTGCCGCCGTGGAGGCCTGCGTGACATCACAGTCCCAGCCTGTGCTTGTCTGCACCAGTGGGGCAGCACTGGTGTGTGTCCAGAACAGTGGGGCTGTTGCAGCCACTGTGGCAGCACCATTGATCCCTGGAGAGCGGCAGCCAGAGGGGCAGTGTCAGCAGTCGGCCAATGGCCATGGGGGTAAAGTGTCAGGGGGCAGTGTCAGTGCACTGCCTGTGGACATGCCCAGGCCTGGCCCTGGTGTGCAGTTCCCACCCTCAAGGGGTGCTGCCCATCAGGGCCACAAACACCATGAGGGACAGCATGCCAATCAGGCAGATGACCTCTTAGAAGAGCACAAATGCATACTCCAAGAATCAGTTGATCAGCAGGTGCAGCTTGTGACGGCGGTGGATGCACTCAGTGCAGCTCTGCACCAGGCAGTGGAGTGGCACAGCAGAGACACCAATCTCTGCTCCTGGCAGGGATGGACCAGATGCTGGAGGATGTGACTGCTGCCATTGACAGGCAGACACAGGCAATCACAGCTGTCATGGCCACAATGGGCACACAGTTATTTGCCCATGCGTCATAGACACCAGGAAGTGCAATGTCCACCCCCATTCCCAGCGTTATGCAACACCCTCCTTGTCAACACCGGGTCCAGCTGTGGGCATCCCGAGCAAGCCTGGCACAGGCATGTTCAGTATGCTGCAGACCCTGCATGAGCACGGTCGTGCACCCCATGAGGCCATTAGTCAGCCTGTCATTGCTGGCGGGTCTCGGCAGGCTGCCCATGCATCCGCAGGCTATAGCACTGTGGCGATGACTGACCTGTCTCCCACCATGGCTACTGTCTGATGCTGCCCTGTGTGCATTGTGTTGTTCAATGTACAATGCACAGGTGGGGTACCCGGTCCTGCACGCACACACATGTTCCATCTGCACACCCTTCTGTCTGCCGTGGCATGTGCATGATGATGCCTGCATTGCACTGTCCACCACTGTGCAATGGTGTCCAGCGTCTGACACACACACAATGACAGGCACTGGGCATGGTGGACTGTGGATGTGTGAGTGGCTAGAGCTGGTGGTTGGGGTCGGTGTGCCTCCTACCCTTTGTGCATGTCTTGTGAGTGTGTGTGTGTGTGTGTGTGTGTGGTTCCATACTCGGCCATTTCCCTTAACAACATGCACCCCTGGGGTTTGTCCATGCACGTTTGTGGGTTGTGCCCTTGCCAGTGGTGGTTGCACATGGCCCTATGATTTACCTGGGTGGATTGAAGTGCTCATTCATGATGGTGTCCTGGTGCAGCTGTGCCATCCGGATGAGTCGGGGGTCCCTTTGACCAAGGGGCTTCCCATCACATCTTCTCCAGCGCCCTCATCGTCCCCATCACTGTCCCTCTTCAACTTGTATGGGTATCCCACAGTCGTTGGCCATGTTGTGCAGGAAGCAAGCCATTGAGGGGTTGTACTGTAGGCACCGCCAGATGTGTCCAGGCAATGGAAATGTGCCTTCAGCATCCTGAGCACCCACTTGATGACAGGTGGTGGCTGTGCCTCATTGTATGCTATGCAATGGGGTCACAGGCCGGTGTGGTGTGACCAGCCAGGGATGGAGTGGGTATCCATCATCACCTGTGTGTAGAGGGTGGACATTAGTTTAGTGATCAGTGTCGCCCTGCCTTGGGCCATCTAGGCCAATACCCATGTCACCTCTGACTATGCCCCTCCCAAGCTCTATGTCTTTCTGCGTGGCATGCATACTCACCCACTAGGTGGCCAGTGGGGATGTCCCCCTCTCTTGAACCTGTGGCACAGTGTGGACTGGTGCCAGATGAAGGCATCATGTTCTCCTCCAGGGTGTATGGCACAGACATTGATTATGTGCCCCCTGGTCGTACACCACCTGGCAGTTGATGCTTGCGTACCCCTTCTGATTCATGTATGCGGCCCCTTCAGGGCCAGGTGGCATGCGGATGGCCACATAGGTGCAGTCTATTGCCCCAAGCATGCCAGGCATACGTGCTACCCTGTGGAACTCCTGTATGTTTTCTGTGCGCTCTGCTGGTGTGCTGGGAAAATGGATGTACTACGCAACATGTGGCAGCAGTGCACAGAGGAATTGGGTGAGGAGGCATGATGTGGCCGACCGGGTTATGCCTGTCATGTCCCCTGTTGGTCTCTGGAAGGTACCCGTGGTGAGCAGGCACATGACAGCTGTCACTTTGGTCTCCACTGACAGAGCATGGTTCTAGGTGCTCTGTCCTGCTCCCAGTTTTGTGTGCCTGTGTGGCTGCCTGCAGTTCAGCAACATGTGGCTTCCCTGTAGTGTTCTTGCACCTCTCTCGCCTTTTATTTGGATCATTTCCGCTATCGCGCAACTTCCGTTTGCTCCCCTATTGCGCATGGTGCATGTTGTTGAATATTGCACTGCACCATTTATGCATGGTTCCTCCCCCTTCAGTTGTGCATGCATTCATTAATCATTGTGCTCTTGCGCATTGTGATTTGGGGGTGCATCTTCCTCCCTCTGAATATCAAAGAATGGCGCATTTTCTGACTTGCGATGGCGCATCTCTATTGAGCATGACGCAACCCTTTTGAATATCTGGGCCTATATGTATTAAATGAATTAACTATGTGTTAAATTATTTCTGTAACAGCATCGGGCTTAATTGTATGAAACTTTCCTGTAAAGGTGGTGAATTATATATAATAATATACTATGACATAACATAACATAACATAACATAAATATAATATAACATAAACATAAATATAACATAAATATAAATAAAATAAAGTAACATAACATAACATAATATGATATAATAAAATATACTATAAAATGATATAATATAATATAGTGAGGTGATGTAATGTGATATGATATTATATGATTTATTTATTTATTTATTAACGAGATTTACCAGATAAGCATACTGAGCGTAGAATCCGCTCATTTCCAGATGCGACCTGGGGTTACAATGCAATAAAGTGCATAAGAAACAATTGGTACATAGGCAGTGTTGATGAGGAAACAGAGGCATAGAAATACACATCTTGATCGTTTCCAGATGCGACCTGAGGTTACAAAACATAGTGAGCATGAAATACATTTGGTACATAGTCAGTGATGAAGAACAGAGGCAGAGAAAAGCAAATATCTGGAAACAACAGGCTAATTACATACTACAGGTACAATCAGGCGAGAAAGGGTAAGGCAACAGGTCCATGGGATGTTACAGGCAGGACTTGTGCATACTTAATTAGTTACAAGTTTAAGACCAGATGCACAATACTATAGGGGTCAGGGTCCATATACTTATCTTAAGCAGAGACCATGGGGAGTGAGGACAGAGGGGTGTGGGCATCCAAGAGTAGGAAATTTTTATGCTTGGGGCACTTGTTTTGTCACCCTAGGGTGCTTAAGTTTAGTGGGTCTGATAGGATATGATATGATGTGATGTAATATAATATGATACAATATAATGCAGTGAAATTATAATATGACTATTAAAGTAACTGTGTTAATTTATCTCTGTGATAGAGTGGTGTTAAACTATGTGTTAAAATGTCTTTGTGACAGTGTGATGCTAATTTATGTGTTAAGCTATCGCAAACAAGGATAAAATTGTCTCTTGTGGTGTGGTTCTAAACAGTGAGTTAAATAATCTCTGTTATAATGCTGTGCTTAAGTATGTGAAATTATATGTTACAGAGTGGTCATTAATACAATGTAATATAATATAGTGGTGTGGTGCTATAATAGTATAACTATTAAATTAACTATGTGTCAATTTAGCTATGTGATAGTGTGGTGCTGAACTATGTATGAAATTATCTCAAACATGGGTTAAATTGTCTCTGTTGTAGTGAGGGTCTAAATAATGAGTTAAATGCTCTCTGTTACAGTGTTGTGCCTACCTGTGTGAAATTATCTGTTATGGAATGGTGATGATATAATATAATATAATATAATATAATATAATATAATATAATATAATATAATATAATATAATATATTATGAAATGATATGATATGATATAATGTAATATAATATTAATATAATACAATATAATGATGTTTTGTTATAATACTACAGCTAATAAATTAATTATATATGTGTTAATTTGTCTCTGTGACAGTCTGGTGCTAATTCTTGGGCTAAAGTATCTCAAACATGGGTCTCTGCTGCAGTGTGGTTCAAAACAATGAGTTCAATGCTCTCTGTTACAGTGTTGTGCTTAACTTCGTGAATTATCCTTGTTAATCTGTGTTAATATGTAGGTGTGTATAATATAATATAATATAATATAATATAATATAATATAATATAATATAATATAATATAATATAATATAATATAATGCAATACAGTATAATACAAGACAACATAATATAATATAGTATAACATAATATGATATAATCTATATATTATAATATAGTATTTATATAATGCAGTATAATATTATATAGTATGATAAGATATAATATACAATATGACATGATATGATATGATATGATATGATATGATATGATATGATATGATATGATATGACATGATAGGCTTCGATACAATATGATACGATACAATACAACACAATATCAAATAATATAGTAATCTCACCAGATTCTCTACAGAATTATAAGTATTAAATTAATTAACTATGTGTTAATTAATCTCTGTGACAGTGTGGTGACAAACCTACTGCAAAAATATATCTGCAATAGTGTGGTGCTGAACTATGTATTAAATTATCTCTGTAACAGTGTGTTGATTAAATATGTAAAATTATCTCTGTTGCAGAGGTATACTTAACTGTGTGAATATCCCTGTAATGGGGTGGTGGTTAATATATTATAATATAATATGATATAATATAAAATATGAAGTATAATATAATATATGCAGTATAATATGATATAGTATGATATTATATGATACAATACATTGTGATACAATATGATACAATATGATACGATATGATACGATACAATATAATATGATATGACATCATGATGTAGTATAATAAAATATAATGGTGTGGTGTTATAATATTATAACTAGTAAATTAATTAACTATGCATGAATTTGTTTCTTTGATAGTGTTGTGCCAATTCATGTGAGAAATTATCTCAATTATGGGTTAAAAATGTTTCTGTTGCAGTGTGATTCAAAACAATGAGTTCAATGCTCTCTGTTACAGTGGTGTGATTAACTGTGTGAAATTATCCCTGTTATGGAGTGGTGATTAATATAATATAATATAATATAATATAATATAATATAATATAATATAACATATAATGGTGTGGCATTATAATATTATGACTATTAAAATACTTACATGTTTATCTGTGTGACAATATGGTGCTAATCTATGTGCTAATATACCTCTGTGATAGCGTGGTGCTGAAATATGGTTTCAACAATCTATATCATAGTGTGGCTCTAAAGTGTGTGTTAAATTATCTCTAACAGTTTGGTTCTTAAATGTGTTACACTATCTCTATGACAGTGTGGTGCTAATTTATATGTTAAAGTATCTCAAACATGGGTTAAATTGTTTTGGTTGCAGTGTGGTTCTAAACAAAGAGTTACATTTTCATTGTTTCAGAGTTGTGCTTAACTGTGTGAAATTATATATATTAAGTTATGGTGATAAATATAATGTAACATAACCTAATTTAACATAACATAATATGATATAACGGTGAGGTTTTATAATATTATAACAAATTACTTAAATATGTGTTACTTTATCTCATTCAAAGTATGGTGCTCAATTATGTGTGAGTTTATCATTGTGAGAGTGCGATCGTAAACTGTCTTAAACTCTCTTTTACAGTGTGATGCTAAACTTTGTGTTACGTCGTGTTGTGCTAAACTTTCTGCTTAGTTATCTCTCTGACAGTGCAGCACTAAAACTATGTGTTACCTGTGACAGTGTGGTGCTAATTTATGTCTGAAAGTATCTCAAACATGGGTTAAATTGTTTCTGTTGCAGTGCAGTTCTTAATGAGTTAAATGGTCTCTCTTTCAGTGTTGTGCTTAACTGTGTGAAATATATTATGTTACAGTGTGGTATAATGTATCATAACACAACATGACATAACATAATATATAATGGTGTGTTATAATATTATAACTATTAAATGAGTTAACTCTGTGTTATTTTTTCTCAGTCAAATTGTCATGCTAAACTATGTGTTAAATTATCATTGTGAGAGTGTGATGATAAGCGGTCTTATATTGTATTTTTTACAGAGTGGTGCTAATCTCTGTGTTAATGTATCTCTGTTGCAGTGTAGTGCTAAACTTTGTTGCATTATCTCTGCCACACTGCAATGCTAAACAATGTAAAATTATCTCAAACACGGATAAATTGTTCTCTGTTGCAGTGTGGTTCTAAACAATGAGATAAATGCTCTGTGTTTTAGTGTTGTGCTTAGCTGTGTGAAATTATATCTGTTAGACTGTGGAGATTAATATAATGTAAGATAACATAATACTTCAAAACATAACTAAAAATCACATAACATAACTTAATATATAATGGTATGGTGTTATAATATTATAGCTATTAAATTAATTAACTGTGTGTTAATTTATTTCAAACTGTGCTGCTAAACTGTGAGTTAAATTATTACTGTGAGAGTGCGATGGTAAACTGTCTTAAATTATCTTTTACAGTGTGGTGCAAAGCTGTGTGTTAAATTATTTCTTTGACAGTGCTACACTAAAACAATGTGATTGTGAACTCTGTGACAGTGTGGTGCTAATTTATGTATTAAATGATCTCAAATATGGCTTAAATTGTTTCTATTGCAGTGTGGTTCTAAACAATGAGTTAAATTTTCTTTGTTTCAGTGTTGTTCTTAACTGTGTGAAATTATTTCTATGTTATGGTGATAAATATAATTTTACATAACATAATATAATGGTGTGGTGCTATAATATATCTATTAAATTAATTATGTGTTAATTTATCTCAGTAAACTCTGGCACTAAACTATGTGCTAAATTATAGTGAGAGGCCGATGATCAACTGTCTTAAATTGTCTCTTTTACTATGTGGTGCTAAACTGTGTGTTAAATTAACTCAGAGTGTGGTGCTAAACAATGTGATTATGTCTGTGACAATGCAATGCTAAACTATATGTTAAATTTTCATTGTGAGAGTGAGATGCTAAATGGTGCTAAAGTATCTCTATGACAGTGTAGTGCTAAACTCTGTTACACTATCTCTGCCACACTGCAGTGCTAAACAATATGTTAAATTGTCTCTGCTCTAGTGTGGTTTTCATCTATGAGTTAAATGCTCTGTTTTACAGTGTTGTGCCTTAACTGTGAAATTATCTCTGTTATGGAAGTGGTGATTAATATAATAAAATATAATTTAATATAATATGGTATGGTATGATATGATATGATATGATATGATACGGTATGGTATGGTATGGGATGGGATGGGATGGGATTAGATGAGATGAGATGAGCTGAGATAAGAAGCAATGAGATGCTATGATATATAAATATCATATAATTTGATATAATGGTGTGGTTTTATAATAATATCACCATTATATTAATTAACTATGTGTTAATTTATCTCTGCGACATTGTGGTGCTGATCGGCGTGTTAAATTATCTCTATGACAGCTATTGGTTGTTTTATCTCTTAGACAGTGTGTTGCTAAACAATTTGTTAAATTACCTCTGTGATAGTGTGGTGCTGAACTATGGTTTAAATTATCACTGTAACAGTGTAGTGCTAAACTCTGTTACATTATCTCTGCCACACTGCAGTGCTAAACAATGTGTTAAATAGTCTCTGTTCTAGTGTGGTTCTCATCAATGAGTTAAATGCTCTCTTTTTCACTTTTGTGCTTAACTGTGTAAAAATATCTCTTTTTATGGTATGGTTATTAAGATAAGATAACATAACCTAACATAAAAATAACATAAATAATGGTGTGGTGTTATAATATTATAATTATTAAATAAATTAACTATGTTTTAACCTATCTCAGTCAAAGTGTGGTGCTAAACTCTGTGTTAAATTATTACTGTAACAGTGCTATGATAAACTGTTGTAAATTGTCTCTTTTACAGTGTGGTCCTAAATGGTGAGTTAAATTATCTCTGTGACAGTGTGGTGCTTAAATGTGTTACATTACCTCTGTGATAGTGTGGTGCTAATTTATATGTTAAATTGTCTCAAACTTGGGTTAAATAGTCTCTGTTGCAATCTGGTTCTAAACAATGGCTCTCTGTTTCAGTTGTGATTAATATATTATCATATAACATCAAAATTTAACATAACATAACTTATAATTTTGTGGTGTTACAATAGTATAACTATTAAATAAATTAACTATGTGTTAATTTATCTCTGTGACAGTGTGAAGCTAATTTATGTTAAATTATCTCAAACATGGTGTAAATTGTCTCTATTGCAGTATGGTTCACAACAATGAGTTCAGTGCTCTGTGTTGTGCTTAACTGTCTGAAATTATCTCTGTTATGTAGTGGTGATTAATATAATATAATATAATATAATATAATATAATATAATATAATATAAAACAGTACAATGGTGTGGTATTATAACATCAAAACTATTAAATTAAGTATATGTTTATCTCTGTGAAATGTTACTACATGTTAAAATAAATCTGCAATAGGGTGGTGCTTTTCTATGTGTTACATTATCTCTGCCACACTGCAGTGCTAAACTATGTGTTAAATTATCACTGTGAGTGTGCGATGTTAAACTGTCTAAAGTGTTTCTTTATAAATGTGGGGCTAAACTGTGTATTAAAATGTCTCTGTTACATGGTGGTGCTAAACTATGTGCTAAATTATCTCTGTGACATCTATGGGTTACTTTATAAGAACAACACTGTAAAGGAGAGCATTGAATTCATTGTCATGAACCACACTGCAACTGAGACAATTTATCCCAAGTTTCAGATCATTTAACATAAATTAGCATCACACTGTCACAGAGATAATGTTATCACATTTAAGCACCACACTGTCACAGGGATAAATTAACACATTTAATTTAATAGTTAAAATATTGTAACACTACACCATTATTCCATTATGTCATATTATGATATGATATAATGGTAGAATAGTGTGGTGTTATAATATTTTAACTATTAAATGTGTTAATTTATCTCTGTGACAGTGTGGTGCTACATTATGTTAAACTGTGTTAAATATTTCTGCCACACTGCAGTTCTGAACTATGTGTTAAATTATCACTGTGAGTTATAATATAGACTATAATACTATATTATATTATATTATATTATATTATATTATATTATATTATATTATATTAATCACTGCTCTGTAAGGGATTCCTTTCTCACAGTTAAGAAAAACATTGCAACAGAGAGCATTGAAATAATTTTACACATAAATTAGCATCACACTGTTACAGAGATAATTGAACACATACATTAGAACCACACTTTGATAGAGATAATTTAAACCACAGTTCAGCACCAATCTATCACAAAGGTAATTTAACAAATTATCACCGCACTGTCTATGAGATAAAGAAACCCATAGATATCACAGACATAATTTTACACATAGTTTAGCATCTTCATGTCACAGAGGCATTTTTACACACAGTTTAGCAACACACTGTAAAAGAAACAATTAGCATCGCACACTCACAGTGATAATTTAACACATAGTTCAGCACTGCAGTGTGACAGAGATAATTTAACACAGTCTAGCACCATACTATAAAAGAGACACTTTAAGACAGTTTATCATTGCTCTCTCACAATAATTTATCACATAGTTTAACACCACATTATTGCTGAGATATTTTAAATTAGAAAAATTAACAAATTATGACCACACTGTCACAGAGATAATGTAACACATAGTTTAGCACCACACTGTCACTGAGATAACTTAACACATAATTAAGTAATTTAATAGTTATAATATTATAACACCACAAGATTATATTATGTTATGTTACATTATATTTATCATCATAACATAACGAGATAATTTCACATATTTAAGCACAACACTGAAACAGAGACAATTTAACTCATTGTTTAGAACAAACAATGCAACAAAAAACTATGTTTGAAATAATTTTATGCATAAATTAGCACCACACTATCAAAGAGAAACTGTAATGCATTGTTTTAGTTCTGCACTGCCAAGAGATAATTAAACCCATAGTTTAGCACCACACTCTCAGAGTTAATTTAACACACAGTTTATCACCACACTGTAAAAGAGACAATTTAAGACAGTTTATCATCACACTCACACAGTCATAATGTAACACACAGTTTAGCACCACACTTTGACTGAGATAAGTTAACATATAGTTAATTTAATAGTGAGAATGTTAATCAACACTAAACTATTACATTCTTGAATGGTTATATTGATAACCACACCGTAAGAGAGATAATTTCACATAGGTAAGCACAACACTGTAACAGAGTGTAACTCACTGTTCATAACCCCTGTGCAAAAGAAACATTTTAACCAATGTTTGAGGCAACTTAACACATAAATTTGCACCACACTATCCCAGAGGTAATGTAACATATTTAAGCACCACACCATCACAGAGATAATGTAAAAAATTTAAACACCATAGTATTACAGAGATAGTTTAACAGATAGTTCAGCAGCACACTACCGCTAAGATATTTTAAGTTACTTTAAAACCACACTGTCACAAAGATAAATTTACACAAGTTAATTAATTTTATACTTACAATATTATAACACCACACCATAATACTGTATTATATTATATTATATTATATTATATTATATTATATTATATTATATTATATTATATTATATTATATTAATCACCACTCCGTAACAGGGAAAATTTCACACAGTTAAGCAGAACACTGTTATAAAGAGCATTGAATGCATTCTTTTGAACCACACTGCAACAGAAACAATTTAGCCAATGCTTGTGATAATTTAAGACATAAATTAGCCCCACACTGTCACAGAGATAAACAAACAGTTAACTAATTTAATAGTTATAATAGTATAACTCCACACCAGTATATTATATTATATTGTATTGTATTGTATTGTATTGTATTGTACTGTACTGTACTATACTATACTATGCTATACTATAATACAATACATTATATTATATTATGGCTAATCATATCATAATATATTATATTATATTTTTATATCATATCACATCATATCACATATCACATCACATCATGTCATGTTACATCACATCATATCATATTTATTATATTACATTATATATATATCATGTCATATCTTAATAGATTATAATATATTATATCATCTCATCTCATTTCATATATATCATTATAGATTATATTTTATTGTGTTGTATTATATTATATTGTATTATATTATAATATAGTATAGTATATTATTATATTATGTTATGTGATATTATATTATATTATATTATATTATATTATATTATATTATATTATATTATATTATTTTATATTATAATAATCACCACTCTGTTATAGGGATAATTTAACACAGTAAAATGCAACACTGTAACAGAGGTAATGTAAAACATTTAATCACCATGCTTTTACAGAGATAATGTAACTCAGTTCAACACCACACTATTGCAAAGACATGTTAACAGTCAGTTTAACACCACACTGTGACACAGATAAATTATCACATAGTTAATTAATTTAATACATATAATATTATAACATCACAACATTATGTAATATTTGATTATATTATATCATACTATATATTATATTATTTTATACTATATTATATGATATAATTTCCAATCATATTTTAATATATTATATTGTATTTTTATGATATCATACCATTTCACATCATATCATATCATATCATATCATATCATATCATACCATATCATATCATATCATGTATCCTATTATATTATATTAATCACAACTCCATAACAGGGATATTTTCACACAGTTAACCACAACACTGTAACTGAGAGGATTGAACTCTTTGATTTAAACAACACTGCAACAGAGACAATTTAACTCATGTTTGAGATAATTTAACACATAAATTCGTACCACACTGTCACAGAGACAAATTAAAATGTAGATACTTAATTTAATAATTATAGTACACCACATCATTATATTATATTATATTATATTATATTATATTATATTATATTATATTATATTATATTATATTATATTATATTACATTACATTATTATGTTGTGTTCTGTTGTGTTGTGTTGTATTGTATTGTATTGTATTATATTATATTATATTATATTATATTATATTATATTATATTATATTATATATTACTCACCACTCCGTAATGGATAATTTCACAGAGTTAAGCATAACATTGTAAAAGAGAGCACTTAGCTAATTGTTTAGAACCAACATAAGAGACAATTTTACCCAACTTTAAGAAAATGTAATCTATTAAGTAGCACCACATTGTCAGAGAGATAATGTGACAATTTAAGAAATACACTTATACATAGATAATTTAACACATAATTAATTTAAAAGTAATAATATGACACCACACCATTATATTATATTATAATATATTAGATTATCATATAATCATCATATATCATATCATATAATTTCACTTCATATCATATTATATCATATCACATCATATCTTATCTTATCATATTATTTCACATCACATCACATGCTAATATATTATATTATATATGTTATGTTGTTATGTTATATTATATTATATTATATTATATTATAGTATATTATATTATATTATATTATATTATATTAATCACCACTCTGTAACAGGGATAACTTCACAGTTAAGCACCACACTGTAACAGAGAGCATTGAATTCATTGTTTAGAACCACACTACATAAGATACAATTTAACCCATGTTTTAGATGATTTAAAACAAAACTTAGCAAGGCACTGTCAGTAGAGAAAAATAAACCCATAGTGAATGAATTTAATACTTATAATATTATAACACCACAATATTTCATATTATATTATATTATATTATATTATATTGTATTATATTATATTAACCACCTATCTGCAACAGGGAGAATGTAACAGTTAATTAATGTAATAGTTGTAATATTATAACACCACACCATTATATTATATTATTCTATTCTATTCTATTCTATTCTATTATGTTTGTGACATTATTTCATATGCAATCATATCATATCATTTTATATTATATTGTATTGCTTTATATTATATTATATAAATCATCTTTTGAGTGGTTCTAAACAATGAGTTAAAAGCTCTCTTCAATATTTTGCTTAGGTGTATGATGCTATCCCTTACAGAGTGGTGTTTAATACAATGTAATATAATATGTTATGATATGATATGATGTATCGTATTGTGTTGTATTATATTATATTATAATATGATATAATATCATATAAAGTAATACAATACACTATAATTTAATATAATATAAAATAATTTAACATAATATAATGCAATATAATATAATATAATATAAAGGTGTAATGTTATAATAATAGAACAATAAAATTAATTATGTATGTGTTTGTCTCTGTGATAGTGTGTTGCAAATCTATGTCTTAAATTGTTTCAAACATTGGTTAAATTGTCTCTGTTGCATTCTTTTTCTAATCGATGAGAAGAATGTTCTCTTTTTAAGTGTTGTGCTTAACTGTGTGAAATTATCCCTGTTATGGAGTGGTGATTAATATAATAATATAATATAACATTTTATAATATATTACAATACAATACAGTACACTATCATATAATATGATATAACATAATATAATATAATGCAGTATAACATAATGTGATATAGTATGATATGATATAAGATGATATGATATGATAAGCTGTGATGTGATGATATGATATGGTATGAAATGATGTGATGTAATATATGATGTAATATAATACTGTCACAGAGATACATTAACACATCATTAATTAATTTTATAGTACTAATGTTATACATAGCTGTGTAAAAAAATTTAAAGCTCTCTTCCAGTACTTGCTGGCTTTCCAGTGGCAGACACCCAAGAAGTGCACTTGCAGCCAGTCCATACTCAAAGCTGCCTCCATCAACTTTGTTCTCTAACATGATTTTAATGCTCTCTCCAACTATGTTGTATACTTGATGGACTTATGTGTGTTCAGACTCAAGTTTTTTCATTGTATCAATCAGAGGTATCATATTCTCTGTAAGAAAGTTTAAAACGCAATACACAGTGTTCTTTTGATGTCCGTGCCACATGTTTTCTAATTTATTCACATTTCTTCCTTACTGCACTTAACAAAAGATGGCAAATGGTCTCCACATGGTAAGCAAGCTTTCTACAGCCTCTATCACAGAATATCACTGGCTATGTGCAATGCTGGGTATCACCTTTGTTTTACCCCTAGGCGTGAGCACACTGCAAGTACTTTCTTTTAAGCTCTCATGCATATTTAAATAGTGCTCCAGAGTGCAAAATAAAGTCAGCTACCTTTTTCATGATGTTGGATGATGAGATTCCCTGCCTTCAGTACACCAACCAGCAGTTGACTTGGATCTCAAACAGGGAATGCCTTGAACTGTGAGTGAGCTCTCTGTAAATCATCACATAATTTTTTCATATAGCTGGCACTGTCACTGCATATGCATACAACATCCTCTCAGGTCTTCCCATATATATCCAGAACCTTTTGTGTTAATGCAGCAATTGACACTGCATTGCAACACTCAATTACCTCAAGGTCTGCCATAATGGTACGCCAACCCCAAAACCCTTTAATCTGTCAGCAAAAGTAAACATAACAGCAACAGCTGGGTCACCAGTGTTTCATCAATTGTTACTGAAATCTGTGTGCCATTTAGCATATCAAGAATGTGCTCCATGTCTGCATCGAATACCTGGGTATTATCATACATTTGGCCAGATTTAGGCATAGTTCATGTAACAGGTGCCTGCTTTCGAAAAATATGAGATAATAAATACAATGGTATGGTGTAATAATATTATAACTATTAAATTACTTAACTATGCATTAATTTATCTCTCTGACAGTGTGGGAATAATTTATGTGTAAAATTTTCTCAAATATAGGTAAAATTGTTTGTGTTTGTGTATTTCTAAACAAACATTTCAAAGCTCTTTTTTACAGTGTGCTAAACTGCCTGAAATTATTCCTGTAAATGAGGGGTGATTAATATAATATAATGTAATATAATACAATGCTATGTAATGTAATATTACATAATACAATACCAGATATCATGATATAATATAATATAATATAATATAATATAACATCATCTAATGTATTGTAATGTAAAGTGAAGTGATATGATACAATACGATATGAAATATGATACAATATAATATACTATATTATAATATAACATGATATGATATAATTTCGTTGTGTATTAAGATTATAATTATTAAATTAATTAACCTAGTTTTCATTTATCTATGGACAGTGTGGTGCTAAACTATGTATTCAATCATCTAAAACATGAATGAAATTGTCTCTGCTGCAGTCAGGTTCATAACAATCAGTTCAATGCCCTATGTTTCAGTTTTCTGGTTAACTGAGTGAAATTATCCCTGTTAAGAAGATGTGACTAATATAATATAATATAATATATGATAATTTAATGGCCTGGCATTATACTATTATAACTATTAAATTAACTATGTGTTAATACATCTCTGTGAGGGTGTGGTGCTGAACTATATTTTAAATTATCTCTGTAACAGTGTGGTGGATATTTACATGTTACATGTTACATTGTCTCAGAGACAGTGTGCTGCTAATTAATGTGTTGCATTTTCTCAAATATGGGTTTAATTGTCTCTGCTGCAATGTGGTTCTATACAATGAGTTAAATACTCTCTGTTACAGTGTTGTGATTATCTGTGTCAAATTATCTCTGTTACGGCATGGTGATAAATATAATATAATATAATATAATATAATATAATATAATATAATATAATATAATATAATATAATATAATGCATTGTGATGTGATATGATATGATATGATACGACATGATACAATATGATACAATGCGATATGATACGATTCAAAATGATATAATATAATGAAATGTAATGTAATATAACATAATATAATACTATACAATGCAATACAATATATTATATGATAAGCTATAATATAATATAAGATAGTATAACATAGAATAATATAACACAGAAACATAGAATTTGATGGCAGATAAGGACTGCTTGGCCCACCCAGTCTGCTCATTTGACTACCTACTGGATAAGCTGCAGATCCTAGTTAACCAGCAGCCTACTTCTTCCTACCCCCATCCCCTAGAATTGCCTTATGACTGTCCCATGCATGCTTGAATTCCACCACTGATTTTGACTCCACAACCTCCTCCGGAAGGCCATTCTATGCATCCACAACCCTCTCTGTGAAAAAATACTTCCTTAAATTACCTCTGCACTGCCCCATCTTCAAATTGTGCCCTCTTGTTCTTGCACACCTCTTTTTTTGAAAGATGCTACCCTCTTGGACTTTGTTGATTCCCTTGAGGTACTTGAACATTTCTATCATGTCCCCCCTCTCCCTCCTTTCCTCAAGGCTATACATATTAAGCTCCTTTCATCTCTCTTCCGATGCAATGCAATACCATATATTATATGATAAGCTATAATATAATATAATAATATAATATAATATAATATAATATAATATAATATAATATAAGACTCTGCACCATTTTAGTTGCCCTCCTCTGGACAGCTTCCATCCTGTCTATGTCTTTGCGGAGATTGGGTATCCAGAACTGTACACAGTACTCCAGATGGGGTCTCACCAGAGGGATGATAACTTCCTGTTTTCCACTGGTGATGCCTCTCCCTATGCATCCCAGTATCTCCCCAGCCCTCCTTGCTGCCCTCTCAATTTGCTTGCCCACCTTTAGGTCATCTGATACGACTACCCCAGGTCCCTTTCCATTTTTATTGTTAGTATCTCACCCCCCATTGTGTATAATATAATGTATTAATAATATAATATAATATAATATGATATGTTATAATATATTTCTGAGGTGTAATAATATTATAACTATTAAATTAATTTACCATGTGTTTATCTCTGGGCAGTATCGTGTTAAACTATGTATTCAATCATCTCAAACATGGAAGAAATTGTTTCTGTTGCAGTCTGATTCTTAACAATGAGTTCAATGCCCTCTGTTTCAGTGTTGTGGTCAACTGTGTGAAATTACCTCTGTTATGAAGCAGTAATTATTATAATATATAATAGAAAATAATACAATACAATACAATACAATATAATATAATATAATATAATATAATATAATATAATGCTGTGGTTTTATAATATTATAACTATTAAATTAGTTAACTATGTGTTAATGTGTCTCTGTGACAGTGTAGTGCTAAACTAAGTGTTGAAATATCTGTGCTATACTATGGTGCTGAACTATGTGTTAAATTATATTTGTAACAGTGTGGTGGTTAAATGTGTTACATTATCTCTGTGACAGTGCGGCACTAATTAATGTGTTATATTTTCTCAAACACTGGATAAATTGTCTCTGTTGCAATGTGGTCCTATACAATGACATAAATGCTCTCTCTTACAGTGTCTGTGAGAAATTATCTCTGTTACGGCATGGTGATAAATACCATATAATAGAATATATTATAATATACTGTAATATAATATAATAAATATGATATGATATGCAGTGATATGATATAATATACTATAAAATAATCTATTATGTTATGACATGATAAAATATAATATAATATAATGTAATGTAATGTAATATAATATAAAATAACATAACGTAACATAATATAATATAATATAATACAATGTTATGTAATATAACATAATACAATACCAGATATTATGATATGACAAGATATAATTTAATATAATATAATATAATATAATATAATATAATATAATATAATATAATATAATATAATATAATGCAATGCAATACAATACAATACAATACAATACAATACAATATAATATAATAAAGTGTATATTTATAAAGTGTTTTGTTATAATATTATAAATATTACATTAATAACCTATGTGTTATTTTATCTCTGAGAAAGTTTGTTGCTGAAGTATGTGTAAAAATATGTGTGCAATAGCGTGGTGCTTAATTATGTGTTATATCACCTCAAACATGGCTAAAATTGTTTCTCTTATAACTCGGATGTAAACAATGAGTTAAATGCTCTCTTTTACAGTGTTGTGCTTAACTGTGTGAAATTATCCTTGTTACTGAGTGGTGATTAATAAACAAAATATAATATACTATAATATACTATAATATAATATAATATAATATAATATAATATAATATAATATAATATAATGGTGTGGTGTTGTAATTTTACTAGTAAATTAATTATGTGTTAATTTATCTCTGTGACAGTGTGGTCCTAAACTATGTGTTAAGTTATCTCTCTGTAACAGTGTGGTGATTAAATGGGCTACATTATCTCTGCGATAGTGTGGTGCTGAACTTTGTGTTTTATTATCTCAAACATGGGTCAAAGTGTCTCTCTTTTTTGGTTCTAAATAGTAAGTTAAATGCTCTCTGTTAGCTCTCTGCTTAACTATGTGAAATTATCTTTGTTTCTGTGTGGGAATGTAATATAACATAACATAATACAATATAATATAATGGTGTGCTGTTATTACATTGAAACTATTAATTTAACTATGTGTTAATTTATCTCTGTGACAGTGTAGTGCTAAAATGTGTTACATTATCTCTGTAACAGTGTGGTCCTAATTTATGTGCTAAATTATGTCAAACATAGTTTAAATTGTTGCCCTTGAAGTGTGTTTCTAAACAATGAGTTCAAAGCCCTCTGTTACAGTTTAGCGCTTAACTCTGGGAAATGATCCCTGCTATGGAGTGGTGTTAGTATAATATCATATCAAATGATATAATCTAATATGATGTTATATCATATCATATAATATACTATCATATGCTATAACATATGATATGACATGATATGATAATGTGTGATGTGATATGATCTATGACAAGATATGATGTGATATAATATGGTATTTTATATTATAATGTAATATAATATAATATAATAGTATGGTGCTATAATATTATAACTATTAAATTAATTAATTATGTGTTCATTTATCTCTGTGACAGTGCTGTGCTAAACTATGTGTTAAAATATATGTGTGATACTGTGGTGCTATGCTATGTTTTAAGTTATCTCTGTAACAGTGTGGTGCTTAAATGTGTTACATTATCTCTCTGACAGTGTGGTGGTAATTAGTGTGTTAAATTTTCTCAAACTTGGGTTAAATTGTCTCTTTTGCAGCGTGGTACTAAACAATGAGTTAAATGAGTTAAAGAGTAATAAGAGTTGATAAAGCAATGGGGCCAGATGGGGTGCACCCCAGGGTCCTTAAAGAACTAAGAGAGGTGGTGGCTGAACCTCTTGCTATCCTGCTTAGCCGATCACTAGAAACAGGGGAGGTACCCAAAGACTGGAGGATAGCAGATGTAGTCCCCTTATTCAAAAGTGGGAACAAGAGGAAGCGGGGAACTACAGACCAGTCAGCCTCACCTCGGTAGTGGGGAAGATCATGGAAGCACTACTGAAGGAGAGATTGGTGGAACATCTGGTTGTCAATGGACTACAGGACCCAAGGCAGCATGGTTTCACCAGGGAAAGGTCATGTCAGACCGACCTCATTGAATTTTTGACTGGGTGACTAGGAGGTGGGATCAGGGAGGGCAGTGGACATGGCCTATCTGGACTTCAGCAAGGCCTTGACACTGTGCCACATAGAAGACTATTGCACAAACTGGGAATATGGGTGTCTTGCAGGACAGTGATGCGGTGGGTAGGTAACTGGCTGGGCAGCAGGACACAGAGGGTGGTGGTAAATGGCTGTCACTCCACAGAGGAAGAGGACCAGTGGGTACCACAGTGATCAGTGCTGAGACCGATACTATTCAATATCTTCATCAGTGACATTGCACAGGACCTAGAAGGCAGAATTTCACTGTTCGCTGATGACACAAAGCTCTGTAACAGAGTAGACACACCAGAGGGTGTAGACAGAATGAGAAGGGACCTGCAGAAACTTGAAGAATGGTCAGGGTTTGGCAGTTGAAATTCAATGCAAGGAAGTGCAAGATAATGCATATGGGGCATAAAACCCTGGCACAATATATCAGTTGGGGGTGAGGATATAGCATGCACCAAGCAGGAAAGGGATCTTGGAGTTATCATCTCTGATGACCTCAAGGCAGGAAACAGTGTGACAAGGCAGCAGGTAAAGCAAATAGGATGCTGGGATGCATAGGCAGGGGCATCACCAGCAGGAAAGGAGGTCATAATTCCATATACAAGACACTAGTGAGGCCGCACCTGGAGTACACTGTGCAGTTCTGAAGAATTTACCTATGTAAGGACATAGACAGGAGAAGGTTCAGAGGAGGCAACAAAGATGGTGCATGGATTGCATCCACAAGTCCTATGAGGACAGGTTGAAGGCACTGAACATGTACTCCCCTGGAGGAGAGAGGAGGGAGAGAGGAGATGATAGAGACATACAAGTATCTTACAGAGGAACAGGGTGCAGGAATGCACTTTTTAAGTGAAAAGATGTTCCAGGACTAGAGGGCATGGGATGAAGTTGGAGGGAGGACAATTCAGAGGAAACGTGAGGAAGAATTTCTTCACAGAACGGGTGGTGGACAAGTGGACACCTGCCAGAGGAAATGGTGGGGCTGAAACAATCACGGATTTAAGAATGCATGGGATAGACATAAAGGAATTCTGGAGGTCAGGGGTAAGGGGCAACAGACTTCCTGGAAAACATAAACTGAACTTACAAACTTAAATGGGCAGACTGGGTGGGCCATATGCCCTTATCTGCCGACACTGTCTATGTATCTATGTATCTATGCTCTCTAGTATAGTGTTGTGCTTACCTGTGTTACATTATCTCTGTTACAGTGTGGTTATTCATAATAAATTTAGGTTGCCAGCTTTTGGATCCTTTCTAGGAGTGTAATGTCCATTTTTAAATGTAGTCTCCAAAACTGCACACAATACTCGAGGTGTGTTCTAACCAAGCAGTTGTACAATGGAGGGATCACCTCTGCCTTTCTGAGGGTAATCCCCCTTGACGATGCATCCCAGCATCATCATGTAATATAATATAATATAATATAATATAATATGATATGATATGATGTGATGTGATGTGATGTGATGTGATGTGATGTGATGTGATACGATATGATATGATATGATATAATATAATATAATATAGCATAGCATAATATAACATAACATGACATAGCAGTATCATATAATATAATATAATATAGTGGTGTTATAATATTATAACTATTAAATTAATTAACTATATGTCACTTTATCTCTGTAACAGTGTGTTGTAAAAACTTTGTGTTAAATCATCTCAAACGTGGTTTAAATTGTCTCTGTTGTAGGGTGGTTCTTAATAATGCATTACATGCCTCTTTTATACTGTTGTGCTTAACTGTGTGAAATTATACCTGTTGTGAAGTGGTGATGAATATAATATAATGTACTATAATATAATATTACATGACGTGTTGTGATGTGATTTGATGAGATGTGATGTGAAGTGATGTGATATGATATGGTATAGAAACATAGAAGTTGGTGACAGATAAGGACCGCAAGGCCCATTCAGTCTGCCTTTTCTTTCTACCTTATAAATGTGCCATCAGCTTTGTCAGTGGCCTATCTATTCATATTCATCTGTATTGTCCTTATGCCTATCCCATGCCTGTTTGAAGCCATGCACTGTACTCATTGCCTCCACTTCCTGAGGTAGGTCATTCCATGCATCAAACACCCTTTCTGTGAAAAATAATTTCCTCATATTTCCCCTTAATCGGCCTCCCTCAAATCTCATGCTGTGTCCTCTTGTCCTGCTATGTTTTCTTCTATTTAAACATGTTAGACTCTTTCACCTTGTTAATGCTCTTAAGGTGTTTGAGTGTCTCGATCATATCACTTCTCTCACGCTTTTGCTCAAGGGTATACATATTGAACTCTGTTACTCTGTCCTCATATGTCTTCTGATGCAGTACCTGCCCCATTTTGGTTGCCCTTTTCTGCACTGCCTCAATTTTAATATCCTTGTGAAGGTGTGGCCTCCAGTACTGCATGTAGTACTCCAGATGGGGATTAACCAGTGTCTTGTAAAGAGGGATTATTACCTCCCTTTATGACTTGTGATACCCCTACTAATACCCTAACCCCTAGTCTTACCTAGCTTTAGAAGTCTGCTTGCAATACAGAAGAATACATTTCAATTTAATATAATGTAGTATAATATAATATACTGCAGTATAATATGATGTAGTATGATATGATATGCTAAGATACGCTAAGATATGATATGATAGGATACGATACAATACAATATAAAATAATACAATAATCTGCTGTTATAAAATTACAACTATTAAATTAATTATGTGTTAAATTATCTCTGTGACAATGTGGCGCCAACTATGTATTCAATCATCTCAAACATGGTGCAAATCAATGTGTTAAAATATATTTATGATAGTGTGGTGCTGAATAATGTAAAATTATCACTGTGAGAGTGCGATGATGACCACTCTTAAATTGTTTCTTTTACAGTGTGGTGTTAAAATGTGTGTTAAATTAAATCTGAGAGTGTGGTGCTAAACTATGTGTTAAATTATCACTGTAACAGTGCAACACTAAAACCATGTGTTACATTATCTCTTTGACAGTGTGGTGCTAATCTATGCATTAATTTATCTCAATTAAGGGTTAAATTATATCTCTTGTAGTGTGGTTCTAAACAATGTGCTAAATGCTCTCTGTTGCAATGTTGTTCTTAACTGTAGAAAGGTATCTGTTACAGGACAGTGATTAATATAATAAAATTTAATATACTGTAATATAACATGATATATGATATGATATAATGGTGTGGTGTTATAATATTTTAACTATTAAATTAATTAACTATGTGTTAATTTATCTCAGTGACAGTGTGGTGCTTAAACGTGTTACATAATCTCTGGGACAGTGTGGTGCTAATGTATGTGTTAAATTATCTCAAACTTGGGATAAATTGTTTTGCAGTGTCGTTCATAACAATGAGTTCAATGCTCTCTATTACAGTGTTGTTCTTGGTGTGTTAAATTATCTGTGTTATGGAGTGATGATTAGTATAATATAAAAAATAAAATATAATCTAATATGACATAATATAGTTGTGTGGTTTTATAACATTATAACTATTAAATTAACTGTGTTAATTTAGCTGTGTGATTGGTGCTAAACTATGTATTCAATCATCTCAATCATGGTAGAATTGTTTCTGTTGTGTGTTTCTAAACAATGAGGTAAATGTTCTCTGTTACAGCGTTGTGCTTAACTGTGTGCAATTATACCTCTTACAGAGTAATGATTAATATAACATTATAATATAATATAATATAATATAATATAATATAATATAATATAATAATATAGTGTAACATAATATATCATATCATGTGATCTGATGTGATGTCATGTTATAGCATTTGATATGACATAATATGATATGATATGATGTAATATAATGGTTTGATGTTACAATATTATAAATATTAAATTAATAAACTATGTGTTAATTTATCTCTGACAGTGTGCTGTTTAACTGAAAACATATCTCTGCAATAGTGTGGTGCTGAACTATGTGTTAAATTATCTTGGTACAGTGTGGTGATTAAATCTGTTACATTATCTCTGTTGCAGTGTTGTGCTTAACTGTGTGAACTAATCCCTGTAACGGAGTGGTGATTAATATAATATAATAACATATGATATGACATGATATATGATATGATATGATATGATATGAGATAATATAATATACGATACTATCATATAATATAGTATCATATATTATAATACAATACAATAAAGAGCATTTCACTCATTGTTTAGAAACACCCTACAAAAGAGACAATTTAATCCATGTTTGAGATGACTTACTATTTAGTTGAGCATCACACTTTCACAGAGATAAATTCACACATAGTTAATTAATGTAATAGTTACAATATTATAACACCTTTATATTATATTATATTATATTATATTATATTATATTATATTATATTATATTATATTATATTATATTATATTAATCACCAGTCTGTAACATGTTTAATTTGAGACAGTTAAGCACAACATTGTGAGAGAGAGCATTTAACTCATTGTTTAGAAACACACAAGAGAGACAATTTATCCCAAGTCTGAGATGACTGAATACATATTTGAGCACCACACTGTCACAGAAATAAATTCACATATAGTTAATTAATTTAATAGTTATAATATTACAACACTGCACCATTATATTGTATTGTATTGTATTGTATTGTATTGTATTATATTATATTATATTATATTATATTATATTAATCACCTCTCCATAACAGGGAAAATTTCACACAGATCCGCACAACACTGTAAAAGAGAGCATTGAACTCATTGTTTTGAACCATACTGCAACAGAGACAATTCAAACCATGTTTGAGATAAATTAACATAAATTAGCATCACACTGTCACAGAGATAAATTAACACATAATTAATTTAATAGTTATGATATTGTAACACCACAAAATTATATTATATTATATTATATTATATTATATTATATTATATTATATTATATTAATCACCACACCATAACAGGGACAATTTCACACAGCTAACTACAACACTGTAACAAGAGAGTTTAGAAACACACTACCACATTTAACCATTTAACAATTTAACCTAGGTTTGAGATTATTGAATAATAAGTTTAGCAGTGCACTGTCGCAGATATAAATGAACATATTGTTCTTTCATTTAATAGTTCTAATTTTATAACACCAGATTATTATATTATATTATTTTGTATTGTATTGTATCATATCCTATAATATCATATCATATCATATTTATCATATCGTATCGTATCACTACACTGTCACAAAGAAATTTTAACACAGTTTCACACCACACTTTCACAGAGATAAATTAATGCAATTAATTAATTTTATAGTGATGTTATAATTCCAAGTCATTATATTGTATCACATCACATAACATCATATCACATCACTAAATGATATTATATCATATTATATTATATTATATTATATTATATTATATTATATTATATTATACTATAGTATATAAATCACAACTCTGTAACAGGGATAATTTCACACAGTTAAGCACAACACTTTTAGAGAGAGCGTTGAATTTTGAACCATTCTGCAACAGAGACAATTTAACCCATGCTTGAGATCATTTAACACATAAATCAGCACCACACTGTTAAAGAGATAAATTAACACCGGAGTTAGTTAATTTAATAGTTATCATATTATAAAAAACTTTATATTATACTATGTGATATTATGTTGTTATATACTATACTATAAAATATATTCTATTCTATATTAAACTATACTATATTTTATATTTTTATATTATATCATATTATATCATATCATAGCTTACCATATCTTACCATATTACATCACATCACATCATTTCACATCACACCACAACACATCATCATATCATATCATATCATATCATATCATATCATATCATATCATATATCATATTGTATTAATCACCACTCCGTAGCAGGGACAATTTCACACAGCTAAGCACAAAACTGTAACAGAGAGCAGTTCACTCATTGTTTAGACTCTCACTACAAGAGATACAATATAAACCATGTTTGAGACACTTTAACACATAGTTCAGCACCACAATATTGCACAGATATTTTAACACATAATTTAGTACCACACTGTCACAGAAATACAGTAACAGAAAGTTAATTAATTTAATAATTATAATATTAACTCCATGCCATTATATTATATTATGTTATATTATACTATATTATATTAGTATATGATATTTTATGATATTATTATATTATTTTATATCCTATATTACATTAATTACCACTCTGTAACCAAGATAATTTCGCACAGTTAAGCACAACACTGTAACAGCGAGCATGTAACACATTCTTTAGAATCTCACTACAGCAGAGACAATTTAACCCACGTTTGAGATAATTTATACATAGTTCAGCACCACACTGCCACAGAGCTAAAAAAGTTCATTAATTTAATAGTAATACTATTAAACAGCACACTATATTATATTACCTTGTATTAATCACCACTCCATAATATATAATTTCACACAGTTAAGCGCAGTATTATAACTGAGAGTATTTAACTCATTGTTTAGAACCAAACCACAAGAGAGACAATTTAATCCTTGTTTGAGCTAGCTTAACACATAAATTAATACCACTCTATCACAAAGATAAATCAATGCATTTAATTAATTTAATAGTTATATTATAATGCCACACCATTATATTGTATCATATCGTATCACATCACATTATATTATATTATATTATATTATATTATAGTATATTACTTTGCATTATATTATACGATATAAACCACCGCTGTGTAACAAGGATAATTTCACACAGTTTTCACTGTTAAAGAGAGCATTGAACTTGTTGTTTTGAACCACACTGCAACAGAGACAATTTAACTTGTGCTTGAGATCATTTAACATAAAATCAGCACCACACTGTCAAAGAGATAAATTAACACAGAGTTAATTAATTTAATAGTTTTAATAATTTATATAATTTAATAATTTTATATTGTATCATATCATAACATATCGTATCTTAACATATCACATCACATCACATTGCATCACTTCATATCACATCAGAGCATAGTATTTTATATTCCATTGTATTATGTTGCATTGTATTAATCACCACTACGTAGCAGGGAAAATTTTCACACAGTTAAGCACAGCACTGTGACAGGGAGCATTTAACTCATTGCTTAGACCTGCACTACAAGAGATACAATTTAAACCATGTTCAAGACAATTTAACACATAGTTGCCCACCACATTATTGCAGAGATATTTTGACACATAATTTAGCACCAAACTGTCATAGAGATAAATTAACACATAGTTAATTCATTCAATAGTTATAATATTATAATACCACACCACTGTAGTATAGAATATTATATTATAGTATATTATATTATGTGATGTTATATTATACTACAATTTTTCATATATCATACTAGATTATATTATATGATATCATATACTATTTTATCATATCATAATAGATTATGTCATATCATATCCTATCATACCATAATAGATAATATTACATTATATTGTATCATATCATATCACATCATATCATATCATATTATATTACATTATACTATACTATATTATATCATATTATATTTTATATTAATCACCACTCTGTTACAGATATAATTTCACACAGTTAAGCACAACACTGTTAAAGAGAGCATTGAACTCATTGATTTGAACCACACTGCAACAGAGACAATTTAACTCTTGCTTGAGATCATTTAACACAAAAATCAGAACCACACTGTCAAAGAGATAAATTAACACATAATTAATTTAATAGTTACAATATTATAACAAAACAGCTTTATATTATAATATTTTTTATTATATTATGTTGTATTATATTATGTTATTTTATGTTATGTTATACTATACTATATTAAACTATACTGTATTATATTTTATTATACAATATTATATTAAATTTAATTTTTTTATATTATACCATATTATGTCATATCATCTTAGCACATCACATCACATCACATCATATCCCATCACATCACTTCATATCACATCACATCAGAGCACATCATATTGTACTATATTATATTATATTATATTATAGATAATTATGAGTGAGCTAATTTAACACATACATTAGCAAACACTGTCACAGAGATCAATTAACAGACAGTTAATTAATTTAATAGTTATAATATTATAGCACCAAACCATTGCATAATGTTATATTTTATTATATTGCATCAGATTATACTATATTATACTATATTGTATCATAACATATTATATTATATTATATTATTTTATATTACATTATATTACATTATATTATATTATATTATATTATATCATATTGTATTATATTATATTATATTATATTAATCACCACTTAGTTACAGGGATAATTTCAGACAGTTACACAACACTGTAACAGAGATAACATTACACATTTAATCTAAATGCTCTGGTGCAGGATAATTTAACACATAGTTCAGCCACCCCACTATCACAATACATTTTAACATTTAGTTTAGCACCACACTGTGACACATAAATTAACACATAGTTTATAAATTTAATACTTATAATATCATAACACCACACCATTATGTAATATTATACTATATTGTAATATATTACATTATTTTATATTAAATTATATTATACTACACTATACTATAATATTATATATATCCAATAATACCTTAATATATTGTATCATATCAGATCATATCATATCTCATCATATGTCATATATCTTATTATATTAATCACCACTCTGTAACAGGAATAATTTCACACTGTTAAGCACAACACTGTAACACAGAGGATTGAACTCTTTGATTTGAACAACACTGTAACAGAGACAATTTAACTCATGTTTGAGATAATTTAACACATAAATGAGTGCCATACTGTAACAGATATAAATTAACATGTATTTTCATAATTTAATAATTATATAACACCACACCATTATATTATATTATATTATATATTATATTATATTATAGTATATTATACTACATTATACTATACCATATCATACTATATGATATTATATTCTTATATTATATCATATTATGTCATATTAATCACCACTCCGTAATGGATAATTTCACCCAGTTAAGCACAACATTGTAACAGAGAGCATTTAACTCATTGTTTAGAACCACACTACAAGAGAAACAATTTATCCCATGTTTCAGATAATTTTAAAGATATTTCAGCACCAAAGTTTTGGAGCAATATTTTTACACATAGTTTAGCAGCACAATGTCACAGAGATAAATTAACACATAGTTAATTAATTTCATAATTATATTATAATACCAAAGCATTATATTACATTGTTCTATACTATATTATATTATATGATAATATATTATGTCATGTTATGTTATATTATATTACATTGTATTATCTTTTATTATATTAATCACCACACTATGATAGAGGTAATTTCAAACTGTTAAGCACAACATCGAAACAGAGCGCATTTAACCCATTTTTTGGAACCATACTGCAAAAGAGACAATTTAACTCATGTATAAGAAAATTTAACACATTAAGTAGTGCTATACTGTCAGAGAGATAAAGGAACAATGTAAGCAATACACTGATAAAGAGATAATTTAACACATATATAATTAATTTAAAAGTTATAATATGATGACATCCACACCATTATATTATATTATATTATATTATATTATATTATATTATATTAAATTATATTAAATTATATTATATTATTTCATACCATATTATATTATATTATACCATATCACATCATATCATATCACTTTGGATCACATCACATGACATCATATCATATCATATTACATTAATCACCTCTCCATAACAGGGATAATTTCACACAGTTAAGCACAACACTGTAACATAGAGCATTGAACTGATTGTTTAGAACAAAACTATGTGACAGACAATTTAACCCATGTTTGAGATGATTTAACCCATAATTTAGCAAAACACTGTCATAGAGAAAAATTAACTCATAGTTGATTAATTTAATACTTGCAATATTATGACACCACAATATTATATTATATAATATTATATCATACTATAGTTTACTATACTGTACTATAGTTTTTTATACTATACTATATTATATGACATATCATATAAAATTATATTTAATTATATCATAATATATTTTTTGATATGATATCATATCATACCATCATAACATATAGCATTATATTATACTGCATTATATTATTTTATATGGTATTGTTTTTTTATTATATGATATATTGTATATTTTATCATATTTTATTGTATTGTATTGTAATGTAATGTATTGTATTATATTATATATGTTATGTTATATCTCCACTCTGTAATGGCAATAATTTCAGACAGTTAGGCAAACCACTCTTAAAGAGCATTGATCTCAATGATCTCATTGTTTTGAACCACACTGCAGCAGAAATAATTTAACCCATGATTGAGATAATTTAAGAAATAAATTAGCAACGCTGTCACAGAAATACATTAACATATAGTTAATTAATTTAATAGTTAATAGTTGTAATAGCATAACATCACATCACAATATTATATTACATTATATTATATTACATCATATCATATCATATCACATCAGAACATGTTATATCATATGATATCATATCATATTATATTGTATGATATTATATTAATCAGCACTCCATAACAGGAATATTTCACACAGTTAAGCACAACACTGTAAAGAGAGCATTTAACTTATTGTTTAGATACAATTTAAACCATGTTTAAAACAATTTAACATAAAACTGATCACCACAGTATCGCAGAGTATTTTTACTCATAATTTAGCACCACACTGTCACAGAGATAAATTAACACATACTGAATTAATATATTATAAACAATAACACCAGACCATTATAGCATATTATTTTATACTATATTATATTATAATACATTACATTACATTTCATTACATTATAATATGTTATAGTATACCATATTATATTAGATTAATCACCACTCTGCTGCAGGGAAAATTTCACACAAGGTTCAACACCACACTATCACAAAGATATTTTTAGAGTTAGTTTAAAACCACATTGCCACAATACTATGTACTATTAAATATAGTGGTGTGGTGTTATAATAGTAAACTATTAAATTAATTAACTCTGTGTAAATTTAGTTCTGTGACAGTGTGGTGCTGAACTATGTAATAAATTATCTAAAACATGGGTTAAAAATAGTCTCCGTTTTAGTGAGATTCTAAACAATGAGTTAAATGCTCTCATTTACATTGTCATTCTTAACTGTGGGAAATTATATCTGTTACAGAATGGTAATTAATGTAATATAATATAATATAATATAATATAATATAATATAATATAATATAATATAATGGCATGGTGTTATAGTATTATAATAGTTAAATTAATTAACTATCTGTTACTGTATATCTGGGAAAGTGTGGTGCTAAATTCTGTGTTAAAATATCTGTGCGATGCTGTGGTGCTGAACTATGTATTAAATTATCTATTTAACATTGCGGTGCTTATATTTTCAGATTATCACTTTGACAGTGTGGTGCTAATTAATGTGTTAAATTTTCTCAAGCATGGGTTAAATTGCCTCTGTTGCAGTGTGGTTCTAAACAATGAGTAAATTGCTCTCTTTTACAGTGTTGTGCTTACCTTTGTGAAATTATCCATTACAGAGTGGTGATTAATATAATATAACATAACATAACATAACATAACATAACATAACATAACATAACATAACATAACATAACATAACATAACATAACATAACATAACATAACATATATAATATACTATATTATAATATAATGGAATGGAATGTAATACAATACAATACAATACAATTCAATATACTATAATATGCAATACAGTAGAATACTATACAATGTGATATAGTATAAAATAATATAATATACTGGAGTATGATATGATATGATATGATATGATACCATACGATACAATACGATGCAATACGATACGATATAATATGATACTATAGGATATGATACAATACAATACAAAACAATATAAAATATAATATAATAATCTGGTGTTATAAAATTATAACTATTAAATGAATGAACAAAGTGTTAATTTACATCTGTGACAGTGCGCTGCTAAACTATGTATTCAATAATCTCAAACATGGGTAAAATTGTCTATGTGGTAGTGTGTTTCTAAACAATGAGATAAATAGTCTCTGTTATGTGTTGTGCCTTGCTGTGTGAAATTATCCCTATAACAGAGTGGTGTTTAATAGAATAGAATAGAACAGAAGCAGTTTAATATGATATGTTTTGATATGATATGATACAATACATTATGATACCATATGATACGATACGCTGTGATATGATATGCTATAATATGATATAATGGTGTGGTGTTATAATAATATAAATAGAAAATTAATTAACTATGTTTTAATTTATTTCTTTGACAGTGCTGTACTAATTTATGTGTGAAATTATTTCAAACATGGGTTCAAATTTCTCTGTCGCAGTGTGATTCAAAACAGTGAGTTCAATGCTGTCTGCTACAGTGTTGTGCTTAACTGTGTGAAATGATTCCTGTTATGGAGTGGTGATTAATATAATATAATATAATATAATATAATATAATATAATATAATATAATATAATATAATATAATATAATACAAAGGTGTGGTATTGTAATTTTATAACTATTAAATTAAGTATGGGATTATAATCTCAGTGACAAAATGGTGTTAAACTAACTGTTAAAATAAATCTGCGATAGTGTGGTGCTTTTCTGTGTGTTACATTATGTCTGCCACACTGCAGTGCTAAACTGTGTTAAATTATCACTGTGAATGTGTAATGTTAAACTGTCTTAAACTGTTTCTTTTACAGTGTGGGGCTCAACTGTATATTAAAATATCTCTGTGACAAGGTGCCGCTAAACTAAATGCAAAATTATCTCTTTGACATCTATGGGTTAATTTATCTGACAGACAGTGTGGTGATAAATTATTTGTTAAAATATCCTTTGATAGTGTGGTGCTTCACTGTGTCAAAAGTATTATGTTAAAATTTGGTGATCAATATACTCATTTATTTTTATTTATTCAGTTTTTGTTGACCGGGTAAGTGCACTAGACAGATCCTGCCTATTTTCAGGCACGACCCAGAGAGGGGGATACAGATGAATGCCAACTGACCTTGAACCAGATTAAGCTGTTAGTGATATTTTTAGTGAATGAGGGAAATTTGGCCAGGGCACCGAGAAAATTCCCCTACTCTTTTCAATAAGTGCCATGGGATCTTTAACATCCATCTGACCTACCACCAATCCTGGCAGATGGGACCTCGGTTTAACGTCTTATCCGAAAGACAGCACCTCAGAAGTGCAGCACCCCTCTCATGCTGCACTACAGTGTCAGTACTGGAATATTAACCCAAGTGCCAGATGTGGGAACTGAACCCACAGTCCTCTGATCTCCCGGCCTCAGAGGCAAGTGTGCTGCCTACTGAGCCACTGACACTGACTATGTATTATCTAATATAACATAATATATAATAACATAACAAAACATAACATATTATAATGGTGTGGTGTTATAATATTAGAACTATTACATTACATAAGTTTGTGTTAATTTATCTCATTCAAAGTGTCATGCTAAATTATGTGTTAAAATATTGTGAAAGTGTGATGCTAACTGTCTTAATTGTTCTTTTTACAGTGTGGTGCTAAACAGTGTGTAAAAATATCTCTGTGACTTGGAGGTGCTAAACTGTGTTTGAAATTATCTTTTTTATGGTCTTGTGATCAATATAACATATAAGAACACAATGGTGTAGTGTTATAAAATTATAACTATTAAATTAATTATGTTTTAACTTATCTCAGTCAAAGTGTAGTGAGAGTTGTGATTAATATATTATCATATAACATAATATATCAAAAGATCACATAACGCTACATAACATAATATAATATGATATGATTTTGTGGTGTTACAATATCATAACTATTAAATTAATTAAATATGTGTTAATTTTTCTCTATGACAGTGTGATGCTAATTTATGTTAAATTATCTCAGACATGGTTTAAATTGTCTCTGTTGTAGTATGGTTCATAACAGTGAGTTCAATGCTCTCTGTTACAGTGTTGTGCTTAACTGTGTGAAATTATACCTGTTATTGAGAGATATTTATCATAAGATATAATTAAATATAATATAATACAATGGTGAAATATTCTAAGATTATGACAATTAAAATAATTTGATGTTTATCTCTGTAACAATATGGTGCTAAACTGTGTATTAACATATTGTGAAAGTGTGATGATCAACAATCCTAAATAGTTCATTTTACAGTGTGGTGCTAAACTATGTCTTAAATTATCTCTGAGTGCAAAACTGTGTTACAATATCTGTTCCACACTGTAGTACTGAACTATGTATTAAATTATCACTGATAGAGTGTAACAATATCTTAATTATTAAATTAATTAATGATGTGGTAATTTATCTCTGCAACAGTGCAATGCTGATTTATGTTAAATTATCTCAAACATGGTTAAAATTGTCTCTGTTGCAGAGACAACGAGTTTAATGCTCTCTGTTATCGTGCTGTGCCTAACTGTGACTCTTGTAACACAGTCATTTTATGGACTTTCGGCACCAAATTTTCAACATAGGCATTTTAGGACCTCTGCTCATGAACAGTGTCACAATCATTTCCCTGTTATGGAGTGGTGATTAATATAATATAATATAATATAATGTAATATAATATAATATAATGGTGTGGTATTATAATTTTATAACTATTAAATATTTGTTTATATATCTCTGTGACAAAATTGATGCAAACTAAGTGCTAAAATAAATCTCTGTAAAAATCAATTTAAGACAGTTTATCATCAAACTTTCACAGTGATAATTTAACACATAATTTAGCACTGCAGAGTGGCAGACATGTAGAAAAGCACCATGCTATCATAGATTTATTTTAACAGGGATAATTTCCACAGTTAACACAACACTGTAACACAGAGCACTAAACTCATTGTTATGAACCATACAGCAAAACTGTAGAAGAGAGGATTGAACTCATTATTTTGAACACCATTAAAGCAGAGACAATTTAAATCATGTTTTGAGATAATTTAACATAAATTAGCATCACACCATTATATTATAGTATATTATATCATATCATATTATATTGTATCATATTATAGTGTATTATATTATATTAAAATAATCACCTCTCAATAACAGGGATAATTACAAACAGTTAAGCACAACACTGTAACAGAGAGCATTGAACTCACTGTTATGAACCATATTGCAACAGAGACAATTTAAACCATGTCTGAGATAATTTAACATAAATTAGCATCACACTGTCATAGTTCAGCACCACACTATCGCAAATATATTTTTAGAGTTAATTTAACACCACACTGCCACAATACAATGTAACATAATATAGTGGTGTGGTGTTATAATAGTAAACTATTAAATCAACTGTGTGTAAATTTAGCTCTGTGACAGTGTGGTGCTGAACTATGTATTAAATTATCTAAAACATGGGTTAAAAATACTCTGTTGTAGTGAGGTGCTAAACAATGAGTTAAATGTTCTCTTTTACAGTGTCATTCTTAACTGTGTGAAATTATATCTGTTACAGAGTGTTAGTTAATGTAAAATAATACAATGTAATGTAATATAATATAACATATATAACATAACATAACATAACATAACATAACATAACATAATAACATAACATAATATAATATGATGGTGTGTTGTTATAGTATTATAATAGTTAAATTAGTTAACTTTCTGTTGCTGTATATCTGGGACAGTGTGGTGCTAAATTCTGTGTTAAAATATCTGTGCGATGCTGTGGTGCTGAACTATATGTTAAATTATCTATAAACATGGTTTCAATTGTCTCTGACATTGTATGGTTCATAACAATGAGTTTACTGCTCTCTTTTACCGTGTTGTGCTTAACTGTGTAAAATTATACCTGTTATTGAGAGGTGGTTACTATATTATAATATAATATCATAAGATATAATTAAATATAATATAATATAATAGAATGGTGAACAAACATGGCTAAAATTGTCTCTGTTGCAGTATGGTTCATAACAATGAGTTTAATGCTCTCCGTTGCCGTGTTGTGCTTAACTGTGTGAAATTTTCCCTGTTATGGAGTGGTGATTAATATAATATAATATAATATAATATAATATAATATAATATAATATAATATAATATATGTTTTGATATGATATGATACGATACACTGCATTATGATACCATACGATACGATACGATATGATATGATATGATATAACGGTGTGGTGTTATAATGATATAACTAGTAAATTAATTAACTATGTGCTAATTTATTTCTTTGACAGTACTGTACTAATTTATGTATGAAATTATCTGAAACATGGGTTCAAATTTCTCTGTTGCAGTGTGATTCAAAACAACGAGTTCAGTGCTGAGTGGTGATTAATATAACATAATATAATATAATATAATATAATATAATATAATATAATATAATACAAAGGTGTGGTATTGTAATTTAATAACTATTAAATTAAGGATGTGTTTATTAATCTCTGTGACAAAATGGTGCTAAAGTAAGTGTTAAAATAAATTTGTGATAGTGTGGTGCTTTTCTGTGTGTTACATTATCTCTGCCACACTGCAATGCTAAACTATGTGTTAAATTGTCGCTGTGAGTGTGCAAAGTTAAACTGTCTTAAATTGTTTCTTTTACAGTGTTGGGCTAAACTGTGTATTAAAATATCTGTGACAAGGTGGTTCTAAACTCTGTGCAAAATTATCTCTTTGACATCTATGGGTTAATTTATCTGGCAGACGATAAATTATTTGTTAAAATAGCCCTGTGATAGTGTGGTGCTTCACTGAATGAAATGTTTTATGTTAAAATGTGGTGATCAATATACTGTAATGTAACATAATATATGATAACATAACAAAACATAACATATTATAATGGTGTGGTGTTATAATATTAGAACTATTAAATTACAAAAGTTTGTGTTAATTTATCTCAGTCAAAATGTCATGCTAAATTACGTGTTAAAATATTGTGAAAGTGTGATGATTAACTATCTTAAATTGTCTCGTTTACGGTGTGGTGCTAAGCTGTGTGTAACATTAATTTTGAGAGTGTGGTGCTAAACTGTGTCTTAAATTATCTCTGAGTGCAAAACTGTGTTACAGTATCTCCGCCACATTATAAAACTATGTATTAAATTATCACTGTTAGAGTGTGATGATGTCTTAATTGTTCCTTTTACAGTGTGGTGCTAAACCATGTGTAAAAAATATCTCTGTGACTTGGCGAAAGTAAACTATGTTTGAAATTATCTTTTATGGTCTTGTGATCAATATAACATATAAGAACACAATGGTGTAGTGTTATAAAATTATAACTATTAAATTAATTATGTTTTAACTTATCTCAGTCAAAGTGTGGTGCTAAACTGTGTGTTAAATTATCACTGTGAAAATGCAATGATAAACTGTCTTAAATAGTCACTTTTACAGAGTGGTCCTAAATTGCATGTTAAATTATCTCTGTGACAGTGTGGTGCTTAAATGTGTTACATTACCTCTGGGATAGTGTGGTTCTAATTTATGTGTAAAATTGTCTCAAACCTGGGTTAAATAGTTTCTGTTGCAATCTGATTCCAAACAATGACTTAAATGCTCTCTATTTCAGTGTTGTGATTAATATATTATCATATATCAAAATATCACATAACATAACATAATATAATATAATATAATATAATATAATATAATATAATATAATATAATATAATATAATATAATATAATATGATATGATATGATTTAGTGGTGTTACAATATCATAACTACTAAATTAATTAAATATGTGTCAATTTTTCTCTATGACAGTGAGATGTTAATTTATGTTAAATTATCTCAAACATGGTTTAAATTGTCTCTGATGCTGTATGGTTCATAACAATGAGTTTACTTGCTCTCTGTTACCATGTTGTGCTTAACTGTGTGAAATTATCCCTGTTATTGAGAGGTGATTAATATATTATAATATAATATAATATCATAAGATATGATTAAATATAATATAATGGTGAAATATTATGATTAGGACAATTAAAATAATGTTATGTTATCTCTGTAACAATATGGTGCTAAACTCTGTATTAACATATTGTGAAAGCGTGATGATAAACTATCCTAAATTGTTTATTTTACAGTGTGGTGCTAAAATACTTCTTAAATTATCTCTGAGTGCAAAACTGTGTTAAAATATCTCTGCCACACTGCAGTATTGAACTATGTATTAAATTATCACTGATAGAGTGTAACAATATCTTAATTACTAAATTAATTAACGATGTGTTAATTTATCTCTGCGACAGTGTGATGCTAATTTATGTTAAATTATCTCAAATATGGTTAAAATTGTCTCTGTTGCAGAGACAATGAGTTTAATGCTCTCCGTTATCGTGTTGTGCTTAACTGTGAGAAATTTTCCCTGTTATGGGGTGGTGATTAATATAATATAATATAATATAATATAATATAATATAATATAATATAATATAATATAATATAATATAATATAACATAACAATATAATATATAATATAATACAACATAATATAACGGTGTGGTATTCTAATATTATGACTATTAAAATAATGTTATGTTTATTTATCTCTGGAACAATATGGTGCTAAACTCTGTGTTAATATACCTCTGTGATAGTGTGGTGCTGAAATATGGTTAAAACTATCTATCACAGTGTGGCTCTAAAGTTTGTGTGTTAAATTATCTTTAACCATTTGGTGCTTAAATGTGTTACATTATCTGTGTGATAGTGTGGTGCAAATCTGTGTGTTAAAGTGTCTCAAACATGGGTTAAATAGTCTCTGTTGCAATCTGGTTCTAAACAATGACTTAAACGCTCTCTGTTTCAGTGTGATTAATATATTAACATAGAACATACATCAAAGGATAACACAACATAATATATATATAATATAATATAATATAATATAATATAATATAATATAATATAATATAATATAATATAATATAATATAATATAATATAATATAACATAACATAATATAATATAATAACATATTATATAATGGTGTGGTATAATAATTTTCTAACTATTATATTAAGTATTTATATATCTCTGTGACAAAAAAAGAGAGCATTGAACTCATTATTTTGAACAGCACTAAAGCAGAGACAATTTAAATTCATGCTTTGAGATAATTTAACATAAATTAGCATCACACTGTCATAGAGATAAATTAACACATAGTTAATTAATTTATTAAATATAATATATAACACCACAACATTATATTATATTATATTATATTATATTATATTATATTATATTATATTATATTATATTATATTATATTATATTATATTATGTTATCTTTGATGTATTATGTTATATGACATTATATTCATCACAACACTCAATCATTGGGTAAATTGTATCTCTAGTAGTGAGGTTCTAAACAATTAGTTAAATGCCTCTGTTACAGTGTTGTGTTTAACTGAGTGAATTTATCCCTGATACTGAATGGTGATTACTATAATGTAACATACTATAATATAATATAATATAATTACACTATAATATGACATGTTGTGAAATGATATAATGTGATCTGATGTGACGTGATGTGATATGTTATGATTTGATAAGATAAGAAATGATTTGATATGCTATAATATAATATAATACAACATTTATTTATTTATTTGAACATCAGTTTATCAACCTTTGAGCCAGCGTGCTCATTTACAAAAGGTATCTCGTCACATGAAGGACAGACAGTGACACAGAAGACAACAGATAATACAATTTCAAGCAAGTAAACATAGTAACATAGTAGGCACAGTTGGTTCCAATGCAAGTTTAGAGTAAATAGACAGGATGAGGTTAGTGGGGAGATGTAAAGGAGAATGGGGGTAAGAGGGAGTGGGGACTAGGGAGAAGACAGAAAGGGAGAGCCAGGGTGGAGGGTGGGTGGGGCAGAGGCGTCGTGAGTAGGTGTCAGAGGGGGAAAATTAGTTAGTGGCAGTGGCATCCATGTGAGACTAGCAGGTGGTCTCTAAGACTGCATTTAAAAGCAAGCGAACAACAGAGCTTTAGGCGATAACGGCAGGGAGCGAAGTTGAACCAGGAGGGCGCCTCTGTAGGGAATGCCTGGCTTTGGCGAGATCCTGGCTCTTGGAATGATCAGTGTCGATTTGGATGAGCTGCGGTGTTCACAGTGGGATTGGCCTGGCGTATTGAATCAGATAAGCCAGGGGATAGGCCATGGAGGGCTTTAGGTGAGTTGGCAAGTTTGATACATGAGCCGCTCATCCAGGCTGAGTAGGGTAGCCAGGAGTACAGCTGACAGGTGTGGGTAGTCTAGGGGCACCAGTTATAAGTCTGCAGGCTTTGTTAAGTATAAGGCAACCTTGCACAGGGCCATCAGATCAGCAGCCCCATAGACCGGAAGGCCATAGTCTATAAGATATGACAGAGAGGAGGCAGCCAAGTGGAGGGCATAAGGAGGGAGACATTTTTTGTGCTGGTAGAGAATGCCCAGCTGTGTGTTGGCAGTGGTGTTCAGGACGGAGATGTGGCCATGGAAGGAGAGGGCTGGGTCAAAGATTAAGCCAAGATATTTATAGGACTGTACACGTTCGATGGGGATATTGAGGGAGGAGTGAATAGCAAAAAGAAAATTGCTGGATTTGTTTTGGGGTGGCAGAAGAGCATGGATTTGGTTTTTCTTTAGGTTGATTATGAGTTGGTGCTCAGTGAACCAGGTTTCAGCAGAATCGAAGGCAAGCTGGAGAGAATTCTGAAGTGACAAGGGGTTACTGTCAGAGGCGATGAGGACTGCATCGTCAGCATAGAGCAGGATTTTACCTGCGCATCTGCTGGGTAGTGAGTTGAGGAAGAGGGAGAAGAGAAAGGGTCCAAGGATAGAGCCCTGGGGGACTCCAGAGCAGATCGGGCAGGTGTTAGAGAGAGTTCCACTAACTTTCACACATTGAGAGCGAGCTGAGAAATAACTGGCGCACCAGGCGATTGGACCAGTTGCAAAGCCTAGGTGGTCAAGGGTGGTTAACAGGAGAGGATGCGATACGGTATCAAAGAGTTTAGACAGGTCAATGAAGACCGCACCAGCCATGGAGCCAGCATCCAATGCTGCGTGGAGGAAGTTGGCGAACTCCAGGAGAGCTGTATTGGTACTATGGCCAGCTCTGAACCCATGTTGTTCTGGGCAGAGAACATTGTACTTAGAGAGGTAGCCAGAGATTTGAGTGGCCACAATTTTCTCCAAGGCCTTAGAGAGGGGGGGTAGGATTGAGATAGGCCAGTAGTTACCTGGAAGAGTTCTGTCACCACCTTTGTGAATAGGGGTAACTGTGGCGACCCTCCAGACAGTGGGGAATTGTCCAAGGCAGAGGGATTTGTTAAAGATGCAGGTGATAGGTGAGATGACCTGGTCCAGGACCTGACGAGGAGACAAGGGTCAAGGAGTCATTCCTCATGGAGTTACCTTTAAGGCTTAAGCAGGTATGGCCTGACCTCTTGAGTAGTGACACAGCACAGGTGGAACAAGGGGCGAGTGATGGAGGGTGCGGACCTGGGGGTGGGGACTGAAGAAATTGTCCGGGAGCACTGGGCTAAGATCAGTAAAGGAGTTATTGAGATGAGTGGCAATGAGGGCAGGATCAGAGTAGACAGAACCATTTACGTTGAGAAGTGCAGGAGGGGGGACCGAGAATGACCATTCAGTTGCTTGACGTTGTCCCAGAAGGACCTGGGGTTCCCCCAGGAGGAGGTAAGGGAGGATTGGTAGTACTCAGCCTTTGCTTTGCAGATAGCCCAGGTGCACCTGTTTCAAGCTGCAGCATAAGTCTGTCTATCAGCAAGGTGGCCAGTGGCAACAGCAAGGTGCCACAGGTTGTCCCTGCTGCTTAAAAAGGAGTCACAGGGCAGGGGTGACCCACAGGGCATGTCTTACTCTGGACCTACAGGCAGTCATAGGTGCGAAGATGTCACAGGCAGAGTTGAAGGTGTTGACAAAGAAGACCAGCACCGTGTCAATGTTTGGTGTGTTTAGCAATGGAGACCAGTCTGTATGTGTGAGGTAATGCTTTAGGTCTTTCAGCCCATAAGGTCTAAGTCACCTCTGAAAGAAGGTTAGAACTGTGGGCTTGGGCAGAGAGGAAGCCCAGTTAAAGAGAACAGGGGAATCTAACACTAAGGCAGTCAGGGAGTATTTGGATATTGTGGATGCGGCTTGGTCTGTTAGTGAGGACTACATCTAGGAGTGTGCCAGAGCCCCTTCTGGGGTTAATTCATGTGGGCTGGGAGATTAGTTGGCTTAGGTCAATAGCAGCAAAAGCCTTGCGGGAGGAAGAGGATGAGGGGCAGAGCCAATTAATGTTTAAGTCACCCACCAGGATTTGGTCAGAGGGGTTGGGTAAGGAGGTGAGATAGTCAATTAGTGGGCCCAGCGCCTACGATTGGTTCTTTGGAGGTATGTAGGCTGTAGTCAGAAAGATAGGACCCCTAGTGGGGTCAGGGGATAGCTTTAGTGTAAGGGCCTGGGCATTATGGTCGAGGTCAGGGGAGGAAAGGCTAGTCCAATGAGTGGGTCCTTTACATAGAAGGCACATCCACCACCTCTCCTACCGGACCTGTCCAGCTGGTGGAGGGTGTAGCAGGGAGAGAGACCTGGGAGTTAGAGGTCGAGTCAGACAGCCAGGTTTCAACCAAGGCAACCACATCTGGTTTGTGATCCATCACCCAGCATTGTAGTGCATCCAGTTTTTTAAGGATACTACAAATGTTCATAGATGTGATACGGAGTCCAGCGGATTTCAAGGGGGGGCCAGTGTGGCCAGGCCCTGGATTGGGATGGATGTTGCCAGACAGGAGCAGGAGGAGGAGAGCTGCTCTGGGGAGTAAGTGGCAGAAAGAGAGTTTCCGACGGTTGGGGTTGGGGAGATGGTGGGGTGTAGCGGTACAGGGATAGGGAGGGTGGCACAGACATGGAAAGCAAGCATGATAGGATGCATGAGGGTGGGGGAGTGAGAGGATGTCCATACAAACTGTGATAGTGTTGCAGAATGCGGAGTGAAAGCAGAGGGGGAGGAGGGCAAGGGAGAAGAGGGGTGGATTGCAGGCAGAAAGGGAGACAGAACAGCCCACCATCGGGCATCTAGTGCCTCTGGGGAGGTATGGAAATATTAAGAGGAGGAGAAGGATAGGAGGGAGCGAGACGGAGAGTGATGGACATGGATGGCAAGGGGAGAGAGTTTTAGGAGGAAAGAATGAGGTAGAGCTGTAGCGGTAGAGTGGGAGACCCTGAGATAGGAATCAGAGCCAGTGGAAGCAAAGCAGGAATTGGGTGTTGGGGAACAGTGCCCACTGGTGGCCAGCAGTTATAACCTTCAAATGGGAAAGTGGGGACTTAGGTGCAGGCACACAGGACATGATGTCACAGGAAGTGACGCATGCAGCCCGAGCCAAGAAACACACAGCCATCCCTGGGTGGGTGGGTGGTTGGGTTGGGTGGGGCAGACGACACAAAGCGTCGTCGGGCTAGCACCCTAACAGCCGAGTCCGCGGAAAACAATCAGCGGCTGGGGAGCAGAGAAGCCACGAGTCCATCGGAATCCTGATGGCAAGAGACACTTCCAGGAGATGGCTTTACCTGAGCAGCAGCTCCCGAGAGATGAAACGCTCCAGATAGGAGCCAAAGGTGATCCACCTGTTGCCACGGTCGGCAGCTTACTGAGCTGTTTGGGGGGGTGAGCCTGTCTGTAAAGAGGTAGGAGAAAATAAATTAGTATGCAGTGGGAGATTTAGGGTGGTAGCTCAGGTGATACATGCGCAGCAGTAACAAGCCCTAACAAATGTGGCGTCCCAGAATGTACTTTTTTTTTAAATCCTAAACTGAATTTCTGAGCTAAGGAAAAGGCACTATGCACTGCTAAAATAACATTTGGCCTAACAAACAACAAGGCGTGCTACCTGTTCAGTATTACTGCCGCAGTCTACTACAGCTAATGATAAGGCACTAAGCAGTACATACCCTAACATGTTAGCTATCACTACAGACAGGACTGGTAACAATAAACAACTTTTTCTGCCCAACTCTAGACCAACCACCCCTCAGGTAGCACCCTAACAGCCGAGTCCGCTGTTATAATATAGCATAGCGTAATATAATATGATATGATATGATATGATATGATATGATATGATATAAAATAATATAATATAATACAGTATAAAATAATGGTGTGGTTTTATAATATTATAACTTTAAATTTATTAACTGTGTGTTCATTTATCTCTGTGACAGTGTTTGCTAATTTATGTGTTAAATTATCTCAATCATGAGATACATTGTTTATGTTGCAGTGTGGTTCAAAACAAGGAGTTCAATGCTCTCTTTTGGATTGATGTGCTTAACTGTGTGAAGAAATCCCTGTTACGGAGTGGTGTTTAATATAACGTAATATAATATATTATAACGTAATGTAATATAATATAATATATCATTATGGAGTGATGTTATAATAGTATAAGCATTAAATTAATGAACTAAGTGTTAATTTATCTCTGTGACAGTGTGGTATTAAAATAGCTGTTAAAATATATTTTCGATAGTGGGGTACTGAACGTTGTGCTAAATTAGTTCTGTAATAGTGTGTTGATTCAATGTATTACATTATATCTGTTACCGTGTTGTTAGCTGTGTGAAATTATTCCTGTAACAGAGTTGTGATTATTATAATATAATATAATGCAATACAATATATTATGATGATACAATATAATGTAATATAATATAATATACTATAATCAATTATGGGATGATAGGCTATGATATGATATGATATGATATAATCTATTATATGATATGATGTGATATGATATATATAATATAATATAATATAATATAATATAATATAATATAATATAATATAATATAGTATGATATGATATATATAATATGCAATAATATAGTATAATATAATATAGTGGTGTGATGTTATAGTATTAGAACTACTGAATTTATTAACTAAGTGCTAATTTACCTCTGTGACAGTGATATGATATGATATAAAAAATATGATATAGTATAATATAATATAATATAGTTTAATATAGAATAGAATAGTATAGTATGGAATTGTATAGTAGAGTATAGTATTGTATAACATAACATAACATAACATAACATAACATAACATAACGTAACATAACATAACATAACATAATATAACATAATATGATGATATATGATATGATAAGAAATTAGATGATATGATATAATATAAAATAACATAATCTATTATGATAGGATATGCTATAATATATCATATAATGTAATGTTATGTAATATAATATAATATAATTTAGTATGATATGATATAATATACTATCATATATTATATATTATGATATAATATAGTATAATATATTATAATACAGTTTAATCTGATGTAATATAATAAAATATAATATTATATAATGGTCTGGTGCTATAATATTATAACTATTGAATTAATTAACTTTGTGTTAATTGATCTCTGTGACAGAGTTTGCTAATTTATGTTTTAAATTAGCTCAATCATGGTTGAAATTGTTTCTGTTGCAGTGTGGATCAAAACAATGAGCTGAATGCTCTCTTTAACAGTGTTGTGCTTAACTGTGTGAAATTATTCCTGCTACAGAGTGGTGATTAATATAATATAATATAATATAATATAATATAATATAATATAATATAATATAATACAATATGATAGTGTAATATAATATAATAAAATATACTATAATGGTGTGGTGTTATTATATTTATTAAATTAACCAACTATGTGTTAATTTATCTTGTTGACAGTGTGGTGTTAAACTAAATGTTAAAATAACTTTGCGATAGTACGGTGCTGAACTATGTGTTAAATTATCTCTGTAACAGAATTTAGATTAAATGTGTAACATTATCTCTGTTACAGTGTTGTGCTTAACCGTGTGAAATTATCCCTGTAACTGAGTTGTGCTTAATGTAATATGATATAATATAATATAATACAAAGTAATATAATACAATATAATGTAATGTCATATAATGTAATATACTGCAATACAATATATTATGATACATTATGATATGATATGATATGATATGATATAATATATAATATAATCTATTTTGGTATAATAGGATATGATATGATAGGATATGATATAATGTATTATGATATGCGTGTACGGTGGTAATGTCCCCGGACAAATCGTCGTGGATATAATATTGCGGTGTAATTGCCGTCCGGACAAAATAACACTGCTAACTAAGTCGCAAGCTATGCTGGTCGTGGGTAGTAAATGCCGCAATCACTAATATGTCGCCGGACAAGTAGTCGTACTTGTAGCCACAGTAAATAGAAACGGAAAGTGCAATTAATTAACTTACTGTGAAACGTAGAGTAATGTTAAAAGTAAATCTTTATTGAAATACTTCACCATATAGAAAGGCAAAGTGCAATGCTTAAGTACATAATTTAACATTTAAAATTGCCCAAACAAATTAATTGCTGTTTGATTGTGCAATCGAAATGGAAAGTGCAATGCTTTAGTTGCATAAAGGGAAAGTGCAATACTTTAGTGGTAGAAAGGGAAAGTGCAATGCTTTACTACTTCACAGTCCCAAATGAATTAATTTGTGTTCAGCAGTGCAATACAAATTTAAACTCGAATTAAGAGAATAATTTAAATATCAAATAATTTAAAATCGACGTTACTTCACAGTTTAAAAACAACATTAGACAACATTAATTTCAATGACTGTTGCTATGTCCATTATGTACTGCTTTGGCTCTCGGATGAAAAATTACTGCAAATGGACTTAAAACTTTATTGACATATATATTTTGCATTCTTTCTCGGTGGTTGTTGACCGAGGTTATCTGTCGCGCTGCAATGCTACTGCGTCATTGCTGCCTTAATTTCCATGTGAGTAGGGTGGCTGATGGCTACTGTGCGAGCGAAAGCCCTGTGCCAGGCTTCAATAGCATTATTGCTTCTGGGCAAATCGTTTAGCACTCGGGCATACTGATTCCAAAAAACTATTGGATACCTTGGCATTCACCTGTTTTTGCGATTCCTTGTTAGTCGCCCAATGTAATTGCCCTCAAAATAATCCAGTAAGGAAACAATGTCCTCAAAATTGGTTTCATCCTGGAGCATTTCAAAGCCCTGTTCAACGAAGTCTGCAGGTACAAATGCAAGTGCCAAGATGCATCACACTTTGTGTGCAAAATCTCGCCGCAGGGTTTCCTGCGATGGTAGCAGGTGTGCATGCCTAAGGGATACTTCTTGTAGCCTGGTATGCACAACATTTCTTGTTGGCTCTTCAGACTCGCATGCTCTCTGTCGCATATGGGAACGGGCAGTAAGAACCTCAACCCTACCATGTGTCAGTGCATGGAGTCCCCCTTAGTGTGTAAGCGCGCTTTGCATGTTCGGTTCTCACATCGCCAAATTGTCTTTGATCGAACCATCTTTTCTTTCATGTACAAAAATTATCCAAAGCAAGCTTCAGCTTGCCCTTCTGTGTCGGTACATACTCCATTGATGCAGTTCTGAAATGCCTTTGGAAAAGCTTGCTTAAATACCCCTGTAAGTGCTCAGGTAAATTCCTGTTCTACTCACCTGAAAATAATAAAGTTATGCCTAATTCGAACACCAGAGGGCAGTAGAGAAATGGGCAAACATGCACCATAATTAAATCCATTACTTTGCAGTGTAACTTGGTCGCCGTACATTACTGGACAGAATGTTGCGGAGAAATAGTTGCGGCGGCTGTTTAGTGTCCGCGACTTATTGTAACAGTGGCAACATTAAATATCGACTCAGTGACTGGAACTAATTGCCCGCGACCTTTAAAACCGCGACGAATCGACCGTATGCCATGATATGATACGATATGATATATGATATGATATAATATAATATAATCTAGTACGATATGACATGATATGCTATAAAATCATATAATATAATATAATAGAATAGAATACAGTGGTGTGTTGCTATAATATTATAACTCTTGAATTAATTAATCATGTTAATTTATCTCTGTGACAGTGTTCTGCTCAATTATGATTCAAAATATATCTGCGATAGTGTGGTGCAAAAGTATGTGTTAAATGGTCTCAAACATGGTTTAACTTGTATCTCTTGTAATTAGGTCTAAACAATGAGTTAAATGTCTCTGTCACAGTGTTGTGCTTAACAGTGTGAAATTATCCCTGCTAAGGAGTGGTGATTAATACAATACAATATAAGACAATATAATATAATATAATATAATATAATATAATATAATATAATATAATATAATATAATATAATATAATATAATATAATATAATATAATATAATATAATATAATATGATACGATATGATGTGATATCATATGATATGATGTGATCTGATGTGATATGAAGTGATGTGATGTAATATGATGTGATATGCTAAGATATGATATGATATGATATTATATAGTACAAAAATAAAATATAATATAATATTGTATAATAAAATATCATATAGTACAGTATAGTATAACATAACATAATATAATATAATATGAAATAATATAATGCAATACAATATATTATGATACGATATGATGTGATATGATATGATATATAACATAATCTATTATGGTATGATAGGATATGATACAATATGACATGATATGATATGATATAATCTATTATGATAATATACGATATGATATATGAAATGATATAATATAATATAAGATAATATAAAATAATTTAGTACGATATAATATGATATGATATGATATCAAATCATATAATATAATATAGTGGTGTGTTGTTATAATATTATAACTATTGAATTAATTAACTATGTGTTAATTTATCTCTGTGACAGCGTTTTGCTAAATTTTGTGTCAAAATATATCTGCGATAGTGTGCTGTGAAGCTATGTGTAAAATTGTCTCAAACATGGTTTAAATTGTATCTATTGTACTGAGGGTCTAAACAATAAGTTAAATGCTCTCTGTCACAGTGTTGTGCTTAACAGTGTGAAATTATCCCTGCTACGGAGCGGTGATTAATACAATACAACATAATCCAATATAATATAATATAATATAATATAATATAATATAATATAATATAATATAATATAATATAATATAATATAATATAATATGGTATGATATGATATGATGTGATCTGATTGTGATGTGATATGGAGTGATTTGATGTGATATGATGTGATGTGATCTGATTGTGATGTGATATGGAGTGATTTGATGTGATATGATGTGATGTGATATGCTAAGATATGATATGATATGATACAATATGATATAATATAAAAAATTAAATATAATATAATATAATATTGTATAATAAAATATAATATAGTATAGTTTAATATAGTATAGTATAGTATAGTATAACCTAACATAATATAATATAACTTAACATAATATAAAATATTATAATATAAAGCTGTTTTGTTTTAATATTAAAACTATTAAATTAATTAACTCTGTGTTAATTTATCTCTTTGACAGTGTGGTGCTGAGTTTTGTGTTAAATAATCTCAAGCATGAGTTAAATTATCTGTTGTAGGGTGATTCAGAACAATGAGCTCAATGCTCTCTTTAATAGTGTTGTGCTTTACTGTGTGAAATTATCCTTGCCACGGAGTGGTGATTTAGATCGATAATATAATGTAATATACTATAATATAATATATAATATGATGTGATGTGATGTGTGATACAGTATGATACAAAATAATGGCATGGAATTATAATATAACTATTAAATTAATTAACTGCATTAATTTATCTCTGTGATAGAGTGGCATTAATCTATGCGTTAAAATATCTTTTTGACAGTGTAGTTCTAATCTGTGTGTTAAGCTATCTCAAACAAGGATTAAATTGTCTCTCTTGTTGTTTGGTTCTAAACAATGAGATAAATACTCTCTGTTATAATGCTCTGCTTAACTATGTGAAATCATATGTTATGGAGTGGTGATTAATACAAGGTACTATAATATAGTGGTATGCTGTTGTAATAGTATAACTATTAAATTAATTAACTATGTGTCAATTTAGCTCTGTGACAGTGTGGTGCTGAACTATGTATTAAATTATCTCAAACATGGGTTAAATTGTCTCTGCTGTAGTGAGGTTCTAAAGAATGAGTTAAATGCTCACTGTTACAGTGTCAAGCTTAACTGTGCGAAATTATCTCGGTTACAGAGTGGTAATTAATGTAATATAATAGGATATAAAATAATATAATATAGTAATATCATATATATAATATAATATAATATAATATAATATAATATAATATAATATAACATAACACAATATAATAAGGCATGGTGTTATAATATTATAACTATTAAATTAATTATCTATCTGTTACTGTATTTCTGTGACAATATGGTACTAAATTATGTGTCAAAATATCCATGCGATACTGTGGTGCTGAACTATGTGGTAAAGTGTCTCAAACATGGTTTATATTGTATCTCTTGTAGTGAGAGTCTAAACAGTCAGTTAAATGCTCCCTGTTACAGTGTTGTGCTTAGCTGTGTGAAATTGTCCCTGCTACGGAGTGGTGTTTAATACAATACAATATAAGACAATATGATATGATATGATTTGATATGATATGCTATGTTGTGTTGTGGTGTGATGTGATGTGATGTAATATGGTAAGATATGATATAATATAAAAAATAAAATATAATATAGTATAGTTTAATATAGAATAGAAGAGTATAGTCTAGTATAGCATAGTATTGTATAGTATAGAATATTATAACATAACATAATATCCTATAATATAATATAATATCATATAGTATAATATAAAGTTTTTTTATAATATTATAACTATTAAATCAATTAACTCAGTGTAAATTTATCTCTTTGAAAGCGTGGTGCTGATTTATGTGTTAAATGATCTCAAGCATGGGTTAAATTGTATCTGTTGCAGAGCGGTTCAAAACAATGAATTCAACGCTCTCTTTAACAGTGTTATGCTTAACTGTGTGAAATTATCCCAGTTACAGTGTTGTGATTTTTATAGTGTAATATAATATAATATAATAAAATACAGTATAATGTAATATAATATGATTTAGTGATGTGCTATGATGTTATGTGATGTGATGTGATACAATATAATGGCTTGGAATTATAATATCACTATAAAATTAACTGCATTAATTTATCTCTATGAAAGTGTGGTATAAAACTGTGTTAAAATATCTTTGTGACAGCGTAGTGCTAATCTGTGTGTTACGCTATCTCAAACAAGGGTTAAATAGTCTCTCTTGTGGCGTGGTTCTAAACAGTGAGTTAAACACTGTCTGTTTTAGTTCTGTGCTTAACTATGTGAAATTATATGTTGTGGAGTGGTGATTAATACAATGTAATATAATATAATGGTTTGGTGTTAAAATAGTATAACTAATAAATTAATTAGCTATGTCTCAATTTAGCTCTGTGACAGTGTGGTGCTGAGCTATGTATTAAATTATCACAAACATGGGTTAAATTGTTTCTGTTGTAGTGAGGTTCTAAAGAATGAGTTAAATGCTCACTGTTACAGTGTCTTGCTTAGCTGTGCAAAATTATCTCGGTTACAGAGTGGTAATTAATGTAATATAATATGATATAATATAATATAATAATATAATATCATATGGAAATATGATATATAACGTAATATAATATAATATAATGGCGTGGTGTTATAATATTATAACTATTAAATTAATTATTTGTTACTGTATTTCTGTAATAGTGTGTTGCTAAATTATGTGTTAAAATATCTGTGTGATACTGTGGTGCTGAACTATGTGTTAATTATATCTGTAACATTGTGGTCCTTACATGTTTTACATTATCTGTTTGACAGTGTGGCGCTAATTAATGTGTTCAATTTTCTCAAACATGGGTTAAATTGATTCTGTTGCAGAGTGGTTCTAAACAATGAGTAAAATGCTCTCTATTACAGTGTTGTGCTTACCTGTGTGAATTTATCCATTACAGAGCGGTGATTAATATAATATAATATATATAATGCAATACAGTAGAATACAATACAATAAAATACAGCATAATATAATGCAGCATAATATGATATAGTATGATATGACATAATATGATAAGATACGGTGCAATATTACATGATTTGATATCATATGATATGATAGATTATGATACAATGCAATACAATATAAAATAATATAATAATCTGGTGTTATAAAATGTAAACTATTAAATTAATTACCTATGTGTAATTTCTTTCTGGACAGCTCAACTATGTATTAAATTATCTCAAACATGGGTTAATTTGTCTGTTGTAGTGTGTTTCTAAACAATGAGATAAATACACTCTATTACAGTGTTGTGCTTAACTGTGTGAAATTATAACTGTAACAGAGTGTTGATATAATATAATATAATATAATATAATATAATATAATATAATATAATATAATATAATATAATATAATACAGTATAATAAGATGTGATATGATGATGTGAAGTGATGTGATGTGATGTGAAATGATAAACTATGATATATTATATGATAGGATATGATATGATACAATATAATATATAATATAATACAATATGATCTATTATGGTATGATAGGATATTATATGATATAATATATTATGACATGATAAAATATGATATGGTATAATATAATATAGCATAATATGATATGATATATAATATAATATATAATATCATATCATATCATGTAATATAACATAACATAATATTATATAATATAATATAATATAATACAAAGTTGCAGTATTGTAATTTTATAACTATTAAATTAAGTATGTGTTTATTAATCTCTGTGACAAAATGGTGCTAAACTAACTGTTAAAATAAATCTGCGATAGTGTGGTGCTTTTCTATGTGTTACATTATCTCTGCCACACTGCAGTGCTAAACTATGTGTTAAATTATCACTGTGAGTGTGCAATGTTAAACTTTCTTAAATTGTTTCTTTTATAGTGTGGGGCTAATCTCTGTATTGAAATATCTCTATGACAAGGTGGTGATAAACTATGTGCAAAATTATCTCTTTGATATCTATGGGTTCATTTATCTGGCAGACAATGTGGTGATAAATTATTTGTTAAAATAGCCCTGTGATAGTGTGGTGCTTTACTGTGTGAAATGTATTATGTTACAGTGTGGTGATCAATATACTATAATATAACATAACATATAATAACATGACATAACAAAACATAACATTATAATGTTGTGGTGTTATAATATTATAACTATTAAATTACATAAATTTGTGTTAATTTATCTCAGTCAAAGTGTCGTGCTAAATTATGTGTTAAAATATTGTGAAAGTGTGATGATAAACTATTTTAAATTGTCTCTTTTACAGTGTGGTGCTAAGCTGTGTGTAACATTATCTTTGAGAGTGTGGTGCTAAACCATGTCTTAAATTATCTCTGAGTGCAAAACTCTGTTACAGTATCTCTGCCACACTGCAGTGCTAAACTATGTATTAAATTATCACTGTTAGAGTTTGATGCTAACTGTCTTAATTGTTCCTTTTACAGTGTAGTGCTAAACTGTGTAAAAAGATCTCTGTGACTTGGAGGTGCTAAACTATATTTGAAATGATCTCTGTTATGGTCTGGTGATCAATATAACATACAAGAACACAATGGTGTGGAGTTATAAAATTATAACTATTAAATTAATTATGTTTAACTTATCTCAGTCAAAGTGTGGTGCTAAATTGTGTGTTAAATTATCACTGTGAAAATGCAATGATAAATTGTCTTAAATAGTCACTTTTACAGAGTTGTCCTAAATTGTGTGTTAAATTGTCTCTGTGACAGTGTGGTGCTTAAATGTGTTACATTACCTCTGTGATAGTGTGGTGCTAATTTATGTTGCAGTATGGTTCATAACAATGAATTCAATGCTCTCCTTTACCATGTTGTGCTTAACTGTGTGAACATTGCCCTGTTATGGTGTGGTGATCAAATATAATATAATATAATATAATATAATATAATATAATATAATATAATATAATATAATATAACATAATACAAAATAATATGATACAATATGATATAATTTAATATAATATAATATCATTGTGTGGTGTTATAATATTATATTTATTAAATTAACCAAATATGCCTTAAAATTTCTCTTTGACAGTGTGATGTTACAATAAATGTTAAAATAACTTTGCAAAAGTATGGTGCTGAACTATGTGGAAAATTATCTCTGTAACAGCATTTAGATTAAATGTTTAACATTACCTCTGTTTTAGTGTTGTGCTTAACTGTGTGAAATTATCCCTGTAACTGAGTGGTGATTAATATACTACGATATAATATAATATAAAATAATATAATATAATACAATATAATGTAATGTAATATAATATAGTATAATGCAACACAATATATTATGATATGATATGAAATAATCTATTATGATATAATATAATGTAATATAATATAATCTCGTATGATATGATATGATATGCTATGATATGAAAGGATATGATATGATACAATATGATATGATATAATATAATATAAAATCATATAATATAATATGATTTGATATAATATAATATAATATAATATAATATAATATAATATAATATAATATAATATAATATAATATAATGTAATGTAATATAATATAATATAATATAATATAATATAGTGGCATGTTATTATAATATTATAACTATTGAATGTGGTGCGCAGCTATGTGTTACACTGTCTCAAACATGGTTTAAATTGAATCTCTTGTAGTGAAGGTCTAAACAGTGAGTTAAATTATCTCTGTTACAGTGTTGTGCTTAACTGTGTGAAATTATCCCTGTTACAGAGTGGTGATTAATATAATATAATATAATATAGTGATATGATGTGATGTGATGTGATATGATATGATAGGATATGATATTATGTGATGTGATCTGGCATGATGTGATATGATATAATTCAATATAATGGTGTGGAATTATAATATAACTATTAAATTAATTAACTGCATTAATTTATCTCTGTGACAGAGTGGTGTTAAATTAGGGCCCAGATATTCAAACTGTGCCAGGCAGTGGCACAAGCCTGGGTGCAGCTCAACTTTGTTGCGCAGGGGTGTGGCCAGGGTGATATTCAACGGAGCTGCGCTATGGCACAGCAGCTTTGAATATCACACCCTGGCCACCCCCACTGTGCATGGTGCAGTGGCACTGCACCAGCGCAAGTGGCCAGAGTGGAGCAATGAGATGCGCTAGCACAAGTGCCATTGCGCCATGCACAGCACCTGTGATATTCAAAAGGAGACATGCAAATGGTGCCATAATTTATGCAAGGTGCACATGGGGCCATTTGCATGTCATTATGGCTCCATTTGCATCCCATTAGCATGCAGGTGTGCCGATCCCCGATGACTTGCACCTGGCGCACTGCCAGGCAGCAGCCATCGGGGACCAACGCCACCTGCAGCCCGATTGCTGGCATTTGTGTAAAAACAAATCCTCATCTAATATCCCTGGTGGTCCAGTGGACTGAGTGCTGCCTGATCATGGGCATCTGGTTAAATAAATCCCCCCATCCTATATCCCTGGTGGTCCAGTGGACCGCTATGTTCCCGATCATGGGCATTTGTCTACCAAAAAATGCCTCATCTAATATCCCTGTTGGTCCAGTGAACCACTATGTGCCCGATTGTGGGCATCGGTATAATAAAGCCCCCCTTCCAATATCCCTGGTGGTCCAGTGGACCACACTCTGCCCGATCGTGGGCATCTGTAAAACATAAAAGATGAGCTATTACCCTGGTGGTCTAGTGTACCATCCTCCCCATCCACCCACTGAGCCCCACCGCCCGCTCCCGTCGGTCAGCCGGTGGGTGGCAGCACCCCACCCGCTGGCTGCCCTACCGCCCACTGACTGACAGCTCAGTAGGGCTACCCACCCATACCGTACTACACAGTCCAGATATGTGAATGATTCATTCACATATCTGGACTGTGTATTACGGTATGGGCCACCCATTGGCTCACACTGAGAACAATGGGCATGCAAGCCCTACTGAGCTGTCAGTTGGCAGGCAGCAGTGTGGCAGGTGGGTGGGGTGCTGACACCCGCTGGCTGACCATGGGGCAGTGGGCAGTGGGGCTCAGTGGGCAGGTGGGCAGGGGGTACACTAGACCACCAGGGTAATAGGTCATCTTTTATGTTTTACAGATGCCCGTGATTGGGCAGAGTGCAGTCCACTGGACCACCAGGGATATTGGTAGGGGGGTGAGTTACACAGATGCCCACCATTGGGCAGCGATCGGTCCACAGGACCACCAGGGATATTGGACGGGGGGCTTTATTATACTGATGCCTGTGATCGGGCACATAGCGGTCCACTGGACCACCAGGGATATTAGATAAGGCTTTTTTTGGTAGACAAATGCCTGCAATTGGGAACATAGTGGTCCACTGGGCCACCAGGGATATTAGAAAGGGGGTTTATTTACACAGATGCTGCAATGGGGCATGGGGGGCTGCCAGGTGTGGCAGGAACTTGGGTGGCCACCCACAGGTGGCAACTGCCATGTTGTGCCCTGCAATGTGGCAGCTCACCTGTGGGTGGCCATCATTTGTTAAATTTTTTTTGGCTTAACTTTGTGCATGTGCAAGTATGGGTTGCGCATGCATGGCTCTGCACATCCCGGGCCGAATATCAGGCTGTGCAGGTTATGCATGGGCACGCCTCCCTACCTGTGCCTGCATACTTTACTGATGCACTCTGGCACATCGGGATTTGTGCAGCGCAGTTTTCCCTTTTGAATATCATGCCGGGGTGCATCAGTGGGTTGTGCATGGTGCAACACTGTTGCACCATGTGCAACCCTTTTGAATATCTGGGCCTAGGTATTTAAATATCTTTGTGACAGTGTAGTGCTAATCTATGTGTTAAACTATCTCAAACAAGGGTTAAATTATCGCTCTTGTGGTATGGTTCAAAAAAGTTAGAAACTCTCTGTTATAATGCTGCGCGTAACTATGTGAAAGTATATGTTACGGAGTGGTGATTAATACAATGTAATATAATACAGTGGTGTGGTGTTATAATAGTAAACTATTAAATTAATTAATTCTGTGTAAATTTAGCTCTGTGACAATGTGGTGCCAAACTATGTATTAAATTATCTCAAACATGGGTTAAATTGTCTGTTGTGTGTTTCTAAACAATGAGATAAATACACTTTGTTACAGTGTTGTGCTTAACTGTGTGAAATTATAACTGTAACAGAGTGGTGATATTATATTATATTATATTATATTATATTATATTATATTATATTATATTATATTATATTATAAGTGATATGATGTGATGTGATGTTAAATGATTAGCTATGATATGATATGAAGTGATATGATATGATACAATATAATATAATATATGATCTATTATGGTATGATAGCATGTGATATGATATAATATATTATGATATGATAAAATATGAAAGGATATGCTATAATATAATATGATCTAGTATGATATGCTATATTATAATATAATATAAAATCATATAATATATTATACTATAATACAATATAATAAAATATAGTGGTGTGGTGTTATAATATTATGACTATTGAATTAATTAACTATGTGTTAATTCATCTCTGTGACAGTGTGGTGATAAACTATATGTGAAAATATCTCTGCAATAGTGTGGTGCGCAACTATGTGTTAAATTGTCTCAAACATGGTTTAAATTGTATCTCATGTAGTGAGGCTCTAAACAATGAGTTAAATGCTCTCTGTCAAAGTGTTGTGCTTAACTCTGTGAAATTTTCCCTGCTACGGAGTGGTGATTAATACAATACAATATAATACAATGTAATATAATATAATATGATATGATATGATATGATATGATATGATATGATATGATATGATATGATGTGATGTGATTTGATGTGGTGGGATATGCTAAGATATGATATGATATAATAGGATATAAAAAACACAATTTAATATAGTATAATATAATATAGTATAGTTTAATATAGAACAGAATAGTATAGTATAGCATAGTATAACATAACATAACATTATATGTTATATTTTGTTATGCCATGTTATGTTATACTATACTATACTATACAATACTATACTATACTATATTATGCTATACTATATTATATTGCTTTTAATTTTTTATATTATATTATATCATATCATATCTGAGCATATAACATTACATCACATCAGAGCACATCATATCATATCATATCATATCATAATACATTGTATTAAATTATATTACAATATGATATGAGATGATATGATATATATAATAAAATAATATAATCTATTATGATATGATAGGATATATAATATAATATAATATAATATAATATAATATAATATAATATAATATAGTATAATTGGATGTAATATACTAAAATACAATATTATATAATCTTCTAGTGTTATAATATTATAACTATTAAATTAATTAACTATGTGTAAATTGATCCCAGAGAGAGTGTTTGCTAATTTATGTGTTAAACTATCTTAATCATGGGTGAAATTGTTTCTGTTGCAGTGTGAATCAAAACAATGAGCTCAATGCTCTCTTTAAGAGTGTTGTGCTTAACTGTGTGAAATTATTCCAGTTACGGAGTGGTGATTTATATAATATAATATAATACAAAATAATACGATACAATATGATATAATTTAATATAATATAATAAAATATAATATAATATAATTGTGTGGTGTTATAATATTATATTTATTAAATTAATCAAATATGTGTTAATTTATCTCTTTGACAGTGTGATGTTAAAATAACTTTGCGATAGTATGGTGATGAACTATGTTGAAAATTATCTCTGTAACAGCATTTAGATTACATGTTTAACATTACCTCTGTTACAGTGCTGTGCTTAACTGTGTGAAATTATCCTGTAACTGAGTGGTGATTAATATACTATGATATAATATAATATAAAATAATATAATACAATATAATGTAATGTAGTATAATATAGTATAATGCAACACAATATATTATGATATGATAAGATATGAAATAATATATTATGATATAATATAATGTAATATAATATAATCTAGTATGATATGATATGATATGCTATGATATGAAAGGATATGATATGATATAATATGATATGATCTAGTATGATATGATATGATGATATATATAATATAAAATCATATAATATAATATACTATAATACAGTATAATAAAATTAGTGATGTGGTTGTTATATTATAACTATTGAATTAATTAACTATGTGTTAATTTATCTCTGTGACAGTGAGGTGATAAATTATGTGTGAAAATATCTCTGCAATAGTGTGGTGTGCAACTATGTGTTAAATTGTCTCAAACATGGTTTAAATTGTATCTCATGTAGTGAGGCTCTAAACAATGAGTTAAATGATCTCGTCAAAGTGTTGTGCTTAACTGTGTGAAATTTTCTCTGTACAGAGTGGTGATTAATACAATGCAGTATAATACAATGTAATAATAATATGATTGGAAATGATATGATGTGATCTGATTTGATGTGATGTGATGTGATATGCTAAGATATGATATTTATGACATATATGATATAAAAATACAATTATATAGTATAATAAATATAATATAGTTTAATATAGAATGGTATAGTATAGCATAGTATAACATAACATAATATGTTATATTTGTTATGTTGTGTTATACTATACTATACTATAGGATACTATACTATACTATTTTATTCTATATTAAATGATACTATATTATACTATACTATATTATAGTGTGTTTTTATATTATATTATATCATATCATATCATATCATATCTGAGCATATAATTACATCATCATTAGACACATCATATCATATCATGTCATATTATATTACATTGTATTAGAAATTATATTATGATATGATATATATAAATAATATAATCTATTATGATATGATAGGATATGATATTATTATAATATAACAGTATAATTTGATGTAATATAATAAAATATAATATTATATAATCTTCTAGTGTTGTAATATTATAATTATTAAATTAATTAACTGTGTGTAAATTGATCCCTGAGAGAGTGTTTGCTAATTTAGTGTTAAACTATCTTAATCATGAGTGAAATTGTTTCTGTTGCAGTGGATCAAACAATGAACTCAATGCTGCCTTTAAGAGTGTTGTGCTTAATTGTGTGAAATTATTCCAGTTATGGAGTGGTGATTAATATAATATAATATAATATAATAATTGTGATGTTATAATATTATGGGCCAGATATTCAAAGCTTTGCATTGGGCAAAAACGTTTGCATGGGTTTAGCGTGGAATTAGCGTGGGTCTGCTATATTCAAAAGGCGAATAGTGCAGGCAAACTGCATTAGTGCCAGGCAAACAATAATTATATGCAAGGGCAAAGTGAACATGAATACAGGTGCAATGAGATATTCAGCGACTAGCATGCAGCTAAGAATGGATTTACCCATGCGGTGCAAATTACCGCCCAGGAAAAGTTGATCTTAACCCTGGGCAAACAGCTTTGTGTGCTTTGCGTGGTGCTATTTCAGCATTAGCGTGGCTTGCGCGCCCTAACATATGAGTATGACACTTAGAAACTGCCAGACATGGAGGACAAATACTGCTCACTGATGGCACCACCATGATGCCATCAGCTGTCACCAGTCTGAGCCAAGCACAGACAGTGATGGGTGATCTGACCCACAGGGGACAGCATGGTAGTGTGGCCATATAGCACACACCTGCAGACCATATGTCTGTGGTGTGTAACAGATGCCAGCACACACATGCAGCACTGTGGGCATGGTGGCCAGTGAGGGGAGGGTGTATGGGTGGCCAGACCTCCCACAGCCCACGGTGGCCACTGCGGGCTGGGGCACATCGCTCCAGTGCACATGGGCCAGTAGTGGATTATGCCACCACCTGTGTGCCTGTCAGATCCTACATGCCCCCAAGCCACCTTCACACAGAACTGATGCAGATGACACACTGCCAGCCATGTACATGACACTGTGTGCATCCCATGTCACAGGTGCAGCATTTGTGGATCACACAACAGTGTGATAGTACACGTCCACTGTCAGTAATTACCTGCAAGCTGTGCCTGTCACTGTGTACAGTGCAGTGATCATTACTGCCCCACGCACTATAGGCAGTGTCATGTCCCTCACACTACCAGCCCTCTTGCTACTGTAGTGTCTGCTGTGCACTGTAGCATGACCTACAGTGTGAAGGTTGCATGCAGCACTACCACAACCTGTGCCTATGCTGTGTTGTTCCCTGGTGTACGATATGCTATGCTATGCTGTACTGTTTACATAAAGCCTGCAGCTATCATCATGCACTGCCTGACTGACCTACAGGTGGAGCTGCTGTCAGACCTGGCCAGCCCCTGTACCTCCAGACTGACCTACAGGTGGAGCTGTGGTACCCTGCAGTAACGCTGTGCAAACTGCATGCAAATCAGGGCATGATGAGATGCTAATGTGGCTGTTTGCCCAGAGACTATCTAAGTAGGCTCATTTGCATGTCACTTTTGAATATGGTATTGTTTAGCATGGAGCTAATGTGTTTGCACCAGGCAAACTGCTTAGCTCGTGCTAAAGTCATGCTAACGTGTTAGTGCAGCGGTAACAGTTCGGGAATATTATACAGTTTTGATCACTGTTTTTTCATGTGTGCTACTGCCTGCAGCTGTACTGGGTCCATGCATTTGCCAGAACACACATTGGCCACATAGTTCCTCTCACCTACCCTCACGTCACTGTGAACTGTGTTGTTGTTGTGGTTTGCACTTCCTGGTTTCTGTATTCAGTGCTTTCTTATTCCAGAGCTACGCTTGCCCGCACTCCCAGCCCAGCTTGCACGGCCTCATTCCCATGCTATATTCGGAAGCTGTTTGCCCTGGGCTATTCCCTTTGAATATAAGCTTGCTTTGTGCTCCAGGCTAAGTTTGCACACCAGGCAGTACTAATTTAGCCCAAGGGCAAACCTTTGAATATCTGGCCCTATATTTATTAAATTAACCTAGTATGTGTTAAATTATCTCTTTGACAGTGTGGTGTTACATAAATGTTAAAATAAATTTGCGATAGTATGATGCTGAACTACGTGGAAAATTATCTGTAACAGCATTTAGATTAAGGCCCAGATATTCAAACTGAGCCAGACTGTGGTGCAAGCCTGGGCAGCTCAGCTTTGTTGTGCAGGGGTGTGGCCTGGGCGATATTCAACGGTGCTGCACTATGGCACAGCAGCTTTGAATATCGCACCCTGGCCACCCACACTGTGCATGGCACAGTGGCACTGCACCAGCACAAGTGGACAGAGTGGAGCATGGAGATGCGCTGGCACAAGTGCCATTGTGCCATGCACAGCACCTGCGATATTCAAAAGGGGACATGCAAATGGGGCCATAATTTATGCAAGGCACACAGGGGGCCATTTGCATCTCATTATGGCCCCATTTGCATGCCATTAGCATGAAGGTGCTCCAATCCCTGACAACTTGCACCTGGCACCCTGCCAGGCAGCAGCCGTCAGGGACCGATGCCTCCTGCAGCCCGATCATGGGCATTCCTGTAATATAAACAAAAAAATGTCCAATGTCCCTGGTGGTCCAGTGGACCCCTATGTGCCTGATTGTGAGTATCAGTACAGTCCCCCCAAGTCCAATATCCCAGGTGGTCCAGTGGACTGCACTGAGCTTGATCGTGTGCTTCTGTCAGGTGGTCTCTGTTCATATCCTGGTGGTCCAGTGGATCGATCGCTGCCATCATGGGGCATCAGTACCTCATCAAAGACTCCCACTACCCTGGTGGTCTAGTGTACTCCCCACCCACCCACTGAGCTCCACCGCCCCACCCCGTCAGCTGGCTGGTGGCAGCACCCCACCGCCTGCCGTCCTGCCGCCCACCAACTGACAGCTCAGTAGGCTGCACACCTATTGGTTCATAGCATGAGCCAATGGGTGCAGCCTCTGTACCGCACTACTCAGTCCAGATATGTGAATGAATGAATGAAGTACAGTATGGCTGCATGCCCATTGGCTCATGCTGTAAACCAATGGGTGTGCAGCCCTACTGAGCTGTCAGTCGGCCAGGGCGGCAGGTGGGTGGGAAGCTGCCACCCACTGGCTGATGGGGAGCGGCAGGGGCCTCCAGTGGGTGGTGGGTTGGGTACACTAGACCCCAGGGTAGTGGGGGTCTTTGATGAGGTACTGATGCCCGTGATCAGGCAGCGATAGGTCCACTGGACCACCAGGGATATTGGACTTGGGGGTTCACTTACAGATGCCCACCATGGGGTATGGGGGTGCCACCAGGTGCGGCAGGAACTTAGATGGCCACCCACAGGTGGCAGCTGCTGTGTTGTGCCCTGCAATGTGGCAGCTCACCTGTGAGTGGCCATCACGTGTTCCTTTTTTTGTGGTGTAACTTTGTGCAGGCACAGGTAAGGGTTGCACATGCATGACTCTGCACATCCCGGGCTGAATATCGGGCTGTGCAGGTTATGCATGGGCATGCCCCCCACCTGTGCCTGCATACATTACTGATGCACTCTGGCGCATCGGGATTTGTGCGGTGCACTTTTCCCTTTTGAATATCGCACCGGGGTGCATCAGTGGGTTGTGCATGGTACAACGCTGTTGTGCCATGCGCAACTCTTTTGAATATCTGGGCCTAAATGTTTGACATTACCTCTGTTACAGTGTTGTGCTTAACTGTGTGAAATTATCCCTGTTACTGAGTGGTGATTAATATACCATGATATGATATAATATAATATAAAATAATATAATATAACACAATATAATGTAATGTAATGTAATATAATATAGTATAATGCAACACAATACATTATGATATGATACAATATGAAATAATCTATTATGATATAATACAATGTAATATAATATAATCTAGTATGATATGACATGATATGAGATGATAGAATATGATATGATGTAATATGATATGATGTAATATGATATGATATAATATAATATAAAATCATATAATATAATACAATATAATATAATATAATATAATATAATATGGTGGCGTGGTGTTATAATATTATAACTATTGAATTAATTAACTATGTGTTAATGTATCTCTGTGACAGTGTGGCTTAACTATGTGTAAAACTACCTCTGTGATAGTGTGGTGCACAACTATGTGTTGAATTGTCTCAAACATGGTTTAAATTGAATCTGTTGTAGTGAGGGTCTAAACAATGAGTTAAATGATCTCTGTTACAGTGTTGTGCTTAACTGTGTGAAATTATCCCTGTTACAGAGTGGCGATTAATATAATATAATATAATATAATATAATATAATATAATATAGTGATGTGATGTGATGTGATGTGATGTGATGTGATGTGATGTGATGTGATATGATATGATAGGATATGATATGATGTTATGTGATGTTATCTGACGTGATGTGATGTGATATGATATGATTCAATATAATTGTGTGGAATTATAATATAACTATTAAATTAATTAACTGTGTTAATTTATCTCTGTGACAGTGGTGTTAAACTATGTGTTTACATATCTTTGTGACAGTGTTGTGCTAATCTATGTGTTAAACTATCTCAAACAAGGGTTAAATTATCTCTCTTGTGGTGTGGTTCTAAACAAAAAGTTAGAAACTCTCTGTTATAATGTGTAACTATGTGAAATTATATGTTATGGAGTGGTGATGTAATATAATATAGTGGTGTGGTGTTATAATAGTAAACTATTAAATTAACTCTGTGTAAATTTAGCTCTGTGACAATGTGGTGCTGAACTATGTATTAAATTATCTCAAACATGGGTTAAATTGTCTGTTGTAGTATGTTTCTAAACAATGAGATAAATACACTCTGTTACAGTGTTGTGCTTAACTGTGTGAAATTATAACTGTAACAGAGTGGTGATTAATATAATATAATATAATAAGATGTGATATGATATGACGTGATGTGACGTGATGTGATATGATGTGATGTGATGTGAAATGATAAGCTATGATATGATATGAAGTGATATGATATGATGCAATATAATATAATATGATCTAGTATGGTATGATAGGATATGATATGATATAATATATTATGATATGATAAAATATGATATGATATACTATAATATAATATGATCTAGTATGATATGATATGGTATGATATATTATAATATTATATAAAATCATATAATATAATATACCATAATACAATATAATAAAATATAGTGGTGTGGTGTTATAATATTATAACTATTGAATTAATTAACTATGTGTTACTTTATCTCTGTGACAGTGTGGTGATAAATTATGTGTGAAAATATCTCTGCAATAGTGTGGTGTGCAACTATGTGTTAAATTGTCTCAAACATGGTTTAAATTGTATCTCATGTAGTGAGGCTCTAAACAATGAGTTAAATGCTCTTTGTCAAAGTGTTGTGCTTAACTCTGTGAAATTTTCCCTGCTATGGAGTGATGATTAATACAATATAATATAATACAATGTAATATAATATAATATGATATGCTATGATATGATATGATATGATATGATATGATATGATGTGATTTGATGTGATTTGATGTGATGTGATGTGATATGCTAAGATATGATATCATATAAAAACACAATTTAATATAGTATAATATAATATAGTACAGTTTAATACAGAATAGAATAGTATAGTATAGCATAGTATAACATAACATAATATGTTATATTTTGTTATGTTATGTTATATTATACTATACTATACAATATTATACAATAGTATACTATACTATAGGATACTATACAATACTATTCTATTCTAGGTTAAACTATACTATATAATACTATACTATATTATACTGTGTTTTATTTTTTTATATTATGTTATAGCATATCATATCATATCTGGGCATATAACATTACATCACATCAGATCACATCATATCATATTATATCATATTATATTACATTGTATGAAATTATATTACGATATGATATGATATAACATAAAATGATATAATCTATTATATGATAGGATATTATATGATATGATATAATATAATATAATATAATATAATGTAATATAATATGAGGTAATATAATAAAATATAATATTATGTAATCTTCTAGTGTTGTAATATTATAACTATTAAATTAATTAACTGTGAGTAAATTGACCCCTGAGAGAGTGTCAGCTAATTTATGTGTTAAACTATCTTAATCATCAGTGAAATTGTTTCTGTTGCAGTGTGGATCAAAACAATGAGCTCAATGCTCTCCTTAAGAGTGTTGTGCTTAACTGTGTGAAATTATTCCGGTTACAGAGTGGTGATTAATATAATATAATATAATATAATATAATATAATATAATATAATATAATATAATATAATATAATATAATATAATATAATATAATCCGATACAATAAGATACAATACGATATAATGTAATATAGTATAATATAATTGTGTGATGTTATAATATTGTATTTATTAAACTATCCAAATATATGTTAATTTATCTCTTTGACAGTGTGGTGTTAAACTAAATTTTAAAATAACTTTCGATAGTATGGTGCTGAACTATGTGGAAAATTATCTCTGTAACAGCATTTAGATTGAATGTTTAACATTACCTCTGTTACAGTTTTGTGCTTAACTGTGTGAAATTATCCCTATAACTGAGTGGTGTTTAATATACTATGATATAATATAATATAAAATAATATAATATAGTACAATATAATGTAATGTAATATAATATAGTATAATGCAACACAATATATTATGATATGATATGAAATAATCTATTATAATATAATATGATATGATATAATATAATATAATCTAGTATGATATGATATAATATAAAATCATATAATATAATATGATATGATATAATATAATATAGTGGCATGGTGTTATAATATTATATCTATTGAATTAATTAACTATGTGTTAATTTATCTGTGTGACAGTGTGGTGTTAAATTATGTGTAAAAATATCTCTGCAATAGTGTGGTGCGCAACTATGCGTTCAATTATCACAAACATGGTTTAAATTGAATCTCTTGTAGTGAGGGCCTAAACAATGAGTTAAATGATCTCAGTTACAGTGTTGTGCTTAACTGTGTGAAATTATCCCTGTTACAGAGCGTTTAATATAATATAATATAATATAATATAATATAATATAATATAATATAATATAATATAATATAGTGATATGATGTGATGTGATATGATATGTTAGGATGTGATATGATGTTATGTGATGTGATCTGACGTGATGTGATATGATATGATTCAATATAATTGTGTGGAATTATAATATAACTATTAAATTAATTAACTGCGTTAATTTATCTCTGTGACAGAGTGGTGTTAAACTATGTGTTTAAATATCTTTGTGACAGTGTAGTGCTAATCTATGTGTTGTATCTCAAACAAGGGTTAAATTATCTCTCTTGTGGTGTGATTCTAAACAAAAAGTTAGAAACTCTCTGTTATAATGCTGTGCGTAACTATGTGAAATTATATGTTATGGAGTGGTGATGTAATATAATATAGTGGTGTGGTGTTATAATAGTAAACTATTAAATTAATTAACTGTGTAAATTTAGCTCTGTGACAATGTGGTGCTGAACTATGTACTAAATTATCTAAAACATGGGTTAAAAATAGTCTCTGTTGTAGTGAGGTTCTAAACAATGAGTTAAATGCTATCTTTTACAGTGTCCTGCTTAAATGTGTGAAATTATATCTGTTACAGAGTGGTAATTAATGTAATATAATATAATGGTGTGGTGTTATAGTATTATAATAATGAAATTAATTAACTAATCTGTTACTGTATATCTGGGACACTGTGGTGCTAAACTCTGTGTTAAAATATCTGTGCGATACTGTGGTGATGAACTATGTGTTAAATTATCTACTTAACAGTGTGGTGCTTACACTTTTCAGATTATCTCTTTGACGGTGTGGCACTAATTAATGTGTTAAATTTTCTCAAACTTGGGTTAAATTGTCTCTGTTGCAGTGTGATTCTAAACAATGAGTAAAATGCTCTCTTTTACAGTGTTGTGCTTACCTGTGTGAAATTATCCAATACAGAGTGGAGATTAATATAATATAATGTAATGTAATATAATATAATGCAATACAGTAGAATGCAATACAATATAATATAGTATAAAGTAATATAATATAATATAATGGAGTATAATATGATATAGTATGATATGATATGATTTGATGTGATATAATATGATATGATACAATACGATATGATATGATATTATAGGATATGATACAATACAATACAAAGTAAAATAATATAATAATCTGGTGTTATAAAATTGTAGCTAATAAATGAAAGAACAATATGTTAATTTAGATCTGCGACAGTGCACTGCTAAACTTAGTAGTCAATAATCTCAAACATGGGTTAAATTGTCTATGTAGTGGTGTGTTTCTAAACAATGAGATAAATACTCTCTGTTACAGTGTTGTGCTTAGCTGTGTGAAATTAACAGAGTGGTGTATAATATAATATAATATAATATAATATAATATAATATAATATAATATAATATAATATAATATAATATAATATATGCAGTATAATATGATATATTGTGATATGATACGATACAATACATTATAATACGATACAATACATTATGATACCATATGATACGATACGATATGTAATGATATGTTATAATATGACATAATATAATGGTGTGGTGTTATAATATTATAACTAGTAAATTAATTAACTATGTTTTTATTTCTTTGAGAGTGTTGTACTAATTTATGTGTGAAATTATCTCAAACATGGGTTCAAATTTCTCTGTTGCAGTGTGATTCAAAATAATGATTCCAATGCTCTCTGTTACAGTGCTGTGCTTAACTGTGTGAAATGATCCCTGTTACGGAATGGTGATTAATATAATATAATATAATATAATATAATATAATAATACAAAGGTGTGGTATTGCAATTTTATAACTATTAAATTAAGTATGTGTTTATTAATCTCTGTGACAAAATGGTGCTAAACTAACTGTTAAAATAAATCTGTGATAGTGTGGTGCTTTTCTATATGTTACATTATCTCTGCCACACTGCAGTGCTAAAGTATGTGCAAAATTATCTCTTTGACATCTATTGATTAATTTATCTGGCAGACAGTGTGGTGATAAATTATTTGTTAAAATACCCCTGTGATAGTGTGTGTGAAATGTATTATGTTACAGTGTGGTGATCAATATACTATAAGATAATATATAATAACATTACATAACATAACATAATATAATGGTGTGGTGTTATAATATTATAACTATTAAATTATATAAGTTTGTGTAAATTTATCTCAGTCAAAGTGTCATACTAAACTATGTGTTAAAATATTGTGAAAGTGTGATGATAAACTATCTTAAATTGTCTTTTTTACAGTGTGGTGCTAAGCTGTGTGTAACATTAAGTCTGAGAGTGTAGTACTAAACTATGTCTTAATTATCTCTCAGTGCAAAACTGTGTTACAGTATCTCTGCCACACTGCAGTGCTAAACTATGTATTACATTATCACTGGTAGAGTGTGATGCTAACAGTCTTAATTGTTCCTTTTACAGTGTGGTGCTAAACTGTGTGTAAAAATATCTCTGTGACATGGAGGTGCTAAACTATGTGTAAAACTATCTCTGTTATGGTCTGGTGATCAATACAACATACAAGAACACAATAAAATTATATAAAATTAGAACTATTAAATTAATTATGTTTTAACTTAGTCAAAGTGTGGTGCTAAACTGTTTGTCAAATTATCACTGTGAAAGTGCGATGATAAATTGTCTTAAATTGTCTCTATTACAGAGTGGTGTGTAAAATTATCTCTTCGACGGTGTGATGCTTAAATGTGTTACATTACCTCTGTGATATTGTGGGGCTAATTTATGTGTTAAATTGTCTCAAACATGGGTTAAATAGTCTCTGTTGCAATCTGATTCTAAACAATGACTTAAATACTCTCTGTTTCAGTGTTGTGATTAATATATTATCATATTACATAATATATCAGAAGATCACATCACATAACATAACATAACATAACATAACATAACGTAACGTAACGTAACATAACATAACATAACATAACATAATGTAATATAATATATAATTTTGTGGTGTTACAATATCATATCTATTAAATTAATTAACTATGTGTTAATTTATCTCTGCAACAGTGTGATGCTAATTTATGTTAAATTATCTCAAACATGGTTTAAACTGTCTCTGTTGCAATATGATACATAACAATGAGTTCAATGCTCTGTGTTACAGTGTTGTGCTTAACTGTGTGAAATTATCCCTGTTATCGAGAGGTGATTAATATATTATAATATAATGTGATATAATATAATACAATATAATATAATGGTGTGGTGTTATAATATTATGACTATTAAAATAAGTTTATGTTTATCTCTGTAACAATATGGTGCTAAACTATGTGTTAATATACCTCTGTGATAGTGTGGTGCTGAAATATGGTTAAAACTAACTATATCACAGTGTGGCTCTAAAGTCTGTGCCCCAGATATTCAAACTGTGCCAGGCTGTGGCACAAGCTTGGGAGCAGCGCAATTTGGCTGCGCAGGGGTGTGGACTGGGCGATATTCAACGGAGCTGCACCATGGCACTGCATCGTTGAATATCACACCCTGGCCACCCGCAGTGTGCATGGTGCAGTGGCACTGCAATAGCGCAAGTGGCCAGAGTGGAGCATGGGGATGCGCTAGCGCAAGTTCCATTGCGCTATGCACAGCAACCACGATATTCAAAACTTGACATGCAAATGGGGCCATAATGTATGCAAGGTGCAAATGGGGCCATTTGCATGTCATTATGGCCCATTTGCATGCAGGAGCACCGATCCCCGATGACTTGCACCTGACACCCTGCCAGGCAGCAGCCGTTGGGGACCGACACCCCCAGCAGCCGGCAATGTGCTCCACAGCCCGATCGCGGGATGGAGTAAAATATAGTACACTCCAATATCTCTGGTGGTCCAGTGGACTGCTGTGTGTCTGATCACAGGCATTTGTAATTAAGGAAGATCCCCAAACTCCCTGGTGGTCCAGTGGACAGCTGTGTGCCCGATCATGGGCATTTCTAATAAAAAATAAAAATATGTCCAATATCCCTGGTGGTCAAGCGGTAACCCCCCTCCCCACCCGTCCACTGAGCCCCACTGCCCCACTCTCCCCAGTCAGCATGAGCAGCAGCACCACCCAGTTGCCACCCACCGCCTGCCGACTGACACGTCGATGAGGGCTGTGCCCATTGGTCCACAGCGTGAGCCAATGGGCGTGCATCCATACAGTACAAACATTCCAGATATGTGAATAGAATGGATATCATTCACATATCTGGAATGTATAGTTATGGGCTGCACGCCCATTGACTCATGCTGTGGACCAATGGACGACAGCCCTACTGACGGTGTCAGTCGGCAGGCAGTGGGGTGGCAGGTGGTGGGTGCTGCCACCCACTGGCTGACCGGGGTAGCGGGTGGTGGGGCTCAGTGGGTGGTGGTGGGGACAGGGGTTACCACGAGACCACCAGGGATATTGGACATATTTTTAATTTTTTTATTACAAATGGCCGTGATCGGGCACACAGCAGTCCACTGGACCACCAGGGAGTTTGGGGATCTTTCTTTATTACAAATGCCCACAATTGGGCACACAGTGGTCCACTGGACCACCAGGGAGCTTGGGGTTCTTTCTTTATTACAAATGCCTGTGATCAGGCTAACAGCGGTCCACTGGACCACCAGGGATATTTGATAGACTTCTGCATTTTTTTACAAATGCCCACGATCGGGCATGGGGGTGCTACCAGGTGCAGCTGGAGCTTGGGTGGCCACCCACAGGTGGCAGCTGCTGAGTTTCACCCTGCAATGTGGCAGCTCACCTGTGGGTGGCCAGACATTGTTCCTTTTTTTTAATCAACTTTGTGCAGGCACAGGTAGGGGTTGCACATGCATGGCTCTGCACATCCCGGGCTGAATATCGGACTATGCAGGGTATGCATGGGCACCCCACCACCTGCACCTGCATACATTACTGATGCACTCTGACACATCAGAATTTGTGCTGTGCACTTTTCCCTTTTGAATATCACACCGGGGTGCATCAGTGGGTTGTGCATGGCACAACACTGTTGCACCATGTGCAACCCTTCTGAATATCTGGGCCTGTGTGTTAAATTATCTCTAACCGTTTGGTGCTTAAATGTGTTACATTATCTGCGTGATAGTGTGGTGTAAATTTGTGTGTTAAATAGTCTCAAACATGGGTTAAATAGTCTCTGTTGCAATCTGGTTCGAAACAATGACTTAAAATCTCTCTGTTTCAGTGTTGTGATTAATATATTGGCCCAGATATTCAAACTGCACTCAAAAGTAGCACAACAGCAGGAGCAAGCACAAACCAGTTGCGCAAATGCTCAACAGGTGCGATATTCAAACATGGAGCAGAGCAAATAGCGCAAGCAACCAACGTCTGAATATCGCACATACTGCGCCATCGCACAACCAGGAAGGAGAAGCTGAGCCAAAATGTTGCACTATGGCGCAACCATGGAAGCTCAGCTGAGCATTCCAGAGCTGCCATAGTGCAAGCACAGCCCCCAGAGCAATGGAACTGCACATCCAGGGAGGCAGGCTGGGCCCACCGCCAGCCATGCCACACATGGGCACAGGAACACACTGCAGAACCCACACACACCGGCACCCCAAGCACAGCATCACTGGGGATGGGACGGATGATCCACGTGCCCATGGGGACAAGCCAACAAAGCATAGTGAGCCCTGACACCCCAGCACAACCACTGACAGGCAGAGAGTGCCACACACAGGGGTTGACAACCACAGTGCACATCAGCCCCATATGCACAGCGCACCCTGCACTGTGACCCCAAGACACCACCATGTGCAGTGACTGGCACTTCAGGAAACCATGCAGTCCCCCGCACTCATCAGCCCTGTGCAACACAGAAGCCTACAAGCCAGACACACCCTGTACCCAGCAGTGGGTGGCAGCAGACGGCAAGACCAACTGAAAGGCACTGCCATGCTGGAGATACCTCCCCATGCACACACATGCACACACACACACACACATACCCAGGACCACACCAGCCAGATGGCATGTACACCCTGCAACTGAGCACCCATAGCCAGCTGCAAATCAGAGACCAACACAGTATTCATATCAAAATAGAAATGTATATTTAAAGGACTAATCACAAAACCAAGTGAAACTATGTACAAGTGGGGGGGACAGGTAAAAGGCAGGGGTGTTCAAGGGGGAGGGAATAACAACTTGGAGAGGGAAGGCAGGGTGATAGGGATGGGAGAAGTGGGAAGGGAATGTGGGCTATGGCCCAGCTGGCTGCTGGTCCTCCCCCTGCTGGTGCCCCCTCCTGTGGCTCCTTCGCCGATCACCCTGGCACTGTATGGCCTGCAGGACCTCCTGGTTCTGATCTGCAACCTGGCTGAGGTGCCGAAGATCCTGGGACATCCTCCTGAGTACCTCGAGGCCTAGGAAAATGGGAACACAGTCAATGGCTGAGACTGACCTCAACCCTGAACACCACCCAACCTGCAAGCCATATAGCCCAATGTCCCGCACCTGTGATGGCATGCACCCACCCACAGTGAACATGCACATGGCCATCACAAACAGGCAGCACCAGCTATGTGCACCACCGCCCACACACACTGCCCACGTCAATCACAGTACAAACTAGGCTGGCAAGTGATGTGGCAACATGGTGCGATGCCAGTTACACAGCTATGTGCCCAGTGCATGCCTGGACCACCAGTGATGCATACACAGACGTGCCATGATACTGCACTGTGATGCAGGTCACCTGTGTCATGCCTACATACATGGATACATAGACAGTGTCGGCAGATAAGGGCCTATGGGACACCCAGTCTGTCCATTTGACCTTGTACGTTCACTCTGTTGTCCTATAAGTCCGTTCCCCCTTACCCCTGACCTCCAGAATTCCGTTATGGCTAACCCATGCATTCACAAATCCCATGACCAAGTCAGCCCCCACCACTTCCTCTGGCAGGGTGTTCCACTTGTCCACCACCCATTCTGTGAAGAAATACTTCCTCATGTTTCCTCTGAATCGTCCCCCCCAACTTCATCCCATGCCCTCTAGTCCTGGAACATCCTTTACGCTTAAAATATTGTTTTCCTGCACTCTGTTCCCCCTGTAAGATACTTGTATGTCCCCATCATATCCCCACCCTCCTCCCTCCAGGGAGTACATGTTCAGTTCCATCAACCTGTCTGCATAGGACCTGTGATGCAATCCATGCACCATCCATGTCGCCTCCTCTGAACCCTCTCCACCCAGTCCATGTCCATACGTAGGTATGGTCTCCAGAACTGTACACTGTACTCCAGTGTGGGGACTCACTAGTGTTTTGTATAGTGGAATTATGACCTCCCTTTGGTTGTGTCCGCATGGCTGGTGGTCTTGCCCCCAGCATGCAATAGCATCCATGAAGTAATGATACTCACACTCCTCCAGCAGCTGGGTCTGATGCTGCTGCTGCTGCTGCTGCTGTGTGGCTGACACCCCGGCACCGGGGCCCTGAGCATGGCCCACGTCACCCTGGTCCTGTGTCCTCACAATCCGGCCTGTGGGAGACATATGTTGAGACAAACATCAGTGTGACTCAAAAGCAGAGTGCCCCCTGCCCCAGTGAGAGTGCCTGCCCACACAGCCATAACCAACCATCGCACAGCTGCACACACTGACACACCTATGCACAGCCACCCAAGCACACACACACCCCTACAGAGAATATAGGTGCATAGATGGCACACTCACCTATCCTAGGCACCATGCCCCGCCTGGCATGTGAACACAGCCACGTCAGGAGTTCTGGCTCCCTCCGGCGGAGGTCACTGTACCGGTGCCGGCACTGCTCAGCAGACTGGCTCCGGCCAGTGACCTCCACCAGGTCAGTGGCCACTTGCTGCCACACGTGGGTCCTAGGCATGGTGAGGGGGGCCTCACCATACAGTGCCTCACAGTGGGGCTCCACCAGGGCCACCAGGTTGGCCACTTCAAGCTGGCTCCAGGACACCGCCCTCTTCCTAGCCATGGCACCAACTTTACAGCAGGCAATATGGTGCCCCGCTGCACCGTAACCCAACGTGGAGTTGTTGCGCAATAGACCACCACAGGCTCCAATCGCACTGTTCAAACAGCGCCGTCACTTTACATGGCGCTGTCACCGGACAGCGCAATAGGGACGTACACATGGCATGCCAACAGCGCCAGGGGTCAGAGGGCATACACAAGGTCACGGCAATGATGCAAGGCTACGCACAGCACCATGGGATGTATAGGCATCCTGCGTGACTGCCAAGCTGAGCACCAGTGCCACAGTGGACTATCGCGCAGTAGTGCCACAGTGCCATATAGTGCTCAGTGCTGTAGCGCCACTGGCACAATGGTGGCCATGGCCTGAATCACCTATCACGCTCAGCAGGTCTGCAGCACGATAGACACATGCGTAAGCTGTCTGGGCATGCACAATGCGGTGTGGCACGCAGCCACAAACCTGCGCCATTGGCTCAGCCGGACCTTCCGTATTGCGCAAAGCGCAAATACGCGATATTCAGCCGACATATGCAAATCATCCGATCAGCCATTCAAAGGCACAGTGGCGCGATTAGCATGTCATTAAAGTTGAGCCACACCTCATTTGCATGTGTTGCGCTATAATAATGCGACTGTGGGTTGTGCTGGCCAGATTTGGTTACTGCAGGTGAGAGATGAGTTACATGCTGTGTGATGCTCAGGACAATGCTCATGGGCGGAGGATGATAAAGGCTGAGGGGGCTGAGCATGAAAAGGGCACTTAGAAAGGGACAATGGGCACCCTTTCTATCAGTATCTGCCATGCGGAGAGGAAACCCCCCCCGGGCCGGCAGCTATGCTCATGGGGAAATGCTGTCGACTGCACAGTGACAGGTGTCCACTTCCACCCATACAGATCACCATGACTGACCAGAGCCAAGCTGAGGGTGTGGACGGCGGGCGTAGGAGGAGGCCGAACTTCACCACGGCAGAGACAGAGGCCCTCTTCCAGGCCTACCTGGAGGATGAGCCAACATTGAGTGGATGGAGGGCACCCTCAGGAGGTGCAGCTGCATGGGAGGGGTAGCTCGGGCCGTCAACCTGCGGAAGCCACCAGCGCTCTGTGCAGGAATGCAGGAAGAAGATGGGGACTGACCGCAGGGAGGCTGAAGGAGAAGGTGGCAGCCTTCAGGGTGGCACGTGCTGGCACTGGTGGGGCCCACCAGTGGTGTTGCAGCTGACCCTACAGAGGAGACACTGGTCATGGCCATGCAGCTGAGTGCCATGCGGGTGTACCAGGCGGAGGATTCCAGACAGGTGGAAGCCCATCACTGCACGTATGACATGGTGATGTTGTTGGGGGCTGTTGTTCACATGCACTCACATGTACTCTCTTTCTGTTACAGATCCTGTTCGTCTGCAGGAGACGGTGGTGGTGGTGGTCCAGACAGTGAGGCAGACCTGCTGGACGTGGAGGAGGGAGCATCCACCTCCGCCACCAGCCTGCAGGCACTGCAGCAGCATGCACGCTGGGCCAACAACTCCGGTGTCAGTGATACGGGTGCAGGGGGTGCACAGCCTGTGTCACAGCAGTCTGGCAGCAGGTATGCCAGCATGCTGTGCCTATGGCAGTGGCATGCACCTGCACCATTGATGATAGCAGGCCTGCAATGGGCAGTGATAGGTGTGTGTCCCATGACGGACACATGGCAGGCCAGCACATGCCCCTGGGCCTTCCTGGTTCACACCTGTGTACCAGCATGCTGGCACAGTCCCAGGCTGTGCCTGTCAGCACTGGTGGCTGTGCAGGTGTCTGGCACTGTTGTCAGCACGGAGGTGGAACAGGTGGACCTGGGGGCTCAGCAATTGGAGGGGCAGCAGCAGCAGTTGCACACCAGGTCTGGGGGTACAGTGTCCAGCAGTGGCACATGTCCACCGCCCTCTGATCCGCCCATACCTGGTCCTGGTGAACAGTGCCCACCCTCAAGGAGTGCTGTGCACCAGGACCGTCCACACCCTGGGGGTCACGATGCCATTGGGGCACAGTACCCATTGGACGCGCACACCCGCCTGCTGCAGGAGTTGGTACAGCTGCAGGGGCAGGTTGCAAGGTCCGTGGAGGCACTGTCTGTGTCTGTGGAGCGGTATAGCAGGGAGTGTGCTCGGGACCGAGCCGAGCTGGTCCTTATGCGGACGGATGTGACCGCTGCCATTGACAGGCTGACCCAGGCAGTGGTCTCTGTCACGGATGCATTGGCCACACTGTCAGGTGCCCCTGTACCACACACCCCACACAGTCGCTCTCCACTCCCCGTTCCCAGCATCGTGCGACACCAGGCCTGTCGATGCCGGGTTCTGCTGTGGGCATCCCGAGCACCCCTGGTGCAAGTTTGTTTGGCAGGATGCAGACGCCTGTGCGGGCAAGGTCGCGTTCGCACAGTGGGACCCCTGGTGGTGCACCAGCACCAGCCGATGTGGCCCCTGCTCAGCCTGCCAGTGCTGCTGGGCCACAGCGGGGCCACCCACGCATCCGTGGTGGCCATGGGACAGTGCTACCTGACTGAACTGTCTCCCAGTGCAGGCCCTGTCTGGTGCTGCCCTGTGTGCAATGTGTGTCATGGTGGGCAGTGCACTGCTGGGTGCTCTGCTCACCAAGCTGACACACGGACCACCTGCACACTCTCTGAACTGCTGTCCACAGGTGCGTGTGCATGATGATGCCTGCATTGCACTGTACACCAAGGTGCAAGGGTGCCCAGGTCCTGACACATGTACGTGGACAGTCCAGGTGGTGGGGGTGGTTGGTGGTGCTGTGTGTTGGCAATGTCATTTCCTGCAGTGCTGTGCTGCCACCCATGTATGCTGCCTGGTGTGTGTGTGTCCATATGAGTGCTCCCCTCTCTGATGGTGTGTTGGTATGCCTGGAACCTTCAACTCCTGACCTTCATGCCGGTGTGTTCCCCTGTGTGCCTGTGGTTTGCGCATGGACAGTGTTGCCTGCACATGTCCCCTGACTTACCTGTGTTGGGTGTAGTGCTCTTCTGCAATGGTGTCCCGGTGCAGCTGGGCCTTCCGGGTCAGTCGGGGGTCCCTCCATCCTAGGGGGGGCTGCTCATCACCCACATCACCGGCGCCACTGGCGTCCCCATCGCTGTCCCCCTCTTGGACCTGTACGGCTATCCCATGGTCCTTGACCATGTTGTGCAGGATGCAACAGGCCAGGAATATCCCACAGGCCTTTTGGGGGCTGTACTGTAGGGCTCCGCCAGAGGTGTCCAGGCATCAGAAGCATGCCTTGAGCATCCCAAACACCCGCTCTATGATGTTACGTGTTGCGGCATGTGCCTCATTGAAACCTAGCTGCGCTGGAGTCGTGGGGTGCCGGTATGGTGTGAGCAGCCAGGGATGGAGTGGGTATCCGCAGTCACCTGTGTGGAGATAGTGGAGATCAGTGTCATGTCAGGTCCATATTGCCCATATCCTTGTGTGCCACTACCATGGCACCTGTGTCATTCCACCCTTGCACAGGTTTGCATTCCATCCATGTGTACTCACCCACTAGATGACCCGTGGATGTTCCCACTCTCGAATCGATGGCACAGTGCAGACTGGTGCCATATGGAAGGCATCATGTGCTCCGCCAGGGGTGTGGCACAGACATTGATAATGCGCCCAGTGGCATCACACACCACCTGGCAGTTGACACTGGAAAAGCCCTTTTGGTTCCGTTACGCCTGGCCGTCGGGGCCAGGTGGCGTGCGAATGGCCACATGGGTGCAGTCTATGGCCACTAGCACACCAGGCATATGTGCTACCCTGTGGAACTCCTGCATGTTTGTTGTACGCTCTGCTGCAGTGCTGGGGAAATGGATGTACTCCGCAGCATGAGGCAGCAGTGTGATGAGGAATTGGGTGAGGATGCGTGACATGGCCGACTGTGTAATGCCTGTGGTGTCCCCTGTCGGCCTCTGGAAGGTGCCCGTGGTGAGCAGGCACATGCAGGCTGTCACCTTGGTCTCCACGGACAGAGCATGACTCCGTCGTGAGGGTGCCTGCATCACATCACTGCACAGCTCACAGAGCCATCTCAGTATTGCCCTGTTCAGGTGGTACCGGGCCACAATCTTGACATCTGTGTACAGCTCAAGCTGATGCGGGCACGCGATACCGCCTGTCGGGGCATACCGGGACGGGCCCTCCACGGCCAGCCCCCTGCAGCATGGTGTCTCACCCCTCATTACAGCTTCCATGTGGAAGCTGACACTGTCCATCTCCTGGCTTCTGCCCCCGGCTGCTGTTCCTGTGTTACCCCGCTGCCCCACTGCTGCTTCCACTGCACCGGCACCCCCACTGGCCTCTCTGTCCTCCTGGACCCACTGTCCCTCTCTGCCCTTCCAGCTCCTGTCTCTCTCTGCTCTCTCTCCCCAGTTTGCGGCCTGCTAGGGTTCTTGCGCCCGCTTCCTTGAGCCTTTTATTTTGGCTCAAATCCGGTGCTCTTGCCAACTTCGGCTCGCCACTCTTGCGCATTGCGCAAGTGTTCGGATATCGCATTGCACACTTTATGCATGGACCCGCCCCCTTCGGTTGCGCATGCCTTCATTTCCATTGCGCTGTTGCTCAGCATGTTTTCGGTGGCGCAACTGGCCCCTTCTGAATATTGCAGAATGGCGCATTTTTGGAGTTGCGCACGCAACCCTGTTGCGCATGGCGCAACCCTTTTGAATATCTGGGCCATTATGTTTAATATATCAAAAGATAACATAACATAACATAATATACTATAATATAATTTTGGTGGTGTTACAATATTATAATTATTAAATTTATTAACTATGTGTTAATTTATCTCTATGACGGTGTGATGCTAATTTACGTTAAATTATCTCAAACATAGTTTAAATTGTCTCTGTTGCAGTATGGTTCATAACAATGAGTTTAGTGCTCTATGTTACAGTGTTGTGCTTAACTGTGTGAAATTATCCCTGTTATGGTGTGGTGATTAATATAATATAATATAATATAATATAATATAATATAATATAATATAATATAATGCAATACAATACAATATAACATAACATAATATAACATAAAATAATATAATAAAATATAACACAATGGTGTGGTATTATAATTTTATAACTATTAAATTAAGTATTTATCTCTGTGACAAAATGGTGCTAAACTAAGTGTTAAAATAAATCTTCGATCATGTGGTACTTTTCTATGTGTTACATTACCTCTGCCACACTCCAGTGCTAAACTATATGTTAAACTATCACTGTGAGTGTGCAATGTTAAACTGTCTTAAAATGTTTCCTTTACAGTGTGGGGCTAAACTCTGTATTAAAATATCTCTGTGACAAGGTGGTGCTAAACAATGTGCAAAATTATCTCTGTGACATCTATGGGTTAATTTATCTCGCAAACAGTGTGGTGATAAATTATTTGTTAAAATATCGGGGCTTACATGGGGTGATATTGGATGCGGGGCTTATATGGGGTGATATTGGAGGTGGGGCTTACATGGGGTGATATTGGAGGCAGGGCTTAAATGGGGTGATATTGGAGGTGGGGCTTATATATGGTGAGATTAGAGGTGGGACTTGCATGCTGACTATGAGGGAAAATGAGATGATCTGACTTGGGCAGTGGCTGATTCAGGTGCATTGTTCATCTGGTATTTGTGAGATTCAGACCTAGGACTATGAGGACTTTTGGCTTACAACTCAATGTTCTAACCTCTGTGCTACATTGCAGACCTTAACACTCAGCTAATATTTTTTTTAAAGTAATCGTGGGGGTTTAAGTATCAACACTAAAGGAAGTAAAAACAGGAAGGGCAAGGTGAAACCATGACAACAGGGACTGCATAATTCCTGAGTGTCCTTGATAAGGCAGTATACCAGTGCCCTCATCTAGGTTCAGACCTCTTCCTTTTTTGCTTGTAAAGCCAACAGACATCCAGTGCACCACCTGAGGAGCTTGGTGAAATTGCTGGTCTCGTCTTTAAGAGCATGTAGCTTTGTAATACATGCATATAGCAATGGAAGGGGCAGCTGACTGTTAAAAGCATGAGTATATCCACATCACAACATTTGAATATTACTCATTTATTAGTTGAACAGAATTCTGGGTAGGCTGGGTTCAAATCCAAGCTAATGCACTCATTTTTTTTCTCACTTCTGCTTCTCCTGGTTCCACTAGAGATGCATATTAATGTTCTCGGAGTCACCTAAATTGCCTGCATTCTTTTTTTTAACAGCCTGCTTTCCCATCTGCAGTTTGTCGGCACCACACACTTGAGGGTGCCCCATCTTCACCTTCTATATATAATCAATATGCACTGCCCAAACCTTTGGTAATGCATCAGTTAGGGTAAAACCAACAAAAGTGGGGAAATGAGATGTCAGGGAAGAGCCCCCTAACCCATCACCACCATAATTCTCCATACAGCGAGAGATACCAGAGTGTGCCATTGGGTAGCGAGGCCCAACTCTCACCCCACTTCAAGTATAAACAGGTTGACATGCTACAGTAAAGGAGAATGGGCTGAAAGTTTGGCCTCATTACCCCACGGCAAACCCCAAAGTCCATAGGTCTGTGGAGGAGGGGAGATGGGGTGGTTGGGGGTTAGGGGCTGTACCCTAACATCTCATTTTCTGACTTTTGTCAGTTTAACCCTAATGGATGCAATAACAACAGTTTTTTGCAATGAATTGCCTCACTTTTTGAAAAAGTATAATATAACTAGCAAATAACATGTGTTGGTGCGCCCTGTACTCACACCATGCTGCCCATTACTGAGTAATGATATGCATGTGTGGGAGTATAGGTGCTCTGGGCTCTGCACTCCTACTTGAACATAACTACAGCACTACACAGCAGCCTTACAGGGCAAGCAACACTTGTAACACTGATTTGCCAATATCTCAGCAACAGCAGCTATGAAAACAATTCAAATGTCATTGCAATCATGACAGTGAGGCCTTCTCAGGGAATAAGATCGACGAAATCTCTATCTCACATCGTTTTCAAGTTGCAGGCTCCTCGGGTGCCACAGTTCAATGGACACACATAACTCATGCATTTTTAGGATTTTTTCCACCCAATTTATAACATGGCAATTCAGGGACCCAATCTCATGAACAATGTCACTGTCATTTCATTACTCTGTCCCGAAAGTTCAGTTCGGACAGCGAATGCGCAATTCTGTGCCAGAGGTACAAAATCAAGTTTTGGGCAGGCTGTGAAAAATGATCGCAGCATACTGTTCATGAGGAGATGTGGAAAAGGGTAATGTTGAAAATCAGGAGGGAAAATATGAAAAATTATCGGTTACGAGCGTGCGTGGAAACTGCACAACGCACGCTTGTAATGAGCACATTTTTCAAAATTTTTTAATCAAATGTTCAACATGAGATCTCTGGAAAATCCCCTAACCAAAGCTGGCCCTGTGAGTTTATTAATTTATCCTGAAAGTTGGTTTCACAGTGCGGCGCAGTATTCTGTGGCAGAGGTGTGAAAACACATTTCTTGGCAGGATGTGAGAAATGACAGCTGTACCATTCATGAGGAGGTGTGAAAAAATGGCAACGCTGAAAATCTGGAGTGAAAATAGTACAAATTGGTGAAGTTGCAAGCCTGAGTAGAAACTGCGCAACGCACGCTTGTAAGATGGCCATTTTGAGGTATTTTGCGCCACAATTTCAAAATTGGCTTTTACATCCTGTGCTCATGAAGGCTGGGACTGTTGTTTTATTAATCAGTCCCAAAAGCTGATTTTAAGTCTGAAAAGGTGATTATGAGCAGCGATAGCGAACTCACCTTTCTGGAGCAAGTAACAAGATGACAGTGACATTGTTGGAGGAGGGGCTTACTTGAGGTTATAATGGAGGTGGGGCTTACATGAGGTGATATTGGAGGTGGGGCTTACATGAGGTGATATTGGAGGCAGGGCTTACATGGGACAATATTGGAGGCGGGGCTTATATGGGGTGATATTGGAGGTGAGGCTTACTTGGGGTGATAGTGTAGGCAGGGCTTAAATGGGGTGATACTGGAGGCGGGGCTTATATATGGTGAGATTAGAGGTGGGGCTTGCATGCTGACTATGAGGCAAAATGAGATGCTCTGACTTGGGCAGCGGCTGATTCAGGTACACTGTTTATCTGGTATTTGTGAGATTCAAACCTAGGACTATGAAGACTTTTGGCTTATAACTCAATGTTCTAACCTCTGCGCTACATTGCAGACCTTAACACTCAGCCAATATTTTTTTTTTAAGTAATCATAGGGGTTTAAGTATCAACACTAAAGGAAGTTAAAACAGGAAGGGCAAGGTGAAACCATGACAACAGGGACTGCATAATCCCTGAGTGTCCTTGATAAGGCAGTATACCAGTGATCTCATCTAGGTTCATACCTCTTCCTTTTTGCTTGTAATGCCAAGAGACATCCATTGTGCCACCTGAGGAGCTTGGTGAAATTGCTGGTCTCATCTTTAAGAGCATGTAGCTTTGTAATACATGCATATAGCAATGGAAGGGGCTGCTGACTGTTAAAAGCTTGAGAATTTCCACATCACAGTGTAACCCCTTTGTTACCCGGGGTTACTAGAATCCCAGTAAGACCTAGTGGTAGGCAGGGAAGGCAGCTTGTGAAACTCCAGTTAAATGGGTTTCACACTGTCTCACTCTGTCCTCAGTCACAGCTGAGACTTGAGAGATGACATCACTATAGAACTGTCGCAGCTGCATGAGCCACATTGGAATCTACAGCTCAGGGGAGTGAGTTTAGAACTTTGGGAAATTTCAAGGTCATTCTTCAGTTTGTCCTAAAGCAAACAGGAAGGAAGTCGGTCAGTCTTCAGTTTGTTTCAAAGAAGAAGGAAGCGTTCCTGTGTTTACCTTTTTTTTTAAAGTGGTGGAGACCGCTCCCCCGGTCTCAGTGCCCCCCCTTCCCTCTGGGGGGAAAAGTTCTCTGTGGGTTCCAGGGGCAATCCCCTTCTCCCACCATGGAAAGAAGCTGCCTAGTTTTATTTAGTCTGTTCTTGTATAACAGCAAAGGTTATAGTACTTTGCCTGTGGGGCACCTGCAATGAATGGGTGAGTGTTTGGCTCCATTTGAAGGGCAAACAAATTGTTTTCTTCAGTTGGGAAATGAATGTGGACTGCTATTTGGGAGGACTATGTTACTAGGATGAACAAATGGAGCAGTCAAACAGTCTAAAGTTTTATTGGATTTCAAGTAATGCTGTAGAGGGTGCTTGGTCATCCACCATTCAATCTACATTTAAAGTTCTAAAGTTTTCTTGTGTATCCAGAGAAATGGCCGGTATGGGCTGTGGAGCTGGAGGTGGGAAACTCCCATCTTTAGTAACCAGGTCCACCTCTACGGATTTCTTCTGTGTTTTGCTACTTGCCTCATGCACTTGGCCAGTGATGGGGTGGGCACCCAGACGTGGGTCGCAACTTGAAAATCTCTCTAGGAGTTGCAGACTCTAAGTGGTGTGGGAGCCACAGGATGGGAAAATTACTCCTTGTTGGATGGGAGTCTCCTTGTTTGATGGGAGTTCGATTGGAAGTAAGAAAACAAATCTCTATAGGGGTCACAGACTCTAAGTGGTGTGGGGAGCCACAGTTTGGGATCTCCTTGTTTGATGGGATGTCTTTCCAAGTAAAGTTTGGGTTCATTCTTCAAGTGGACTGTCAGTCAAGTGGCTGGCAGGGGAGCCGGGCCAGTCGGGCTATGTATCCAAAGCGCATGCAAAGTCCGGGCTGAGTGCCTGGTGGGTCCAAAGCCAGACAACAGTAGTAATGTGTTCATTCTTCAAATGGACCGTTTGGTTAACCTCTAATCTGCACATACAGTGAATGTAGCCCTTTGTGGGGGACCATGCAATGCTTTGTTTATGTTCAGTTAGTTAATAAATAAAGCCACACTGAAAAATCCTAATCCTGGTTCTGGACATTACAGTTATTGCTTACTGTAATTGGATTTACTTGGGTGCCCCTATGCAGAGCAGCCAAACCTATGTCCCTTGTGCCAGTTAACCTCATCCTCCCCGAACCCAGGTCCCCCACCAGGTATTGCTGCCAACGCCAACAGCATGCCACCTGCCATTTTAGTAAAAAGGCAGGGGTGGGGTCCTTACAACAACATTTGAATACTACTCATTTATTAGTTGAACAGAATTCTGGGCAGCCTGGGTTCAAATCCTAGCTAATGCACTAATTTTTTTCTCTCTTCTGTTTCTCCGGGTTCCGCTAGAGATGCGTATTAATGTTATCGGAGTCACCTTAATTGCCTGCATTCTTTTTTTCATCAGTCCACTTTCCCATCTGCAGCTTGCCAGCACCACACACTTGAGGGGGCCCCATCTTCACCTTCTGTATATAATTAATATGCTCTGCCAAAACCTTTGGTAATGCATCAGTTAGGGTTAAACCAACAAAAGTGGGGAAATGAGATGTCAGGGAAGAGCCCTTAACCCATCACCACAACAATTCTCCATACAGGGAGAGACACCAGATTGCGCCATTGGGTAGCGAGGCCCAACTCTCACCCCATTCCAAGTATAAACAGGTTGACATGCTACAGTAAAGGGGAATGGGCTGAGAGTTTGGCCTTATTACTCCATTGCAAACCCCAAAGTCCCTTGGTCTGTGGAGGATGGGGAGATGGGGTGGTTGGGGGTTAGGGGCTGTACCCTAACATCTCATTTTCTGACTTTTGTCAGTTTAACCCTAATGGATGCATTAAAAACAGTTTTTTGCAATGAATTGCCTCACTTTTTGAAAAAGTATAATATAACTAGCAAATAGCATGTGTTGGTGGGCCCCACACTCACACCATGCTGCCCATTCCTGAGTAATGATATGCATGTGTGGGAGTGTAGGTGCTCTGGGCTCTGCACTCCCACTTGAACATAACTACGGCACTACACAGCAGCCCTACAGGGCAAGCAACACTTGTAACACTAATTTGCCAATATCTCAGCAACCGTAGCAGCTATGAAAACAATTCAAATGCCAATGCAATCTTGACAGTGTGGCCTTCTCGGGGAATAAGATCGACAAAATCTTTATCTGACATTGTTTTCAAGTTACAGGTGCCATGGGTGCCACAGTTCAATGGCTGCACTTCACTCAGGCATTTTTAGGATTTTTTCCACCTACTTTACAACATGGCAATTCAGGGACCGAATCTCATGAACAATGTCACTGTCATTTCATTACTCTGTCCCAAAAAGTTGAGTTCGCACAGCGAATGCGCAATTCTGCGCCAGAGGTACAAAATCAAGTTTTGGGCAGGCTGTGAAAAATGATCACTGTGTACTGCTCATGAGGAGATGTGGAAAAGAGTAATGTTGAAAATCAGGAGGGAAATTATGAAAAACTGGTGTTTACGAGCGTGCGTGGAACTGCACAACGCACGCTCATAATGAGCACATTTTTCAAAATTTTTTAATCAAATGTTCAACATGAGTTCTCTGGGAAATCCCCTCATTAAAGCTGGCCCTGTGAGTTTATTAATTTATCCTGAAAGTTGTTTTCGCACTGCGATGCGGTATTCTGTGGCAGAGGTGTGAAAACACATTTCTGGCAGGATGTGAGAAGTGACAGTTGTACCGTTCATGAGGAGGTGTGAAAAAATGGCAACGTTGAAAATCTGGAGTGAAAATAGTACAAATTGGTGAAGTTGAAAGCCTGGGTAGAAATTGCGCAACGCACGCTTGTAAGATGGCCATTTTGAGGTATTTTGCGCCACATTTTCAAAATTGGCTTTTACATCCTGCACTCATGAAGGCTGGGACTGTAGTTTTATTGTTCAGTCCCAAAAGCTGATTTTAAGTCCGAAAGGTGATTATGAGCAGCGATAGCGAACTCATCTTTCTGGACCAAGTAATGAGATGACAGTGACATTGTTGGAGGAGGGGCTTACTTGAGGTTATAATGGAGGTGGGGCTTACATGAGGTGATATTGGAGGCGGGATTTATATGGGGTGATAATGGAGGCGGGGCTTACATGGGATGATATTGGAGGCGGGGCTTATATGGGGTGATATTGGAGGTGGGGCTTACTTGGGGTGATATTGGATGCAGGGCTTAAATGGGGTGATACTGGAGGCGGGGCTTATATATGGTGAGATTAGAGGTGGGGCTTGCATGCTGACTATGAGGCAAAATGAGATGCTCTGACTTGGGCAGCAGCAGATTCAGGTGCACTGTTTTTCTGGTATTAGTGAGATTCAAACCTAGGACTCAATCAATCAATCAATCAATCAATCAATCAATCAAGTCTTTATTTAACCAGGCATTCATTGTTGAGCAGAAGCTCATTTGCAAGATGGACCTGGAAGGAGTATGAACAATTGTATATACAGGTCAACACAGGTATTTACAAGGCAATACAGATAATACTCTTTACAGAGAGGAAGAAAAAGAAGTTCATATTTACATAGAATTATACAGATATTGTACAGATTACACGGTATTTACATACATAGAAGTGTCTATAGGAAGATAAAGCAGGTTATCTAAGGTTGCAGGAGGAAGTAAGGAAGAAAAAAATAAAAATAAAAATAAAAATATACACCAGGTAGAGGTGAAGGTAGGGGAGGAGAGAGGGAAGTAGGGAGGAAAGGCTAGGAGGGCACGGTGCACAGAAAGGAGTTGGTAAAGCTGGATGTAGAGAAGGTGGATGGAGAAAAGAGTATGTGTGAGCCCGGATTGAATGCTATAAGCACGGGGCATGGTAGGATGTCACAACCCAGGGTAGTGAGCTCCTATCCGAGGTTGGGAAAGGAAGAATAAGGGGATGGATGGGCCTAGTGTTGATAAGACAGGGGGATAAGAGAGAGAACAATTAGGTTGGTGAGGAGCAAGCTGGAGGGGTCAGTACTTAAAATTGGGTCTAGGCGTGGCTATATACCAGTGCAGACACCGGTACTGGGTCTGAGTGGGTGAAGCAGTTGCATACTTCTCTGATTGTATGGAAATAAAGCATCTTGAAAGCATTTATACCGATTAGAGTGCTTAATTTGAGGGTTTTTGTAGATCGTTCCATAAGGTAGGTAGCAGAAGCTTATGGCTGCCCTTGAGCGGGATTTTGCTTTAGGTACTTTAAGTGTAATAATGAGTAACTTCTTACAGCGTAAGATTTCCAATTATACTCAGGGAAGACAGCAGGAGATATAGAAAGGCAGCTTATTAGAGATGGCTCTATAGGTCCAGAGAGCGCGCTTGTGGCGCCTGAACTTTAGTGATGTCCATCCCACCGCCGCATATAGGGTGCAGTGATGTGTCGAAGCGAGTCCCGCTATAAAACCTCAGTGCTCGATGAAGAGTGTCCAGTTTAGCCATGTAAGAGTTGGGGCATTGGCTGTAGAGGAAAGTCAGCATAATCAACCAATGATAGGAAAATGGATTGGACCAGTTGTTTCTTGGCATCTCTGGTGAGAGAAATTGGCTGATTCTAAAAACAGTCCAAGCCTTTGCTGAAGTCGTTTTAGCAAGTCCTCATATGTTCAAAGAAGGAGAGTCTTTGGTCTATCAAACTCCCAGATACTTGAATTTTGTGGTCAAATTCAAGTTTTTCACCTAGAACTGTAGTAATTTGGGGAACTGTCCCACTGGACACAGGGTTAGCTACTCTCGGATAAAAGAGAGAGGACCATCGCTTTAGTTTTTTTGGCATTAAGGGTAGATTTTTTGGAGGAGTTGGCTTTGCAAAGGCTGAATTCTGACTGTAGGTCATTGCAGGCAGCTTCAGGTGTTGGGTGACTCCATGTAGAGACTGTATCATCTGCAAACAGATGGATGTTGGCTTCTTTTATACAGTAGTCAATGTTATTATATGTGATTGCAAAAGTAAAGAGCCTAATATAGAACCTTGAGGTACCCCTCTTTGCAGAGTTTTTAAGGGACAGGCCTCCTTCAGCTTTAACTTGTTGAAGGAACCTGTAAGATAGTCAGTGAACCAACGCAGAGAGGAGGGGTCCACCTATGGTTTGAAGGGTGGAGAGGAGCAGACTATGGTCGACGGTGTCGAAAGCCTTGCTTAGATCAAGGAAACAGCACAAATAAAGTTTTTGCACTCAAGATCACGCTGCCAGTCGTTAGTAACTCTTGGCGAGGGCTGAGATAGTGCTATGTTTAGCTCTGATCCGGGACTGCATAAGATTTAGCAGTTCTAGACTCAAGGTGAGTCCTCAGCTGTATATTTACAATTTTTCTAGGAGCTTGGACAGGACCGGAAGGAGGGAAATTGGCCTGTAGTTATTGAGATCACCACTGTCACCTAGATTTGAACAGTGGTATGACATATACTGCTATCTTCCATATAGGTGATAAGGTGCCCTGAGACAGGGATAAGTTAAAAGGTGGGTGACGGGTATTGCTAGTACGTGGTAGGCAATTTTGTAGGAAGTAAGAGTTCAAGGAGTCGGCCCCAGCACTTTTTCTAGTATCCAACTGAAGCAAGAGGTCCTCTACACCTCTTTCAGTGTGACAGGTTGAAGTGAGAAAGGCAGCAAAGCTATCGGAGTTTCAGGCAGTTGGCTGGCAGTCTGGGAGCAGAAGTATGTTTACAGGGGAGTTATCAAATGCCATGCCTGCAGTAGCAAAGTGGTTATTGAATCGTCAAGTATATCCATCTTTCAGTTATAGTCAAGTTGCCAGAGGTAATCTTAGTAGGGAGTGAATTTCCTGGGAGTGGCCTAGCAGATCACTGATTGTGTTCCAGAGCTTGATTGGGCTCTTTGTGGCAGAGTCGAGTTCGGATTTGAAGAAGATGGCCTTGATTCTCTGATTGTTTTGGTACATAAATTCAGTAGTCTCCTGAACTGGTTCCAATCCTCTGCAGTGTTCAGTCTCGTGCTTTTTTCAGAGCTTAACTCTTTCTAGAAGCAAGGACTTGATCTGAGGGTGAACCATTTACAGGTTTTGGTCCTAGTTCAAACTTTAATAAAGGAGCATACTTATTAAGGGCCCTTGATAGAATGTTGTGGAAGATATTGTAAGCTAGCGTAATCATTTTGGCCAGGTAGAAATCTTGCCACACTCAGGGGAGTACTATAGCTCGTTTAGGTAGGCATGTTCATTGAAGTTGCGCCTGGATCTCTTCATAGAGAACTTGCTGATAGGTGCTGGAGTTGTTGGTGGATCTTACTCCCACAATAAAACAATGGTCGCTGGCATCTGAGAAGAAGACATCAGCATGGGAGAAGAGATGAGGTTTGCTCACCATTAGCATCCAAAAGTGTACTTTTACTGGGGTTCTTCACGTTTGGGCGTGTTGGTTCAGTAATAAGTTGCGTCAGCCCATGTTCATCACAGAAAGATGCAAGGGGGGCAGCTGTGTTAGACAGCCAGTCAAAGTTGAGGTTTCCTAAAATAATAGTTTCTGGCAGCCCCTGTCCCAACTTGTCACTTAGATATGACACAAGCTGTAGGCCAGCAGACGGTGGTCTGTAGCATCCTATTATGCAGAGTGCAGTAGTCTGTGTAATTTCCACTTTGAGAATTAGGCATTCAAATTCGCTGGTGACAGAAGCCGAGGATAAGCAGGAGGCAGAAAATTTGTCTTTAACGTAGATAGCTACCCCTGATCCTCTGGCATGCCTATCAGCTCTGACTATGACTAGGACTATGAGGACTTTTGGCTTATAACTCAATGTTCTAACCTCTGCACTACATTGCAGACCTTAACACTCAGCCAACATTTTTTTTAAGTAATCATAGGGGTTTAAGTATCAACACTAAAGGAAGTAAAAACAGGAAGGGCAAGGTGAAACCATGACAACAGGGACTGCATAATTCCCGAGTGTCATTGATAAGGCAGTATACCAGTGATCTCATCTAGGTTCATACCTCTTCCTTTTTGCTTGTAAAGCCAAGAGACATCCATTGTGCCACCTGAGGAGCCTTGGTGAAATTGCTGGTCTCATCTTTAAGAGCTTGTAGCTTTGTAATACATGCATATAGCAATGGAAGGGGCTGCTGACTGTTTAAAGCTTGAGAACTTCCACATCACAACATTTGAATACTACTCATTTATTAGTTGAACAGAATTCTAGGTAGCCTGGGTTCAAATCCTAGCTAATGCATTAATTTTTTTCTCTCTTCTGTATCTCCTGGTTCCGCTAGAGATGCGTATTAATGTTATTGGAGTCAAATTAATTGCATGCATTCTTTTGTTTAATCAGTCCACTCTCCCATCTGCAGCTTGCCGGCACCACACACTTGAGGGGGCACCATCTTCACCTTCTATATATAATTAATATGCACTGCCAAAACCTTTGGTAATGCATCAGTTAGGGTTAAACCAACAAAAGTGGAGATATAAGACATCAGGGAAGAGCCCTTAAGCCATCACCACAAGAATTCTCCATACAGGGAGAAACACCAGAGTGTGCGAATGGGTAGCGAGGCCCAACTCTCACCCCATTCCAAGCTATAAACAGCTCTGACATGCTACAGTAGCGAGAATGGGCTGAGAGTTTAGCCTCATTACCCCATTGCAAACCCCAAAGTCCCTTGGTCTGTGGAGGATGGGGAGATGGGGTGGTTGGGGGTTAGGGTCTTTACCCTAACATCTCATTTTCTGACTTTTGGCAGTTTAACCATAACGGATGCATTAAAACAATTTTTGCAAAGAATTGCCTCACCTTTTGAAAAAGTATAATATAACTAGCAAATAGCATGTGTTGGTGGGCCCCGCACTCACACCATGCTGCCCATTACTGAGTAACGATATGCATGTGTGGGAGTGTAGGTGCTCTGGGCTCTGCACTCCCACTTGAACATAACTACGGCACTACACAGCAGCCCTACAGGGCAAGCAACACTTGTAACACTAATTTGCCAATATCTCAGTAGTCATAGCAGCTATGAAAACAATTCAAATGTCATTGCAATCATGACAGTGAGGCCTTCTTGGGGAATAAGATTGTCGAAATCTCTATCTCACATCGTTTTCAAGTTGCAGGTCCCGTGGGTGCGACAGTTGAATGGACGCACTTAACTCAGGCATTTTTAGGATTTTTTTTCCACCCACTTCACAACATGGCAATTCAGGGACCGAATCTCATGAACAATGTCACTGTCATTTCATTACTCTGTCCCGAAAGTTGAGTTCGCACAGCAAATGCGTAATTCTGCCCCAGAGGTACAAAATAAAGTTTTGGGCAGGCTGTGAAAAATGATCACTGCATACGGTTCATGAGGAGATGTGGAAAAGGGTAATGTTGAAAATCAGGAGGGAAAATATGAAAAATTATCGGTTACAGACATGCGTGGAAACTGCACAACGCACGCTCGTAATGGGCACAATTTTCAAAATTTTTTAATCAAATATTCAACATGAGATCTCTGGGAAATCCCCTCATCAGAGCTGGCCCTGTGAGTTTATTAATTTATCCTGAAAGTTGTTTTCGCACTGCGATGCGGTATTCTGTGGCAGAGGTGTGAAAACATATTTCTGGCAGGATGTGAGAAGTGACAGCTGTACCGTTCATGAGGAGGTGTGAAAAAATGTCAACGTTGAAAATCTGGAGTGAAAATAGTACAAATTGGTGAAGTTGCAAGCCTGGGTAGAAACTGCACAATGCACGCTTGTAAGATGGCCATTTTGAGGTATTTTGCGCCACATTTACAAAATTTGCTTTTACATCCTGCGCTCGTGAAGGCTGGGACTGTAGTTTTATTAATCAGTCGAAAAGCTGATTTTAAGTCCAAAAAGGTGATTAAGAGCAGCGATAGTGAACTCACCTTTCTGGACCAAGTAATGAGATGACAGTGACATTGTAGGAGGAGGGGCTTACTTGAGGTTATAATGGAGATGGGGCTTACATGAGGTGATATTGGAGGCGGGATTTATATGGGCTGATGTTGGAGGCGGGGCTTCTATGGGGTGATATTGGAGGTGGGGCATACTTGGGGTGATATTGGATGCAAGGCTTAAATGGGGTGATATTGGAGGTGGGACTCATATATGGTGAGATTAGAGGTGGGGCTTGCATGATGACTATGAGGCAAAATGAGATGCTCTGACTTCGGCAGCGGCTGATTCAGGTGCACTGTTTATCTGGTATTTGTGAGATTCAAATCTAGGACTATGAGGACTTTTGGCATATAACTCAATATTCTACCCTCTGCGCTACTTTGCAGACCTTAACACTCAGCCAATTTTTTTTTTAAGTAATCGTAGGGGTTTAAGTATCAACACTAAAGGAAGTAAAAACAGGAAGGGCAAGGTGAAACCATGACAACAGGGACTGCATAATTCCTGAGTGTTCTTGATAAGGCAGTATACCAGTGCCCTCATATAGTTTCATACCTCTTCCTTTTTGCTTGTAAAGCCAAGAGACATCCAGTGTACCACCTGAGGAGCTTGGTGAAATTGCTAGTCTTGTCTTCAAGAACATGTAGCTTTGTAATAAATGCATATAGCAATGGAAGGGGTTGCTGACTGTTAAAAGCTTGAGAATTTCCGCATCACAACATTTGAATACTACTCATTTATTAGTTGAACAGAATTCTGGGTAGCCTTGGTTCAAATCCTAGCTAATGCACTAATTTTTTTCTCTCTTCTGTTTCTCCGGGTTCTGCTAGAGATGCGTATTAATGTTATCGGAGTCACCTTAATTGGCTGCATTCTTTTTTTTTATCAGACCACTTTCCCATCTGCAGTTTGCCGGCACCACACACTTGAGGGTGCACCATCTTCACCTTCTACATATAATTACTATGCACTGCCAAAACCTTTGGTAATGCATCAGTTAGGGTTAAACCAACAAAAGTGGGGAAATGAGACATCAGAGAAGAGCCGTTAACCCATCACCACAAAAATTCTCCATACAGGAAGAGACACCAGAGTGTGCCATTGGCTAGCGAGGCCCAGTTCTCACCCCATTCCAATTATAAACAGGTTGACATGCTGCAGTAAAGGAGAATGGGCTGAGAGTTTGGCCTCATTACCCCATTGCAAACCCCAAAGTCCCTTGGTCTGTGGAGGATGGGGAAATTGGGTGGTTGGGGGTTAGGGGCTTTACCCTAAAATCTCATTTTCTGACTTTTCAGCAGGTTAACTCTGAATATCATTAAAACGAGTTTTTTGCAATGAATTGCCTCACTTTTGGAAAAAGTATAATATAACTAGCAAATAGCTTGTGTTGGTGGGCCCCGCACTCACACCATGCTACCCATTACTGAGTAACGATATCCATGTGTGGGAGTGAAGGTCCTCTGGGCTCTGCACTCCCACTTGAACATAACTACAGCACTACACAGAAGACCTACAGGGCAAGGAACACTTGTAACACTAATTTGCCAATATCTCAGCAACCGTAGCAGCTATGAAAACAATTCAAAAGACATTGCAATCATGACAGTGTGGCCTTCTCAGCGAATAAGATAGAAGAAATCTCTATCTCACATCATTTTCAAGTTGCAGGTCCCGCGGGTGCCACAGTTCAATGGACACACTTAACTCAGGCATTTTTAGGATTTTTTCACTCACTTTACAACATGGCAATTCAGGGAGGAATCTCATGTACAATGTCACTGTCATTTCATTACTCTGTCCTGAAAGTTCAGTTCGCAAGGCGAATGCTCAATTCTGCTCCAGAGGTACAAAATAAAGTTTTGGGCAGGCTGCGAAAAATGATCGCGGCATACTGATCATGTGGAGATGTGGAAAAGGGTAATGTTGAAAATCAGGAAGGAAAATATGAAAAATTATCGGTTACGAGCGTTCGTGGAAACTGCACAATGCATGCTCGTAATGACCACATGGAAAATTTTAATCAAATGTTCAACATGAGATCTCTGGAAAATCCCCTCACCAAAGCTGGCCCTGTGAGTTTATTAATTTATCCCAAAAGTTGGTTTCGCAGTGCGACGCAGTATTCTGTGGCAGAGGTGTGAAAACACATTTCTGGCAGGATGTGAGAAACGATAGCTGGACTGTTCATGAGGAGGTGTGAAAAATGGCAATGCTGAAAATCTGGAGTGAAAATAGTTCAAATTGGTGAAGTTGCAAGTCTGAGTAGAAACTGCGCAATGCACGCTTGTAAGATGGCCATTTTGAGGTATTTTGCGCCACATTTTCAAAATTGGCTTTTACATCCTGAGCTCATGAAGGCTGGGACTGTTGTTTTATTAATCAGTCCCAAAAGCTGATTTTAAGTCCGAAAAGGTGATTATGAGCAGCGATAGCGAACTCACCTTTCTGGACCAAGTAATGAGATGACAGTGACATTGTAGGAGGAGGGACTTACATGAGGTGATAATGGAGGTGGGGCTTACATGAGGTGATATGAGAGGCGGGATTAATATGGGGTGATGTTGGAGCAGAGGCTTTACATGGGAGTGATATTATTGGGCAAGGGCTTATAGGGTGATATTGGAGGCGGGGCATACTTGGGGTGATATTGGATGTAGGGTTTAAATGGGATGACTATGGAGGTGGGAACTTATATATAATGAGATTAGAGGTGGGGCTTGCATGCTGACTGTGAGGCAAAATGAGATGATCTGACTTGGGCAGTGGATGATTCAGATTCATATTCATCTGGTATTTTATTGAGATTCAAACTGATATGAGGACTTTTGGCACCTTCTCAATGTTCTACTCTCCCGTTTATTTACAGACCTTAACACTCAGCCAATATTTTTTTTTTTTTTAAAGTAATCGTAGGGGTTTAAGTATCAACACTAAAGGAAGTAAAAACAGGAAGGACAAGGTGAAACCATGACAACAGGGACTGCATAATTCCTGAGTGTCCTTGATAAGGCAGTATACCAGTGCCCTCATCTAGTTTCATACTTCTTCCTTTTTGCTTGAAATGACAAGAGACATCCAATGTACCTCCTGAGGAGCTTGGTGAAATTGCTGGTCTCGTTTTTAAGGGCATGTAGCTTTGTAATAAATGCATATCACAATGGAAGGGGCTGCTGACTGTTAAAAGCTTGAGAATTTCCACATCACAACATTTGAATACTACTCATTTATTAGCTGAACAGAATTCTGGGTTGCCTTGGTTCAAATCCTAGCTAATGCACTAATTTTTTTCTCTCTTCTGTATCTCCGGGTTCCGCTAGAGATGCGTATTAATGTGATCAGAGTAACCTTAATTGGCTGCATTCTTCTTTTTCATCAGTCTGCTTTCCCATCTGCAGCTTGCCGGCACCACGCACTTGAGGGTGCCCCATCTTCACCTTCTATATATAATTAATGTGCACTGCCAAAACCTTTGGTAATGCATCAGTTAGGGTTAAACCAACAAAAGTGGGGAAATGAGACATCAGAAGAGCCGTTAACCCATCACCACAACAATTCTCCATACAGGGAGAGACACCAGAGTGTGCCATTGGGTAGCGAGGCCCACTTCTCACCCCATTCCAAGTATAAACAGATTGACAGAAAGCTATGGTAGGGGAATGAGCTGAGTTTGCAGCCTCATTGTGCAATTACCAAACAAAGTCCCTTGGTCTGTGGAGGATGGGGATATTGGGTGGTTGAGGGGTTAGGGGAGCTTCTTTATCTCATTTTCTGACTTTTAGCAGTTTAACCTATACGATGCATTAAAACAGTTTTTGTAATAGATGCATCTCTTTTGAAAAGAATATATAACTAACAAATAGCTTGTGTTGGTGGGACCTGCACCACCATGCCCATACTGAGTAACGACATCCATGTAGGGAGTGGTTTTGGGCTCTGGCCCCACTTGAACATAACTGTAACACGCACAAGCAGCCCGACAGGCAAGCAACACTTGTAACACTAATCTGCCAATATCTCAGCAACCAAAGCAGCTATGAAAACAATTCAAAAGTCATTACTATCATGACATGAGTGGCCGCTCACGCTTAATAAGATCGATTTAAATCTCTATCTCACATCATTTTCAAGTTGCAGTCTCCAAGTGGCGCTATAGTTCAATGGACGCACTTAATCCCAGGGCATTTTAGGATTTTTTCCACACATTTACAACATGGCAATTCAGGGAGGAATCATGTACAATGTCACTGTTATTTCATTACTTTGTCCCAGAATTCACAAGACAGCTTGAATGTGCAATTCTAAGCCAGAGGTACAAAATAAAGTTTTGGGCAGGCTGTGAAAATGATAGCAGCATACTGTTCTTGAGGAGATGTGGAAAAGGGTAATGTTGAAAATCAGGAGGGAAAATAAGAAAAATTATCGGTTACGAGCATTCGTGGAAACTGCACAATGTATGCTCGTAATGAGCACATTTTTCAAAATTTTTTAATCAAATGTTTAACATGAGATCTCTGGGAAATCCCCTCACCAAAGCTGGCCCTGTGAGTTTATTAATTTATCCCGAAAGTTGGTTTCGCAGAGCGACGCAGTATTCTGTGGCAGAGGTGCGAAAACACATTTCTGGCAGGATGTGAGAAACGACAGCCGTACTGTTCATGAGGAGGTATGAAAAAATGGCAACGCTGAAAATCTGGAGTGAAAATAGTACAAATTGGTGAAGTTGCAAGCCTGAGTAGAAACTGCACAACGTATGCTTGTAAGATGGCCATTTTGAGGTATTTTGCGCCACATTTTCAAAATTGGCTTTTACATCCGCATCATGAAGGCTGGGACTGTTGTTTTATTAATCAGTCCCAAAAGCTGATTTAAATCTGAAAAGGTGATTATGAGCAGCGCATAGCAAATTCACGTTTCTGGAACAGAACAGATGACAGTGACATTGTTGAGGAGGGACTATTTGAGGTTATAGGAGGAGGGGCCGGCATGAGGAGATATGGAGGTGGATTTATATGTTGGGAGGCGGGCTTACATGGGGTGATATTGAGGCGGGGCTTATGGGACATGGCTGGAGGAGGGGCTTATATGGGTGGAGCCACTTGGGGTGATATTGGAGGCAGGGCTTAAATGAGACGATATTAGGCATTGTTTATATATGGTGAGATTAGAGGTGGGGCTTGCATACTGACTATGAGGCAAAAATGAGATAAGTGCTTAATTTGAGGGTTTTTGTAGATCGCTCCATAAGGTAGTAGCACGTAAGCTTTATGGCTGCCCTGTTGAAGCGGGATTTTGCTTTGGGTACGTTTTGTGTAATAGCTGAGTAACTTCTTAACGCCTAGATTTCCCAATTATATACTAGGGAAGACAGCAGGAGATATAGTAATGCAGCTTATTAGAGATGGCTCATAGGTCCAGAGTGGCTCTGTGGCACCTGAACTTTAGTGATGTCCACCCCCTGCCGACATAGGGTGCAGTGATGCATGTCAAAGGAGTCCCATTATAAACCTCAGTGCTCGATGGTAGAGTGTGTCCAGTTTAGCCATGTGAGTTAGCATTGGCTGAAGAGGAAGTCAGCATAATCAACCAATGATAGGAAATGGATTGACCAGTTGTTTCTTGGCATCTCTGGTGAGAAATTGGTTGATTCTAAACAACAATCCAAGCCTTTGCTGAAGTCGTTTAGCAAGTCCTCGACATGTTCAATGAAGGAGAGTCTTTGGTTCATCCAAACTCCCAGATACTTGAATTTTGTAACAAATTCTAGTTTTTCACCAGAACTGTGGTAATTTGGGAACTGTCCCACTGGACACAGGGTTAGCTGCACGGATAAAAGGAGAGGACCATTGCTTTAGTTTTTTTGGCATTATGAGTAGCTTTTTTTTTGAGGAGTTGGCTTTGCAAAAGTTGAATTCTGACAGTAGGTCATTGCAGGCAGCTTCAGGTGTTGGGCGATCATGTAGAGAACTGTATCATCTACAAACAGATGGATGTTGGCTTTTATACGTAGTCGATGTTATTAATGTAGATTACCAAAAGTAGGCCTAATGGAGACAGCAGGTACCCCTCTTTACAGAGTTTTTGTGGGGACAGGCCTCTTGGCTTTAAGCGGTGAAGGCTCCTGTAAGATAGTCAGTAAACCAGCGCAGAGAGAGGGTCCACACCTATGGTTTGAAGGGCATGGAGGAGCAGACTATGGTCGACTTTGTCAAAAGCCTTGTTAGATCAAGGAAAACAGCACAAATAAATGTTTTTGCTCTCAAGATTGCACTGCCAATCGTTAGTAACTTTGGTGATATTGAGATAGTGCTATGTTTAGCTCTGAATCTGGACTGCATAGATTTAGCAGTTCCCTAGACTCAAGGTGAGTCCTCAGCTGTGCATTTACAATTTTCTAGGAGCTTGGACAGGACCGAAGGAGGGAAATTGGCCTGCAGTTATTAGAGATCACCAGGTCACCTGATTTGAACAGTGGTATGACATGTGCTGTCTTCCATATAGGTGGTAAAGTGCCCTGAGACAGGGATAAGTTAAAAAGGTGGGTGACGGGTATTGCTAGTATGTGGGAGGCAATTTTTAGGAAGTAAGGGTCAAGGGTGCTGGCCCCAGCACTTTTTCTAGTATCCAACTGAAGCAAGAGGTACTCTACCTCTTTCAGTGAGGCAGGTTGAAGCGAGAAAGGTGGCAAAGCTATCAGAGTTTCAGGCAGTTGGCTGGAAGTCTGGGAGTGAAGGATGTTTGCAGGGGAGTTATCAAATGCCATGCCTGCAGTAGCAAAGTGGTTATTGAATGCGTCAAGTATATCCATCTTTTCGGTTATAGTCAAGTTGTCAGAGGTAATCTTGGTCGGGAGTGAATTTCCCGGGAAGTGGCCTTGCAGATCATTGATTGTGTTCCAGAGCTTGATTGGGCTCTTTGGCAGAGTCGAGTTTGGATTTGAAGAAGGTGGCCTTATATCTATGATTGTTTTGTACATAATTCAGTAGTTCTCCTGAACTGGTTCCAATCCTCTGCAGTGTTCAGTCTTGTGTTTCTTTTTCCAGAGCTTATCTCTTTTCTAGAAGCAAGGACTTGATCTGAGGGTGTACCATTTACAGGTTTTGGTCCTATTTTGAACTTTAATCAGGGAGCATACTTATTAAGGGCCCTTGATAGAATGTTGTGGAAAAATATTGTAAGCTGACGAATTGCTTTTATTGTAGAAACTATTTAGGTAGGTGCGTTCATTGAAGTTGTAGCCTGGATCTCTTAATAGAGAACTGCTGATGAGGTGCTGGGTTGTTGGTGGATCTTACTCCTGCATAAACAATGGTCACTGGCGTCTGAGAAGAAGACATCAGCGTGGGAGAAGAGTGAGGTTTTCTCACCATTAGCACATCCAAAAGTGTACTTTACTGGGGTTCTTTATGTTTGGGCTTGTTGGTTCAGTAATAAGTTGCATCAGCCCATGTTCATCACAGAAGGATAGGGGGGCAGCTGTTGGAGAGCCAGTCAACGTTGAGGTCTCCTAAAATAATAGTTTCTGGCAGCCCTTTCCCAACTTGTCACTTAGATATGACAGAAGCTGTAGGGTCAGTAGACGGTGGTCTGTAGCATCCTATTACGCAGAGTGCAGTAGTTCGTGTAATTTCCACTTTGAGAATTAGGCATTTGAATTCACTGGCGACAGATGCGAGGATAAGCAGAAGGCAGAAAATTTGTCTTTTACATAGATAGCTACCCTCCTCCTCTGGCATGCCTATCAGCTCTGAACAAGGTATAGTTGTATGTTTACTTCTCTATCAGTGGTGCTGGGTCTAAGCCAAGTTTCGGAAATCACAAGTATGTCAGGAGAGGTATGGATTTACCCAGGTTTGTATTAAGGTTATCTTTTTAAGGAGGCTACATACGTTAATATGCAAGAAGTTTATTCCTTTTAAATTTGTTAGTTCTGCTGGCAAAGCAACAGCTTCTGGGGGGCCAGTAGGTTGAGTCTCTATGTGTTGCCTGAACATAGCAGGAGGATAAGTAGGATTTTTCTAAGAGCTCTAATTATAAGTTTGTAATTCCTGCCTTTCTCCCGTCTAGTAGATCTGATGTTTTTAGGGACTGGAAAGTAGCCACCATAGAAGAGCTGATCTGTTGTAGCAAGAGCTAGTACCCATACCATAATAGGCAGGGAGGAGATAGAAGTCTGTGTGGTGGGAGGTGGGCCTTGTGGTGGGGGAGTGTTATAAGTACTACTGGTATGTGTGGTCCAAGAGCAGGGTTCGAGGTATTGGTACTTGGAATCACGGTTCATATCACTTGTAACAAATTTTAGCAAAAACAAAAGACACCACAGGTGTCCTAAATGACAACCTCAGAGCTTTTACACCAGCTCCATTAATCACCTGCAACCCACTTAATGGGTGGGGCTGCTTGACTAACAGGGATATGAACAACTATAATAATTTAATACCAATCGGGTGGACCATGAGACTAGCAGGGATATAAAAAAGCAATATGTATGAAATATACATTGGGTAGGCCACTAGACAACCAGGGAATTAGAGATAATTATCTATTTAATCATGATGGAGTTGCCGCTAGACTACCAGGCATATTGAAAGTATTATTTTTTTTAGATGAGGCAGAACGAGGCCCCCTGAGCAAAGCACACCCTCATTTAACTTTCTAGAGCACTCCTGGTCTGAGAAAATCTATTTTTAAATCTGGCCATATCGTCCCTCACTCGTGATGCACGATCGCGATCAAGGAATCTCGTGATCAAAACATTTGCAGGCTCACTATCAAAGATTGTTAGTGAGCAACGAACTAAGATTTTAAAAGCTCAGAACTTTTTTTAGACTGATTTGGATTAAACCAAAGGCATGGCACAATAGAACGAAGTCCGCTGAGTAAAACCCATCCAAGTTTTACTTCAGAAGTGACCCCTGAGCCAAGATTCTTGTGTTTTCTCAATCGGAAAATTTAAAACAAGATGGCGGACCTCGCGATCAAAGAATTTTTTAAATTCTCGGGGACAAAGATTCTTGAACCGCGAAGCTGCAAATTCTTTGATCGCCAGGTGGGAAGAGATGGCCAGAACCCTATTCTTTGTTCGCAAAACATACATATAAATTTTCCCTTTAACTAATAATGGGAACTTAAAAGTGACATAACCTTTGAATGCCTTAATATGTTTTCACCAAACAAAAAGTGGCATAGTCTGGTCACCAAAACTCTTTCAAGCAGACCATCTCTCAGAGCAACAGGCCACACAATGGCCATGCAGGGCCACATCCAAAATCCCAAAAGCTGCCTCCAAAAATGGATAATTTTGCATTTTTCAGTGTTTTTGTATGAAAAGCCCGTAAGTCCGACTGAAACACAATTTGGCAGCTCAAGAGAACTATGATGCCCCAGCGTGCATACTAAATTTCAAGCAAATCTGCTGAATGGGTTCAAAGTTATTAACATGCAAACTTTTGAGTTTGGCAAAGAAGTGACCACTGAACCCTAACTATAGTGGCGTGACCGTGCCACTATAATATATATGGGTGAATGGTACATGGTGGTTGTTTATACCACCTGAGGTGAAATTTTTATTTTTGCAAAAATGGGTTCCAAGTTATTTATGGAGTTGGAGTGAAAGGTCTGCGGTGGTCATTTATGGCACCTGAGGTGACATTTTTATTTTTGCAAAAAAAATGGGTTCCAGGTGATTAATGGAGCCTATGTAAAAGGTCCAAAGTGGTCATTTAGGTCACTTGAGGAAATATGTTTAGTTTTTGCCAAAAATGTGTTGCAGGTAATTAATGGAGCTGGTGTGAAAGTCAGCGATGCTCGTTTAAGGTACCTGAGATTAGGGGCTGTATTTTCAAAAGGCACTTAACTCCTCACAAGCTATGTCAAACATTTGTCCATGGTGGTCATTTAAGCCACCTGAGGTTATAGTTCTAGTTCAGACCTTTTACCCCTGTTTCATATCACCTGGAACAAATTTTAGCAAAAAGAAAAAGCACCTGAGGTGGCCTCAATGACCACTGCAGATCTTTTACTCTGGATAACTTAATCCCTAACCCTAACCCTAACCCTCAACCTCAACCTCACCCTAACCCTAACCCTAACCCTCACCATAACCCTAAACCTCACCCTAATGCTATCCCTAACCGTAACCCTAATCCTCACCCTAAACCTAACCCTGATACGAAACTGGGGTAAAAGGTCTGTTTCAGTCATTTAGGCCGCATGAGGTGATATTTTTAGTTTTTGCCAAAAACAAGCTCCAGCTGATCTATGGAGCTTGATTGAAAGTTGATGGTTCTTTAAGCCACCTAAGTTGAAATTTTTTATTTATTTCAAAAAAATTTTTTGTGAGTTAAATAGCTGGAGTGAAAGATCAACATTCATCATTTATTCCACCTGAGGTTATGTTTTTTGCCAAAAATGGGTTCTAGGTGATAGATGGAGCTGGTGTAAAAAGTCCAAAGTGGTCATTGAGGCCACCAGAGGTGATATGTTTTTGTTGTTGCCAAAAATGGGTTTTAGGAGATTTATGGAGGTGAGGTAAAATATTCACAGTAGAGCTTTAGGCAACTAGGGGTGCTATTTTTATTTTTGCAAAAAAAGGGTTCCAGGTTATCTATGGAGACATGGTGAATGTGATGCAGTGGTTGTTTAGGCCACCTGGGGTGAAATTTGTGTTTCTGCAAAAAATGGGTTCCGGGTGATTTATCTAACTGGGGTGAAAGATCTGTTTTTTACATTGATGCTACCTGATGTGATACATGAATTTTTACCAAAACTGTGTTTCAGGTGATTTGTGGCATTTGGGTAAATGGTAGGCAGTGGTCATTTAGGCCACCTGAGGTGATATTTTTATTTTTACCAGAAATTGGTTTCAGGTGATCTATGGAGTCATTATGAAAGGTCTATAGTGGCTGTTCAAGCCAGCTGTGGTGAAATTTTTATTTTTGCAAAAAATCTATTCCAGTTGATATCTGGAGTTGGGGTGAAAGGTCCATGGCAGCTATTTAAGACTCCTGAGGTGATATTTTTAGTTTTTCAAAAAGTGGGTTGTAAGTGACTAATGGAGCTGGTGTAAAATGTTTGAGGTTGTTGTTTAGGCCCCTGAGGTGATATTTGTGTTTTTGCCAAAAATGGGTTCCCGGTAATTTTTGGATCCAGAGTAAAAGATCTGCAGTGTTCATTTAGACCACTTCAGGTGGCCTAAATGACAACTCTGGACATTTTTACACAGACCTTTCACCACAGGTTCATAAATCATCTGGAACCCATTTTTGTCACAGATAAAAATGTCACCTCAAGCGGATGAAATCACTACTGCTTACTTTCTCCCCCAGCTCCATAAATCTAACCAATTTTTGGTAAAAATAAAAATATCACTTCAGGTCACCTAAATGACCACTGTGGACACTTGTACCCAGCCCCATAAATCACCTAGAAACCAATTTTGGCACAAAGAAAAACATCACATCTGGTGGCAAAAATTACCATGGTGAACCTTTTACCCAGGCTCCATTTATCACCTGGATCCCATTTTTGGCAAAAATAGAAATATCACCTCAGGTAGCCAAAATGACCACCATGAATCTTCAGCCTCAAATAGCATAAACGACCAGTGCAGACCATTTACATTTCCTCCACAAATCACCTGGACCCAAATTTTGGCAAAAATAAAAATATCACCTCAACCTATCACCTAAATGGCCAATGCCAACCTTTAACCTCAGGAAGCATAAAACACCACTGCAGACCTTTCACTTTGCCTCCATATATCACCTGGAACCCATTGTTGTGAAAAATAGAAATGTCACCTCAGGTGGTCTTAACGACCACCACAAACCTTTCACCCTCATTCCATAGATCTCCTGGAACCAATTTTTAACAAAAATAAAAATGCCACCTCAGGTGGCCTAAAGGTGTACTGAAGACCATTTACCCTGGCTCCATGCATTACCAGGAACCCATTTTTGGCAAAAACAAAATATCACCTCAGGCGGCCTAAATTGTTATTTTGGAATTTCACAGCGGTTTCATAAATCATCTGAAAACTATTTTTGACAAAAATAAAACTATCACCTCAGGTGGCCTAAACTACTGCAGCTGACCTTTCACCCCACCTCTATAACTCACCTGGAAGCAATTTTGGGAAAATAAAAATTTCACCTCAGGTGGCCTAAACAACCACCACAGACCTTTCAACATGGCACCACAGATTACTTGGAACCCATTTTGTGCCAAAATAAAAATATCACTTAAGGGGGCATAAATGATCACTGCAGAAATTTACCCTTGTTCTATAAATCACCTGGAACCCATTTTTGACTAAAATAAATATATCATCTCAGATGGCATTAATGACCTTCGCAGATCATTTATCCCAGGTTCATAAATCACCTATAACCCATTTTTGACAAAAATAAAAATATCACCTCAGGTGCCATAAATGACCACCATGGACCTTTCACCCCATCTCATAAATCACCTTGAACCCATTTTTGGCAAAAACAAAAATATGGGGCTGGACTTTCAAAGCCCCAGGAATGATGCAAGGGACTTGCACCAAACAATAGTGGTGCAAGGGAGTCTAGTGACAAACATTGCACCAGACATGATTTTCAAAGGAGCACTGCATCAAAGGCAGTCCTCCCTGTGTCAAAGGTGGCTGCATCAGCCTTGCACCACACAAATAGCAGTGCCATGACACAAGTCATCTTGCAAAACAGAAATGGTGCAATACTTTACCTGTGGGAATTTTCAAAGCTGCAGCACTGACACCAAACATGTCAAAGTACTGTCAGCTGCTAGACCAGCCAGAGTTGGTCTAAGAGACACTAGACCATATAAAGAAACCCAAAGCAGGTGTTCAGATGTGACTATGCCAATATTAAGGGCTGATATTCTCTGCAGGACTAGTTTAGAACATTTGTGGGGTAGGTTTTGGCCATTTCATCTCTCATTTTGTTTACTTAACTGGCATCATTCTTGTCCTTGGCATCATTTGTTTGACTCAGCTTGCACCATTTTTACTTGGTTTGCACCATTTGTACTCAGTTTGCACCATTTATGTACTTTGTTTCCATCATTTTAATTCCTTGAGTCATTTTTATGACTTAACATGTACCATTTTTGACTCAACTTGCACCATTTATTTTTGTGTAGATTGGTCATTCCTATCCCTTACACCATTGAGTATTTGTAGTGGACCTCTTGCATCAGTTTGAGGGACTTTGTCACACAGACCTCTTTTCTTGCAAAATATGGCACACAGTATTTTGTGCACCAAGATCTGATTCAAGCTGGTTGTTTGATGCAGCTTGTGAGGAGCTAAGGGCCCTTTGAAAATCTGGCTCCTAATCTCAGATAGCCTAAATAAGCATCGCTGACTTTCACACCAGCTCCATTAATCACCTGCAACACATTTTTGGCAAAAATTAAAAATGTTTCCTCAGGTGACCTAAATGACCACTTTACACTTTACACGGGCTCCATTAATCACATGGAATCCATTTTTTTGTAAAATTAAAAATATCACCTCAGGTGGCATAAATGACCACCACAGACCTTTCACTCCAACTCCATGAATCTCTTGAAACCCATTTTTGCAAAAATAAAAATGTCACCTCAGGTGGCCTAAATGACAACTACGTTCCATTTACCCATATATATTATAATGGTGCTGTTGCACCACTATTGTTAGGGTTCAATGGTCACTTCTATGTTAAACTCAAAATTTTGCACATTAATAACTTTGGACCCATTCAACGGATTTGCCTGAAATTCAGTATATGCACTGGGGCATGGTAGTTCTCTTGATTTTCCAAATTGCATTTCGGTTGGACTTATGGGCTTTGCATACAAAAACACTGAAAAATGCAAAATTATCCATTTTTGGAGGCAACTTTTGGGATTGTGGACGTGGCCCTACACAGCCATTGTGTGGCCTGCTGCTCTAAGAGATGATCTGTTTGAAAGAGCTTTGGTGGCCAAACATGCCGCTTTTTGTTTGGTGAAAACATATTAAGGCATTCAAAGGTTATGCCACTTTTAAGTTCCCGGTATGAGTTAATGGGAACATTTATATGTATGTTTTGTGAACAAAGAATGGGGTTCTGGCCATCTCATTCCACCTGGTGATCAAAGAATTTGCAGCATCACAGTTCAAGAATCTTAGTCCCTGAGAATTTTAAAAATTCTTTGATTGTGAGGTCTGCCATCTTGTTTTTAATTTTCCAATCGGAAAAACACAAATATCTCAGCTGATGGATCACTTATGAAGTGAAAGCCAGGTTCAAAGTTCCTCGGTGGTTGTTTAGGTCACCTGAGGTGAAATGTTCATTTGTTCTCCCAAAATGAGTTACAGGTAAGTTATGAAGCTGGGGTGAAAGGTCAGCAGTGGTTGTCAAGGCCACCTAAGTTGAATTTTTTTTTTGCCAAAAATGAATTTCATGTGAGTTTTGTAACTGGTGTAAAAAGTTCAAGGTAGTCATTTAGGCAACATTATTTTTTGTTTGTTAACAAATCTGGCTTCCAATTTATTTATGGAGCTGAGGAAAAAGGTCCGTAGTAGACCTATGGGCCAACAGGAGTGATATTTTCATTTTTGTCAAAAATTGGTACCAAGAGATCTATTTATCCAGGCTTAAAGGTACACAGCGGTCATTTAGGACACCTTAGGTGAAATTTATATCTTTGTCAAAAATGGGTTCTAGATTATTTATTGAGCTGGGGTGAAAGGTCTGCAGTGAACATTTACGCTACCTGATGTAATATATTTATTTTTGCCAAAACTGAGTTTCAGGAGATTTATTGGATTGAGGTAAAAGGTTGGCACTGGTCATTTAGGGCACCTGAGGTTAAAGGTAGGTGATGGTCATTTAGACCACCTGAGGTGATAATTTTATTTTTTATCAAAAACAGGTTCCATGTAATTTATGGATCTGGAGTAAATGATCTGCTGTGGTCATTTAGGCCACCAGGGGTGTTATTTTCATTTTTGCCAAAAATGGTTCCAGGTGATCTATTGAGCCAGGGTGAATGGTATGCAATGGTCATTTTGGCCACCTGAGGTAATATTTTTATTTTTTTTAACCAAAAATGGGTTCCGAGTTTTGTATGGAACAAGTGTAAAAGGTCCTTTATGTCATGGGAGGTGGTTTTTTTTATTGTTTGCCATCAATGGGTTTCAGGTGATCTATGGAGACAGATTCAAAGTTCCTCAGTGGTTGTTTAGGGCACCTAAGGGGAAATGTATATATTTGCCAAAAATGGGTTCCAGGTAATTTATGGAGCTGGGGTGAAAGGTCTGAGGTTGTCGTTTAGGCCACCTGAGGTTATATATTTATTTTTCCCAAAAATGCATTTTAGGTGATTTATGGGATTGTTGTAAAAAGTAAGCAGTGGTCATTTAGGCCACCTGAGGTGATAATTTTATTTTTGCCAAGAATGGTTTCCAGGTGATCTATGGAGCCATGGTGGATGTGATGCAGTAGTTGTTTAGGCCACCTGAGGTGAAATTTTAATTTTTGCCAAAATTGGGTTCAAGGTGATCTATGGAAACATTTTGAAAGGTTGGAGGTGTTTGTTTTGGACACCTGATGTGACATTTTTATTTTTACCAAAAATGAGTTACAGGTAATTTAGGATCTGGAGTAAAATATCTGCAGTGGTCTTTTAGGCCACTAGAGGTGATATTTTTATTTTTTACTAAAAATTAGTTCCATGCTATGCATGGAGCAGGGGTAAAAGGTAATTTATGCCATCTGAGATTATATTTTTATTTTTTTGCCATAAATGGGTTTCAGGTGATTTATGGAGCTAGATTCAAACTTCCTCAGTGGTAGTTTAATACACCTGAGGTGAAATTTATATATTTGCTGAAATGGGTTGCAGTAGATTTATGGAGCTGGTATGAAAGTCTGAGATTGTCATTTAGGCCACCTGAGGCGATATATTTATTTTTGCTAAAAATGCATTTCAGGTGATTTATGGGGTTGGGGTAAAAAAGGTAGGCAGTGATCATTTAGGCCACCTAAGGTTAAAGGTAGGTGTTGGTGACTTAGGCCACCTGAGGTGATATCTTTATTTTTTGCCAAAAATGGGTTCCAGGTGAGTTATGGAGTCATTGTGAAAAGTCCACAATGGTTTTATAAGTCACCTGAGTTGAAATTATTTTTTTGCAAACAATGGATTCCAGGTGATATCTGGAGCTGAGGTGAAATGTCCATGGTGGTCATTTAAGCCACCTGAGGTTATAGTTCTTATTTTTGCAAACATGGTTTCAATAGAAGATACATTTTCTTATTAATTTAACACTTATATCTTAGCATCAGTCAGAGTCTGTTGAGATTAAGCAAATAGAGATACTTTATTAGAAGTAGAAGGGGTCTTATTTAGGGTTTAAGAAAAGAAAAGAAAGAAAGCCAGTGTGTGTTCTGTGCTGGGAAGGTACTGTATCAGCTGACTTTGCTAAACCAGTAGGAGGAAAGAGAGCTTAATTGGGGTGTGGCTTAGACACTATAAAAAGCAGGTGACTCAAATTACAACTTCCTGTTGCTAGCCTTTTTTCTTACTAATTGCCCTCCATCCCACCCACCCTAATCCAGTTCTACTTTTATAGCCACTGGATTTGACTGTCAACAGGAACTTCCTGTTTGGCAGTAGGAAGGGAAGGATCATAGAGAAACACTGGTTTTGTCAACCCTAAAGGAAAAAAGTAGCTCACTCTCTCCCCCTAGCTGCTGGTGGTCTGACACTGAACAAGGAAGAAGGAGGCTACTGAAGAAAATAGGAAGTTATTGTCCCAGAACAGGAAGGATGAGAGTTGTAAGGAGAGGAGAGAGAGATTAAGGATATGGAGAAACAGGAGAGGGGACTGAAAATAAGACATGATAGGAGTGGTGCAGTGCAATGGCTGTGGGGCGGCAGTGTTCCGGGAGACATTCTGGAGGCTGTGATGCTGCCCTATTTTCAGACACCTCTCTGATCTGAGGGAGGAGGTTACCCATCTCCAGGCTGACCTGGCTAGGATTCATGAAACCTCCTCCCCCATCCAGGGACCACCAGGGCCAGTGCCACTACCTCAGAGGTTGCCAAGAAAGAGGAGAGGCTGGACCAGGGTGGGCTCAGGGAGGGAGAGGGTGGTGGAGCAGAGTTGCATCCCTCCAGCTGTACCTCTCCACAATTCATTCACTCTTCTGGTGGATAGTGGTTCCTCTACAGAGGCACCTGCAGTGGAGACCAAGGAGGATGGTGGGAACCTTCACAAAGGAGACCACAGGACAGTGGCATGAGACCCCACAGGGGAAGAAAACAACTCCTGGTGGGGGACTTAATCATTAGGGGGTAGAAATGAGGGAGGAAGGGGAGAGGGGGCATGCCTCAGACAGCTAGTATTGGAACCCACTCATAAGGGAGCAATCTTAGACCTTGTACTCTCAAATGGTAATGGAGAAAGAATCTCAGATTTAGAAGAGGGTAGCCATCTGGGAACAAGCAACCAGCAAACAGTGTGGTTCACGATAAACACAGCCATACAATCAAGCCATACAAAAGCAAGAGTATTGGACTTTAGGAGGGCTGACTTTGGGAGAATGAGAGAGTGCCTCAGAAAAGCACTAGCAAACAGGCAAGAAGGAGGGGTGGAGGAACAATGGAGAGTAATCAAAACAGCCATCACAGAGGCAGCAAGCCTTTGTGTAAAGCAAATCAACAAAACACAATGAAGGATAAAACCGCAATGGTTCTCAAAACAGGTGACAGGGAAGGTTAAGGAGAAAAGGATAGTATTCAGGAAATATAACGAAACACAGAAGGAGAAGGACAGAGAACTTCATCAGTTAAAGCTGAAAGAGGCTGGGAAGGCAGTCAGAATAGCAAAGGCCCAAACCGAGGAAAGGATAGCCAACTCTGTTAAGAAGGGGGATAAGACCATTATAGGTACATTAGGGATTGAAGAAAGACCAAAGGAGGGATACTGAGGCTTAATAAAGGGGAGGGAATGTGGGTAGAGGGTGACAATGAAAAAGCAGGGATACTGAACGAAAATTTCTGCTCAGTATTCACAAAGGAAGAGGAGGGGAGGTACCTAAACCAAACAAGAGAAGCACTCTGAAGACGAGGGTCGATACCAGTCCATTTACAGAAGAAAGGGTTCTGAAAGAACTAATAAAATTGAAGGTGGACAAAGCAATGGGGCCTGATGGGATTCACCCAAGAATTCTAAAAGAACTAAGGGTAGAACTAATGACACCGCTGACTACTCTCTTTAACAAATCATGGGAGGATGGGGTGGTACCTGAGGAATGGAGGAGGGTGGATGTGATTCCTCTTCACAAAAGTGGGAGCAGGACAGAGGCAGGAAACTACAGACCAGTGAGTTTGACCTCAGTGGTAGGTAAAATGATGGAATCACTTCTGAAGGAAAGAATTGTTGAGTACCTAGAGGCTAGTGGGGCACAGGACCCAAGGCAGCATGGATTCACGATGGGAGTTGGGCAGGCCTGTGGATAGACAGGCCTATAATGCTGCTCGTAATATATGCACCTATGCCATACAGCAAGCAAAAGCAAACACTACCAAACCACCCTGTCCTCCTCCTGGGGCTCCTCACATGCATTCTGGGATGATATTAAGGAACTCAGTGGAAAAACCTGCTTCCCCATCCCACCTAGCGGTCAATGGTATTACCACCTCTGACCCCCTCATATTGCTGAATGCCTCAAAATGACTTTCTCAGATCTCAGCTCTGTCCTACCTACACACTTCTTTGACCCGATTATTCTTTCAATCCCTCCCAGCCTGGAGTGCACCCATTTCTCTTCCACACCATTTCCACCCATATAGCCAAACCTCTCCTACTAAAAGCCCTCTCCAGCCACAATCCCAAATGTGACCCAATCGACTCCAGCATTCTCTGGCTATCCCTGGATGTCATGCTAGCCCCTGTTACTAACCTGCTAAATCAGTCCCTTTGTCTTGGCCAGTTCCCAAGTGCCTGAAAATCATCTGAAATCACCCCAATTCATAAGAATGGAGAATGCACAATACCAAATAACTACAGGCCAATCTCCATCCTCCCCCATCTCTAAAGCCCTGGAAAAAATAGTCTCCACCTAACTCATGGAATACCTCATCAAATACAACATACTGTGTCCAGAGCAGCATGGCTTCCACCCTGGACACAGCACTACATCGGCTCTACTGGAGTTCTCACAACATATACACTCAGCACTTGAATCAGATGACATTACATCAGCAGTGTTCATAGACATGTTTAATGCCTTTGACACTGTGTGTCACCCCCTCCTGCTTGACTCCGTCCATAATTTGGGGTTCTCATCAGGCCCCCTTGCATGGTTCTCTAGTTACCTACATGACAGATCCCAATGCATCAAGATAAATGGTACCCTGCACTACCTGTTCACTCCAGTGTCCCCCAGTGTTCCATCCTGTGCCTTACTCTGTTCAGTATCTTTCTCAATGCGCTTCCCAGTACCTGCCCAGGCAAAATGCTCTTATATGCTGATGATGTGGTGCTTGTCACCTCCCATCCTGACCCTACCACCGTCCAGGACTCCCTTCAGATTATTTTTAGTCAAGGTGAAAAATGGTTCCATGACCAACACCTGGTCCTGAACCTCAAAAAACCTGAATCCAAGCTCTTCGTCCACCATCAGAGCACCACCAGTTATGCCCCCTACACATTCTTCCCAGCACAAAACACCTCATTGAGTAAGTTACAGCATACAAATACCTGGGCATCACTTTTGACTCAGCGCTCACCTTCCACACCCACCTCAAAACCCTGTACACTGCAGTAAACACCTGGATTGGTCTCCTATACCACCACAGAGACTGACTCCATCAGGCTGGTCTCTGGCTGGATATCACCTCCTCTATCTTGTCTTTGGTTGACTACAGGCTTCCTATCTATGCTATGGCTGACAACACCACCCTCTCTAGTGTCCAGACCTCAATAAACAAGGTCAGCAGGCTCCTGACTGGTGCCCAAAGCAGAACTCACACATGCCAACTCTACTCCTCCTCAAATCTACTCTCCTTCGAGGAGTGCCTGCACTACCACACCTGTATACTGGCCAAAAAAATACTTCTTGGGCTCTCCCCTTTTGGGGTTACCGCATCCCTAAAACCAGCCTCCCAGATGGTTGCCACCCAAAGTGCAGCCAAGGCCACCTTCCAGGTTCCTGGAGCTAGGACCTCACTTGCCCAATGGTCCTTCTATTAAAGAGCATCTTCCTGGTTTATCCCTCTCCCCCTTCATATCAACAGCATCCCCAAAATAGTCCCCTTTAAAACTGCCATCTGGAAACACCTCATGGACACTCGGATCTGTAGGTGCCCCTAACTGTCCTAAAGATTGCACCCTTTCTGGCTGTCTCTGTCTGACAATGTCCTCTCAGACTGCCGCCCCCCAAGGCCATGGTCCTGACCCTTCCCAGGTACCTGCTGCATAGATACACTAGAACAGGCCTATTATACTGTCTTGAGAATGTTTGGTAGAATCTATAATTAATTGCAAACCTATTTTCTTCTATGTAATACCTGGAACTGCTGTGTATATTACCTCTGCTGTACCACACTTGTATTGTCCTCTTTGTCTTTCAATGTCATGTGTTGTTTACCCCCCTGTGATGAGTTGTCTTTGTAAATGAGTCTCTGACTCAAAGGTTGTAAATCCGATTTATAAAATAAATAAATAAAATTTTCATTTGTTGCCATAAATGGGTTTCAGGTGATCTATGGAGCCAGATTCAAAGTTGCTCTGTGGTTGTTTAGGCCACCTGAGGTGAAATTTATATACTTGCTGAAAATGGGTTGCCGGTGATTTATGATGTTGGGATGAAAGGTCTGAGGTTGTCGTTTAGGCCACCTGAGGTGATATATTTATTTTTCACACAAATGCATTTCAGGTGATTTATGGGATTGGGGTAAAAGGAAGACAGTGGTCATTTAGGTCACCTGAGGTTAAAGGTGGTCATTTAGGCCACCTGAGGTGATAATTTTATTTTGGAAAAAATAGGTTCCAGGTGATCTATGGCATAATTGTGAAAAGTCCGTGATAGTTGTTTAAGCCATCTGAAGTGAAATTTTTATTTTTGCAAACCAGTGGATTCCAGGTGATATCTGGCACTGAGGTGAAATGTCCACTGAGGTCATTTAAGCCACGTGAGGTGATATTTTTAGTTTTTTAAAAAGTGGGTTGCAGGTGATTAATGGAGCTGGTGTGAAAGGTCTGAGGTTGTTGTTTGGCCACCTGAGATGATATTTGTATTTTCCCAAAACTGGGATCCAGGTAATTATTGTATCCAGAGTAAAAGATCTGCAGTTGTCATTTAGGCTACCTAAGGTGATTTTTCTTTTTGCTAAAATTTGATCCAGGTGATATTAATCTGGGGTAAAAGGCCTGTGGAGTTCATTTAGGCCACATGAGGTGATATTTTTAGTTTTTGAAAAAAACATGGTCCAGCTGATCTATGGAGCCTGGTTGAAAGCTTCTTCATGATTCTTAAAGCCACCTGAGTTGACATTTTTTATTTGTTTCAAAAATGGGTTTTTGGTGACTTAAATAGCTGGAGTGAAAGATCAACGGTGGTCATTTATTCCATCTGCATTGTTTTTTACTTTTGCTAAAAATGGTTTCTCGGTGATTGATGGAGCTGGTGTAACATGTCCAAAGTGGTCATTGAAGTCAACAGGGTTGCTATTTTTATTTTTGCCAAAAATGGGTTCCAGGTGATCTATGTAGTGAATGTGATGCAGTGGTTATTCAGGTCACCTAGGGAGAAATTTTAATTTTTGCACAAAATGGGTTCCAGGTGACTTATGGAGCAGGGGTGAAAGATCTGTGGTTTACATTTATGCTACCTTATGTTATATATTTATTTTTAGCAAAAACAGGTTTCAGGTGATTTATGGGATACAATAAGTGGTCATTTAGGCCACCTGAGGTAATATTTTTACTTTTGCTACAAATGGGTTCCAGGTGATCTATGGAATCACTGTGATAGGTTGCAGTGGTTGTTTAAGCCAGCTGAGGTGAAATTTTTATTTTTCCATAAAATCAGTTCCAGTTGATATCTATAGTTGAGGTGAAAGGTCCATGGCAGCTGATTAAGACACGTGAGGTGATATTTTCAGTTTTTGTAAAAGTGGGTTATACATGATTAATTGGGCTGGTGTGAGATCGGAGGTTGTAGTTTAGGCCAACACAGATAATATTTGTATTTTTGCCAAAAATGGGTTCCAGGTGATTTACGGAGCCTAGTTGAAATGTTCTTCATGGTTCTTTAAGCCACCTGAGGTGAAATTTTTATTTTTTTCAAAAATGGGGTTTTCGTGAGTTAAATAGCTGGAGTGAAAAATCAACGGTGGTCATTTAGGCCACCTGAGATGATAGTTTTTTTTTTGCCAGAAATGGTTTTTAGGTGATTGATGGAGCTGGTATAAAAAATCCAAAGTAGTCAATGAGGCCACCAGAGGTGATGTTTTTTGGTTGTTGCCAAAAATGGGTTTTCAGTAACTTATGGTGGTGAGGTAAAAGATCCACAGTAGAGCATTAGGCCATCACAGGTGCTATTTTCATTTTTGCAAAAAATGGGTTCCAGGTGATCTATAGAGTCATTCTGAAAAGTCAGGAGTGGTTGTTTAAGCCAGCTGAGGTGAAACTCTGGTTGCTGTTGATATCTGGAATTGGGGTGAAAGGCCCATGGCAGCCATTTAAGATACCTGAGGTGACATTTTTACTTTTTGAAAAAGCGGGTTGTACATGATTAATTGGGCTGGTGTGAGAGGTTGGAGGTTGTAGTTTAGGCCAATGGAGGTGATATTTGTATTTTTGCCAAAAATGTGTTCCAGGTGATCTATGGAGTCTGGTGGAATGGAATATTATTTCTTGTATTCAGATGGTGCAGAACGAAGCCCAATGAGCAAAACACACCCTCATTTAACTTTCCAGAGCACTCCTGGGCTGAGAAAATCTATTTTTAAATCTGGCCATATCATCCCTCACTCAAAATGCATGATGACAATCAAGAAATCTTACAATCAAAGAATTTGCAGGCTCGTTATGAAAGATAGTTAACGAACCACAAACTAAGATTTGAAAAGTTCAGAACTCTATTTTTAGACCAATATGGGTCAAACAAAAGGCATGACACAATAGATCAGCATCCCCTGAATAAAACCCATCCAAGTTTTACTTCAGAAGTGATCCATGAGCTGAGATATTTGTAGTTTTTCCAATTGGAAAATTAAAAACAAGAAGGCGGCCCTTGCGATCAAAGAATTTTTAAAGTTCTCAGGGACTAAGATTCTTGAACTGCGAGGCTGCAAATTCTTTGATCGCCAGGTGGGAAGAGATGGCCAGAACCCCATTCTTTGTTCACAAAACATACATATAAATGTTCCCATTAACTTATAATGGGAACTTAAAAGTGGCATAACCTTTGAATGCCTTAATATGTTTTCACCAAACAAAAATCAGCATGTTTGGCCACCAAAGCTCTTTCTAACAGATCATCTCTCAGAGTAGCAGGCCACAAAATGACTGTGCAGGGCCACGTCCAAAATCCCAAAAGCTGGCTCCAAAAATGGATAATTTTGCATTTTTCAGCAGTTTCGTATGCAAAGCCTGTAAGTCCATCTGAAATGTAACTTGGCAAATCAAGAGAACTACCATGCCCCAGAGCGGATACCAAATTTCAGGCAAATCCATTGAATGGGTCCAAAGTTATTAACATGCAAAACTTTGAGTTTAACATAGAAGTGACTGCTGAACCCTAACAATAATGGGTTCCAGGTGATTTATGGAGCACGGATAAATGGTCTGCAGTGGACCATTAGGCCACCGGGGTGATATTTTCATTTTTGCCAAAAATGGTTCCAGGTGATCTATTCAGCCAAGGTGAATGGTATGCAGTGGTCATTTAGACCACCTGATGTAATATTTTCATTTTTACCAAAATTGGATTCCAGGTTATGTATGGAGCAAGGGTAAAAGGTCATTTATGCCACCTGAGGTGATATTTTTATTTTTTGCCATAAAAGGGTTTCACCTGACAGACAGGTGGGTTTACCAAAAAGTGGTTCCAGGTGAGTTATGAAGCAGGGCTAAAGAGACTGCAGTGGTCATTTATGAGACCTGAGATTATATTTTTATTTCTTGCCAAAAATGGGTTTCAGGTTCAAAGTTCCTCGGTGGTTGTTTAGGTGACCTGAGGTGAAATGTTTTTTGTTCCAAAATTGAGTTCCAGCTGAGTTATAGAGCTGGGGTGAAAGGTCAGTGGTGGTCTTTAAGGCCACCTAAATTGATATTTTAAATTTTTGCCAAAAATGTTTTTTATGTGATTTTTGGAGCCAGTGTAAAAAGTTCAAAGAAGGCAATATTTTGTTTGCCAAAAAATGGGTTCCAGTTTATTCATGGAGCTGGGGAAAAAGGTCCATAGTAGACCTATGAGCCAACAGGAGTGATATTTTTATTTTGCCAAAAATGGGTTCCAGGTGATATATGGAGCCAGGCTGTATGGTGCACGGTGGTCATTTAGGACACCTTAGGTGAAATTTATATATTTTCCAAAAATGGGTTCCAGATTATTTATGGGATTGAGGTAAAATGTAGGCAGTGGTCATTTAGGTCACTTTAGGTTAATTGTAGGTGGTGGTCTGTTAGACCACCTTAGGTAATATTTGTAGTTTTGCCAAAAATGGGTTCCAGATTATCTATGGAGTCATTGTGAAAAGTCCAAGATAGTTCCTTAAGTCACTTGAGGTAAAATTTTTATTTTTGAAAACAGTGGAGTCCAGGTGATAGCCCGAGCTGTGGTGAAATGTCCATGGTGGTCGTTTAAGCCACCTGAGGTGTTATTTCTTATTTTTGCCAAAAAATGGAATCAAGGTGATTTATGAAGCCGGTGTAAAAAAGTCCAGTGTGGACATTTAGGCCACCTGAGTTGATATAATTTTTTTTTGTCATAAATAGGTTCCAGGTGCATTATGGCACTGGGGTAAAAGGTCCGCAGTGAGCTTTTATAACCAAATGGGTGATTTTTTTATTTCTTGACAAAAATGGGTTCCAACTAATCTGTGGAGATAGGGTGAATGGTACAAGGTGGTCATTTAGGCCACCTGAGGTGAAATTCTTATTTTTGACAAAATTGGGTTGAAGATGATCTAGTCAAAGATTGTGAAAGGTATGTTTTGGCACCAGATAACACATTTTTATTTTTACCAAGAAAGGGTTCCAGGTAATTTATGGATCTGAAGTAAAAGATCTGCTGTGGTCATTTAGGACACCAGGGTTGATATTTTAATTTTTACTAAAAATTGGTTCCAGGTGATTTATGGAGCCAAGATGAAAGGCCTTTGGAGGTCATTTAGGCCACCTGGGGTGACATTTGTGTTCATTGATTGCCAAAAATAGGTTCCAGATGATTTATGGAGCCTGCATTAAAGGTCTGCAGTGGACCTTTATGCCACCAGGGGTGATATTTTCATTATTGCCAAAAATGGTTCCACGTGCTCTATTGAGCCAGGGTGACTTGTATGCAGTGATCATTTAGGCCACCTGAGGTAATACTTTCATTTTTACCAAAAATGGGTTCCAGGTTATGTATGGCGCAAGAGTAAAAGGTCATTTATGCCACCTGAGGTGATATTTTTATTTTTTGCCATAAATGTGTTTCAGGTGATCTTTGGAGCCAGATTCAAAATTCCTCAGTGGTTGTTCAGGCTACCTGAGGAGAAATTTATATATTTGCTGAAAATTTGTTGCAGGTGATTTGATGAAGCTGGGGTGAAAGGTCTGAGGTTGTAGTTTAGGCTAGCTGATGTGATATATTTATTTTTGCCAAAAAGACAGTTCCGGTGATTCATGGGATTGGGGGAACACAGTCCTGGCAAAAATAAATATTTCATCTCAGGTAGCCTAAACAACTACCTCATACCATTCACCCTAGCTCCACAGATTACCTGGATCCCGCTATTTGAAAAACTAAAAATTTCACCGCGGGTGTCTTAATGCCTACCATGGACATTTCGCCTCAGCTCCAGACATCACCTGGAATACATTTTTTGCAAAAATAAAAATTTCACCTCAGGTAGCTTAAACAACCTTCATTGACTTTTCACAATGACTCTATAGATCAACTGGAACCCATTTTTGGCAAAAATAAATTTGTCATCTCAGATGACCTAAATGACCACCACCTTCCTTTAACCTCAGGTGACCTTAATGACCACTGACTATCTTTTACCCCAATCACATAAATCACCTGAAATGCATTTTTGTTAAAATGAAATATATCACATCAGGTAGTGTAAAAGTCCACTGCAGACCTTTCACCCCAGCTCCACAGATCTTCTGGAACTAATTTTTGGCATAAATGAAAATATCATCCCTGCTGACCTTTCACCCTGACTCCATAAAGCACCTGAAACCAATTTCTGGTAAAAATAAAAGTATTACTTCTCCTGGCCTAAATGGCCACTGCAGATCTTTTACTATGGATTCATAAATTACCTGGAACCAATTTCTGGCAAAAATGAATAGAAATTTCACCCCAGGTGGCCTAAATGACTACCGCAGACCTTTCACCTCAGCTCCATAAATCACATGGAACCAATTTTTGGTAAAAAGAAAAATGTCACATCAGGTATCCTAAACAAACTCCTCAGACCTTTCAAAATGTTGCCATAGATCACCTTGAAAACAGTTTTTGCAAAAATAAAAATTTCACCTCAGGTGGCCTCAACGACCACCTCGTACCATTCACCTTAGCTCCACAGATTACCTGGAACCCATTTTGGCAAAAAATTAAAATATCACCCTTTCTGTCTTAAAAATTCACTGTGGTGCTTTTACCCCAGTGCCATAAATCAACTGGAACCTATCTTTGGTAAAGAAATAGTTTCACCTCAGGTGGCCAAAATGACCACACTGGACTTTTTACTCCATAATATCTCATTGAAACCATTTTTGCAAAAATACTGTAAGAACTATAACCTGTCAACTCAGATGGCTTATAAAACCATTGTGGAATTTTCACAATGACTCCATAACTCACCTGGAACCCAGTTTTGGCAAAAATAAAATTATCACCTGAGGTGGCCTAAATGACCACTGCCTACCCTTTACCCCAATCCCATAAATCGCCTGAAATGCATTTTTAGCAAAAATAAATATATCACCTCAGGTGGCCAAAATGACAACCTCTGACCTTTCACCACAATTTCATAAATCACCAGCAACCCCTTTCAGCAAATCTATAAATTTCACTTCAGATGTCTTAAACAACCACTGAGGAACGTTGAATCTGGCTCCATGTATCACCTGAAACCCAATGATGGCAAAAAATGTAAATATAATCTCAGGTGACTCCTGAGTACCCTTACTCCATACATAACATGGAGCCAATGTTTAGTAAAAATAAAAATATCACTTCTGGTAGCCTAAATGACAACTGCAGCTCTTTTACTCCAGATCCATAAATGACCTGGAACCCATTTTGGTAAAACTTGAGAGGCGGGCCATTGAGCACAGGAGCAACATCACTGAGACACTAACACTGGGTCGACAGTGAGTAAACATAACACAGACAGATAATATGAAATCAACAGTAAATTTAATGGTAGGGCTGATACAGTACAGTGTGATCTGTGTAGTATGCAGATGCTGTAGAAATCACTAGTGGTTGCACCACATAATCTGCAGCTTCTTGCCCCATCTTAAACATCCCACACTGAATACAACTCAACATGCTTGCTATTCGTACTCACATTTATACAGTTTATTTTCCGATTATCAACTGACAACAGTTGATACAGCCAACATGTGCTGGAACGCTCGTGTCTCTGCACGTGCCGACCGCGTGCCCCACTCACACTCACTCTGTTCGCAGTGTGACCGAGCTAAATAGCACTATATGACCCAGAAGATCTATTTGGGGTCAGAGGCACTGTAAAACAGGCAACCAAATTTTTATTTTTAAAATACTCAGTTTTAATCCCTTCTCCCCATCTCAGCCACATATGTGTGACCAAGGCAAAGGGTTGTTGGATTCTGTTTTAAAAAACAGAGAACAGCACCTAATTGTAGTCAACTAATCACTCCCACAGGACTACAGTGCCATCTTCCTGCTTCCTGTATCGGTATATCAGTGCTCCAAATACAGTACAGAAAATAAAATATAGAGAACTCAGAGGTTCATTTAAAATGTTATAGCCTGCCTATAAATCAATTGCACTAACATGCACAGGGTGTAAACTAAGTAATACAATGGCCTCTCACAGCATGGCCAAGCTAAATAGCACTATATGACCCGGAAGATCTAGTTGGGGTCAGAGGCACTGTAACACAGGCAACTGAATTTTTATTTTTAAAATACTTGGTTTAAATCCCTCCTCCCCATGTCAGCCACTCATGCATGACCAAGACAAAGGGTTGTTGGATTACATTTTTAAAAAAAGAGAACTAGTAACTAATTGTAGTCCACTACTTGCTCCCACTGGACTACAGTGCCCACTTCCTGCTTCCTCTATTGGTATAGCAGGGCTCCAAATACAGTACAGAAAATAAAATATAGAGAGCTCAGAGGTTTGTTTAAAATGGTATAGCCTGCCTGCATATCAAGGGCACTAACATGCCCAAGGTGTAAACTAAGTAATGACCTGAGGTGATATACATTTTTTGCCACAAATAGGTTCCAGGTGATGTATGGAGCTGCAGTAAAAGCTCCACAGTGAACTCTTAGGACACAAGGGGTGATATGTTTATTTTTTGCCAAAAATGGGTTCCAGCTAATCTGTGGAGATAGAGTGAATGGTACAAGGTGGTTGTTTAGGCCACCTGAGGTGAAATTTTTATTTTTGCCAAAACTGGGTTCAAGGTGATCAGTGGAAACATTGTGAAAGGTCTGAGGTGTTTGTTTTGGACAAATGATGTGACATCTTTATTTTTACCAAAAACGGGTTCCAGGTAATTTATAGATCTGGAGTAAAAGATCTGCTGCAGTCATTTAGGCCACCATGGGTGTTATTTTCAGTTTTGCCAAAAATGGTTCCAAGTGATCTTTTGAGCCAGGGTGAAAGCTATGCAATGGTCACTTTGGCCACCTGAGGTAATATTGTTATTTTTTTGTTTCCAAAAATGGGTTCCAAGTTATGTATGGAGGAAGCGTAAAAGGTCATTTATACCACGGTAGGTGATTTTTGTATTGTTTGCCATCAATAGATTTCAGGTGATCTATGGAGCCAGATTCAAAGTTCCTCAGTGGTTCTTTAGGCCACCTGAGGTGAAATATTGGTTGAAAATGGGCTGCAGGTGATTTATGGAACTGGGGTGAAAGGTCTGAGGTTGTCGTTTAGGTCACCTGAGGTTATATATTTATTTTTGCCAAAAATGCATTTCAGATGATTTATGGGATTGTTGTAAAAGGTAAGCAGTGGTCATTTAGGCCATCTGATGTTAAAAGTAGGTGGTGGTCATTTAGGCCACCTGAAATGATATTTTTTTTTGCCAAAAATGGGTTATAGGTGATCTATGGAGTAATTGTGAAAAGTCCGTGATGGTTGTTTAATCCACCTGAAGTGAAATTTTTATTTTTGCAAGCAGCAGATTCCAGGTGATATCTGGAGCTGAGGTGAAATGTCCACAGTGGTCGTTTAAGCCTTGGGAGGTCATATTTTTAGTTTTTTAAAAAGTGGGTTGCAGGTGATTAATGGTGCTGGTGTGAAATGTCTGAGGTTGTTCTTTGTGCACCTGTGGTGATATTTGTATTTTTCCCAAAATTGGGATCCAGTTAATTAATGTACCCAGAGTAAAAGATATGCAGTGGTGATTTCAGCCACATAAGGAGATTTTAGTTCTGGCTAAAATTTGTTCCAGGTTATATGAATCTGGGGAATAAGGTCTGTGGAGGTCACTTAGGTAACTTGAGGTGGTATTTTTAGTTTTCACTAAAAATGTGCTTCAACTGATCTATGGAGCCTGGTTGAAAGATTCTTCATGGTTCTTTAAGCCATTTGAGTTGACACTTTTTATTTGTTTCAAAAATGAGTTTTTGGTGAATTAAATAGCTGGAGTGAAAGATCAACGATGATCATTTATTCCACCTGAGGTTTTTTTTTTTTTGCTAAAAATGGTTTCTAGGTGATTGAGGGAGCTGGTGTAAAATGTCCAAAGTGGTCATTGAGGTCACCTGGGCTGCTGTTTTTACTTTTGCCAAAAATGGGTTCCAGGAGATCTATGTAGTGAATGTGATGTAGTGGTCATTTTGGTCAGCTGGGGTGATATTTAGTGTTTGCACAAAATGGCTTCCAGGAGGCTTATGGAGCAGGGGTGAAAGATCTGTGTTTACATTTATGCTACCTGGTGTCATATATTTATTTTTGTCAAAAATGTGTTTCAGGTGATTTATGGGTGAAAACATAAGCAGTGGTCATTTTGGTCACCTGAGGTAATATTTTTATTCTTAACACAAATGGATTCCAGGTGATCTATGGAGTCCTTGTGAAAGGCTGCAGTGGTTGTATAAGCCATATGAGGTGAGATTTTAATTTTTGCATGAAATCAGTTCCAGTGGATATGTATAGTTGGGGTGAAAGGTCCATAGCAGCCGTTTAAGACACCTGAGGTGAAATTTTCAGATTTTGAAAAAGTGGGTTGTAAGTGAGTAATGGAGCTGGTGTAAAAGGTCTGAGGTTGTCAACCTATTACAAAGGTTACATTAAGCACCTGGAACCCATTTTTGGCAAAAACAAAAATATTACATAAGGAGCCCAAATCAGCATTGTGGATATTTCACCCTACATATTTTTGGCAAAAACTAAAAATATCACCACAGGTGGCCTAAATGACAGCCACCAACATTTTACCCCATGTACATAAATTACCTAGAACCCATTAATACAGAAAAAAATCACCTCAGGTGGCCTAAATGACCACCACGTATCATTCACCCTTTCTGCATAGATCACTTGGAACCCATTTTTGCCAAAAATGAAAGTATCATCCCTGGTTGCCTAAAGGTCCTCTGCAGACCTTTCATCCAGGCTCCATAAATCACCTTGAACCAATTCTCTTAAAATTAAAAATATTACCTCTCCCAGCCTAAATGACCACTGCAGATCTTTTACTCTGGATCCATAAATTACTAGGAACCCATTTTTGGCAAAAATACAAATATCACCTCAGGTGGCCTAAGGAACAACCTCAGACCATGAATCACCATACTAGCTCCATGAGTCACTTACAACCCACTTTTTGAAAAACTAAAAATATCACCTCAGGTGTCTTAAACGACTGCCATGGACCTTTCACCCCAACTCCAGATATCAACTTTAACCAATTCTTTGCAAAATTAAAAATTTCACCTGAGGTGGCCTAAACAACCACTGCCTACCTTTACCCAAACCCAGTAAGTCACCTGAACCTGTATCCATTTTGTATATATATATATATATCACATCATTAAGCATCATGGTAGGTGGTGGTTATTTAGGCCACCTGAAGTGACATTTTGGCAAAATAAAAATATCACTCCTGTTGGCTTCTAGGTCTACTACAGATCTTCATCCCCATTAGTACATTGGTAAAAAATAGATATTTCACCCCAGTTAGATAAATCACCTTGAACCCATTTATTGCAAAATTAAAAATTTCACCCCAGGTGGCATAAATGACCACTGCATCATTTAGGCCACCTGAGGTGATGTACATTTTTTTGCCAAAATCAGGTTCAAGGTGATTTATGGTGCTGGGTCCACAGTGAACGTTTAGGACACAAGGGGTGATATTTTAATTTTTTGCCATAAATGGGTTCCAGCTAATCTGTGGAGCTAGGGTGAATGGTATGAGGTGGTTGTTTAGGCCACCTGAGGTGAAATTTAGTTTTTTGCCTAAATTGGGTTCAATGCAGGTTTTATACAGTGTCAGTGGCTCAGCAGGTAGCACACTCACCTCTGGGGCCAGGAGATCAGAAGGCTGTGGGTTCTAGCCCCACACCAGGCACTTGGGTTATATCCCTATGCTGACACTACAGTGCAGCCTGAGGGGGGGTGCTGTACTCCTGAGGTGCCATCTTTCAGATGAGACGTTAAATTGAGGTCCCTACTACCTGTCCTGGTGGTAGTTCAGGTGGATGTTAAAGATCCCATGGAACTTCTCGAAAAGAGTAGGGGAATTTCCCCGGTGCCCTGGCCAAATTCCTCCATTCACTAAAATACCACCAACAGCTTAATCTGATTCAGAGTCAGTTGGCATACATCTGTATCCCCCTCCCCCGGGTCGTGCCTGAAAATAGGCAGGATTTGTCTAGTGCACTTACCCGGTCAACAAATCTAAATAAAAACAAAGGTGTTGGTTGGAAACATTGAGAAGAGTCTGAGTGTTTGTTTTGGACATGTAATGTGACACTTTTATTTTTACCAAAAATGATTTCAAGGTAATGTATGTGTCTCGAGTAAAAGATCTGCTGTGGTCATTTAGGACACCAGTGGTGATATTTTTATTTTTACTAAAAATAGGTTCCAGGTGATTTATGGAGCTGAGATAAAAGTTCTGCAGTGGACCTTAAGGCCACCATGGATGATATTTTCATTTTTGTCAACAGTGGTTGCAAGTGATCTATGAGCCAGGTATCAGGTGATTTATGGGGTTTGTGTCAAAGGTAGGCAGTGGTCATTTAGGCCACCTGAAGTAATATTTTTATTTTTTTACACAAAAATGAGTCCCAAGTAATGTATGGAGCAAGAGTAAAAGGTCCTTTATGCCACCTGAGGTGGTATTTGTATTCTTTGCACTCAATGGGTTTCAGGTGATCTAAGGAGCCAGATTCTAGTGGCTGTTTAGGACACCTGAGGTGACATTTATATATTTTCTGAAAATGGGTTCATGGTGATTTATGGAGCTGGGGTGAAAAACTTCTATTACACAACTGAAATGTGATTAGTTCTAACTTAAATCTATTTGTAAAAAGTGCCAGGTGGCAGAAGCAGAGCAAAAGTCCTGGCCAATCAGAGCGGGTTTTCTGGAAATGCCAGTGTTTTGATTGGCTGCACTGTCATGTGCATTCCAAGGAGCTGCAGGCAAGCATCCTGGTCTCAGTTGGAGGCTGGCTGGGTGCCGGCTGACTGTGGGTGAGCTGAAGCTGCCCCAATCAATTGCAGGCAGCTGGAGAGAAGAAAAAGAGCAGGTCTTAAATAGCATAGAGGTTAGGATGGGTTTAGATTTGAGCAGTTTAGCAAGACAAAAGGGAGTTAGACTTTTCAGCACCAAGGCAGAGTGCTGGGATGGGAGGGGTCAGGAGGAGCACTGAACCAGGAGAGATGTAAGCTCTTTCAAACACTTGTAGAAATTACAATCCAGCTATTACAGTTGAAAACTTCTGTTACACACTTGAAATGCATTTAGTTCTAACTAAAATCTATTTGTAAAAAGTGACAGGTGGCAGAAGCAGGGGAAAAGTCCATGCCAATCAGATCGGGTTTGCTGGAAGCGCCCATGTTCCGATTAACTGAGCTGTCCCATACCTTCCAAGGAGCTGCAGGTGGGCATCCTGGTCTCAGTCGGTGGCTGACTGGGTGCCAGCTGACCATTTTTAAAAAACTAAAAATATCACTTCACATAGCTTAAATGACCACTGTGGACATTTCACCTCAGCTCCAGATATCACCTGGAATCCACTGTTTGCAAAAAATAATAATTTATCTTCAGATGGCTTAAACAACCACTGTGGATTTTTCACAATTACTCCATAGATCACCTGGAACCCATTTTTGGCAAAAATAAAATTATCACTTCAGGTGGCCTAAATGACCACCTTTAACCTCAAGTGACCAAAATGACCCCTGCCTACCTTTTACCCCAATCCCATAAATCACCTGAAATGCATTTGACAAAATAACATATCACCTCAGGTGGCCTAAATGACAACCTCAGAATTTTCATCCCAGCATCATAAATCACCTGCAACCCATTTTCAGAAAATATATAAATTTCACCTCAGGTGGCCTAAACAACCACAGAGGAACTTTGAATCTGGCTCCATAGATCACCTGAAACCAATTTATGGCAACAAATGAAAATATTTATTAATTTATTTTATAAATCGGATTTACAACCTTTAATTCAGAGACTCATTTACAAGGCACCTTGTCACAGGGGAGTAAGCAACACATGACAGTGAAAGACAAAGAGGACAATACAAGTGTGGTACAGCAGAGGTAATATACACAGCAGTTCCAGATATTACATAGAAGAAAATAGGTTTGCAATTAATTAAAGATTCGAACAAACATTCTCAAGACAGTATAATAGGCCTGCTCTAGTGTATCTATGGAGCAGGTACCTGGGGAGGGTGAGGACCATGGCCTTAGGGGGAGGCACTCCAAGAGGACATTGTCAGATAGAGAGAGCCAGAAAAAGTACAGTCTCTAGGACAGTTAGGGCTCCTACAGATCAGAGCGTCTGTTAGGTGTTTCCGGGGGCAGTTTTAAAGGGGCCTATTTTGAGGATGCTGGTGATATGAAGGGTGAGAGAGTTAAACCAGGAGGGTGCTCTTTAATAGAAGGACCTTTGGGTGAGCGAGGTCCTAGCTCTCAGAACCTGGAAGGTGGCCTAGGCTGCACTTCAGGTGGCAACCATCCAGGAGTTTGAATTTTAGGGACACAATAACCCCAAAAGGGGAGAGCCCAAGAAGTGTTTTTTTGGCCAGTATACAGCTGTGGTAGTGCAGGGCGATTCTTAAAAGAGAGTAGATTTGAGTAGAAGTAGAGTTGGCATGTGTGAGTTCTGCAATGGGCACCTGTCAGGAGCCTACAGGCCTTGTTTATTGAGGTCTGGGCATTTGAGGGGTCAGTGTTGTCAGCCAAGCATAGATAGGAGTCAACCAAGGACAGGATAGAGGAGGTGATAGCCAGCCAGAAGGCAGCCTGAGGAGACATTCTCTATGTCAGTATAGGAAACCAATCCAGGTGGACAGGGTTTTGAGGTGGGTGTGGAAGGTGAGTGCAGAGTCAAAAGTAATGCCCAGGTATTTTTATGATGTAACTTGCTCAATGGGGTGTTTGGTGCTGGAAAGAATGTGTAGGGGGCATTACTGGTGTTGCTCTGATGGTGGGCAAAGAGCATGGATTTAGTTTTTTTGAGGTTCAGGATCAGGCAGTGGTCATGGAACCATTTTTCACCTTGACTGAAAATGATCTGAAGGGAGTTCTGGATGGTGGTAGGGTCTGGGTGGGAGGTGACAAGTACCGCATTGTCAGCATAAAGGAGCATTTTGCTTGATCAGGTACTGGGAAGAGCACTGAGAAAGAGACTGAACAGAGTAGGGCCCAGTATGGACCCCTGTGGCACACTGGAGTGAACAGATAGCGCTGCTGATAGGGTACCATTTATCTTGACCCATTGGGATCTGTCATGGAGGTAACTAGAGAACCAGGGAAGGGGGCCTGATGAGAACCCCAAATTATGGAGGGAGTCAAACAGGAGAGTGTGACACACAGTGTCAAAGGCCTTAGACAGGTTCTATGAACATTGACCCAGTAACACCACCCAAGTTAAGTACAGAGTGGATGTGGTGGAGAACTCCAGTAGAGCCAACGAGTGTTGTGTCCAGGTGGAAGCCATGCTGCTGTGGTCACAGTATGTTGTATTTGGTGAGGTATTCTATGAGTTAGGTGGAGACTATTTTTTCCAGGGCTTTAGAGAGAGAGGGGAGGATGGAGATTGGCCTGTAGTTATTTGGTATTGTGCATTCTCCATTCTTATGAATTGGAGTGATTTCAGCTGATTTCCAGGCACTTGAGAACTGACCAAGACAAAGGGACTGGTTTTGCAGGTTAGTAAGAGTTGCTAGCATGACATCCATTGTTAGCCAGAGAATCCTGGAGTCAATTGGGTCACATTTGGGATTGTGGCTGGAGAGGGCTTTTATTAGGAGAGGTTTGGCAATATGGAGGGATATGGGGTGGAAGAGAAATGGGTGTGCTCAAGGCTGGGAGGGATTGAAAGAATAATCAGGTCAAGGAAGTAGGTAGGTAGGACAGAGCTGAGATCTGAGAAAGTCATGTTGAGGCATTCAGCAATATGTAGGGAGTCAGCGGTGATACTGCCATTGACCACTATCTGTGATGGGGAGCAGGTTTTTCCATTGAGTTCCTTACTATTGTCCCAGAGAGCATGTGCAGAGCCCCAGAAGGAGGCCAGGGTGGTTTGTTAGTGTTTGGCTTTTACTTGTTGTATGGCCCAGGTGCATTTGTTATGAGCTGCGTTATAGGCCTGTCTGTCCACAGGCCTGCACAACTCCACCGCGATATGCCATAGGTTGTCTCTGTGTCTCAGTTGTTTAATGAGAGTGGGGGAGATCCACGGGCCTTTTTGTCATCTGGGGAGGATGCTGACAAATGGGGGATATCATCTCAGGTGGCATAAAGGACTTTTACCCTTGCTCCATACATAACCTGGAATCCATTTTTGGTAAAAATAAAAACATAACCTCAGGTGGCTTAAATGACCACTGAATACAATTCACCCTGCCTCCAGATCACCTGGAACCATTTTGGCAAAATGCAATATCACCCTGGTGGCCTAAAGGTCCACTGCAGACCTTTATCCAGGTGCCATAAATCCATGGAACCGATTTCTGGCAAAAATGAATTGAAATATACCCGGTGGACTTAATTTCTACCACAGACCTTTCACCTGGCTCCATAAATCAACTGGAACCAGTTTTAGTAAAATAAAAACATTACCTCAGTTGGTTTAAATGACCACTGCAGATCTTTTACTCCAGATTCATAAATTAACTGGAACCCATTTTGGGTAAAAACAAAAATGTCACATCAGGTGTCCAAAACAAACTCCTCAGACCTTTCACAATGGTTCCATAGAGCAATTGAACACAGTCTTGGCAAAAATAAAAAATAACACCTCAGGTGGTCTAAATGACAACCTCAGACCTTTAACACCAGCTCCATTAGTCACTTATAACCACTTTTTCAAAAACTTTAAATATCACCTCAGGTGTCTAGGGGAGCAGGGGACCAGGGAAGAAAGGAGGAGGTGCTACTTCACTGAGAGGGTGGTGGAGCCATGGAATGCACTGCCTAGGGGCTGGTGGAGGCAGAGACAGTGGAGGGGTTCAAGAGGGGGTGGGACAGGTACAGGGGAAGGGTTCTGGAAGCAAAATCCAATGCAGCAAGAATATCTGGAACTGGGAAGGGAGAAGCCAGAGAAGGCGAGTGGGACAGCAAGGTCAGCACCCAGGTTGGGGGCTGACCAAACGAGCAGACACGAAAGACCATTAGGCCTATTCTGCTGGTATTTTAGTATGTTAGTATGTTAGTAAATGCCTGCCATGGACCTTTCACCCCAACTATAGATATCAACAGGATCCGATGTTATGCAAAAATAAAAATTTCACCTCAGCTGGCTTAAACAACCACTGCAACCTTTCACTATGACTCCATAGATCACCTGGAACTCATTTGTGGCAAAAATAAAAATATTATCTCTGGTGACCTAAATGACAACTGCAGTCCATTATCCCTGCTCCATAACACACCTGGAACCACTTTTTGGTAAACATAAAAATATTACCTCAGGTGGCTTATATGACCACCACAGACCTTTTATAAAGGTTCCATTAAGCACCAGGAACCCATTTTTGGCAAAAACAAATATATAACATAAGGAGCCCAAAAGAGCACTGTGGATATTTCACCCCACCTATTTTTGGCAAAAACAAAATATATCACCACAGGTGGCCTAAATGACATCCACCGACATTTTACCCCAGGTACATAAATTACCTGCAACCCATTACTACAAAAAAATATATCACCAAAGGTGGCCTAAATGACCACCATGTACCATTCACCCCTCTGCATAGTCACCTGGAACCCATTTTTGCCAAAAATGAAAACATCATCCCTGGTTGCCTAAAGGTCCTCTGTGGACCTTTCACCCTGGCTCCATAAATCACCTGGAACCAATTTCTATTAAAAATAAAAATATCATGTCTCCTGGCCTAAATGACCACTGCAGATCTTTTACTCTGGATCAATAATTTTCGAACCCATTTTTGGCAAAAATACAAATATTACCTCAGGTGTCCTAAACGACAACCTCAAACCTTTTACACCAGCTCCATTAGTCACATACAAGCCACTTTTTGAAAAACTACAAATATCACCTCAGGTGTCTTACACGGCTGTCATGGACCTTTTCACCCCAACTCCAGATGTCAACTGGAACCGATGTTTTGCAAAAATAAAAATTTCACCTCAGCTGGCTTGAGCAACCACTGCTGACCTTTCACAATGACTCCATAGATCTCTTGGAACCATTTCTGGCAAAAATAAAAATATCACCTCAGGTGGCATAAATGACCACTGCCTACCTTTTACCCACACCCAATTAATCACCTGAAACCCATTTTTGGCAAACAAAATACATATATCACATCAGATAGTATTAATGTAAAAAACAGATCTTTCACCCCAGCAAGATAAATCAATTGCAACCCATTTTTTCGTAAAAATAAAAATGTCACATCAGGTGTCTAAAACAAACACCTCTGACCTTTCTCATTGTTCCATAGATCACCTTGACCCCCAGTTCTGGCAAAAATAAAAATTTCACCTCAGGTGGCCTAAACGATCACTGCGTCACATTCACCATGGCACCATAGGTCACCTGGAATCCATTTTTGGCTTAAAGAAAAATAGCATGCCTGGTGATCTAAAGGTCTACTGTGTATCTTTAACCTCACCTTGATAAATCAGCTAAAACCCATTTTTGGCATCATCAAAAAAAAATCACCTCTGGTGGCCTCAATGACCACTTTGGACTTTTTATACCAGCTCCATCAATCACCTAGAAACCATTTTTGCAAAAATATTAAAACGCACCTCAGGTGGCCTAAACAACCACCGTTGATGTTTCCCTCCAGCTATTTAATTCACCAAAAACCCATTTTTGAAAAAAATCAATTTCAGCCGAGGAGGCTTAAAGAACCATGAAGAAACGTTCATCCTGGCTCCAAAGATCAGCTGGAGCATGTTTTTGGCAAAAGCTAAAAACATCACCTCATGTGGCCTAAATGACCTCCACAGACATTTTGCCCCAGGTTCATATCACCTGGAACACATTTTAGCAAAAAGAAAAATCACCTCAGCTTTCTAAACAATAACCGAGAGCTTTCACACCAGCTCCATTAATCACCTGACCCATTTCTTCAAAACTATAAATATCACCTCCTTGTAGGCAAATGACAAGTGGACATTTGCCTCAGCTCCAGATATCACCTAGAATCCATTGCTTACAAAATAAAATTCCACCAGGCTTAACAAACTGCTAGGACTTTTCACAATCACTCCATAGATCACGTGGCACCCATTTTTGGCAAAATTAAAATTATCATCTCAGGTGGCCTAAATAACCACCACCTACCTTTAATCTCAGGTGTTTGAAATGACCACTGCTTACCTTTTACCCAAATCCCATAAATCACCTGAAACACATTTTTGGCAAAAATAAATATAGTACCTCAGGTGGCCTAAATGACAACCTCAGACCTTTCATCCCAGCTCCATAAATCACCGGGAACTCAATTTTGGCAAATATATAAATGTCACCTCAGGTTGTCTAAAAAACCAATGAGGAACTTTGAATCTGGCTCCACAGATTCCCTGAAACCCATTGATGGCAAACAATAAAATGTCACCTCAGGTGGCTTAAAGAACCACAAAGAAACCTTCAACCAGGCTCCATAGATCACCTGGAGCATGGTTTTGGCAAAAACTAAAAATATCACCTCATGTGGCCTAAATGACATCCACAGATGTTTTACTCCAAGTTCATATCACTTGGAAGAAATTTTAGCAAAACCAAAAAACACCTCAGGTGGCCTAAATGACAACCTCAGAGCTTTTACACCAGCTTCATTAATCACCTGCAACCCACTTAATGGGTGGGGCCGCTAGACTACCAGGGATATGAACAACTATAATAATTTAATACAGATCAGGTGGCCTGAGCCTAGCAGGGATATAAAAAAGCAATATGTATGAAATTTACATTGGACGGGTCACTAGACAACCAGGGAATTAGAGATAGTTATCTATTTAATCTTGATCGGGTTGTCGCTGGACTACAAGGCATATTGAAAATATTATATTCTACATTCAGATGGGGCAGAATGAAGCCCCCATGAGCAAAGCACACCCTCATTTAACTTTCTAGAGCATTCCTGGGCTGAGAAAATCTATTTTGAAATCTGGCCATATCGCTTCTCACTTGTGATGCACGATCACGATCAAGGAATCTTGCGATCAAAAAATTTGCAGGATCGAGATGAAAGATCACTAGTGAGCCATGAACTAGGATTTTGAAAGCTCAGAACTCTTTTTTTAGACCGATTTAGATCAAACCAAAGGCATGGCTCAATAGATCAGAGTCCCCTGAGTAAAACCCATCCAAGTTTTACTTCAGAAGTGACCCCTGAGCCGAGATATTTGTGTTTTTCCAATTGTAAAATTTAAAACAAGATGGCGGACCTCGTTTTAAATGATTTATCGAGGTGAGGTAAAAGATCCACAGCAGAGCTTTAGACCACCAGGCATGCTAATTGTCTTTTTGCCAAAAATGGGTTCCAGGTGATCTTTGGTGCCATTATGAATGTGATGCAGTGGTTGTTTAGGTCAACTGAGGTGAAATTTTTATTTTTGCCAAAACTGGGTTCAAGGTGATCTATGCAAACTTTGTGAAATGTCAGAGGAGTTTGTTTTAGACACCTGGTGTGACATTTTTATTTTTTACCAAAAATTGATTCCAGGTAATTTATGGATCTGGAGTAAAAGATCTGAAGTGGTCATTTAGGCCACCAGATGTGATATCTTTATTTTTACTAAAAATTGGTTCCATGTTAAGTATGCAGCAGGGGTAAAAGGTAACTTACACCATCTGAGGTGATATTTTTATATTTTGCCATAAATGGGTTTCAGGTGATATATGGAGCCAGATTCAAAGTTTCTCAGTGGCAATTTAAGACACGTGAGGTGAAATTTATATATTTTCTGAAATGGGTTACAGGTGATTTATGGAGTTGGGGTGAAAAGTCTGAGGTTGTCGTTTAGGCCACCTGAGGAGATATATTTATTTTTGCTAAAAATGCATTTCAGGTGATTTATGGGAATGGGGTAAAAGGTAGGCAGTGGTCATTTAGGCCACCTAAGGGTAAAGGTAGGTGGTGGTTATTTAGGCCACCTGAGGTGATAATTTTATTTTTGCCAAAAATGGGTTCCTGGTGATCTATGGAGTCATTCTGAAAAGTCCACAATGGTTGTATAAACCACCTGAGTTGAAATTTTTATTTTTGAAAACAATGGATTCCAGGTGATATCTGGAGCAGAGGTGAAATGTCCATGGTGGTCGTTTAAGCCACCTGAGGTTATAGTTATTATTTTTGCCAAACATTTTTTCAAGGTGAAATTATGGAGTAAAGAGTCCAGTGTGGTAATTTAGGGCACCTGAGGTTTCAGTTCATTTACGGCACTAGGGTAAAAGGTCCACAGTGAAATTTTAAGACACAAGTGGTGATATTTAAATTGTTTGCCAAAAATGGGTTCCAGGTAATCTGTGGAGCTAGGGTGAATGGAACGAGGTGGTCGTTTAGGTCACCTGAGGTGAAATTTTTATTTTTGCCAAAACTGTGTTCAAGGTGATCTATGGAAACATTGTGAAAGGTCTGATGAGTTTGTTTTGGATTCCTGATGTGACACTTTTATTTTTATGAAAAATGGGTTCCAGGTAATTTATGGATCTGGAATAAAAGATCAGCAGTGGTCATTTAGGCCACCAGAGGTAATGTTTTTATTTTTTCTAAAAATTGGTTCCAGTTGATTTATGGAACCAAGGTGAAAGGTCTGTGGTAGTAATTTTGGCCACCTGGGGTGACATTTCTATTAATTTTTGGCTGGAAACCAGTTCCAGGTGATTTATGGCACATGAATAAAAGGTCTGCAGTGCTCATTTAGGCCACGTGAGATAAAATTTTTATTTTTACCAAACATGGGTTCCAGATTATGTATGGAGCAAGGGTAAAATGTAATTTATGCCACCTGAAGTGATATTTTCATTTGTTGCCATAAAAGGGTTTCAGGTGATCTATGCAGCCAGATTCAAAGTTCCTCAGTGGTTGTTTAGACCACCTGAGGTGAAATTTACATATTGGCTGAAAATGAGTTGCAGGTGATTTATGAAGCTGTGGTGAAAGTTCTGAGGTTGTTGTTTAGGTCACCTGAGGTGATATATTTATTTTTGCCAAAAAAAAAATTCAGGTGATTTATGGGATTAGGGTAAAAGGTAGGCAGTGGTAATTTAGGTCATCTGAGGTTAATGGCAGGTGGTGGTCATTTAGGCCACCTAAAATTGTAATTTTATTTTTGCCAAAAATGGGTTCCAGGTGATCTATGGAGTAATTGTGAAAAGTCTGCGATGGTTGTTTAAGCCACCTGAAGTTACATTTTTATTTTTGCAAACAGTGGATTCCAGGTGATATCTGGAGCTGAGGTGAACTGTCCACAGTGTTTTTTAAGCCATGTGAGGTGATATTTTCAATTTTTTTTAAATGTGGTTTGCAGGTGATCAATGGAGCTGGTGTGAAAGGTCTGAGGTTATTATTTGGCCTCCTGAGGCGATATTTGTATTTTTCCCAAAACTAGGATACAGGTAATTAATGTATCCAGAGTAAAAGATCTGCAGTTGTCATTAAGGCCACCTGAGGTGATTTTTCTTTTTGCTAAAATTTGTTCCAGGTGATATGAATCTGGGGTAAAAGGTCTGTTTAGGTTATTTAGACCACATGAAAGGTGCTAGTTCTCTGTTTTTTAAAACGGAATCCAACAACCCTTTGCCTTGATCACGCATGTGTGGCTGACATGGGGAGAAGGGATTAAAACCGAGTATTTTAAAAATAAAAATTTGGTTGTCTGTGTTACAGTGCCTCTGACCCCAACTAGATCTTCTGGGTCATATAGATAGCTTGGTCATGCTGCGAACAGAGCAAGTGTGAGTGGAGGGCGCGGTCGGCGCGTGCAGACACCAGCGTTCCAGAACATGTCGACTGTGTCAGTTGTTGTCAGTTGATAATCGGAAAATAAACTGTATAAATGTGAGTATGAATAGCAAGCATGTTGAGGTGTATTCAGTGTGGGATGTTTAAGATGGGGGGGAAGAAGCTGCAGATTATGTGTGCAACCACTAGTGACTTCTACAGCACCTGCATAGTACACAGATCACACTGTACTGTATCTGCCCTAACATTAAATGTACTGTTGATATCATATTATCTGTCTGTGTTATGTTTACTCACTGTCCACCCTGTGTTAGTGTCTCAGTGATGTTGCTCCTGTGCTCAATGGCCCGCCTCTCAAGTTTTACCAAAATAGGTTCCAGGTAATTTATGAATCAGGAGTAAAAGATCTGCAGTTGTCATTTAGGAGAGCAGAAGAGATATATTTATTTTTACTAAACATTGGTTCCATGTTATGTATGCAATAAGGGTACTCAGGTGTCACCTGAGATTATATTTTAAGTTTTTGCCATCAGTGGGTTTCAGGTAATACATGGAGCCAGATTCAAAGTTCCTCAGTGGTTGTTAAAGACACCTGAAGTGAAATTTATAGATTTGCTGAAAGGGGTTGCAGGTGATTTATGAAATTGGGGTGAAAGGTCTGAGGTTGTCATTTTGGCCACCTGAGGTGATATATTTATTTTTGCTAAAAATGCATTTCAGGTGATTTATGGGATTGGGGTAAAGGGTAGGCAGTGGTCATTTAGGCCACCTCCGGTGATAATTTTAATTTTGCCTAGAATGGGTTCCAGGTGATTTATGGAATCATTGTGAAAACTGCACACTGGTTGTTTAAGCCACCTGAGGTGAAATTTGATTTTCTTATTTTTCCAAAACTGTGTTCAAGATGATCTATGGAAACATTGTGAAAGATCTGAGGAGTTTGTTTTGGACACCTGATGTGACATTGTTATTTTTACAAAAATGGGTTCCAGGTAATTTATGGATTTGGAGTAAAAGATCTGCAGTGGTCATTTAGGCCACCACAGGTATGTTTTTATTTTTACTAAAAATTGGTTCCATCTGATTTATGGAGCCGAGGTGAATGGTCTGCGGTAGTCATTTAGGCCTCCTGGGGTGACATTTTTAAAAATCTTTTGGCCAGTACTTGGTTCCAGGTAATTTATGGTGCCTGGATAAAAGGTCTGAAGTGGACCTTTAGGCCACCAAGGGTGATATTTTCATTTTTGCCAAAAAAGGTTCCAGGTGATCTATGGAGAAGAGTGAATGGTATGCAGTGGTCATTTAGGCCACCTGAGGTAATATTTTTATTTTTATTTTTTACCAAAAATGGATTCCAGTTTGTTTATGGTACTGGGGTGAAAGGTCTGCAGTGGACATTTATGCTACCTGATGTGATATATATATTTTTGCCAAAATGGGTTTCAGGTGATTTGTGGGATTGAGGTAAAGGTAGACAGTGGTAATTTAGGCCACCTGAGGTTAAAGGTAGGTGGTGGTCATTTAGACCACCTTAGGTAATATTTGTATTGTTGGCAAAAATGTGTTCCAGGTGATCTATGGAGTCATTGTGAAAAGTCAACAATAGTTGTTTAAGTCACCTGAGGTAAAATCTTTATTTTTGCAAACAATTGATTTCAGGTGACAGCTGGAGCTGAGGTGAAAAGTCCATGGTGGTTGTTTAAGCTGCCTGAGGTAATATTTTGTATTTTTGCCAAAAAATGGTTTTAAGGTATTTATGAAGTAGGTGTAAAAAGTTCAGTGTGGTCATTTAGGCCACCAGAGATGATATAATTTTTTTTGCCAAGAATAGTTTCCAGGTGAGTAATAGCACTGCGGTGAAAGGTCCACAGTGAACTATAATAACCAAAGAGGTGATTTTTTTATTTGTTGCCAAAAATGGGTTCCAGGTAATCTGTGGAGATAGGGTTCCCATTTAGGCCTCCTTGGGTGAAATTTCTATTCTTGAAAACCATGGATTCCAGGTGATATCTGGAGCTAAGGTGAAATGTCCATGGTGGTAATTTAGGCCACCTGAGGTTATAATTCTTATTTTTGCCAAAAATGGTTCCAAGGTGATATTATGCAGTAAAAAGTCCAGTGTGGATATTTAGGCAACCTAAGGAGATATCATTTCTTTACCAGAAATAGGTTCAGGTTGAATCATGGGACTGGGGTTAAAGGTCCACAGTGAACGTTTAAGACACAACGGGTGATATTTTAATTTTTTTTGCCAAAAATGGGTTCTAGGTAATCTGCGGAGCTAGGGTGAATGGTACAAGGTGGTCATTTAGGCCACCTGAGGTGAACTTTTCATTTTTGCCAAAACTGTGTTCAAGGTGATCTATGGAAACATTGTGAAAGGTCTGAGGAGTTTGTTTTGGACACCTGATTTGACATTTTTATTTTTACCAAAAATGGGCTCCAGGTAATTTATGGTTCTGGAGTAAAAGATCTGAAGTGGTCATTTAGGCCACCAGACGTAATGTTTTATTTTTACAAAACAAATTTCCAGGTGATTTATGGAGCCAAGTTGAAAGGTCTGCGATAGTCATTTAGGCCACCAGGGGTGATATTTTAATTTTGCAAACAGTGTATTTTAGGTGATATCTGGAGCTGAGGTGAAATGTCCACAGTGGTCGTTTAAGCCACGCGAGGTGATATTTTTAGTTTTTTAAAAACTGGGTTGCAGGTGATTAAAGGAGCTGGTGTGAAAGGTTTGTGGTTGCAGTCTGGCCACCTGAGGTGATATTTGTTTGTTTGCCAAAACTGGGATCCAGGTAATTAATATGTACAGAGTAAAAGATCTGCAGTGGTCATTTAGGCCACCTGAGGTGCTTTTTCTTTTGGTTAAAGTTTGTTCCAGGTGATATGAAACTCATCAAACCAGGATGCTAACTGGGGCTTAACACTATTAACTGAGTAAATCAGTGTCTTAATCTGTTGATACCCTATGTTTATTAATTCGCTGATCCTTTTACCATTGGAGCCATTATGTACCTGCTGAAATAACTCAACAAAAATAGAAGAGTATAAAAGGTTCCAAACTCCTTGCATCGACTCATTACTCAATCTTAACCTTTTTTTCTCACTAATCTCAATATCCGCCAAGGGCTTATTGGGGGGAGGAATGACACTATCAGAAGTCCTAAAGTCCAGCAAAATTGCTGCATGATCACTTTCTGTTCTCATAGCTACATATAATCTCCTACAGAAATGATAGCTAAAGGGAGAGCATAATATAAAATCAATTATGCTCTTACTAACTGGGGAGAAAAAAGTGCTATCACCCCGACGATCCTCTTCTAATCTCCCATTAAGAATCAAGAGATTATTCTCTGTGATAAAAGTACTAAAACATCTCCCTGCCTCATTTACAATCTTGTCAGTTGTATTTCTTGTTTCCAAATCTGCCATATATAATAGTTCTTGTAACAATGATAAATTATCGAACTTGGCTATCCTAGCATTAAAATCCCCAGCTAAAAGGACAGTATCTATCCAATTTAACTGTATCATTAAATCTATTTCCATCGATAGTTTGGATCAAAAATCATATGTAGAGTAAGTGTGAAAACATGGTGGAATATAAATGTTAACAATCAGAACCATACAAAGGTCCCAGTTAACCACTACCATAAGGATCTCGGGAGTTGGAGAGTAACTTTTGATTACCCTTAATCCTTCCCTAATTTTGATCATTGTAACCAGACCTCCTTTGTTCCTCCCATGTTTTTTCCCTTTAATTGCTGGCATAAAACTAGTTTCATATCCATTCAGGAAAGGAGATGTTAAAACCCATGTCTCCTGGAAAATAATTGCTTCATGTCGTGAAATGAAAGCAACCCACTGCAGATCCACAAACTTATTATGGAGTCCTGCTATATTCCAATTAAGGACATTATAACCAGGGTTGCTTTCTAACCCCTCTCCCTGCTCTAATGAGGACTCATTACTTTGTATTTCCAAAAAACTTAGTCAAGGATGCATGGCTCTAGATTGACCTGATGTCTTCCACTCATTCAATTCCACCATGTAAATACCCACCTCATCAAACACATGTCTATTTTCAAAAAGTAATACTAACAATTGTACAGAACCAATAATACAGTTAATCTGAGTACCCTCTTTATCATTCCAAACTCTATTCACATCCACAAATTCTTCTGGAAGTATATGAGTTTTGATAATAGTTGATAAAATCATCCGCAATAATGATGGCAAATTAGTAGCAGTTTCTTCCCTCCAATATATCAAGCCCAAAAATAGAGCTCATTGAGGTTTCACGGGAAACTCCAAACTCCCAATTCAGCGTTACAAGAGTAGTTCTGAATATATCATATGTTAACATTTTTCCTATTTTTGCCCTATTATAAACATTTTTCCAAATTGTTGACCAGGTCACTGGTGTTGATAACAGTAATCCCAAAGAGTCTACCAGTCCTTGCTTAGCCCAGACCAATTTTGCCATATCCATGTCAGGGGAGCATAAAGTAAACTGAATTAGTAAGGTTGGAAGTATCCCTAGTCACCATAATAAGAGCATCTGCGACTGTTGGTAACCCAAATTCTGCTCTCAACATATGGGCTATCATGCTGGTTAGGGTTACAGTAGATTCATAATGTTTAAAATACAGCTTATCTAATTTAAAAACTACTTCTTTCCCTGTACAGATTAAATCATATGCTTCCAGGTCATACCCCTTGGGGTTACTATCCTCCTTGGCCAACATGAAATTTGGGCAAAGATCTTTATTAAACTGATCTACCTTAATTAAATTCTCCTTAGAATTTATTTTTTGTTTCGCAATGTAATCACCCTCCCCCTTTTCTTGATCTTTTATAAGTGTCCCATCCACAAGTGTAGATTTGTTTTTTTGGTCAGAATTCTTCCTTGTATCTCTCTGTACCTCTCCTATCCTAATGATAGCTGTAGCCCCAATTTTATTAGTCTTTTCATCCTTAATGTTTAATTCATCTTTCTGTTTTCCTAAATTAGGAGTCTGAATAAGTCCCACAGGCCCAAGCTTTTTCTTCCCCCCTTTTTCTTACTTACTCCACCCCTCTTTTTGCCCTTTTTGCCTTTTGAGGGCTCTTGAACATTTAGGGGAGAAAATGACAAATCATGTCTAGATCTGTGAACTTTCTTTTCCTCCAATAATTGTGAAATTTGTTGTTGTAAAGCAACAAACTTCACAGCACAAAAACTAGAAAGAGTTTCCAAGGCTGTCTTAATACTATTATATGCCTCCAATAAAACAACATTAGACATTACTGGACATGCAAGCGCCTTAATGGTATATTTCGATATAGTATCCAGACACTGAACCAAAAAATCTTTAACGCAGGTAATATTTGTATTTTTGCCAAAAAATGGGTTCCAGGTGATCTATGAAGCCTGGTTGAAAGGTTCTTCATGGTTCTTTAAGCCACCTGAAGTGAAATTTTAATTTTTTTCAAAAATGATTTTTTCGTGAGTTAAATAGCTGGAGTGAAAAATCAACGGTGGTCATTTAGGCCACCTGAGATGATAGTTTTTTATTTTGCCAGAATGGTTTTCAGGTGATTGATGGAGCTTGTATAAAAAATCCAAAGTGGTCAATTAGGCCACCATGGTGATATATTTTGGTTGTTGCCAAAAATGGGTTTTCAGTAACTTATGGTGGTGAGGTAAAAGATCCACAGTAGAGCTTTAGGCCATCAGAGGTGCTATTTTTATTTTATATTTTATTTTGTAAAAAATGGGTTCCAGGTGATCTATAGAGTCATTCTGAAAGGTCGGGAGTGGTTGTTTAAGCCAGCTGAGGTGAAACTTTGGTTGCTGTTGATATCTGGATTTGGGGTGAAAGGCCCATGGCAGCCATTTAAGATACCTGAGGTGACATTTTTACTTTTTGAAAAAGTGGGTTGTACATGATTAATTGGGCTGGTGTGAGAGGTCGGAGGTTGTAGTTTAGGCCAACAGAGGTGATATTTGTATTTGTGCCAAAAATGGGTTCCAGGTGATCTATGGAGCCTGGTGGAATGGAATATTATTTTTTGTATTCAGATGGCACAGAACGAAGCCCAATGAGCAAAACACACCCTCATATAACTTTCTAGGGCACTCCTGGGTTGAGAAAATCTATTTTTAAATCTGGCCATATCATCCCTCACTCAAAATGCATGATGACAATCAAGAAATCTTACAATCAAAGAATTTGCTGGCTCGTGATGAAAGATCGTTAACCAATCACAGACTAAGATTTTAAAAGTTCAGCACTCTATTTTTAGACCAATATGGGTCAAACAAAAGGCATGGTGCAATAAATCAGCATCCCCCTGGATAAAACCCATCCAAGTTTTGCTTCAGAAGTGATCCATGAGCTGAGATATTTGTGTTTTTCCAATTGGAAAATTAAAAACAAGATGGCGGCCCTTGTGATCTAAGAATTTTTAAAGTTCTCAGGGACTAAGATTCTTGAACTGCGAGGCTGCAAATTCTTTGATCACCAGGTGGGAAGAGATGGCCAGAACCCCATTCTTTGTTCACAAAACATACATATAAATGTTCCCATTAACTTATAATGGGAACTTAAAAGTGGCATAACCTTTGAATGCCTTAATATGTTTTTCACCAAACAAAAATCAGCATGTTTGGCCACCAAAGCTCTTTCAAACAGATCATCTCTCAGAGTAGCAGGCCACACAATGACTGTGCAGGGCCATGTCCAAAATCCCAAAAGCTGGCTCCAAAAATGGATAATTTTGCATTTTTCAGCATTTTCGTATGTAAAGCCTGTTTCATAGTTTCATAGTTTCATAGTGTTTTACAAATTAAGGAGGCATAGCCTATAATTGAATTTGCTATCCAAAGATGGTTTTAAGCATCTATATATTCAAATTTTTTTATTACCCATGAATTTGTCCAATGTACTCTTAAATGTGTCCATAGTTTTGCTTTCTACAATTGAAACTGGTAATGTGTTCTATGAGTTAACTATTCTCTGAGTGAACCAATGATGTCTTTTTTTGGTTCTACAGTGTACACCTTTTAGTTTCAGGGAGTGAGATCTAGTATTCCGTAAACTTGGTTTTCTTTCAATACCAAGAGTTTCTAGTTTCTAAAAGTCCTTCTTCTATGAAAGCTTTATAGAGTAAACAAAGGTCCCCTCTAAGTTGTCTATATTGTATAGAAAATAGACCAAGTGATCTCAATCTATCACCATATGATTTATTAGTCATACCCTATATTTTTTGTCATTCTTCTCTGTACTCCCTCCAATTGTTTTCTACTTCGAACTGTTAAGGGTGCACAGAAAGGGGCACAATATTCCAGATGAGATCTCACCAGGCTAGTATACAAAGGGAGAATAACCTGGGGTAATTTGCTTTTAATATTTTTCCAGATACAACCCATAATACTCTGACATTTCTTTAATTTAAAGGTGGTATTATTCTCGAACTTTAACTTATTATCTATATTAATCCCCAAATCTTTTTCATCTTCTGTGACTTGTATTTTAACTTTATTTAAAGTATATTCATGTTTTAAATTGTTATAGCCCAAGTGCATCACTTTACATTTCTGTTCATTAAATTTCATTCTATAATTCCTAGCCCAAATTTCTAGGTTGTCCAGTTTGGCTTGAAATAAACTAATAGTTTCAGTAGTATTAACAACACACCCTATTTTGCAGTCATCTGCATATTTAGAGATCCAGATGTTATCGGCTGTTTGCAATGACGATATCAGAATATTAAATAAAATAGGCCCCAACACAGAGCCCTGAGGAACCCCATTTGTAACACTCGCCCACGATGACATGGCTCTCTTAACAGAAGTTTTTTGTCTACGATTATATAACCATGAATCATCCAATTAATTAATTTGTATGGAAATTTTAGTGTAATTAAATGTTCAATCAGAATTTTATGAGAAACAGGTCAAAGGTTTAGCTAAGTCCAGATACACAATGTCCACTGGTAGACCCTGTCCAATGCTGCACTTACATTTTCAAAAAAACTAAGTTGATTCGTAAGGCATGATCTTCCCTTTGTAAAACCATGCTGGATATTGTCTTGTAATTTATTACAGAAGATATGATCTTCCATTCTACGTAAAATTAGTCTTTCAAAAACTTTCCCAATGACAGATGTTAAACTTATAGGCCGATAATTAGACACCAAAGATTTAAGACCTGTTTTGTAAATAGGGACTACCACAGCTTCTTTCCATGCAAGGACACATTCTCCCATTTCAAGAGATAGATTAAATAATTTACAAAGGGGTCCTGATATTAATGAAGCAATTTGTTTTAGGAAATAAAGATGTATACCATCAGGTCCAGCTGATGAAGTGACTTTTAACTTTTGTAGTTCGATTAAAATTTCTTTATCTGTAATATAGTCAACATTAACTTGATTCTGGTTTGTTATTACCATGTTAACATGTTCCTAATAAGTAAAAATATTATGAAAATATTTATTAAAATCTTGTGCCATTTCATATTCATTTACTGTAATCCCTGAATCTGTTTCTAATGGACCAATGGTTACTTTAGAACCTTTTAGGGAACCAATATAATTATAAATTTTTTTTTTGTTGTCTAATGTTTCGGTAGCTAATTTAATTTCCATATTTTTTTTTTGCTTTTCTTATTTCTAATTTAACTTTATTTGTACATTTTTTGTACTGATGCCATTTTTCATGAGATGGATGAATTTTATACTTCTTATATTTTCGACGTTTTTTGGCAATCAGACTCTTGATTTTATTGTTCCACCATAAGGGATTTCTATATCCCTTATTGTATTTTTTCCTATTTGGTACCCATTTATCCAAACAATATATAAGTTTAGAAAAAATACAATTCCATATTTGTTGCACATTAAGGCTCTCACATTCGGAGTTCCAGTCCCATGAATTTAGATATTGTTTTATTTGGGTATAGTTGGCGCGCATGTAATCCTTAGTAATAGTTATTCCTTTGGTATCTATAATCCTGATCTGTATAAGGAATTGAATCATATTGTGGTCACTATTTCCCAGGGGTTCTAGTATTCTGACATCATGGGCTAAAGTTCCTAAGTTAGTCAACACAATATCAATGATGTTATTATTTCTTGTACCATGTTGAATTATTTGCTCTAGATTATGATTAATTGTTATATCAAGAAAATCTTTTTCGGCACTACCCTTCCATGTATGCTTATTCCAGTCTATATTAGGAAAGTTGAAATCACCCATAAGTATATAATATGATTTTGGGTCAAAGTTATTGATGGAATTTATAAAATTACTATTCTGTTCCTTACTTAAATTAGGTGATCTATAAGCCAAACATATACACAATTTAAAAGATGGTAAGAGAATTTCTGCCCATATTGCTTCACTATCAATGTCCATAAGGCTGTTGGAGTTATAACAATGAAATGTATATTCATCAGAAATATATAGAACAATCCCCCCACCTTGTTTATCTTTCTGATTTTTAATTATCTTGTTAAATCCTGGTATGGCTGTGTTCCAGCTATCATCCTGGAACCAAGTTTCAGTGACCCCACAAATAGAGATATTCTCTTTGTGCATTATATATTTTAGTTCTTCAATTTTATGTGTCAGACTTCTAGCGTTAAGTAATAGAACTTTTATATTACTAGTATTCGTGGGTTGGGATTGAATGTTATTAGCTAATGCAACAATATTCAAATGAGCTGGGGTACTATTTTTAAGTCTTAATTGGTTGTTATTACCAGGAAACCCATCCCTCCCCCCCGGTACTAGTTTAAATTAATATCTAGAGAACGGGTAAAATGTGTCCCTAGTAAATCATTTCCCTTTTTGCTTAGATGTAGTCCATCATGACAAAATAGATCATCCTGAAGATGAAAATCTTCCCAGTGCGGTATACAGTAAATTTCCTGTTTTAATGTCCAAGATCTCAACCTGTAAGTCCATCTGAAATGCAACTTGGCAAATCAAGAGAACTACCATGCCACAGAGCGCATACCAAATTACAGGCAAATTCATTGAATGGGTCCAAAGTTATTAACGTGCAAAATTTTGAGTTTAACATAGAAGTGACTTCTGAACCCTAACAATAATGGGTTCCAGGTGATTTATGGAGCCTGGATAAAAAGGTCTGCAGTGGACCTTTAGGTCACCAGGGCTGATATTTTCATTTTTGCCAAAAATCATTCCAGGTGATCTATTTAGCCAGGGTGAATGGTATGCAGTGGTCATTTAGGCCACCTAAGGTAATATTTTCATTTTTACCAAAATTGGGTTCCAGGTTATGTATGGAGCAAGGGTAAAAGGTCATTTATGTCACCTGAGGTGATATTTTTATTTTTTGCTATAAATGGGTTTCACCTGACAGACAGCTGGGTTTACCAAAATGTGGTTCCAGGTGAGTTATGAAGCAGGGATAAAGAGACTGCAGTGGTCATTTAAGAGACCTGAGATGATATTTTTATTTCTTGCCAAAAATGGGTTTCAGGTTCAAAGTTCCTCGGTGGTTGTTTAGGTCACCTGAGGTGAAATGTTTTTTTGTTCCAAAATTGAGTTCCAGGTGAGTTATAGAGCTGGGGTGAAAGGTCAGCGTGGTCATTAAGGCCACCTAAATTGATATTTAAAATTTTTGCCAAAAATGGTTTTCATGTGATTTTTGGAGCCAGTGTAAAAAGTTCAAAGAAGTCATTAAGGCAATATTTTGTTTGCCTAAAAATGGGTTCCAGTTTATTTATGGAGCTGGGGAAAAAGGTCCATAGTAGACCTATGAGCCAACAGGAGTGGTATTTTTATTTTGCCAAAAATGGGTTCCAGGTGATATATGGAGCCAGGCTGTATGGTGCACGGTGGTCATTTAGGACACCTTAGGTGAAATTTATATATTTTCCAAAAATGGGTTCCAGATTATTTATGGGATTGAGGTACAAGGTTCAAGGTTCAATGTTTTTATTGTTCAGCAATCAAGCCTTTACAACATACTAAAAGCATAAAATTATGTACAAATAAGAGAAAAAGAAAAAAAAAATATTAAATGTAATATTACATTTAAAATTTTGACACATAAAAATCCATGAACAAATTAATTGTCATAGGCAGAGAGATGTTTTTCTTTGTGTTTCAACACCTGATAAAAAAAACTTGAAACCATCTTAGCCTCCTCCAATGTCTGAGGGTGAAGAAATATGAATAAAATATCATATTTTGCTTTCACATATTAAATAAGGAAATCATTTAACAGATTAAACCTCGGGGTTTTATATAAAGGGCACTGTTCCGTAATATGATAAAGATCTTCTTGAAAACCCTTGTTACATCTGCAAAACTCCAAATCTAAATTGGGTGGAGTCGTCTTATTAAAAAAAGCATATTTAGAACAGATGATTCCCAGTCTTGCACAAGTAATCATTTTTCTTTCTAACAGGGTCAGCCCAAGAGTAAGATATTTCTCTATAAATACATTAATTTTATTTTGAGCTAACCATCTGGCCTGATGATGAACTCTGAGGAGCTCCATTTGCTTATCATAGGCAAGCCTAAGTATTTTCTTTTTGACATACTCCTTAAACACATAAGATATTGATATTGATTTCTCCCAATCTGTCCAAAGATGAAGCATATTAACACTGCCCAAAATACGTTGAATATTTTTGACCCAAGGAGACCTAAAATTCTGTTTATGCCAAGATAATTTTTCTCTAAGGCAGAGTAGAGGCATAATATTAGTCTGTTGATTAATAATTTTGACCCAGTAACTCATGAGACGTATATCAATTATTGTAACAATAGGTACTCTACCCAATTCAGCCCTAACTATAACATTAGAAGTGGCAAGTGGAACCTGCAATAAAGATTTATAATAGAGAGAAATTGGGATCTCCAACAATGAAGGGACATTGTTGTTCCAGACCTCTGTGCCGTACAAAAGAATAGGATTAATTTTGGCCTCGCTGGCTATCAATGCCGTCGAGACCAAATATCCTGCATATTTCCTAGGAAAACGCAAGAGAGCCCTAACAATCAGTTTTGCCCTTATCACTTGTCCTCTCCAATGCTCTATCCAATTTCCATTCAAAGCAAACTTCACCACCAAATATATATAAGAGGATACCACTTCAAAAGTTCGTTATTTAAATAAATCCTTGGTTTAATTTGACGTCCCTGTAAGGGTGCAAAAATCAGCAGCTTAGTTTTTTTCATATTTATTAATAAGTCCAAATGTTTACATTTAGAGCAAAATTGATTTATTTTATTTTGTAAACCTTGAGCAGATAAAGCAAAAAGAATCAAATCATCTGCATAGGCCAGACAATGTACTGGGATATTCTTAATTTTTGGGGAATCAAGAATATCTATATCTTTATAAGTTAGAAGGGCATCAATATACAAATTTAAAAGAAGGGGGGCCAGAAGACATCCCTGTTTAACTCCTGAAGTTGTACTGAAATAGTCAGAAATGTTGCCCTTATTATCATATCTACTATCTGATGTTGTATGAGAATATAACCTAATAATGGGGGCTAATAAATTTAATGGTATGCGTCTATTTAATAATATCTCCCATAACTTGGCTCTATTAACTGAGTCAAATGCTGCAGAAAAGTCTACAAACACAGCTTCATTTTATGAAATGATCTGTATTTTTCTATCAGATGGGCTAGGATGTAAATATTATCTGTCATAGTAAATTCCTTACGAAAACCTGCTTGAAACATCGATAAAGGGGAGTTTGCAGTTATCCAGTCTTGTAATTTATGTAATATTATTTTAGCAAAGATTTTTCCGCTAATCTCAGTAAGACTGATTGGACGATAATTCGATGGCAAATGAAGTTGGCCCTTTTTATGGATTGGAACTATTATATTTCTTGTCCAAGATAATGGAATAAATCTCTCTTTTAAACAGATATTGAAAAAATTAGTAAAAACAACTACCCAATAATTCAAATGCCCCTTGTAAATTTCTCCCGGTATCAAATCGGGTCTAGATGCTTTATTATTTGATAAATTCACAATGGCTTCTTCCACCTCTCCAAATGAAAACACTAACGGTGTGTATTCCCCCTCAATGTTAAAATTTTCGATCACATCATCATCGTTGGTAGTATGTCTATTAAATAGTAGACTATAATAAGATATCCAAGTTTCCTTGGGGATATATAAGGGAAGTCTAGAATTCTGATCAGCTGTCCCCTTGGACACCAAGGCCCAAAAAAGCTTAATATCACCCTCCTTAATAACTTGGTACATAACACCCCACTGTTTTTCAGTAACTTCTCTTTTTTTCTGGTGGAGAAATTCCTTGTACTCCCTTCACATTTTATTTAAATTTATAATCACCATCTTACTCGGATTTTTTTTTGTCTGCCTGATGGCCCTCATCAAGTTTCTTTTCTCTCTCCTACAATACTCATCAAACCAGGATGCTAACTGGGGCTTACCACTATTAACTGAGTAAATCAGTGTCTTAATCTGTTGATAACCTATGTTTAATAATTCACTGATCCTTTCACCATTGGAGCCATTATGTACCTGCTGAAATAACTCAACAAAAATAGAAGAGTATAAAAGGTTCCAAACTCCTTGCATCGACTCATTACTCAATCTTAACCTTTTTTTCTCACTAATCTCAATATCCACCAAGGGCTTATTGGGGGGAGGAATGACACTATCAGAAGTCCTAAAGTCCAGCAAAATTGCTGCATGATCACTTTCTGTTCTCATAGCTACATATAATCTCCTACAGAAATGATAGCTAAAGGGAGAGCATAATATAAAATCAATTATGCTCTTACCAACTGGGGAGAAAAAAGTGCTATCACCCCGACGATCCCCTTCTAATCTCCCATTAAGAATCAAGAGATTATTCTCTGTGATAAAAGTACTAAAACGTCTCCCTGCCTCATTTACAATCATGTCAGTTGTATTTCTTTTTTCCAAATCTGCCATATATAATAGTTCTTGTAACAATGATAAATTATCGAACTCGGCTATCCTAGCGTTAAAATCCCCAGCTAAAAGGACAGTATCTATCCAATTTAGCTGTATCATTAAATCTATTTCCATCGATAGTTTGGACCAAAAATCATATGTAGAGTAAGTGTGAAAACATGGTGGAATATAAATGTTAACAATCAGAACCATACAAAGGTCCCAGTTAACCACTACCATAAGGATCTCGGAGTTGAGAGTAACTTTTGATTACCCTTAATCCTTCCTAATTTTGATCATTGTAACCAGACCTCCTTTGCTCCTCCCATGTTTTTTCCCTTTAATTGCTGGCACAAAACTAGTTTCATATCCATTCAGGAAAGGAGATGTTAAAACCCATGTCTCCTGGAAAATAATCGCTTCATGTCGCAAAATAAAAGCAACCCACTGCGGATCCACAAACTTATTATGGAGTCCTGCTATATTCCAATTAAGGACATTATAACCAGGGTTGCTTTCTAACCCCTCTCCCTGCTCTAATGAGGACTCATTACTTTGTATTTCCAAAAAAACTTAGTCAAGGATGCATGGCTCTAGATTGACCTGATGTCTTCCACTCATTCAATTCCACCATGTAAATACCCACCTCATCCAACACATGTCTATTTTCAAAAAGTAATACTAACAATTGTACAGAACCAATAATACAGTTAATCTGAGTACCCTCTTTATCATTCCAAACTCTATTCACATCCACAAATTCTTCTGGAAGTATATGAGTTTTGATAATAGTTGATAAAATCATCCGCAATAATGATGGCAAATTAGTAGCAGTTTCTCCCTCCAATATATCCAGCCCAAAAATAGAGCTCATTGAGGTTTCACGGGAAACTCCAAACTCCCAATTCAGCGTTACAAGAGTAGTTCTGAATATATCATATGTTAACATTTTTTCCTATTTTTGCCCTATTATAAACATTTTTCCAAATTGTTGACCAGGTCACTGGTGTTGATAACAGTAATCCCAAAGAGTCTACCAGTCGTTGCTTAGCCCAGACCAATTTTGCCATATCCATGTTAGGGAGCATAAAGTAAACTGAATTAGTAGGGTTGGAAGTATCCCTAGTCACCATAATAAGAGCATCCGTGACTGTTGGTAACCCTAATTCTGCTCTCAACATATGGGCTATCATGCTGGTTAGGGTTACAGTAGATTCATAATGTTTAAAATACAGCTTATCTAATTTAAAAACTACTTCTTTCCCTGTACAGATTAAATTATAAACTTCCAGGTCATACCCCTTGGGGTTACTATCCTCCTTGGCCAACATGAAATTTGGGCAAAGATCTTTATTAAACTGATCTACCTTAATTAAATTCTCCTTAGAATTTATTTTTTGTTTTGCAATGTAATCACCCCCTTTTCTTGATCTTTTATAAGTGTCCCATCCACAAGTGTAGATTTGTTTTTTTGGTCAGAATTCTTCCTTGTATCTCTCTGTACCTCTCCTATCCTAATAATACCTGTAGCCCCAATTTTATTAGTATTTTCATCCTTAATGTTTAATTCATCTTTCTGTTTTCCTAAATTAGGAGTCTGAATAAGTCCCACAGGCCCAAGCTTTTTCTTCACCCCTTTTTTCTTACTTACTCCACCCCTCTTTTTGCCCTTTTTGCCTTTTGAGGGCTCTTGCACATTTAGGGGAGAAAATGACAAATTATGCCTAGATCTGTGAACTTTCTTTTCCCCCCAATAATTGTGAAATTTGTTGTTCTAAAGCAGCAAACTTCACAGCACAAAAACTAGAAAGAGTTTCCAAGGCTGTCTTAATACCATTATATGCCTCCAATAAAACAACATTAGACATTACTGGACATGCAAGAGCCTTAATGGTATATTTCAATATAGTATCCGGACACTGAACCAAAAAATCTTCATCTAAATGGATGTCCTGGACCTCTTTGTCCATTTTTGGAAAAAACTCTTCAGGCACATCATTAAGGGATGAATACACCATTTCTTTAGAGTCGATATTGCATACCCCTACCTCACTGGAGATCTCTAATGGACTAAATAACTTTATTCCTGAGGGAAAGCATGAAATACCATCATCTTTATCTATATAATCTCCTTGCCCAGACATGCATTGCTGACTTGCTTCTACCTCCCCCATCCAAGCATCTTGTCTAAAAACCTGGAAATGATCCACTATATTTGTTTTTTCCACAAAAGTGGAACAATCGTAACCTCCTATATTGGAAACCATATGTGTGCTGTTCATTTTTGGAATGTCCTGAAAAATATTATTGAGGGCTTTAGAAAGGGTTTTTTTTAAAGAAATCAATGATTTTCCCTTGGGACGGAATTTTAACGCCAGTCTCTAAGTTACTAATTACTTCCAAGTCCGGAGTTACATTCTTATTGTCAAAAGTGGATAATTGTTTAAATTCCTCAAATTCCCTGTTAGTCCCATCGCTACCACTAAATTGGTTCTCCAATAAATTAATCAAAGTCTCTTGATTTGTATTATTCGGGCTGTTCCTATCCTAGCTCTTAGCCATCAGAATTTGGTTTCTTCCATTAAATTCTGAATTGTCTCCAACTAAATCTGATCTGCATTCCTCATTCATAAGCTCCTTAAAGGAATGAGGTAAGTAGGATACTACAGGACTTTCTACCAAATCCTTAGGGGTCGAAGCCATGATGACCAATTCCTGCGTAAAAACACAGCAATTACCTTTTTTATTCTTTTTTGAATTTATCCTTTGCTTCTCTTCAATTGCTCCTATAACAGTTTTGTTTACCATCTTACCACTTCGAGTATACAAATAAGGAGAGAAGAAAAAAAATCAAATCCTAACTCAAAAAATGGGACTGAAAAGGAGTCAGGTGACAGCTTATCTAAACAGCTGAGTCTTCCATGAGCATCACTCCTTAAATTTGTAGAAAGCCTTCCCACCCGAAAACAGCCAGACCCACCAGTTAAAACTGAAAATACAAAACCAGATAAACAATAAAACCTATTTAAAATGAAGTCCTCTCTTTTATGGGTACATATTCCTATGCAAATTTACTCTCTGGGTGGGCGCCGTTGCCACTCACGCTAACACCTACGCTTGTGCTATCGTGTTGATGTTTCAATGCTGCAGCAAACCTCCCACAGAGGCAAACCTGCTCTATTATTTTCTTACCCCTGAGCTGAAATTACATGCAGGTAAATGGCCTCTTTCATACACCTGGGTAATCCCCTCAGTTCAGCAGAGCAGCAAGATGAAACAAATCAGAGCAGTTTCAGTTACAAAGTCACACATATGCTGCACTCACAGTCATTTTCAAGCTGTCAAACTGTTCTAAAAACACAGATCTCTTAGATAACTGCTGCTCAAAGTATATTGCACAAGTGTCCCAGTGGAAATAAAAGGCTGGTGATCTTGCAGGGAAGGTAGAATCAACGCTATGCGTGAGCTCGATGTCTAAATGCTGCAGCAAACCCTCCCACAGAGGCAAACCTGCTTTATTATTGGCTCACCCCTGAGCTGAAGTTACATGCAGGTAATTGGCCTCTTGCACACACCTGGGTAATCCCCTCAGTTCAGCAGAGCAGCAAGATGAAACAAATCAGAGCAGTTTCAGTTACAAAGTCACACATATGCTGCACTCACAGTCATTTTCAAGCTGCCAAACTGTTCCAAAAACACAGATCTCTTGGATAACTGCTGCTCAAAGTATATTGCACAAGTGTCCCAGTGGAAATAAAAGGCTGGTGATCTTGCAGGGAAGGTAGAATCAGCGCTATGCGTGAGCACGATGTTTAAATGCTGCAGCAAACCCTCCTACAGAGGCAAACCTGCTCTATCATTTTTTGTCAAAATTAAAAATATCACCTCAGGTGGCCTAAGCAACCACTTCGTACCATTCACCCTAGCTCCACAGATTATCAGGAACTCAATTTTTCAAAAACTAAAAATGTCACCTCAGGTGGCTTAAATGCTTACCACGGACATGTCACCTCAGCTTCAGATACCACCTGGAGTCAATTCTTTGCAAAAATAAAAATTTCAATTCAGGTGCCTTAAACAGCCATTGTGGACTTTTCACAATTACTCCATCGATCACATGGAATGCATTTTTGGCAAAAATAAAATTATCACTTCAGGTGGTCTAAATGACCACCACCTACCTTTAACCTCAGGTTGCTTAAATGACCACTGCCTAACTTTTACCCCAACCCCATAAATCACCTGAAATGCATTTTTGGCAAATATATCAAGTTCACCTCAGGTGGCCTAAACAACCACTGAGGAACTTTGAATCTGGCTCCATATATCACATGGAACCCATTTTTGGCAAAAATTAAAAAATAACATCTCTGGTTGCCTAAAGATCCTCTGCAGAACTTTCTCCCTGGCTTCATAAGTCACTTGGAGACAATTTCTGGTAAAATGAAAATATCACCTCTCTTGGCCTAAATGACCACTGTAGCTCTTTTACTCTGGATCTGTGAATTACCTGGAACCCATTTTTGTCAAAAACTAGATCACCACCTACCTTTGACCTCAGGTGGAGTAAACACCAGCGCCAACCTTTTTCCCCAATCCCATGAATCACCTGAATTGCATTTATGGCAAAAATTAAAAATATCGCCTCAGGTGGCATAAATGACCCTTTACCCTTGCTCCATACATAACCTGGAACCCATTTTTGGTAAAAATGAAAATATTACCTCAGGTGGCATAAATGACCACTGCAAACCATTCACCCTGGCTCCATAGATCACCTGAAATGATTTTTGGCAAAAATGAAAAAAATCACCACTGGTGGCCTAAAGGTCTACTGCAGACCTTTTATACCGGCTCCATAAATCACCTGGAACCAATTTTTAGTAAAAATAAATATATCACCACTGTTGGCCTAAATGACCACTGCAGATCTTTTACTCCAAATCCATTAATTACCTCAACCAATTTTTGATAAAAATAAAAATGTCACATCATGTGTCCATGAAAAAAACCCATACCTATCACAATGTTTCTAAAGATCACCTTGAACCCAATTTTGGAAAAATTAAAAATTATACATCAGGTAGCCTAAACGACCACCTCGTACCATTCACTGTAGCTCCACAGACTAGCTGGAACACGTTTCTGGCAAAAAATAAAAACATCATCACTGGTTGACTAAAGGTCCTCTGCAGACCACTCACCCTGGCTCTATAAATCACCTGGAGCCAATTGCTGGTAAAATTAAAAATATCACCTCTCCTGGTCTAAATGACCACAGCCAATCTTTAATCTGGATCCATGAATTACCTGGAACCCATTTTTGGCAAAAAATACAATTATCACCTCAGGTGGCCTAATCACCACCACCTACCTTTAACCTCAGGTGGTCTAAATGACCACAGCCAACCTTTTATCCCACTCCCATGAATCACCTGAATTGCATTTTTGGCAGAAAGAAATATATCACCTCAGCTGGCCGAAACTATAATCTCAGACCTTTCACCCCAGCAGCATAAATTACCTGGAACGCATTTTTGGCAAATATATAAATTGCACCTCAGGTGGCCTAAACAACTACTGAGGAACATTGAATCTGGCTCCATACATCACCAGAAACTCATTTATGGTAAAAATTAAAAATATCACCTCAGGTGCCATAAATGACCTTTTATCCTTGCTCCATACATAACCTGGAACCCAATTTTAGTAAAAATGAAAATATTACCTCAGGTGGCCTAAAGGACCACTGCATGCCTTTTATCCAGGCTCCATAAATCATGTGGAACCTATTTCTGGCAAAAAAATGTATACAAATATCACACCACATGGCCTAAATGACCATTGCAGACCTTTCAACTCGGCTCCATAATCACCTGGAACCAATTTTTACTAAAAATAAAAATATCACCACTTGTGACCTAAATGACCACAGCAGATCTTTTATTCCAGATCCATAAATTACTTGGAACACATTTTTGGTAAAAATAAAAATGTCACATCAGGTGTCCAAAGTAAACACCTCAGACCTTTCACAATGTTTCCAAAAAACACTTCGAACCCAATTTTGGCAAAAATAAAAATTTCACCTCAGGTGGCCTAAACAACGACCTTGGTACCATTCACCCTAGCTCCACAGACTAATGTAACCCACTTATGGCAAAAAATAAAAATATCACCAGTTGGGTCCCAAATGTTCACTGTGGATCTTTTAGCCAAGTGCCATAAATCACCTTGAACCTATATTTGGCAAAAAAAAGGTATACCACCTCAGGTGGCCTAAATGACCACACTGTACATTTTACACCGGCTCCATCATTTCACCTTGAAAACATTTTTAGCAAAAATAAGAAATATCACCTCAGGTGGCTTAAATGACCACTGTGGATATTTAAGCTCAGCTCCAGATACAGGACAGCGCAGCCAATCGGAACACGGGCGCTTCCAGCAAACCCGCTCTGATTGGCCATGACTTTCCCCCTGCTTCTGCCACCTGGCTCTTTTTACAAATAGATTTTAGTTAGAACTAAGTACATTTCAAGTGTGTAATATAAGTGTTTCTACTGTATTAGCTGGATTGTAATTTCTACTAGTTTTTAAAGTACTTACACCTCTCCTGTTTCAGTGCTCCTCCTGCATCCCCCCATCAAAGCACTCTCTCCTTGGTGCCGAAAAGTCTTACTCCCTTTTGTCTTTCGAAACTGCTCAAATCTAAACCCATCCTAACCTCTATGCTATTTAAGACCTGCTCTTTTTTCTTCTCTCCAGCTGCCTGCCCTTGAACAGGGCTGCTTCAGCTCCCCCACGGTCGGCCGGCACCCAGCCAGCCACCGACCGAGACCAGGACGCCCACCTGCAGCTTCTTGGAAGGTGCGGGACAGCAGCAAATTGGAACTCAGGCACTTCCAGCAAACCCTCTCTGACTGGCCAGGACTTTGCCCCTGCTTCTGCCACCTGGCACTATTTACAAACTGATTTTAGTTAGAACTAAGCACATTTCAAGTGTGTAATAGAAGTTTTTGAACTGTATTGGCTAGATTGTAAATTCTAATAGTGTTTGAAATTGCTTCCACCTCTCCTGTTTCAGTGCTCCTCCTGCTCCCACCATCCAAGCACTCTGCCTTGGAGCCAAAAAGTCTAACTCCCTTTTGTCTTTCTAAACTGCTCAAATCTAAACCCATCTGAACCTCTATGCTATTTAAGACCTGCTCTTTTTTCTTCTCTCCAGCTGCCTGCCCTTGAACGGGGATGCTTCAGCACCCAGCCAGCCACCGACTGAGTCCAGAACACCCACTTGCAGCTCCTTGGAAGGTACGGGACAGCGCAGCAAATCAGAACTCAGGCACTTCCAGCAAACCCTCTCATGTCATACCACTGTTCAAATCAGGTGACCCCGGTGATCTCAATAACTACAGGCCAATTTCCCTCCTTCCGGTCCTGTCCAAGCTCCTAGAGAAAATTGTAAATGCACAGCTGAGGACTCACCTTGAGTCTAGGGAACTGCTAAATCCTATGCAGTCCAGATTCACAACTAAACATAGCACTATCTCAGCCCTCGCCAAAGTTACTAATGATTGGCGGTGTAATCTTGAGAGCAAAAACTTTATTTGTGCTGTTTTCCTTGATCTAAGCAAGGCTTTTGACAAAGTCGACCATAGTCTGCTCCTCTCGTCCCTTCAAACCATAGGTGTGGACCCCTCCTCTCTGCGTTGGTTTACTGACTATCTTACAGGGCGCCTTCAACAAGTTAAAGCCGAAGGAGGCCTGTCCCTCTAAAAACTCTGCAAAGAGGGGTACCTCAAGGTTCTATATTAGGGCCCTTACTTTTTGCAATCTATATTAATAACATCGACTACTGTATAAAAGAAGCCAACATCCATCTGTTTGTAGATGATACAGTTCTCTACATGAGTCGCCCAACACCTGAAGCTGCCTGCAATGACCTACAGTCAGAATTCAACCTTTGCAAAGCCAACCTCCCAAAAAGCTACCCTTAATGCCAAAAACTAAAGTGATGGTCCTCCCTTTATCCTTACAGCTAACCCTGTGTCCAGTGGGACAGTTCCCAAATTACTCACAGTTCTAGGTGAAAACTAGAATTTGTTACAAAATTCAAGTATCTGGGAGTTTGATAGACCAAAGACTCTCCTTCATTGAACATATCGAGGACTTGCTAAAATGACTTCGGCAAAGGCTTGGATTGTTGTTTAGAATCAACCAATTTCTCACCAGAGATGCCAAGAAACAACTGGTCCAATCCATTTTCCTATCATTGGTTGATTACGCTGACTTCCTCTTCAGCCAATGCCCCAACTCTTACATGGCTAAACTGGACACACTCTACCATCGAGCACTGAGGTTTATAATGGGACTCCCCTTTGAGATGCATCACTGCACCCTATATGCGGCAGGGGGTGGACATCACTAAAGTTCAGGCACCACAGAAACGCCGCTCTCTGGACCTATAGAGCCATCTCTAATAAGCTGCCTTACTATATCTCCTGCTGTCTTCCCCTGAGTATAATTGGGAAATACGTGTTAAGAAGTTACTCAGCTATTACACTTAAAGTACCCAAAGCAAAATCCCGCTCCGGCAGGGCAGCCATAAGCTTCGTGCTACCCACCTTATGGAACGATCTACAAAAAAACCTCAAATTAAGCACTCTAATCGGTATAAATGCCTTCAAGATGCTTTATTTCCATACAATCAGAGAAATATGTAACTTCTTCACCCACTCAGACCCAGTACCAGTGTCTGCACTGGTATATAGCCATGCCTAGACCCAATTCAACGGGGCTGCTTCAGCTCTCCCACGGTTGGCCAGCACCCAGCCAGCCAGTGACTGAGACGAGGATGCCCACCTGCAGCTCCTTAGATGGTATAGGACAGCACAGACAATCGGAAATTGGGCACTTCCAGCAAACCCGCTCTGATTGGCCACTACTTTTCCCCTGCTTCTGCCATGTGTCACTTTTTACAAATACATCTTAGTTAGAACATAGCACATTTCAAGTGTGTAATAGAAATTTTTCAACTGTATTAGCTGGATAGTAAGATTTCTTGATTGTCTTCATGCATCTTGAATGTTGGACGATATGGCCAGATTTAAAAATAGATTTTCTCATCCAGGAGTGCCCTAGAAAGTTAAATGAGGGTGTGTTTTGCTCAGGGGGCTTCGTTCTGTGCCATCTGAATACAAAAAATAATATTTTCAATATGCATGGTAGTCTAGCAGCCCTCCATTATGATTAAATAGAAAACTATCTCAAATTATCTGGTAGTCTAGTGGTCCCCCCAATGTGTATTTCAAATAAGAAATATCACCTCAGGTGACTTAAACGACCCTTGAGAACTTTTCATAATGACTCCATAGACCACCTGCAACCCATTTTTGGCAAAAATAAAAATATTACCTCAGGTGGCCTAAATGAACACTGCTTACCATTTACCCCATAAATCACCTAAAATCTGTTTTTGCCAAAAATAAATATATGACATCAGGTAGCATAAATGTAAATCACAGATCTTTCACTCCTGCTCCATAAGTCACCTGGAAACCATTTTGTGCAAAAATTAAAATTTCACCCCAGGTGACGTAAATGATCACAGCATTACATTCACGCCACAGATCACCTTGTACCCATTTTTGGCAAAAATAAAAATAGTGAACCTGGTGGCCTCAATGACCACTTTGGGCATTTTATGCCAGCTCCATCAATCACCTACAAAACATTTTTGGCAAAAATAAAAAAAATAACCTCAGGTGGAATAAATGACCTCCGTTGATCTTTCACTCCAGCTGTATAACTCACCAAAACCCATTTTTGAAACAAATACAAAATTTCAACTCAGGTGGCTTAAAGAACCATGAAGAAACAGTAAATCATTCTCCATTGATCAGCTGGAGCATGTTTAGGGCAAAATCTAAAAAATATCACCTCATGTGGCCTAAGTGACACCCAAAGACCTTTTGCCCAACATTCATATCACCTGGAACAAACTTTAACCAAAAGAAAAAGCACCTCAGGTGGCCTAAATGACCACTGCAGATCTTTTACTCTGTACATATTAATCACCTGGATCCCAGTTTTAGCAAACAAACAAATATCACCTCAGGTGGCCAAACTGCAACCTCAAACCTTTCACACCAGCTCCTTTAATCACCTGCAACCCAGTTTTTAAAAAACTGAAAATATCACCTCGCGTGGCTTAAACGACCACTGTGGACATTTCACCTCAGCTCCAGATATCACCTAAAATCCACTGTTTGCAAAATTAAAATATCACCCTTGGTGGCCTAAATGACTATCGCAGACCTTTCAACTTGGCTCCATAAATCACCTGGAAATTCTTTTTGTAAAAATAAAAATATTACATCTGGTGGCCTAAATGACCACTTCAGATCTTTTACTCCAGAACCATAAATTACCTGGAGCCCATTTTTGGTAAAAATAAAAATGTCAAATCAGGTGTCCAAAACAAACTCCTCAGACCTTTCACAATGTTTCCATAGATCACCTTGAACACAGTTTTAGCAAAAATGAAAAGTTCACCTCAGGTGGCCTAAATAACCACCTTGTACCATTCACCCTAGCTTCACAGATTACCTAGAACCCATTTTTGGCAAAAAAATTAAAATATCACCCCTTGTGTCTTAAACGTTCACTGTGGACCTTTACCCCAGTCCCATGATTCAACCTGAACCTATTTCTGGTAAAGAAATGATATCTCCTTAGGTTGCCTAAATATCCACACTGGACTTTTTACTGCATAATATCACCTTGGAACCATTTTTGGCAAAAATAAGAACTATAACCTCAGGTGGCTTAAATTACCACCATGGACATTTCATCGTAGCTCCAGATATCACCTGGAATCCATGGTTTGCAAAATTAAAAATTTCACCCAAGGAGGCCTAAATGGGAACCCTATCTCCACAGATTACCTGGAACCCATTTTTGGCAACAAATAAAAAAATAATCTCTTTGGTTATTAAAGTTCACTGTGGACCTTTCACCACAGTGCTATTACTCACCTGGAAACTATTCTTGGCAAAAAAAATTATATCATCTCTGGTGGCCTAAATGACCACACTGAACTTTTTACACCTACTTCATAAATACCTTAAAACAATTTTTTGGCAAAAATACAAAATATTACCTCAGGTGGCTTAAACAATCACCATGGACTTTTCACCTCAGCTCCAGCTGTCACCTGAAATCAATTGTTTGCAAAAATAAAGATTTTACCTCAGGTGACTTAAACAACTATTGTTGACTTTTCACAATGACTCCATAGATCACCTGGAACACATTTTTGCCAACAATACAAATATTACCTAAGGTGGTCTAAATGACCACCACCTACCTTTAACCTCAGGTGGCCTAAATTACCACTGTCTACCTTTTACCTCAATCCTACAAATCACCTGAAACCCATTTTTGGCAAATATATATATATCACATCAGGTAGCATAAATGTCCACTGCAGACCTTTCACCCCTGTACCATAAACAAACTGGAATCTATTTTTGTTAAAAAATAAAAATAAAAATATTACCTCAGGTGGCCTAAATGACCACTGCATACCATTCACTCTTGCTCCATAGATCACCTGGAACCTTTTTTGGCTAAAATGAAAATATCAAACTTGGTGGCCTAAAGGTCCACTGCAGACCTTTTATCCAGGCACCATAAATTATCTGGAACCAAGTACTGGCCAAAAGATTTTTAAAAATGTCACCCCAGGAGGCCTAAATGACTACCACAGACCATTCACCTCAGCTCCATAAATCAGATGGAACCAATTTTTAGTAAAAATAAAAACATACCTGAGGTGGCCTAAATGACCACTGCAGATCTTTTACTCCAAATCCATAAATTACCTGGAACCCATTTTTGTAAAAATAACAATGTCACATAAGATGTCCAAAACAAACTCCTCAGATCTTTTCACAATGTTTCCATAGATCACCTTGAACACAGTATTGGCAAAAATAAGAAAATCAAATTTCACCTCAGGTGGCTTAAACAACCAGTGTGCACTTTTCACAATGACTCCATAAATCACCTGGAACCCATTCTAGGAAAAAATAAAATTATCACCTGAGGTGGCCTAAATGACCACTGACTACCCTTTACCCCAATCCCATAAATCACCTGAAATGCATTTTTAGCAAAAATAAATATATCATCTCAGGTGGCCAAAATGACAACCTCAGACCTTTCACCCCAATTTCATAAATCACCTGCAACCCCTTTCAGCAAATCTATAAATTTCACTTCAGGTGTCTTTAACAACCACTGAGGAACTTTGAATCTGGCTCCATGTATTACCTGAAACCCACTGATGGCAAAAACTTAAAATATAATCTCAGGTGACACCTGAGTACCCTTACTTCATACATAACATGGAACCAATGTTTAGTAAAAATAAATATATCTCTTCTGCTGGCCTAAATGACAACTGCAGATCTTTTACTCCTGATCCATAAATTACCTGGAACCTATTTTGGTAAAACTTGAGAGGCAGGCCATTGAGCACAGGAGCAACATCACTGAGACACTAACACAGGGTGGACAGTGAGTAAACATAACATAGACAGATAATATGATATCAACAGTACATTTAAAGGTAGGGCAGATACAGTACAGTGTGATCTGTGTAGTATGCAGGTGCTGTAGAAGTCAGTAGTGGTTGCACACATAATCTGCAGCTTCTTCCCCGTCTTAAACATCCCATACTGAATACACCTCAACATGCTTGCTATTCATACTCACATTTATACAGTTTATTTTCTGATTATCAACTGACAACAGCTGACACAGTCGACATGTTCTGGAACGCTGGTGTCTGCACCCGCCGACCGCACGCTCCACTCACACTCTCTCTGTTCGCAGCGTGACCGAGCTATATAGCACTATATGACCCGGAAGATCTAGTTGGGGTCAGAGGCACTGTAACACAGGCAACCAAATTTTTATTTTTAAAATACACGGTTTTAATCCCTTCTCCCCGTGTCAGCCACACATGCATGATCAAGGCAAAGGGTTGTTGGATTCCATTTTAAAAAACAGAGAACTAGCACCTTTCATGTGGTCTAAATAACCTAAACAGACCTTTTACCCCAGATTCATATCACCTGGAACAAATTTTAGCAAAAGAAGAATCACCTCAGGTGGCCTTAATGACAACTGCAGATCTTTTACTCTGGATACATTAATTACCTGTATCCTAGTTTTGGGAAAAATACAAATATCGCCACAGGAGGCCAAATAATAACCTCAGACCTTTCACACCAGCTCCATTGATCACCTGCAAACCACATTTAAAAAAACTGAAAATATCACCTCACGTGGCTTAAAACACACTGTGCACAGTTCACCTCAGCTCCAGATATCACCTGGAACCCATTTTTGGCAAAAATAAAATTACAATTTTAGGTGGCCTAAATGACCACCACCTGCCATTAACCTCAGGTGACCTAAATTACCACTGCCTACCTTTTACCCCATTCCCATAAATCACCTGAATTTTTTTTGGGCAAAAATAAATATATCACCTCAGGTGACCTAAACAACAACCTCAGAACTTTCACCACAGCTTCATAAATCACCTGCAACCCATTTTGAGCCAATATGTAAATTTCACCTCAGGTGGTCTAAACAACCACTGAGGAACTTTGAGTCTGGCTGCATAGATCACCTGAAACCCTTTTATGGCAACAAATGAAAATATCACTTCAGGTGGCATAAATTACATTTTACCCTTGCTCCATACATAACCTGGAACCCATGTTTGGTAAAATTAAAAATTTTACCTCGGGTGGCCTAAATGAGCACTGCAGACCTTTTATTCAGGTGCCATAAATCACCTGGAACTGGTTTCCAGCCAAAAATTAATAGAAATATCACCCCAGGTGGCCAAAATTACTACCACAGACCTTTCACCTTGGTTCCATAAATCACTTGGAACCAATTTTTAGAAAAATTAAAAACATTACCTCTGGTGGCCTAAATGACCACTGCTGATCTTTTACTCCAGATCCATAAATTATCTGGAACCCATTTTTCGTAAAATAAAAGTGTCACATCAGGAATCCAAAACAAACTCATCAGACCTTTCACAATGTTTCCATAGATCACCTTGAACACAGTTTTGGCAAAATTAAAAATTTTACCTCAGGTGACCTAAACGACCACCTTGTTCCATTCACCCTAGCTCCACAGATTACCTGGAACCCATTTTGGCAAACAATTTAAATATCACCACTTGTGTCTTAAAATTTAACTGTGGACATTTTACCCTAGTGCTGTAAATGAACTGAAACCTCAGGTGCCCTAAATTACCACACTGGACTCTTTACTCCATAATTTCACCTTGAAAAAATGTTTGGCAAAAATAATAACTATAACCTCAGGTGGCTTAAACGACCACCATGGACATTTAACCTCTGCTCCAGATATCACCTGGAATCCATTGTTTTCAAAAATAAAAATTTCAACTCAGGTGGTTTATACAACCATTGTGGACTTTTCAGAATGACTCCATAGATCACCAGGAACCCATTTTGTGCAAAAATAAAATTATCACCTCAGGTGGCCTAAATAACCACCACTTCCACCTTACTTCAGTGGCCTAAATGACCATCTGCCTCACCTTTTACCCCATTTCCCATAAATCACCTGAAATGCATTTTTAGCAAAATAATATATCTCCTCAGGTGGCCCAAACGACAACCTCAGACTTTTTTCACCTCGACTCCATAAATCACCTAAACCCATTTCAGCAAATATATAAATTTCACCCACGTGTCTTAAATTGCCACTGAGAAACTTTGAATCTGGCTCCATATATCACCTGAAACCCATTTATGGCAAAATATAAAAATATCACCTCAGAAGGTATAAATTACCTTTTACCCCTGCTGCATACATAACATGGAACCAATTTTTAGTAAAAATAAAGATATCACATCTGGTGGCCTAAATGACCACTTCAGATCTTTTACTCCAGATCCATAAATTTCCTGGAATCAATTTTTGGTAAAATAAAATGTCACACAAGGTGTCTAAAACAAACCTCCTGACATTTCACAAAGTTTGCATAGATCACCTGGAACCCAGTTTTATCAAAAATAAAAATTTCACCTCAATTGACCTAAACAACCACTGCATCACATTCATAATGGCACCAAAGATCACCTGGAACCCATTTTTGGCAAAAAGACAATTAGCATGAATGGTGGTCTAAAGATCTGCTGTGGATCTTTTACCTCACCTCAATAAATCATTTAAAATGAGGTCCACCATCTTGTTTTAAATTTTACAATTGGAAAAACACAAATATCTCGGCTCAGGGGTCACTTCTGAAGTAAAACTTGGATGGGTTTTACTCAGGGGACTCTGATCTATTGAGCCATGCCTTTGGTTTGATCTAAATTGGTCTAAAAAAAGAGTTCTGAGATTTCAAAATCCTAGTTTGTGGCTCACTAGTGATCTTTCATCTCAATCCTGCAAATTTTTTGATCGCGAGATTCCTTGATCGCGATCATGCATCACAAGTAAGCGACGATATGGCCAGATTTAAAAATAGATTTTCTCAGCCCAGGAATGCTCTAGAAAGTTAAATGAGGGTGTGCTTTGCTCAGGGGAGCTTCATTCTGCCCCATCTGAATACAGAATATAATATTTTTAATACGCCTTGTAGTCCAGTGACAACCCGATCAAGATTAAATAGATAACTATCTCTAATTCCCTGGTTGTCTAGTGACCCATCCAATGTAAATTTCATACATATTGCTCTTTTATATCCCTGCTAGTCTCGGCCCACCCGATCTGTATTAAATTAATATAGTTGTTCATATCCCTGGTAGTCTAGTGGCCCCACCCATTAAGTGGGTTGCAGGTGTTTAATGAAGCTGGTGTAAAAGCTCTGAGGTTGTCATTTAGGCCACCTGAGGTGTTTTTTGTTTTTACTAAAATTTCTTCCAAGTGATATGAACTTGGAGTAAAACATCTGTGGATGTCATTTAGGCCACATGAAGTGATATTTTTAGTTTTTTCCAAAACCGTGCTCCAGGTGATCTATGGAGCCTGGTTGAAGGTTTCTTAGTGGTTATTTAAGCCACCTGAGGTGACATTTTTATTGTTTGCCATCAATGGGTTTCAGGGAATCTATGGAGCCAGATTCAAAGTTCCTCATTGGTTTTTTAGATAAGCTGAGGTGACATTTATATATTTGCCAAAATTGAGTTCCCGGTGATTTATGGAGCTGGGATGAAAGGTCTGAGGTTGTCATTTAGGCCACCTGAGGTACTATACTTATTTTTGCCAAAAATGTGTTTCAGGTGATTTATGGGATTTGGGTAAAAGGTAAGCAGTGGTCATTTCGAACACCTGAGATTAAAGGTAGGTGGTGGTTATTTAAGCCACCTGAGGTGATAATTTTATTTTTGCCAAAAATGGGTGCCACGTGATCTATGGAGTCATTGTGAAAAGTCCACGATGGTTGTTTAAGCCACCTGAGGTGGAATTTTTATTTTTGTAAGCAATGGATTCCAGGTGATATCTGGAGCCGAGGTGAAATGTCCACATTGGTCATTTAAGCCATGTGAGGTGATATTTATAGTTTTTGAAAAAATGGGTTGCAGGTGATTAATGGAGCTGGTGTGAAAGCTCTTCGGTTATTGTTTAGAAAACCTGAGGTGATTTTTTTTTTGCTAAAATGTGTTCCAGGTGATGTGAACCTGGGGCAAAATGTCTGTGGAGGTCATTTAGCACATGAGGTGATAGTTTTAGCTTTTGTTAAAACATGCTCCAGCTGATCTTTGAGCCAGGATGAATCGTTTTTCATGGTTCTTAGGCCTCTCAGCTGAAATTTTTATTTTTTCCAAAAATGGGTTTTTGGTGCATTAATAGCTGGAGGGAAACATCAACGGTGGTTGTTTAGGCCACCTGAGGTGCGTTTTAAAATTTTTGCAAAAATGGTTTCTAGGTGATTGATGGAGCTGGTATAAAAAGTCCAAAGTGGTCACTGAGGCCACCAGAGGTGATTTTTTTTTGATGATGCCAAAAATGGGTTTTAGCTGATTTATCGAGGTGAGGTTAAAGATACACAGTAGACCTTAGATCACCAGGCATGCTATTTTTCTTTAAGCCAAAAATGGATTCCAGGTGACCTATGGTGCCATGGTGAATGTGACGCAGTGATCGTTTAGGCCACCTGAGGTGAAATTTTTATTTTTGCCAGAACTGGGGGTCAAGGTGATCTATGGAACAATGAGAAAGGTCAGAGGTGTTTGTTTTAGACACCTGATGTGAAATTTTTATTTTTACAAAAAAATGGGTTGCAATTGATTTATCTTGCTGGGGTGAAAGATCTGTTTTTTTACATTAATACTATCTGATGTGATATATGTATTTTGTTTGCCAAAAATGGGTTTCAGGTGATTAATTGGGTTTGGGTAAAAGGTAGGCAGTGGTCATTTATGCCACCTGAGGTGATATTTTTATTTTTGCCAAAAATGGTTCCAAGTGATCTATGGAGTCATTGTGAAAGGTCAGCAGTGGTTGCTCAAGCCAGCTGAGATGAAATTTTTATTTTTGCAAAACATCGTTCCAGTTGACATCTGAAGTTGGGGTGAAAGGTCCATGACAGCCATGTAAGACACCTGTGGTGATATTTGTAGTTTTTCAAAAAGTGGCTTATATGTGACTAATGGAGCTGGTGTAAAAGGTTTGAGGTTGTCGTTTAGGACACCTGAGGTAATATTTGTATTTTTGCCAAAAATGGGTTCCCAGAAAATTATTGATCCAGAGTAAAAGATCTGGCTGTGTCGTTTAGGGCCAGGAGACACAATATTTTTATTTTTAATAGAAATTGGTTCCAGGTGATTTATGGAGCCAGGGTGAAAGGTCCACAGAGGACCTTTAGGCAACCAGGGATGATGTTTTCATTTTTGGCAAAAATGGGTTCCAGGTGACTATGCAGAGGGGTGTAATGGTACATGGTGGTCATTTAGGCCACCTTTGGTGATATATTTTTTTGTAGTAATGGGTTGCAGGTAATTTATGTACCTGGGGTAAAATGTCGGTGGATGTCATTTAGGCCACCTGTGGTGATATATTTTGTTTTTGCCAAAAATAGGTGGGGTGAAATATCCACAGTGCTCTTTTGGGCTCCTTATGTTATATATTTGTTTTTGCCAAAAATGGGTTCCAGGTGCTTAATGGAACCTTTATAAAAGGTCTGTGGTGGTCATATAAGCCACCTGAGGTAATATTTTTATGTTTACCAAAAGTGGTTCCAATGTGTTGGCGCAGCAGGGATAATGGACTGCAGTTGTCATTTAGGTCACCAGATAAATTTTTTTTATTTTGCACAAATGAGTTCCAGTGATCTATGGAGTCATAGTGAATGGTTGCAGTGGTTGTTTAAGCCAGCTGAGGTGAAATTTTTATTTTTGCATAACATCGGATCCTGTTGAGATCTATAGTTGGGGTGAAAGGTCCATGGCAGGCATTTACTAACATACTAACATACTAAAATGCCAGTAGAATAGGCCTAACGGTCTTTTGTGTCTGCTCATTTGGTCAGCCCCCCACCCTGGGTGCTGACCTTACTGTCCCTCTCACCTTCTCTGGCTTCTCCCTTCCCAGTTCTGGATATTCTTGCTGCATTGGATTTTGCTTCCAGAACCCTTCCCCTGTACCTGGCCCACCCCCTCTTGAATCCATCCACTGTCTCTGCCTCCACCAGCCCCCTAGGCAGTGCATTCCATGGCTCCACCACCCTCTCAGTGAAGTAGCACCTCCTCCTTTCTCCTCTGGTCCCCTGTTCCCCTAGACACCTGAGGTGATATTTAAAGTTTTTGAAAAAGCGGGTTATAAGTGACTAATGGAGCAGGTGTTAAAGGTCTGAGGTTGTCATTTAGTACACCTGAGGTGATATTTTTTATTTTTGCCAAGACTGTGTTCAATTGATCTATGGAACCATTGTGAAAGGTCTGAGGAGTTTGTTTTGGACACCTGATGTGACATTTTTGTTTTTACCCAAAATGGGATCCAGTTAATTTATGAATCTGGAGTAAAAGATCTGCAGAGGTCATTTAAACCAACTGAGGTAATATTTTTATTTTTACTAAAAACTGTTTCCAGCTGATTTATGGAGCCGAGGTGAAAGGTCTGTGGTAGAAATTAAGTCCACCGGGGGTGATATTTCAATTCATTTTTTGCCAGAAATCGGTTCCAGGTGATTTATGGCACCTGGATAAAAGGTCTGCAGTGGACCTTTAGGCCACCCGGGGTGATATTTTCATTTTTGCCAAAAATGGTTCCAGGTGATCTGGAGGCAGGTGAATTGTATTCAGTGGTCATTTGAGCCACCTGAGGTTATGTTTTTATTTTCACAAAAATGGATTGCAGGTTTGTATGGAGCAAGGGTAAAAGTCCTTATGCCACCTGAGATGATATCCCCATTTGTCAGCACCTCCCAGATGACAAAAAGCCCTGTGATCTCCCCACTCTCATTAAACAACTGAGACACAGAGACAACCTATGCATATCGCGGTGGAGTTGTGCAGGCCTGTGGACAGACAGGCCTGTTAACGCAGCTCATAACAAATGCACCTGGGCCATACAACAAGTAAAAGCCAAACACCAACAAACCACCCTGGCCTCCTTCTGAGCTCTACATGCTCTCTGGGACAATAGTAAGGAACTCAATGGAAAAACCTGCTCCCCCATCACAGATAGCGGTCAATGGCAGTATCACCGCTGACTCCCTACATATTGCTGAATGCCTCAACATGACTTTCTCAGATCTCAGCTCTGTCCTACCTACCCACTTCCTTGACCTGATTATTTTTTCAATCCCTCCCAGCCTTGAGCACACCCATTTCTCTTCCACCCCATATCCTTCCATATTACCAAACCTCTCCTAATAAAAGCCCTCTCCAGCCACAATCCAAAATGTGACCCAATTGACTTCAGGATTCTCTGGATGTCATGCTAGCAACTCTTACTAACCTGCAAAACCAATCCCCTTGTCTTGGTCAGTTCCCAAGTGCCTGGAAATCAGCTGAAATCACTCCAATTCATAAGAATGGAGAATGCACAATACCAAATAACTACAGGCCAATCTCCATCCTCCCCTCTCTCTCTAAAGCCCTGGAAAAAATAGTCTCCACCTAACTCATGGAATACCTCACCAAATACAACATACTGTGACCACAGCAGCATGGCTTCCACCCTGGACACAGCACTACTTTGGCTCTACTGGAGTTCTCACAACACATACACTCTGTACTTGACTTGGGTGATGTTACTGGGGCAATGTTCATAGACCTGTCTAAGGCCTTTGACACTGTGTGTCACACTCTCCTGTTTGACTCCCTCCATAATTTGGGGTTCTCATCAGGCCCCCTTCCCTGGTTCTCTAGTTACCTCCATGACAGATCCCAATGGGCCAAGATAAATGGTACCCTATCAGCAGTGCTATCTGTTCACTCCGGTGTGTCACAGGGGTCCATACTGGGCCCTACTCTTTTCAGTCTCTTTCTTAGTGCTCTTCCCAGTACCTGATCAAGCAAAATGCTCCTTTATGCTGACAATGCGGTACTTGTCACCTCCCACCCAGACCCTACCACCATCCAGAACTCCCTTCAGATCATTTTCAGTCAAGGTGAAAAATGGTTCCATGACTACTGCCTGATCCTGAACCCCAAAAAAACTAAATCCATGCTCTTTGACCACCATCAGAGCAACACCAGTAATGCCCCCTACACATTCTTTCCAGCACCAAACACCCCATTGAGCAAGTTACATCATAAAAATACCTGGGCATTACTTTTGACTCTGCACTCACCTTCCACACCCACCTCAAAACCCTGTCCACTACAATAAACACCTCGATTGGTTTCCTATACTGCCATAGAGAATGTCTCCTCAGGCTGCCCTCTGGCTGGCTATCAGCTCCTCTATCCTGTCCTTGGTTGACTCCTATCTATGCTTGGCTGACAACACTGCCCCCTCAAATGCCCAGACCTCAATAAACAGGCCTGTAGGCTCCTGACAGGTGCCCATAGCAGAACTCACACATGCCAACTCTACTTCTACTCAAATCTACCCTCTTTTAAGAAGCGCCTGCACTACCACAGCTGTATACTGGCCAAAAAAACACTTCTTGGGCTCTCTCCTTTTGGGGTTATTGTGTCCCTAAAATTCAAACTCCTGGATGGTTGCCACCTGAAGTGCAGCCTAGGCCACCTTCCAGGTTCCAAGAGCTAGGACCTCACTCACCCAAAGGTCCTTCTGTTAAAGAGCACCCTCCTGGTTTAACTCTCTCACTCTTCATATCACCAGCATCCTCAAAATAGGCCCCTTTAAAACTGCCCCCTGGAAACACCTAACAGACACTCTGATCTGTAGGAGCCCCTAACTGTCCTAGAGACTGTACTTTTTCTGGCTCTCACTATCTGACAATGTCCTCTTGGAGTGCCTCCCCCCTAAGGCCATGGTCCTCACCCTCTCCAGGTACCGGCTTCATAGATACACTAGAGCAGGCCTATTATACTGTGTTGAGAATGTTTGTTCGAATCTTTAATTAATTGCAAACCTATTTTCTTCTATGTAATATCTGGAACTGCTGTGTATATTACCTCTGCTGTACCACACTTGTATTGTCCTATTTGTCTTTCACTGTCATGTGTTGTTTACTCCCCTGCGACAAGGTGCCTTGTAAATGAGTCTTTGACTTAAAGGTTGTAAATCCAATTTATAAAATAAATTAATAAATATTATCATTTGTTGCCATAAATTGGTTTCAGGTGATCTATGGAGCCAGATTCAAAGTTCCTCTGTGGTTGTTTAGACCACCTGAGGTGAAATTTATATATTTTCTGAAAATGGGTTGCAGGTGATTTATGATGCTGGAATGAAAATTCTGAGGTTGTCGTTTAGGCCACCTGAGGTGATATATTTATTTTTGTCAAAAATGCATTTCAGGTGATTTATGGGATTGGGGTAAAAGGTAGGCAGTGGTCATTTAGGTCACTTGCGGTTAAAGGTGGTCATTTAGGCCACCTGAAGTGATAATTTTATTTTTGCCAAAAATGGGTTCCAGGTGATCTATGGAGTAATTGTGAAAGTCCACAGTGGTTGTTTAAGCCATCTGAAGATAAATTTTTATTTTTGCAAACAGTGGATTCCAGGTGATATCTGAGTTGAGGTGAAATGTCCACAGTGGTCATTTAAGCTATGTGAAGTGATATTTTTAGTTTTTTAAAAAGTGGGTTGCATGTGATTAATGGAGCTGGTGTGAAATGTCTGAGGTTGTTGTTTGGCCACCTGAGGAGATATTTGTATTTTTCCCAAAACTGGGATCCAGGTAATAAATGTATTCAGAGTAAAAGATCTGCAGTGGTCATTTAGGCCACCTATGGTGATTTTTCTTTTTGCTAAAATTTGTTCCAGGTGATATGAATCTGGGGTAAAAGGTCTGTTTAGGTCATTTAGGCCACATGAGGTGATATTTTTAGTTTTTTCCAAAAACGTGCTCCAGCTGATCTATGAAGCCTGGGAAAGGTTTTTTCATGGTTCTTTAAGCCACCTGAGTTTAAATTTTTTATTTGTTTCAGAAATGGGTTTTTGGTGAGTTAAATAGCTGAAGTGAAAGATCATCAGTGGTCATTTATTCCAGGTGATGTGATTTTTTTTATTTTTGCTAAAAATGGTTTCTATGTGATTGATGGAGCTGGTGTAAAATGTCCAAAGTGGTCATTGAGGCCACCAGGATTGCTATTTTTGTTTTTGCCAAAAATGGGTTCCAGGTGATCTATTTAGTGAATGTGATGCAGTGGTCATTTAGGTCTGCTGGGGAGAACTTTTAGTTTTTGCACAAAATGGGTTACAGGTGTTTTATGGATCGGGGTGAAAGATCTGTGGTTTACATGTATGCTACTTGATGTCATATATTTATTTTTGGCAAAAATGGGTTTCAGGTGATTTATGGGGTAAAACGTAGGCAGTGGTCATTTAGGCCACCTGAGGTAATATTTTTATTTTTGCCACAAATGGGTTCCAGGTGATCTATGGATTCACTGTGAAATATTGCAGTGGTTGTTTAAGCCAGTTGAGGTGAAATTTTTATTTTTCCATAAAATTGGTTCCAGTTGATATCTAAAGCTGGGGTGAAAGGTCCATGGCAGCTGTTTAAGACACCTGAGGTGATATTTTCAGTATTTGAAAAAGTGAGTTGTAAGTGACTAATGGAGCTGGTGTAAAAGGTCTGAGGTTGTCATTTAGGCCACCTGAGGTGATATTTGTATTTTTGCCAAAAATGGGTTCCCGGTAATTTATGGATCCAGAGTAAAAGATCTGCAGTGGTCATTTACTCAAGGAGAGGTGATATTTTTATTTGCACCAGAAATTGGTTTCAGGTGATTTATAGAGCCAGGGTGAAAGGTCTGCAGAGGACCTTTAGGCAACGAGGGACATTATCATTTTATTTTTGCCAAAAAAATGGGTTCCAGGTGATCTTTGGAGCCAGGTTCAAAGTTTCTCAGTGGTTGTTTTCGGTCACCTGAAGTGAATTTTTTTTTCCCAAAAATGGTTTTCATGTGAGTTTTATAGCCAGTGTAAAAAGTTCAAAGTGGTCATTTAGGCAATATTATTTTGCCAAAAATGTGGGTTCTAATTTATTTATGTAGCTGGGGAAACAGATCCGTAGTAGACCTATTGGCCAACAGGAGTGATATTTCTATTTTTGCCTAAAGTAGGTTCCAGGAGATCTATGGATCCAGGCTGAATGGTACACGCTGCTCATTTAGGTCACCTTAGGTGAAATTCATATCTTTGTCAAAAATGGGCTCTAGATTATTTGTGGAGCTGGGGTGAAAGGTCTGAGGTTGTTATTTAGGCCACCTGAGGTGATATATTTATTTTTGCCAAAAATGAGATTGAGGACATTTATGGGATTGAGGTATAAGGTAGGCTGTGTGCATTTAGGCTACCTGAGGTTAAAGGTAGATGGCAGTCTTTTAGACCACCTGAGGTAATAGTTTTATTTTTATCAAACATGGGTTCCAGGTGATCTATGGAGCCATAGTGAAAAGTCCACAATAGTTGTTTAAGTCATCTGAGGAGAAATTTGTATTTTTGCAAAAAAATGAATTCCAGGTGATATTTGGAGCTGAGGTGAAATGTCCGGTGTGGTCATTTAGGCCACCTGATGTGACATACATTTGTTTGCCAAATATATGTTCAAGGTGATTTATGGCACTGGGATAAAAGGTCCACAGTGAATGTTTAGGACACAAGGGGTGATATTTTTACTTTTTGCCAAAAATGGGTTGTAGCTAATCTGTGGAGCTAGGGTGAATGGTGCGATTTGGTCATTTAGGCCACCTGAGGTGAATTTTTTTATTTTTGCCAAAATTGGGTTCAAGGTTTTCTTTGGAAACATTGTGAAAGGTCTGAGGTGTTTGTTTTGGACACCTGCTGTGACATTTTTATTTTTACCAAAAATGTGTTCCAGGTAATTTATGGATCTGAAGTAAAAGATCTGCTGTGGTCTTTTAGGTCACCAGTGGTGATATTTCTATTTTTACTAAAAATTGGTTCCAGGTGATTTATGGAGCCGAGGTGAAAGGTTTGCAATGGTCATTTAGGCCATGTGGGGTAATATTTGTATTCATTTTTTTGCCAGGAATAGGTTCCACATGATTTATGGAGCCTGGATAAAAGGTCTGCAGTGGATCTTTAGGCCACCTGAGGTCATATTTTCTTTTTTACTAAAATTGGGTTCCAGGTTATGTATGGAGAAAGGTTAAAAGGTCATTTATGCCACCTGTGGTGATATTTTTATTTTGTTTACCATAAATGGGTTTCAGGTGATCTGCAGAGCCAGATTCAATGTTCCTCAGTTGTTGTTTAGGGCACCTGAGGTGCAATTTATTTATTTGCAAAAAATGGGTTTCCAGTGATTTATGCAGCTGGGGTGAAAGGTCTGAGGTTGTAGTTTAGACCAGCTGAGGTGATATATTTATTTTTGCCAAAAATGCTGTTCAGGTTATTCATGGGTTTGGGATAAAAGGTTGGCTATGGTCATTTAGGCCACCTGAGGTTAAAAGTAGGTGGTGGTGATTAGGCCACCTCAGGTGATAATTGTATTTTTGCCAAAAATAGGTTCCAGGTAATACATGAATCCAGATTAAAAGATCTGCATTTAGATCTGCAGTGGTCATTTAGGATAGCAGAGATGATATTTTAATTTTTACCAGAAATTGACTCCAGGTGATTTATGGAGCCAGGGTGAAAGGTCTGCAGAAGATCTTTAGGCAACCAGGGACGATATTTTAATTTTTTACCAGAAATGGGTTTCAGCTAATCTGTGGAGCTAGGGTGAATGGTATGAGTTGGTCGTTTAGGCCACCTGAGGTGAAATTTTTATTTTTGCCAAAATTGGGTTCAAGGTGATCTTTGGAAACATTGTGAAAGGTCTGAGGTGTTTGTTTTGGACACTTGATGTGACATTTGTATTTTTATCTAAAATTGGTTCCAGGTGATTTATGGAGCTGGAATAAAAGTTCTGCAGTGGACCTTTAGGCCACCATGGGTGATATTTTCATTTTTGCCAGCAATGGTTCCAGGAGATCTCTGAGCCAGGGTGAATGGTATGCAGTGGTCTTTTAGGACATCTGAAGTAATATTTTAATTTTTTTACAAAAAATGGGTTCCATGTTATGTATGGAGCAAGGGTAAAAGGTCCATTATGGCACCTAAGGTTATATTTTTATTATTTGCCATCAATGATATATTGTTTGCATCGTTTACTATATATTATTTTTGGCAAAACGAGTTTCATGTGATTTATGTGGTAAAAGGTATACAGTGGTCATTTAGGCCTCCTGGGGTATTTTTGTTTTGGTACAAATTGGTCCCAGGTGATCTATGGGTAATTAATGGAACTGGTGTGAAAGTCAGCGATGCTCGTTTAAGGTACCTGAGATTAGGGGCTGTATTTTCAAAAGGCACTTAGCTCCTCACAAGCTATGTCAAACATTTGTCCATGGTGGTCGTTTAAGCCACCTGAGGTTATAGTTCTAGTTCAGACCTTTTACCCCTGTTTCATATCACCTGGAACAAATTTTAGCAAAAGGAAAAAGCACCTGAGGTGGCCTCAATGACCACTGCAGATCTTTTACTCTGGATAACCTAATCCCTAACCCTAACCCTAACCCTAAACCTCAACCTCAACCTCACCCTAACCCTAACCCTAACCCTCACCATAACCCTAAACCTCACCCTAATGCTATCCCTAACCATAACCCTAATCCTCACCCTAAACCTAACCCTGATACAAAACTGGGGTAAAAGGTCTGTTTCAGTCATTTAGGCCGCATGAGGTGATATTTTTACTTTTTTCCAAAAACAAGCTCCAGCTGATCTATGGAGCCTGATTGAAAGTTTCTTCATGGTTCTGACCCCCCAGCTTGCTCCTCACCAGCCTAATTGTTCTCTCTCTCTCTCTTATCCCCCTGTCTTATCAACACTAGGCCCGTCCATCCCCTTATTCTTCCTTTCCCAACCTCGTATAGAAGCTCACTACCCTGGTTTGTGACATCCTACCATACCATACCACTTTATAGCATTCAATCCCGGGGCTCACACATACTCCTTTTCTCCATCCACCTTCTCTACATCCCATTTTACCAACTCCTTTCTGTGCACCATGCCCTCTTAGCCTTTCTCCCCCTACCTCCCTCCCTTCCCCCCTACCTTCACTTCTATCTGGTGTATATTTTTATTTTTTTTTCTTCCGTTACTTCCTCCTGCAACCTTAGATAACCTGCTTTATCTTCCTATAGACACTTCTATGTATGTAAATACCGTGTAATCTGTACGATATCTGTATAATTCTATGTACATATGAACTTCTTTTTCTTCCTCTCTTTAAAGAGTATTATCTGTATCGCCTTGTAAATACCTGTGTTGACCTGTATATACAATTGTTCATGCTCCACCCAGGTCCATCTTGCAAATGAGCTTCTGCTCAACGATGAGCACCTAGTTAAATAAAGACTGATTGATTGATTGATTGATTGATTGAGTAAAATGTCTGTGGATGTCATTTAGGCCACATGAGTTGATGTTTTTAGCTTTTGCCAAAAACATGCTCCAGGTGATCTATGGAGCCCGGATGAAAGTTTCTTCATGGTTCTTAAAGCCACCTCAGCTGAAATTTTTATTTTTTTCTAAAATGAGTTTTTGGTACATTAAATAGTTGGAGTGAAACCTCAACGGTGGTTGTTTAGGCCACCTGAGGTGCATTTTAAAATTTTTGCAAAAAATGGTTTCTAGGTGATTGATGGAGCTGGTATAAAAAGTTCAAAGTGGCCATTGAGGCCACCAGAGGTGATTTTTTTTGTTGTTGCCAAAAATTGGTTTTAGATGATTTATCGAGGTGAGGTAAAAGATTCACAGTACAGCTTTAGATCACCAGGCATGCTATTTTTCTTTATGACAAAAATGGGTTCCAGGTGATCTATGGTGCCATGGTGAATGTGATGCAGTGGTCGCTTAGGCCACCTGAGGTGATTTTTCTTTTTGCCAGAATTGGGTTCAAGGTGATCTATGGAAACATTGTGGAAGGTCGGAGGTGTTTGTTTTAGACACCTGATGTGACATTTTGATTTTTTACCAAAAATTTGTTCTAGGTAATTTATGGATTTGGAGTAAAAGATCTGAAGTGGTCATTTATTCCACCAGAGGTGATATTTTTATTTTTATTAAAAAGTGGTTCCATGTTATGTATGGAGCAGGGGTAAAAGTTAATTTATATCATCTGAGGTGTTATTTTTATGTTTTGCCATACATGGGTTTCAGGTGATATATGGAGCCAGATTCAAAGTTCCTCAGTGGTAGTTTAAGACACCTGAGGTGAAATTTATATATTTGCTGAAAATGGGCTGCAGGTGATTTATGACGCTGGGGTGAAAATTCTGAGGTTGTCGTTTAGGCCACCTGAGGTGATATATATATTTTTGCCAAAAATTCAATTCAGATGATTTATGGGATTGGGGTAAAATGTAGGCAGTGGTCATTTAGGTCACCTGAGGTTAAATGTACGAGGTGGCCATTTAGGCCACCTGAAGTGATAATTTTATTTTTGCCAAAAATGGGTTACAGGTGATATATGGAGTAATTGTGAAAACTCTGTGGTGGTTGTTTAAGCCACCTGAGTTGAATTTTTTTATTTGTTTCAAAAACGGGTTTTTGGTGAGTTAAATAGCTGGAGTGAAAGATCAACGGTGGTCATTTATTCCACCTGAGGTGAATTTTTCTTTTTTTCCAAAACTGTGTTCAAGGCGATCTATATAAATATTGTGAAAGGTTTGAGGAGTTTGTTTTGGACACCTGATTTGACATTTTTATTTTTATCAAAAATGGGTTCCAGGTAATTTATGAATCTGGAGTGAAAGATCTGCAGTGGTCATTTAGGCCACCAGAGGTAATTTTTTTATTTTTACTAAAAATTGGTTCCAGGTGAATTATGGAGCGGAGGTGAAAGGTCTGCAGTAGTCATTTAGGCCACCTGGGGTGACATTTCTATTCATTTTTGCCAGAAATTAGTTCCAGGTAATTTATGGATCTATAGTAAAAATCTGCAGTGGTCATTTAGGCCAGGAGAAGTAACATTGTTATTTTTAGAAGAAATTGGTTCCAGGTGATTTATGGAGTCTGGGTGAAAGGTCAGAGGGATGATATTTTCATTTTTTGCGAGAAATGGGTTCCAGGACATTTATGGAGCAGGGATGAAAGGTCTGCAGTAAATTTTCACTCTACCTGATGTGATATATTTATTTTTGCCAAAAATGCATTTCAGGTAATTTATGTGATCAGTGTAAAAGATAGGCAGTGGTCATTAAGGTCACCTGAAGTTAAAGGAGGGTGGTGGTCATTTAGGCCACCCGAGGTGGTATATTTAATTTTGCAAAAATGAGTTCCAGTTGATCTATGGAGTCATTGTCAAAAGTCAGTGATGGTTTTTTAAGCCACCTGAGGTGAAATTATTGTTTTTGAAAAAATGGATTCTTGGTGATGTCTGGAGCTGAGGTGAAATGTCCAAGGTAGGCATTCAAGCCACCTGAGGTGAAATTTTTAGTTTCTCAAAAAGTGGGGTCCAAGTGATCTGTGGAGCTAGGGTGAATGGTTCAAGGTGGTTGTTTAGGCTACCAGAGGTGACATTATTATATTTGTCAAGACTGTGTTCATTGATCTATAGAAACATTGTGAAGGGTTTGAGGAGTTTGTTTTGGACACGTGATGTGACATTTTTATTTTTACCAAAAATGGGTTCCAGGTAATATATGGATCTGGAGTAAAAGATCTGCAGTGGTCATTTAGGCCACCAGAGGTAATGTTTTTATTTTTACTAAAAATTGGTTCCACGTGATTTATGGAGCCAAGGTTAAAGGTCTGCGGTGGTCATTTAGGCCACCTGAGGTGACATTTCTATAAATTTTTTGCCAGAAAGTTGTTCCAGGTGATTTATGGTGCCTGTATAAAAGGTCTACTGTGGATCTTTTACCTCACCTCGATAAATCATCAATGAGGGAATTAGAGATAGTTATCTATCTAATCATGATGAGGTTGCCACTAGACTACAAGGCATATTGAAAATATTATTTTTTTGTACTCAGATAGTTCAGAACGAAGCCCCCCTGAGCAAAGCACATGCTCATTTAACTTTCTAGAGCACTCCTGGGCTGAGGAAATCTATTTTTAAATCTGGCCATATCGTCGCTCACTTGCGATGCACGATCGCGATCAAGGAATCTAGCAATCAAAAAATTTGCAGGCTTGCAATCAAAGATAGCTATGAGCCATGAACTTAGATTTTAAAAGCTCAGAACTCTTTTTTTCAGACCAATTTGGATCAAAGCAAAGGCATGGCTAAATAGATCGGAGTTCCCTGAGTAAAACACATCCAAGTTTTTCTTCAGAAGTGACCCCTTAGCGGAGATATTTGTGTTTTTCCAATTGGAAAATTTAAAACAAGATGACAGACCTCGCGATCAAAGAATTTTTAAAATTCTCAGGGACAAAGATTCTTGAACCGTGAAGCTGCAAATTCTTTGATCGACAGGTGGGAAGAGATAGCCAGAACCCCATTCTTTGTTCACAAAATATGCATATAAATTTTCCCTTTGACTAATAATGGGAACTTAAAAGTGGCATAACCTTTGAAAGCCTTAATATGTTTTCACCAAACAAAAAGTGGCATGTCTGGCCACCAAAGCTCTTTCAAGCAGATCATCTCTCAGAGCAACAGGCCACACAATGGCCGTGCAGGCCACATGCAAAATCCCAAAAGCTGCCTCCAGTGGCCTAAACAACCACTGAAGAACTTTGAATCTGGCTACATAGATCACCTGAAACCCATAAATGGCAACAAATGAAAATATCCCTTCAGGTGGCATAAAGGAATTTTACCCTTGCTCCATACATTACCTGGAACCCATTTTTGGTAAAAACAAAAATATTACCTCTGGTGGCCTAAATGACCACTGCATTTCTTTTGCTCCAGATCCATATATTACCTGGAACCCATTTTTGGTAAAAATAAAAACGTCACACCAGGTGTCTAAAACAAACTCCTCAGACCTTTCACAATGTTTCTATAGCTCAACTGAACACAGTCTTGGCAAAAATAAAAATGTCACCTCAGGTAGCCTAAACAACCACCTGGTACCTTTCACCCTAGCTCCACAGAATACCTGGAACCCACTTTTTGAGAAACTAAATATTTCACCGCAGGTGGCTTAAATGCCTACTATGGACATTTCGCCTCAGCTCCAGACATCACCTGGAATCCATTTTTTTTTTCAAAAATAATTTCCCCTCAGGTGTCTTAAATGACCATCACTGACTTTTCACAAAGACTCCACAGATCAACTGGAACCCATATTTGCAAAAATAAATATATCACCTCAGGAGGCCTAAATGACCACCACCTTCCTTTAACCTCAGGTGACCTTAATGACCACTGCCTATCTTTTATCCCCATCACATAAATTACCTGAAATGCATTTTTGGCAAAAATAAATATATCACATCACGTGCGTACCAGTCCACTGCAGACCTTTCACCCCAGCTCCATAAATCTTCTGGAACCCATTTCTGGCAAAAATGAAAATACCATCCCTCTGACCTTTCACCCAGACTGAATAAATCACCTGGAACCAATTTCTGCTAAAAATAATAATATTACTTCTCCAGGCCTAAATGACCCCTGCAGATCTTTTACTATGCATCCGTAAATTACCTGGAACCAATTTCTGGCAAAAATGAATAAAAATGTCACCCCAGGTGGCCTAAATGACTACTGCAGACCTTTCACCTACACTCCATAAATCACCTGGAACCAATTTTTAGTAAAAACAAAAACATTACCTCTGGTGGCCTAAATGATCACTGCTGATCTTTCACTCCAGATTCATAAATTACCAGGAACCAATTTTTGGTAAAAATAAAAATGTCACATCAGGTGTCCAAAACAAACTCCTCAAACCTTTCACAATGTTTATATAGATCATCTTGAACACAGTGTTGGCAAAAATAAAATTGTAACCTCAGGTGGAATAAATGACCACTGTTGATCTTTCACTCCAGCTATTTAACTCACTAGCAACCCATTTTTGAAACAAATAAAACATTTCAACTCAGGTGGCTTAAACAACCATCGCAGACTTTTCACAGTTACTCCATATATCACCTATAACCCATTTTTGGCAAAAATAAAATTATCACTTCAGGTGGCCTAAATGACCACCAAATACATTTCACCTCAGGTGACCTAAATGACCACTGCCTACCTTTTACCCCAATCCCATAAATCATCCAAATTGAATTTTTGGAAAAAATAAATTTATCACCTCAGATGGCCTAAATCACAATCTCAGACCTTTCACCCCAGCGTCATAAATCACCTGCAGTCCATTTTCAGCAAATAGATAAATTTCACCTCAGGTGACCTAAACAACCACTGAAGAACTTTCATTCTTGCTCCATAGATCACCTGAAACCCATTTATGGCTACAAATGAAAATAACACCTCAAGTGGCATAAAGGAATTTTACCCTTGCTCCATACATTACCTGGAACCCATTTTTTGTAAAAATAAAAATATTACCTCAGATGACCTAAATGGCCACTGCATACCATTCATTGTGGCTCCATAGATCACCTGGAACCATTTTTGGCAAAAATTAAAATATCACCCCTGATGGCCTAAAGGTCCTCTGCAGACCTTTTATACAGGCACAATAAATCACCTGGAACAACTTTCTGGCAAAAAAATGAATAGAAATGTCACCTCAGGTGGCCTAAATGACTACCGCAGACCTTTAACATTGGCTCCATAAATCACCTGGAACCAATTTTTAGTAAAAATAAAAAACATTACCTTTGGTGTCCTAAATGACCACTGCAGATCTTTTACTACCTGGAACCCATTTTTGGTAAAAATAAAAATGTCACATCACGTGTCCAAAACAAACTCCTCAGACCTTTCACAATGTTTCTATAGATCAATTGAACACAGTCTTGGCAAAAATAAAAATGTCACCTCAGGTAGCCAAAACAACCACCTCGTACCATTCAACCTAGCTCCACAGATCACGTGAAACCCACTTTTTGAGAAACAAAAAATTTCACTTCATGTGGCTTAAATGCCTACCATGGACATTTCAGCTCAGATCCAGACATCACCAAGAATCCATTTTTTTCAAAAACAATAATTTCACCTGAGGTGGCTTAAACAACCATCACTGACTTTTGACAATGACTCCATAGATCAAATGGAACTCATTTTTTGCAAAAATAAATATACCACCTCGTGTGGCCTAAATGACCACCACCTTCCTTTAACCTCAGGTGACCTTAATGACCACTGACTATCTTTTACCCCAATCACATAAATTACCTGAAATGCATTTTTGGCAAAAACAAATATATCACATCAGGTAGAGTGAAAATTTACTGCAGACCTTTCACCCCTGCTCCATAAATGTCCTGGAACCCATTTCTGGGAAAAATGAAAATATCATCCCTCTGACCTTTCACTCAGACTCCATAAATCACCTGGAACCAATTTCTTCTAAAAATAATAATATTACTTCTCCTGGCCTAAATGACCACTGCAGATTTTTACTATGGATCCATAAATTACCTGGAACCAATTTCTGACAAAAATGAATAGAAATGTCACCCCAGGTGGCCTAAATGACTATTGCGACCTTTCACCTCCACTCCATAAATCACCTGGAACCAATTTTTAGTAAAAATATAAAAATTACCTCTGGTGGCCTAAATGACCACTGCAGATCTTTCCCTCCAGATTCGTAAATTACCTGGAACTCATTTTTGATAAAAATAAAAATGTCAAATCAGGTGTCCAAAACAAACTCCTCAAACCTTTCACAATATTAATATAGATCACCTTGAACACAGTTTTGGCAAAAAAAGAAAAATTCACCTCAGGTGGAATAAATGACCACCGTTGCTCTTTCACTCCAGCTATTTAACTCACCAAAAACCCGTTTTTGAAGCAAATAAAAAATTTCAAATCAGGTGACTTAAACAACCACCACGGAGTTTTCACAATTACTCCATATATCACCAGTAACCCATTTTGGGCAAAAATAAAATCATCACTTCAGGTGGCCTAAATGGCCACCTCGTACATTTAACCTCAGGTGACCTAAATGACCACTGCCTACATTTTACCCCAATCCCATAAATCATCTGAATTGAATTTTTGGCAAAAATATATATATCACCTCAGGTGGCCTAAACAACAACATCAGAACTTTCACCCCACCATCATAAATCACATGCAGCCCACTTTTAGCAAATATATAAATTTCACCTCAGGTGGCCTAAACAATCACTGAAGAACTTTGAATCTGGCTCCATAGATCACCTGAAACCCATTTATGGCAACAAATGAAAATATCACCTCAGGCGGCATAAAGGACTTTTACCGTTGCCCCATACATAACCTGGAACCCATTTTTGCTAAAAATAAAAATATTACCTCAAGTGGCCTAAAGGACCACTGCATACCATTCACCGTGGTTCCATACATCACCTGGAACCATTTTTGGCAAAAATTTAAATATCACCCGAAGGCCTAAAGGTCCACTGCAGACCTTTTATCCAGGCACCTAAAATCACCTGGAACCACTCTCTGGCAAAAAATGAATAGAAATGTCACTGCAGGTGGCCTAAATGACTACCACAGACCTTTAACCTCAGTGCCATAATTCACCTGGAACCAATTTTTAGTAAAAATAAAAACATTACCTTTGGTGGCCTAAATGACCACTGCAGATATTTTACTCCAGATCCATATATTACCTGGAACCCATTTTTGGTAAAAATAAAAATGTCACTTCAGGTGTCCGAAACAAACTCCTCAGACCTTTCACAATGTTTCTATAGCTCAATTGAACTCAATCTTTGCAAAATTAAAAATATCACCTCAGGTAGCCTAAACAACCAACTCGTACCATTCACCCTAGCTCCAAAGATTACATGGAACCCACTTTTTGAGAAACTAAAAATTTCACCTTAGGTGGCTTAAATGCCTACCATGGACATTTCACCTCAGCTCCAGATATCACCTGGAATCCATTTTTTTCAAAAATAATAATTTCAATTCAGGTGGCTTAAACAACCATCACTGACTTTTCCCAATGACTCCATAGATTAATTGTAACCCATTTTTGCAATTAAAAAATATATCACCTCAGGTGGCCTAAATGACCACCACCTTCCTTTAACCTCACGTGTCCTTAATGATCTTTTACCCCAATCACATAAATTACCTGAAATGCATTTTTGGCAAAAATAAATATATCATATCAGGTAGCATAAAAGTCCACTGCAGACTTTTCACCACAGCTCCATAAATCTCCTGGAACCCATTTCTGGCAATAAAGAAAATATCATCCTTCTGAGCTTTCACCCAGACTCCATAAATCACCTGGAACCAATTTCTGTTAAAAATAATAATATTACTTCTCCTGGCCTAAATGACCACTGCAGATCTTTTACTATGGATCCATAAATTACCTGGAACCAATTTCTGGCAAAAATGAATAGAAATGTCACCCCAGGTGGCCTAAATGACTACTGCAGACCTTTCACTTCCAGATCCATAAATTACCTCAAATCCATTTTTGGTAAAAATACAAATTTCACATCAGGTGTCCAAAACAAACTCCTCAAACCTTTCTCAATGTTTATATAGATCACCTTGAACACAGTCTTTGCAAAATTAAAAATGTTACCTCAGGTGGAATAAATGACCACCATTGATCTTTCACTCCAGCTACTTAACTCACCAAAAACCCATTTTTGAAACAAATAAAAAATTTCAACTCAGGAGACTTAAACAACCATCGTAAACTTTTTACAATTACTCTATATATCACCTGTAACCCATTTTTGGCAAAAATAAAATTATCACATCAGATGGCCTAAATGACCACCACCTACCTTTAACCTCAGGTACCTAAATGACCACTGCCTACCTTTGACCAAATCCGATAAATCATCCAAATTGAATTTTTGGCAAAAATAAATATATCACCTCAGGTGTCATAAATGACAACTTCAGACCTTTCACCTCAGTGTCATAAATCACCTGCAGCCCATTTTCAGAAAATATATAAATTTCACCTCAGGTGGACTAAACAACCACTGAAGAACTTTGATCTGGCTCCATAGATCACATTAAACCCATTTATGGCAACACATGAAAATATCACCTCAAGTGGCATAAAGGACTTTTACCCTTGCTCCACACATAACCTGGAACCCATTTTTGATAAACTAAAAATCTTACCTCAGGTGGCCTAAATGACCATTGCATACCATTCTCCGTGCTTCCATATATCACCTGAAACCATTTTTTGGCAAAAATTAAAATGTCACCCCTGATGGACCTAAAGGTCCACTGCAGACCTTTTATCCAGTTGCCAAAAATAAATTGGAACCACTCTCTGGCAAAAAATGAATAAAAATGTCACCTCAGGTGATCTAAATGACTACCGCAGACCTTTAACCTCAGCTCCATAAATCACTGGAACCAATTTTTAGTAAAAATTAAAAACATTATCTCTGATGGCCTAAATGACCACTGCGGATCTTTTTCTCCAGATCCATATATTATCCAGAACCCATTTTTGGTAAAAATAGAAACGTCACATCAGGTGTCCAAAACAAACTCCTCAGACCTTTCACAATGTTTCTATAGGTCAATTGAACACAGTCTTGGCAAAAATAAAAATGTCACCTCAAGTTGCCTAAAAAAACACCTCATAAGATTCACCCTAGCTCCACAGATTACCTGGAACCCACTTTTTGTGAAACTAAAAATTTCACCGCAGGTGGCTTAAATGCCTACCATGGACATTTCATCTCAGCTCCAGACATCACCTGGAATCCATTTTTTTTCAAAAGTAATAATTACTCCTCAGATGGCTTAAACAACCATCTTTGACTTTTCACAGTGACTGCATAGATCAACTGGAACCCATTTCTGCAAAACTAAATATACCACCTCGGGTGGCCTAAATGACCACCATCTTCCTTTAACCTCAAGAGACCTTAATAACCACTGCCTATCTTTAACCCAGTCACATAAATTACCTGAAAGGCTTTTTTGGCAAAAATGTATATATCACATCAGTTAGAATAAAAATCCACTGCAGACCTTTCAGCATAGCTCCATAAATCTCCTGGAACCCATTTCTGGCAAAAATGAAAATATCATCCCTCTGACCTTTCACCCAGACTCCATAAATCACCTGGAACCAATTTCTGTAAAAAATTATAATATTACTTCTCCTGGCCTATATGACCACTGCAGATCTTTTATGATAGATCCATAAATTATCTGGAACCAATTTCTGGCAAAGATGAATAGAAATGTCACCCCAGATGGCCTAAATGAGTACTGCAGACCATAAATCCAAGGAACCAATTTTTAGTAAAAATAAAAACATTACCTCTGGTGGCCTAAAGGACCACTGCAGATCTTTCACTCCAGATCTGTAAATTACCAGGAACATATTTTTGGTCAAAATAAAATTGTCACATCAGGTGTCCAAAACAAACTCCTCAAACCTTTCACAATGTTTATATAAATCACCTTGAACACAGTTTTGGCAAAAATAAAAATTTCACCTCAGGTGGATTAAATTACCACCATTGATCTTTCACTCCAGCTATTTAACTCACAAAAAACCATTTTTAAAACAAATAAAAAATTTCAACTGAGGTGGCTTTAACAACCATTGCGGACTTTTCACAATTACTCCATACTTCACCTGTAACCCATTTTTTGCAAAAATAAAAATTTCACCTCAGGTGGCTTATGCAACCTTCATTGACTTTTCACAAAGACTCCATAGATCAACTGGAACCCATTTTTGGCAAAAATAAATTTGTCATATCAGGTGGCCTAAATGACCACCACCTTCCTTTAACCTCAGGTGACCTTAATGACCACTGACTATCTTTTACCCCAATCACATAAATCACCTGAAATGCATTTTTGTTAAAAATAAATATATCACATCAGGTGGCGTAAAAGTCCACTGCAGACCTTTCACCCCAGCTCCACAAATCTCAAGGAACTAATATTTGGCATAAATGAAAATATCATCCCTGCAGACCTTTCACTCTGACTCCATAAATCACCTGGAACCAATTTCTGGTAAAAATAATAATATTACTTCTCCAGGCCTAAATGACCCCTGCAGATCTTTTACTATGCATCCGTAAATTACCTGGAACCAATTTCTGGCAAAATGAATAGAAATGTCACCTTTAGGTGGCCTAAATGACTACCTCAGACCTGTCACCTCGGCTCCATAAATCACATGGAACCAATTTTTGGTAAAAGGAAAAATGTCACATCAGGTGTCCTAAACAAACTCCTCAGACCTTTCACAATGTTTCCATAGATCACCTTGAACACAGTTTTTGCAAAAATAAAAATTTCACCTCAGGTGGCCTCAACGACCACCTCGTACCATTCACCCTAGCTCCACAGATTACCTGGAACCCATTTTGGCAATAAATTAAAATATCACCCTTTCTGTCTTAAAAATTCACTGTGGTCCTTTTACCCCAGTGCCATAAATCAACTGGAACCTATCTTTGGTAAAGAAATAGTATCACCTCAGGTGGCCAAAATGACCACACTGGACTTTTTACTCCATAATATCACATTGAAACCATTTTTGCAAAAATGCTGTAAGAACTATAACCTCAGGTGGCTTAAATGACACCATGGACATTTCACCTCAGCTCCAGATATCACCTGGAATCCATTGTTTGAAAAATAAAAATGTCAACTCAGGCTTATAAAACCATTGTGGACTTTTCACAATGACTCCATAACTCACCTGGAACCCATTTTTGGCAAAAATAAAATTATCACCTGAGGTGGCCTAAATGACCACTGCCTACCCTTTACCCCAATCCCATAAATCACCTGAAATGCATTTTTAGCAAAAATAAATATATCACCTCAGGTGGCTAAAATGACAACCTCAGACCTTTCACCCCAATTTCATAAATCACCTGCAACCCCTTTGAGCAAATCTATAAATTTCACTTCCAGTGTCTTAAACAACCACTGAGGAACTTTGAATCTGGCTCCATGTATCACCTGAAACCCATTGATGGCAAAAAATTAAAATATAATCTCAGGTAACTCCTGAGTACCCTTACTCCATACATAACATGGAACCAATGTTTAGTAAAAATAAAAATATCACTTCTGGTGGCCTAAATGACAACTGCAGCTCATTTACTCCAGATCCATAAATTACCTGGAACCTATTTTGGTAAAACTTGAGAGGCCGGCCATTGAGCACAGGAGCAACATCACTGAGACACTAACACAGGGTCGACAGTGAGTAAACATACTTTAACACAGACAGATAATATGATATCAACAGTACATTTAATACAGTACAGTGTGATCTGTGTAGTATGCAGATGCTGTAGAAGTCACTAGTGGTTGCACACATAATCTACAGCTTCTTCACCCATCTTAAACATCCCACACTGTATACACCTCATCATGCTTGCTATTCGTACTCGCATTTATACAGTTTATTTTCCGATTATCAACTGCCAACAGCTGACATGTGCTGGAATGCACATGTTTCTGCGTGCGCCGACCACGTGCCCCACTCACACTCACTCTGTTTGCAGCGTGACCGAGCACTATATGACCCGGAAGATCTAATTGGGGCCAGAGGCACTGTAAAAAAGGCAACCAAATTTTTATTTTTAAAATACTCTGTTTTAATCCCTTCTCCCCGTGTCAGCCACACATGCATGACCAAGGCATATCAAGTGCATGAACATGCAAAGGAATAAACCAAACTAGTAATGACTTGAGTGATATTCATTTGACCACAAATAGGTTCAGGAGATGTATGGAGCTGCAATCACTCAACTCCACAGTGAACTCTTAGATCTGAGGGGTGATATTTATTTTTTGCCAAAAATGGGTTCCAGCTAATCTGTGGAATGAGTGAATGGTGGTGTTTGTAGAGCCACCTGATCGAAATTTTATTTTGCCAAAACAGTTCAAGGTGATCAGCTGAAACATTGACAGAAGGTCTGAGGTGTTTGTTTTGGACAAATGATGTGACATCTTAATTGTACCAAAAATGGGTTCCAGGTAATTTGTGGATCTGGATTAAAAGATCTGCTGCAGTCATTTAGGCCACCATGGGTGCTATTTTCAGTTTTGCCAAAAATGGTTCCAAGTGATCTTTTAAGACAGGGTGAATGCTATGCAATGGTCAGTTTGGGCACCTGAGGTAATATTGTTATTTTTTTTTACCAAAAATGGGTTTCAAGTTATGTATGGAGGAAGGGTAAAAGGTCATTTATACCACGGTAGGTGATTTTTGTATTGTTTGCCATCAATGGTTTCAGCTGATCTATGGAGACCCAGTTCAAAGTTCCTTGGTGGTGGTTTAAAATACCTAATTGGGGTATATATTTGTTAACGAAAATGGGCTTAGGTGGTTATGCAGCTGAAAGGTCTGAGGTTGTCTCAGGCCACCTTAGGTTATATATATATTTGCCAAAATGCATTTCAGGTGATTTATGGGATTGTTGTAAAGGCAAGCAATGATCATTGACCTCAGGGATAAATGTAGGTGTGGTGGTCATTTAGAGCCACCAAAGTGATGGTACCAAACGCGGGTTTTAGGTGATCTATGGAGTAATTGTGAAAAGTCGTGATAGTTGTTAAGCCACCTGTGTTAATTTTATTTTTGCAAACTGATTCAGGTGATATCTGGAGGCGGATGAAAGTATCCCAGTAGTCGTTCAAGCCAGGAGGTCATATTTTTAGCTTTTAAAAAGTGGGTTGCAGGTGATTAATGAGCTGGTGTGAAATGTCTGTGGTTGTTCTTTCTGCACCTGGTGATATTGTATATTTCCCAAAACTGGGATCCAATTAATTATTGTACCGAGTAAAAGATATACAGTAGTCATTTTATTTTATAAGAAGATTGATTTTAGTAAAATTTGTTCGATTATCGAATCTGGGGAATAGGGTCCGGAGGTCACTTGCATAACGAGGTGGTATTTTAGTTTCACCAAAACATGCTTCAACGATATGGGCCTGGTTGAAGATTCTTCATGATTCTTTAAGCCATTTGAGTTGATATTTTTATTGTTTCAAAAATGGGTTTTGGTGAATTAAATAGCTGGAGTAAAAAGATCAAGCGGTGGTCATTTATTCCACTGAGGTGATTTTTTATTTTGCTAAAATTGTTTCTAGGTGATTGATGGAGCTGGTGTAAAATGTCCAAAGTGGTCAGTAAGAACCACTGGGCTGCTGTTTTTTTTGACAAAATGGTTCCAGAGACACAGAGAATGTGATGTAGTATCATTTCTAATAGCTGGGGTAAATATCATTGCACAATGGCTTCAGAGCCTTGGACAAGTGAAAGATCTGTGTTTATTATGCTACCTGATGTCATATATTTATTTTGCAAAATGTTTCATGTGATTTATGGGTAAAAAATAGGCAGGTCATTTAGCCAACTGAGGTATATTTTTAATTTACCACAAATAGTTCAGGTGATCTGGGTCATTGTGAAAGGCAGGTAGTAAGCCATCTGAGGTGGATTTTATTTTGCATGAAATCAGTTCCAGGATAGTATAGTTAGTGAAGGTCCATGGCAGCCGTTTAAGACACCTGAGGTGATATTTTCAATTTTGAAAAAGTGTCGCGAGTAATGCAGCTGGTGTAAAGGTTTGAGGCTGTCAACCCATTACAAAGGTTACATTACACCTGAACCCATTTGCACTGGATATTTCACCCACATATTTTGCAAAACTAAAATACCACCACAGGTGCCTAAAGGACATCCGCAACATTTTACCCCATGTACATAAATTACCTTGACCCATTAAGAAAAAAAAATCATCCGGTAGCTAAATGACCACCAAGTATCATTCACCTGTCCATGACACTTGGAACCAATTTTTTACAAAAATGAAAGTATTATCCCAGTCGCCAAAACCTCAGACCTTTCATCCTGCTCCATAAATCACTGGAACCAATTCTCTTAAAAGAAAAAATACCTCTCCTAGCCTAAATGACCACTGCAGATCTTACGCTGGATCCATAAACAAGCAACCATTTTCATAAAATACAAATATCACCCAGGTATTTAACAACCTCAGACCAAGAGTCACCACCCAACCCATGACTCACTTACAACCACTTTTGGAAAACAAAAATATCACCTCAGGTGTCTTAAACGACTGCTGGACCTTTCACCCCAACCCAGATATCAAATTTAACTGATTTTAAAAAAAAATTTCCTCAGCTAGCAAACAACCACTGCCTACTTCCCAAAAATAAGTCCTGAAACCATTTTGGCAAATATATATATATCACATCAGGAAGCATCATGGTAGGTAAACATTTAGGCCACCTAGTGATCATTTGGAAAAAAAAATATCACCCTGCTGACTGCGTCGACAGATCTTCATCCCCTTAGTACATTGGTAAAAATAGATATTTACACCAACCAGATATCACCTGAACCCATTTATTGCAAAATAAATTTCACCCAGGTGGCCTAAACGACCACTGCATCATTTAGGCCACGGAGGTGTCATTTTTACAAAAAGAGTTCAAGGGGGTTATAATGCTGGGTCACAATGAACATTTAGACAAGGTGATATTTTAATTTTTGCCAAAATAGGTTCAACTAATCTGTAGACTAGGATGAATGGTGAGGTGGTTACTTAGCCACCTGGTGAAATTAGTTTTGCCTAAACTAGTTCAATGCAGGTTTTATACAGTGCAGTGGCCCAGGCAGCACACCAAATCTCAAAGACCAGATAGAAGCTGTGGGCTCTAGCCCCACCCGGCATAGGTTATATCCTATGCTGCCTGCAGTGCAGCCTGAGAAGGGCTATACAACAATGGTACCATCCTCATGAGATACAAATCAGATCCTTCACCTGTCCTGGTGGTAGTTCAGGATGTTAAAGATCCCATGGAAATTCTTGAAAGAGTAGGGGAATTTCCAGCCCTGGACAAATTCCCGATTCCTAAAAATCCATCAACAACTAATCTGTTCAGAGTCATTAGCATCATCTATATCCCCTCCCAGGTAGGTCCTGAAAAGAGTAAGTTGTCTAGTACTACCCAACAACAACCTAAATAAAAAGGTGCTGTTTGGAAACATTGAATGGCGGAGCTTTTTTGGACACACAATGTGACACTTTATTTTACCAAAATGATTTCAAGGTAATGTATGTCGGTAAGAGATCTGTAGTCATTTAGGCCACCAGTGTTGATATTTTATTATCAAAAATAGTTCCAGGTGATTTATGGAGCTGGGATAAAAGCCCTGCAGTAAATTAAGCCACCACCGGTGATATTTTCATTTTGCCAACAGGTTACAGACCTTAGGCCAGGTATCAGGTGACTTATGGGGTTTGGGTAAAAGGAAGCAATGGTCATTTAGGCCACTAGTAATATATTTATTTTTAACAAAATGAGGCCCATAATGTATGTGAACAGAGTAAACCGTCCTTACGCCACCTGGTGGTATTGTATTCTTACAATCACCGGCTCAGGTGATCTAAGGAGCCAGATTCAAGTGGTTCAGGCCACCAGAGGTACATTTATATTTACAAAATGTCTAAGATTTATGGAGCTGGGGTGAAATCTATTACACAATTGAAGGTGTCAGTCTAACCATCTATTTGTAATATGCCAGGTGAAGCAGACAAAGTCCTGGCCAATCTGAGGGTTTGCTAAATGCTAGTACAGTTGGCTGCGCTGGCCCCAGCCTTCCAGGCTGCAGGCAGGTGTCCTGGTCCCGCCGGTGGCTGGCTGGGTGCTGGCTGATCAGGTGAGCTGGCCACCGATTAATTGAAGGTAGTGAAGATTAGCGTTTATGGAGGTGAGGCAAAGATTCACAGAGCTTTAGCAACTAGGGGTGTATTTTTATTTTACCAAAAAGGTTCAGGTGATCTATGGAGACATGGTGAATGTGAGGTAGTTGTTTAGGCCACCTGGAAGGGAACATGTTTCTGCAAAAAAAGGTTCCGGTGATTTATCTAACAAAGTGAAAGATCTGTTTTACATTGATGCTAACGATGTGATACATGTATTTTACAAAACTGTGTTTCATTTTGGCATTTAGTAAATGGTGGCAGTATCATTAGGCCACCTGAGGTGATATTTTATTTTGCAGAAATTGGTTTCAGGTGATCTATGGACACAGAAGGTATCAAGAGGATGTCAAGCCAGTCAGTGAAATTTTTATTTTGCAAACAATCTATCCAGTTGATATCTGAGCTCAGTAGGTCCACAGCCGCGAAGACCCTGAGGTGATATTTTTAGTTTTTCAAAAAGTGGCAAGTGACTAATGACTGGTGTAAATGTTTGAGGTTGTCGTTTAGGCCCCCAAGGGTGATATTTAGAAGTGCAAAAATGGGTTCCCAGTATTTTGGATCCAAGTAAGATTCAGTGTTCATTTAGACCACTCAAGGTGGCCCAAAACACAACCTGCCAGTTGTACACAACCTTTCACCCCAGTCTAAAATCATCTGGAACCCATTTTATTACGATAAAAAAGCCACCAAGCGGATGAAATCACTATCACTTACTCCCCCAACTCCATAAATCTAGACAATTTTGAAAAAATAACAATATCACTCAGGTCACCTAAATGACCACTGTAGACATGCACCAGCCCCATAAATCACCTAGAAACCAATTTGCACAAAAAAACATCACATCTAGTGGAAAAATCATGGGGAACCTTTACCCAGGCTCCATTATCACCTGATCCCATTTTTGGAAAATAGAAATATCAAATCAGGTAGCCAAATGACCACCACGAATCTTCAACCTCAAATATAAACCACAGTGCAGACCATTTCCTCCACAAATCACTGGACCCAAATTTTGGCAAAAAAAAAATATCACCACCTATCACTAATGCCAATCCAACCTTTAACCTCGAGCATAAACACCACTGCATAACTTTCCTTTGGCTCTATATCACCTGAACCATTGTTGTGAAAAGAAATGTCATCAGGTGGTCTTAAACCACCACAAACCTCACCCTCATTCCATAGAGATCCTGGAACCAATTTTAACAAAATAAAATGCCACCTCAGGTGGCCTAAAGTGTACTACAGACCATTACCCTGGCTCCATGCATAAAAGGAACCCATTTTAAGCAAAACAAATATCACCAGCGGCCTAAATTATTATTTTGGAATCTCACAGCGTTTCATAAATCATCCCAAAACTATTTTGACAAAATAAACTATCCTCAGGTGGCCTAAACTACAGCAGCTGACCCTTCCCCCACCTCTAGCTCACCTGAAGCAATTTTAGAAAAATAAACATTTATCATAGGTGCCAAACGACCACCACAGACCTTTCAACACACTCCATAGATTAATGGAATCCATTAAAACAAATAAAAATATCACCTAAAAGGCAAATGATCACTGCAGAAATTTACTGTTCTATAATCATCTGGAACCCATTTTGACTAAAAAAATATATCTCAGATGGCAACAATGACCACGAATCTTTACCCCAGGTTCATAAATCACTATAACCCATTTTTGACAAAATAAAATCACCTCAGGTGCCACAATACACCATGGACCTTTCACCCCATCTATAAATCACCTTGAACCCATTTTAAGAAAAAAACCATGGGCTGGACCAAAGCCCAAGAATGATGCAAGGATAGCCAAAAACAAGTAGTAAGGAGTCTAGTGCAAAACATTGCAACAGACATATTTTCAAAAGAGCACTGCATCAAGGCAACCTCCTGTGTCAAAAGGTGGCACCATCAGCCTTGCAACACACAAATAGCAGTGCCATGACAAGTCTCTTGCAAACAGAAATGGCACACTTACCTGGGAAATTTCAAAGCTGCAACACTGACACAAACATGTCAATACCGTCAGCAGACCAGCCAGAGTTGGTCTAAGACACTAACCACATAAAAGCAAACCAAGTGTTCAGATGTGACTATGCCAATATTATAAGGGATATTCTGCGGACTAGTTTAGAACATTTGTGGATAGGTTTTGCCATTTCATCTCTCATTTTGTTTACTTAACTGGCATCATTCTGTCCCCAAGGGCCCTTTGTTTGACTCAGTTGACCATTTGTATACTTGGCACCATTTGTACTCAGTTGCACCATTTATGTACTTGCTTCCATCATATATTAACCGGAGTCATTTTTCTGACTTAACATATACCATTTTGACTCAACTTGCAACATTTACTTTTGTGTAGATTGGTCATCCTATCCTACACCATTAGCATTTGTGGACCTCTTGCATCAGTTTGAGGGACTTTGTCACCAGACCTTTTCTTACAAAATATGGCACACAGTATTTGTGCACCAAGATCTGACATCCCCATCCACACTCTGCCTTGGTGCTATGTTAACCTTTGTCTTGCAAACTGCTGTATCTAAGCCCATCCAACCTCTTGCTAAGACCTGTTTTGTCTCCAGCTGCCTGCCTTCAATGGGTTGCTTCAGCTCCCATGTTGGCCAGCAACCAGCCACAGGATTGAGACCAGGATGCCCACTGCAGCCCCTAGATGGTATAGATAGCAGCCAATCAGAAATTGGGCACTCCAGCAAACCCGCCTGATTGGCGCTCATTTTCCCTGCTTCTGCTCACTTTTACAAATACAACTTTAGTTAGAATATGAAGCATTACTCATGTGTAATAGAAATTTTTCTAACTGTATTAGTTGGATTAAAGATTTTACTGTCTTCTATGCATCTTGAATGATGGACAATATGTCCAGATTTAAAAATAGATTTTCATCCAGCAGTGCCCTAGAAAGTTAATGAGGGTGTTTTGCTCAGGGCTTCTGGTTTGCCCATCTGAATACAAAATAATATTTTCAATATGCCTGGTTCAGCAGCCCCATTGTGATAACAGAAATTGTCTCAAATTATCTGTAGTCTAGTGTCCTCTAATGTATTTCAAATAAGAATATCACCAGGTGTCCTAAACGATCACCATGGATATTTCACCAGCCCCGATATCACCTGAAATTCATTTTTTCAAAACAAGTTCTCAGGTGACTTAAAACAACCTTGAGTACTTATAATGACTCCATAGACCACCTGCAACCCATTTTGGGAAAAATAAAATATTACCTGTGGTTTCCCAATGAACACTGCCTACCATTTACCCCATAAATCACCTAAATCTGTTTTACAAAATAAATATGACATCGTAGCATAAATGTAAATTACAGATCTTCACTTCTGCTCCATAAGTCACCTGAAACCATTTTGTGTAAAATTTAAATTTCACCCAGGTGATGTCACTGATTACATTACCTATAGATCACCTGGTACCCATTTTGGCAAAAATAAAATAGTGAACCTGGTACCCACGACCACTTCAGCATTTTATGCCAGCCCATCAATCACCTAGAAACCATTTAGCAAAAATAAAAAAAATAACCCAGGTGGAACAAATGACCTTGATCTTTCACCCAGCTGTATAACTCACCAAAACCCATTTATGAAACAAATAAAAATTAAACCAGGTGGCTTGAGTGGCTGAAGAAACAGTAAATCATTCTGTGAGATCAGCTGAGCATGTTTAGGCAAAATCTAAAATATCACCTCATGTGCCAAGTGACATCCAAAGACCTTGCCCCAGATTATATCACCTGAACAACTTAACCAAAAGAAAACACCCAGGTGGCCTAAATGACCACTGCAGATCTTTTCTGGACGATAATTACCTGGTATCCCAGTTTTGGCAAACAAACAAATATCACCTCAGGTGTCCAAATCAACTCAAACCTTCACACCAGCTCCTTTAATCACCTGCAACCCAGTTTTTAAAAAGCTAAAATATCACCACGTGGCTTAACGACCACTGTACATTTCCACCAGCCCAGATATCACCTGAAATCCACTGTTGGTAAATAAAATATCACTTTGGCCTAAATGACTATCATGACCTTCAACTATCAAACTACCTGGAATTTTTTGTAAAATAAAAATATTACATCTGCGGGGCCTAAATGACTACTTGATCTTTATCTAGATCCATAAATTATCTGAGCCCATTTTGGAAAATAAAATGTCAAATCAGGTGTCCAAAACAAACTCCTCAGACTTTTCACAATGTTTCCATAGATCACTTGAACACAGTTTTGGTAAAATGAAAGTTCAACCTGTGGCCTACTAACCACCTTTACCATTCACCCTAGCTTCGCAGATTTGAATACATTTTTGGCAAAAAATTAAAATACCCTGTGTTTAAACGCTCACTGTGGACCTTTACCCCAGTCCCATGATTCAATCTGAACCTATTTCTGGTAAAGAAATTATATTCTTTGTTGTCTAAATATCCACACTGGACTTTACTGCATAATATTACCTTGGAAACCATTTTGCAAAAATAATTATTAGCTCAGGTGGCCTGAATACCACCATGGACATTTCACCTTAGCCCATAGATCACCTGAACCTTTGGCAAACGAAAACACACCTGGGTTGCCCAAAGGTTCATCAGACCTTTATTCAGGCACCATAAATTACCTGGAACCAAGTATCACAAAAGATTTCTAAAATGTCACCCCAGGAGGCCTAATGACACCATAGACCATTCACCCGTCCATAAATCAGATGGAACAAATTAAAAATAAAATATACCTGTGGTGGCCTAAATGACCACTGCAGATCTTTTACCCAAATCCATAAATTACCTGGAACCCTTTTTGTAAAATAATAATGTCACATCAGGTCCAAACAACCTCAGATCTTTCAATGTTGCATATATCACCTTGAACATGTTTTGGCAAAATAAGAAATCAAATTTCACCTTGGTGGCTTAAACAACCAGTGTTTTCTTTTCACAATGACTATAAATCACCTGGAACCCATTCTAGGTAAAATAAAATTGTCACCTGAGGTCAAATGACTACTGCCACCTTACCCCAGTACCATAAATCACCTGAAATGCATTTTTAGCAAAATAAATATCACCCTCAGGTGACCAAATGACAACCCCAGACCTTCACCCTAATTTTGCTCAATCACCTGCAACCCCTTTCAGCAAATCTATAATTTTACTTGCAGGTCTTTAACAACCACTGAGGAACTTTGAATCTGGCTCCATGTATTACCTGAAACCCACTGATGGCAAAACTTAAATATATATCTCAGGTGACACCTGAGTACCCTCTTACTGTACCACATAACATGGAACCAATGTTTAGTAAAATAAATATATCTCTTCTGGTGGCCTAATGACACTGCCAGATCTTTTACTCCAGATCCATAATTACCTGGAACCCATTTTGGTAAAACTTGAGAGGCGGGCATTGCACAGGAGCAACATCACTGAGACACTAACACAGGTGACAGTGAGTAAACACAATCGTAGACAGATAATATGATATCAACAGTACATTTAATGTTAGGGCAGATAGTACAGGCAGATCTGTGTAGTATGCAGGGTGCTGGGCCTAGTGCTGCACACATAATCTGCAGCTTCTTCCCCATCTTAAACATCCCACACTGAATACACCTCAACATGCTTGCTATTCATACTCACATTTACACAGTTTATTTTCCGATTATCAACTGACAACAGCTGACACAGTCGACATGTTCTGGAACGCTGGTGTCTGCGCTCACCAACCGCGTGCTCCACTCACACTCGCTCTGTTCACAGCATGACCAAGCTATATAGCACTATATGACCCAGAAGATCTAGTTGGCATCAGAGGCACTGTAACACAGGCAACCTAATTTTTATTTTTAAAATGCTCGTTTTTTAATCCCTTCTCCCATGTTGGCCACACATGCTAGACTAAGGCAAGAAGAAGGATTCCATTTAAAAACAGAACTCGCATCTTTCATGTGGTCTAAATAACCTAAACAGACCTTTTACCCTAGATTCATATCACCTGGAACAAATTTTAGCAAAAGAAAAAATCACCAGGTGGCCTTAATGACAACTGCAGATCTTTACTCTGATACATTAATGCTACCTGCATCCCAGTTTTGGGAAAGGCATCAGGAGGCCAAATAATAAATCTCAGAACTCCCATACCAGCTCCATTGGATCACCTGCAAACCATATTTAAAAAATTCAAATATCACCTCACGGCTTAAACCACTGTGGACAGTTCACTTCAGCTCCGGATATCACCTGAATCCACTGTTTGCAAAAATAAAATGTAACTTCAGGGGCTTAAATAACCATCGTGAGATTTTTCACAATTACTCCATAGATCACCTTGAACCCATTTTTGGCAAAAATAAATTACAACTTTAGGTTGTCAATGACCACCACCTGCCATTAACCTCAGATGCCCCAAATTACCACTGCCTACCTTTTACCCCAATCCCATAAATCACCTGAATTTTTTTTTTTTGGCAAAATAAATATATCACCTCAGGTGACCTAAACAACAACCTCAGAATTTCACCACAGCTTCATAAATCACCTGCAACTCATTTTCAGCTAATATGAAATTTCTCTCAGGTGGTCTAAACAACCACTGAGGAACTTTGAATCTGGCTGCATAGATCAACTGAAACCCTTTATGGCAACAAATGAAAATATCACTAGGTGGCATAAATTACATTTTTACCTTTGCTCCATACATAACTTGAACCGTGTTTGTAAAAATAAAATTTCCCTGGTGGCCTAAATGAGCACTGCAGACCTTTATTTCAGGTGCATAAATCACCTGGAACTGGTTTCCAGCCAAAATTAATAGAAATATCACCCCAGGTGGCCAAAATTACTACCACAGACCTTTCACCTTGGTTCCATAAATCACTTGGAACCAATTTTTAGAAAAAATTAAAACATTACCTCTGGTGGCCTAAATGACCACTGCTGATCTTTTACTCCAGATCCATAAATTACCTGGAACCCATTTTTCATGAAAATAAAACCTTTCACAATGTTTCCATAGATCACCTTGAACACAGTTTTGGCAAAAATAAAAATTTCACCTCCGGTGACCTGTACCAACCACCGTTCTATCGTCTTGCTCCACAGATTACCTGAACCCATTTTTTGCAAACAATTTAAATATCACTACTTGTGTCTTAAAATTTCATCTGGACCTTTTACCCTTAGTTCCGTAAATAACTGAGAACCCTAGGTGCCCTTAAATTAATACACTGACTTTTACCTTGCTTACTCGCCTGAAAAATGTCGGTAAAATAATAACTATAAACTCGTGGTGGCTTAAACGCACTACCATGGACATTTTCACCTCTGCTCCAGATATCACCTGAATCCATTGTTTTCTAAAATAAAAAATTTCAACTCAGGTGGTTTATATAACCATTGTGGACTTTTCAGAATGATCCATAGATCACCAGGAACCCATTTTTGCAAAATTAAATTATCACCTCAGGGACCTAACAACCACCACTCTTTTTCTCAGTGGCCTAAATGACCACCACTACCTTTTTACCCTATTCCCATAAATCACCTGAAATGCATTTTAGTAAAATAATATATTCTCAGTAGTGGCTCTGGGCCCATAACCTCAGGGACTTTTCACCCCAACCCATAAACCTGTAACCCATTTCAGAGAAGTTATAAATTTCACCTCACGGTCTTAAATTGCCACTGAGAAACTTGAATTGGTTTCTATATATCACCTGAAACCCATTTATGGCAAAATATAAAAAATATCGCCTCAGAAGGTATAAATTACCTTTTACCCTGCTGCATACATAATATGAACCACTTTTTTAAATATAAGATATCACATCTGGGGCCTAAATGACCACTTCAGATCTTTACCCAGATCCATAAATTACCTGAATCAATTTGTAAAATAAAATGTCGCCACTTGCGTGTCTAAAACAAACTCCTTTGACATTTCACAAAGTTTCCACAGATCACCTTGAACGCAGTTTGGCAAAAATAAAATTTCAATTAGTTGACCTAAACAACCACTGCATCACATTCATAATTTCACCAAAGATCCCTTGAACCCATTTTTGCAAAAAATACAATTAGCATGCCTGGTGGTCTAAAGCTGTGCTGTGGATCTTTTAACTCACCGATAAATCATTTAAAACAAGGTCCGGCTTATCTGTCTTTAAATTTTATAATTGGAAAAACACAAATATCTCGGCTCAGGGGTCGCTTCTGAAGTAAAATTTGGATGGGTTTTACTCAGGGGACTCTGATCTATTGAGCCATGCCTTTGGTTTGATCTAAATCGGTCTAAAAAAAGAGTTCTGAGCTTTCAAAGTCATAGTTCATGGCTCACTAGTGATCTTTCAACTCGATCCTGCAAATTTTTTGATCGCAAGATTCCTTGATTGCGATCGTGCATCACAAGTGAGTGACGATATGGCCAGATTTAAAAATAGATTTTTTCAGCCCAGGAACGCTCTAGAAAGTTAAATGAGGGTGTGCTTTGCTCAGGGGAGCTTTATTCTGCCCCATCTGAATACAGAATATAATATTTTTAATACGCCTTGTAGTCCAGTGACAACCCGATCAAGATTAAATAGATAACTATCTCTAATTCCCTGGTTGTCTAGTGACCCATCCAATGTAAATTTCATACATATTGCTCTTTTATATCCCTGCTAGTCTCGGGTCCACCTGATCTGTATTAAATTATTATAGTTGTTCATATCCCTGGTAGTCTAGTGGCCCCACCCATTAAGTGGGTTGCAGGTGATTAATGAAGCTGGTGTAAAAGCTCTGAGGTTGTCATTTAGGCCACCTGAGGTGTTTTTTGTTTTTGCTAAAATTTCTTCCAAGTGATATGAACTTGGAGTAAAACATCTGTGGATGTCATTTAGGCCACATGAGGTGATATTTTTAGTTTTTGCCAAAACCATGCTCCAGGTGATCTATGGAGCCTGGTTGAAGGTTTCTTTGTGGTTTTTTAAGCCACCTGAGGTGACATCTTTATTGTTTGCCATCAATGGGTCTCAGGGGATCTATGGAGCCAGATTCAAGGTTCCTCATTGGTTTTTTAGACAACCTGAGGTGACATTTATATATTTGCCAAAATTGAGTTCCCGGTGATTTATGGAGCTGGGATGAAAGGTCTGAGGTTGTCATTTAGGCCACCTGAGGTACTATATTTATTTTTGCCAAAAATGTATTTCAGGTGATTTATGGGATTTGGGTAAAAGGTAAGCAGTGGTCATTTCGAACACCTGAGATTAAAGGTAGGTGGTGGTTATTTAGGCCACCTGAGGTGATAATTTTATTTTTGCCAAAAATGGGTGCCACGTGATCTATGGAGTCATTGTAAAAAGCCCACGATGGTTGTTTAAGCCACCTGAGGTGGAATTTTTATTTTTGTAAGCAATGGATTCCAGGTGATATCTGGAGCTGAGGTGAAATGTCCACATTGGTCATTTAAGCCATATGAGGTGATATTTATAGTTTTTGAAAAAATGGGTTGCAGGTGATTAATGGAGCTGGTGTGAAAGCTCTGCGGTTATTGTTTAGAAAACCTGAGGTGATTTTTCTTTTTGCTAAAATGTGTTCCAGGTGATATGAACCTGGGGCAAAATGTCTGTGGAGGTCATTTAGACCACATGAGGTGATGTTTTTAGCTTTTGCCAAAAACATGCTCCAGCTGATCTTTGGAGCCAGGATGAACATTTCTTCATGGTTCTTTAAGCCTCCACAGCTGAAATTTTTATTTTTTTCAAAAATGGGTTTTTGGTGCATTAGATAGCTGGAGGGAAACATCAACGGTGGTTGTTTAGGCCACCTGAGGTGCGTTTTAAAATTTTTGCAAACAATGGTTTCTAGGTGATTGATGGAGCTGGTATAAAAAGTCCAAAGTGGTCATTGAGGCCACCAGAGGTGATTTTTTTTTGATGATGCCAAAAATGGGTTTTAGCTGATTTATTGAGGTGAGGTTAAAGATACACAGTAGACCTTTAGGTCACCAGGCATGCTATTTTTCTTTAAGCCAAAAATGGATTCCAGGTGACCTATGGTGCCATGGTGAATGTGATGCAGTGATCGTTTAGGCCACCTGAGGTGAAATTTTTATTTTTGCCAGAACTGGGGGTCAAGGTGATCTATGGAACAATGAGAAATGTCAGAGGTGTTTGTTTTAGACACCTGATGTGACATTTTTATTTTTACAAAAAATGGGTTGCAATTGATTTATCTTGCTGGGGTGAAAGATCTGTTTTTTTACATTAATACTATCTGATGTGATATATGTATTTTGTTTGCCAAAAATGGGTTTCAGGTGATTAATTTGGTTTGGATAAAAGGTAGGCAGTGGTCATTTATGCCACCTGAGGTGATATTTTTATTTTTGCCAGAAATGGTTCCAAGTGATCTATGGAGTCATTGTGAAAGGTCAGCAGTGGTTGCTCAAGCCAGCTGAGGTGAAATTTTTATTTTTGCAAAACATCGGTTCCAGTTGACATCTGGAGTTGGGGTGAAAGGTCCATGACAGCCGTGTAAGACACCTGAGGTGATATTTGTAGTTTTTCAAAAAGTGGTTTGTATGTGACTAATGGAGCTGGTGTAAAAGGTTTGAGGTTGTCGTTTAGGACACCTGAGGTAATATTTGTATTTTTGCCAAAAATGGGTTCCTGGAAAATTATTGATCCAGAGTAAAAGATCTGCAGTGGTCATTTAGGCCAGGAGACATGATATTTTTATTTTTAATAGAAATTGGTTCCAGGTGATTTATGGAGCCAGGGTGAAAGGTCCACAGAGGACCTTTAGGCAACCAGGGATGATGTTTTCATTTTTGGCAAAAATGGGTTCCAGGTGACTATGCAGAGGGGTGAATGGTACATGGTGGTCATTTAGACCACCTTTGGTGATATATTCTTTTGTAGTAATGGGTTGCAGGTAATTTATGTACCTGGGGTAAAATGTCGGTGGATGTCATTTAGGCCACCTGTGGTGATATATTTTGTTTTTGCCAAAAATAGGTGGGGTGAAATATCCACAGTGCTCTTTTGGGCTCCTTATGTTATATATTTGTTTTTGCCAAAAATGGGTTCCAGGTGCTTAATGGAACCTTTATAAAAGGTCTGTGGTGGTCATATAAGCCACCTGAGGTAATATTTTTATGTTTACCAAAAAGTGGTTCCAGGTGTGTTATGGAGCAGGGATAATGGACTGCAGTTGTCATTTAGGTCACCAGAGATAATATTTTTATTTTTGCCACAAATGAGTTCCAGGTGATCTATGGAGTCATAGTGAAAGGTTGCAGCAGTTGTTTAAGCCAGCTGAGGTGAAATTTTTATTTTTGCATAACATCGGATCCCGTTGATATCTATAGTTGGGGTGAAAGGTCCATGGCAGGCATTTAAGACACCTGAGGTGATATTTAAAGTTTTTGAAAAAGTGGGTTATAAATGACTAATGGAGCTGGTGTTAAAGATCTGAGGTTGTCATTTAGACCACCTGAGGTGATATTTTTTAATTTTGCCAAGACTGTGTTCAATTGATCTATGGACCATTGTGAAAGGTCTGAGGAGTTTGTTTTGGACACCTGATGTGACATTTTTGTTTTTACCCAAAATGGGTTCCAGTTAATTTATGAATCTGGAGTAAAAGATCTGCAGTGGTCATTTAAACCAGCTGAGGTAATGTTTTTATTTTTACTAAAAACTGGTTCCAGCTGATTTATGGAGCCGAGGTGAAAGGTCTGTGGTAGAAATTAAGTCCACCGGGGGTGACATTTCAATTAATTTTTTGCCAGAAATCAGTTCCAGGTGATTTATGGCACCTGGATAAAAGGTCTGCAGTGGACCTTTAGGCCACCCTGGGTGATATTTTCATTTTTGCCAAAAATGGTTCCAGGTGATCTGGAGGCAGGGTGAATTGTATTCAGTGGTCATTTAAGCCACCTGAGGTTATGTTTTTATTTTTACCAAAAATGGATTCCAGGTTATGTATGGAGCAAGGGTAAAAGTCCTTTATGCCACCTGAGATGATATCCCCCATTTGTCAGCACCCTCCCCAAATGACAAAAAGCCCCGTGGATCTCCCCCACTCTCATTAAACAACTGAGACACAGAGACAACCTATGGCATATCGCGGTGGAGTTGTGCAGGCCTGTGGACAGATAGGCCTAAAACGCAGCTCATAACAAATGCACCTGGGCCGTACAACAAGTAAAAGCCAAACACTAACAGACCACCCTGGCCTCCTTCTGGGGCTCTGCACATGCTCTCTGGGACAATAGTAAGGAACTCAATGGAAAAACCTGCTGCCCCATCACAGATAGCGGTCAATGGCAGTATCACCGCTGACCACCTACATATTGCTTAATGCCTCAACATGACTTTCTCAGATCTCAGCTCTGTCCTACCTACCCACTTCTTTGACCTGATTATTCTTTCAATCCCTCCCAGCCTTGAGCACACCCATTTCTCTTCCACCCTATATCCCTCCATATTGACAAACCTCTCCTAATAAAAGCCCTCTCCAGCCACAATCCCAAATGTGACCCAATTGACTCCAGGATTCTCTGACTAACAATGGATGTCATGCTAGCAACTCTTACTAACCTGCAAAACCAGTCCCTTTGTCTTGGTCAGTTCCCAAGTGCCTGGAAATCAGCTGAAATCACTCCAATTCATAAGAATGGAGAATGCACAATACCAAATAACTACAGGCCAATCTCCATCCTCCCCTCTCTCTCTAAAGCCCTGGAAAAAATAGTCTCCACCTAACTCATGGAATACCTCACCAAATACAACATACTGTGACCACAGCAGCATGGCTTCCACCCTGGACACAGCACTATGTTGGCTCTACTGGAGTTCTCACAACACATACACTCTGTTCTTGACTTGGGTGATGTTACTGGGGCAATGTTCATAGACCTGTCTAAGGCCTTTGACACTGTGTGTCACACTCTCCTGTTTGACTCCTCAGGGACTAAGATTCTTGAACAGCGAGGCTGAAAATTCTTTGATTGCCAGGTGGGAAGAGATGGCCAGAACCCCATTCTTTGTTCACAAAACATACATATAAATGTTCCCATTAACTTATAATGGGAACTTAAAAGTGGCATAACCTTTGAAAGCCTTAATATGTTTTCACCAAACAAAAATCAGCATATTTGGCCACCAAAGCTCTTTCAAACAGATCATCTCTCAGAGTAGCAGGCCACACAATGACTGTGCAGGGCCACGTCCAATATCCCAAAAGTGTTCTCCAAAAATGGATAATTTTGCATTTTTCAGCATTTTTGTATGCAAAGCCTGTAAGTCCATCTGAAATTCAACTTGGCAAATCAAGAGAACTACCATGCCCCAGAGTGCATACCAAATTTCAGGCAAATCCATTGAATGGGTCCAAAGTTATTAACGTGCAAAATTTTGAGTTTAACATAGAAGTGACTGCTGAACCCTAACAATAATTGCTTCAAGGTGATTTATGGAGCCTGGATAAAAGGTCTGCAGTGGACTTTAGGCCACCATGGGTGATATTTTCATTTTTGCCAAAAATGGTTAAAGGTGATCTATTTAGCCAGGGTGAATGGTATGCTGTGGTCATTTAGGCCACCTAAGGTAATATTTTCATTTTTACCAAAATTGGGTTCCAGGTTATGTATAGAGCAAGGGTAAAAGGTCATTTATGCCACCTGAGGTGATATTTTTATTTTTTGCCTTAAATGGGTTTCTCCTGACAGACAGGTGGGTTTATCAAAAACTGGTTCCAGGTGAGTTATGAAGCAGGGATAAAGAGACTGCAGTGGTCATTTAAGAGACCTGAGATGATATTTTTTATTTCTTGCCAAAAATGGGTTTCAGGTTCAAAGTTCCTCTGTGGTTGTTTAGGTCACCTGAGGTGAAATGTTTATTTGTTCCAAAATTGAGTTCCAGGTGAGTTGAAGAGCTGGGGTGAAAGGTCAGCGGTGGTCGTTAAGGCCACCTAAATTGATATTTAAAATTGTTGCCAAAAATGGTTTTCATGTGATTTTTGGAGCCAGTGTAAAAAGTTCAAAGAAGTCATTAAGGCAATATTTTGTTTGCCAAAAAATGAGTTCCAGTTTATTTATGGAGCTGGGGAAAAAGGTTCATAACAGACCTATAAGCCAACTGGAGTGATATTTTTATTTTGCCAAAAAATGGGTTCCAGGTGCTATATGGAGCCAGGCTGTATGGTGCATGGTGGTCATTTAGGACACATTAGGTGAAATTTATATATTTTCCAAAAATGGGTTCCAGATTATTTATGGGATTGAGCTAAAACATAAGCAGTGGTAATTTAGGTCACTTTAGGTGAATTGTAGGTGGTGGTCAGTTAGACCACCTTAGGTAATATTTGTAGTTTTGCCAAAAATGGGTTCCAGATTATCTATGGAGTCATTGTGAAAAGTCCAAGATAGTTTCTTAAGTCACCTGAGGTAAAATTTATATTTTTGCAAACAATGGAGTCCATGTGATAGCTCAAGCTGAGGTGAAATGTCCATGGTGGTTGTTAAAGCCACCTGACACGTTATTTCTTATTTTTGCCAAAAAATGGATTCAAGGTGATTTATGGAGCTGGTGTAAAAAGTCCAGTGTGGTCATTTAGGCCACCTGAGGTGATTTAATTTTTTTTTGTCAAAAATAGGTTCCAGGTGCATTATGGCACTGGGGTAAAAGGTCCCCAGTGAACTTTTATAACCAAATGGGTGATTTTTTTATTTCCTGCCAAAAATGGGTTCCAAATAATCTGTGGAGATGGGGTGAATGGTACAAGGTGGTCATTTAGGTCTCCTGAGGTGAAATTCTTATTTTTGCCAAAATTTGTTCAAGGTGATCTAGTCAAAGATTGTGAAAGGTATGTTTTGGCACCAGATATGACATTTTTAATTTTACCAAAAAAGGGTTCCAGGTAATTTATGGATCTGGAGTAAAAGATCTGCTGTGGTCATTTAGGACACCAGGGTTAATATTTTTATTTTTACTAAAAATTGGTTCCAGGTGATTTATAGAGCCAAGGTGAAAGGTCTTTGGAGGTCATTTAGGCCACCTGGGGTGACATTTGTATTCATTGATTGCCAAAAATAGGTTCCAGATGATTTATGGAGCCTGGATTAAAAGTCTGCAGTGGACCTTTAGGCCACCAGGGGTGATATTTTCATTATTGCCAAAAATGGTTCCACGTGATCTATTGAGCCAGGGTGAATGGTATGCAGTGGTCATTTAGGCCACCTGAGGTAAAATTTTCATTTTTACCAAAAATGGGTTCCAGGTTATGTATGGAGCCAGGGTAAAAGGTCATTTATGCCACCTGAGGTGATATTTTTATTTTTTGCCATAAATGGGTTTCAGGTGATCTTTGGAGCCAGATTCAAAATTCCTCAGTGGTTGTTCAGGCTACCTGAGAAGAAATTTATATATTTGCTGAAAATTTGTTGCAGGTGATTTATGAAGCTGGGGTGAAAGGTCTGAGGTTGTAGTTTAGGCCAGCTGATGTGATATAGTTTGTTTTGCCAAAAGGCAGTTCCGGTGATTCATGGGATTGGGGTAAAAGGTTGGCAGTGGTCATTTAGGCCACCTGAGATTAAAGGAAGGTTGTGGTCATTAGGCCACCTGGGGTGATAATTGCATTTTTGTCAAACATGGGTTCCAAGTAATTCATGGATCCAGTGTAAAAGATCTGGAGTGGACATATAGACCAGGAGAGGTGATATTTTTATTTTGACTGGAAATTGGATCCAGGTGATTTATGGAGCCAGGGTGAAAGGTCTGCAGAGGACCTTTGGGCAACCAGGCACAACATTTTCTATTTTTTTTTTTGGCAAAAACGGGTTCCAGGTGATCTATGGAGTCAGGTTCAAAGTTCCTTGGTGGTTGTTTAGGTCACCTGAGGTGAAATGTTCATTTCATTTCCAAAAATGAGTTCCCGATGAGTTAAAAATCTGGGTTGAAAGGTCAGGAGTGGTCATTAAGGCCACCTAAGTTGATATTTTTTGTTTGTCAAAAATGTTTTCCATGTGAGTTTTGTAGCCAGTGTAAATAGTTCAAAGTAGTCATTTTGGCAATATAATTATTTGTTTGCCAAAAATTTGGTTTCCAGTTTATTTATGGAGCTGTGGAAAAAGCTCTGTAGTAGAACTATGGGCCAACAGGAGTGATATCACCTCAGGTGGCTTAAATGACCACTGCAGTCCTTTTACCCCTGCTCCATAACTCACTTTTTTGGAACCAATTTGGGAACCACTTTTTGGTAAACACTAAAAATATCACCTCAGGTGGCCTATATGACCACCACAGATCTTTTACAAAGTTTCCATTAAGCACCTGGAACCCATTTTTGGAACCCATTTTTGGCAAAAACCAAAATATAACATAAGGAGCCCAAATGAGCACTGTGGCTTTTTCATCCCAGCTTTATTAATCACCTGTAACCTATTTTTGGCAAAAACTTAATATATCACCTCAGGTGGCCTAAATAACCACCACATTCCATTCACCCTGTCTGCATAGATCTCCTGGCACCCATTTTTGCCAAAAATGAAAATATCTTCCCTGGTTGCCTAAAGGTCCTCTGCAGATCTTTCACCTTGGCACCATCAATCACCTGGAAAAATTTCTCTTAAAAATAAAAATATCACCTCTCCCAGCCTAAATGACAATGGCAGATCTTTCACTCTGGATCCATAAATTACCGGGAACATATTTTTGGCAAAAATACAAATATCACCTCAGGTGGCCTAAATGACAACCTTAGACCTTTTACACCGTCTCTATAAATCACTTACAACCCACTTTTTGAAAAACTGAAAATATCACCTCAGGTGTCTTAAACAGTTGCCATGGTCCTTTCATCCAAACTGTAGATCTCAACTGGAACTGATTTTTTACAAAAATAAAAATGCCACCCAAGGAGGCTTAAACAACCACTGTGGACCTTTCACAATGACTCCATAGATCATCTGGAACCCATTTCTGGCAAAAATAAAAATATCACCTCAGGTGGCCTGAATGACCACTGCCTACCTTTTACCCAAACCCCATAAATCATTTGAAACCCATTTTTGGCAAAAGTACATATATCACATCAGGTAGCATCAATGTAAAAAACAGATCTTGCACCCTTGCTCCATAAATCAACTGGAACTCATTTTTTGCAATTTACGAAGCCAGGGTAGATTGTAGGTGATCATTTAGATCACCAGAGATGATATTTTTTTTGCCAAAATGGGTTTCAGTTCATTAATGGAGATAATGTGAACAATCTGTGGTGGCTATTTAGGCCACCTTGATGATATTTTAATTTGCCAGAATTCTATGCCTGGTGGTTCATAGAGCCAGGGTAAAAGGTCAACTCTGGACATTTAGGCCACCTGGGTAATACTTTTATTTTTGTTGAAAAATGGATGCCTTGTAATTTATGGAGCCAGAATGAATGCTCTGCAGTGCAATGGCAAAAATAAATATATTACCTCTGGTGGCCTAAAGGGCCACTGTGGACCTTTTATCCTGGCTCTCTAAATCACCTGGAACCCAATTTTGGCAAAAATGAAAATATCAATTCAAGAGGCTTAAAGGACCTCAGTGGATGTTTTACCCTGTCTCCATAAAGCTCCTTTATCCATTTTTGACAGAAATAAAAATATCACTACAGGTGTCATAAATGACTACCATGGCCCTTTTTCAAGGGCTCCATCAAACTCTGGGAAATACTTTCTACCAACAATAACAATATTTCCTCAGGTGGCCTAAAGGAGCACTGCATACCTTTCATCCTGGGTCCATAAATCATCTGGAATCCATTTTTAGAAAAAATTAAAATAACTCCTCAGGTGGCTTAAACTACCACTACGGACATTTCATCCCAGCTGCATAAATCATCTGGAGCCCATTTTTGGCAAAAATAAAACTTTCTCCTTTCAGGGGGCCTAAGCAACCATCGCTGACCTTTTATAATGACTCCACAGATCACCTGGCACCATTTTTTTTTCCAAAATATAAATATCACCTCAGGTGGCCTAGATGACCTTTTATCCTACATCCATAAATAACCTGGAACCAATTTTGGCAAAAATATAAATATCACCTCAGTTGGCCTAAATGACCTTCGCAGTCCTTTTACCCAGGCTCCATATATCACCTGTAACCCATTTTTGAGAAAAATAAAAATATGAACTCAGCTGGCCTAAATGTCCACTGTTGGCCTTTGTGGTCTAGGCAATTTATGCAAGGGAGGTGAAAGGTAGGCAGTAATAATTTAGGCCACCCAATGTTAAACTTAGGTGGTGATCATTAAGTCCACCTCCGGTGATACTTTTTTTTGTTGCCAAAATGGGTTCTAGATGATTTATGGAGCTGGGGTAAAAGGTACAAGGTGCTGATTTAGGCAACCTGAGCTGATATTTTTATTTTTGCCACGAACGGTTTCTATGTAATTTACAGAGCCAGAATAAAAGATCTGTGGTGGTCATTTAGTTTACCTGAGGTGTTGTTTTTATTATTGCCTAAAATGGGTTACAGGTGATCTAAATGATGTCTACCTGCCTTTTACCCCACTTCATAAATCACCTGGATCCCATTTTTGGCAAAAATAGAAATATCACCTCAGGTGGACAAAATGATCTCCGTGGATCTTTAGCCTTAGAGAGCATAAACGACCATGCAGACATTAAACATTGCCTCCATTAATCACCTAGAACCAATTTTTGGCAAAAATAGAAATGTCACCTTAGGTGGTCTTAACGACCACCACAAACCTTTGTCCCTGGCTCCATAGATCACCTTGAAGCAGTTTTTAGCAAAAATAAAAATTTCACCTCAGGTGGATTAAACAACCATCATTGACTTTTCACAATGACTCCATAGATCTCCTGGAACCCATTTTTGGCAAAAATAAAAATATCGTCTCAGGTGGCCTAAATTATCACTGCCTACATTTTACCCCAATCACATAAATCACCTGAAATACTTTTTTTGGCAAAAATAAATATATTACATCAGGTAACATAAAAGTCCACTGCAGACCTCTTACCTCAGCTCCATAAATGTCCTGGAACCAATTTTTGGCAAACATGAATATAGCATCCCTGCAGACCTTTCACCTTGACTCCATAAATCAACTGGAACCAATTTCTGGTCAAAATAAAATATTACTTCTCCTGGCCTAAATGGAAACTGCAGATCTTTTACTCTGAATCCATAAATTACCTGGAACCCATTTTTAGCAAAAATACAAATATCACAGCAGGTGGCCTAAATGACAACCTCAGACCTTTTACACAAGCTCCATTAGTTACCAACAACCTGCTTTTTCAAAAACTGAAAGTATCACCTTAGGTGTCTTAAATGGCTGCCATGGACCTTTCACCCAAACTATATATATCAACTGGAACTGATTTTATGCATAAATACAAATCTCACCTCAGCTGGCTTAAACAACCACTGCAACCTTTCACCAACTTTCACTCCATACATCACCTGGAACCCATTTGTGGCAAAAATAAAAATATTACCTCTGCTGGCCTATATGACCACTTCCTACTTTTTATCACCTGAAACCTGTTTTTGCCAAAAATAAATATATGACATCAGGTAGCATAAATGTAAACCACAGATCCTTCACTCATGCTCCATAAGTCACCTGGAACCCATTTTGTGCAAAAATTAAAATGTCACCCCAGGTGACCTCAATGGCCACTTTGGACATCTTACACCAGCTCCATCAATCACCTAGAAACCACTTTTGGCAAAAATAAAAAATACTACCTCAGGTGGAATAAATGGCCACCATTGATCTTTCACTCCAGCAATTTAACTCACTAAAAACCTATTTTTGAAGCAAATAAAAAAAAGTCTACTCAGGTGGCATAAAGAACAATGAAGAAACTTTCAAACAGGCTCCATAGATCAGCTGGAGCACATTTTTTATCAAAAACTAAAAATATTACCTCATGTGGTCTACATGACCGCCACAGACCTTTTACCCCAGATTCAGATCACCAGAAACAAATTTTATCAAAAAGAGAAATTAGCTCAGGTGGCTTAAAAGACCACTGCAGATCTTTTACTCTGGATACATTGATTACCTTGATCCCAGTTCTGTGAAAAATACAAATATCACCTCAGATGGCCAAACAACAACATCAGACCTTTCACACTGGCTCCATTAATCACCTGCAGCCCACTTTTTAAAAACTAAAACTATCACCTCACTTGGCTTAAACGACCACTGTGGACATTTCACCTCAGCTCCAGATATCACCTGGAATCCACAGTTTTCAAAAATAAAAACTTCACTTCGGGTGGCTTAAACAACCATCACTGACTTTTCACAATTACTCCATAGGTCACCTGGAATCCATTTTTGGTAAAAATAAAAATATCACTTCATATGGCCTAAATGACCACTGACTACCTTTTACCCCAATCCCATCAATCACCTGAAATGCATTTTTGGCAAAAATAAATATATCACCTCTGGTGGCCTAAGCAACCACTAAGGAACTTTGAATCTGGCTCCAGTGATCACCTTAAACCAATTTATGGCAACAAATAAAAGTATCACCTCAGGTGGCATAAATAACCTTTTCCCCCTTCCTCCACACATAACCTGGAACACATTTTTGGTAAAAATAAAGATATTACTTCAGGTGGTCTAAATGACCACAGTATACCATTTACCCTTGCTCCATAGATCACCTGGAACCATTTTTGGCAAAAATCAAAATATCACCCCTGACGGCCAAAAGGTCCACTGTAGACCTTTTATCCAGGTACCATAAATGATCTGGAACTAATTACTGGCCAAAAAATGAGTAAAAATGTCACTGCAGGTGGCCTAAATGACAACCAGAGACCATTCACCTCGGCTCGAAAAATCACCTGGAACCAATTTTTAATAAAAATAAAAACATTAACTTTGGTGGCCTAAATGACCACTGCAGATCTTTTACTCCAGATCCATAAATTATCTGGAACCCATTTTTGTAAAAATAACAATGTCACATCAGGTGTCCAAAACAAACTCCTCAGACCTTTCACAATGTTTCCAAAGATCACCTTGAACACAGCTTTGGCAAAAATAAGAATGTCACTTCAGATGGCCTAAACAACCACCTTGTACCATTCACCCAACCTCCTCAGATTATCTAGAACCCATTTTTGGCAAAAAATTAAAATATGACCCCTTGTGTCTTGAAAGTTCACTGTGGACCATTTACCCCAGTGCCATAAATCAACTGGAACCTATTTTTGATAAAGAAATGATATCACCTCAAATGGTTTAAATGACCGCACTGGACTTATTATTCTATAATATCACCTTGAAACTATTGTTGGCAAAAATAAGAAATATCACCTCTGGTGGCTTAAACGACCACCATGGATATTTCACCTCAGCTCCAGATACCACTTGTAGTTCATATTTTTACAAAAATAAAAATTTCCCCATTATGGGTTCCAGGTGATCTATGCAGACAGGGTGAATGGTACATGGTGGTCATTTAGGCCACCTGTGGTGATATTTTTTTGTAATAATGGGTTCCAGGTAATTTATGTACCTGGGGTAAAATGTTGGTGGATGTTATTTAGGCCACCTGTGGTGATATTGTTAGTTTTTGCCAAAAATATGTTGGGTGAAATATTCACAGAGCTCATTTGGACACCTTATGTTATATTTTTGTTTTTGACAAAAATGGGTTCCAGGTGCTTAATGTAACCTTTGTTAAAGGTCTGTGGTGGTCATATAGGCCACCTGAGGTAATATTTTTATGTTTACCAAAATGTGGTTCCAGGTGAGTTATGGAGCAGGGGTAAAGGCACTGCAGTGGTCATTTAGGCCACCAGAGGTAATGTTTTTATTTTTGCCACAAATGGGTTCCAGGTGTTCCATGGAGTCATTGTGAAAGGTTGAAGTGGTTGTTTAAGCCAGCTGAGGTGAAATTTACATTTTTGCATAAAATTGGTTCCAGTTGATATCTATAGTTGGGGTGAAAGGTCTGTGGCAGGCATAGTCTGAGGTTGTCATTTAGGCCACCTGAGGTGATATTTTTTAATTTTGTCAAGACTGTGTTCAGGTTATCTATGGAAACATTGTGAAAGGGCTGAGAAGTTTGTTTTGGACACCTGATGTGACATTTTTATTTTTATCAAAAATGGGTTCTAGGTAATTTATGGATCTGGAGTAAAAGATCTGCAGTGGTCATTTTGGCCACCAGAGGTAATGTTTTTATTTTTACTAAAAATTGGTTCCATGTGATTTATGGAGCTGAGGTGAACGGTCTGTGGTAGTCATTTAGGCCACCTGGGGTAATATTTCTATTCATTTTTGCCAGAAGTCAGTTCCAGGTGATTTATGATGCTTGGATAAAAGGCCTGCAGTGGACCTTTAGGCCACCCAGGGTGATATTTTCATTTTTGCCAAAAATGGTTCTAGGTGATCTATGGAGCCTGGGTGAACAGCATAAATGACCATGCAGACATTTTACATTGCCTCCATTAATCACCTGGAACCAATATCACCTTGCTGGCAAAAATAGGAAATATCACCTCTGGTGGCTTAAACGACCACCATGGATATTTCACCTCTGCTCCAGATATCACCTGGAATTCATATTTTTACAAAAATAAAAATTTCCCCTCAGGTGACTTAAACAACCATTGTGGACTTTTCACAATGACTGTATAAAATAAAAATATTACCTCAGGTGGTGTAAATGACCACCACCTACCTTTAACCTCAGGTGGCCTAAATGACCACAGCCTACCTTTTACCTCAGTCCCATAAATCTCCTAAAACTCATTTATGGCAAAAATAAATATATCACATCAGGTTGCATAAATGTATATTGCAGACCTTTCACCCCAGCTCCATAAATGATCTAGAACCAATTTTTGACAAAATATATAAATTTCACTTAAGGTGTCCTAAATGACCAGTGTGTACCATTCAGCCTGGCTCCATAGATCTCCTGGAACACATTTTTGGGAAAAATAGAAATATCACTCCTGTTGGCCCACAGTTTTACTACAGATTTTTTTCCTCAGCTCCATAAATAAACTGGAACCCAAATTGTTGCAAACAAATAATAATATTGCCTAAATGACTTCTTTGAACTTTTTACACTGGCTACAAAACTCACATGAAAACCATTTTTGGCAAAAAAAATCAACTTAGGTGGCCATAACAACCACTCCTGACTTTTCACCCCAGCTTTATAACTCACCTGGAACTCATTTTTGGAAATCAAATGGACATTTCACATCAGGTGACCTAAACAACCACTGAGGAACATTCAACCTGGCAACATAGATCTCCTAGAACCCATTTTTGGCAAAAAATAAAAATAACATCCCTGGTTGCCTAAAGGTCCTCTGCAGACCTTTTACCCTGGCTCCATAAATCACCTGGAGCCAATTTCTGATAAAAATAAAAATATCATCTCTGCTGGCCTAAATGACCACTGCAGATCTTTTACTCTGGATCCGTGAATTACCTGGAACCCATTTTTGGCAAAAATACAATTGTCACCTCAGGTGGCCTAATGATCACCACCTACCTTTGACCTCAGGTGGAGTAAATGACCAGTGTCAACCTTTTACCCCAATCCCATGAATCACCTGAATTGCATTTTTGCAAAAATAATTATATCACCTTAGCTATCCTAAACTACAACCTTAGACCTTTCACCCCAGCTCCATAAATCACCTGGAACCCATTTTCATCAAATATATAAACTGCACCTCAGGTGACCTAAACAACTACTCAGGAACATTGAATCTGGCTCAATAGATCACCTGGAACCATTTTAGGCAAAAATGAAAATATCACCATAACTTTGAATCTGGCTCCACAGATCACCTGAAACCCATTTATGGCAACAAATGAAAATATTTATTTATTTATTTTATATATCGGATTTACAACCTTTGAGTAAGACCATCATTTACAAAGGCACCTCATTGCAGGGGGGTAAACAACACATGACAGTGAAAGACAAAGAGGACAATACAAGTGTGATACAGCAGAGGTAATATACACAGCAGTTCCAGATATTACATAGAAGAAAATAGGTTTGTAATTAGCTACAGATTCGACCAAACATTCTCAAGACTGTATAACAGGCTTGCTCTAGTGTATCTATGGAGCAGGTACCTTGGGAGGGTCAGGACCATGGCCTTGGGGGAGGCAGTCTGAGAGAACATTGTCAGATAGAGCCAGAAAGAGTGCAATCTGTAGGACAGTTAGGGACACCTACAGATCCGAGTGTCTGTGAGGTGTTTCCGGAGGAAAGTTTTAAAGGGGCCTATTTCGGGGATGCTGTTGATATGAAGGGGGAGAGAGTTAAACCAGCAGGATACTCCTCCTGGGACCTTTGGGTGAGCAAGGTCCCAGCTCTCAGAACCTGGAAGGTGGCCTTGGCTGCACTTTGGGTGGCAACCATCTGGGAGGCTGGTTTTAGGGACATGGTAACCCCAAAAGGGGAGAGCCCAAGAAGTATTTTTTTGGCCAGTATGCAGGTGTGGTAGTGCAGGCGCTCCTCAAAGGAGAGTAGATTTGAGGAGGAGTAGAGTTGGCATGTGTGAGTTCTGTTTTGGGAACCTGTTGGGAGCCTACAGGCCTTGCTTATTGAGGTCTGGGCATTAGAGAGGGTGGTGTTGTCAGCCGTAGAATAGATAGGAAGCCTGTAGTCAACCAAGGACAGGAAAGAAAAGGTGATAGCCAGCCAGAGGGTAGCCTGAGGGAGACAGTCGCTGTGGCAGTATAGGAGACCAATCTGGGTGTTTACTGCAGTGGACAGGGTTTTGAGGTGGGGAGTGCTGAGTCAAAAGTGATGCCCAGGTATTTGTATGCTGTATCTTACTCAATGGGGTGTTTGCTGCTGGGAAGGATGTGTAGGGGGGCATTACTAGTGGTGCTCTGATGGTGGGCGAAGATCATGGATTTAGTTTTTTTGTGGTTCAGGACCAGGCAGTGGTCATGGATCCATTTTTCAGCTTGACTGAAAATGATCTGAAGGGAGTCCTGGACGGTGGTAGGGTCAGGATGGGAGATAACAAGAACTGCATCATCAGGATATCAGAGCATTTTGCCTGAGCAGGTACTGGGAAGAGCATTGAGAAAGAAACTGAACAGAATAGGGCCCAGGATGGACCCCTTGGGGACACTGGAGCAAACAGGTAGCGCGGTTGATAGGGTACCGTTTATCTTGACCCATTGGGATCTGTCATGGAGTTAACTAAAGAACCAGGCAAGGGGATCCCAAATTATGGAGGGAGTCAAGCAGGAGGGGGTGAAACACAGTGTCAAAGGCATTAAACATGTCTATGAACACTGCCACAGTAACGTCACCTAAGTCAAGTGCAGAGTGTATATGTTGTGAGAAATCCAGTAGAGCCGACGTACTACTGTGTCCAGGGTGGAAGCCATGCTGCTCTGGAAACAGTATGTTGTATTTGGTGAGGTATTCCATAAGAAAGGTGGAGACTATATTTTCCCGGGCTTTAAAGAGAGGTGGGAGGATGGAGATTGGCCTGAAGTTATTTGGTATTGTGCATTCTCCATTCTTATGAATTGGGATGATTTCAGATGATTTTCAGGCAATGGGAACTGGCCAAGACAATGGGACTGATTTAGCAGGTTAGTAAGAGAGCATGACATCCAGGGATAGCTGGAGAATCCTGGAGTCGATTGGGTCACATTTGGGATTGTGGCTGGAGAGGGCTTTTAGTAGGAGAGGTTTGGCTATATGGGGGATATGGTGTGGAAGAGAAATGGGTGTGCTCCAGGCTGGAAGGGATTGAAAGAATAATCTGGTCAAAGAAGTGGGTAGGTAGGACACAGCTGAGATCTGAGAAAGTCATTTTGAGGCATTCAGCAATATGAGGGGGTCAGCAGTGATACTGCCATTGACCACCATCTGGGATGGGGGGAGGTTTTTCCACTGAATTCCTTAATATTGTCCCAGAATGCATGTGCAGAGCCCCAGAAGGAGGCCAGGGTGGTTTGGTAGTGTTTGGCTTTTGCTTGCTGTATGGCCCAGGTGCATTTTTTACGAGCAGCGTTATAGGCCTGTCTATCCACAGGCCTGCCTGACTCCATCATGATATGCCATACATTGTCTCTCTGTCTCAGTAGTTTAATGAGAGTGGGGGAGATCCATGGGGCATTTTGTCATCTTGGGAGGGTGTTGGCAAATCGGGTATATCACCTCAGGTGGCATAAGGGACTTTTACCCTTGCTCCATACATAACTTAGAACCAATTTTTGGTAAAAATTAAAAATATTACCTCAGGTGGCCTAATTGACCACTGCATACTGTTCACCCTGGCTCCATAGATCACCTGGAACCATTTTTGGCAAAAATGAAAATATCACCCCAGGTGGCCTAAAGGTCCACTGCAGACCTTTATCCAGGTGTCATAAATTACCTGGAACTGACTTCTGGCAAAAATGAATAGAAACATTACCCCAGGTGGCCTAAATGACTAACACAGACCTTTCACCTTGGCTCCATAAATCACCTGGAACCAATTTTTAGTAAAAATAAAAACATTACCTCTGGTGGCCAAAATGACCACTGCAGATCTTTTACTCCAGATCCATAAATTACCTAGAACCCATTTTTGGTAAAAATAAAAATGTCACATCAGGTGTCCAAAACAAACTTCTCAGCCCTTTCACAATGTTTCCATAGATAAACTGAACACAGTCTTGACAAAAATAAAAAATATCACCTCAGGTGGCCTAAATGACAACCTCAGACTATGCCTGCCACAGACCTTTCACCCCAACTATAGATATCAGCTGGAACCAATTTTATGCAAAAATTTAAATTTCACCTCAGCTGGCTTAAACAACCACTTCAACCTTTAACAATGACTCCATAGAACACCTGGAACCCATTTGTGGCAAAAATAAAAATATTACCTCTGGTGGCCTAAATGACCACTGCAGTGCCTTTAACCCTGCTCCATAACTCACCTGGAACCACTTTTTGGTAAACATAAAAATATTACCTCAGGTGCCTTATATGACCACCACAGACTTTTAACAAAGGTTTCATTAAGCACCTGGAACCCATTTTTGGCAAAAACAAAAATATAACATAAGGAGCCCAAATCAGCACTGTGGATATTTCACCCCACATATTTATGGCAAAAACTAACAATATCACCACAGGTGGCCTAAATGACATCCACTGACATTTTACCCCAGGTACATACATTATCTGGAACCCATTATTACAAAAAAATATCACCACAGGTGGCCTAAATGACCACCATTTACCAATCACCAAGTCTGCATAGATCACATGGAACCCATTTTTGCAAAAAATGAAAACATCATCCCTGGTTCCCTAAAGGTCCTCTGCAGACCTTTCACCAGGGCTCCATGAATCACCTGGAATCAATTTCTATTAAAAATAAAAATATCATGTCTCCTTGCCTAAATGACCGCTGCAGATCTTTTACTCTGGATCAATAAATTACCTAGAACCCATTTTTAGTAAAAATTAAAACATCATATCAGGTGTCCAAAACACACTTCTCAGCTCTTTCACAATGTTTCCATAGATAAACTGAACACAGTCTTGACAAAAATAAAAAAAATCATCTCAGGTGGCCTAAATGACAACCTCAGACTATGCCTGCCAATGGACCTTTCACCCCTGAACCATAGATATCAGCTGGAACCGATTTTATGCAAAATTTAAATTTCACCTCAGCTGGCTTAAACAACTATTTCAACCTTTCACAATGACTCCATAGAACACCTGGAACCCATTTGTGGCAAAATAAAACATTACCTCTGGTGGCCTAATGACCACTGCAGTGCTTTACCCCTGCTCCATAACTCACCTGGAACCACATTTTGTAAACATAAAATATTACTCGTGGCCTATATGACCACCCACAGACTTTTAACAAAGGTTACATTAAGCACCTGAACCCACTTTTGGCAAAAACAAAAATATAACATAAGGAGAACAAATCAGCACTGTGGATATTTCACCCCAAATATTTATGGCAAAAACTAACAATATCACCACAGGTGGCCTAAATGACATCCACTGACATTTTACCCCATGTACATAAATTATCTGGAACCCATTATTTAAAAAAAATATCACCACAGGTGGCCTAAATTACTGCCATGTACCAATCACCCTGTCTGCATAGATCACCTAGAACCCATTTTTGCAAAAAATGAAAACATCATCCTTGGTTCCCTAAAGGACCTCTGCAGACCTTTCACCAGGGCTCCATGAATCACCTGGAACAAATTTCTATTAAAAATAAAAATATCATGTCTACTTACCTAAATGACCACTGCAGATCTTTTACTCTGGATCAATAAATTACCAAGAACCCATTTTCAGCAAAAATACAAATATCACCTCAGGTTGCCTAAACGACAACCTCAAACCTTATGCACCAGTGCCATTAGTCACTTACAAGCCACTTTTTGAAAAACTAAAATTATCACCTTAGGTGACTTAAAAGGCTGCCATGGACCTTTCTCTCCAACTCCAGATATTAACTGGAACTGACTTTTTACAAAAATACAAATTTCACCTCAGCTGGCTTGAACAACCACTGCTGACCTTTCACAATGACTCCATAGATCACCTGGAACCATTTCTGGCAAAATTAAAAATATCATCTCAGGTGGCCTCAATGACCACTGCCTTCCATTTACCCAAACTCCATATATCACCTGAAACCCATTTTTGGTAAAAAATACATATATCACATCAGGTAGCATTAATATAAAAAATGGATCTTTCACCCCAGCTAGATAAACTACCTGCAACCCATTTTTTGCAAAAATAAAAATTTCACCCCAGGTGACCACTGCATCACATTCACCATCTCTCCATAGATCACCTGGAACCAATATTTTGCAAAAATAACAATAGTACCCCTAGTGGTCTAAAACTCTACTGTGAATCTTTTACCTTACCTCCATAAATCACCTAAAACCCATTTTTTTCAACAACAAAAACATATCCTCTCTGGTGGCATCAATGACCACTTTGAACTTTTTACACCAGCTCCATCAATCACCTAAAAAACATTTTTGGCAAAAACAAAATCACCTCAGGTGGAATAAACGACCACCGTTGATCTTTCACTCCAGCTATTTAACTCACCAAAGAAACATATTTGAAATAAATAAAACATTTCAACTCAGGTGGCTTAAAGAACCATGAAGAAACTTTCAACCAGGCTCCATAGAACAGCTGGAACATGTTTTTGGCAAAAACTAAAAGTATCACCTCATGTGGTCTAAATAACCTAAACAGACCTTTTACCCCAGATTCATATAACCTTGAACAAGTTTTAGCAAAAAAAAATCACCTCAGTTGGCCTAAATGATAACTGCAGATCTTTTACTCTGGATACATTAATTACCTGGATCTCAGTTTTGGGAAAAATACAAACATCTCCTCAGCTGGCCAAACAATAATCACAGACCTTTCACACCAGCTCCATTAATTACCTGAAAACCACGTCTAAAAAAACTGAATTTATCACCTCACATGGCTTAAACGACCACTGTGGACAGTTCAACTCAGCTCCAGATATCACCTGGAGTCCACTGTTTGCAAAAACAAAAATTTCACTTCAGGTGGGTTAAACAACCATTGCAGACTTTTCAAAATTACTCCATAGATCATGTGGAACCCATTTTTGGCAAAAATAAAATTATCATTTCAGGTGGCCTAAATGACCACCACCTGCCTATAACCTCAGGTGACCTAAATTGCCATTGCCTACCTTTTACCCCAATCCCTTAAATCACCTGAAATGTTTTTTGGCAAAAATAAATATATCACCTCAGGTGACCTAAACGACAACCTCAGACATTTCACCCCAGCTTCATAAATCACCAGTAACTCATTTTTAGCAAATATGTAAATTTCACCTCAGGTGGTCTAAACAACCACTGAGGAACTTTGAATCTGGCTCCATAGATCACCTGAAACCCTTTTATGGCAACAAATGAAAATATCACCTCAGGTGGCATAATGGACCTTTTACCCTTGCTCATACATAACCTGGAACCCATGTTTGGTAAAAATTAAAATATTACCTCAGGTGGCCTAAATGAGCACTGCAGACCTTTTATTCAGGCACCATAAATCACCTGGAACTGATTTACGCAAACAATTAATAGAAATGTCAATCCCCAGGTGGACTAAATGACTATCAAGAGACCTTCACCTTGCTTCCATAAATCAGCTGGAACCATTTAGTAAAATAAAATATTACCTATGGTGTCCTAAATGACTACTGCAGATCTTTTTTACTCGATCCATAAATTGCCTGGAACCCATTTTTGGTAAAAATAAAAATGTCACATCAGGAGTCCAAAACAAACTCCTCTGACCTTTCACAAAGGTTCCATAGATCACCTTGAACACAGTTTTGGCAAAAATAAAAATTTCTCCTCTGTTGACCTAAATGACCACCTCATACCACTCGCCCTAACTCCACAGATTACCTGGAACCCATTTTTGGCCAAAATTTAAATATCACAACGTATGTCTTAAAAATTCACTGTTTTACCCCAGTGCCATAAATCAACTGAAACCTATTTTTGGTAAACAAATGATAACACCTCAGGTGCCCTATTTCTGGCAAAGAATGAATACAAATATCTCCATACCTGGCCTAAATGACCATAGCAGACCTTTCACCTCAGCTACATAAATCACCTGGAACCGATTTTTAGTAAAATAAAAATATCAACACTGGTAGCCTAAATGACCACAGCAGATCTTTTATTCCAGATCCATAAATTACCTAGAACCAATTTTTGAAGGTGAAATAAAAATGTGTCAGATCGGGTGTCCAAAACAAACTCCTAAAACCTTTCACAATGTTTCCTTTAGATCTGTGAACACCAGTTTTGGCAAAAACAAGTGTACCTGCACCTCAGGTGGCTCAAACAACCTCCTCGCACTGCTCACCCTAGCTCCACAGATTACCTGGAACCCATTTTTGGCAAAAATAAAAATAGCACCCTTATTAATGTAAAAGTTCAATGTGGACTATTTCACACAGCACCATAAATCAACTGGAACCTATTTTTGGTAAAAAAAAATGATATCACATGAGGTGGCCTAAATGACAACACTGGACATTTTACTCCATAATATCACCTTGAAACCATTTTTGGCAAAAATAAGAACAATAACCTGAGGTGACTTAAATGACCACAATGGACATTTCACCTCAGCTGTAGAAATCACCTGGAATAAATAGTTTACAAAAATAAACATTTATTCTCAGGTGTCTTAAAGAACAAGTGTGTACTTTTTACAATGACTCCATAAATCACCTGGAACCCATTTTTGACAAAAAATTATCACCTCAGCTGGCCTAAATGACCACCACCTATGTTTAACCTGAGGTGGCCTAAATGACCACTGCCTACCCTTTACCCCAATTCCATAAATCACCTGAAATGAATTTTTAGCAAAAATAAATATATCACCTCAGGTGGCCTAAACGACAACCTCAGACCTTTCACCCCAACTTCATAAATCACCTGCAACCCATTTCAGCAAATATATACATTTCACCTCGTATGTGTCTTAAACAACAACATAGGATCTTGAATCTGGCCTTCATATCACCTGAAACCCATTGATGGCAAAAAATAAAAATATCACCTCAGGGCAAAATGACCTTTTCCTTTGCTTCATACATAATATGGAATCAGTTTTTAGTAAAATAAAATATCACCTCTGCTGGACTAACTGACCACTGCAAGATCTTTTACTCCAGATCCGTCGATTACCTGGAACCTATTTTTGTCAAACTCCGAGATGGGGATCCACACATTGCGCCGGGCCATTGAGCACTGGAGCAGCATCATTGAGACACTAATCTAAGGTGGACGGGTGGGGTGAACATAACATGGACAGATAATATATCAACAGTATATTTATTGATAGTGCAGACATAGTACAGTGTGATCTGTGTAGTACACAGTTGCTGTAGAAGTCACTAGTGTGAAGATGTGAAGTGGTGCGGTGTGTGTGATGTGTGCTGGCCTCCACCATACCCTGCAACTGTACCACTTTATGAGGAACAGTCCTCATTTTACTTCACAAAAGCTCCTTATTCCACATTGTGAGGATTTGTCCCACATTTAGTGTTAACATTTTAAAGCAAAACTCTATAGTAAATGATGCAAACAGTATATCATTCAATTAATAACAGATGTTCTGAACATAAATGCAAACTTTGTGACAGTGTTCTGAGCTTCTGAGATACAGTTTTGATTAAGTGTTCCACATTTTGCTCATTGTTCCACATTTTGAGAGGCAATGTTCCACAGTTGGGGAACAAAAGTTTGTGAGGTAATAATAATAATAATAAAATAATAATAAAATAATAATAATTGTATTTATAAAGTGCCTTTCAACTTACCAAGGCGCTGAACACATTAAACCTCAGAGGTTGTTCAATCCACCTGAGGTGAAATTTACATATTTGCTGAAAATGGGTTGCAGTATGAACCTTGGGAGAAAGGTCTGAGGTTGTCCTTTAGGCCACCTGAGGTGATATACTTATTTTTGCAAAAAATGCATTTCAGGTGTTTTATGAGATTGGGGTAAAAGGCAGACAGTGGTCATTTAGGCCATCTGAAGTGATAATTTTATTTTTGCCAAAAATGGGTTCCAGGTGATCTATGGAGTAATTCTGAAAGGTCGACGATGGTTGTTTAAGACACCTGAAGTGAAATTTTTATTTTTGAAAACAGTGGATTCCAGGTGATATCTGGAGCTGAGGTGAAATGTCCACAATGGTCGTTTAAAGTGGGTTGCAGGTAATTAATGTATTCAGAGTAAAAGATCTGCAGTGGTCATTTAGGCCACCTGAGGTGATTTCTCTTTTTGCTAAAATGTGTTCCAGGTTATATGAATCAGGGGTAATAGGTCTGTGGAGGTCAATTATGCCACGTGAGGTGATATTTTTAGTTTTTGCCAAAAATGTGCTCCTGATGATCTATGGAGGCTGGATGAAAGTTTCTTCATGGTTCTTTATGCCACCTGAGTAGAATTTTGTTATTTGTTTTAAAAATGGTTTTTTGTTGAGTTAAATAGCTAGAGTGAAAGATCAATGGTGGTTGTTTATTCCACTTGAGGTGATTTTTTTTTATTTTTGTACAAAATGGTTTCTAGGTGATTGATGGACTAGTAAAATGTCCAAAGTGGTCACTGAGGACACCTAGTGTGATATTTAAAATTTTTGCACAACATGGGTTCCAGGTGACTTATGGAGCATGGGTGAAGGATCTGTGGTTTACATTTCTGCTACCTGATGTCACATATTTATTTTTGGCAAAAACGGGTTTCAGGTGATTTATGGGGTAAAAGGTAGGCAGTGGTCATTTAGGCTACCTTAGGTAATATTTTTATTTTTGCCAGAAATGGGTTCCAGGTGATCAATGGAGTCATTGTGAAAGGTTGCAGTGGTTGTTTAAGCCAGCTGAGGTGAAATATTTATGTTTGCATAAAATCGGTTCCAGTTGATATCTATAGTTTGAATGAGAGGTCCATGGCAGCCATTTAAGACACTTGAGGTGATATTTTCAGTTTTGAAGAAGTGGGTTGTAAGTGACTAATGGAGCTGGTGTAGCCAAAAGATCTTATTATGTTTGGCCTCAGACAGCATAAAACAACCAGTGCAGATGTTTACAATGCCTCCATAAATCACCAGGGAACCAGTACGGCAAAAAAAATATTACCTCAGGTGGCCTTCATAATGCCGACCTTAACCTCAAGAAGCATAAAACATCACTGCAGATACTTTCGGCTTTGCCTCCCTAAATGTCAGGTGATCCTAACTGGAGCCAGGGTAAAAGATTTGTGGTGGTCATTGGGTTACACCACCTGAGGTGACATTTATTTTTGCCAAAATTGGTTCCAGGTGATTTATGGAGTGCAAAGTGAAAGGTCTGCAGTGGTGTTTTATGCTTCTTGAGTGTAAGGTTAGCAATAGCCATTTAGACCACCTGAGGTGATATTTTTCCAGGTGTTTTATGGAAGCAGTAGAAATCGCCGGCACTGAGTCGCTTATGCTAACTGAGGCTAAAGATCCACGGTGATCAATTTGGCCACCTGAGGTGATAATTTATTTTTGCCAAAATTGGGATCTAGGTGATTTTATGAAGTTGGGGAAAAGGCAGGTGGTTGTCGTTTGGATTTCACCTGTGACATTTTTGTAATAATAAAAGCATCACCTTAGGTGGACTAAATGAGCACACAGACTCTTTTATTCTGGCTCTTTAAATTACAAGGAAACCTTTCTTGGCAAAAATAAAATATCAGTTCAGGGTTTCAATCAGATCACATGAACCCTTTACCCCGGCTCCATAAATCAGCTAGAACCCATTTTGGTAACAATAAAAATATCATCTGGTGACCTAATTATCACGCCTATGTTTAACATCAGGTGGCTTCAAATTACTACTGGATACCTTTACCTCACCTGCATAAATCACCTGGTACCACAAAGGCCAACAGTGGACATTTAGGCAAACTGAGTTCATATTTTATTTTTCCCAAAGGTTTAGCAGGTGATATAGAGAGCCTGGGTAAGGACTATGAAAGTCATTTAGGCAACTGGGGTGATATTTGCATTTTCCAAAAAATTGGTTCTAGTGATTGTGTGATTAAAGGATTAAAGGTCGGTAGGGTCTCCTATCCAAGCATTTGGAATTGGTGCTGAAAAGTCTAACTCCCCTTTTGTCTTGCTATACTGCTCAAATCTGAACCCATCCCACAGCCCCCACTTGCATACTGTGTAACCCTGAGCAAGTCACTTAACTCCTTGTGCTCCCAGGGTGCACCTGCAAACTATTTCAGTGTGTAACAAGTTTTCAACTGTATTAGCTGGATTGTAATTTCTACTAGTGTTTTAAATGCTTACACCTCTCCTGTTTCAGTGCTCCTCCTGCACCACCCCATCTTAGCACTCTGCCTTTGCTCCAAAAGTCTAACTCCCTTTGTCTTGCTCAACTGCTCAAATCTAAACCAATCCCAACCTCCATGCTATTTAAGACCTGTCTTTTTCTTCTCTCCAGTTGTTTGCCTTGAATGGGGCTGCTTCAGCACCTCCATTATTGGCACCCAGCCAGCCATCGACCCAGACTTGAGTTGAAAGCCCGCCTGCAGCTGCTTGGAAGGTACGGGACTGCACAGCCAATCAGAACACAGGTGCTACCAGCAAACCCGCTCTGATTGGTCTGGACTTTTCTCCGCTTCTGCCACCTGGCACTTTTTACAAATAGATTTTAGTTAGAACTAAGCACATTTCAAATGTGTAATAGCAGTTTTTCAACTGTACTTCCTGGATTGTAATTTCTAATAGTGTTTTCAAGTGCTTGCAGCTCTCCTGTGTCAGTGTTTCTGCCACCCCCATCTTAGCACTCTGCCTTGGCACCAAAAAGTCCAACTCGCTTTTATCTTGCTAAGCTGTTCAGATCTAAACCCATCCTAACCTCTATGCTATTTAAGACCTGCTCTTTATTCTTCTCTCCACCTGCCTGCCCTTGAACAGGGCTGTTTCAGCTCTCCCATGGTCAGTCTGCACCCAGCCAGCCACCGACTGAGGCCAGGGTGCCTGCCTGCAGCTCCTTGGAAGGTATGGGACTGCGCAGCAAATCAGAACACAGTTGCTTCCAACAAACCCACTATGATTGGAGAGGAATTTTCCCCTTCTTCTGCCACATGGCACTTTTTTACAAATAGATTTTGAAGTAAGCAAGGTTTCATGGTATGAAATTTTCAACTGTACTAGATGGATTGTATTCTACTAGTGTTTTAAAGTTCTTACATCTCCGTGGTTTCAGTGTTTTCCTGTATCCCGTCCAAGATTCTGAATTGGTGCCAAGTCATCACCTTTGCTAGTAAACTGCTCAAATCTAAACCTATCCTCCCCTATGCTATTTAAGACCTGCTTTTACTCTCCGCTGCCTGCCTTGAACATGCTGCTTCAGCTCCCACATTTGGCCAGCACCCAGCCAGGCCCCGACCGAGTCCAGGACGCCACTGTACTTCCTTGAAGGTGGGTACAGCAGCCAATCAGAACACGTCACTTCCAGTAAACCCACTTGATTGTCCAGGACTTTTTCCCTGCTTCTGCCACTGGCACCTTTACAAGAATCAGTTAGGTTAAGCACTTCAAGTGTGTAATAGAAGTTTTTACTGTAATAGCTGATTGTATTCTACTAGTGTTTTGTGTGCTTACACCTCCTGTTCAGTGCCTTCCTGCATCCCCATCCAGCACCTGCCTGCCAAAAGTCTTACTCCATTTGTCTTGTTAAACTGCTCAAATTTAAACCATCCTAACCTCTATGCAATTTAAGACCTGCACTTTTTCTTCGTCCAACGGTTGCACTTGAATGCGACTGTTTCAGCTCCTCCACAGTCGGCTGGCACCCAGCCACTGACCGAGGCGGCAATGTCTGCCTGCAGCTCTGGTACGAGAGCGTAACTAATCGGAACACGGTGCTCCAAAACCTGCTCTGATTGGTCTGACTTTCCGCTTCTGCCAATTCTACACTTTTAAAACAGATTTTGTTGGAACTACACATTTCTATGTGTAATAGCAGTTTTTCAACTGTACCTGGATTGTAATTTCTAATAGTGTTTTCGTGCTTGCAGCCTCCTGTGTCAGTGCTTCTCCTGCACCCCACCATCTCAGCACCTGCCTTGGCATCAAAAGTCCAACTCCTTTGTCTTGTTAAGCTGCCAGATCTGAACCCATCCTAACCTCTATGCTATTTAAGACCCGTTTTATTCTTTCCACCTGTCTCCCTCTTGAACGGGCTAGGGTTCAACTTTGCAAATCTCAGCATTTTGGGAATTTTACCAAATTTTCAACATGGGGTTTAGGGATCTCATGAATGATGTCACTGTCATGGCGTTGATTCGGGCCAGAGGTGATTTTGGCAGTGTCTGCAAAATCACCCTTAGGGACTGAATACCACCATGACATCATTCATGAGAAGAGGGCCCAAAACCCCATGTTGGAAAATTTGGAGCCAAAATTCAAAAATAACTGTTTAATGAGCTGCGGCATTATGCAGCGTCTTCCTACGAGGCTCAGAAGTTCATGAAATTTCAATATTGTTACTCCAGAGTTTAACATTGCCATTTCACCAATTGTCTTATGATAGTACAGCTGTCATTTTCACATCTCACCCAAAATGTGTTTCCACCCTTGTAAGCAGAATGAAACGCCCAGTCGGTGTGTGAAATCAATGTTCCAGACAGATTAATAAAATCACAGTGATACTGTTCATGACAGAGGTCTTGAAATGGCTATGTTGAAAATTTGGTAGAAAAATTCAAAAATAACTTGTTTTAGCAGTGCGTTCGCAGTTCTCACGCAGGCACAAATGAGTTAATTGAAATTTCAATATTTTCACTCCAGAGTTTCAACATTGCCATTTCCACCACATGTCTTATGGTAGTACAGCTGTCATTTTCACATCTCACCCACAATGTGTTTCCACCATATGGCGCAGAATAAAACGATGGGTGTCATGAAATCAATGTTCCAGAACAGATTAATAAAATCACAGTGATACTGTTCATGAGCAGAGGTCTTAAACTGGCTATGTTGAAAATTTGGTGACAAACACCTATAAAATATGTGTTAAGGTGTGCATTGTGTCAGATATGCAAAAAACAAAAGGAAAAATTAAAGGGTAAAATGTGCGCCAGAATTGCCTCAGAAATTGGTGTTAGGTGCGGCAGAAGTTCTGCGGCAAATGAGAACCCTGCCACAGAACTTTGCTCCGATGTGCCTCAGAAAAATCGGGGCCCTGGCCATAGTCGGTTATTGGAGTCTATTGTGGTGAGTTGCATGCTGTTTGGGAGTGTGGACTGTGGTTTATGGGATAATGCATGGGACTGCACAGTCACAGGTAACACCCTGTCATCACAGGATGAATAGTGATCATGAGGTGGAGGAAGAGGAGCAAGGACATGGGAGGAAGAGGAGGCCTAACTTCACAAATGCAGAAACAGATGCCCTGTTTGAGGCCTACCTCGACCAGGAGCCGCTACCCAGCAGATGGCAGGAAACACCACAGGCCCATGCTGGTGCATGGGAAGAGATGCCGCATGCCATCAACTTGCAAGGCAGCCACCAGCGGTCCATGCAGGAGTGCAAAAAGAAGATTGGCACGGACAAGTGGAGGATTAAGAACAAGGTGAAAACAGCCAGGGAAGCATGGTCTGTGACCGGTTGGGGACAGGTGGATGCAACACCATACCCACAAGAAGGTGGGTTGCTGGCAGCATGCAGTATTGTGCCATCAAGGGTGTTCCAGGTGGTGGATTCTAGACAGGTGGTAGCCCATCACTGCATGGTAGGTCCTGGTCTGTCAGTGGGGGGGACAGGGTAGGGCAGATATATTAATGCTACTGTGTTCCCTTACAGCTCCTGAGCATCTACATGGGTCAGCAGTGTTGGGCTTGTCCACTGAGGGTGGTATCATGGACATAGAGGAGGGTCCATCCACCTCCACAGGCATACAAGGTTCAGGGCATCAGTGGGCCCACCTGGATGTCCGGACTGATGTTGGTGGAGCAGTTGCGGAGGAGGCACTGCCCGTATCCCTGCATGCCAGCATCCATGGATGCCGGCATGCTGAGATCTGAACTGTGCTGGATCCATCACTGATGATGATGGAGCTCACTTCAAGGACAGTGATATGTGTGGGCCGCAGGATGGCCACATAGCAGTTGACATCATGGGCATGGCCATGGGTGGTACCACCGTGGAGGCCTGCATGACATCACAGTCCCAGCCTGTGCCTGTCTGCACCAGTGGGGCAGCACTGGTGTGTGTCCAGGACAGTGGGGCTGTTGAGGCCACTGTGGTGGCACTGTTGAGCCCTGGAGAGCGGCAGCCAGAGGGGCAGTGTCAGCAGTCGGCCAATGGCCATGGGGGTACAGTGTCAGGGGGCAGCATCAGTGCACCACCTGTGGAGATGCCCAGGCCTGACCCTGGTGTGCAGCACCCACCCTCAAGGGGTGGTGCCCATCAGGGCCATGAACACCGTGAGGGACTGCATGCCGATCAGGCAGATGACCTCCTAGAAGAGTACACCCACATACCCCAAGAATCAGTCGATCAGCAGGTGCGGCTTGTGACGGTGGTGGATGCACTCAGTGCATCTCTGCACCAGGCAGAGGAGCTGCACAACAGAGACACCACTCTGCTCCTGGCAGGAATGGACCGGATGTGGGAGGATGTGACCACTGCCATTGACAGACAGAGAAAGGCAACAACACACACACACACACACCTCACAAGACATGCACAAAGGGTAGGAGGCACGCCGACCCCAACTGCCACCCCTAGCCACACACACATCCACAGACCACCATGCCCAGTGCCTGTCATTGTGCATGTGTCAGACACTGGGCACCATTGCACAGTGGTGGACAGCAGAATGCAAGCTTCATCATGCTCCTTCCACGGTGGACTGGTAGCCAGGAGGGTGTGGAGAGTGTATGTGTGTGTGCATGCAGGGCCGGGTATCCCACCCGTGCATTGCACATTGAACAACACAATGCACACAGACAGCATCACACAGTAACCATGGTGGGAGAGAGGTCAGTCACGTGTCACAGTGACATGGCTGCCACGGATGTGTGGGCAGCCCCACTGAGACCCGCCAGCAGTGACAGGCTGACCACTGGCCTCATGGGGTGGCACCGATGGTCCCCCAGGGGTTCCACTGTGTGAACGTGACCGTGCTCATGCAGGGGTCTGCAGCTCACCGAACATGCCTGCGCCAGGCGTGCTCGGGATGCCCACAGCTGAACCCGGTGTTGACAAGGAGGGTGTCAAATGGCGCTGGGAATGGGGAGGTGGATATTGCACTGTGCAGTGTCTGCGATGCATGGGCAAATAACTGTGTGCCCATTGTGGCCATGACAGCTGTGATTGCCTTTCTCTGTCTGTCTGGGCATGGGCATCTCCACAGGTGGTGCACTGATGCTGCCCCCTGACACTGTACCCCCATGGCCATTGGCCGACTGCTGACACTGCCCCTCTGGCTGCTGCTCTCCAGGGCTCAACAGTGCCACCACAGTGGCCGCAACAGCCCCACTGTCCTGGACACACACCAGTGCTGCCCCACTGGTGCAGACAGGCACAGGCTGGGACTGTGATGTCATGCAGGCCTCCACGGTGGTACCACCCATGGCCATGCCCATGATGTCATCTGCTATGTGGCCATCCTGCGACCCACACATATCACTGTCCTTGAAGTGAGCTCCATCATCATCAGTGATGGATCCAGCACAGTTCAAATCTCAGCATGCCGGCATCCATGGATGCCGGCATGCAGGGATACGGGCAGGGCCTCCTCCGCAACTGCTCCACCAACATCAGTCCGGACATCCAGGTGGGCCCACTGATGCCCTGAACCTTGTATGCCTGTGGAGGTGGATGGACCCTCCTCTATGTCCATGATACCACCCTCAGTGGACAAGCCCAACACTGCTGACCCATGTAGATGCTCAGGAGCTGTAAGGGAACACAGTAGCATTAATATATCTGCCCTACCCTGTCCCCCCCACTGACAGACCAGGACCTACCATGCAGTGATGGGCTACCACCTGTCTAGAATCCACCACCTGGAACACCCTTGATGGCACAATACTGCATGCTGCCAGCAACCCACTCTTCTTGTGGGGTAAGGTGTTGCACGTCCACCTGTCCCCAACCGGTCACAGACCATGCTGCCCTGATGGCAGCCACCTTGTCCTTAATCCTCCACTTGTCCGTGCCAATCTTCTTTTTGCACTCCTGCATGGACCGCTGGTGGCTGCCATGCAATTGATGGCGTCGACATCTCTTCCCGTAAGCAGCATGGGCCTGTAGTCGGTTTTCTGCCATCTGCTGGTAGCGGCTCCTGGTCGGTAGGCCTCAAACAGGGCATCTGTTTCTGCATTTGTGAAGAAATTCTCCTCCCACGCCCTTGTTCCTCTTCCTCCACCTCATGATCACTCATTATTCATCCTGTGAGAATGACAGAGTGTTACCTGTGACTGTGCAGTCCCATGCATATCCATAAACCACAGTCCACACTCCCAAACAGCACTAGCATCACCACAATAGACTGCAATAACCGACTATAGGCCAGGGCCCCGATTTTTCTGCGGCACATCAGACGAGATTCTGTGGCAGGGTTCTCATTTGCCACAGAACTGTAAACCTCTTCAATTTCTGAGGCAATTCATACACATTTTTACCCTTAATTTTTTTCCTTTTTTTGTTTTTTTTGCCATATATGACACAATGCACACTCATAACACAGTCATTTTATGGGTGTTTGTCACCAAATTTTCAACATAGCCAGTTTAAGACCTCTGCTCATGAACAGTATCACAGTGATTTTATTAATCTGTCTGGAACATTGATTTTGCACACCGACAGCGCCATTCTGCGCTACAAGGGTGGAAACACATTTTGGGTAAGATGTGAAAAATGACAGCTGTACTACTCAAAAGACAGTGTGGTGAAATGACAATGTTGAAACTCTGGAGTGAAAATATTGAAATTTCACGAACTTACGAGCCTGCGTAGGAACTGCGCAACGCACGCTCGTTAAACAGTCATTTTTTGGAATTTTTTCACCAAATTTTCAACATAGCCATTTCAAGACCTCTGCTCATGAACAGTATCACTGTGATTTTATTAATCTGTCTGGAACATTGATTTCCAAGCACACCAACTCGCACATTCTAGCTACAAGGGTGGAAACACATTTTGGGTGAGATGTGAAAAATGACAGCTGTACTACTCATAAGACAGTGTGGTGAAATGGCAATGTTGAAACTCTGGAGTGAAAATATTGAAATTTCATGAACTTACGAGCCTGCGTAGGAACTGCGCAATGCACGCTCGTTAAACAGTCATTTTTTGGAATTTTGGCTCCAAATTTTCAACATGGTGGTTTTGGGCCCCCTTCTCATGAATGATGTCACTGTCATGGTGGTATTCAGTCCCGGAGGGTGATTTTGCAGTCACTACATGAAATCACCCTTCGAGCTAGCCATGACAGTGACATCATTCATGAAAGATCTAAAAACTTATGTTAATTGATATTTCATCCCAAATACCTGAATATCAACAAAGTTGAACCCCTCCTATCTAGCCCATTTTACAGCTTACGGCATTTCCTCAGTTAAGTGGTCACCTTTGAAGAGTGCAGGCGTGTTCCCTGTCCACCGAAGATCGTCGCACCAGAGTCGGAGGTAAGTATGGGGTGGGGGTGTGGGGAGAAACTGGAGTGCGCGTGGGTGAATGCTTGAGGATAATGGGAGGGGCTCGAGGAGGCATGCCGTGGGACAGTTTTGTTTTACAGGGGAAAAAAAGGCGTCCCGTGAGGACGCTGCCACACTGGGGTGAAGCTCCCAGCGTGGCACAATGACTTTGGGGATTCAGCCCGGTGGGCACCCCGTCGGCAAAATATGGAGCAGGTTGCCATGCTGGGGTGGGCTCCCAGCGTGGCATATAAGGGACAACCGGAGGGGGACAGTGAAGCGGGGGATTGGGCACCCGTCACGGCAAATGGGATGTTGTTCCATGGTGGCGAATTCCACAGGTGATGGCAAATTCAGTGGATATTTCCACGGTTTGCACATCCATGGAATCGCGAGAGAAAACCTCGGGGCTTTGACTATGGCCATGCAGCCCAATGGTGCATGTTTATAGTGCAATGCATGCAAATGAGGTGAGAACAATTTTAACTGGATGCTCCATTGAATGGCTTATTAACCGATTTGCATATGCTGGCTGAATATTGCGCTGTGCGTTTTGCTGGTGTGTTGAATTTGCTCGAACGAGTAGCATTTCTGTGACATCGTGGTACACACCGAGTGTGCATGCCGAGGGGTGATGGCGCGAATTAGCTGCTGTCCATGCTGTCGCGTTGGGGAGGCAATGTAGGGCACAGCCACCTGTGCCAGTGGTGCTCGGCACTCTTCACATATATGGCACTGTGGCGCCCGGGCACTGTAGGTGCACTGGGACCACAGCACAGTAAGAGCCACTACAGGAGGTGACACGCCAGGCACCAGTCACACTACATGCATTGAGTACCAATCACGGCTGTGGCGCAGTCCATGCGTAGAGACCCTTGACCCTGTGCCTGGCCTTTGCCCCCTGGGTGCCATGCATCCGCATGGGTGCACCACTATCGTGCTGTTCGGTGACAGCTTGATAGGGAATGGCAGCACTGTACCGTGCAGCATCTGCATGGCGGACTGCACTACCAAGCACCATTTTGACTCCAACCAGCTGTAGAGATGGCACAGAGGAGGGCTGCTGTGTGGAGCCAGGTGGAGCTGGCCAATTTGGTGGCCATAGTAGAGCCCCATGCTGGGGCACTTTATACTGATGCACCCCTGGACATGGCCAGGAGCGCAGTATGGGAGGAGGTAGTGGTGCTGGAGGAGGCCACGGGAATTGGGCGCATGTCCGAGCAGTGTCACCACCGATGGGGACCTCTGGCAGAAGACCTAGAGCAAGGCTTGTCTGCCTGTGGACATGTGCCAGGAGGGCACAGTGCCACAGCCAGGTAGGTGCCCCATCCATACACTGTTAACGTCCATCACGGGTATCCACGGTTGCAGTGTCTGGCACATGAGGTGCTGTCCAAAGTTGGCCATGGTGGTGGTATCCATTGGGGGTGGATGGGTATGGCTGTGTGGGAATTGCACACACACTGGGGTGGGGACTTTGCTACAGATTGATCTGATGTTCCTCTCCATGTTTGCACCTCAGCCCCAGAGGAGCTCCTGGCAGGCGAGGTAGAAGAGGCACTGCCAAGAGGACCAGCAGGCCAGGAGGGATGCAGGACCACAGAGGTGCAGGGATCAGCCTGATGATGATAAGTGCCTTACATCCATGATTACTATTACATGCTGTGTAACAGGGTGGGCAGCGGGGCATGGCCACCATCCATTGACACCATTGCCATGCACGCAACTTGTTACAGTCAGCACTGTCCAGTGGCACTGCATGTCTGGGAGTGTGTCAATGGTGGTCCATGTGTGCACCGGGTACATGGCTGTGCCACTGCCTTCGCACCGCATAACCATGTCACTGTACGGCCATGGTGGTGCTGTGTGGGACATGGACGGTGGGTGTGTGCAGCAGTCCACATGGCTGTGGGTGCCTGGGTAAGCAGGTCTTGTGTATGCTGTCACTGTGGGTGGTCGCACACCATCATAGAGGCATGGCACTCGGCTGTATGCCATGCACAATGGGTGGGCTGCATTGGGCTGGACAGTCACACATATTGACTCTGCTCCCTTGTCCTAGGTAGACAATGCTGGATGGCCCTGGAACAGGGCATACAGAAGATGCTATGGGCATCCCTGGCACTGCTGGAGTGGATGGAGTGGCACGGGGTCCAGAGGAGAAGCATCCAGAGGTGCCACAGGAGTGGAGAGCGGGGAAGAGAACAGGTCCTCCATCACCCCCTGACACACCTAATCCCCCTGGACCCACCCTCACACCCCTTCTTCCCTCTCCCATTTGTACACCCCTGCCCCATGCCCACCCCACCTGGTTTGTGGCCCTTCCCCACCCTGTGAATATATCTGTACATATGTTTGAGTGTTTATATTTTTTAATACATACATTTTGTTATGTCAATTGTGGTGGTCTCTGATTTGCAGTGGGCTACAGGTGCTCAGCTGCAGTGGTGTGCATGGCATCAAGGGTGGAGAAAGCATGGGTGTGTGTGTGTCCAAAAGGGAACCACCTATTGTGGGGGGTATCAGTCACTGTCTGTGGTTTGTGTGTTGTTCTTTGTGCACTGGATGCCTGTGTGCAGTGGTCCACAGTGCATGCACTGTGTGCATGGCACCCGTGTCAGACTATCCATGGCCTGTGCAGCTGACACCCTTGCATGTCTGTGATATGCATGGTCTGCTCTCATGTCAGTGGTGGCTGTCCATGCTGGACAACCACTGTACCCTGCACAATGCCAGGTTGCCTCCCATCACCAGTATGGTGCATGGCTGCCTCTGGTGGCACTGTGGCTTCCACTGTTGTTGTCCCTCCTCCATGCTGTTGCTTGTGTCTGTTGCAGGGGATGTGCTCCACTGTCTGTCACTTGTGCTCCGGCCGCATGCTGGTGGCATACAGCTTCATGGAGCCTGCCCAGGGTGGCTGGCACACCTGTGCCATATGGGGTTCTGGTCATGTGTACACAGCTGCTGTGGCCACATACCAGTAGCTTGATTGACCTGCTACTGTGTCCCTGTGTTGGTGTGCCCTTGGGTATGGGTGACTGTTTGTCCACGCACTGTGTTGCATGCTGTGTGGTGCATGCTTCCGTGCAACACTGTGTGTGTCTGTGCTGGCTGTTGTGGCCAGTGCTGGGATGGGATGTGTCCTTGGGAGGGTGTGCAGGGTGCTGTCCCACCTGTGGTGGGGTCCGGGGCATGTCCTGTCACATGTAGGGTACCTCGTGTGCTGATGCATGGTCGGTCTCTCAGCTGTACCTTGGGGGGGCATGCAGGGTGGCACTGTGTATGCAGTTGTTGCACCACTGTCTGCTCCCACCCACTATAGGGAGTACATAGTGGGGCTGCCTTGCATTGCTCCATGGTGCATAGGGTTGCACTGTCAGAGTTTGGGATCTGGCATGCATAGGGTGTCCTGCACTGTTGGGCGCTACTCCTGGGAAGGGTGTATGGTGATCATGGTGCCGGGTGTGCTCTGCATTGGTGTGATGGTGTGGCATGGGATGGTCAGCCCTCCTTGTGTGCCAGTCACAGCTTGCCAGAGGGTGTGCTGGGGCACCATGCTCTGGCTGTGGGTTGGTTGCTGGTATCCATGGTTATTCCAGCTCTCCACCAGTTGTGCACTGCATGTGGTGTGGGGGGTGATGTCTGTTCTGCTGTGTGCTCCTCTGCCCATCTGTGGCATGGGTGGTGGACCCCTGCATCCTGTCCCTGCGCATCCCTGGTTGTGCTGTTGCACTGCTGACCTTCTCCACGGGGCATCCCTGGTTGTGCTATGGCACATCTGGACTGCTCCACTGAGCATCCCTGGTTGTGCTATGGTGCACCTGAAATGTGCAACTGCACATCCCTGGTTGTGCTATGGTGCAGGTGGCATGATATTCAGTCGTGTGTCGCAGGTGCATCTTGACCTACACAGTTTTTGAATATCGCGCTTCTTGCTCATGGGCGCAGTGGACTTTCGCTTGCACACTTTTTGGGCACAGTTTGAATATCTGGGCCTCAGTGTTTAGAACCACACAACAATAGAGACAAATTAACCAATGATTGAGATGATTTAACACATAGTTTAGCATCTCACTGTGAGAGAGATAAATTAACACATACTAAATTAATTTAATAGTTACAATATTATAACACCACACCACTATGTTATACTATATTATATTGTATTATATTGTTTTGTCTTGTGTTGTATGATATCATGTTATGTTATGTTATGTTATGTTATGTTATGTTATGTTATGTTATGTTATGTTATGTTATGTTATATTATATTATATTATAATATACCTCTGGGGAGGGGTGCATCACTGGCAGGTGGGGGGAAGGCAAAGCAGGAAGATGAGGTAGCAGAGGTGGAAATCATGGCAGAGAGAGTCAGGGAAGCCCTTGGGTCTCATAAGATGGAGAAAGCACCAGGGCCAGATAAATTACATCCCAGAGTGCTGAAGGAACTGGCGGATGTCCTGGCAAAACCCCTGATAGAGCTCTTCAGCATCTTTTTGAGGACAGGGTGGTGCCCCAGAATTGGAAGGTGGTGTATACAGTGACTAGCCACAAGCAGGGATCAAGGGAGGTGGCAGGGAACTACAGGCCCATCAGCCTGACATTGATAGTGGATAAGGTAATGGAGGACATTGTCAAGGAGAGACTGGGGGGATCTGGAAAAGCAGGGGAGCCTGGACGATAGACAGCATGGATTCATCATGTGAAAATAACATCAGACAAACCTTTGTTGAGTTCTATGACTGGCTGATGAGTGCCATGGACCTGGGAAGACCAGTGGACATCCTCTTTCTTGACTACAGCAAGGCATTTGACTCTGTTCCTCACATGGGCCTGTTGAATAATATAGGAGAAATGGGGTGGGAACCAGATTTTATTTTTACTTACTTATTTAGTTTTTGTTGACTGGGTAAGTGCACTAGACAAATCCTACCTATTTTCAGGCATGACCCGGGGAGGGGGATATAGATGGATGCCAACTGATCTTGAACTAGATTAAGCTGTTGGTGGTATTTTTAGTGAATGAGGGAAATTTGGCCAGGATACTGGGGAAATTCCCCTACTCTTTGATAAGTGCCATGGGAACTGTAACATCCACCTGAACTACCACCAATCCAGGCTGATGGGACCTTGGTTTAACATCTCATTGGAAAGACGGCATCCCAGAAGTCCAACACCCCTCTCATGCTGCACTACAGTGTCAGTACTGGGATATTAACCCAAGTTCCAGAGGTGGGAACTGAACCCACAGCCCTCTGATCGGGATCGACAGAGGCGAGTGTGCTACCTACTGAACCACTGACACTGCACATGATCAGGTGGGTAGGAAATTGTCTCCAGAACTGGACCCAGAGGGTCATGGTTGGAGGGATATTCGCATCCCCAAGGATGGTCATTACTGGAGTCCTTGGGCCCCTCCTGTTCAATGCCTATGTATCTGACATTAGGAAATGCAACAGGAGTGAGCTGAGTCTCTTTGTGGATGACTCAAAACTTGGAGCAGTGGTAGATGGGGAGGAGGGAGGGTGATCATACAGGGGGACCTGGAGTCTCTGGAAAGGTTGTCTAGAAAGTGCAAGCTGAAGTTCAAAGCAGGAATATGCAGGGTACTGCACCTGGGAGCCAGAAACCCAAGCCAAGTCGACACCCTGGGGGGGAAATGCTATAAGTATTGATGGCTGAGAGGGACCTGGGGTGGTAGTAGATGTCAAGATGAGCAACTCAGAGATTTGTAGGAGGGCAGTGGCAATGGCCAACATGAAGCTTGGATGCATCGCTAGGGCTCACTTCCAGGATGAGTGAAGTAATAATCCCAATGTATAACTCCTTGGTGAGGACAAACTTCGAATACTGCATGCAGTTTTGGAGACCACATTTAAAGAGGGGCATTGAACTCCTTGAGAAAGGGTCCCGAGAAGGGCAACCAAAATGATTTTGGGCTTGTGGGAAAGGACCTAAGGGGAGAGGCTCGAAGAGCTAAATATGTACACATGAAGAGAGAAGGGACTGGGGAGAAGCGAGAGAGGCTTTCACACAGATGAAGGGGAAATATGGGAGGAGCAGTCAGGATACTCGAAGAAATGAGGTGGGGCATTTAGAGGTCATGGGTGGAAGCTGGAGGGAGAGTCACTGGAAAAGGAGGGGTGCTACTTCACTGAGAGGGTGGAGGGTTATAGAATGCACTGCTCGTCGGCTGGTGGAGGCAGAAACGGTGGAGGGGTTCTGGAAGCAACCATCAATGCAGCGAGAAAATCCAGGACTGGGAAGGCAGAAGCCAGAGAGGGCGAGGGTGCAGCTAGGTCAGTTAACTGGGTGGGAGCTGACCAAATGAGAAGAGAGAAAAGACCGTTAGGCTTATTGTTCTGGCATTTTATAATGTCACTTTGTTAGTATATTATATTATATTATATTATATTATATTATATTATATTATATTATATTATATTATATTATATTATATTATATTATATTATATTATATTATATTATATTATAATTATATTATGTTGTACTGTACTGTACTATACTATATTATATTATATTATATTATATTACATGATATTAAATTATATTATATTATATATTATATTATATTATATTATATTATATTATATTATATTATATTATATTATATTATATTATATTATATTACATGATATTAAATTGTATTATATTATATTATATTATATTATATTATATTATATTATATTATATTACTCATCACTCTGTAACAGGGATAAGTTACACAGTTAAACACAACACTCTAACAGAGACCATTGAACTCATTGTTTTGAACGACACTACAACAGAGACAATTTTAATCATGTTTTCGATAAGGTAACAAATAATTAGTACCACACTGTCACAGAGATAAATTAACACGTAATTACTTAATTTATTACTTATAATATTATAACACCTCACCATAATATTATATTATATTATATTATATTATATTATATTATATTATATTATATTATATTATATTATATTATATTATATTATATTATATTATATTATATTATATTAATCACCACTTCTTAACAGGTATAATTTCACACAGTTTAGCACAACACTGTAACAGAGCATTTAACTCATTGTTTAGAACCACAATTCAAGAGAGGCAATATAACTCTTGTTTGAGATAAATTAATGCAGTTTTGCAGCACACTGTCACAAAGATAATTTAGCACATTTAATCATTACACAGTTACAGAGATAATTTAACACATAATTCAACTCCACACTGTCACAGATATTTTAACACATAGTTTAACACCACTATGTCACATCAATAATTTAACCCAGTTATAATACCACACCCATTATATTGTATCATATCATATCATAATAGATTATATCATATTATATTATATTATCTTATATTAATCACAACTGTCACACTGATAATTTAATTCAGTTAAGCACAACACTGAAAGAGAGAGTAATTAATGCATTGTTTAGACTCTCAGCTCAAGAGATACAATTTAACCTATGTTTCAGATAATGTTACACATAGTAAAATAATATAAAATAATATATCATATCATGTCATGTAATATAATATAATATAATATGATGCTGTGCTGATGCTGATACTATAGTAAATATTAAAGCAATTAACTATGTGGTAATTTTTCTCTGTGAAAGTGTGGTGTCTATTGTAGAGAGTTTTTAAACAATGAATTAGATGCTCTCTTTTACAGTCTTGTGCTTCACTGCATGAAATCACACCTGTTACAGAGTTGTGATTATTGTCATATAATATCAGATATCAATATGATATATATGATATGATATGATATGATATGATATGATATAATATAATATAATATAATATAATATAATATAATATAATATAATATAATATAATATAATATAATATAATATAATATAATATAATATAATATAATATAATATAATACAATGTGGTGCTATAATATTTATCTATTATATTAATTAAGTCTGTGAAAATTTATCTCTGTGACAGTGTGGTACTAAACTATGTGTTAAAATATCTCTGTGATAGTGTGGTGCTGAACTATGTGTAAATTATCTCAAACATGGGTTAAATTCTATCTCTTATAGTGAGACACTAAACTGTTAGTTACATTCTCTCTGCTACAATCTTGTGCTTAACTTTTTCTAATTATCCCTGATATGATATGATATGATATGATATGATATGATATGATATGATATGATATGATATGATATAATGGTGTACTCTTATAATATACCTGCATTAATTTATATCTTTGGCAGAGTGGTGCTAAACTGTTTAAAAAATATCTCTGGGATAGTGTGGTGCTTAACTATGTGTTTGATTATCTCTGTAACAGTATAGTGATTTAACGTGTTACATTATCTCTGTGAGAGAGTCGTGGCACTCTGTTGGTGAAATTATCTCAAACAAGAGTTTAATTGTCTCTCGAATACTGTGATTCTAAACAATGTGTAAAATGCTCTCTGTTACAATGTTGTGCTTAACTGTGTGAAATTATCTAATATGGAGCAGAGAGTAATATAATATAATATAATATAATATAATATAATATAATATAATATAATATAATATAATATAATATAATGTAATGTAATGTAACATAACTTAAAATAATGTAATATGATATAAATTGATATATGATTTGATAAGAACTAATGTGATATAATATAATGTCATATAATATAATATGATATAATATAACAAAATAATATAATGTAATGGTGTGGTTATGTAATATGATATGATTGATATGATATGATATGACATTGGATACGATATGAGATGCTACAATATGATATTTTATAATATATTATGATATGATAAGAAATTATGTAATATAATATAATGTAATGTAATATAATAACATATAAAATAATATAATATAATATATTATAATATAATCTAAAGGTGTGGTGTTATAATAGTATAACTATTAAATTAATTATCTATGTGTTTATTTATCCCTGTGTCAGAATGATGCTAAACTATGTGTAAAATCATCTCAAACATGGGTTAAATTGCTCTTTTGTTGTGTGGTTTTAAACAATGCAATAAATGCTCTGTTTTACAGTATTCTGCTTAACTGTGTGATACTGTGTGATACCTGTTATGTAGTGGTGATTATTATAACACAATGTTATATAATACATTATAATAATATAATATAATACAATAATATATAAAATAATGAAATACAATACAATATAATATAATAGGATATGAGGCAGTGTAATGTGCTGTCATGTTAGGTCATGTGATTTGATATGATATGATATGGCCTTCCAATGTAATATAATACAATGTAATATAATTGTGTGGTGTTATAGTGTTGTATCTATTAAATGTGTTAACTATGTGTCATTTTATTTCTGTGACAGTGTGGTGTTAAAGTTACTGCTAAAATGTATCTTCCCAAAAGTGTGTTGCTGAACTATGTTTTAAATTATTACTATAAAAGTGTGCTGCTTAAAAGTGCTACATTATCTCTGTTAAGTGTGGCACTCATTAAGGAGTTAAATTTTCTCAAACATGGGTTAAATTGTCTCTGTTGCAGTGTGTTTCCAAACAATGAATTAATCACCTATTTTACAGTGTTGTGCTTAACTCTTACATAATGGTGCTTCATATAAAATAATATAAAAATAATATGATACTAATATAATATAATATAATATAATATAATATAATATAATATAATATAATATAATATAATATTATATAATATAATATAATGTAATATAACATAATAAGGCAGTATAGCGCAGTGGTCTAAGGCACTGAGCTGCAAAATCTGGTGACATCCAGCTGACCAGACCTGGGTTTGAATCCCACAGCTTCCACTTGCATACTGTGTGACCCTGAGCAAGTCACTTAACCTCCTTGTGCTCCCAGGTCACTCCTGTAAAAAATCTTTCAGCTTAGTGTGCTATACCTGGTTAAACAACTAAATAAAAAAAATTAAAAAAATAGTCTAATATAATATATATTATCATATAATATTCTATAACTGTGTGGTGCTATAATATTATAGCTATTAAATTAATTAACTATGTGTTAATTTGTCTCATAATATAATATAACACAATAAAACACAATACATTACAAAAGCAATACAATGCATTATGATATGAGGTATAATAGGAAATGATATAATATAAGATTATGTAATACAATGTTGTATAATATAGTATAGTATGATATGCTATGATATGATTTGATATGAAATAATATGATTTGATATTGTATGATGTGATGTGATATGATATATTATGATGCGATATGATATGATATAATAATGATGTAATGTAATATAATACAATTTAATATAATATAATACAATATAATATAATGGTGTGATGTAATAATATAAATATTAAATTAATTAACTATTTGTTAATTTATCTATGTGACAGTGTGATGCTAATTTATGTGTCATATTATCTCAACCATGGGTTGAGTTCTCTTAGTTGAAGTGTGTTTCAAAAAATGAGTTCAATGCTCTCTAAGGTGTGCATAACTGTTTGAAATTATCCTTGTCACGGAGTGGTGATTAATATAATATAATAGAATATCATAAAATATAATATAGTATAACATAAAATGATACATAACATAACATCATAACATAATATAACATAACATAACATAACATAACATAACATAACATAACATAACATAACATAACATAACATAATGTAATGTAATATGATATAATGGTGTCATTTTATAATATTCTAACTATTGAATTAATTATCTATGTTTTAATTTGTCTCTGTGACAGTGTGGTACTAATTTATGTATAACATTATCTGGAAGGATGGGAAAAACTCTCTCTGTTTCAGTGTGGTTCAAAAGAATGAGTTCATTGCTCTCTGTTACAGTGTTATGCTTAACTGTGTGAAATTACCACTGTTACAGAGTGGTGATTATTATAATATAATATAATATAATATAATATAATATAATATAATATAATATAATATGATATGATATGATATGATATGCTACAATATGATAAGATACATTACGATATGTTAAGAAATGATGTAACATAATATAATGTAATGTAGTATAACATAAAATAATATAGTAAATACGCTACATTAAAATATAATATAACATATTATGATACAAGATAATATAGAGGAGTGGTGCTATGATAATATAACTATTAAATTAATTATTCGTTAATTTATCCTTGTGTCAAGTGATGCTAAACTATGTGTAAAATCATCTAAAAACATGGGTTAAATTGCTCTATTGTTGTGTAATTTTAAACAATGAAATAAATGCTCTCTTTTACAGTGTTGTGCTTAACTGTGTGATATCATGCCTGTTGGTGATAATATAATATAATATAATATAATATAATATAATATAATATAATATAATATAATATAATATAATAATGTAGTATAAAAATAAATAATATAATAGCGTTGTTTTATAATACTATTAATATTAAATTAATTATCTATGTGTTAATTTATCTGTGGAGAAGTGTGATGCTAATCTGTGTGTTAAATTCACTAAGTTTGTGGTGCTATCTCTGTGACAATGTGTTTATCTCTGTGACAATGCAGCACTAAAAACTTTGTGTTAAAGTATAACTGTGGGAGTGCGATGGTAAGCTATCTTAAATTGTTTCTTTTACAGTGTGGTGCAAAACTGAGTGTTAAATTAACTTTGAGAGTGTGGTTATCTCTGTGACATCGCAGCACTAAAACTATGTGATAAATTATATCTGTGACAGTGTAGTGCTAAACATTGTTACTTTATCTCTACCACAATGCCAAACTTTGTGTTAAATTATCACTGTGCAATGCTAAAGTCTTTTAAAAAGTTTCTTTCACAGGGTGGTGCTAAGCTGTGTGTTAAATTAACTCTGAGAGTGTGCTGTTAAAAAATGTTTTTAATTATCTCTGTGACAGTGCAGTACTAAAACTGTGTAAATTTATTTATTTGACAGTGTAAAGCTGAATTATGGTTTAACTTATCTCTGTCATGGCGTGGCTCTAAAGTATGTGTTACATTATCCCTGTGACAGTGTGTTGCTAATTTATGTGCTAAATTATCTCAAACATGGGTTAAATAGTTAAATACTCTCTGTTGCAGTGTGGTTCTCATCAAAGAGTTATATGCTGTCTGTTTCAGTCTTTTACTTATCTGTGTGAAATTATCTTTGTTACATTATGGTGATAAATGTAATGTAACAGACCATAACATATCATTACATAACATAACATTGCAGTGCTAAATTATGTGATGTTATCACTGTGAGTATGAGCTGCTAAACTGTTTTAAATTGTTTCTTTTGCAGCGTGGTGTTAAACTTTATATTAAAATACCTCTGTAATAGTGTGGTGCTGAACTATGGTTTAAACTATCTATATATCACGGTGTGTCTCTAAATTATGTGAAAAATTATCTCTGTAACAGAGCTGGGCTAATTTATGTGTTAAATAATCTCCCTGACGTCTATGGGTTTTTTAACATGCAAGACAGTATGGTGATAAACTATGCAGTAAATTAGCTCTTTGATGGTGTGGTGCTAATTTTTGTGTTAAACTACCTCACACAATGGTTAAATTGTTTCTATTGCAGTGTGGTTCTAAACAATGAATTAACTGCTCTCTCTTTCAGTGTTGTGCTTAACTGTGTGGTGATTAATATACTATAAAGTAATATATCATATCAGAACATAACATAACATCACTCACCCTAACATAAAATAATATAATGGTGTGGTGTGATAAGTATTAAATTACTTAACTATGTGTTACTATTTCTCAGTCAAACAGTGGTGCTAAACTATGTGTTAATTTAATACACAGTTTAGCACCACACTGCAAAAGATGTACACTGCATTGTTTAGAACCACAGTTTAGCACCACATTAAAAGAAACAATTGACAATTTAGCATCACACTCTCACAGTGATAATTTAACACATCCTTTAGCACTACACTGTCACAGAGATAATTTACATCGAGTTTAGCACCACACTGACAGAGTGAATTTCACACATAGTTTAGCACCATACTTTGTAATAAATTTACACTTAGTTAAATAATTTAATAGTTATTACACCACACCATTATATTATTTTATGGTGTTATGTTATGCTATTTCATGTGATGTGATGTTAATCACCGCACCATAACAGACATAATTTCACACAGTGATCCACAACACTGCAACAGAGACAATTTAACCCATGTATGAGATAATGCAACACATAAATTTGGACCACAATCAGAGATTATGTAACAATTTTAAGCACCACACTGTTACTGAGGTAATTTAGCACATACTTTTATTATCACACTCTCACAATAATATTCTAACACATAGTTTAGCATCACACTTTGGCTGAGAGATATTAACATATAGTTAAGTAATTAAATAGTTATATTATAACACCACAGCATTATGTTATGTTATGTTATGTTATGTTATGTTATGTTATGTTATGTTATGTTATGTTATGTCATAACATATTATGATATAGTATGTTATATTATACTAATCACCACACTTTAACATAATATATTTCACAGAGTTAAGCACAACACTAAAACAGAGACCAATTAACTCGTTGTTTAGAAGAACACTGCAGCAGAAACTATTTAACCCATGTCTGAGATAATTTAACACATAAATTAGCACCATACTGTCACAGAGCTAATGTAACATATTCTTTAGAACCACACTGTTGTAGCAATAATTTAAAGCAAAGTTCAGCACTAGACTGTAACAGAGATATCTCTCTAAATAGTTTATCACCACACTGTCTTGCAAGATAAAGTAACCCACAGATGTCAGAGAGATAATGTTACACACAAATTACCACCACACTATTACAGAGATAATTTTCCAAATCATTTTGGCCACACTGTGATATACTTTAAACCATAGTTCAGCACCACACTATCAGAGGTATTTTAACACAACGTTCAGCATCATCTTGTCTCAGAGAAAATTGAATAGTTTATCAGCACACTGTTTTGTGAGATAAAGTAACCCATAGGTGTAAGAGATAATTTACACACAGTTTAGCAACTCCATATTACAGTGATATTTCTACACAAATATAGCACCACACTGTAAAAGAAACAATTTCAGACAGTTGATCATTGCACTCTCACAGTGGTAATTTAACATGCAGTTTAGCACTGCAGTGTGACAGATATAATTAACAATAACATAGTTAAAGGACCACACTGTAAAAGAGACAATTTAGATAGCTTATCATAACACTAAAAAAATTTATTGTAACACATAGTTTAGCACCACAGTTTGACTGAGATATATTAACACACAAGTAATTTAATAGTTATAACACCACACCATTATATTAATGTTAGGTATGTGATGTTATGTTATGTTCTTATGTTATATATTACTTATAAATATATTATCCACCACACAGTTAAGCACAACACTGAGAGAGAGAGCATTCAACTCATTGTTTAGAACCACACTGCAACAGAAAGAATTTAACCCTTTTGTGAGATAATTTAATACACTGTCAAAGAGCTAATTTACTGCATAGTTTATCACCATAGTGTCTTTTGCATGTTAAAATACCCATTGATGTCAGGGAGATTATTTAACACATAAATTAGCCCCACTTTATTTCAGAGATAATTTTCCACATAATTTAGAGCCAATTCAGCACCACACCATCACAGAGGTATTTTAACATACAGTTTAGCACCACACTGTAACAGTGAAAGCATCACATAGTTTAGCACTGCAATGTTATGTTATGTTATGTTATGTTATGTTATGTTATGATGTTATTCTCTGTTACATTACATTTATCATCATAATATCACAAATATAATTTCACACAGATAAGTAAAAGACAATAAAGACAGCATATAACTCTATGGATGAGAACCACACTGCAACAGAGAGTATTTAACTATTTAGACCCATGTTTGAGACAATTTAACACATAAATTAGCAACACACTGTCACATGGATAATGTAACACATTTAAGCACCACACTGTTACAGAGATAATTTAACACATACTTTAGAATCACACTGTGATAGAGATAAGAAGTTAAACCATACTCAGCTTTACACTGTCAAGGAAATACATTTACACAGTTTTAGTACTGCACTGTCACAGAGATAATTAAAAACATTGTTTAATACCACAATCTCAGAGTTAATTTAACACACAGTTTAGCACCACCCTGTGAAAGAAACATTTTAAATGACTTTAGCATTCTACTCTCATAGTGATAATTTAACACAAAGTTTGGCACTGCATTGTGGTAGAGATAAAATAACTACTCTGTCAAAGGCAAAATTAAACACATAGTAGAAAACCACATCTCAAAGTTAATTTAACACATAGTTTTGCACCACACTGTAAAAAGGCAATTTAAGATAGTTTATCATCGCACTCTCACAGTTATACTTTAACACAAAGTTTTAGTGTTGCATTGTCACAGAGATAAACACATAGTTTAGCACAACACACTCAGAGTTAATTTAACATACAGTTTAGCATCACACTGTCACACAGATAAATTAACATATAGTTAATTAATTTAATATTTATAATATTATAAAACAACAAATATTATTTATTTTATATTACATTATTATATTATATTATGTTATAGTATATTAAATTAATCACCACTACGTAACACACATGATATCACACAGTTAAGCACAACACTGTAAAAGAGAGCATTTATTTAATAGTTTAAAACTACACACCAACAGAACAATTTAACACATGTTTTAGATGATTTTACAGATAGTTTAGCATCACTCTGACACAAGGATAAATTAACAAATAATTAATTTTATAGTTATACTCTTATAACACCACTATATAATATGTTATTTTATATGTTGTATTACGTTACGTTATATAACATAATTTCTTATCATATCGTAGTATATTTTATCATATTACAGCATATCGTATCATATCCAATCATATCCAATCATATAATATCATATCTTAACATATCATATATCATATCATATCATATCTTATACATCACGTAATATTATAATGTATTGCATTATATTATATTTTATTATATTATATTATACTATATTATATTAGATTATAATATATATATATATATTATAGCATGTTACTCATCACTTCATAACTGATAATTTCATGCAATTAAGCACCTCATTGTAACATAGAACATTTTACACATTGTTTAGAGCCACACTACTCTGGAGAAATAAACCTTGTTTGAGATAATTTAATCAACAGATCAGCACAACACTGTCACAGAGATAATGTAAATACATTTAATCAGAACATTTCTTACAAAACACATAGTTCAGCACCACACTATCGCAGAGATATTTTAACAGAGATTAACATCACTCTGTCAAAGAGATAAATTAATGCAGCACAATATTATATTGCATCATATCATATACCATATCATATCATATTATATCATAATTTATATTATATTATGTTATCATATTATATTATATTATATTATATTATATTATATTATATTATATTATATTATTATTGTATTGTATTGTATTATATTAATCACCACTCTGTAACAATGGTAATTTCACACAGTTACACAACACTGTCATAGACAGCATTGCACTCATTCTTTTGAACCACACTGAAAACAAAGGAGTTTTTCCCATCCTTCAGATAATGTTATACATAAATTAGCACCACACAGTCACAGAGAGTATTGAACTCATTTTTTGAAACAGACTGCAACAAAGAGAACTCAACCCGTGGTTGAGATAATTTTACACATAAATTAGCATCACACTGTCACATAGATAAATTAACAAATAATTAATTTAATATTTCTAATATTATTACACCACACCATTATATTTATTATATTATATTATATTATATTATATTATATTATATTATATTATATTATATTATATTATATTATATTATATTATATCATATCGTATCATAATATATCATATCACATCACATCACATCACATCATACAATATCATATCATAGTATTTCATATCATATCACTCCACATCTTATAACAAATCATATTATACTATACTATATTATACTAGATGGTATTACATAATCTTATATTATATCATATCCTATTATACCTCATATCATAATGCATTGTATTGCTTTGTATTGTATTGTGTTATGTTATATTATGAGACAAATTAATACATAATTAATTTAGTTATATATATTATAACACCACACTGTTATAATATATATTATATGATAATATATATTATATTATATTATATTACGTTATATTATATTATATTAAATCATACCATGTCATATCATAATATATTGCACTGTATAATATTGTATGGTATTATATTATATTGGTATTATATTATTTTATATTATATTATATTAAGCACCATTATGTAAGAGTAAAGCACAATACTGTAAAATAGATGATTTAAATCATTGTTTGGAAACACACTGCAACAGAGACAATTTAACCCATGTTTGAGAAAATTTAACTCCTTAATTAGTGCCACACTGTCACAGAAATAATGTAACACATTTAAGCAGCACACTTTTATAGTAATTATTTAAAACATAGTTCAGCAACACATTATTTGGAGATACACTATAGCAGTACTAACAAAACTAAACTTAACTAAACACCATACTGTCACAGAAATAAAATGACACATAGTTAATACATTTAATAGATATAATACTATAATACCACACCATTATATTACATTGTATCCTTCCATATCATGTCATATCAAATTATATCATATCACATGACCTAACATGACAGCATATTACACTACCTCATATTCTATTCTATTATATTATATTGTATTTATTATATTATATTATATTATATTATATTATATTATATTATATTATATTATATTATATTATATTATATTATATTATATTATATTATATTATATTATATTATATTATATTATATTATATTATATTATATTATATTATATTATATTATGTTACTCACTGCTCCTTATCAGATAATTTCACACAGTTAAGCACAACATTGTAACAGAGAACATTTTACACATTGTTTACAATCACAGTACTCGAGAGACAAGAGTTTGAGATAATTTCACCAACAGATTGCCATGACTCTCTCACAGAGATAATGGAACACATTAAATCACTACACTGTTACAGAGATACTTTAATACATAGTTAAGCACCACACTATCGCAGAGATATTTTTTAAACAGTTTAACACCACTCTGCCAAAGATATAAATTAATGCAGTTATGTTATAAGAGCACACCATTATATTGTATCGTATCATATATCATATCATATTACAGTGTAATAAATTATATTATATCATATCATATCCAGGGACAATAATACACAGTTAAGCACAAGAGTGTAGTAGAGATCATTTAATTCAACTGTTTAGCCTTCAATAAAAAGATGCAATTTAACCCATGTTTGAGATAATTTTAAACATAGTTCAGCACCATATACTATTGCAGAGATAGTAGCAAACTGTCACGGAGATAATTTTCGGTTAATTAACATAATAGATAAATATTATAAACATTACTTTATATTATATTATATTATATTATATTATATTATATTATATTATATTATATTATATTATATTATATTATATTATATTATATTATATTATATTGTATTGTATCATATTATATTGTATTATCTTATATTAAACTATATCATATCATAATATATTATATAATATTACAATACTCACCACTCTGTAAGAGGTGTAATTTCATGCAGTGAAGCACAAGACTGTAAAAGAGAGCATCAAACTCATTGTTTAAAAACTCTCTACAATAGAGACACCACACTTTCACAGAGAAAAAGTAACACATAGTTAATTGCTTTAATATTTATAATATTATAACAGCACAGCGTCATATGATATTATGACATGATATGATATATTATTTTATATTATTTTACTAGGTGTAACATTATCTCAAACATAGGTTAAATTGTATCTCTTGAGCTGATAGGCTAAACAATGCTTTCACAACTCTCCCTTTCAGTGTTGTGCTTAACTGCGTGAAATTATCAGTGTGACAGTAGTGATTAATATAAGATAATATAATACAATACAATATAATATGATATAATAAATTATGCTGCAATATGATGCAATATAATGGATGTGGTATAACTAGAGTTAAATTATTGATGTGACATAGTGGTGTTAAACTATGAGCTAAAATATCTTTGTGATAGTGTGAGTTGAATATGTGTTAAATTATCTCTGTAACTATGTAATGATTAAATGTGCTAAATTATCTTTGTGACAGTGTCTACTAATCTGTGTATTAATTTATCTCAAACAAGAGTTATATTGCCTCTCTTGTATTGAAGTTCTAAACAATGAGTTAAATGCTCTGTTACAGTTGTGCTTAACTGTGGCGAAATTATACCTGATAGAGGTGGTGATTAATATATGGTATAGTATATAATATCATATCGTATCATATCAAATGGTGAGGTGCTATAATATTATAAGTAATAAATTAAGTAATTACATTTAATTTATCTCTGTGACAGTGTGGTACTAATGTACTTTGTTACCTTCCCTCAAACATGAATAAAATCATCTCAGTTGCAGTGTCGTTCAAAACAATGAATTAAATGCTCTCTGTTACAGTATTGTGCTTAACTGTGAGAAATTATCCCTGTTACAGAGTTGTGATTAATATAATATAATATAATATAATATAATATAATATAATATAATATAATATAATAATAGTGACATTCTAAAATGCCAGGACCATAAGCCTAACGGTCTTTTCTGTCTTCTCATTTGGTCAGCACCCACCCTGTTATCTGACCTTGCTGCCCCCTCTCCCTCTCTGGCTTCTGCCTTCCCAGTCCTGGATTTTCTCGCTGCACTGGTGTTTGCTTCCAGAACCTCACCCCTTCTGGAACCCCTCCACCATTTCTGCTGCCACCAGCCACCGAGGAAGAGCATTCCATAACCCACCCACTCAGTGAAGTAGCACCTCCTCCTTTTCCCACTGAATCTCCCCCCTCCAGCTTCCACCCCTGCCCTCTAAGTGCCCCACCTCCTTTCTTCTGAGTATCCTGACTGCTTCTCCCCTATTTGCCCCTTGCAACTTCTATCGCTTCTCCCCAGTCCCTTCTCTCTTCCAATTTGTACATATTTAGCTCTTCGAGCCTCTCCCCTTAGGTTCTTTCCCACAAGCCCAAAATCATTTTGGTTGCCCTTCTCTGGACCCTTTCTCCAGGAGTTCAATGTCCTTCTTTAAATGTGGCCTCCAAAACTGCATGCAGTACTCGAGGTTTGTCCTCACCAAGCAGTTATATATTGGGATTATTACTTCACTCCTCCTGGAGGTGAGCCCCTAGCGATGCATCCAAACATCATGTTGGCCTTTGCCACCGCCCTCCTACAACTCTCTGAGTTGTTCATCTTGACGTCTACTACCACCCCAGGTCCCTATCAGCCATCAATACTTATAGCATTCCCCCAAGGTGTCGACTTGGCTTGGGTTTCTGGCTCCCAGGTGCAGTACCCTGCATATTCCTGCTTTGAACCTCAGCTTCCACTTTCTAGACAACCCCCTGTAGGACCACCCTCCCTCCTCCCCAACCACCACCGCTCCAAGTTTTGAGTCATCTACAAAGAGACTCAGCTCACTCTTGTTGCATTTCCTAATGTCAGATACATAGGCATTGAACAGGAGGGGCCCCAAGGACTCCAGTAATGACCATTCTTGGGGATGCAACTATCCCTCCAACCACAACCCTCTGGGTCCAGTTCTGGAGACAATTTCCTACGCACCTGATCATGTTCAGTGTCAGTGGTTCAGTAGATAGCACACCCGCCTCTGAGGCTGGGCGATCAAAGGGCTGTGGGTTCAGATCAAACCATTGGCACTTGGGTTTATATCCCAGTACTGACACTGTAGTGCAGCATGAGAAAGGTGTTGCACTTCTGGGGTGCTGTCTTTCCAATGAGACATTAAACCAAGGTCCCATCTGCCTGGATTGGTGGTAGTTCAGGTGGATGTTAAAGATCCCCATGGCACTTATCGAAAAGAGTAGTGAAATTTCCCCACTGTCCTGGCCAAATTTCCCTCATTCACTAAAAATACCACCAACAGCTTAAGGTCAGTTCAAGGTCAGTTGGCATCCATCTGTATCCCCCTTCCCCTTGTCGTGCCTGAAAATAGGCAGGATTTGTCTAGTGCACTTACCCGGTCAACAAAACCTAAATAAATAAATAAAAATAAAATCTGGTTCCCCACCCCCATTTCTCCTACATTATTCAACAGGCCTATGTGAGGAACAGAGTCAAATGCCTTGCTGAAGTCAAGAAAGAGGATGTCCACTGGTCTTCCCAGGTCCATGGCACTCATCAGCCAGTCAGAGAACTCAACAAAGGTTTATCTGACATGATTTCCACATGATGAATCCATGCTGTCTATCGTCCAGGGACCCCAACTTTTCCAGGTCCCCCCATGTCTCTCCTTGACAATGTCCTCCATTACCTTGCCCACTATCAATGTCAGACTGATGGGCCTGTAGTTCCCTGCCACCTCCCTTGATCCCCGCTTGTGGCTAGGCACTGTATACACCACCTTCCAATTCTGGGGCACCCACGCTGTCCTCAGAGAGATGCTGAAGAGCTCCATCAGGGGTTTGGCCAGGACATCTGCCAGTTCCTTCAGCACTCTGGGATGTAATTTATCTGGCTCTGGTGCTTTCTCCATCTTATGAGACCCAATGGCTTCCCTCACTCTCTCTGCCATGATTTCCACCTCTGCTACCTCATCTTCCTGCTTTGCCTTCCCCACACCTGCCAGTGATGCACCCCTTCCCTGAGGTATAATATAATATAATATAATATAATATAATATAATATAATGTAATGTAATGTAATATAATGTAATGTAATGTAATATAATATAATATAATATAATATAATATAATATCATACAACACAAGACAATACAATACATTACAATACAATATAATATAATATAGTATAATATAATATAATATTGTGGTGTTAAAATATTGTAACTATTAAATTAATTTAGTATGTTTTACTTTCTCTCTACGAGTGAGATGCTAAACTATGTGTTAAATCATCTCAATCATTGGTTAATTTGTCTCTGTTGTAGTGTGGTTCTAAACACTGAGGCCCGGATATTCAAACTGTGCCCAAAAAGTGCGCAACAGCATGAGCAAGTGCAAGTCCACTGCTCCCAAGTGCAAGAAGAGCGATATTCAAAAACAGCGCAGGTCAAGATGCGCCTGCGACACACGACTGAATATCATGCCACCTGCACCATAGCACAACCAGGGATGTGCAGTTGCGCATTTCAGGTGCACCATAGTGCAACCAGGGAAGCTCAGTGGAGCAGTCCAGATGTGCCATAGTGCAACCAGGGATGCCCCGTGGAGCAGGGCAGCAGTGCAACAGCACAACCAGGAATGCGCAGGGACAGGATGCAGAGGCCCACCAACCATGCCACACATGGGCAGAGGAGCACACAGCCGAACAGATATCGGCCCCCATACCACATGCACTGCACAACGGTGGAGAACTGGAATAACCACTGGCCCATGGATACCAGCAACCAACCACAGCGGGGCATGGTACCCCAGCACCCCTGAAAGCTGTGACTGGCACACACAGAGGGCTGACCACCCCATGCAACACCCTTGCACCAATGCAGAGCACACCCTGCACCACAATCACCATACACCCTTCCCAGCAGTAGTGCCAACAGTGCAGGACACCCTATGCATGCCTAATCATCCACTGTGACAATGCAACCCTATGCGATGGAGCCATGCAAGGAAGCCTCACCATGTACACCCTGCAATGGGTGGCAGGCATGATGGTGCAACAACTGCATACACAGTGCCAGCCTGCATGCCCCAATGTACAGCTGAGAGACTGACCATGCATCGCGCACACGGGTACACCACATGTGACAGAACATGCCCCAGACCCCACCACCAGTGGTACAGCACTCTGCACACCCTCCCAAGGACACATCCCATCCCAGCGCTGGCCACAACAGCCAGCACAGACACACACAGTGTTGCACGGAAGCATGCACCACACAGCATGCAACACAGTGCATGGACAAACAGCCACCCATACCCAAGGGCACACCAACACAGGGACACAGTAGCGGGTCAAACAAGCCACTGGCGTGTGGCCACAGCAGTCGTGTACACAGGGCCAGCACCCCTATATGGCACAGGTGTGCTAGCCACCCTGTGCAGGCACCATGAAGCTGTATGACACCAGCATGTGGCCGGAACACAAGGGACAGACAGTGGAGCATATCCTCTGCACCAGACACAAGCAACAGCATGGAGGGGGGACAACAACAGCAGAGGCCACAGTGCCACTGGAGGCAGCTGTGCACCATAATGGGAAGGCAACCTGGCATTGTGCCATGTACAGTGGTTGTCCAGCATGGACAGCCACCACTGACATGCCAGCAGACAGTGCATATCACAGACCTTCAAGGGTGTCAGCTGCACAGACCATGGATAGTCTGACAGGGGTGCCATGCACTCAGTGCATGCACTGTGGACCACTGCACACAGTCATCCAATACAGAGAGAACAACACACAAACCACAGACAGTGACTGATCCCCCCCACCCACACCATAAGTGGTTCCCTTCTGGACACACACACACGCCCATTTGCACCACCCCTGATGCTGTGCACACCACTGCAGGGAGCACCTGTAGCCCACTGCAAATCAGAAGCACCACAATTGTCATAACAAAATCTATGTATTAAAAATATAAACACTCAAACATATGTACAAATATATAGAAGGGTGGGGAAGGGCCACAAACCAGGTGGGGCGGGCATGGGGCAGGGGTGTACAAATGGGAGAGGGAAGAAGGGTGTGGGGGTGGGTCCAGGGGAATGAGGTGCATCAGGGGGTCATGGAGTGCCTATTCTCTTCCCCGTTCTCCACTTCTGTGGCACCTCTGGGTGCTTCTCCTCCGGACCCTGTGCTACTCCATCCACTCCAGCAGTGCCAGGGATGCCCGTGCCAGCTGCAGCATCTCCTGTATGCCCTGTTACAGGGCCATCCAGAGTTGTCCACCTAGGACAAGGGAGCAGAGTCAATATGTGTGACTGTCCGGCCCCCTGCAACCCACCCATTGTGCATGGCATACAGCCATGTGCCATGACCCTGTGATGTTACGCGACCACCCACAGTGGCCACCAAATTGGTCAGCACCACCTGGCTCCACACAGCAGCCCTCCTCCATGCCATCTCTACATCTGGTTGGAGTCAAAATGGTGCTCAGAAGCGCAGTCCGCTACGTGCAGATGCAGCACGGTACATCGCTGTCATTCCCTATCACTCTGTCACCGAACAGAACGATAGTGGTGCACCCATGCAGATGCATGGCATCTAGGGGCAAAGGTTGGGAACAGGGTCAAGGGTCTCTCATACGGACCACCACAGCACAATTGGTACTCAATGCTGTGGATGACTGGGTGCCTGTGTGTCACCTCCTGTAGTGGCTTACGCACTGTGGCCCCAGTGTGCCTCGACCCAGTGCCACAGCACCATATTTGTGAACAGTGCAGTAGCGCCACTGGCACAATGGTGGCCGTGCCTGCATTGCCTCCATGCACAGCATGTCAACAGCGTGGCGGCGTCTGAGTCATCACCATGGGCATCGCAGATTCAGTGTGTACTGCACATGTCACAAATATGCACTTGCCTGAGCACATTCAACACAATTGTGCAAATGCAACAGCGCAATATTCAGCGGCATATGCAAATCGGCTAATCAGCCATTCAATGGCGCAGATACTGCATCTGCATCCACTAAAATTGCCCCTCACCTCATTTGCATGAATTGCGCTATAAACATGCAACATTGGGCTGCACTGGCCATAGTTGGTTATTGCAGGCTATTGTGGTGAGTTGCATGCTGTTTGGGACACCTGTCATTCTCACAGGATGAATAATGAGCAATCGTGAGGTGGAGGAAGAGGAACAAAGACATTGGAGGAAAAGGAGGCCTAACTTCACAAAGGCAGAAACAGGGACACTGTTTGAGGCCTACCTCGACCAGGAGCCGCTGCTCAGCAGACGGCGGGGAACACCACAGGCCCATGCTGCTGCATGGGAAGAGGTGCCACATGCCGTCACCTTGCATGGCAGCCACCAGCGGTCTGTGCAGGAGTGCAAAAAGAAGATTGGCATGGACAAGTGGAGGATTAAGGACAAGGTGGCTGCCATCAGGGCAGCACAGTCTGCGACCGGTTGGTGACAGGTGGACGTGCAACACCTTACCCCACAAGAAGAATGGGTTGCTGGCAGCATGCAGTATTGTGCCATCGAGGGTGTTCCAGGTGGTGGATTCCAGACAGGTGGTAGCCCATCACTGCATGGTAGGTCCAGGTCTGTCAATGGGGGACAGGGTAGGGCAGATACATTAATGCTACAGTGTTCCCTTACAGCTCCTGAGCATCTACATGGGTCAGCAGTGCTGAGCTTGTCCACTGAGGGCATTACCATGGACATAGAGGAGGTCCGTCACCTCCACAGGCATACGAGGTTCAGGGTGACAGTGGGCCTGCCTGGACATCTGGACTGATGTTGGTGGAGCAGTTGTGGAGGCCCTGCCCATGTCCCAGCTTGCCAGCATCCATGGATTCCAGCATGCTGAGACTTGGGCTGTGCGGATCCGTCACTGATGATGGAGCTCACTTCATGGACAGTGATACTTGTGGGCTGCAGGATGGCCTATACCAGGTGACATCATGGGCATGCGTGGGTGGTGCCACTGTGAGGCCTGCATAACATCACAGTCCCAGCCTGTGGCTGTCTGCACCAGTGGGGCAGCACTGGCATGTGTCCAGGACAGTGGGGCTGTTGCGGCAACTGTGGTGGCACTGTTGAGCCCTGGAGAGTGGCAGCTGGAGGGGCAGTGTCAGCAGTCGGCCAATGGCCATGGGGGTACAGTGTAAGGGGGCGGCATCACTGCACCACCTGTGGACATGCCCAGACCTGACCCTGGTGTGTAGCACCCACCCTCAAGGGGTGCTGCCCATCAGGGCCATGAACACCATGAGGGATAGCATGCCAATGAGACAGATGACCTCCTAGAAGAGTACACCCACATACTCCAAGAATCAGTCGATCAGCAGGTGCGGCTTGTGATGGTGGTGGATGCACTCAGTGCGGCTCTGCACCAGGCAGAGGAGCAGCACATCAGAGACACTGCTCTGCTCCTAGAAGGGATGGACCATATGCGGGAGGATGTGACCACTGCCATTGACAGACAGACACAGGCAATCACAGCTGTCATGGCCACAATGGGTACTCGGTTGTTTGCCCATGCTTGCAGACACTGCACAGTGCAATATCCACAACACCATTCCCAGCACCATGTGACACCCTCCTTGTTGACACCGGGTTCAGCTGTGGGCATCTCGAGCACACCTGGCGTAGGCATGTTCGGTGTGCTGCAGACCCCTGCATGAGCACGGTCATGTTACTGATGGAACCCCTAGGGGACTCGGTGCCACCCCATGAGGCCAGTGGTCAGCCTGTCACTGCTGGCAGGTCTCAGTGGGACTGCCCACACATCCATGGCAGCCATGGCACTGTGGACCTGTCTCCCACAACAGCTACTGTGTGATGCTGCACTGTGTGCATGTGTTATTCAACATGCAATGCGGGTGGGATACCGGCCCTGCATGCACACACACATTCCTCTACACCTCCTGGCTGCTGTCCACTGTGGAGGTGCATGATGAAGTCTGCATTCCGCTGTCGCCCTGTGCAATGGTGCCCAGTGTCTGACATCCGCACAATGGCAGGCACTGGGCATAGTGAATCTGTGGACGTGTGTGTGGCTAGGGGTTTCAGTTGGGGTTGGCAAGCCTCCTACCCTTTGTGCAGGTCTTGTGAGGTGTGTGTGTGACCACATGGTGTGTTAGGCCTTGCCCATCCCTGATGGCGTGGGTGGTTCTATGCTCGGCCAATTCCTTTTAAGACATGCACCCCTAGGGTTTGTCCATGTGTGTTTGTGGGTTGTGCCTTTGCCACTGGTGGTTCCACATGGCTCCACGACTTACCTGGGTTGGTTGAAGTGCTCCTCTGTGATGGTGTCACGGTGCAGCTGTGCCATCTGGATCAGTCGGGGGTCCCTTCAACAAGGGGAGGCTGCCCATCACCATCTTCACCAGCGTCCTCATCGTCCCCATCGCTGTCCCCCTCTTCAACCTGTACGGCTATCCCACAGTCATTGGCCATGTTGTGCAGGATGCAACAGGCTAGGAATAGCCCACAGGCCTTTGAGGGGCTGTACTGTAAGGCACCGCCAGACATGTCAGGCAATGGGCATGTCTTCAACATCCTGAACACTCGCTCAATGACATTGTGTGAGTGGCATGTGCCTCATTGTAGCATTGCTGCTGTGGGGTCACGGGCCACTGGTATGTGTGAGCAGCCTGGGATGGAGTGGGTATCCACTGACACCTGTGTAGAGGGTGGATGTTGGTTTGGTGATCAACATCGCCCTGCCTTTGACCACTAGGCTAATACCAATGTCTCCTCTGACTATACCCTCCCAAGCTCCATGTCATTCTGCGTGCTTTGCATACTCACCCACTAGGTGGCCAGTGGGATGTCCCCACTCTTGAACCTGTGGCACAGTGTGGACTGGTGCCAGATGAAGGCATCAAGTACTCCCCAGAGTGCGTGGCAGAGACATTGATTGTCGCCCCTGGCGCACCACACCACCTGGCAGTTGATGCTTGCATATCCATTCTGATTCATGTTACAGCCTTCGAGGCCCACATGGCTCTTGGATAGCCACTTGGTATGATATATTGCCCGAGCACTCCAGACATATGTGCAACCCTGTGGACATCCTGTATGTTTGCTGTGCACTCCACCGGTGTGCTGGAAATGAATGTACTCTGCAGCATGTGACAGCAGTGCGCTGAGGAATTGGGTGAGGGAGGTGTGGCGGCTGACTGGGTTATGCCTGTCATTTCCCCTGAAGGTCTCTGGAAGGTACCCATGGTAACAGGTACACACAAGCTGTCAATTTGGTCTCCACTGATAGAGCATGGCTCCGTCGTGTGGGTGCCTGCATCATACCACTGCACAGCTCACAGACTTGGTTCAGAGCAGTACTGATACGATCTCAGTATCAGTGTGGAGCTTGAAGCTGAAGTGGGCTCGGTACTGCCTGTTAGGGCACACATTGACAGAGCCTTCCACGGCCATGCACCCCTGCCACCTGCCTTCTCACCCCCTCTAACTGCCTCCATCTGGATGGTGGCACTGGACAAATCCTGGCTTGTGGTCCCGGCAACGCTTTTCTGTGTTTCCCGGCTGTCGCTTGCTGCTTCTCCCCTGCACGAACACCTCCTGTAGTGGCCTCAGTGCTGTGTGGCACTTCCCTGACCTGCACAGTGGCAGAGGCTCCCCACCTTCCCTGTTTCTGGGGGTTCCAGGTGCTCTGTCTCTCTCCTGCCCTGTCCTGCTCCCAGTTCTTGTGTGCCTGTGCGGCTGCCTGCAGTTCAGCAACATGTGGCTTCCCTGTAGTGTTCTTGCACCTTTCTCTTGTTCCTTTTAATTTTAGATCCGGTAACCGCAACTTTCGTTTGCTCCTTATTGCGCAGGCGCATGTTATTGAATAACAAACTGTAGCCATTTATGCATGGTTCCTCCCACTTCAGTTGTGCATGCATTCATTATCATTGCGCTCTTGCGCATTGTGATTGAGGACATCTGCCTCCCGCTGAATATCTGAAAGGTGTATTTTCAGACTTGCGCTGGCGCATCCCTGTTACATCATTGCAACACTTTGAATATCTGGTCTGAAGTTTAATTGCTCTCTGTTACAGAGTTGTGCTTCATTATGTGAAATTATACCATTAAAAGTGGTGATTAATATAATATAATGTAATATAATATAATATAATATAATATAATATAATATAATATATAATATACTAACATACTAAAATGTACCAGAAGAATAGGCCTAATAGTCTTCGGTGTCTACTCATTTAGTCAGCCCCCACCCTAGAGTTGACCTTGCTGCCCCCTCTCCTCTCTGATTTCTGCCTTCCCAGTCCTGGATACTCTTGCTGGACTGGTTTTGCTCTCCAGAACCCTTCCCTGTACCTGTCCCACCCACTCTTGAACTCCTCCACCGTTGCTGTCTCCACCAGCCACCCTAGGCAATGCATTCCATTCCTCCCACCACCCTCTAAGTGAAGTAGTACCTTCTCCTTTCTCCACTGAGTGCCTCCTTCAAGCCAACCCATACCCTCAGGTGCCCCCCTCCTTTCTTCAGAGCACCCTGACTGCTCCTCCCCTATTTACCCTTCATGTACCTGAAGACCTCATCATCTCCCCAGTCCCTTCTCTCTTCCCAATGTGTACATATTTAGCTCTTCAGCCTCTCCCCCATAGGTCCTGTCCCACAAGCCCAAATCCATTTTGGTTGCCCTCCTCTGGACCCTCTGCAGGAGTTCCAATGTCCCTCTTTAAATGTTGCCTTCAAAACTGCATGCAGTACTCGAGGTTCCAGCCTCACCAAGCTTAGTTATACAGTGGGATTATCACTTCCCTCCTTCTGAAGGTGAGCCCCATAGCAATGCATCCAAGCATCATGTTGGCCTTTGCAGATGCCCTCCTGCAACTCTCTGAGTTGTTCATCTTGACATCCACTACCACCCCAGGTCACTCTCAGCCATCGAGATATGTAGCATTCCACCCCAGGGTGTACACTTGGCCCGGGTTTCTGGCTACCAGGTGCAGTACCTTGCATTTTCCTGCACTGAACCTCAGATTCCACTTTCTAGATAACCTTTCCAGAACCTTCAGGTCCCCTGTAGGCCACCCTCCCTTCCTTCCTCCCATCCACCACCACCCCTGAGTTAAAGTCATCCACAAAGAGACTGCTAACTCCTGATACACTTCCTTATGTCAGAGATGTAGGTGTTGAGACAGGAACCACAGGACTGATCTCTGAGGACTCACCTAATGAACCTCTTTGGGGATGATACTATCTCTCCAACCACAGCGCTCTGGGTCTGGTTCATTAGACTACATCTATCCATCTGATCATCTGGTTCCCCACCCCCATTTCTCCCAGATTATTCAATAGGCCCCATGAGTAACAGAGTCAAACGCCTTGCTGAAGTCAAGGAAGAAGATGTCCACTGGTCTTTCCAGGTCCAAGGCACTCATCACCCAGTCATAGAACTCCACAAGGTTTGTCTGACATGATTTCCCCAGGATGAATCCATGCTGTCTAGTGTCCAGGCTCCCCAACTTTTCCTGGTCCCCCAGTCTCTTCTTGACAATGCCCTCCATTACCTTGCCCACCACCAATGTCAGGCTGATGGGCCTGTAGTTCCCTGCCACCTCCCTTGATCACTGCTTGTGGATTGACACACTATGCAACTTCCAATCCTGGGGCACCCACCCTGTCCTCAGAGAAATGCTGAAGCTCCATCAGGGGTTTTGCCAGAAATTCCGCCAGTTCCTTCAGCACTCTGGGATGTAATTTATCCTGCCCACCAAAGTGCTTTCTCCATCTTATGGGACTCAAGGCTTCCCTCCTCTCTCTGCCATGATTTCCACCTCTGCTACCTCATCCTCCTGCTTTGCCTTCCACACACCTGCAATGATCCCCCCCAGAGCTATAGTATAAAATAATATAATATACTATATAATAATATAATACAATATAATATAATATAATTATGTGGTGTTATAATATTATAACTATTAAATTAATTAACTGTATTAATTTAGTTCTCTGACAGTGGGGTGAAAACTATATGTAAAATATCTCTGCAATAAGTGCGGTGCTGAACTATTTGTTAAATTCTGTCAAACATTTGTTAAATTGTAAGTCTTGTAGTGAGGGTCTAAACAGTTAGTAAAATACTGTCTATTATAGGGTTGTGCTTAACTGTGTGAAATTATCCCAGTAACAGAAAGTGAGTTACTGTAATATAATTTAATATAATGCATGCATGGGGTGTCCTGCACTGTTGGGCGCTACTCCTGGGCAGGGTGTATGGGGATCATAGTGCAGGGTGTGTCTCTGCATTGGTGGATGGTGTGGCACAAGGTGGTTGGCACTCCTTGTGTGCAGTCATAGCTTGCCAGGGGGTGTGCTGGGGCACCATGCCCTGGCTGTGGTGGTTGCTGGTTCCATGGGCCAGTGGTTATTGCAGCTCACCAGTTGTGCAGTGCATGGGGTGTGTCAGGTGATGCCTCTTCTGCTGTGTGTGCTCCCTGCTCATTTGTGGCATGGTGATGGGCTCCTGCATCCCTGGTTGTGCTGTTGCACTGCTGCCCCTGCTCACGAGGCATCACCAGGTTGCACTGGCGCATCTAGACTGCTCACTGAGCATCCCTTGTTGCACTATGGTTCAACCAAAATGTGCAACTGCACATCCTAGTTGCAGCTATGGCGCCAAGTGGCAATATATCCAGTCGTGTGCCGCAGGCACAAGCCAGACTGCCAGATTTTGAATATTGCATTTCTTTCACATGGGTGCAGTGGACTTGCCCTTGCTCCTGCTGTTGTGCACTTTGCAGCCGGTTTGAATATCAGACACTCAGTGTTTAGAACCACACTACAATAGAGAGACAAATTAACCAATGATTGAGATGATGTAACGAATGATTTAGCATTGCACTGCCAGAGAGATAAATTAACACATAAATTAATTGAATAATTACACTATTATAACACCACCACTGAATGATATTATTATATTATATTATATTATATTATATTATATTATATTATATTATATTATATTATATTATATTATACCTCTGGAGGCAGGGAGTGTATCACTGGAAAGGTGTAGCAAAAGGAAAGCAGGAGAAATAAGGTAGCAGAGGTGGAAATAATGGCAGAGAGAGAGAGTGAAACATGCGGCCCCTTAAGATGGAGAAAGCACCATGGCACGATAAATTACATCCCAGGTGCTAAAGAACTGGATGTCCTGTCAAAACCTGATGGAGCTCTTCGGCTCTCTGAGATGGGTGCCGGATTTCCCTAACCTAGTAGGGATCAGGGGTGGCAAACTACTGGCCCATCTGCAACATTGATAGTGGGCAAGGTAATGGGACATTAGGAGAGACTAGGGGCCTGGAGAGTTAGGGCCGGATGATGACAACATGGATTCATCTGAAATCATAACAGACAAACCTTGTGAAGTTCTATGACTGGCTGATGAGTGCCATGGACACAGAACAAAGTGGACATATACTCTTTGACTTCAGCATTTGACTCTGTTCTCATGGGCCTGTTAATAAAGTAGGAGAAACACAGGATGGGAACAGATGATCAGTGGATGGAAATTGTCTCAGAACTGGACAGAGGTTGTGGTTTGAGGATAAAACACCGGAGGTCATTACAGGTCCCTCAGAGATCAGTCCTTGGTCCCCACTGTTCAAGCCTATGTATCGACATTAAAATACACGAGGTGAGCTGAGTCTCTCATGATGCTAAACTAGGGTGGTGGTTGGGAGGGGAGGTAGTCCCACAGAGGACCTGGAATCTGGAAAGTTATCTAAGTGAGCTGAGTTCAAAGCAGAATTTGGGGTACTGCACCTAGAGCCAGAAACCCAGGCTGTTGACACCCAGGGGGGGAATGTTAAGTAAGATGGCGGGGACCTGGGGTGGTAGTAGATGTCCAGATGAACAACTCAAAGAGTTGTGGGAGAATGGCAAGGCAACATGATGCCAGTGCATCACCAAGAATCACTAGAGGTGAGAAGAATCACTGTTAACTGTGGGTGAGGACAAACCTTGAGTACTGCATGCAATTTTAGGCCATTTAGAGGGAACACCGACTCTTGGAGGGTGAGAAGGGCAACTAAAATGATTTGGGCAGCAGGAAAAGGACCTAAAGGAATGCTCAAGAGCTAAATATACCACATTGGAAGAGAAGGGACAGGAAATATGAGGTTTCACGCATGTAGGGTACATAAGGGAGGAGCAGTCAGGATACTCAAAGAAGGTGGGGCATTTAGAAGCATGAATGGAGCTGGAGGATAAGTCAGTGGAGAAAAGGAGGTGCTCTTCACTGAGAGGTGGTGAGTCATGGAATGCACTACTCTGTTTCTAGTGAGCAGAAATGGTGGAGGGGTTCAGAAAAGGTGATTCTGGAAGCAAAACCAGTGCAGTGAAAATCCAGGACTGGAAGGCGAAAAACCAGAAAGTGAGAGGGGCAAAAGATCAGTCAACAGGGTGAGGGCTGACCAAGAAGGCGAAGAAAGACCATGAGCACTGTTCTGGAATTTAGAATGTTGAGATAAATTAACACACCGTGCCTTTTACTGTTGAAAGATAATTAGCATTTAAACATTACACGTTACAAACATACTTTAGCACAAATTCAACTCACACTATCAGAGATATTTTAAACATAGTTCTAACACTATGTCACATAGTATTTAACTGATTATAATACCACAACATTACTGGTATCTTATCATCATATTATAGTGTATTTATCTGATTTAATCTCAAATCTGTCACACTGATCATTTCATACAGTTAAGCACAAGACTGAAAGAAAGCATTATTTTAGACTCCCAACACAAATACAATTTAACTCGTGTTGAATAATATTACATAGTAAAAATAATATAAAATAATATAATATCATTCATGTCTATAATATAATATAATATGATGGCATATTTATAATATTATAGATATTAAACAATTAACTATGTGTTAATTTTCTCTACCCGAAAGTGTTCTCTATTGTGAGAGTTTTTAAACAATGGCTAGATGCTCTCTGTACAGTGTTGTGCTTCACCATGAGTACTATACAAGTGGTGATTAATATAAAAATATTATCTATGATATAGTATAATATAGATATCAATATCATGATATATAATATAATATAATATAATATAATATAATGTAATTTTAATATTTAAATAATATAATAATTAACTCTATGATAATTTATCTCAGTGACAGTGTGGTACTAAACTGTATAATTAAAATATCTGCAATAATTAGTGCTGAACTATGTCAAATTATCTCAAACATATATTAAATTATCTCTTATAATGAAGCTAAACATTAAATTCTCTCCTTAATCCTCTAACTTTGTATTATTATCATCCCTGAATATGATATGATATAATATAATTTATTACAATGTAATATTATATGATATGATACAATAATGCTATGCTCTTATAATATAACTGCATTAATTTATCTCTTTAGCAAAATTATTAAACTGTGTAAAAAATATCTCTGTGATAGTGTGGTGACTATGTATTAAATTATCTCTGTAACAGTGTAGTGATTAAATGTTACATTTATCTTTAATAAACATTGACACCAATCTATTGATGAAATTATCAAACAAGTTTAATTTTCTCTTGGTAGTGTGATTCTAAACAGTATGCAAATGTTCTCTTTACAATTGTATAAATTCCTTGAAATTATCTGATATGGAGCAGTGAAACATTATAATATAATATAATATAATAATATAATATAATATAATATAATATAATATATATAATATAATATAATATAATATAATATAATATAATATAATATAATATAATATATGATATGATGATATGATATACGATACGATATAATACGATATGATATGATATGATAGATATGACATGATTGGATATGATATTATATGCTACAACATGATAAGATATATTACGATATGATAAATGATGTAACATATAATGTAATGTAATGTAATATAACATAAATTATATTAATTTATCCTTGTGTCAGAGTGATGCTAAACTATGTAAATCATCTAAAACATGGGTTAAATTACTCTATTATTGTGTAATTTAAACAATGAAATAAATATTACTTTACAGTGTTGTGTAACTGTGTATTAAATTAACTTTGAGTGTGGTGCTAAACTATGTTTAATTATCTCGACATCCAGAAATACAAAACTATATGATAAATTATATCTGTGACAGTGTAATGATAAACGTTGTTACTTTTATCTCTACAATGCACTGCAAACTGTGATGAGAAATTATCACTGTGAGAGTGCAATGCTAAACTCTTCTAAAATGTTTCTTTCACAGGGTGGTGCTAAGCTGTATATTAAATTAACTCTGGTTATGATACCAAAACAATGACTTTTAATATCCCGTGACAGTGCAGTACTAAAACTGTATAATTTATTTATTTGAAGTGAAACTGAATTATCGTTTAACTATCTCTATCACACAATGAAGTTCTAAAGTATGTATTAATTATCTGTAACAGTGTGGTGCTTAAATGTTTACATTATCCTGTGACAGTATATTTCCTAATTTATGTATTAAATTATCTCAAACGTGAGTTTAACTATTTATAATAAATACTCTGTTGCAGTGGTTCTCATCAACAGTTATATGCTGTCTATTTCAGTCTTTTACCCATCTGTGTGACATTATCTTTGTTACATTGTGATAAATGTAATATAACATAAACCATAACATATCCATAACATTGCAGTGCTAAACTATGTGATGTTATCACTGTCATACATACACTAGAGCAGGCCTATTATACTGTCTTGAGAATGTTTGTTCGAATCTTTAATTAGTGCAAACCTATTTTCTTCTATGTAATATCTGAACTGCTGTGTATATTACCTCTGCTGTACCACACTTGTATTGTCCTCTTTGTCTTTCACTGTCATGTGTTGTTTACTTCCCTGTGACAAGGTGCCTTGTAAATGAGTCTCTGACTTAAAGGTTGTAAATCCGATTTATAAAATAAATTAATAAATATTTTCATTTGTTGCCATAAATTGGTTTCAGGTGATCTATGGAGCCAGATTCAAAGTTCCTCTGTGGTTGTTTAGGCCACCTGAGGCGAAATTTATATATTTTCTGAAAATGGGTTGCAGGTGATTTATGATGCTGGGATGAAAATTCTGAGGTTGTCGTTAGGCTACCTGAGGTGATATATTTATTTTTGTCAAAATGCATTTCAGGTGATTTATGGGATTGGGGTAAAAGGTAGGTAGTGGTCATTTAGGCCACCTGAAGTGATAATTTTATTTTTGCCAAAAATGGGTTCCAGGTGATCTATGGAGTAATTGTGAACAGTCCACAGTGGTTGTTTAGCCATCTGAAGATAAATTTTTATTTTGTAACAGTGGATTCCAGGTGATATCTTGAGCTGAGGTGAAATGTCCACAGTGGTCATTTAAGCTATGTGAAGTGATATTTTTAGTTTTTAAAAGTGGGTTGATGTGATTAATGGAGCTGGTTGTGAAATGTCTGGGTTGTTGTTAGGCCACCTGAGGAGATATTTGTCTTTTTCCCAAAACTGGGATCCAGGTAATAAATGTATTCAGAGTAAAGATCTGCAGTGGTCATTTAGGCCACCTATGGTGATTTTTCTTTTGCTAAAATTTGTTCCAGGTGATATGAATCTGGGGTAAAAGGTCTGTTTAGGTCATTTAGGCCACATGAGGTGATATTTTAGTTTTTGCCAAAAGTGCTCCAGCTGATCTATGGAGCCTGGTAGAACATTTTTTCATGGTTCTTAAGCCACCTGAGTTTAAATTTTTATTTGTTTCAGAAATGGGTTTTTGTGAGTTAAATAGCTGAAGTGAAAGATCAACGGTGGTCATTTATTCCAGGTGAGGTGATTTTTTTATTTTGCTAAAAATGGTTTCTAGGTGATTGATGGAGCTGGTGAAATTGTACAAAGAGGTCATTGAGGCCACCAGGATTGCTATTTTTATTTTTGCCAAAATGGGTTCCAGGTGATCTATTTAGTGAATGTGATGCAGTGGTCATTTAGGTCTCCTGGGAGAACTTTAGTTTTTGCACAAAATGGGTTACAGGTGTTTTATGGATCGGGTGAAAGATCTGTGGTTTATATGTATGCTACTTGATGTCATATATTTATTTTTGGCAAAAATGGGTTTCAGGTGATTTATGGGTAAAACGTAGGTAGTGGCATTTAGGCCACCTGAGGTAATATTTTATTTTTGCCACAAATGGGTTCCAGGTGATCTATGGATTCACTGTGAAATATTGCAGTGGTTGTTTAAGCCAGTTGAGGTGAAATTTTATTTTTCCATAATATTGGTTCCAGTTGATATCTAAAGTTGGGGTGAAAGGTCCATGTCAGCTGTTCAAGACACCTGAGGTGATATTTTCAGTATTTGAAAAAGTGGGTTGTAGGTGACTAATGGAGCTGGTGTAAAAGGTCTGAGGTTGTCATTTAGGCCACCTGAGGTGATATTTGTATTTTTGCCAAAATGGGTTCCTGTAATTTATGGATCCAGAGTAAAAGATCTGCAGTGGTCATTTACTCAAGGAGAGGTGATATTTTTATTTGCACCAGAAATTGGTTTCAGGTGATTTATAGAGCAGGGTGAAAGGTCTGCAGAGGACCTTTAGGCAATGAGGGACAATATTTTTTTATTTTGCCAAAAAGTGGGTTCCAGGTGATCTTTGAGCCAGGTTCAAAGTTTCTCAGTGGTTGTTTTGGTCACCTGAGGTGAATTTTTTTCCAAAACGTTTTTTTGTGAGTTTTGTAGCCAGTGTAAAAGTTCAAAGTAGTCATTTAGGCAATATTATTTTGCCAAAAATGTGGGTTCTAATTTATTTATGTAGCTGGGGAAACAGATCCGTAGACCTATTGGCCAACAGGAGTGATATTTCTATTTTTGCCTAAAGTAGGTTCCAGGAGATCTATGGATCCAGGCTGAATGGTACACAGTGCTCATTTAGGTCACCTTAGGTGAAATTCATATCTTTGTCAAAAATGGGCTCTAGATTATTTGTGGAGCTGTGTGAAAGGTCTGAGGTTGTTATTTAGGCCACCTGAGGTGATATATTTATTTTTGCCAAAATGAGATTGAGGACATTTATGGGATTGAGGTATAAGGTAGGCTGTGTGCATTTAGGCTACCTGAGGTTAAAGGTAGATGTCAGTCTTTTAGACCACCTGAGGTAATAGTTTGATTTTTATCAAACATGGGTTCCAGGTGATCTATGGAGTCATTGTGAAAAGTCCACAATAGTTGTTTAAGTCATCTGAGGAGAAATTTGTATTTTGCAAAAATGAATTCCAGGTGATATCTGGAGCTGAGGTGAAATGTCTGGTGTGGTCATTTAGGCCACCTGAGGTGACATACATTTGTTTGCCAAATATAGGTTCAAGGTGATTTATGGCACTGGGATAAAAGGTCCACAGTGAATGTTTAGGAAACAAGGGGTGATATTTTTATTTTTTGCCAAAATGGGTTGTAGCTAATCTGTGGAGCTAGGGTGAATGGTGCAATTTGGTCGTTTAGGCCACCTGAGGTGAATTCTTTTATTTTTGCCAAAATTGGGTCTAAGGTTTTCTTCTTGGAAACATTGTGAAAGGTCTGAGGTGTTTGTTTTGACACCTGCTGTGACATTTTTATTTTTACCAAAAATGTGTTCCAGGTAATTTATGGATCTGAAGTAAAAGATCTGCTGTGGTCTTTAGGCCACCAGTGGTGTATATTTCTATTTTTACTAAAACTGGTTCCAGGTGATTGATGGAGCTGAGGTGAAAGGTCTGCAATGGTCTATTTAGGCCATGTGGTAATATTTGTATTCATTTTTGCCAGGAATAGGTTCCACATGATTTATGGAGCCTGGATAAAAGGTCTGCAGTGGATCTTTAGGCCACCTGAGGTCATATTTTCTTTTTACTAAAACTGGGTTCCAAGTTATGTATGGAGAAAGGTTAAAGGTCATTTATTCCACCTGTGGTGATATTTTTATTTTATTTACCATAAATGGGTTTCAGGTGATCATGGAGCCAGATTCAATATTCCTCAGTTGTTGTTTAGGGCACCTGAGGTGCAATTTATTTATTTGCAAAAATGGGTTTCCAGTGATTTATGCAGCTGGGGTGAAAGGTCTGAGGTTGTAGTTTAGGCCAGCTGAGGTGATATATTTATTTTGCCAAAATGCAGTTCAGGTTATTCATGGGTTTGGGATAAAGGTTGGCTGTGGTCATTTAGGCCACCTGAGGTTAAAAGTAGGTGGTGGTGATTAGGCCACCTCAGGTGATAATTGTATTTTTGCCAAAAATAGGTTCCAGGTAATACATGAATCCAGATTAAAAGATCTGCATTTAGATCTGCAGTCGTCATTTAGGACAGCAGAGATGATATTTTTATTTCTACCAGAAATTGACTCCAGGTGATTTATAGAGCCAGGGTGAAAGGTCTGCAGAAGACCTTTAGGGCAACTAGGATGGTATTTTATTTTTGCCAGAAATGGGTTTCAGCTAATCTGTGGAGCTAGGGTGAATGGTATGAGTTGGTCGTTTAGGCCACCTGAGGTGAAATTTTTATTTTTGCCAAAATTGGGTTCAAGGTGATCTTTGGAAACATTGTAAAAGGTCTGAGGTGTTTGTTTTGGACACTTGATGTGACATTTGTATTTTATCTAAAATTGGTTCCAGGTGATTTATGGAGCTGGAATAAAGTTCTGCAGTGGACCTTTAGGCCACCATGGGTGATATTTTCATTTTTGCCAGCAATGGTTCCAGGAGATCTCTGAGCCAGGGTGAATGGTATGCAGTGGTCTTTTAGGCCATCTGAAGTAATATTTTTATTTTTTTTTACAAAAATGGGTTCCATTTTATGTATGGAGCAAGGGTAAAGGTCCATTATGGCACCTAAGGTTATATTTTTATTATTTGCCATCAATGATATATTGTTTGCATCCTTTACTATATATTATTTTTGGCAAAAATGAGTTTCATGTGATTTATGTGGTAAAGGTATACAGTGGTCATTTAGGCCTCCTGGGGTATTTTGTTTTGGTACAAATTGGTCCCAGGTGATCTATGGAGTCATTGTGAAAGGTTGCAGTGGTTGTTTAAGCTAGCTGAGGTGACATTTTTATTTTTGCACAAAATCAGTTCCAGTTGATATCTATAGTTTGGGTGAAAGGTCCATGGCAGATGTGTAAGACACTTGAGGTGATATTTTCAGTTTTTGAAAATTGTGCTATAAGTGACTAATGGAGCTGGTGTAAAGGTTAGAATATTTAGTTTCAGATAGCATAATGACCTTAGTGCAGACATTTTACATTGCTCCACAAGTCAACTGAACTATGTAAATGAAAATATCACTAATTGTTTAATGGTTAATGCTGACCTTTAACCTCAAGAAGCTATAAAACACCACTGCAGACCTTTCACCTGATTCAGGTGATTTGCGGAGCCAGGGGAAAGGTTTGTGGTGGTCGTTATGACCACCTGAGGTGACATTTCTTTTTGCCAAAATGGTTTCCAGGTGATTAATGGAGGCAAAGGAAAGGTGTGTAGTGGTTTTATGCTTCTTGAGGTTAAAGGTCAGCATTAGCCATTTAGGCCACCTGAGGTGATATTTTTATTTTTCCAGGTGATTTATGGAGGTAATATAAAATGTCTGCATTGGTTATTTATGCTTTCTGATGCTAAAGATCCACAGTGATCATTTTGGCCACCTGAGGTGATATTTCTAATTTTGCCAAAATGGGATCCAGGTGATTTATGAAGTTGGGGTAAAGGCAGGTAGTCATCATTTAGATAGCTGTAACTGCTTTTTGGCAATAATAAAACATCACCTCAGGTGGACTAAATGACCACCACAGATCTTTCATTGTGGTTCTATAAATTACATGGAATCGTTTGGCAAAAATAAAATATCAGCTCAGGTTGCCTAAATCAGTACCTTGACTTTTATTTTGAGCTCATAATCATCTAGAACCCATTTTGGTAACAATAAAATATCACCTGAGGTGACCCTAATGACCACCGTCTATGTTTAACATCAGGGTGGCCTCAATACTACTGCCTACCTATTAACCTACTCTGTATAAATCACCTGGACCATAAAGGCCAACAGTGGACATTTAGGCCAGCTGAGTTTGTATCTTTATTTTTCTCAAAATGGGTTACAGGTGATATATGGAGCCTGGGTAAAAGGACTGCAAAGGTCATTTAGGCCAACTGAGGTGATATTTGTATTTTTGTAAAATTGGTTCCAGATAATTTATGGATGTAGGATAAAGGAAGTGGTGGTCATGAAGGACACCTTGAGGTGATATTTATATTTTGAAAAATAGGGCTCCAGGTGATCTGTGGAGTAATTAAAAAGGTCAGTGATGGTTGATAAGGCCACCTGAGGTGAAAGTTATATTTTTGCCAAAATGGGTTCCAGATGATTTATGGAGCCAGGGGGAAAGGTGACGCAGTGGTCCTTAGACTACCTCGAGGAACTGTTTTATTGTTGCCAGAAATTGTTTCCAGGAGTTTGAAGGAGCCCTGCAAAAAGGGCCGCCATGGTCATTTATGACTGAAGTGATATTTTTATATTTGTCAAAATTGGATCTGTGAGTTTTATATAGACAGGTTAAACATCCACTGTGGTCCTTAGACTTTGAATTGATATTTTCATTTTTGACAAAATGGGTTCCAGGTAATTTATAGAGCCAGGATAAAGGTCCACAGTGGTCCTTTAGGCCACCAGAGGTAATATAATTATTTTTGCAGGTGTCTGCAGAATATTCATTCCAGCTTCATAAATTACATGGCACCCATTTTTCTACAAAAATAAAAAGATTACCAGGTGGCCTATATGTCCACAGCTGACCTTTTACCCTAGCTCCATGAACCGCCAGGAATCGAGTTCTGGCAAAATTAAAATATCACATCAGGAGACTCAAATGATCACCTCTACAATCAATCCTTGGCTTCATAAATTGCAATAAATGGTTCCAGGTGATTATGGAGCAGGGTGAAAGATCTGTTTTATTTATGCCAGAAATGGGTTCCAGGTGATCTATGGAGTCATTGTGAAAAGTCCACACTGGTTTTAAGTCACCTGATGTGAAATTTTATTTTGTAAAAATCAATTCCAATTGCTATCTGAGTTGGAGTTAGGTCCATGGCAGCCTTTTATGACACCTGAGGGGATATTTTTAGTTTTTCAAAATATGGGTTGTAAGTGACTAATGGAGCCAGTGTAAAATGTCTGAGGTTGCCATTTGGTCACCTGAGGTGATATTTGTATTTTGCCAAAATGTGTTCTCGGTAATTTATGGATCTGGAGTAAAAGATCTGCAGTAGTCATTCAGGCCAGAGAGGTGATATTTTATTTTTAGGAGAAATTGGTTCCAGGTGATTTATGGAGCCAGGGTGAAAGGTCTGCAGAGGATCCTTAGGCAATCAGTGATGATATTTTAATTTTCAGCAAAATCGGTTACAGGTGATCTATGCAGACAGGGTGAATGGTACGTGGTGGTCATTTAGCCACCTGAGTGATGATACATTTTTGTCATAATGGGTTCCAGGTAGTTTATGTACATGTAACATGTCTGTGGATATCATTTAGGCCACCTATAGTGATATTTTAGTTTTACCAAAATATATGCATAGGTGATTAATGAAACTGGGGTGAAATATCCATATTGCTCATTTGGGCTCCTTATGTTATATTTTGTTTTTGCCAAAAATGGGTTGCAAAATGGTTCCAGGAGCTTAATGGAACCTTTGTAAAAGGTCTGTGGTGGTCATATGCCACCAGAGGTGATATTTTTATGTTTACCAAAAGTGGTTCCAAATGAGTTATTTAGCAGTGACTGCAGTGGTGATTTATGCCACCTGAGGTGATATTTTTATTTCTTGCCAAAATGGGTTTCAGGTTCAAAGTTCCTCAGTGGTTGTTTATGGTCTGAGGCGTAAATGTTTAATTTTCTAAAAGTTAGTTCCAGGTGAGAAATAGATGCGTGTGAGAAGGTCAGCGTGGTCATATAGCTACCTAGTTGATATTTTTAATTTTGCCAAAATGGTTTTCATGTGATTTTGAAGCCAGTGTAAAAGTTGAAAGTAGTCATTAAGGCAATATTTATTTATTTTTGCCACAAATGGATTCCAGGTTATTTATGAGCTGGAGAAAAGATCCGAGTAGAACTATGAGTCAACAGGAGTGATATTTTTATTTTGACAAAATGGGTTTCAGGTGATATATGGATCCAGACTGAATGGTACACAGTGGTCATTTGTGACACCTTAGGTGAAATTTATATATTTGCCAAAAAGGGTTCCAGATTATTGATGAGCTGGGGTGAAAGTTCTGCAGTGGACATTTATGCTACTCTGATGTGATATATATACATATAAATATATATATATTTGCCAAAATGGGTTTTAGGTGATTTATGGGATTGAGGTAAATGTAGGAAGTGGTTGTTTAGGCCACCTGAGGTTAAGGAAGGTGGTGGTCATTTAGACCACCTTAGGTAATATTTGTATTTTTGCCAAAAATGTGTTTCAGGAGATCTATGGAGTCATTGAGAAAAGTCAATGATAGTTGTTTAATGATCTGAGGAAAAATTTTATTTTGCAAACAATTGAGTCCAGGTGACAGCTGAGTTGAGGTGAAAGTCCATGGTGGTCGTTTAAGCCACCTGAGGTGATATTTCCTATTTTTTTCTAAAGAAATGGTTTCCAAGGTATTTATGAGGCAGGTGTAAAGTGTCTAGTGTGGTAATTTAGGCTACCAGAGGTGATATCTTTTTTTTTTTTCCAAAATAGGTTCCAGGTGAGTTAGGCACTGGGGAAAAAGGTCCACAGTGAACTTTTATTACCAAAGAGGTGATTTCATTTGTTGCCAAAATGGGTTCCAGGTAATCTGTGGAGATAGGTGGTCATTTAGGCCACCTTGGGGTGAAATTTATATTTTTGAAAACAATGGATGTGCAGGTGATATCTGGAGCTGAGGTGAAATGTCCATGGTGGTCATTTAAGCCACCTGAGGTTATAGTTCTTATTTTTGCCAAAAATGGTTTCAAGGTGATATTATGGAGTAAAAAGTCAAGTGTGGATATTTAGGCAACCTAATGTGATATCATTTCTTTACCAAAATAGGTTCCAGTTGAATCCATGGCACTGGAGTAAAAGGTCCACAGTGAACTTTAAGACACAAGCGTGATATTTAATTTTTTGAAAAAATGGGTACTAGGTAAATTGTGGAGTTAGGTGAATGGTACAAGGTGGTTGTTTAGGCCACCTGAGGTGAAATTTTAATCTTTGCCAAAACTGGATTCAACGTGACTATGGAAACATTGTGAAAGGTCTGAGGAGTTTGTTTTGGACACCTGATGTGACCTTTTAATTTTTTACCAAAACAAGTTCCAGGTAATGTATGGATCTGAGTGAAAGATCTGTAGTGTCATTAAGACCACCAGAGGTAATGTTTTTATTTTTACTAAAAATTGGTTCCAGGTGATTTATGGAGTGGAGGTGAGGTCTGCAGTAGTCATTTATTCCACCTGGGGTGACATTTCTATTCATTTTTGCCAGAAATTGGTTCCAGGTAATTTATTTATTCATAGTAAAAGATCTGCAGTGGTCATTTAGGCCAAGAGAAGTAATATTATTATTTTTACCATAAATTGTTACAGGTGATTTATGGAGTCTGGGGTGAAAGGTCAGAGGGATGATATTTTCTATTTTTGTCAGAAATGGGTTCCAGGAGATTTATGGAGCTGTGGTGAAAGGTCTGCAGTGGACTTTACGCTACCTGGATGTGATATATTTATTTTGCCAAAAATGTATTTCTAGGTAATTTATGTGATTGGGGTAAAGACAGGCAGTGTCATTTAGGCCACATGAGGTGATATTTTTTTTTTTTTCTGGAAACATGCGCCAGGGTGATCTATGGAGCCTGGTTGAAAGTTTCTTCATGGTTCTTTAAGAAACCGCAGGTGAAATTTTTATTTTTCAAAATGGGTTTTGGTGAGTTAAATAGCTGGAGTTGAAAGATCAACACTTGTCTACGGAACTGTTTGCTCTGTGCACCTGAATGGTGGACATACTCTTCTCAACCTTTTGTCCCCAACTGTGGAACATTGCCTCAAAATGTTGGAACAAATGAGCAAAATGTGGAAACACTTAATCAAAACTTTATCCTGTGAAGCTCAGAACCCTGTTACACTGTTTGCATTTATGTTCAGAATGTCTGGTATTAATTGAATGATATATTGTTTGCATCATTTACTGTAGAGTTTTGCTTTAAAATGTTAATACTAAATGTGGGACAAGTCCCTCACGATGTGGGAACAGGGAGGCTTTTGTGAAGTAAAATGAGAACCATTCCTCATAATGTGGTTCAATTGAGGGGTATGGTGTTGGCCAACACACATCACACACACCGCACCACACATCACATCTTCACACTAGTGACTTAAACAGCAGCTGCGCATTACACAGATCACACTGTACTGTATCTGCACTACCATTAAATGTTAAGTCTAGGCAACCATGGACTGTTAATATCATATTGTCTGGTCTGTGTGATGTTTAATCACCATCCACCTTGGTTAGTGTCTCAATAATGCTGCTCTTGTGCTTAATGGCCAGGCTGGCCATGCACGGATCCTGCCTCTCAAGTTTTACCAAAATAGGTTTCAGGTTATTTATGGATGTGGAGTAAAAGATCTGCAGTGGTCATTTAGCCACCAGAGGGATATTTTATATTTACTAAAAATTGGTTCCATGTTATGTATGGAGCAAGGGTAAAGATCATTTATGCCACCTGAGGTGATATTTTAATTTTTGCCATCAGTGGTTTCAGGTGATACATGGAGCTGGCCCTGTGAGTTTGTTAATTTATCCTGAAAGTTGATTTTGCACTGTGACATGCGTCTGTGGCAGAGGTGTGAAAACACATTTCTGGCAGGATGTGAGAAATGACAGCTGAACTGCTCATGAGGAGATGTGAAAAATGGTAACGCTTGAAAATCTTGGAGAGAAAATAGAACAAATTTGGCAAAGTTACGAGCCTCGTGAGAAACTGCGCAATGCACACCTGTAAGACAGCCATTTTGGGGTATTTGTGCCACATTTTCAAATTGGTTTCGATTCTGCACTCATGAATGCTGGGACTGCTGTTTTATTAATCAGTCCTAAAACTGATTTTAAGTCCGTAAAAGGTGATTATGAGCAGCGATAGTAAACTCAACTTTCTGGACCAAGTAATCTAGAAAACAGTGACATTGTTGGAGGTGGGCTTGTAGGAGGTTATAATGAGGTAGGGCTTAGATGGGATGATATTGGAGGCAGGGCTTATATGGGTGATATTGGAGGGGGCTTATATATGGTGAGATTTGAGGTGGGGCTTGCATGCTATAGAGGCAAAATGAGGTGCTCTGACTTGGGCAGAGGCTAATTCAGTGCATTGTTCATCTGGTATTTGTGAGATTGATAACTAGGACTATGACTTATATTTGGCTTATACCTCAATAGTTCTAACATTCATGCTTACACTGCAGACCTTAACACTCAGCCAATATTTTTATAATTTTTTTTAAATAATCGTAGGGGTTTAAGCATGAACACTAAAGGAAGTAAAAACAGGAAGGGTAAGGTGAAACCATGAAAACAGGGACTGTGTAATTCCTGGAGTGTCCTTAATTAGGCAGATACCAGTGCCCTCATCTTGGTTCAAACCTCTGCCTTTGCTAGTAAAGCCAAGAGGCATCCAGTGTACCACCTGAGGAGCTTGGTGAAATCACAGGTCTCATCTTTAAGAGCATTGTAGCTTTGTAATACATGCATATAGTAATGGAAGTGGCTGCTGCTGTGAAAAGCACGCGTATATCCACATCACAGCATTTGAATATTGCTCATTTATTAGTTGAACAGAATTCTAGGTAGCCTGGGTTCAAATCCTAGCGCTAATGCAATACTTTTGTTCTCTCTCTTCTGTTTCTTCTGGTTCCACTAGAGATGCGTATTGCATATTAATGTTATCAGAGTCACCTTAATTGCCTGCATTCTTTTTTTTTTATCTCACTTTCTTCATCTGCATTTTGTTGGCACCACACACTTGAGAGTGCCCCATCTTTCACCTCTCTATATAATTAATACGACTGCCAAGTCTTTGTAATGCATCAGTTAGGGGTTAAACTGACAGTGGGGAAATGAGACGTCAGGGAAGATCCCCAACCCATCACCTCCACAATCCTCCATAGAGTGAGAGACACCAGAGTGTGCTATTGGGTAGCGAGGGTCCAACTCTCACCCCATTCCAAGCATAAAAAGGTTGACATGCTACAGTGGAGAATGGGCTGAGAGTTTGGCCTCATTACCCCACAGACAAACCCTAAAAGTCCGTCGGTCTGCAGAGGATGGGAAGATGGGGTGGTTGGGGCTTAGGGCTCTACCCTAACATCTCTTATTTATGACTTTTGTCAGTTTAGCCCCTCATCTGATGCATTAAAGGGTATTTCAATCAAGCAGTTTTTTAAAACTGCAAATTCCCAAAATCTGGCTTTATATCTAGTAGTAAAGCTGCTGTTTACATTCATGCTAAACTGCTTTTTATGAAAATAAATAAATGCAGATCCATAGCCTTTGAAAAATGTAAACAACAGCCTTTACACTTTTCAAAAACAGCCTTTGGTTTCCTCCCAAGATGGCTGCCAAGTCTGTTAAGTGATGAGTCATGATGACACTCATAGGAGCCAGAGACACAGATCCACATATATATCTATGCTAATCTAGATGTTTTTTCTCTTTATTTTGAATTGTTGTACCAGAATGATCAACACCATGTATTAACTCGTGGATTATTTTGATCAGTACACATTAGGCTATGATTTTGTTCATTTTGTTTACTTTAACTTGTGGAAATGTTTTCAATCCAGCTGACTTTTTCTTTGGCAAACTGCATTACAGTACAACACTTCAAATACCTGATGATCTAGTGGTTATATGATCCTTAATTTTGTTTTTGTTAACCAGAGAGATGCACTAAGCTGAAAGTTTGTTTACAGGTGTGGCCTGGGAGCACAAGGAAGTTTAGTGACTCTGCTCAGGGTCACACAACAAAAATACCGGTCTGGTCTCAGTTCCAGAGGGTTCCAAAGCTCATGCTCTTGTTAATCCACAAATGAGGCCTTCTTTTCCATGTGAACCCACTGCACCTAGCCTGCCTTCTGTTGCATGCCCCACCATCCATACCCTGTCCCTCAGTACTGCCTGTGGCTGCATACATGAGCTTATGTGTCTCAAGGAAGAGAATTATCACACTCAGATTGTACATTGTACCTCAGAGAGCTCTCGACACCTATACTGATATGCATCATCAGGTGGCACTGTTAAATGCCTCCCAAATCACTCTCCAGTCCACATTCTTAGCGTTTGACTCTGCCTCACACAGTAAACAGAGTGGATCACCACTCTTCTGCACAGTGAAGGTAGTATATACATGTCTCCCTGTTGTGTTTTTTTCCCACCTCATTGACCAACAACTTGGTCTTCCTGAGGGGAAAGCACAAGCATCATGACCAATCAGAAAACTGCTGATCATGCCCTCATAAGGGCTGTACTTACAATGGATAACAATGTTAGTAGCAGGAGAGGAATACTAATACATTCAGTGAATCCTCCTGACTTCCAGTGTCAGTCTACCTTTTACCTGTGATCTGGCAGAACCCTGCAAGACAGTTCCCAGCAATTCTTCTCCAGTACTTTTTCTGTGCTTTACTCCACAATGGTTAGGCTGGCTACCCTTCTAAATCTGAATGAGCTGACAGCACCTTGATCACTACCTGACCCCATTGTCCTGGCCAACATTCTCCTTTTATAAAACCAGTTCATGCAATTGTCCAAGGCTGTGTGTGGATACTAATGTATGAAATGGCTGCCATTATGCATTCAGTCACTTCACTACCAGTCTAGTACTGCTTGTAAAGCACTTTGGGATGCAGTGTGTATGAAAACTACTATATAAATGCTGATTCTTCTTCTTATTATTTCCCTGGAAAAGAAGATGAGACAAGCATATATTTGAGTTTCAAGAAAGTATGAACTCTAACATTGACTGTACAAGAATTTTGCTGCAAAAAGTAGTGGCTCTAGGGGTGGTGTAAGTGGCTGCAACCCCCCATAGTAATGTACTTGGTTGCTGCTGTATTTCACTTTTGTTGAAGAAGTTGATTTATTGATTGTACCAATGTTTATCATTCAAACTATGAATTGCATTTGTAGGTTCTGTCAAAATGTACTAGAAAAGAATAATAGCAGAAAATATAAAAGTTTAATAAACATGTTAAAAGTGTTGTTAAGTATGCATGCGACCACCACAGCACCCCCATTGTAACATCCTGGATCCAACATAACCACTAGATGACCAAGTTATTCAACATTTGTACTGTACTCGCGGTTTGCCGTTGAAAAGAAAGACGGTTGGATTAGAAAACATTTTCAGTATGTTAAAGTAAATAAATGAATAGAACTATAGCCTAACATGTGTATTATATAAATAATGCACATGGTTTTGACTTTGGGTAAAACAATTTATGCAAAGAGAAATAAGAACTAGTTAGCACTATAGAGAGCTATATATCTCTCTCTGACTTTGGCTCCAGATGATGTAATCTCATCAATAGATTTGTGGCCTTTTAGGAAGCAGGTAAGATAGTTTTTGAAATTGGAAGTGATTTTACAATTTTAATGCTCTGGAACCACATTTAGTAAATTATGTAAATGTAGTTTTAGCATTAATGAACACAGCAGCCTTTCCTTTAGTCACCTAAAAGTCAGATTTTTGAATAGTTTGATGTCAAAATGTTTAGGTATCCTTAACAATCAGTTTTTGCAATGAATTGCCTCACTTTTGAAAAAGTGTAATATAACTAGTAAATAACATATGTGTTGGTGGGTCCCATACTCACCCATGCCGCCCATCCCTGAGTAGCGATATGCATGTGTGGGAGTGCAGGTGCACTGGATCTGCCCTCCCACTTGAACATAACTATGTTACTACACAGCAGCTCACAGGGCAAGCAGTACTTGTAACACTAATTTGCCAATATCTCAGCAACATAGAAGCTAGTGAAAACAATTCAAATGTCATTGGAATCATGACAGTGAGACCTTCCTAGGAGACAAGATTAACAAAATCTCTATCTCACATCGTTTCGTTACAGGTCGCCGTGGTGCCTATAGTTCAACGGACGCTGTAACTCGTGCATTTTTAGGATTTTTTCCACTCACTTTCAATATGGCAATTCAGGGACTGAATCTCATGAACAATGTCATTCTCATTTCATTACTCTGTCTGAAAGTTGAGTTCACACAGTGATGCACCATTCTGCTTCAGGAGGTACAAAATCAAGTTTTAGGGTATGTTGTGAAAATGATGGCTGTATACTGCCTTGAGGAGATGTGGAAGAGGGAAATGTGAAAATCAGGAGGAAAATATGAAAATTGAGTTTACGGTGTGCGGAACTGCTACAACGATGCTCGAATGATCACATTTTTCAGAATTTTTAATCAAATGTTCAAGTGATCTTTGGGAAACTCCTCATCAAAGCTGGCCCTGTGAGTCTGTTAATTTATCCTGAATGTTGATTTCACACTGCATGATGTGCCATTCTGTGGAAGAGGTGTGGAAACACATTTCTGGCAGGATGTGAGATTGACAGCTTACTGTTCATGAGGAGGTGTGGAAAATGGCAACGCTGGAAAATCGGGGTGAAAATAGTACAATTGGTGAAGTTACGAGTCTCATATATAAATCATGCAACGACACTTTTAAGATGGCCATTTTGGGGTATTTTTGTGACATTTTCAAATTGACTTTGCATCCACACTGTGATGCACCATTCTGTTGTTGAGGAAAACATATTTCTGGCAGATGCGAGAAACAACAGCTATCACTGCTCATGAGGAGTGTGAAAAATGGCAACATTGAAAATCTGAGAAAATAGTAATTGGTAAAGTTCCGAGCTCAGATAGAAAACTGTGCAATGCACGCTTTGTAAGACAGCCATTTTGGGGTATTTTGCACCACATTTTCTAAATTGGCTTTTATGCCTTGAGTTCATGAAGGCTGGGACTGCTGTTCTGTTAATCAGTCCCAAAAGCTGATTTTAAGTCTGAAAGGTGATTATGAGTAACTGATAGTGAACTCACCTTTCTGACCAAGTAACAAGATGTCAGTGACATTGTCTGAGGCAGGAAACTGCACAACACATCAGAATGAGACACATTTTCAGAATGTTTTAATCAAATGTTTAACATGAGATCTTTGAGAAACTCTCATCAAAGCTGGCCCCAGAGTTTGTTAATTTATCCTGAAAGTTGATTTCAACTGCAACGTGACATCTGTAGCAGAGGTGTGAAAACACATTTCTGCAGGATGGAAATGACAGCTGTACTGCTTCATGAGGAGGGAAAAATAGCAACGCTTGAAAATCTGGAGTGAAAATAGTACAAATTGGCAAAGTTACTTAGCCTGCATAGAAACTGGCAGTTACACATTTGTAAGATAGCTATTTTGGGGTATTTGCACCACATTTTCAAAATTGGGTTTCACATCCTAAGTGCTATGAAGGCTTGGACTGCTGTTTTATTAGTCAGTCCTAAAACTGATTTTAAGTCCAAAAGGTGATTATGAGTAGACGATAGCAAACTCATCTTTCTGGACGAAGTAAAGAGATGACAGTGGCATTGTTGGAGGTGGGGCTTATATGAGGTTATATTGTAGGTGGAACTTGCATGGGTATGATATTTGAGGCGGGGCTTATATGGGGTGATATTGGATGTGGGGTTTATATGGGTGACATCTGGAGGTATGTCTGCATGGGGTTATATTGGAGGCAGGGCTATTATGGGGTGATATTGGAGGTAGTGGATTATATGTGGTGAGATTAGAGGTGGGGCTTGTATGCTGACTATGAGGCAAAATGAGATGCCCTGACTTTGTGCAGTGGCTGATTGAGATGCATTGTTCATCTGGCATTTGTAAGATTCAAACCTAGGACTTTGAGGACCTTTTGATTTTAACTCAATGTTCTAACCTCTGCACTTATATTGCAGACGCTAACACCAGCCAATACATTTTTTTGTAAGTAATCATAGCGGTTAAGTATGAACACTAAAGGAAGTAAAACAGGAAGGGTAAGGGAAACATGATAACAGGGACTGCATAATTCCTGAGTGTCCTTGATTAAGCAGTATAGCAGTGCCTCATCTAGGTTCAAACTTCGCCTTTTGCTTTTAAAGCCAAGAGACATCCAGCCCTCCAAAATAATCCACCATAGTGTTAAAGCATAGGGTAATTTGAGCTACTAAAGACACCTTAAGCCACCTGGACTCATATACCAATGGACTTGCCATTGATTTAAACCAAGTTTTGACCTTTTATCAGCCACTTCACTGTGGCCTGCAATATCTTTGCACCCTCTCAAAAAGCTGAAGGTCAGGGCAGAGCTAACCCTTGATAACCCACGATCTAACTACTTTACTCAGACATAGGGATCATCTCTCGCACTGTGCCCATGCAACATCCAAACCTGGGATATTCATAAACATAAAGCCTAGAAATTAGTGCCACAGTGGCAGCTAGGTACACCAAAATCAGATATCTAGGAAGCTCTCTCCAACTCCTGTGGTGATGGAAAAATTTTTGAGTAGCTTGAAAGACCTTACAGGCAATGACCCTAAGTCACCACCCACCATACTCAACATAAATGGAACACCAACATCTGACCTTATGCACAATCACCAACACCTTTAACAATGCATTCTCCAATTGTGATAGTCCTCCTTCTAATTTTTTTTTTGATGCCCCTCTGGTAGTAACCCTTCTACCTACTCCTCTCCTAGACCCTGCCCTCACACCCACTTCAAGGAGATCCCAGTGCATGAAGCCAGAACCTGTATTCAGAAGGCCATTCATAATGCAGGCTACAGCGGTGACTCCTTGACCTGAAGTTGTTAGCACTTTTACTTGAAGAAGTCCTGAACCCCGACAAAGGTCCTCAACCTATCACCAAGGATGTCCCAGTTCCATCTCACTGGAAACAGGTGACCATCACACCAGTACAAGTGTGAAGATCACTGCAGCACTTCAACTACAGACCTTTCCTCCATCTCCTCCTCCATTGTCTAAGGTCCTGAGTGCATCGCCTCAGACCAATTAGTCAAGTGCCTGGAAAATATGACATCCAGTGTCCTGAGCAACATGAGTTTCAAAAGGGCACAGTACCACTACGCACTATTGGAATTCACGGGTTCATCCATATCACGACGATCATGAAACTGTGTAGGCAGTATTCATCGACCTTACAAAAGCCTTTGATACTGTGAACCACCCCACTCCTACTCAAGCAATTATCAAACATTGGGCCTCCAATGAAGTGCTGCTCTGGATTTCAAACTACCTTGGGGACAGGGTCCAGTGGGTATGATTGCCTGTGTCACCTTGGGAAAAAAAGCCAGTCCTTTCAGGGGTCCCACAGGGTCCATCCTGGGCCACTACTCTTCAGCCTCTTCCTCAATGACCTCCCAGTGTCTGCCACCAGAAATTACTGTTCTATGCCAATGATCCAGTCATGTTCACTAACCACCAAACGCAGAGCTCTCGAGAAACAGTTACAGCTTTGAATTCATGTGGATGGAGCAAGTACAAATCCTGGGACCTTCACCATCCTAAACCAAACAGGGACCTTACTTGAACACGTTCCTGATTTTAAATACCATGTGTCACATTGGACAGCTCCCATTGGCACATAGATTCTGTCACCAAAGCCACCAACATCCGTGATAGGCCTGCCCACAGGCACAAACACTGCATGACTCCTGGCACTCTCCAGGTGGCTATCAACAGCTTGTCACTCCATCATCGATTACAGGCTAGAAATTTATGGCTCTGCCTCACGTGCCCTCCACAGAATTACAGTTGCACTCAACAAAGCATGCAGGCTGGTAACTGGGGCTGACCGACTTACCCACACTCGTGAGACCTGTACTCTGGCCAGAATGACTTCCCTCATCAGCCGGATACAGTATCAAACCTGCCTCTTAGCCAAAAGTCCTCCTCAGGGTCATGCCCCAGGGCTTTGAAAAGCTCCTCATTGACCACCACAGCACCCAGCAAAATAGAAGTTCACAACAACTAACCTTCCTTGTCCCCAGATGCCGGATCACCATGGCTAGAGGGCCTTTGCCCAGAGAGCACCACAGTGGTACAATACCTCAAGAAAGAAACTCTTACTGCTGCTACTCTGGCCCAAACCCATAAATCACCTGAATTTCACTTTTACAAAATAAATATATTACCTCAGGTGGCCTAAACGACAACCTCAGAATTATCATACCAGCTCCATAAATCACCTAACCCATTTCAGCAAATATATAATTCTCACCTCAGGTGCCTTAAACTACCACTGAGGAACTTTGAATCTGACTCATAAATCTTGAACCCCTATTTATGGCAAAAAATAAAATGCAACCTAGATGGCATAATAACCTTTGCCCCTGTCCATACATAACATGAACCAATTTTAGTAAAAATAAAATATCACCTCTGGTGGCCTAAATGACCACTGCAGATCTTTTATCCAGATCCCTAAATTACCATGTAACTAAACAACTACCATCCTATTCTATCTTGGCAGTTCTCTGCAAAGTGCTGGAAAAACTTATATACAACCAACTAAAAATCACCTCAAGTGCACCACGCCACCCAGCCCAATCTGGCTTCAGGTCGAAGCACAGTACCATCTTCAGCCTTGGCTAAAGTCTATAATGACTGGATCCATGCTATGGACACCAAGAAGGTTACTGGTGCAGTCTTTCTAGACCTCAGTAAGGCCTTGACACTGTAGACCATCACCTCCTAATCACCTGTCTTGCTTACATAGGTGCCACTCCACTTTACCTTACAGTGGTTTAACAGTTATCTCACAGGAAGGATAAAAAGTCAAAGCTGATGGCCTAATATCTCTGCCCCCTTCCAATTGCCAGAGGTCCCTCAAGGCTCCATCCTAGGACCAATCCTTTTTCCTGAACATCAACAACCTTGATTCCCACATAAAGAACTGTAGCATACAGTTCTTTGGGATAATACTGGTTTTGTACGCATCAGGCTCGCCTTCAACTGAAGTCAGGAAGCACTCCAAGCTGACTTTTATCCAGTTAGAAAGCAACCTTATCAATGCCAGCTTCTCTTAAATGCCAAAAAACCAAGACAATGATTTTCTTGAGACTGCCTTGTCTGGTGACCCACCCTATCCTGCCTAAAAACTTCATAGTTATCTCTAGGTGAACCTTGAAAGTCGATCTTAAATTTAAATATCTAGGTATGTGATAGACAACAAGCTTTACTTCAACGACTATATCAAGGATCTATCAAAGAGGCTTAAAGCACGCTTAGTTCTTCTTTAGAAATAGGACCCTCTTTTCTCTTGCGACCGTAAAAGACTTGTCCAACAACATTCTTTCCTTGCTTGACTACGGAGACGATTATCTTCATCTCCTCCCAACCTTGAGCCTATCTAAACTGGACGCATTTCATCACCGTGCTCTTTCACTTCATTACTAATCTGTGATACAGGCCCCACCAACGTGATCTTTGATGTCAGTTGGGTGGACTCTTTGTCATCAGATGCCTCCTGTATGCTGGCATTTGGACCCTCAAATTACTACTCCACAAACTGTCTGTCTGATTTAACGCCTCTCATACATCTCACATAGCGCCCTACTCCTAAGGAAATCTGACCTTATCCTACTAGATGTCTCCTGACACATACCACAGCTGCCAAAGAGCTGTCTCCATATGCCATCCCAAACATTTGAACCAACTATATGCCATGCTGAAGCTAACCAGCATAGTATCAATTAACTCCTACAAAACACTAGCTTTTTAAATTAAAAGACATACATAGGTGCTACTAGGCCCTCAACACCAAATCAACTTCTTGGGTACCAACTGGCCTTCTACTTATTAAGCTGAAATGTGTTGTACAACTTAGGCAAGGTTAAAGCTGGAATGTACTGCATATATAGCATAAGGACTTATATTGTGTATACCTCTTGTATTATATATTTTTTCTTTGTTGTTCTACATTTTATATCTCCTGTCTATATAATTATGAACTGTATGTGTGTGCCCCTGGACCTCCTTGTGAATGAGCTTGCTCAATGGAGTCTTTCCTGCAATAAACTTGAAACTTGAAAAACTGGAACCTATTTTTGTAAAAATAAAAATGTCACATCAGGTGTCCAAAACAAATATCACTGATCTTTCACAATGTTTCCATAGATCACCTTGAAAATAATTAGGGCAAAAATTAAATTTCACTTCCGGTGGCCTAAACGACCACTGCATCACATTCTCAGCATCCATAGATCACCTGAGCCCATTTTGGCAAAAAATAATAATATGCCTGCGTGTTCTAAAGCTCACTGTGATCTTTACCTCACCCTTAAATCATCTAAAGTCCATTTTGGCAACAAAAATCACCTCTGGGGCCTCAATGACCACTATGGGCTTTTTATACCAGCTCCATCAATCACCTAGAAACAATTTTGGCAAAATAAAAAGCACCTCAGGTGGCTAAACAACCACCGTTGATCTTTCAGTCCAGCTATTTAACTCACCAAAAACACATTTTTGAAAAAAAAGCAAAATTTCACCTGAGCTGTGCAAAGAACCATGAAGAAACTTTTATTTATGCTCCATAGATCACCTGGAGCATGATTTTGGCAAAGCTAAAACATCACCTCATGTGGCCTGAATGACCATCACAGACATTTTCCCAGGTTCATATCACCTGGAACACATTTTAGCAAAATGAAAAATCACGACAGGTGGCCTAAACGATAACTGTAGAGTTTCATGTCAGCTCCATTAATCACCTGCAACCCACTTTTTCAAAAACTATGAATATCACCTCCCATGGCTTAAACAACCACCCTGGACATTTCACCTGAGCTCCAGATATTTTCTGGATTCCATTGTTTATAAAAATAAAATTTCACCTGAGGTAGCTTAAACAACCATCGCGGACTTTTCGTTACAGATCTTTGTGTCATCTTCAAAGAGACGTACTTTTCCTTCCAGTTCCACTGCAATGTTGTTTATAAAGACATTAAAAAGGACCGGTCCTAGACTCTGAATCCTGCAGTACCCCGCTAGTAACCCTCCTTTCTTCACTGTGTACTCCATTTACTACTACCTTTACGTCCTGTTGTCTAGCTCAATTTTTTATCCAGGCTACCACCTGGGGACCCACAAGGCTGGCTATCTTGTGAATTAATCTTTTGTGTGGGACTGTATCAAATGCCTCTTAAATCTAGGTAGGCCATGTCCACAGCCCTCCCTGGTCTACTACTTGGTCACCAGTCAAAGAAATCTATTAGATTTGTCTGACACACCTTCCCATCATGAATCCATGCTGCCTTGGGTCCTGTGCCCCGCTGGCCTCTAGGTACTCAACAATTCTTTCCTTCAGAAGTGATTCCATTATTTTCCCTACCACTGAGGTCAAACTAACTGGTCTGTAGTTTCCTGCCTCTGTCTTGCTCCCACTTTTGTAAAGAGGAATCACATCTGCCCTCCTCCAGTACTCGGGTACCACCCATCCTCCCATGATTTGTTAAAGAGAGTAGTCAGCATTGTCACTAGTTCTACCCTTAGTTCTTTTAGAATTCTTGGGTGAATCCCATCAGGCCCCATTGCTTTGTCCACCTTCAATTTTTTTAGTTCTTTTAGAACCTCTTCTTATGTAAATGGACTGGAATGGACCCTGTCTTCAGAGTGTTTCTCTTGTTTGGTTTAGGTAACTCCCCCTCCTCTTCCTTTGTGAATACTGAGCAGAAATATTTGTTCAGTATCCCAGCTTTTTCACTGTCACCCTCTACCACATTCCCTCCCTTTATTAAGCTTCAGTATCCTCCTTGGTCTTTCTTTGTTCTCAATGTACCTGTAAAGGTATTATACCCTTCTTAACAGAATTGGCTATCCTTTCCTCGGTTTGGGTCTTTGCTATTCTGACTGCTTCCCAGCCTCTTTCTGCTTTAACTGATAAGGTTCTTTCCTGCTCCTTCTGTGTTTCCTCATATTTCCTGAATGCTGTCCTTTTCTCCTTAACCTTCCCTGCCTCTCTTTGAGAACCATAGAATTTTTTTCCTTCGTTGTGTTTTTGATTTGCTTTACACAAAGGCTTGTTGCCTCTGTGATGGCTGTTTTGATCACTCCCCATTGTTCCTCCACCCCTCCTTCTTGCCTGTTTGCTAGTGCTTTTCTGAGGCACCTCTCATTTTCCCAAAGTCAGCCCTCCTAAAGTCCAGTAGTCTTGCTTTTGTATGGCTTGATTGTATGGCTGTGTTTATCGTGAACCACACTGTTTGGTGGTCGCTTGTTCCCCAGATGGCTACCCACTTCTAAATCTGAGATTCTTTCTCCATCCCCATTTGAGAGTACCAGGTCTAAGATTGCTCCCTCCTGAGTGGGTTACAATACTAGCTGTCTGAAGCATGCCACCTGTAGGGCATCAAGAATGACCTGCTCTTGGATGTGCCTGCAGCAAAGGTGCTCCAGTTAACATCTGGCATATTCAGGTCCCCTCAACAATATCTCCCTTTTCTGCATTCTAAGAAGGCCTTCTATCATTTCCTTGTCCATTCCTTCCCCTGGAGATGGGGGTCTGTATACAACCCCATCATCGGATTGTGGTGCCATTTTCTGTCTCAGGGTGACCCAGTGCCTCATCTGCTCCTGTTTATGCTTTAGTTCTGTTGCTTTGATCCCTTCCTATACATAGAGAGCTACTCCTCCTCCTCTTTTACTCTCCTGTCCCTCCTGTAGATTGTCTATCCTGGTATGTTGACATCCCAGTCATGGTTTCTTTGTACCATGTTTCTGTGACTGCCACAATATCCAGGCTACCTCTTCCATCAAGGCCACTAGTTCAGGGAGCTTGTTACACAGACTTCAGGGCATTGGTACTCATCACCTCCACTTTTTGATAGCCTTAACCCTTTTAGCCACATTTCTGTCCTTACTGCCTTTTGCCTTTTTTACATTTAAATCTGTTCTGCTCCTAATAACTTCTGTACCTTGGTGTTTACCTCACTAATCACCATGTTTTGTGGGGAAGCTCAGATTTCCCTGCTCCTTTTAGTGCCTCCCCTTGGCTGATTTAAATGCTTGCCAATGAAGCATTTAAACCTCTCACCTAGGATCTGGTTCCCTGGACAGATGCAGACCATCGCACCAGTATGGGTCTGCATCCTCCAGGTGGCTCCCAGTCCCCAATGAATATTAACCCTGAGCTCCACACCAGTTTTTCAACCACTCATTGAATTCCCTGGTGAGAAGTGCCTAGCATCTCCCTTGCCATAGACAGGCAGCACCTCCGGAGTGTTACCATATGCACTACTTGTCAAGGCCCCTTCCCAACTCTTGAGACTCCTTTTGCACTGCTCTGATCCCATTCCTAGCCAGGTCATTTGTCCCTAGGTAGACAATGACATCCAGATCCCTCCTCCCTCATGCAGCTCCTCCCATGATCCTGAGGATTCGCTTCCTGTCCTCCAAGCCTTAGCGCCAGGGAAGGCACCTTACCTCCCTCTCCCTCCTCTTCCTCCCCCAGCTCTAGCTCCCCTATTGATCTGAGTCCCCACCAGTAGTTGTTTCTTCCTGTGGGGTCCCATGCCACCCTTCTGTTGGTCTTCTTTGTGAAGGTTCCTGGTATCCTCCTTGGTCTCCACTGCAGGTGCCTCCATGGAGGAACCACTATCCACCAGAAGAGCGAATTAATTGTGGAGAGGTACAGTTGGAGGGATGCAACTCTGTTCCACCACCTCTCCTCCTTGAGCCCACCCTGGTCCAGCCTCTCCTCTTTCTTGGCAACCTTTGGAGGTAGTGGCATTGGCCCTGGTGGTCCCTTGGTGGGGAGGAGGTTTCACGAATCCTAGCCAGGTCAGCCTGGAGATGGGCAACCTCTCTCAGACCAGAGATGCCTGCAAATAGGGTGCATCACAGCCTCCAGAATGTCTCCCAGAACACTGCCGCCCCCACAGGCATTGCACCACTCCTATCATGTCTATTTTTGTCCTCTCTCTATCCTCTGGATGCTTATTCTCTCCTCCTTACAACTCTCACCCTTCCTGTTCTGGGACAGCAACTTCCTATCTTCTGTTGCCTCCTTCTTCCTTGCTCAGTATCAGACCACCAGCAGCTGGGGAGAGTGAGCTACTTTTTCCTTTAGGGTTGACAAAACCAATGTTTCTCTATGATCCTTTCCTTCCCTACTGCCAACTGAAAGTTCCTGTTGACAGTCCGTCCAGTGGCTATAAAAGTAGAACTGGCTTAGGTGGGTGGTTGGAGGGTGGGATGGAGGGCAACTAATAAGAAAAGGCTAGCAAGAGGAAGTTGTGCTTGACTCACCTGCTTTTATAGTGTCTAAACCATACCCTCAGGTCGGCTCTCTTTCTCCTACTGGTTTAGCAAAAGTCAGCTGATTAGTACCCTTCCTGCACAGAACACCACTGACTTTCTTTCTTTTCTTTTTTTTAACCCTAAATAAGACCTCTTCTACTTAATAAAGTTATCTGTCTACTTTATCTTAACAGACAATGACTCCTGCTGAGATATAAGTTTTAAATTAATAAGAAAATGTAGCTCTTTTGAGTTAGCTGCTTTCTGCTCTACAAACAAGGCTAGCAACAGGAATTGTAATTTGACTCACCTGTTTTATAGTGTCTAAACCACACCCCCAGGTGAGCTCTCTCTTCTCCTACTGGTTTAGCAAAGTCAGCTGATTAGTACCCTTCCCTGCACAGAACACACATTGACTTTCTTTTCTTTTTTAACGTAAAGAGACCCTTCTACTTCTAATAAAGTTATCTGTCTACTTTATCTTAACAGACAATGACTCCTGCTGAGATATAAGTTTCAAATTAATAAGAAAATGTTGCTTCTTTTGGTTAGCTGCTTTCTGCTCTACAAGCAAGGCTAGCAACAGGAAGTTGTAATTTGACTCACCTGTTTTTATAGTGTCTAAACCACACCCCAGGTAAGCTCTCTTTCCTCCTTCTGGTTTAGCAAAGTCAGCTGATTAGTACCCTTTCCTGCACAGAACACACACTGACTTTCTTTCTTTTCTTTCTTTTTAACCCTAAATAAGACCCTTCTACTTCTAATAAAGTTATCTGTCTACTTTATCTTAACAGACAATGACTGCTGCTGAGATATAAGTTTAAATTAATAAGAAAATGTAGCTTCTTTTAGTTAGCTGCTTTCTGCTCTACAAGCAAGGCTAGCAACAGCTACATATAGTAATGTATAGTATAGTAACAAATCTACAACTGTTAGTGTACTTCTCAGGGTTGTCATTAGTGACATAATAAATCTTCTCCCAGGCCTACTTGATAACACTACTACACCAACTACTGTATTACAGGTGAGGGGTAGGTAGCGTGGGAAAAGAGATAACGACATACAGAGGATTTTGAAGAAGTAGGCGTAGCATTAAAAATAGGGATTTGAAGTTTGGATTTCTGGATTTTACCAGTTCCTAGAGCAAGTAACAAAATAAACCAAAATTTAAAGATTAAACTGACTGGTTTAAAAGATGGACTGTAAGAGAGGTATTTCTATATTGAGCATTGGCAGAAATTCCAGAGTGAACACTTATTTGGAAGGATGGCTTACATCTTAATAAAATGGGTAAACGGGTTCTGGCCAACAATTAAAAGAGACCATTTACAATCATTTAAACTCCAGAAGAGGGGATGAGGGTACAAACCCAGATAATCTAGGCACAAGGTGGAACTTTATGTCCTAAATGCTCAGAGTTTAAATAATAAGTTTGATGAGTTGCAAAGTATTACTAACTAGTCAGGATATCCAAGTTTGTGCTATAGTAGAGACATGGTGGCAGCCTGAGGAGACATGGGATAAACAAACTCAAGGGTATACATTCTTTAATAAAGATTGACCCCATCCCAGCACTCTGCCTTGGTGCCAAAAGTCTTACTCCCTTTTGTATTGCTAAACTGCTCAAATCTAAACCCATCCTAACCTCTATGCTACTTAAGACCTGTTCTTTTCTTCTTTCCAGCTGCCTGACTTGAATGATCCTGCTTCAGCTCCCCACAGTTGGCTGGCACCCAGCCAGCCACCGACCAACCACGATGTCTGCCTGAAGCTCTCAGAAGTGCGGGACAGCGCAGCCAATCGGAATCACGTGCGCTCCAGCAGCCCGCCTGATTGGCCTGGACTTTTCCTGCTTCTGCCACCACGGCATTTTTTTAAATAGATTTTAGTTAGAACTAAGCACATTTCAAGTGTGTAATAGCAGTTTTTCAACTGTACTTGCTGGATTGTGATTTCTACTAGGGTTTTCAATGTTTGCAGCTCTCCTGTGTCAGTGCTCCTCCGACATCCCCCATCTCAGCACTCTGCCTTGGTGCCAAAAGTCTAACTCCCTTTGTCCTGCTAAGCTGCTCAGATCTAAACCCATGCTAACCTCTGTGCTATTTAAGACCTGCTTTTTCTTCTCTCAGCTGCCTGTCCTTGAACAGGGCTGCTTCAGCTCCCCACGGTTGGCTGGCTCCCAGCCAGCCACCGACCAAGACCAGGACACCCGCCTGCAGCTCCTTGGAAGGTACTGGACTGCGCAGCCAATCGGAACACAATTGCTTCCAGTAAATCCACCATATTAGCCTGGACTTTTACCTACTTCTGCCACCTGGCACTTTTTACAGATAGATTTTATTTAGAACTAAGCACATTTCAGGTGTGTAATATAAGTTTTCAACTGTAATAGCTGGATTGTAATTCTACTAGTGTTTAAAAGTGCTTAAACCCAGTGCTCCTTCTGCCCCCATCCCAACACTCTGCCTTGGTGCTGAAAGTCTAACTCCTTTGTCTTTAAACTGCTCAAATCTAAACCCATCCTAACCACTATGCCATTTAAGACCAGCTCTTTTTTATCTCCAGCTGCCTTCCATTGAATGGGGCTGCTTCAGCTCCCCACAGTTGGCCAGCACCCAGCCAGCCACCGACCAAGACCAGAACATCTGCCTGCAGCTCCTTGGAAGGTATGGGACAGCGCAGCTAATTGGAACATGGGCACTTCCAGCAAACCCACTCTGATTGGCCATGATTTTTCCCTGCTTCTGCCACCAGGCACTTTTGCAAATAGGTTTTAGTTAGATCTAAGCACATTTCAAGTGTGTAATAAAAGTTTTCAACTGTATTAGCTGGATTGTAATTTCTACCAGTGTTTTGAAATGCTTACACCTCTCCTGTTTCAGTGATTCTCCTGCACCCCCACCCCAGCACTCTGCCTTGGCACGAAAAGTCGAACTCCTTTTGTCTTGCTAAACTGCTCAAATCTAAACCCATCCTAACCTCTGTGCTATTTAAGACCTGCTCTTTTTCTTCTCTCCAGCTGCCTGTCCTTGAGCGGGGCTGCTTCAGCTCCCACGGTTGGCTGGCTCCCAGCCAGCCACCGACCAAGACCAGGACACCCGCCTGCAGCTCCTTGGAAGGTACTGGACTGCGCAGCCAATCGGAACACAATTGCTTCCAGTAAATCCACCCATATTAGCCTGGACTTTTACCCTACTTCTGCCACCTGGCACTTTTTACAGATAGATTTTATTTAGAACTAAGCACATTTCAGGTGTGTAATATAAGTTTTCAACTGTAATAGCTGAATTGTAATTCTACTAGTGTTTAAAAGTGCTTAAACCCAGTGCTCCTTCTGCCCCCCTATCCCAGCACTCTGCCTTGTTGCTGAAAAGTCTAACTCCCTTTGTCTTGCTAAACTGCTCAAATCTAAACCCATCCTAACCACTATGCCATTTAAGACCAGCTCTTTTATTGTCTCCAGCTGCCTTCCATTGAATGGGGGCTGCTTCAGCTCCCCACAGTTGGCCAGCACCCAGCCAGCCACTGACCAAGACCAGAACATCTGCCTGCAGCTCCTTGGAAGAGTATGGGACAGCGCAGCTAATTGGAACATGGGCACTTCCAGCAAACCCACTCTGATTGGCCATGATTTTTCCCTGCTTCTGCCACCAGGCACTTTTGCAAATAGGTTTTAGTTAGATCTAAGCACATTTCAAGTGTGTAATAAAAGTTTTTCAACTGTATTAGCTGGATTGTAATTTCTACCAGTGTTTTGAAATGCTTACACCTCTCCTGTTTCAGTGATTCTCCTGCACCCCACCCCCAGCACTCTGCCTTGGCACCGAAAAGTCGAACTCCCTTTTGTCTTGCTAAACTGCTCAAATCTAAACCCATCCTAACCTCTATGCTATTTAAGACCTGCTCTTTTTCATCTCTCCAGCTGCCTGCCCTTGAACTTGGCTGCTTCAGCTCTCCCACGGTACATCTGCACCCAGCCAGCCACTGACTGAGACCAGGCCACCCACTTGTAGCCTGGAAGGTATCAGACAGTGCAGCCACCGGAAATTATGTGTGCTTCCAGCAAACCCACTCTGATTGGCCAGGACTTTTCCCTGCTTCTCCCATCTAACACTTTTTACAAATAGATTTTAGTTAGAACTAAGCATGTTTCAAGTGTGTAATAGAAGTTTTCAACTGTATTAGCCGGATTGTAATTTCTACTAGTGTTTTAAAGTACTTTCACCTCTCCTGGTTCAGTGCTTCTCCTGCACCCTCCATCCCAGTACTCTGCCTTGGCGCTGAAAAGTCTAACTCCCTTTTGTCTTGCTAAACTGCTCAAATCTAAACCCATCCTAACCTCTATGCTATTTAAGATCTGCTCTTTTCTTCTCTCCAACTAACCCACAGCCAGCCAGCTCCCAGCCAGCCACCGACCGAGACCAGAACTCCTGCCTGCAGCTCTTGGAAGGCATGGGACAGCAGCCAATTGGAACACAGGCACTACCAGTAAACCACTCTGATTGGCCAGGACTTTTCCCCTGCTTCTGCCACCTGTCACTTTTTACAAATAGATTTTAGTTAGAACTAAGCACATTTCAATTGTTTAATAGAGTTTTTCACCCCAGCTCCATAAATCACCATGAACCCATTTTGCCAAATATATAAATTTCACCTCAGGTGGCCTAAACAGCCACTTGAAACTGGCTCTTAGAGCATCTGAAACCCACTTGATTGCAAAGAATACAAATACCACCTCCGTGGCATACTCTTGCTCCATACATAACTTGGAACCCATTTTTAGTAAAAATAAAAATATTACTTCAGGTGACCTAAATGACCACTGCCTACCTTTTACCCAAACCCCATAAACCACCTGAAACCTGGCTCATAGATCACCTGCAACCATTGTTGGCAAAATGAAAATATCACCCATGGTGGCCTAAATGACCACTGCAGAACTTTTATCCTGGCTCCATAAATCATCTGGAACCTATTTTTAGTAACAATAAAAATATTACCACTGGTGGCCTAAATGACCAGAGCAGATCTTTTACTCAAACACATACATTACCTTGAAATCATTTTGGTAAAATAAAAGTGTCACATTAGGTGTCCAAAACAAACACTCAGACCATTCATAATGTTTCCAAACAACACCTTTTTAATTTAGATTTGTTGACTGGGTAAGTGCACTAGACAAATCCTGCCTATTTTCAGGCATGACCTGGGGAGGGATACAGATGAATGCCAACTGACTCTGAACCAGATTAAGCTGTTGGTGGTATTTTAGTGAATGGTGGAAATTTGGCCAGGGCACCAGGGAAATTCTGCTACTCTTTTAGAGAAGTTCCATGGGATCTTTAACATCCACCTGAACTACCACCAGGACAGGTATACAGGACCTCGATTTAACATCTCATCTGAAAGATGGCACCTCAGGAGTACAGCTCCCCCATGCTGCACTGCAGTGTGAGCATTGGGATATAACCCAAGTGCCTGATGTGGGGCTAGAACCCACAGCCTTCTGATCTCCTGGCCCCAGAGGTGAGTGTGCTACCTGCTGAGCCACTGACACTGTATAAAACCTTCATTGAACCCAATTTAGGCAAAAACTAAATTTCACCTCAGATGGCCTAAACAACCACCTCGTACCATTCACCCTAGCTCCACAGATTAGCTGGAACCCATTTTGGCAAAAATAAAAATATCACCCTTGTGTCCTAAACGTTCACTGTGGACCAGCACTATAAATCACCATGAACCTATTTTGGTAAAAATGTACATCACCTCAGGTGGCCTAAATGATGCAGTGGTCGTTTAGGCCACCTGTGATGAAATTTTATTTTACAATAAATGGGTTCCAGGTGATTTATCTAGCTGGGTGAAACATCTATTTTACCAATATACTATTGGGGATAAAGATCTGTAGTAGACCTATCAGCCAACAGGAGTGATATTTTATTTTGCCAAAATTATCACTTCAGGTGGCCTAAATGACCACCACCTACCATGATGCTTCCTGATGTGATATATATATTTTTTGCCAAAATGGGTTTCAGGTGACTTATGGGGTTTGGGTAAAAGTTAGGCAGTGGTTATTTAAGCCAGCTGAGGTGAAATTTTTATTGTTGCAAAATCGCCCAACTATACATATCCACTAGAACTGATTTTATGCAAAAGTAAAAATCTCACCTCAGATGGCTTATACAACCACTGCAACCTTTCACAATGACTCCATAGATCACCTGGAACCAATTTGTGGTAAGAATAAAAATATTACCTCAGGTGGCCTAAATGACCACTGCCTATGTTCTATCCCATAAATTACCTGAAACACATTTTGCCAAAAATAAATATATGACATCAGGTAGCATAAATGTAAACCACAGATCTTTCAACCCTGCTCCATACACTACCTGGAAGCCATTTTGTGCAAACACTAATGTGTCACCCAGCTGACCTAAATGACCACAACATCACATTCACTACATAGATCTCCTGGAACCCATTTTTGGCAAAAATAAAAACAGCAGCCAGGTGGCTCAATGACCACTTGGGACATTGTACAGCAACTCCATCAATCTCCTAGAAACCATTTTTAGCAAAATAAAAAAAAATCACCTCAGGTGGAATAAATGACCACCGTTGATCTTTCACTCCAGCTATTTAATTCACCAATAACCCATTTTGAAACAAATAAAAATGTCAACTCAAATGGCTTAAAGAACCATGAAGAATCTTTCAACCAGGCTCCATAGATCAGTTGGAGCACATTTTGGTGAAAACTAAAAATACCATCTCAAGTTGCCTAAATGACCTCCACAGACCTTTACCCAGATTCATATCACCTGGAACACATTTTAGCCAAAACTAAATCCTCCTTATGTTCCTGAAATGACCACTGCATATCTTTTTCTCTGGGTATATTAATTAACTGGATCCCAGATTTGGGAAAAATACAAATGTCACCACAGCTGGACAAACAACAACCTCAGACATTTCACACCCACTCCATTAATCACCTGTAACCCACTTTTAAAAACTAAAAATATGACCTAACAAAGCAACCGACCACTGTGGACATTTCACCTCAGCTCCAGATATCAGCTGGAATCTACTGTTTGCAAAAATAAAAATTTCATTTCAGGTGGCTTAAACAACCATCGTGGACTTTTAACAATTACTCCATAGATCACCTGTGACCCATTTTTGGCAAAAAAAAATATCACTTCAGGTGGCTAAATGACCACCACCATTTAATCTCAGGTGGCCTAAATGACCACCACCTACATTTAATCTCAGGTGGCCTAAATGACCACTGCTAACCTTTTACAACAGTCCCATAAATCACCTGAAATGCATTTTGGCAAAAATAAATATATAACCTCAGGTGGCCTAAATGACAACCTCAGACCTTTCACGCCAGCTCCATAAATCACCTGCAGCCCATCTTCAACAAATATATAAATTTCACCTCAGGTGGCCTAAACAACCACTGAGGAACTTTGAATCTGGCTCCATAGATCACCTGAAACCCATTGATGGAAAACAATAAAAAATCACCTACCATGGTATAAATGACCTTTACCCTTCCTCCATACATAGCGTGGTACCCATTTTTGTAAAAAATAACAATATTTCCTCAGGTGACCAAAATGACCATTGCATACCATTCACCCTGGCTCAATAGATCATCGTGAAGCATTTTTGGCAAAAATGAAAACAACACCCATGGTGGCCTAAATGACAGCAGCAGATCTTTTACTCCAGATCCATAAATTACGTGGAACCCATTTTTGATAAAAATAAAAATGTCACATCATTTGTCCAAAATAAACACCTCAGACCTTTCACAATGTTTCCATTGATCACCTTGAACTCAGTTTTGGCAAAATAAAAATTTCACCTCTGGTGGCCTAAACGACCGCCTCGTACATTCACCCTATCTCCCTAGCCCTGATATACTGATACAGGAAGCAGGAAGAGGGCACTGTAGTCTTGTGGGAGTGAGTAGTCGACTACAATTTGGTGCTAGTTCTCTGTTTTTAAAACAGAATCCAACAACCCTTGCCTTGGTCGTGCATGTGTGGCTGACGCCGGAGAAGGGATTAAAACCGAGTATTTTAAAAGTAAAAGTTTGGTTGTCTGTGTTATATCAGGGCTCCAAATACCGTACAGAAAATAAAATATAGAGAACTCAGAGGTTTGTTTTATATGTTATAGCCTGCCTACATATCAAGAGCACTAACATGCCCAAGGTGTAAACTAAGTAATGACTTGAGGTGATATACATTTTTGCCACAAATAGGTTCCAGGTGATGTATGGAGCTGCAGTAAAAGCTCCACAGTGAACTTTTAGGACACAATGGGTGATATGTTTATTTTTGCCTAAAACGGTTCCAGCTAATCTGTGGAGATAGGGTGAATGGTAATGAGCGGTCGTTTAGGCCACCAGAGGTGAAATTTTTTTTGCCAAAACTGAGTTCAAGGTGATCAATGGAAACATTGTGAAAGGTCTGAGGTGTTTATTTTGGACAAATGATGTGACATTTTTATTTTTATCAAAAATGGGTTCCACGTAATTTATGGATCTGGAGTAAAAGATCTGCTGCTGTCATTTAGGCCACCATGGGTGTTGTTTTCATTTTGCCAAAAATGCTTCACGATGATCTATTGAGCCAGGGTGAATGGTATAATGGTCATTTTGGTCACCTGAGGAAATATTGTTATTTTTTTTACCAAAATTGGGTACCACGCTATGTATGGAGGAAGGGTAAAAGGTCATTTATACCATGGTAGGTGATTTTTATTGTTTTCCATCAATGGGTTTCAGGTGATCTATGGAGCCAGATTCAAAGTTCCTCAGTGGTTGTTTAGGCCACCTGAGGTGAAATTTATATATTTGTTGAAGATGGGCTGCAGGTGATTTATGGAGCTGGCGTGAAAGGTCTGAGGTTGTCATTTAGGCCACCTGAGGTTATATATTTATTTTGCCAAAAATGCATTTCAGGTGATTTATGGGACTGTTGTAAAGGTTAGCAGTGGTCATTTAGGCCACCTGAGATTAAATGTAGGTGGTGGTCATTTAGGCCACCTGAGATTAAATTAGGTGGTGGTCATTTAGGCCACCTGAAGTGATATTTTTTTTGCCAAAATGGGTCACAGGTGATCTATGGAGTAATTGTTAAAAGTCCACGATGGTTGTTTAAGCCACCTGAAATGAAATTTTTATTTTTGCAAACAGTAGATTCCAGGTGATATCTGGAGCTGAGGTGAAATGTCCACAGTGGTCGGTTAAGCTTTGTTAGGTCATATTTTTAGTTTTTAAAAGTGGGTTACAGGTGATTAATGGAGTGGGTGTGAAATGTCTGAGGTTGTTGTTTGTCCAGCTGTGGTGATATTTGTATTTTTCCCAAATCTGGGATCCAGTTAATTAATATACCCAGAGAAAAAGATATGCAGTGGTCATTTCAGGAACATAAGGAGGATTTTAGTTTTGCTAAAATGTGTTCCAGGTGATATGAATCTGGGTAAAGGTCTGTGGAGGTCATTTAGGCAACTTGAGATGGTATTTTAGTTTTCACCAAAAATGTGCTCCAACTGATCTATGGAGCCTGGTTGAAAGATTCTTCATGGTTCTTTAAGCCATTTGAGTTGACATTTTTATTTGTTTCAAAAATGGGTTATTGGTGAATTAAATAGCTGGAGTGAAAGATCAACGGTGGTCATTTATTCCACCTGAGGTGATTTTTTTTTTTTTGCTAAAAATGGTTTCTAGGAGATTGATGGAGTTTCTGTACAATGTCCCAAGTGGTCATTGAGGCCACCTGGGCTGCTGTTTTTATTTTTTGCCAAAAATGGGTTCCAGGAGATCTATGTAGTGAATGTGATGTTGTGGTCATTTAGGTCAGCTGGGGTGAACATTAGTGTTTGCACAAAATGGCTTCCAGGTGGCGTATGGAGCAGGGTTGAAAGATCTGTGGTTTACATTTATGCTACCTGATGTCATATATTTATTTTGGCAAAAATGTGTTTCAGGTAATTTATGGGATAGAACATAGGCAGTGGTCATTTAGGCCACCTGAGGTAATATTTTTATTCTTACCACAAATTGGTTCCAGGTGATCTATGGAGTCATTGTGAAAGGTTGCAGTGGTTGTATAAGCCATCTGAGGTGAGATTTTTACTTTTGCATAAAATCAGTTCTAGTGGATATGTATAGTTGGGCGATTTTTTGCAAAATAAAATTTCACCTCAGCTGGCTTAAATAACCACTGCCTAACTTTACCCAAACCCCATAAGTCACCTGAAACCCATTTTTGGCAAAAATATATATATATCACATCAGGAAGCATCATGGTAGGTGGTGGTCATTTAGGCCACCTGAAGTGATAATTTTGGCAAAATAAAAATATCACTCCTGTTGGCTGATAGGTCTACTACAGATCTTTATCCCCAATAGTATATTGGTAAAATAGATGTTTCACCCCAGCTAGATAAATCACCTGGAACCCATTTATTGTAAAAATAAATTTCATCACAGGTGGCCTAAACGACCACTGCATCATTTAGGCCACCTGAGGTGATGTACATTTTTTACCAAAAATAGGTTCATGGTGATTTATAGTGCTAGGTCCACAGTGAACGTTTAGGACACAAGGGTGATATTTTTATTTTTGCCAAAATGGGTTCCAGCTAATCTGTGGAGCTAGGGTGAATGGTACGAGGTGGTTGTTTAGGCCATCTGAGGTGAAATTTAGTTTTTGCCTAAATTGGGTTCAATGAAGGTTTTATACAGTGTCAGTGGCTCAGCAGGTAGCACACTCACATCTGGGGCCAGGAGATCAGAAGGCTGTGGGTTCTAGCCCCACATCAGGCACTTGTGTATATCCCAATGCTCACACTGCAGTGCAGCATGGGGGGTGCTGTACTCCTGAGGTGCCATCTTTCAGATGAGATGTTAAATCGAGGTCCTGTATACCTGTCCTGGTGGTAGTTCAGGTGGATGTTAAAGATCCCATGGAACTTCTAAAAGAGTAGCAGAATTTCCCTGGTGCCCTGGCCAAATTTCTGCCATTCACAAAAATACCACCAACAGCTTAATCTGGTTCAGAGTCAGTTGGCATTCATCTGTATCCCTCCCCAGGTCATGCCTGAAAATAGGCAGGATTTGTCTAGTGCACTTACCAGTCAACAAATCTAAATTAAAAAGGTGTTGTTTGGAAACATTATGAATGGTCTGAGTGTTTGTTTTGGACACCTAATGTGACACTTTATTTTTACCAAAATGATTTCAAGGTAATGTATGTGTTTCGAGTAAAAGATCTGCTCTGGTCATTTAGGCCACCAGTGGTGATATTTTTATTGTTACTAAAAATAGGTTCCAGGTGATTTATGGAGCCAGGATAAAGTTCTGCAGTGGTCATTTAGGCCACCATGGGTGATATTTTCATTTTGCCAACAATGGTTGCAGGTGATCTATGAGCCAGGTTTCAGGTGGTTTATGGGGTTTGGGTAAAAGGTAGGCAGTGGTCATTTAGGTCACCTGAAGTAATATTTTATTTTTTACCAAAATGGGTTCCAAGTTATGTATGGAGCAGAGTATGCCACCGGAGGTGGTATTTGTATTCTTTGCAATCAAGTGGGTTTCAGATGCTCTAAGGAGCCAGTTTCAAGTGGCTGTTTAGGCCACCTGAGGTGAAATTATATATTTGGCAAAATGGGTTCATGGTGATTTATGGAGCTGGGGTGAAAACTCATTACACAATTGAAATGTGTTTAGTTCTAACTAAAATCTATTTGTAAAAGTGACAGGTGGCAGAAGCAGGGGAAAAGTCCTGGCAATCAGAGTGGGTTTACTGGTAGTGCCTGTGTTCCAATTGGCTGCGCTGTCCCATGCCTTCCAAGGAGCTGCAGGCAGGAGTTCTGGTCTCGGTCGGTGGCTGGCTGGGAGCTGGCTGGCTGTGGGTTAGTTGGAGAGAAGAAAAGAGCAGATCTTAAATAGCATAGAGGTTAGGATGGGTTTAGATTTGAGCAGTTTAGCAAGACAAAAGGGAGTTAGACTTTTCAGCGCCAAGGCAGAGTACTGGGATGGAGGTGCAGGAGAAGCACTGAACCAGGAGAGTGAAAGTACTTTAAAACACTAGTAGAAATTACAATCCGCTAATACAGTTGAAAAACTTCTATTACACACTTGAAACATGCTTAGTTCTAACTAAAATCTATTTGTAAAAAGTGTTAGATGGGAGAAGCAGGGAAAAGTCCTGGCCAATCAGAGTGGGTTTGCTGGAAGCACCCATGTTCCAGTGGCTGCACTGTCTGATACCTTCCAGAGCTGCAAGTGGGTGGCCTGGTCTCAGTCAGTGGCTGGCTGGGTGCAGACTTACTGTGGGAGAGCTGAAGCAGCCAAGTTCAAGGGCAGGCAGCTGGAGAGATGAAAAAGAGCAGGTCTTAAATAGCATAGAGGTTAGGATGGGTTTAGATTTGAGCAGTTTAGCAAGACAAAAGGGAGTTCGACTCTTTTCGGTGCCAAGGCAGAGTGCTGGGGGTGGGAGTGCAGGAGAATCACTGAAACAGGAGAGGTGTAAGCATTTCAAAACACTGGTAGAAATTACAATCCAGCTAATACAGTTGAAAACTTTTATTACACACTTGAAATGTGCTTAGATCTAACTAAAACCTATTTGCAAAAAGTGCCTGGTGGCAGAAGCAGGGAAAAATCATGGCCAATCAGAGTGGGTTTGCTGGAAGTGCCCATGTTCCAATTAGCTGCGCTGTCCCATACCTTCCAAGGAGCTGCAGGCAGATGTTCTGGTCTTGGTCGGTGGCTGGCTGGGTGCTGGCCAACTGTGGGGAGCTGAAGCAGCCCCATTCAATGGAAGGCAGCTGGAGACAATAAAAAAGAGCTGGTCTTAAATGGCATAGTGGTTAGGATGGGTTTAGATTTGAGCAGTTTAGCAAGACAAAAGGAGTTAGACTTTTCAGCACCAAGGCAGAGTGCTGGGATAGGGGGTGCAGAAGGAGCACTGGGTTTAAGCACTTTTAAACACTAGTAGAATTACAATTCAGCTATTACAGTTGAAAAACTTATATTACACACCTGAAATGTGCTTAGTTCTAAATACAATCTATCTGTAAAAAGTGCCAGGTGGCAGAAGCAGGGTAAAAGTCCGGGCTAATATGGGTGGATTTACTGGAAGCAATTGTGTTCCGATTGGCTGCGCAGTCCAGTACCTTCCAAGGAGCTGCAGGCGGGTGTCCTGGTCTTGGTCGGTGGCTGGCTGGGAGCCAGCCAACCGTGGGGAGCTGAAGCAGCCCCGTTCAAGGACAGGCAGCTGGAGAGAAGAAAAAGAGCAGGTCTTAAATAGCACAGAGGTTAGCATGGGTTTAGATCTGAGCAGCTTAGCAGGACAAAAGGGAGTTAGACTTTTGGCACCAAGGCAGAGTGCTGAGATGGGGGGTGTCGGAGGAGCACTGACACAGGAGAGCTGCAAGCACTTGAAACCCTAGTAGAAATCACAATCCAGCAAGTACAGTTGAAAACTGCTATTACACTTGAAATGTGCTTAGTTCTAACTAAAATCTATTTAAAAAAATGCCATGTGGCAGAAGCAGGGAAAGTCCAGGCCAATCAGAGCGGGCTTGCTGGAAGCGTGCATGTTCCGATTGGTTGCGCTGTCCCGTACCTTCTGAGGAGCTGCAGGCAGGCATCGTGGTCTGGTCGGTGGCTGGCTGGGTGCCAGCCAACTGTGGGGAGCTGAAGCAGGATCATTCAAGTCAGGCAGCTGGAAAGAAGAAAAGAACAGGTCTTAAGTAGCATAGAGGTTAGGATGGGTTTAGATTTGAGCAGTTTAGCAATACAAAAGGGAGTAAGACTTTTGGCACCAAGGCAGAGTGCTGGGATGGGGTCAATCTTTATTAAAGAATGTATACCTTGAGTTTGTTTATCCCATGTCTCCTCAGGCTGCCACCATGTCTCTACTATAGCACAAACTTGGATATCCTGACTAGTTAGTAATACTTGCAACTCATCAAACTTATTATGTAAACTCTGAGCATTTAGGACATAAAGTTCCACCTTGTGCCTAGATTATCTGGGTTTGGTACCCCTCATCCCCCTCTTCTGGAGTTTAAATGATTGTAAATGGTCTCTTTTAATTGTTGGCCAGAACCCGTTTACCCATTTTATTAAGATGTAAGCCATCCCTTCCAAATAAGTGTTCACTCTGGAATTTCTGCCAATGCTCAATATAGAAATAGCCTTCTCTTACAGTCCATCTTTTAAACCAGTCATTTAATCTTTAAATTCTTGGTTTATTTTGTTACTTGCTCTAGGAACTGGTAAAATCCAGAAATCCAAACTTCACATCCCCTATTTTTAATGCTACGCCTACTTCTTCAAAATCCTCTGTATGTCTGTTATCTCTTTTCCTACGCTATTTACCCCCACCTGTAATACAGTAGTTGGTGTATTAGTGTTATCAAGTAGGCCTGGGAGAAGATTTATTATGTCACCAATGCCAACCCTGAGAAGTACACTAACAGTTGTAGATTTGTTACTATACTATACACATTACTATATGTAGCTGTTGCTAGCCTTGCTTGTAGAGCAGAAAGCAGCTAACTAAAAGAAGCTACATTTTCTTATTAATTTAAAAAATTATCTCTGCAGCAGTCATTGTCTGTTAAGATAAAGTAGACAGATAACTTTATTAGAAGTAGAAGGGTCTTATTTAGGGTTAAAAAGAAAGAAAAGAAAGAAAGTCAGTGTGTGTTCTGTGCAGGAAAGGGTACTAATCAGCTGACTTTGCTAAACCAGTAGGAGGAAGAGAGCTACCTGGGGTGTGGTTTAGACACTATAAAAACAGGTGAGTCAAATTACAACTTCCTGTTGCTAGCCTTGCTTGTAGAGCAGAAAGCAGCTAACCAAAAGAAGCTACATTTTCTTATTAATTTGAAACTTATATCTCAGCAGGAGTCATTGTCTGTTAAGATAAAGTAGACAGATAACTTTATTAGAAGTAGAAGGGTCTTTTTAGGATTAAAAAGAAAGAAAGAAAGAAAGTCAGTGTGTGTTCTGTGCAGGAAGGGTACTAATCAGCTGACTTTGCTAAACCAGTAGGAGGAAAGAGAGCTTACCTGGGGTGTGGTTTAGACACTATAAAAGCAGGTGAGTCAAATTACAACTTCCTGTTGCTAGCCTTGCTTGTAGAGCAGAAAGCAGCTAACTAAAAGAAGCTACATTTTCTTATTAATTTAAAACTTATATCTCAGCAGCAGTCATTGTCTGTTAAGATAAAGTAGACAGATAACTTTATTAGAAGTAGAAGGGGTCTTATTTAGGGTTAAAAAAGAAAAGAAAGAAAGTCAGTGTGTGTTCTGTGCAGGAAGGGTACTAATCAGCTGACTTTGCTAAACCAGTAGGAGGAAGAGAGCTTACCTGGGGTGTGGTTTAGACACTATAAAACAGGTGAGTCAAATTACAATTTCCTGTTGCTAGCCTTGCTTGTAGAGCAGAAAGCAGCTAACTAAAAGAAGCTACATTTTCTTATTAATTTAAAACTTATATCTCAGCAGGAGTCATTGTCTGTTAAGATAAAGTAGACAGATAACTTTATTAGAAGTAGAAGGGGTCTTATTTAGGGTTAAAAAAGAAAGAAAAGAAAGAAAGTCAGTGTGTGTTCTGTGCAGGGAAGGGTACTAATCAGCTGACTTTGCTAAACCAGTAGGAGGAAAGAGAGCTTACCTGAGGGTATGGTTTAGACACTATAAAAGCAGGTGAGTCAAAGTACAACTTCCTCTTGCTAGCCTTTTTCTTATTAGTTGCCCTCATCCCACCCTCCAACCACCCACCCAAAGCCAGTTCTACTTTTATAGCCACTGGATTTGACTGTCAACAGGAACTTTCTGTTTGGCAGTAGGAAGGAAAGGATCATAGAGAAACATTGGTTTTGTCAACCCTAAAGGAAAAAGTAGCTCACTCTCCCCCAGCTGCTGGTGGTCTGATACTGAGCAAGGAAGAAGGAGGCTACTGAAGAAGATAGGAAGTTGCTGTCCCAGAACAGGAAGGGTGAGAGTTGTAAGGAGAGGAGAGAATAAGCATCCAGAGAAACAGTAGAGAGGACACAAAATAAGACATGATAGGAGTGGTGCAGTGCAATGCCTGTGGGCGGCAGTGTTCCGGAGACATTCTGGAGGCTGTGATGCACCTTTATTGCAGGCATCTCTCTGGTCTGAGAGGAGGTTGCCCGTCTCCAGGCTGACCTGGCTAGATTCAGGAAACCCTCCTCCACCCAGGGACCACCAGGGCCAATTGCCACCTCAAAGGTTGCCAAGAAAGAGGAGAGGCTGGACCAGGTGGGCTCAAGGAGGGAGAGGGTGGTGGAACAGAGTTGCATCCCTCCAACTGTACCTCTCCACAATTCATTCGCTCTTCTGGTGGATAGTGGTTCCTCTATGGAGGCACCTGCAGTGGAGACCAAGGAGGATACTGGGAACCTTCACAAAGAAGACCAACAGGAGGGTGGCATGGGACCCCACAGGGAAGGAAACAACTACTGGTGGGGACTCAATCATTAGGGGCTAGAATTGGGGGAGAAGGGAGGGAGAGGGAGGTAGCGGCTTCCTGGCGCCACGGCTTGGAGGGACAGGAAGCGAATCCTCAGGATCATGGGAGGAGCTGGATGAGGAGGGAGGGATCTGGATGTCATTGTCTACCTAGGGACAAATGACCTGGCTAGGAATGGGATCAGAGCAGTGCAAAGGAGTCTGAAGAGTTGGGAAGGGCCTTAGACAAGTAGTGCATACGGTAACCTTCTCGGAGGTGCTGCCTGTCTATGGCAAGGGAGAGCTAGGGCACTTCTCACCAGGGAATTCAATGAGTGGTTGAAAAACTGGTGTGGAGCTCAGGGTTTTGGCTTCATTGGGGACTGGGAGCCACCTGGAGGGATGCGACCTATACTGGTGCAATGGTCTGCATCTGTCCAGGGGGAACCAGGATCCTAGGTGAGAGGTTTAAATGCTTCATTGGCAAGCATTTAAACTAGCCAAGGGAGGCAGTAAAAGGAGCAGGAAATCCAAACTTCCCCACAAAACATGGTGATTAGTGAGGTAAACACCAAGGTACAGAAGTTATTAGGAGCAGAACAGATTTAAATGTAAAAAGGCAAAGGCAGTAAGGACAGGAATGTGGCTAAAAGGTTAAGGCTATCAAAAAGTGGAGGGTGATGAGTACCAATGCCCTGTAGTCTGTGTAACAAGCTCCCTGAACTAGTGGCCTTGATGGAAGAGGTTGCCTGGATATTGTGGCAGTCACAGAAACATGGTACATAGAGAACCATGACTGGGATGTCAACATACCAGGATAGACAATCTACAGGAGGGACAGGGAGAGTAAAGAGGAGGAGGAGTAGCTCTCATGTAAAGGAAGGGATCAAAGCAACAGAACTAAAGCATAAACTGGGAGCAGATGAGGCACTTTGGGTCACCTGGAGACAGAAAATGGCACCACAATCCACATGGGGGTTGTACAGACCCCATCTCAGGGGAGGGTATGGACAAGGAAATGATAGAAGGCCTTCTTAGAATGGCAGAAAAAGGGAGATATTGTTGATGGGGACCTGAATATGCCAGATGTTAACTGGAGCACCTTGCTGCAGGCACATCCAAGAGCAGGGTCATTTTTGATGCCCTACAGGTGGCATGCTTCAGACAGCTAGTATTGTAACCCACTCAGGAGGGAGCAATCTTAGACCTGGTACTCTCAAATGGGGATGGAGAAAGAATCTCAGATTTAGAAGTGGGTAGCCATCTGGGAACAAGCGACCACCAAACAGTGTGGTTCACGATAAACACAGCCATACAATCAAGCCATACAAAGCAAGACTACTGGACTTTAGGAGGGCTGACTTTGGAAAATAGAGAGTGCCTCAGAAAGCACTAGCAAACAGGCAAGAAGGAGGGTGGAGGAACAATGGGAGTGATCAAAACAGCCATCACAGAGGCAACAAGCCTTTGTGTAAAGCAAATCAATAAAACACAACGAAGGAAAAAAATTCTATGGTTCTCAAAAGAGGTGGCAGGGAAGGTTAAGGAAAAGGACAGCATTCAGGAAATATGAGGAAACACAGAAGGAGCAGGAAAGAGAACTTTATCAGTTAAAGCAGAAAGAGGCTGGGAAGGCAGTCAGAATAGCAAAGACCCAAACCGAGGAAAGGATAGCCAATTCTGTTAAGAAGGGGTATAATACCTTTATAGGTACATTACGGAGCAAAGAAAGACCAAAGGAGGGATACTGAAGCTTAATAAAGGGAGGAATGTGGGTAGAGGGTGACAGTGAAAAGCTGGATACTGAACAAATATTTCTGCTCAGTATTCACAAAGGAAGAGGAGGGGAGTTACCTAAACCAAACAAGAGAAACACTCTGAAGACAGGGGTCGATTCCAGTCCATTTACATAAGAAAGGGTTCTGAAAGAACTAATAAAATTGAAGGTGGACAAAGCAATGGGGCCTGATGGATTCACCCAAGAATTCTAAAAGAACTAAGGGTAGAACTAGTGACAATGCTGACTACTCTCTTTAACAAATCATGGGAGGATGGGGTGGTACCCGAGTACTGGAGGAGGGCAGATGTGATTCCTCTTACAAAAGTGGGAGCAAGACAGAGGCAGGAAACTACAGACCAGTTAGTTTGACCTCAGTGGTAGGGAAAATAATGGAATCACTTCTGAAGGAAAGAATTGTTGAGTACCTAGAGGCAGCGGGGCACAGGACCCAAGGCAGCATGGATTCACGATGGGAAGGTCGTGTCAGACAAATCTAATAGATTTCTTTGACTGGGTGACCAAAGTAGTAGACCAGGAGGGGCTGTGGACATGGCCTACCTAGATTTTAGCAAGGCATTTGATACAGTCCCACACAAAAGATTAATTCACAAGATAGCCAGCCTTGAGTGGGTCCCCAGGTGGTAGCCTGGATAAAAAATTGGCTAGACAACAGGACGCAAAGGTAGTAGTAAATAGAGTACACAGTGAAGAAAGGAGGGTTACTAGCGGGTACCGTAGGATTCAGTACTGGGACCGGTCCTTTTAATGTCTTTATAAGTAACATTGCAGTGGAACTGGAAGGAAAAGTATGTCTCTTTGAAGATGACACAAAGATCTGCAACGAAAAGTCCGCGGTGGTTGTTTAAGCAACCCTCAGGTGGAATTTTTATTTTTATAAACAATGGAATCCAGAAAATATCTGGAGCTCAGGTGAAATGTCCAGGGTGGTTGCTTAAGCCATGTGAGGTGATATTCATAGTTTTGAAAAAGTGGGTTGCAGGTGATTTAATGGAGCTGACATGAAAGCTCTACAGTTATCGCTTAGGCCACCTGTCGTGATTTTTTATTTTGTTAAAATGTGTTCCAGGTGATATGAACCTGGGGAAAATGTCTGTGATGGTCATTCAGGCCACATGAGGTGATGTTTTAGCTTTTGCAAAATCATGCTCCAGGTGATCTATGGAGCATAAATAAAAGTTTCTTCATGGTTCTTTAAGCCAGCTCAGGTGAAATTTTTACTTTTTCAAAAATGTGTTTTGGTGAGTTAAATAGCTGACTGAAAGATCAACGGTGGTTGTTTAGGCCACCTTTGAGGTGCTTTTTTATTTTTGCCAAAAATTGTTTCTAGGTGATTGATGGAGCTGGTATAAAAGCCCATAGTGGTCATTGAGGCCCCCAGAGGTGATTTTTTTTGCCAAAATGGACTTTAGATGATTTATCGAGGTGAGGTAAAGATCCACAGTACAGCTTTAGACCACCAGGCATGTTATTATTCTTTTGCCAAAAATGGGCTCCAGGTGATCTATGGAGCCATGGCGAATGTGATGCAGTGGTCATTTAGGCCACCTGGGTGAAATTTTAATTTTTGCCCTAATTATTTTCAAGGTGATCTATGGAAACATTGTGAAAGATCAGTGATATTTGTTTTGGACACCTGATGTGACATTTTATTTTTACCAAAAATAGGTTCCAGGTTTTTTCAAGTTTCAAGTTTATTGCAGGAAAGACTCCATTGAGCAAGCTCTGTTCACAAGGAGGTCCTGAGGCACATACACATACAGTTCATAATTACATAGACAGGAGATATAAAATGTAGAACAAAGAAAAAAATATAATACAAGAGGTATACACAATATAAGTCCTATGCTATATATGCAGTACATTCCAGCTTTAACCTTGCCCTAAGTTATGCAACACATTTCAGCTTAATAAGTAGAAGGCCAGTTGGTACCTAAGAAGTTGACTTGGTGTTGGAGCCTAGTAGCACCTATGTATGTCTTTTTAATTTAAAGAAAGCTAGTGTTTTGTAGGAGTTAATTGATACTATGCTGGTTAGCTTCAGCATGGCTTAGTTGGTTCCAAATGTTTGGGATGGCATATGAGACAGCTCTTTGGCCAGCTGTGGTATGTGTCATAGGAACATCTAGTAGGATAAGGTCAGATTTCCTTAGGAGTAGCGCTATGTGAGATGTGTATGAGAGACGTTAAACAGACAGACAGTTTGTGGAGTAGTAATTTGAGGGTCCAAATGCCAGCATGCAGGAGGCATCTGATGACAAGAGAGGTCCACCCAACTGCTGCATAAAGATCACGTTGGTGGGTCCTGTATGCAGAGTTAGTAGTGAAGTGAAGAGCACGGTGATAGAGTACGTCCAGTTTAGATAGGCTCAAGGTTGGGAGGAGATAAAGATAATGTCTCCGTAGTCAAGCAGGGAAGGAATGTTGCTTGGACAAGTCTTTTGCGGGTCGCAAGAGAAAAGAGGGTCCTATTTCTAAAGAAGAACCCCAAGCGTGCTTTTAAGCCTCTTTGATAGATCCTTGATATGGTCGTTGAAGTAAAGCTTGTTGTCTATCCACATACCTAGATATTTAAATTTAGGTACGACTTCAAGGGTTCACCTAGGGAGGTAACTATGAAGTTTTTAGGCGGGATAGGTAGGTCACCAGACAAGGCAAGTCTCAAGAAAATCATTGTCTTGGTTTTTTTGCATTTAAGAGAGCTTGGCATTGATAAGGTTGCTTTAACTGATAAAGTCAGCTTGGAGTGCTTCCCTGACTTCAGTTAAGGACAGCCTGATGCGCAAAACCAGATTATCCGCAAAGAACTGTATGCTACAGTTCTTATGTGGGAGTCAAGTTGTTGATGTTCAGGAAAAAGGATTGGTCCTAGGATGGAGCCTTGAGGACTCCTCTGGCAATTGGAAGGGGGCAGATATTAGGCCATCAGCTTTGACTTTTTTATCCTTCCTGTGAGATAACTGTTAAGCCACTGTAAGGTAAGTGGAGTGGCACCTATGTAGGCAAGACAGGTGATTAGGAGGTGATGGTCTACAGTGTCAAAGGCCTTACTGAGGTCTAGAAAGACTGCACCAGTAACCTTCTTGGTGTCCATAGCATGGATCCAGTCATTATAGACTTTAGCCAAGGCTGAGATGGTACTGTGCTTCGACCTGAGCCAGATTGGGCCGGCTTAGGTGTGAGTGCACTTCGAGGTGATTTTAGTTGGTTGTATATAAGTTTTTCCAGCACTTTGCAGAGAACTGCCAAGATAGAATAGGATGGTAGTTGTTTAAGTTACATGGTAATTTAGGGATCTGGAGTAAAAGATCTGCAGTGGTCATTTAGGCCACCAGAGGTGATATTTTTATTTTTACTAAAATTGGTTCCATGTTATGTATGGAGCAGGGGCAAAGGTTATTTATGCCATCTAAGATTGCATTTTATTTTTGCCATAAATGGGGTTCAAGAGATTTATGGAGTCAGATTCAAAGTTCCTCAGTGGTAGTTTAAGGCACCTGAGGTGAAATTTATATATTTGCTGAAATGGGTTACAGGTGATTTATGGAGCTGGTATGATAATTCTGAGGTTGTCGTTTAGGCCACCTGAGGTGATATATTTATTTTTGCTAAAATGAAATTCAGGTGATTTAATGGGATTTGAGCTAGAGTAGCAGCAGTAAGAGTTTCTTTCTTGAGAGTATTGTACCACTGTGGTGCTCTCTGGGCAAAGGCCCTCTGGCCCATAGTAGTCCGGCATCTGGGGACAAGGAAGGTTAGTTGTTGTGAACTTCTATTTTGCTGGGTGCTGTGGTGGTCAATGAGGAGCTTTTCAAAGCCCTGGGGCATGACCCTGAGGAGGACTTTTTGGCTAAGAGGCAGGTTTGATACTGTATCCGGCTGATGAGGGGAAGTCATTCTGGCCAAGAGTACAGGTCACAAGTGTGGGTAAGTCGGTCAGCCCCAGTTACCAGCCTGCATGCTTTGTTGAGTGAAACTGTAATTCTGTGGAGGGCACACGTGGAGGCAGAGCCATAAATTTCTAGCCTGAATCGATGATGGAGGTGACAGAGCTGTTGATAGCCACCTGGGTTGCCAGGAGTCATGCAGTGTTGTGCCTGTAGAGCAGGCCTATCGGATGTTGGTGGCTTTGGTGACAGAATCTACAGTGCCAATGGGAGCGTCCAATGTGACACCTTGGTATTTAAAATCAGGAACGTGTTCAAGTAAGGTCCCTGTTTGGTTTAGGATGGTGAGGTCACAGGATTTGTACTTGTCTCGATCCACATGAATTCAAGCTGTAACTGTTTCTCGAGGAGCTCTGCGTTTTGGTGGTTGGTGAACATGACTGGATCATTGGCATAGAACAGTAATTTCTGGTGGCAGACACTGGGAAGGTCATTGAGGAAGAGGCTGAAGAGTAGTGGCCCCAGGATGGACCCTGGGACCCCCTGAAAGGACTGGCTTTTTCCCAAGGTGACACAGGCAATCCTAACCCACTGACCCTGTCCCCAAGGTAGTTTGAAATCCAGAGCAGCACTTCATTGGAGAGCCCAATGTTTGATAATTGCTTGAGTAGGAGTGTGGTTCACAGTATCAAAGGCTTTGTAAGGTCGATGAATACTGCCCCTACACAGTTTCCTTGATCGTGCGTGATATGGATGAAGCCCGTGAATTCTAATAGTGCAGTGGTGGTACTGTGCCCTTTTCGGAAACCATGTTGCTCAGGACACTGGATGTCATATTTTTCCAGGTACTTGACTAATTGGTCTGAGGCGATGCACTCCAGGACCCAGACAATGGAGGGAGGATGGAGGAAAGGTCTGTAGTTGAAGTGCAGTGATCTGTCTCCACTTTTGTGTACTGGTGTGATGGTCACCTGTTTCCAGTGAGATGGGAACTGGGACATCCTTGGTGCTAGGTTGAGGACCTTTGTCAGGGGTTCAAGGACTTCTTCAAGTAAAGTGCTAACAACTTCAGGTCAAGGGAGTCACGCTGTAGCCTGCATTGTGAATGGCCTTCTGAATACAGGTTCTGGCTTCATGCACTGGGATCTCCTTGAAGTAGAATTGTGGGCAGGGTCTAGGAGGAGTGAGTTGCAGGAGGTTACTACCAGAGAGGCATCAAAAAAATTAGAAGGAGGACACTATCCAAATTGGAGAATGCATTGTTAAAGGTGTTGTTGATTGTGCATGGGTCAGATGTTGGTGTTCCATTTATGTTGAGTATGGTGGGTGGTGACTTAGGGTCATTGCCTGTAAGGTCTTTCAAGCTACTCCAAAAATTTGTTCCATCACCACAGGAGTTGGAGAGCTTCCTTGAAGTATCTGATTTGGCACCTAGCTGCCTGTAGGCACTAATTTCTGGAGCTTTATATTTATGAATATCCCCAGGTTTGGATGTTGCATGGGCACAGTGAGATGATCCCTATGTCTGAGTAAAGTGATTAGATCGTGGGTTATCCAAGGGTTAGCTCTGCCCCTGACCTTCAGCTTTTGAGAGGTGCAAAGATATTGCAGGCCACAGTGAAGGGCTGATAAAAAGGTCTAAGGCTTGGTTTAAATCAATGGCAGAGTCCATTGGTATGTAGTCCAGGTGGCTTAGGAGTGTCTTTAGTAGCTCAAGGTACCCTGCTTTAACACTGTGGTGTGGATTATTTTAGGAGGGGGGATGTCTCTTGGCTTTAAAAGCAAAAAGGCAGAGGTTTGAACCTAGATGAGGGCACTGCTATACTGCTTAATCAAGGACACTCAGGAATTATGCAGTCCCTGTTATCATGGTTTCACCTTACCCTTCCTGTTTTACTTCCTTTAGTGTTCATACTTAAACCGCTATGATTACTTACAAAAAAAATGTATTGGCTGAGTGTTAACGCCTGCAATGTAGTGCAGAGGTTAGAACATTGAGTTAAAATCAAAAGGTCCTCAAAGTCCCTAGGTTTGAATCTTACAAATGCCAGATGAACAATGCATCTCAATCAGCCACTGCACAAGTCAGGGCATCTCATTTTGCCTCATAGTCAGCATACAAGCCCCACCTCTAATCTCACCATATATAATCCCTGCCTCCAATATCACCCCATATTAGCCCTGCCTCAATATAACCCCATGTAAGACCTGCCTCGAATGTCACCCCATAAGCCCCACCTCCAATATCACCCCATATAAGCCCCGCCTCAAATATCACCCCATGTAAGTTCCACCTACATTATAACCTCATATAAGCCCCACCTCCAACAATGCCACTGTCATCTCTTTACTTCGTCCAGAAAGATGAGTTTGCTATCGCTGCTCATAATCACCTTTTGGACTTAAAATCAGTTTTAGGACTGACTAATAAAACAGCAGTCCCAGCCTTCATAGCGCAGGATGTGAAACCCAATTTGAAAATGTGGTGCAAATACCCCAAAATGGCTGTCTTACAAGTGTGCTGCGCAGTTTCTATGCAGGCTCGTAACTTTGCCAATTTGTACTATTTTCACTCCAGATTTTCAGCGTTGTTATTTTTCACACCTCCTCATGAACGGTACAGCTGTCATTTCTCACATCCTGCCAGAAATGTGTTTTCACACCTCTGCCACAGAATGTCACGTTGCAGTTGGAAATCAACTTTCAGGATAAATTAACAAACTCACAGGGCCAGCTTTGATGAGGGGATTTCTCAAAGATCTCATGTTAAACATTTGATTAAAACATTCTGAAAAATGTGCTCATTCACGACGTGTGTTGTGCAGTTTCCTGCCTCAGACAATGTCACTGACATCTTGTTACTTGGTCCAGAAAGGTGAGTTCACTATCGTTGCTCATAATCACCTTTTCAGACTTAAAATCAGCTTTTGGGACTGATTAACAGAACAGCAGTCCCAGCCTTCATGAACTCAAGACGCAAAGCCAATTTAGAAAATGTGGTGCAAAATACCCCAAAATGGCTGTCTTACAAAGCGTGCATTGCACGGTTTCTATGCAGGCTCGAACTTTACCAATTTGCACTATTTTCACTCCAGATTTTCAATGTTGCCATTTTTCACACCTCCTCATGAGCGGTATATGTGTTTCTCGCATACTGCCAGAAATATGTTTTCACACCTCAGCAACAGAATGGTGCATCACAGTGTGGATGCAAAAGTCAATTTTGAAAATGTGGCACAAAATACCCCAAAATGGCCATCTTAAAAGTGTCGTTGCAGTTTATATGTAGGCTAGTAACTTCACCAATTTGTACTATTTTCACCCGATTTTCAAGCGTTGCCATTTTTCACACCTCCTCTCAGACAGTAAAGCTGTCATTTTCACATCCTGCCAGAAATGTGTTTTCACACCTCTTCCACAGAATGGCACATCGCAGTGTGAAATCAACATTCAGGATAAATTAACAGACTCACAGGGCCAGCTTTGATGAGGTTTCCCAAAAGATCTCACATTGAACATTTGATTAAAATTCTGAAAAATGTATCATTACGAGCATGCGTTGTACAGTTCCACGCACACTCGTAAACTCAATTTTCATATTTTCCTCCTGATTTTCAACATTTCCCTCTTCCACATCTCCTCAAGAGCAGTATACAGCCATCATTTTTCACAGCCTGCCCAAAACTTGATTTTGTACCTCTGGCGCAGAATGGTGCATTAGCTGTGTGAACTCAACTTTCAGACAGAGTAATGAAATGAGAATGACATTGTTCATGAGATTCAGTCCCTGAATTGCCATGTTGAAAAGTGAGTGGAAAAAATCCTAAAAATGCCTGAGTTACAGCGTCCGTTGAACTGTGGCACCCGCTGCCTGTAACTTGAAAGCGATGTGAGATAGAGATTTTGTTAATCTTGTCTCCTGGAAGGTCTCACTGTCATGATTCCAATGACATTTGAATTGTTTTCATAGCTTCTATGGTTGCTGAGATATTGGCAAATTAGTGTTACAAGTATTGCTTGCCCTGTAGGGCTGCTGTAGTAACATAGTTATGTTCAAGTGGGAGGCAGATCCCAGTGCACCTGCACTCCCACACATGCATATCGCTACTCAGGATGGGCAGCATGGAGTGAGTATGGGACCCACCAACACATGTTATTTGCTAGTTATATTACACTTTTTTCAAAAGTGAGGCAATTCATTGCAAAAACTGTTGTTAAAGGATACCTAAACAACATTTTGACATCAAACTATTCAAAATCTGACTTTGTAGGTGACTAAAGGAAAGGCTGCTGTGTTCATTAATGCTAAAACTACATTTACATAATTTACCTAAATGTGGTTCCAGAGCATTTGAAAATTGTAAATCAACTTCCAATTTCAAAAAACTGTCTTACCTGCTTCCTAAAAGGGCCGCTAAATCTGTTATGTGATTACATCATTGGAGCCAAAGTCAGAGAGAGTATATAGCTTCTATAGTGCTAACTAGTTCTTATTTCTCTTTGCATAGAATTGTTTTACCCAAAGGTCAAAACCATGTGCATTATTTTATATAATACACATGTTAGGCTATAGTTCTGTTCATTTTGTTTACTTTAACATGCTGAAAATGTGTTCTAATCCAACCGTCTTTCTTTGTGCAAACATGCAGTGCAGTACAAATGTTGAATAACTTGGTCATCTAGTGGTTATGTTGGATCCAGGATGTTACAATGGGGTGCTGTGGTGGTCTGCATGCTTAATATGCACTTTTTAACATGTTTATTAAACTTTTATATTTCTGCTATTATTCTTTTCTAGTACATTTTGACAGAACCTACAAATGCAATTCATAGTTTGAATGTAAACATTGGTACAATCAATAAATCTGACTTCTTCAACAAAAGTGAAATACAGCAGCAGCAACCAAGTACATTACTATGGGGGGTTGCAGCCACACACCACCACCTAGAGCCACTACTTTTTTGTAGCAAAATTCTTGTGCAGTCCAATGTTAGAGTTCATACTTTCTTGAAACTCAAATATATGCTTGTCTCATCTTCTTTTCCATGGAAATAATAAGAAGAAGAATCAGCATTTATATAGTGGTTTTCATACACACTGCATCCCAAAGTGCTTTACAACAGTACTAGACTGGTAGTGAAGTGACTGAATGCATAGTGGCAATTTCATACATTAGTATCCACACAGCCTTGGACAATTGCATGAACTGGTTTTATAGAAAGGAGAATGTTGGCCAGGACAATGGGGTCAGGTAGTGATCAAGGTGCTGTCAGCTCATTCAAGATTTTGAAGGGTGGTAGCCAGCCAACTCACATTGTGGAGTAGAGCACAGAAAAGTACTGGAGAAGAATTGCTGGGAACTGTCTTGCAGGGTTCTGCAGATCACAGGTAAAGGAGTAGACTGACACTGGAAGTCAGGAGGATTCACTGAATGTATTAGTATTCCTCTCTGCTACTAACATTGTTATCCATTGTAAGTACAGCCCTTATGAGGGCATGATCAGCAGTTTTTCTGATTGGTCATGATGCTTATTGCTTTCCTCTCAGGAAGACCAAGTTGTTGGTCAATGAGGTGGGAAAAACACAACAGGGACTGTATATACTACCTTCACTGTGCAGTAGGGTGGTGTGATCCACTCTGTTTACTGTGAGAGCAGAAGTCAAACGCTAAGAATGTGACTGGAGAGTGATTTGGGAGCATTTTAACAGTGCCACCTGATGATGCATATCAGTATAGGTGTCATGAAACTCTCTGAGGTACAATATTACAATCTGAGGTGTGATAATTCTCTCTTTGAGACACTTAAGCTCATATGCCGCCACAGGCAGTACTGAGGACAGGGTATGGATGGTGGGGCATGCAACAGAAGGCAGGCTAGGTGCAGTGGGTTCACATGGAAAAAGAAGGCCTCATTTGTGGATTAACAAGAGGGCATGAGCTTTGGAACCCTCTGGAACTGAACCAGACCGGTATTTTTGTTGTGTGACCCTGAGCAAGTCACTAAACTTCCTTGTGCTCCCAGGCCACACCTGTAAACAAGCTTTCAGCTTAGTGCATCTCTCCTGGTTAACAAAACAAAATTAAGGGCATCATATAACCACTAGAATCATCAGGTATTTGAAGTGTTGTACTGTAATGCAGTTTGCCAAAAAAAAGTCAGCTGGATTGCAAAACATTTTCCACAAGTTAAAGTAAACAAAATGAACAAAATCATAGCCTAATGTACTGATCAAAATAATCCACGAGTTAATACATGGTGTTGATCATTCTGGTACAACAATTCAAAATAAAGAGGAAAGAACATCTAGTTAGCATAGATATATATGTGGATCTGTGTCTCTGGCTCCTATGATGTCATCATGACTCATCACTTAACAGACTTGGCAGCCATCTTAGGGAGAAACCAAGGCTGTTTTTGAAGTGTAAGGCTGTTGTTTACATTTTCAAAGGCTATGGATCTGCATTTATTTATTTTCATAAAAGCAGTTTTAGCATGAATGTAAACAGCAGCCTTTACTTCTCGATATAAAGCCAGATTTTGGAATTTGCAGTTTTAAAAACTGCTTGTTTAGAATACCTCTTTAATGCATCAGATAGAGGTAAACTGACAAAAGTCATAAATGAGATGTTAGGTAGAGCCCTAAGCCCCAACCACCCCATCTTCCATCCTCTGCAGACCGACGGACTTTAGGGTTTGTCATGGGGTAACGAGGCCAAACTCTCAGCCCATTCTCCACTGTAGCATGTCAACCTTTTATGCTTGGAATGGGGTGAGAGTTGGGCCTCTCGTCTCAATGGCCACTCTGGTGTCTCTCACTCTATGGGAGGATTGTGGGTGATGGGTTAGGGATCTTCCTGACGTCTCATTTCCCCACTTTGTCGGTTTAACCCTAACTGATGCATTACAAAGAGTTTAGCAGTCGTATTAATTATATATAGAAGGTGAAGATGGGGCACTCTCAAGTGTGTGGTGCCAACAAAATGCAGATGAGAAAGTGAGCTGATAAAAAAAGAATGCAGGCAATTAGGTGACTCTGATAACATTAATATGTACGCATCTCTAGTGGAACCAGAAGAAACAGAAGAGAGAACAAAAGTATTGCATTAGCTAGGATTTGAACCCAGGCTACCTAGAATTCTGTTCAACTAATAAATGAGCAATATTCAAATGCTGTGATGTGGATATACTCGTGCTTTTCACAGCCAGCAGCACTTCCATTGCTATATGCATGTATTACAAAGCTACATGCTCTTAAAGATGAGACCTGTGATTTCACCAAGCTCCTCAGGTGGTACACTGGATGCCTCTTGGCTTTACTAGCAAAAGGCAGAGGTTTGAACCAAGATGAGGGCACTGGTATACTGCCTAATTAAGGACACTCCAGGAATTACACAGTCCCTGTTTTCATGGTTTCACCTTGCCCTTCCTGTTTTTCTTCCTTTAGTGTTCATACTTAAACCCCTCGATTATTTAAAAAAAATTATAAAATATTGGCTGAGTGTTAAGGTCTGCAGTGTAGCGCAGATGTTAGAACATTGAGGTATAAGCCAAATGTCGTCATAGTCCTAGTTATCAATCTCACAAATACCAGATGAACAATGCACTGAATTAGCCTCTGCCCAAGTCAGAGCACCTCATTTTGCCTCATAGCATGCAAGCCCCCCTCAAATCTCACCATATATAGCCCCACCTCAATATCACCCATATAAGCCCTGCCTCCAATATCATCCCATCTAAGCCCTACCTCCATTATAACCTCTACAAGCCCACCCAACAATGTCACTGTTTTTCTCGTTACTTGGTCCAGAAAGTTGAGTTTGCTATCGCTGCTCATAATCACCTTTTCGGACTTAAAATCAGTTTTGGGACTGATTAATAAAACAGCAGTCCCAGCATTCATGAGTGCAGAATCGAAAACCAATTTGAAAATGTGGCACAAATACCCCAAAATAGCTGTCTTACAGGTGTGCATTACGCAGTTCTCATGAGCTCGTAACTTTGCCAATTTGTTCTATTTTCTCTCCAGATTTTCAGCGTTGCCATTTTTCCCATCTCCTCATGAGCAGTGCAGCTGTCATTTCTCACATCCTGCCAGAAATGTGTTTCACACCTCTGCCACAGAACGCATGTCACAGTGCAAAATCAACTTTCAGGATAAATTAACAAACTCACAGGGCCAGCTCCATGTATCACCTGAAACCCACTGATGGCAAAAATTAAAATATCACCTCAGGTGGCATAAATGATCTTTACCCTTGCTCCATACATAACATGGAACCAATTTTAGTAAATATAAAATATCACCTCTGGTGGCCTAAATGACCACTGCAGATCTTTTACCCACATCCATAAATAACCTGAAACCTATTTTGGTAAAACTTGAGAGGCAGGATCCGTGCATGGCCAGCCTGGCCATTAAGCACAGGAGCAGCATTATTGAGACACTAACCAAGGGTGGATGGTGATTAAACATCACAGACAGACAATATGATATTAACAGTCCATGGTTGCCTGAACTTAACATTTAATGGTAGTGCAGATACAGTACAGTGTGATCTGTGTAATGCAGCTGCTGTTTAAGTCACTAGTGTGAAGATGTGATGTGGTGCGGTGTGTGTGATGTGTTGGCCAACACCATACCCCTCAATTGTACCACATTATGAGAATGGTTCTCATTTTGCTTCACAAAACCTCCCTGTTCCACATCGTGAGGACTTGTCCCACATTTAGTATTAACATTTTAAAGCAAAACTCTACAGTAAATGATGAAACAATATATCATTCAATTAATACAGACATTCTGAACATAAATGCAAACAGTGTAACAGGGTTCTGAGCTTCTGAGATAAGTTTTGATTAAGTGTTCCACATTTTGCTCATTTGTTCAACATTTTGAGAGGCAATGTTCCACAGTTGGGACAAAAGGTTGAGAGGTATGTCCACCATTCAGGTGCACAGAGCAAACAGTTCCGTGAGACAAGTGTTGATCTTTCAACTCCAGCTATTTAACTCACCAAAACCCATTTTTGAAAAATAAAAATTTCACCTACGGTTTCTTAAAGAACCATGAAGAAACTTTCAACCAGGCTCCATAGATCACCTGGCGCATGTTTCCAGAAAAAAGAAAAAATATCACCTCATGTGGCCTAAATGACCATGCCTGTCTTTTACCCCAATCACATAAATTACCTGAAATGCATTTTGGCAAAATAAATATATCACATCAGGTAGCGTAAAGTCCACTGCAGACCTTTCACCACAGCTCCATAAATCTCCTGGAACCCATTTCTGACAAAAATGAAAATATCATCCCTCTGACCTTTCACCCAGACTCCATAAATCACCTGTAACCAATTTATGGTAAAATAATAATATTACTTCTCTTGGCCTAAATGACCACTGCAGATCTTTTACTATGAATAAATAAATTACCTGGAACCAATTTCTGGCAAAAATGAATAGAAATGTCACCCCAGGTGGAATAAATGACTACTGCAGACCTTTCACCTCCACTCCATAAATCACCTGGAACCAATTTTTAGTAAAAATAAAAACATTACCTCTGGTGGTCTTAATGACCACCAGATCTTTCACTCCAGATCCATACATTACCTGGAACTTGTTTTGGTAAAAAATTAAAAGGTCACATCAGGTGTCCAAAACAAACTCCTCAGACCTTTCACAATGTTTCCATAGGTCACGTTGAATCCAGTTTTGGCAAAATTAAAATTTCACCTCAGGTGGCCTAAACAACCACCTTGTACCATTCACCTAACTCCACAATTTACCTAGTACCCATTTTTCAAAAAAATTAAATATCACCGCTTGTGTCTTAAAAGTTCACTGTGGACCTTTTACTCCAGTGCCATGATTCAACTGGAACCTATTTTTGGTAAAGAAATGATATCACATTAGGTTGCCTAAATATCCACACTTGACTTTTACTCCATAATATCACCTTGAAACCATTTTGGCAAAATAAGAACTATAACCTCAGGTGGCTTAAATGACCACCATGGACATTTCACCTCAGCTCCAGATATCACCCACAATCCATTGTTTTCAAAAATATAAATTTCACCCAGGTGGCCTAAATGACCACCCTATCTCCACAGATTACCTGGAACCCATTTTGGCAACAAATAAGAAATCATCTTTGTAATAAAAGTTCACTGTGGACCTTGCCCCAGTGCCTAACTCACCTGGAACCTATTTTTGGAAAAAAAAAGATATCACCTCTGGTAGCCTAAATTACCACACTAGACACTTTACACCTGCCTCATAAATACCTTGAAACCATTTCTTTATACAAAAAATAGGAAATATCACCTCAGGTGGCTTAAACAACCACCATGGACTTTCACCTCAACTCCAGCTGTCACCTGGACTCAATTGTTTGCAAAAATAAAAATTTTTCCTCAGATCACTTAAACAACTATCATTGACTTTTCACAATGACTCCATAGATCTCCTGAAACACATTTTTGGCAAAATACAAATATTACCTAAGGTGGTCTAAATGACCTACCACCTTCCCTTCTAACCTCAGGTGGCCTAAACAACCACTTCCTACATTTTACCTCAATCCCATAAATCACCTAAAACCCATTTTGGCAAATATATATATATTTATATGTATATATATCACATCAGGTAGCATAAATGTCCACTGAGAACTTTCACCCAGCTCCATCAATAATCTGGAACCCTTTTTGGCAAATATATAAATTTCACCTAAGTGTCACAAATGACCACTGTGTACCATTCAGTCTGGATCCATATATCACCTGAAACCCATTTTGTCAAAATAAAATATCACTCCTGTTGACTCATAGTTCTACTCACGGATCTTTTCTCAGCTCCATAAATAACCTGGAATCCATTTTGTGGCAAAAAATAATAAATATTGCCTTAATGACTACTTTCAACTTTTTACACTGGCTTCAAAATCACATGAAAACCATTTTGGCAAAATTAAAAATATCAACTTAGGTGGCCTCAGACCACCGCTGACCTTTCACCGCAGCTCTATTTCTCACCTGGAACTAACTTTTAGAAAATTAAACATTTAAGCCTCAAGCGACCTAAACAACCACTAGAGGAACTTTGAACCTGAAACCATTTTGGCAAGAAATAAAAATATCACCTCAGGTACAAATCACCACTGCAGTCACTGCTAAATAACTCATCTGGAACCACTTTTGGTAAACATAAAATATCACCTCTGGTGGCCTATATGACCACCACAGACCTTTTACAAAGGTTCCATTAAGCTCCTGGAACCCATTTTGTAACCCATTTTGGCAAAAACAAAATATAACATAAGAAGACCAAATGAGCAATGTGGATATTTCACCCCAGTTTCATTAATCACCTGTAACGTATTTTGGTAAAACTAAAAATATCACTATAGGTGGCCTAAATGATATCCACAGACATGTTACATGTACATAAACTACCTGGAACCCATTATGACAAAAAATGTATCACCTCAGGTGGCCTAAATGACCACCTACCATCACCCTGTCTGCATAGATCACCTGTAACCGATTTTCTGAAAATTAAAATATCATCACTGGTTGCCTAAGGATCCTCTGCAGACCTTTCACCCTGGCTCCATAAATCACCTGGAACCAATTTCTCCTAAAATAAAAATATCACCTCTCCTGGCCTGAATGACTACTGCAGATCTTTTACTCCAGATCCATAAATTACAGGAACACATTTTTGGCAAAATACAATATCACCTCAGGTGGCTTAAATGCAACCTCAGACATTTTACACTGGCTCCATTAGTCACTTACAACCCATATTTTGAAAAACTAAAATATCCCTCAGGTGTCATAAAAGGCTGCCATGGACCTTACTCCAACTCAGATAGCAATTGGAATTGATTTTTACAAAATAAAATTTCACATCAGGTGGCTTAAAACCAGTGTGGACTTTTCAAATGACTCCATAGATCACCTGGAACCCATTTCTGGCATAAATAAAACAGATCTTTCACCCTGCTCCATAAATCACCTGGAACCCATTTTATTGCAATTTGTAAACCAGGATTGATTGTAGGAGGTGATCATTTAGGTCTCCTGATTGATATTTTAATTTTGCCAGAACTCGATTCCTGGCGGTTCATGGAGCTAGGGTAAAGGTCAGCTGTGGACATATAGGCCACCTGGGTAGTACTTATTATTTTGTAGAAAATGGTGCCATGTAATTTATGGGAGCTGGAATGAGATTCTATGAGCACCTGAAAAATAATTATATTACTCTGGTGGCCTAAAGGACCACTGTGGACCTTTTATCCTGGCTCTATAAATTACCTGGAACCCATTTTTGTCAAAAATGAAAATATCAATTCAAAGTCTAAAGGACCACAGTGGATGTTTTAACCTGTCTATATAAAACTCACAGATCAATTTTGACAAATATAAAATATCATCAAGTCATAAATGACCATGACGGCCCTTTCAGGGCTCCTTCAAACTCCTGGAAACAATTTCTGGCAACAAAACAGTTCCTCGGGTAGTCTAAAGGACCACTGCATACCTTCACCCTGGCTCCATAAATCATCTGGAACCCATTTTGGCAAAAATATAACTTTCACCTCAGGTGGCCTTATCAACCATCACTGACCTTTTTAATTACTCCACAGATCACCTGGAGCCCTGTTTTTTCAAAATATAAATATCACCTCAGGTGTCCTTCATGACCACCGCCTTCCTTTTATCCTACATCCATAAATTATCTGGAACCAATTTTACAAAATACAAATATCACCTCAGTTGGCCTAAATGACCTTTGCAGTCCTTTTACCCAGGCTCCATATATCACCTGTAACCCATTTTTGAGAAAATAAAGATACAAACTCAGCTGGCCTAAATGTCCACTGTTGGCCTTTATGGTCCAGGTGATTTATACAGAGTAGGTTAATAGGTGAGGCAGTAGTAATTTAGGCCACCTGATGATTAAACATAGACGGTGGTCATTAGGGTCACCTCGGGTGATATTTTATTGTTACCAAAATGGGTTCTAGATGATTTATGGAGTCAGGAAATAAAGGTCCAAGTGCTGATTTAGGCAACCTGAGCTGATATTTTTATTTTTGCCAAGAACGTTTCCATGTAATTTATAGAACCACAATGAAAGATCTGTGGTGGTCATTTAGTCCACCTGAGGTGATGTTTTATTATTGCCAAAATGGTTACAGCTGATCTAAATGATGACTACCTGCCTTTTACCCAACTTCATAAATCACCTGGATCCCATTTTTGGCAAAATTAGAAATATCACCTCAGGTGGCCAAAATGATCACTGTGGATCTTTAGCATCAGAAAGCATAAATAACCAATGCAGACATTTTATATTACCTCCATAAATCACCTGGAAAAATAAAAATATCACCTCAGGTGGCCTAAATAGCTAATGCTGACCTTTAACCTCAAGAAGCATAAAACACCACTACACACCTTTCACTTTGCCTCCATTAATCACCTGAAACCATTTTGGCAAAAATAGAAATGTCACCTCAGGTGGTCATAACGACCACCACAAACCTTTACCCTGGCTCCATAAATCACCTGAATCAGGTGAAAGGTCTGCAGTGGTGTTTTATGCTTCTTGAGGTTAAGGTCAGCATTATACATTTAGGCTAATTGAGGTGATATTTTATTTTTCAAAATTTGGTTCCAGTTGACTTGTGGAGCAATGTAAATGTCTGCACTGGTCATTTATGCTATCTGAGACTAAATATTCTACAACCTTTACACCAGCTCCATTAGTCACTTATAGCACAATTTTTCAAAACTGAAAATATCACCTCAGGTGTCTTACACATCTGCCATGGACCTTTCACCCAAACTATAGATATCAACTGGAACTGATTTTATGCAAAATAAAAATGTCACCTCAGCTAGCAAACAACCACTGCAACCTTTCACAATGACTCCATAGATCACCTGGGACCAATTTGTACCAAAACAAAAATACCCCAGGAGGCCTAAATGACCACTGTATACCTTTTACCACATAAATCACATGAAACTCATTTTGCCAAAAATAATATATAGTAAACGATGCAAACAATATCATTGATGGCAAATAATAAAAATATAACCTTAGGTGCCATAATGGACCTTTACCCTTGCTCCATACATAAAATGGAACCCATTTTTGTAAAAAAAATAAAAATATTACTTCAGATGGCCTAAAAGACCACTGCATACCATTCACCTGGCTCAGAGATCTCCTGGAACCATTGCTGGCAAAATGAAAATATCACCCATGGTGGCCTAAAGGTCCACTGCAGAACTTTATTCCAGCTCCATAAATCACCTGGAACCAATTTTAGATAAAAATACAAATGTCATCAAGTGTCCAAAACAAACACCTCAGACCTTTTACAATGTTTCCAAAGATCACCTTGAACCCAATTTTGCAAAATAAAAAATTTCACCTCAGGTGGCCTAAACGACCAACTCATACCATTCACCTAGCTCCACAGATTAGCTGAAACCCATTTCTGGCAAAAATAAAAATACCGTCCCTGGTTGCCTAAAGGTCTTCTGCAGACCTTTCACCCTAGCTCTATAAATCACCTGGAGTCAATTTCTGGTAGAAATAAAAATATCATCTCTGCTGTCTAAATGACGACTGCAGATCTAAATGCAGATCTTTTAATCTGGATTCATGTATTACCTGGAACCTATTTTTGGCAAAAATACAATTATCACCTGAGGTGGCTAATCACCACCACCTACTTTTAACCTCAGGTGGCCTAAATGACCACAGCCAACCTTTTATCCCAAACCCATGAATAACCTGAACTGCATTTTTGGCAAAAATAAATATATCACCTCAGCTGGCCTAAACTACAACCTCAGACCTTTCACCCCAGCTGCATAAATCACTGAAACCCATTTTTGCAAATAAATAAATTGCACCTCAGGTGCCCTAAACAACAACTGAGGAATATTGAATCTGGCTCATGAGATCACCTGAAACCCATTTATGGTAAATAAAATAAAAATATCACCACAGGTGGAATAAATGACCTTTAACCTTTCTCCATACATAACTTGGAACCCAGTTTTAGTAAAAAGAAAATATGACCTCAGGTGGCCTAAAGATCCACTGCAGACCTTTTATCCAGGCTCCATAAATCATGTGGAACCTATTCTGGCAAAAAATGAATACAAATATTACCCCATGGACCTAAATGACCATTGCAGACCTTTCACCTCAGCTCCATAAATCACCTGGAACCAGTTTTTAGTAAAAATAGAAATATCACCACTGGTGGCCTAAAGACCACAGCAGATCTTTACTTCAGATCCATAAATTACCTGGAACACATTTTTGGTAAAATAAAAATGTCACAGCAGGTGTCCAAAACAAACACCTCAGACCTTTACAATGTTTCAAGAAGAAAACCTTGAACCCAATTTGGCAAAAATAAAAGAATTCACCTCAGGTGGCCTAAACGACCAAATTGCACCATTCACCTAGCTCCACAGATTAGCTACAACCCATTTTGGCAAAAATAAAAATATCACCCTTGTGTCCTAAACATTCACTGTGGACCTTTTATCCCAGTGCCATAAATCACCTTGAACCTATATTTGGCAAACAAATGTATGTCACCTCAGGTGGCCTAAATGACCACACCAGACATTTCACCTCAGCTCCAGATATCACCTGGAATTCATTTTTGCAAAAATACAAATTTCTCCTCAGATGACTTAAACAACTATTGTGGACTTTCACAATGACTCCATAGATCACCTGGAACCCATGTTTGATAAAATCAAACTATTACCTCAGGTGGTCTAAAGACTACCATCTACCTTTAACCTCAGGTAGCCTAAATGCACACAGCCTACCTTATACCTCAATCCCATAAATGTCCTCAATCTCATTTTTGGCAAAATAAATATATCACCTCAGGTGGCCTAATAACAACCTCAGACCTTTCACCACAGCTCACAAATAATCTGAGCCCATTTTGACAAAGATATGAATTTCACCTAAGGTGACCTAAATGAGCACTGTGTACCATTCAGCCTGGATCCATAGATCTCCTGGAACCTACTTTAGGCAAAAATAGAAATATCACTCCTGTTGGCCAATAGGTCTACTAGGATCTGTTTCCCCAGCTACATAAATAAATTAGAACCCACATTTTTGGCAAAATAATATTGCCTAAATGACTACTTTGAACTTTTACACTGGCTACAAAACTCACCATAAAAACGTTTTGGAAAAAAAATTCACCTCAGGTGACCAAAACAACCACTGAGAAACTTTGAACCTGGCTCCAAGATCACCTGGAACCCACTTTTTGGCAAAAATAAAAATATTGTCCCTCATTGCCTAAAGGTCCTCTGCAGACCTTTCACCCTGGCTCTATAAATCACCTGAAACCAATTTCTGGTGCAAATAAAAATATCACCTCTCCTTGAGTAAATGACCACTGCAGATCTTTTACTCTGGATCCATAAATTACGGGAACCCATTTTGGCAAAAATACAAATATCACCTCAGGTGGCCTAAATGACAACCTCAGACCTTTACACCAGCTCCATTAGTCACTCACAACCCACTTTTTCAAATACTGAAAATATCACCTCAGGTGTCTTGAACAGCTGACATGGACCTTTCACCCCAACTTTAGATATCAACTGGAACCAATATTATGGAAAAATAAAAATTTCACCTCAACTGGCCAAACAACCACTGCAATATTTCACAGTGAATCCATAGATCACCTGGAACCCATTTGTGGCAAAAATAAAATATTACCTCAGGTGGCCTAAATGACCACTACCTACGTTTTACCCATAAATCACCTGAAACCCATTTTGCCAAAAATAAATATATGACATCAAGTAGCATACATGTAAACCACAGATCTTTCACCCCGATCCATAAAACACCTGTAACCCATTTTGTGCAAAAACTAAAAGTTCTCCCAGGAGACCTAAATGACCACTGCATCACATTCACTAAATAGATCACCTGGAACCCATTTTGGCAAAATAAAAATAGCAATCCTGGTGGCCTCAATGACCTCTTTGTACAATTTACACCAGCTCCATCAATCACCTAGAAACCATTTTTAGCAAAATAAAAAAATCACCTCACCTGGAATAAATGACCACCGTTGATCTTTCACTTCAGCTATTTAACTCACAAAAACCCATTTCTGAAACAAATAAAAATTTAAACTCAGGTGGCTTAAGAACCATGAAAAATGTTCTACCAGGCTCCATAGATCAGCTGGAGCACGTTTTTGGCAAAAACTAAAATATCACCTCATGTGGCCTAAATGACCTAAACAGACCTTTTACCCCAGATTCTATCACCTGGAACAAATTTTAGCAAAGAAAAATCACCATAGGTGGCCTAAATGACCACTGCAGATCTTTTACTCTGAATACATTTATTACCTGGATCCCAGTTTTGGGAAAAAGACAAATATCTCCTCAGGTGGCCTAACAACAACCCCAGACATTTCACAACAGCTCCATTAATCACATGCAACCCACTTTTAAAAAACTAAAATATCACTTCACATAGCTTAAATGACCACTGTGGACATTTCACCTCAGCTCAGATATCACCTGGAATCCACTGTTCAAAATAAAATTTATCTTCAGATGGCTTAAACAACCACTGTGGACTGTTCACAATTACTCCATAGATCACCTGGAACCCATTTTGGCAAAATAAAATTATCACTTCAGGTGGCCTAAATGACCACTGCCTACCTTTTACCCCAATCCCATAAATCACCTGAAATGCATTTTGACAAAAATAAATATATCACCTCAGGTAGCCTAAGCGACAACCTCAAATTTTCATCCCAGCATCATAAATCACCTGCAACCCATTTTCAGAAAATATATAAATTTACGCCTCAGGTGGCCTAAACAACCACAGAGGAACTTTGAATCTGGCTCCATAGATCACCTGAAACCAATTTATGGCAACAAATGAAAATATTTATTAATTTATTTTATAAATCGGATTTACAACCTTTAAGTCAGAGACTCATTTACAAGGCACCTTGTCACAGGGAGTAAACAACACATGACAGTGAAAGACAAAGAGGACAATACAAGTGTGGTACAGCAGAGGTAATATACACAGCAGTTCCAGATATTACATAGAAGAAAATAGGTTTGCACTTAATTAAAGATTCGAACAAACATTCTCAAGACAGTATAATAGGCCTGCTCTAGTGTATGTATGGAGCAGGTACCTGGGAGGTGAGGACCATGGCCTTAGGGGAGGCACTCCAAGAGGACATTGTCAGATAGAGCCGGAAAAGTACAGTCTCTAGGACAGTTGGGGCTCCTACAGATCAGAGCATCTGTTAGGTGTTTCAGAGGCAGTTTTAAAGGGCCTATTTTGAGGATGCTGGTGATATGAAGGTGAGAGAGTTAAACCAGAAGGGTGCTCTTTAATAGAAGGACCTTTGGGTGGCGAGGTCTAGCTCTCGGAACCTGGAAGGTGGCCTAGGTTGCACTTCAGGTGGCAACCATCCAGAGTTTGAATTTTAGGGACAATAACCCCAAAGGGAGGCCCAAAGTGTTTTTGGCCAGTATACAGCTGTGGTAGTGCAGGCGCTTCTTAAAGTAGATTTGAGTAGAAGTAGATGGGAGGGCAGGAGGAGCACTGAAACAGGAGGTGTAAGCACTTCAACACACTAGTAGAAGTACAATCCAGCTAAAACAGTTGTAAAACTACTGTTACAGGCTTGAAATGTGCTTAGTTCTAACTAAAATCAATTTGTAAATAGTGCCAGGTGACAGAAGCAGGGAAAAGGCCTGGCCAATCAAAGGAGTTTGCTGGAAGCACACATTTTCTGATTAGCTGCACTGTCCGCACCTTCAAGGAGCTGCAGGTGGGCATCCTGGTCTCAGTCAGTGGCTCTCTGGGTGCGTGACTGTGGGGAGCTGAAGCAGCCCTGTTCAAGGGCAGACAGCTGGAGAGAAGAAAAAGAGCAGGTCTTAAATAGCATAGAGGTTCAGATGGGTTTAGATTTGAGCAGTTTAGAAAGACACAAGAGTTAGACTTTTCGGCTCCAAGGCAGAGTGCTTGGATGGGGAACAGGAGCACTGAAACAGGAGAGGTGGATGCAATTTCAAACACTATTAGAATTTACAATCTAGCCAATACAGTTAAAAACTTCTATTACACACTTGAAATGTGCTTAGTTCTAACTAAAATCAGTTTGTAAATAGTGCCGGTGGCAGAAGCAGGGCAAAGTCCTGGCCAGTCAGAGAGGGTTTGCTGGAAGTGCCTGAGTTCCAATTTGCTCGCTGTCCGCACCTTCAAGAAGCTGCAGGGGCATCCTGGTCTCGGTCGGTGGCTGGCTGGGTGCCGGCTGACCGTGGGGAGCTGAAACAGCCCGTTCAAGGGCAGGCAGCTGGAGAAGAAGAAAAAGAGCAAGTCTTAAATAGCATAGAGGTTAGGATGGGTTTAGATTTGAGCAGTTTCGAAGACAAAGGAGTAAGACTTTGGCACCAAGGAGAGTGCTTTGATGGGGATGCGGAGCACTGAAACAGGAAGGTGTAAGCACTTTAAAAACTAGTAGAAATTACAATCCAGCTAATACAGTAGAAACACTTATATTACACACTGAAATGTGCTTAGCTCTAACTAAAATCTATTTGTAAAAGAGCCAGGTGGCAGAAGCAGGAAAGTCATGGCCAATCAGGCGGGTTTGCTGGAAGCACCCGTGTTCTGATTAGCTGCGCTGTTCTGTATCTGGAGCCGAGGTGAAATATCCACAGTGGTCATTTAAGCCACCTGAGGTGATATTTCTTATTTTTGCTAAAAATGTTTTCAAGGTGACATGATGGAGCGGTGTAAAATGTACAGTGTGGTCATTTAGGCCACCTGAGGTGGTATTCTTTTTTGCCAAATATAGGTTCAAGGTGATTTATGGCACTTGGCTAAAGATGAACATTTGGGACCCAACTGGTGATATTTTTATTTTTTGCCATAAGTGGGTTACATTAATCTGTGGAGCTAGGGTGAATGGTACAAGGTCGTTGTTTAGGCCACCTGAGGTGAAATTTTTATTTTGCCAAAATTGGGTTGAGGTGTTTTTGGAAACATTGTGAAAGGTCTGAGGTGTTTACTTTGGACACCTGATGTGACATTTTATTTTTACCAAAATGTGTTCAAGTAATTTATGGATCTGGAATAAAAGATCTGCTGTGGTCATTTTGGTCACAAGTGGTGATATTTTAATTTTAGTAAAATTGGTTCCAGGTGATTATGGAGCTGAGTTAAAAGGTCTGCAATGGTCATTTAGGCCATGTGGTGTGATATTTATATACATTTTTTGCCAGGAATAGGTTCCACATGATTTATGGAGCCTGGATAAAGGTCTGCAGTGGTCCTTTAGGCCACCTGAGGTAATATTTTCATTTTACTAAAATTGGGTTCCAGGTTATGTATGGAGCAAGGGTAAAGGTCATTTATGGCACCTGAGGTGATATTTTTATTTTTACCATAAATGAGTTTCTGGTGATGTATGGAGCCAGATTCAATGTTCCTCAGTAGTTGTTTAGGCCACCTGAGGTGCAATTTATATATTTGCCAAAAATGCATTCCAGGTAATTTATGCTGCTGGGTTGAAAGGTCTGAGATTATAGTTTAGGCCAGCTGAGGTGATATATTTCTTTTTGCCAAAATGCATTTCAGGTGATTCATGGGAGTGGGATAAAGGTTAGCTGTGTCATTTAGACCACCTGAGGTTAAAGGTAGGTGGTGTGATTAGGCCACTTGAGGTGATAATTGTATTTTTGCAAAAATGGGTTCCAGGTAATTCATGGATCCAGATTATAGATTGGCTGTGGTCATTTAGACCAGGAGAGGTGATATTTTATTTTATTTTTACCAGCAATAGGCTCCAAGTGATTTATGGAGCCAGGGTGAATGGTCTGCAGAGGACCTTTAGTCAACCAGTGATGATGATTTTATTTTTTGCAGAAATGGTTTCCAGCTAGTCTGTGGAGCTACAGTGAATGGTATGAGGTGGTCGTCTAGGCTACCTGGCGTGAAATTTTATTTTTTCCAAAATTGGGTTCAAGGTGATCTTTAGAAATATTGTGATAGGTATGGGTTTTCATGGACACATGATGTGACATTTTATTTTATCAAAAATTGGTTCAGGTAATTAATGGATTTGGAGTAAAAGATCTGCAGTGGTCATTTAAGCCACCAGTGGTGATATATTTTTACTAAAATTGGTTCCAGGTGATTTATGAGACGGTATAAAGGTCTGCAGTAGACCTTTAGGCCACCAGGGTGATTTTTTCATTTTGCCAAAAATCGTTTCAGGTGATCTATGGAGCCACGGTGAATGGTTTGCAGTGGTCATTTATGCCACCTGAGGTAATATTTTCATTTTACCAAAAATGGGTTCCAGGTTATGTATGGAGCAAGGGTAAGGTCATTTATGCCACCTGAGGTGATATTTTAATTTTGCCATAAATGCAATTCAGGTGATTCATGGGAATGGGGAACAAGGTTGGTGCTGGTGTTTACTCCACCTGAGGTCAAAGGTAGGTGGTGGTCTAGTTTTTGACAAAAATGGGTTCCAGGTAATTCACAGATCCAGGTAAAGAGCTACAGTTGTCATTTAGGCCAAGAGAGGTGATATTTTCATTTTACCAGAAATTGTCTCCAAGTGACTTATGAAGCTAGGGAGAAAGTTCTGCAGAGGATCTTTAGGCAACCAGCGAAGATATTTTATTTTTGCCAAAAATGGGTTCCAGGTGATATATGGGCCAGATTCAAAGTTCCTCAGTGGTTGTTTAGGCCACCTGAGGTGAACTTTATATATTTGCCAAAAATGCATTTCAGGTGATTTATGGGGTTGGGGTAAAGTTAGACAGTGGTCATTTAGGCAACCTGAGGTTAAAGGTAGGTGGTGGTCATTTAGACCACCTGAGTGATAATTTTATTTTTGCCGAAATCGTTCCATGTGATCGATGGAGTAATTGTGAAAAGTCCGCAATGGCTGTTTAAGGCACCTGAATTGAAATTTTATTTTTGCAAAGAATGGATTCAGGTGGTATCTGAAGCTGAGGTGAAATTTCCGTGGTAAGCATTTAAGCCACCTGAGGTGACATTTTAGTTTTTGAAAAATTGAGTTCCTGATAATCTGTGGAGCTAGGGTGAATAGTACGCAGTGGTTGCTTAGGCCACCTGAGGTGATATTTTATTTTTGACAAAACTGTGTTCAAGGTGATGTATGGAAACATTGTGAAAGGTCTGATGAGTTTGTTTGAACACCTAATGTAACATTTTATTTTTACAAAAATTGGCTCCAGGTTATGTATAGAGCAAGGGTAAAAGTTCCTTTATGCCACCTGAGGTGATATTTTCATTTCTTGCCATAAATGGTTTTCAGGTGATCTATGGAGCCATATTTAAAGTTCCTCATTAGTTGTTTAAGCCACCTGAGGTGACATTTATATATTTGCTGAAAATGGGTTGCAGGTGATTTATGACACTGGGATGAAAGGTCTGAGCTTGTCGTTTAGGCCACCTGAGGTGATATATTTATTTTGCCAAAATGCATTTCAGGTGATTTATGGGATTGGTGTAAAGGTAGGCAGTGATCATTTATGTCACTTGAGGTTAAGGTAGGTGGTGGTCATTTGGCCACCTGGTGATAATTTTATTTTTGCCAAAATGGGTTCCAGGTGATTTTCGATGGTTGTTTAAGCCACCTAAAGAGAATTTTTATTTTTTCAAACAGTGGATTCAGGTGATGTATGGAGCTGAGGTGAGATGTCCACAGTGGTCATTTAAGCCACATGAGGTGATATTTTTAGTTTTCTTTTTAAGTGGGTTGCAGGTGATTAATGGAGTTGGTGTGAAAGGTCTGATGTTGTTGTTTAACCACCTGAGCTGATATTTGTATTTTTCCCAAAACTGGGATCCAGGTAATTATGTATCCATAGTAAAAGATCTGCAGTGGTCATTTAGGTCACCTAAGGTGATTTTCTTTTGCTAAAATTTGTTCCAGGTGATATGAATCTGGGGTAAAAGGTCTGTGAAGGTCATTTAAGTCACATCAGGTGATATGTTTAGTTGTTGCCAAAATGTGCTCCAGCTGATCTATGGAGCCTGATTGAAAGTTTCTTCATGGTTCTTTAAGCCACCTGAGTTGACATTTTTTGGTTTCAAAAATGGGCTATTGATGAGTTAAATAGCTGTAGTGAAGATCAACAGTGGTCATTTATTCCACCTGGTGATTTTTTTTGCCAAAAATGGTTTCTAGGTGATTGATGGAGCTGTTGTAAAATGTCCAAAGTGGTCATTGAGGCCACCATGGTTGCTATTTTATTTTTGCCAAAAATGGGTTCAGGTGATCTATGTAGTGAATATGATGCAGTGGTCATTTAGGCCATCTGTGGTGAAATTTTAGTTCTTGTGGAAAATGGGTTCCAGCTGACTTATGGAGCAGGGTGAAAATCTGTTTACATTTATGCTACCTGATGACATATATTTATTTTGGCAAAATGGGATTCAAGTGATTTATGGTGTAAAGGTAGACAGTGGTCATTTAGGTCACCTGATATAATATTTTTATTTTTGCCACAAATGGGTTCTAGGTGATCTATGGGTCATTCTGAAAGGTTGCAGTGGTTGTTTAAGCCAGCTGAGGTGACATTTTATTTTGCATAAAATTGGTTCCAGTTGATATCTATAATTGGGTGAAAGGTCCATGGCAGCCATTTAAGACATCTGAGGTGATATTTTCAGTTTTTGAAAAAGTGGGTTGAAAGTGATTAATGGAGCTGGTGTAATAGTTCTGGGGTTATCATTTAGGCCACCTGAGGTGATATTTGTATTTTTGCCAAAATGGGCTCCAGGTAATTTATGGATCCAGAGTAAATGATCAGCAGTTGCGATTTAGGCAGGAGAGTAATATTTTATTTTACCAGAAATTGTTTCCAGATGATTTATGGAAATGGGGTGAAAGATCTGCAGTGGACGTTTGCGCTACCTGATGTGATATATTTATTTTTCATTTTGGCAATGGAGTGGAGACATCTATGCAACAGGGTGAATGGTACGTAAGGTCATTTAATGCAACTGGTGATATATTAAGTTTTTAAAATAGGATACAGGATAATGAAGCTGTGAAATGCCACATGCCCATTTGGGCTCCTTATGTTATATTTTGTTTTGCAAAATGGGGTCCAAAAATGGGTTCAGGTGTTAATGCAAACTTTATAAAGGTCTGTAGCAGAGCTAAGAGACACCTGAGGTGATATTTTATGTTTACAAAGTAGTTCCAGGTGAGTTATGGACAGGGAAGAACTGCAGTGGTTTAAAACCACCTGAGGTGATATCACTCTGTTGGCCAATGGTTCTACTACAGAGCTTTCACAACTCATAAATAAACTCGAAAAATTTTGGCAAACAATTATATCACCATAATGACTACTTTGAACTATTTATACAGATACAATATCACATGAAAACATTTTTGGCAAACAAAAATATCAACAGAGTGGCCTTAGGCCTCCTGACCTTTCAACCCAGATTTTAACTCAACTGGAACTCATTTTTGGAAATGAAATGAACATTTAACAGGTGCCTTAACAAACACTGAAACTTTGAACCTGAACTCTGAATCACGAGAACCCATTTTTGGAAAAAATATATATTATCCTATTGCCCAAAGGTCCTCTGGACCTACCCCTGGCTTCATAAACACCTGGATCCAATTCAGTCAAAATAAAAGTATCACCTCTCTGCCTAATCCACCAGATCTTTTACCTGATCCATGAATTTTGGACATTTTTAAAATGCAATTATCACCCTAGGTGGCCTAATGACCAAAACCTCCTTTAACTGGTGGCCTAAATGACCACCAACTTTTACAATCCCATGAATCACAAGAACACCTTTTGGCAAAAAATATCATATCAATGGCCCAAACTACAACCTCAGACCTTCAACCCAGCTTCATAAATCACCTGCAAAAAATTTTCACAAATATATAAATTTCTTCAGGTAGCCTGAAAAACCACTGAGAATTTTGAATCTGGCTCAAAGATCACTAAACCCATTTATGGCAAAAAAAAAAATATCTTCTCAGGTATAAATGACATTTTACCATGGCTCCACATAACCTGGAACACATTTTGGTAAAATGAAAATTTTACCTCAGGTGACTAAATACTGCTTACCATTCACCTGGCTCAATAGAGCACGTGGAACCATGTTTGCCAATAATAGAAATTTCCTCCTGGTAAAAAAGTCACTGCAGACTTTTAATCCAGGCCCCATAAATCATCTAGAACCTATTTTTGGCAATCAATGAATACAAATGTCTTTCGGTGGCCTAAATGACCTCAAAGACCTTTCACCTTTCTCCATAAGTCACCTGAACAATTTTTAGTAAAATAAAATATCAACCTAGTGTCCTAAATGACCACAGCAGATCTTTTACTCCAGATCCATAAATTACCTGGAATCCTTTTTGGTCAGAAAATAAAATGTCAGATATCTGTGCCCAAAACATACCTTTCAAAATCTTTGACTGGATCAAATTCAACCCAATTTTGGCAAAAATAAAATTTCACCTCAAGTGGCCTAATGACCACCTTGTACCATTCACCCCATCTCCACAGATTAGTTAAAACCCATTTTGGCAGGAAATAAAAAAATCACCCATTTAGTTATAAAAGTTCACCGGGGACCGTTTACCCCAATGCCATAACACCACCTGGAACCTATTTTGACAAAAAAAATGATATCACCTCAAGTGGCCTAAATGACAACAATGGACTTTTTACACCAGCTCCATAAATCTGCTTGAATCCATTTTTTGGCAAAATAAGAAATAACACCTCAAGGTGAAGCAAAACGACAAACCATGGACATTCCACCTCAGCTTGAGCTATCACCTGGACTCCATTGTTTGCAAAATGAAAATTTTACCTCAGGTGACTTAAGAAACTATCTTGGACTTTTCACAATGACTCCATAGATAATCTGGAACCCATTTTGGCAAAACTACAAAATACTTCAAGATGGTCTAACTGACCACCACCTAGAATTAACCTAAAGTGACCTAAAATGACAACTACCACATTTACCTCAATCACATAAATAATCTGGAACCCATTTTTGGAAAATATGTAAATTTCACCTAAGGTGTCATAAGTGACCACAGTGCACAACACAGCCTAACTCCATATATCACCTGGAACCCATTTTGGCAAAATAAAATATCCCTCATGTTGGCTCATTAGGTCTACTATGGACCTTTCCCCAGCTCATAAACAACATAGAATCCAATTTGTGGCAAACAAAATATTGCCTAATGACTTCTTTGAACTTTTACACTGGCTCAAAAAATCACATGAAACCATTTGGGTAAAAATTTTAAATATCAATTTAGGTATATTAATGACAATACTGACCTTTCACCCCAGCTCTATAACTCACCTGGAAGTCAATTCTGGATCAAATAAACATTTACCTCAGGTGACTAAACATAACCACAAGGAACTTTGAGCCTGAACCCCATTTTTGGCAATAAATAAAAATATCATCTCAAGTCTCTTAAATGACCACTGCAGTCTCTTTATCCCTGCTTCATAACTCACCAGAAACACTTTTGGTAAACCCACCTGTCTGTCAGGATGAAACCCATTGATGGCAAAAAAAAATATCACCTCAGGTAGCATAAAATGAACTTTTACCTTGCTCCATACATAACCTGGAACCAGCTCTTGGTAAAAATGAAAATATTACTTAGGTAGCCTAAATGACCACTACCATTCACCCTGGCTAAAATAGGTCACCTGGAACCATTTTTGAGAAAAATGAAAATATCACCCTGGTGGCCTAAGAGTACACTGCAGACCTTTTATCGAGCTCCATAAATCACCTGGAAACCCATTATTGTCGAGTTCAACAGTCACTTCTATAGTTAAACTCAAAAATTTTACATGTTAATTACTTTGGACTCATTCAATGGATTTGCCTGAAATTTGGTACATGTGCTGTGGGGCATGGTAGTTCTCTTTGATTTGCAAAGGCATTTCAGATGAACTTACAGGCTTTGCATATGAAAATGCTGAAAATGCAAAATTATCCATTTGTGGAGCCAGCATTTGAGATTTTAGACGTGGCACTGCACAGTCATTGTGTGGCCTGCTACCTGAGAGATGATCTGTTTGAAAGAGCTTACGTGGCCAAACATGCTGATTTTGTTTGGTGAAAACATATTAAAAGCATTCAAAGGTTATGCCACTTTTAAGTTCCATTCAGTTAATAGGAACATTTATATATGTTTGTGACAAAGAATGGGGTTCTAGTATCACTCACTACCTGCACGATCAAAATTTCCAACCTCAGCAGTTCAAAGAATCTTAGTCCCTGAGAACTTTAAAAATTCTTTGATCGAATCTTATATTTTAATTTTCCAATTGGAAAAACACAAATATCTCAGCTCATGGATCACTTCAGAAGTAAAACTTGGATTGGTTTATTCAGGGGATGCTGATCTATTAACCATGCCTTTTGTTTGACCATATTGGTCTAAAAATGAGTTCTGCACTTTTCAAATCTTAGTTTGTGGTTGATTAATGATCTTTCATCATGAGCCTCCAAATCTTTGATTGTAAGATTTCTTAATTGTCATCAAGCATTTTGAGTGAGGGATGATATGGCCAGATTTAAAAATAGATTTTCTCAATAAAGGAGTGCCTTGACAGTTAAATGAGGGTGAGTTTTGCTCATTGGGCTTCGTTCACACCATCTGAATACAAAAATAATGATTCCATTCCACCAGGCTCCATACATCACCTGGAACCCATTATTGGCAAAATGCAAATATCACCTCTGTTGGCCTAAACTACAACCTCCGACCTCACAGCAGCCTAATTAATCATGTACAACCCGCTTTTCCAAAAAGCAAAATGTCACCTCAGGTATCTTAAATGACTGCCATGGGCCTTTCACCCCAAATCCAGATATCAACAGCAACCAAGTTTCACCTCAGCTGGCTTAAACAACTAATCCCATCCTTTCAGAATGACTCATAGATCACCTGGAACCCATTTTTGCAAAATAATACATAAAATAAAAATAGCACCTCTGATGGCCTAAAGCTCCACAGTGGATCTTTTACCTCACCACCATAAGTTACTGAAAACAACCAAAAAATATCACCGCTGGTGGCCTCATTGACAGCTTTGGATTTTTTATACCAGCTCCATCAATCACCTAAAACCATTTCTGGCAAAATAAAAAACGATCATCTCAGGTGGCCTAAATGACCACGTTGATTTTCATCCTAACTTCATTAATATAAAAACATTTTGAAAATAAAATTTAACTTCAGGGAGGCAAAAAACCATGAAGAACCTTTCAACCAGGCTCCATAGATCACCTGGAACCCATTTTTGGCAAAAATACAAATATTACCTGCGTTGGCCTAAACTACAACCTCCAACCTCTCACACCTGCCCAATTAATCATGTACAACCCACTTTTTCAAACACTGAAAATATCACCTCACATGTCTTAATCGGCTGCCATGGACCTTTCACTTCAACTACAGCTATCAACTGGAACTGTTTTTATGGAAAAATAAAAATTTCACCTCAGCTGGCTTAACCACTGCAACCTATCACAGTGATTCCATAGATCACCTGGAACCCCTTTGTGGCAAAAATAAAAATACTACCTCAGGTGGCCTAAATGACCACTGCTTACATTTTATCGCATAAATCACCTGAAACCTGTTTTTGCTAAAAATAAATATATGACATCAGGTAGCATAAATGTAAACCACAGATCTTTCACCCCTGCTCAATAAGTCACCTAGAACCCATTTTGTGCAAAAACTAAAATTTCTCCCTAGGTGACCTAAATAACCACTGCATTACATTCACTACATAGATCACCAGATCCGTTTTTGGCAAAAATAAAAATAACAACCCTGTTGTCCTCAATGTCCACTTTGGACATTTTACACCAGCTTCATCAATCACCTAGAAACCATTTTTAGCAAAAGTAAAAAAAAACTACAGATGGAATAAATGACCACCGTTGATTTTTCACTCCAACTATTTAAGTCACCAAAAACCCATTTTTGAAAAAATTAAAAAATTCAACTCAGGTGGCTTAAAGAACCATGAAGAAACTTTCAACCAGGCTCCATAGATCAGCTGGAGCATGTTTTTTGCAAAAACTAAAAATATCACCTCATCTGGCCTAAATGAACTCCACAGACGTTTTACCCCAGATTCATATCACCTGGAACAACTTTTAGCAAAAAGAAAAATCACCTTAGGTAGCCTAAATGACCACTACAGATCTTTTACTCTGGATACATTAATTAACTGGATCCTAGTTTTGGGAAAATACAAATATCATCTCAGGTGGCCAAACAACAACCTCAGACCTTTCACACCGGCTCCATTAATCACCTGCACCCCACTTTTTAAAAAACTAAAAATATCACCTCACGTGGCTTAAACGACCACTGTGGACATTTCACCTTGGCTCCAGATATCACCTGGAATCCACTGTTTGCAAAAATAAAAATTTGACTTCAGATGGCTTAAACAACCATCACGGACTTTTCACAATTATACCATATATTACCTGGAAGCAATTTTTGGCAAAAATAAAATTATCACTACAGGTGGCCTAAATGACCACCTTTAACCTCAGGTGACCTAAATGACCACTGTCTACCTTTTACCCCAATCCCATAAATCTCCTGAAATGCATTTTTGACAAAAATAAATATATCACCTCAGGGGGCCTAATCGACAACCTCAGACCTTTCATCCCAGCATCATAAATCACCTGCAACCCATTTTCAGCAAGTATATAAATTTCACCTCAGGTGGCCTAAACAACCACAGAGGAACTTTGAATCTGGCTCCATAGATCACCTGAAACCCATTTATGGCAACAAATGAAAATTTTATTTATTTATTTACAACCTTTGAGTCAGAGACTCATTTACAAAGGCACCTCATCACGGGGGGAAGGGTAAACAACACATGAGAGTGAAAGACAAAGAGGACAATACAAGTGTGGTTCAGCAGAGGTAATATACACAGCAGTTCTAGGTATTACATAGAAGAGAATAGGTTTGCAATTAATTACAGATTCGACCAAACATTTTCAAGACAGTATAATAGGCCTGCTCTTTTGTATCTATGGAGCAGGTACCTGGTGAGTCAGGACCATGGCCTTGGGGGGCCAGCAGTCTGAGAGGACATTGTCAGATAGAGACAGCCAGAAAGAGTGCAATCTCTAGGACAGTTAGGGGCACCTACAGATCCGAGTGTCCATGAGGTGTTTCCAGATGGCAGTTTTAAAGGTGCCAATTTTGGGGATGCTGTTGATATGAAGGGGAAGAGGGATAAATCAGGAGGATGCTCTTTAATAGACGGACCATTGGGCAAGTGAGGTCCTAGCTCCAGGAACCTGGAAGGTGGCCTTGGCTGCACTTTGGGTGGCAACCATCCAGGAGGCTGGTTTTAGGGATGTGGTAACCCCAAAAGGGGAGAGCCCAAGAAGTATTTTTTGGCCAGTATACAGGTGTGGTAGTGCAGGCACTCCTCGAAGAAGAGTAGATTTGAGGAGGAGTAGAGTTGGCATGTGTGAGTTCTGATATGCACCTGTCAGGAGCCTGCCGACCTTGTTTATTGAGGTCTGGGCATTAGAGAGGTGGTGTTGTCAGCCACAGCATATATAGGAAGCCTGTAGTCAACCAAAAACAGAATAGAGGAGGTGATAGCCAGCCAGAGAGCAGCCTGAGGGAGACAGTCTCTGTGGTGGTATAGGAGACCAATCCAGGTGTTTACTGCAGTGGACAGGGTTTTGAGGTGGGTGTGGAAGGTGAGTGCTGAGTCAAAAGTGATGCCCAAGTATTTATATGCTGTAACTTACTCAATGGGGTGTTTTGTGCTGGGAAAGATGTGTAGGGGGCATAACCGGGGGTGCTCTGATGGTGGGTGAAGAGCATGGATTCAGTTTTTTTGAGGTTCAGGACCAGGCGGTGGTCATGGAACCATTTTTCAGCTTGGCTGAAAATAATCTGAAGGGAGTCCTGGACGGTGGTAGGTTCAGGGTGGGAGGTGATAAGCACCACATCGTCAGCATATAAGAGCATTTTGTCAGAGCAGGTACTGGTAGAAGCATTGAGAAAGAAACTGAACAGAGTAAGGATCCAGATGGACCCCTGGGGGACAACGGACTGAACAGGTAGTGTAGTTGATAGGATACCATTTATCTTGACACATTGGGATCTGCCATGGAGGTAACTAGAGAACTAGGCAAGGGGGCCTGATGAGAACCCCAATTTACGGAGGGAGTCAAGCAGGAGGGGGTGACACACAGTGTCAAAGGCATTAAACATGTCTATGAACACTGCCACAGTAACGTCATCCGAATCAAGTGCAAAGTGTATATGTTGTGAGAACTCCAGTAGAGCTGATGTAGTGCTGTGTCCAGGATGGAAGCCATGCTGCTCTGGACACAGTATGTTGTAGTTGGTGAGGTATTCCATGAGTTAGGAGGAGACTATTTTTTCCAGGGCTTTGGGGGGGAGATGGAGATTGGCCTGTAGTTATTTGGTATTGTGAGTTCTCCATTCTTATGAATTGGGGTGATTTCAGCTGATTTTCAGGCACTTGGGAACAGGCCAAGAAAATGGCACTGATTTAGCAGGTTAGTAAGAGGGGCTAGCATGACATCCAGGGATAGCCAGAGAATCCTGAAGTTGATTGGGTCATGTTTGGGATTGTGGCTGGAGAGGGCTTTTAGTAGGAGAGGTTTGGCTGTATGGGGGAATATGGTGAGGAAGTGAAATGGGTGCGCTCAGGCTGGGAGTGATTGAAGAATAATCGGGTCAAAGAGTCAGTATGTAGGATAGTGCTGAGATCTGAGAAAGTCATTTTGAGGCTTTCAGCAATATGAGGGTCAGCAGTGATGCTGCCTTTGACCGCTATCTGGGATGGGGAGCAGGTTTTTCCACTGAGTTCCTTACTATTGTCCCACAATGCATGTGCGGAGCCCAGGAGGAGGCCAGGGTGGTTTGGTAGTGCTTGGATTTTGCTTGCTGTATGGCCTAGGTGCCTTTATTATGAGCAGCATTATAGGCCTGCCTTACCACAGGCCTGCCCGACTCCACCGCGATATGCCATAGGTTGTATCTCTGTCTCAGTAGTTTAATGAGAGTGGGGGAGATCCACGGGGCATTTTGTTATCTGGGGAGGGTGCTGGCAAATGGGTGATATCACCTCAAGTGGCATAAAGGACTTTTACCCTTGCTCCATACATAACCTGGAACCCATTTTTGGTAAAAATAAAAAATATTACCTCAGGTGGCCTAAATGATCATTGCATACCATTCACCCTGGCTCCATAAATCACCTGGAACCAATTTCTGGCAAAAAGAATAGAAATATTACCCCAGGTGGCCTAAATGACTACCACAGACCTTTCACCTTGCTTCATAAATCACCTGGAACCAATTTTTAGTAAAAATAAAAACATTACCGCTGCTGGCCAAAATGACCGCTGCAGATCTTTTACTCCAGATCCATAAATTACCTAGAACCCATTTTTGGTAAAAATAAAAACGTCACATCAGGTGTCCAAAACAAATTTCTCAGACATTTCACAATGTTTTTATAGATCAATTGAACACAGTCTTGGCAAAAATAAAAAAATTCACCTCAAGTGGCCTAAATGACAACCTCAGACTATGCCTGCCATGGACCTTTCACCAATACTATTGATATCTACTGGAACAGATTTTATGCAAAAATTAAAATTTCACCTCAGCTGTCTTAAACAACCACTTCAACCTTTCACAATGACTCCATAGATCACATGGAACCCATTTGTGGCAAAAATAAAAATATTACCTCTGGTGGCCTAAATGACCACTGCAGTCCCTTTACCCCTGCACCATAACTCACCTGGAACCTCATTTTGGTAAACATAAAAATATTATCTCAGGTGGCCTAAATGACATCCACTGACATTTTACCCCAGGTACATAAATTAACTGGAACCCATTATTATAAAAAAATATCACCACAGGTGGCCTAAATGACCACCATGTACCATTCACCAAGTCTGCTTAGATCACCTGGAACCCATTTTTGCTAAAATGAAAACATCATCCCAGGTTCCCTAAAGGTCCTCTGCAGACCTTTCACCCTGGCTCCATAAATCACATGGAGCAAATTTCTATTAAAATAAAAATATCATGTCTCCTGGCCTAAATGACCACTGCAGATCTTTACGCTGGATCAATAAATTACTGGGAACCCATTTTGGCAAAACACAAATATCACCTCAGGTGGCCTAGCGACAACCTCAAAACTTTTACACCAGCTCCATTAGTCACTTACAAGCCATTTTTAAAAACTAAAAATATCACCTTAGGTGTCTTAAATGGCTGCCATGGACCTTTCACCCCAACTCCAGATATCAACTAGAACTGATTTTTTGCAAAAATTAAAATTTCACCTCAGCTGGCTTGAACAACCACTGCTGACCTTTCACAATGACTCCATAGATCACCTGGAATGATTTCTGGCAAAATAAAATATCCCTCAGGTGGCCTGAATGACCACTGTCTACCTTTTATCCAAATCCCATATATCACCTGAAACCCATTTTTGGCAAAAAAAAAACATATATCACATCAGGTAGCATTAAAATGAAAAACAGATCTTTCACCACAACTAGATAAATTATCTGCAACCATTTTTTGCAAAAATAAAAATTTCACCCCACGTGGCCTAAACGACCACTGCATCACATTCACCGTATCTCCATAGATCACCTGGAACCCATTTTTGAAAAATTAAAACTAGCACCCCTGGTGGTCTACAGCGCTACTGTAAATCTTTTACCTCACCTCCATAAATCACCTAAAACCCATTTTTGGCAACAAAAAAACTTATCCCCTCAGGTGGTCTCAATGACCACTTTGGACTTTTTACACCAGCTCCATCAATCACCTAGGAACCATTTTTGGCAGAAAAATCACCTCAGGTGGAATAAATGACCACCGTTGATATTTCACTCCAGCTATTTAACTCACCAAAAACCCATTTTTGAAACAAATAAAACAATTCAACTCAGGTGGCTTAAAGAACCATGAAGACACTTTCAACCAGGCTCCATGGATCAGCTGGAACATATATTTGGCAAAAACTAAAACTATCACCTCATGTGGTCTAAATAACCTTTACAGACCTTTCACCGTATACTCTGGATACATTAATTACCTGTATCCCAGTTTTGGGAAAAATACAAATATCACCTCAGGTGGCCAAACAATAACCTCAGACCTTTCACACCAGCTTCATTAATAATCTGCAATCCATGTTTAAAAAAAACTGAAAATATCACCTCACGTGGCATAAACGACCACTGTGGACAGTTCACCTCAGCTCCAGATATCACCTGGAGTCCACTGCTTGCAAAAATAAAAATTTCACTTCAGGTGGGTTAAACAACCATTGCAGACTTTTCAAAATTACTCCATAGATCACCAGGAACCCATTTTTGGCAAAAATAACATTATCACCTCCGGTGGCATAAATAACCACCACCTACCTTTACCCACAGGTGGCCTAAATGTCCACTGTCTACCTTTTACCGCAATCCCATAAATCACCAGAAAAGCATTTTTAACAAAAATAAATATATCACCTCAGGTAGCCTAAACGACAACCTCAGACTTTTCAACCCAGCTCCATAAATCACCTGTAACCCATTTCAGCAAATATATAAATTTCACCTCACGTGTCTTAAACTGCCACTGAGGAACTTTGAATCTGGCTTCATATATCACCTGAAACCCATTTATGGCAAAAAATACAAATATCACTTCAGATGGCATAAATTACCTTTTACCTCTGCTGCATACATAACATGGAAACAATTTTTAGTAAAAATAGAGATATCACATCTGGTGGCCTAAATGACCACTTCAGATCATTTACTCCTTATCCATAAATTACCTGGGATCAATTTTAGGTAAAATAAAAATGTCACATCAGGTGTCTAAAACAAACACCTTTTTCACAAAGTTTCCATAGATCACCTTGAACCCAATTTTGGCAAAAATAAAAATTTCACCTCAGTTGATCTAAACGACCTCTGCGTCAAATTCACCATGGCACCATAGATCACCTAGAATCCATTTTTGGCAAAAAGACAAATAGCATGCCTGGTAGTCTAAAGCTCTGCTGTGGATCTTTTACCTCACCTCGATAAATCATTTAAATCTCATTTTTGGCAACAACAAAAAAATATCTCCTCTGGCCTCAATGACCACTGGCCTCAATGACCACTTTGGACTTTTTATAGCAGCTCCATCAATCATCTTGAAACCAGTTTTGGCAAAACAGAATCACCTCAGGTGGTCTAAACTACCACCGTTGATCTTTCACTCCAGTTATTTAATTCACCAAAAACCCATTTTTGAAAAAATTAAAATTTCAACTGAGGTGGCTTAAAGAACCATTAAAAAACTTTCATCCAGGCTCCATAGATCACCTGGAGCATGTTCTTGGCAAAACCTAAAAACATCACCTCATGTGGCCTAAATGACCTCCACAGACATTTTTTCCAGGTTCATATCACCTGGAACACATTTTAGCAAAAAGAAAAATCACCTCAGGTTTCCTAAACAATAACCGTGCAGAGCTTTCACACCAGCTCCATTAATCTCCTGCAACCCACTTTTTCCAAAACTATAAATATCACCTCACATGGCTTAAATGACCACCGTGGACGTTTCACCACAGCTCCAGATGTCACCTGGAATCCATTGTTTACTAAAATAAAAATTCCACCTCAGGAGGCTTAAACAACCATCGCAGACTTTTCACAATGACTCCATAGATCACGTGGCACCCATTTTTGGCAAAATGGGTTTCAGGTGACTTATGGGGTTTGGGTAAAAGGTAGGCAGAGGTTGTTTAAGCCAGCTGAGGTGAAATTTTTAATTTTGCAAAAAATCGGTTAAAGTTGATATCTGGAGTTAGGGTAAAAGGTCCATGGCAGCCATTTAAGACACCTGAGGTGATATTTTTAGTTTTTCAAAAAGTGGGTTGTAAGTGACTCATGGAGCTGCTGTAAATGGTCTGAGGTTGTCATTTAGGCCACCTGAGGTGATATTTGCATTTTTGCCAAAAATGGGTTCCCGGTAATTTATGGATCCAGAGTAAAAGATCTGCAGTGGTCATTTAGGCCAGCAGAGATGATATTTTATTTTTATCAGAAATTGGCTCCAGGTGATTTATGGAGCCTGGGTAAAAAAGTCTGCAGAGGACCTTTATGCAACCAGGGATGTTATTTTTATTTTTTGCCAAAAATGGGTTCTAGGAGATCTATGTTGCCAGGTTGAATGTTCCTCAGTCGTTGTTTAGGTCACCTGATGTGAAATGTCCATTTGATTTCCAAAAATGAGTTCCAGGTGAGTTATAAAGCTGGGGTGAAAAGTCAGGAGTGGTTGTTATGGCCACCTAAGTTGATTTTTTTTGCCAAAAATGGTTTTCAGGTGAGTTTTGTAGCCAGTGTAAAAAAGTTCAAAGAAGTCCTTTAGGCAATATTATTATTTGTTTGCCAAAAATTTGGGTTCCAGTTTATTTATGGAGCTGAGGAAAATATATCCAGATATCAGAAGTAGCGTAAGTAGTATCCGAAGAAGGTACGCTTTAATCATTTTGCAGACTAGTTTTGTTGTAGGGCATCTAGTCCTCTTGGCCTTGCCGGTCTGCATTTGCCCCGTGATATTGCAGAGCACAATATATAAAGCCATGTTCTCAGAGGTGCCACGTGATTGATGAAAAGTAATCAAATCCTCAGGAAATGGTGAACTTCCAGGGACCAGAAAACTTATTGTAGCTCAAAGATGCAGAATGTGATAAATTCCTGAAGGGTTTAAATTGCTGAAGGTGATGAACATTGGCCTGGGGCATATGCAGGATGTAAAATCCATTGTTAGTCTCAGCCTTTGTTCTCCAAAATGGTTGTGAATAGACCTCAAAGACAAGTACACATCCTTTAAGAACAAGTCAGATGGAAATGTGGATTCAATGCAGCCCTCCACAACTCAGTGCTTGTATACTGACCTTACTTTTGGCTTTAATGGCTTCCAAAAAACTTGATTTATGATGAGAATGCCAATACCTGGTGGTGATGTTTTGCAGTTTCTTAGTCCAAGAAATGTTCATAGATGTTATGCCCAAGAATGGTCCAGTTCCTCCAAGCAGAAACCCATAAAAATCCACAAAATCTAAACTACTAACAGAGACAAACACACTCAGCCACCACACAGGCTCTAGTATTTCCTAATATGCAGTGCCAAAACCTTTGGTAATGCATCAGTTAGGGTTAAACTGACAAAAGTGGGGAAATGAGACATCAGAAGAGCCCCTAACCCATCACCACCACAATTCTCCATACAGCGAGAGATACCAGAGTGTGCCATTGGGTAGTGAGGCCCAACTCTCACCCCATTCCAAGTATAAACAGGTTGACATGCTACAGTAAAGGAGAATGGGATGAGAATTTGGCCTCATTACCCCATGGCAAACCCCAAAGTCTGTTGGTCTGTGGAGGATGGGGAGATGGGGTGGTTGGGGTTAGGGGCTCTACCCTATTATCTCATTTTTTGACTTTTGTCAGTTTAACCCTAACCGATGCACTAACAACAGTTTTTTGCAATAAATTGCCTCACGTTTTGAAAAAGAGTAATTTAACTAGCAAATAGCATGTGTTGGTGGGCCCCGCACTCCCACCATGCTGCCCATTCCTGAGTAACGATAAGCATGTGTGGGAGATCAGGTACTCTGGGCTCTGACCTCCCTCTTGAACATAACTATGGCACTACACAGCAGCCCTACAGGGCAAGCAACACTTGTAACACTAATTTGTCAATATCTCAGCAACCTTAGCAGCTGCTAAAACAATTCAAATGTCATTGCAATCATGACAGTGAGACCTTCTCAGGGGACAAGGTCAACAAAATCTCTATCTCACATAGTTTTCAAGTTACAGGTGTCGCTGGAGGCACAGTTCAATGGACGTGCATAACTAAGGCATTTTTAGGATTTTTTCCACCCACTTTACAACATGGCAATTCAGGGACTGAATCTGATGAACAATGTCACTGTCATTTCATTAATCTGTCCCGAGAGTTGGGTTCGCACAGCGAATGCGCAATTCTGCGTCAGAGGTACAAAATCAAGTTTTGGGCAGGTTGTGAAAAATGATGGCTAAATACTGTTCATGAGGGGATGTGGAAAAGGGTAATGTTGAAAATCAGGAGGCAAAACATGAAAAATTGGTGGTTACGAGCGTGCGTGGAAACTGCACAACGCACGCTCGTAATGAGAACAGTTTTCAGAATTTTTTAATCAAATGTTCAACATGAGATCTCTGGGAAATCCCCTCATCAAAACTGGCCCTGTGAGTTTGTTAATTTACCCTGAAAGCTGATTTCGCACTGCGATGCGCCATTCTGTGGCAGAGGTGTCAAAACACATTTCTGGCAGGATGTGAGAAATGACAGCTGTACCGTTCTTGAGGAGGTGTGAAAAAATGGCAACGCTGAAAATCTGGAGTGAAAACAGTACAAATTGGCGAAGTTATGAGCCTGTGTAGAAATTGCGCAATGCACGCTTGTAAGACAGCCATTTTGGGGTATTTTGCTCTACATTTTCAAAATTGGCTTTCACGTATTGCGCTCATGAAGGCTGGGACTGCTGTTTTAATAATCAGTCCCAAAAGCTGATTTTAAGTCCAAAAAGGTGATTATGAGCAGCGACAGCAAATTCACCTTTCTGGACCAAGTGATGAGATGACAGTGACATTGTTGGAGGTGGGGCTTATATGAGGTTATAATGGAGGTGGGACTTACATGGGGTGATATTGGAGGCTGGGTTTACATGAGGTGATATTTTAAATGGGGCTTATATGGGGTGATATTGGAGGGCGGTGCTTATATGGGGTGATATTGGAGGCAGGGCTTACATTTGGTGATATTGGAGGCAGGGCTTATATGGGGTAATATTTGAGGTGGGGCTTATCTATTGTGAGATAAGAAGTGGGGCTTGCATGCTGAATATGAGGCAAAATGTGATGCTCTGACTTGGGCAGTGGCTGATTCAGGTGCTTTGTTAATCTGGTATTTGTGTGATTCAAACATAGGACTATGACAACTTTTGGCTCATAACTCAGTGTTCTATCCTCTGTGCTACATTGTAGACCTTAACACTCAGCCAATATTTTTATTATATTTTTTTTAAGGAATCATAGGGGTCTAAGTATGAACACTGAAGGAAGTAAAAACAGGAAGGGCAAGGTGAAACCATGATTACAGGGACTGCATAATTCCTGAGTGTCCTTGATTAGGCAGTATACCAGTGTCTTCATCTAGGTTCAAACCTCTGCCTTTTTGCTTGTAAAGCCAAGAGACATCCAGTGTACCCCCTGAGGAGCTTGGTGAAATCACTGGTCTTGTCTTTGAGAGCATGTAGCTTTGTAATAGCATGTAGCTTGCATGCTGACTATGAGGCAAAATGAGATGCTCTGACTTGGGCAGTGGCTGATTCAGGTGCATTGTTCATCTGGTGTATCGAAAATCAAACCTATGACTATCAGGACTTTCGACATAACTCAATGTTCTAACCCCTGTGCTGCGTTGCAGGACTTAATACTCAACAATATATATATATTTTTTTTAATAATCGTAGGTATTTAAGTATGAACACTAAAGGAAGTAAATACAGGAAGGGCACGGTGAAACCGTGATAACAGGGACTGCATAATTCCTGAGAGTCCTTGATTAGGCAGTATAGAGGTGCCCTCATCTAGGTTCAAACCTCTGCCTCCTCAGACCTTTCACAATGTTTCCATAGATCATCTTGAACACAGCATTGTCAAAAATAAAAATTTCACCTCAGGTGGCCTAAACAACCACCTCGTACCAGTCACCCTAGCTCCACAGATTACCTGGAACCCATTTTTGGCAAAAAATTAAAATATCACCCCTTGTGTCTTAAAAGTTCACTGTGGCCCTTTTTCCCCAGTGCCATAAATCAACTGGAACCTATTTTTGGTAAAAAAAATGATATCACATGATTTGGCCTAAATGACCACACTGGGCTTTTTACTCCATAATATCACCTTGAAACCATTTTTGGCAAAAATAAGAACTATAACCTCAGGAGGCTTAAACAACCACCATGGACATTTCACCTCAGCTCCAGATATCACCTGGAATAAACCGTTTGCAAAAATAAAAATTTAACCTCAGGTGGCTTAAACAACCAGTGTGTACTTTTGGATGAGACATTAAACCGAGGTCCCATCTGCCTGGATTGGTGGTAGTTCAGGTGGATGTTAGAGATCCCATGGCACTTATCAAAAGAGTAGGGGAATTTCCCTGGTGTCCTGGCCAAATTTCCCTCATTCACCAAAAATACCACCAACAGCTTAATCTGGTTCAAGGTCAGTTGGCACTCAACTGTATCCCTCCCCTGGGTCATGCCTGAAAATAGGCATGATTTGTCTAGTGCACTTACCCAGTCAACAAAAACTAAATAAATAAATACTTTTCACAATGACTCCATAAATCACCTGGAACCCATTCTTGGCAAAAATAAAATTATCACTTCAGGTGGCCTAAATGACCACTGCCTGACCACATGACCATAACCCTAACCCTAGCCCTAACCCTAGCCCTATCTCTAACCCTAACTCTAACCTAACCTAACCACTAACCACTAACCCTAATTCTGACCTTGATCTTAACCATCTCCCTAACCCTTACCCTAACCCTAACCCTCACACTTACCCTAACCCTAAGCCTAAGCCTAGCACTAATCCTGACCTTAACACTAACTCAAACCTTAATGCTAACCCAGACCCTAACCATAGCCCTGACCCTAACACTAACCGTAACCGTAAATTTAGCCCTAATCCTAACCCTGACCCTGACCCTAACAATATCCCTAACCTATACTTAACCCTAACCCTCACCCCAACCCTATTCCTATCTCTAACCCAAACCTGACCCCTTACCCTAACCCTAACCTAACCCTAACCTGAACACTCACACTAACTCTAACCGTAACCCCTAACCTTAACCCTAACCTAACTAATCCTTCCCTGACCTTGACCCCCTAACCCTCCACTGTAACCCTTACCTAACCTAACTCACACTCACCCTAACCCTTACAATTACAATAGTCCTAACTCTAACCCTAACCCTAACCTTAACCCTAACCCATAACCCTAACCCTATCCCTAATTCTGACTTTGACCTTCACCCTAACTCTGACCCTCACCCTAACAATAACCTTAACACTAACCCTCACCTTCAAACTAACCCTTACCCTAACCCAAACCCTAACCCTGACACTAACCCTAACCCTGACCCTAACTGTAACCCTGAGCCTAACCCTAACCCTAGTACACGTTAGGTTTGAGGCTAGGATCAGGGTCAGATCAGGGTCAGGATCAGGATTAGGGTTAGGGGTTAGGTTAGTGGTTAGGGTTAGAGTTAGAGCTAGGGGTTAGAGTTAGGGCTAGGCTAGGCTAGGCTAGGGCTAGGAGGTTAGGGCTAGGGTTAGGCTAGGGTTATGGTCATGATTAGGGTTAGGTTAGTGTCAGGGTCAGGGTGAGGCTCAGGGTTAGGGTTATGTTTAGCGTTAGAAAAAGGGTTAGGGTTAGGAATAGGCTTAGGGTGAGGGTGAGGTTTAGGGTTCGGATTATGGCTAGAGTTAGGGTTAGGGTTAGGGTTTGAAATAAGGTGAGGGTTGGGTTTGGGTAGGTTAAGGGCTAGGGTTAGTGATAGGGTGAGTGTGAGGGTTAGGTTTAGGGTAAGGGATAGGGTGAGGGTGAGGGTTAGGCTGAGGTCAGGATCCCGATTGGGTTAGGATGTAGAGTTAGTGGTTGGGGTTAAGGTTAGAGTTAGGAGCTAGAGTTGGAGCTACTGTTGGAGTTAGGGTTAGGGTTTGGATTAGGGTGAGGGTTAGGGTTAGGGTTAGATTGAGGGTTAGGGTTAGTGTTAGGGTGAGGGTGAGGGTTAGGCTTAGGGTAAGGGTTATGGTTAGGTTTGGGGTTAGGTTTAGATATAGAGTTAGGGCTAGGGTTAGAGTTAGGGTTAGGGTCAGGGTCAGGATTAGGGTCAGGGTCAGTGTCAGGGTTAGGGTTAGAGCTAGGTCTAGGGTTGGAGTTAGGGTTAGGCTCTGCGTAATGGTTGGGGTTAGGTTTAGGGTGAGGATTAGGTTTAGGGTTAGAGTTAGGGTGAGGGTTAGCATTTGGGTTTGGGTTAGGGTGAGGTTGAGGTTTAGGGTTAGGGATTAGGTTAGGGTTAGGGCTAGGGTTAAGGATAGGGTTAGGGTTTTAGTTAAGGTGAGGGTTAAGATTACTCTTAGGGTTAGGGTCAATGTCAGTGTCAGGATTAGGGATATGGTTAGGGTTAGGGTTTAGGGTTAGGGTTAGGGTTAGGGGTTAGGATTAGGGTTAGAGCTAGATTTAGGGCTACGGTTAGGGTAAGGGTTAGGGTTAGGGTTAGGATTACCGTTAGTGTGAGTGTTAGGTTTAGGGTTAGGGTCATGGTTAGGGTCAGGGCCAGGGTGAAGGTGAGGGTTAGGGATAGGGTTAGGGTTAGGGTTAGTGTTACTGTGAGTGTTAGGGTTAGGGTTAGGGTCAGGGTTAGAGTTGCGATTACAGTTAGGGATAGTGATGGGGTGAGGGTTAGGGTTATGGTTAGGGTTAGGGTCAGGTTGAGGATTAGGGCTATGTTTAGGGTTAGGGTAAGGGTCAAGGTTAGGGTAAGTGTTAGGGTCAGGGTTAGGGTCAGGGTTAGGGTTAGGGTTAGTCTTTGGGTTAGGCTGAGTGTGAGGGTTAGGGTTAGGGTAAAGGTTAAGGTGAGGGTTAGGGTCAATGTCAGGGTCAGGATAAGGGTTAGGGTTAGAGGTTATGGTATGGGTTAGGGTTAGAGTTAGGGAAATGGTTAGGGCTAGTTTTAGGGATAGGGTTAAGGTTGCGGTCATGGTTAGGGTTAGGGTTAGTGTCATGGTCAAGGTGAGGGTCAGGGTTATGGTTAGGTTTAGGATTAGGAAGAGGGTTAGGGTTAGAATTAGGGTTAGTGTGAGAGTGAGGTTTAGGGCTAGGATTAGGGCTAGAGTTAGGGTTAGGGTTAGGGTTAGGGCTAGGGTTAGGGTTAGGGGTTACAGTTAACCCTAACCCTAACCACTAACCCTAACCCTAATCCTGACCCTGACCTCAACCTTAACCATCTCCCTAACCCTTATCCTAACCCTAACCCTCACACTCACCCTAACCCTAATCCTAAGACTAACCCTAACCCTGACCATAACACTAACTCAAACGTTAACGCTAACCCAGACCCTAACCGTAACCCTGACCCTAACACTAACCGTAAACATAAATTTAGCCCTTATCCTAACCCTGACCCTTACCCTAACCTTATCCCTAACCCTATCCTTAACCCTAACCCTCATCCCAACCCTAACCCTTTCCTAACCCAAATTCTAACCCTAACACTAACCCTAAACCTAACCCTAACACTCACAGTAACCACTTTGGATTTTTTATACCAGCTCCATCAATCACCTAAAAAACCATTTCTGGCAAAATAAAAAACTATCATCTCAGGTGGCCTAAATGAACACCTTTGATTTTTCACTCCAGCTATTTAACCCTAACCTTGACCCTAACCCTAACCCTCACCCTCACCCTCACCCTAAACCTAAACCTAACCCAAACCCAAACCCGAAACCTAATCCATAACCCTAACCCTATCCCTAACCCTAACCCTCACCCTTACCCTTATCCTAACCCTAACCCTCACCTTCACCATCACCCAAACACTAACACTAACCCTCACCTTCACCCTATCCCTAACTCTAACCCGATCCCTAACCCTATCCTGATCCCTAACCCTAACCCTAACCCTAATCCTCACTCTAAACCTAACCCTAACCATAACCCTGACCCTAACACTAACCCCAACCCTTGACCAAACCCTAACCCTAAGCCTAAACCTTACTCTGATCCTGATCCTGACCCTGACCCTAACCCTAACCCTAACCCTAGCCCTAACCCTAACCCTAAACCTAAACCTAACCCCTAACCCTAACCATAAACCTAACCCTGAACCTCACCCTCACCCTAACAGTAACCCTAAACCTCAACCTAAGCCTAAACATCACCCTAACCCAAACCCTAACTGAGGTGAAATTTATATACTTGATGAAAATGGGTTGCAGGTGATTTATGATGCTGGGATAAAAGGTCTGAGGTTGTCGTTTAGGCCCCCTGAGGTGATATATTTATTTTTGTAAAAAATGCATTTCACCTGAGGTTAAAGGTGGTCATATAGGCCACCTGAGGTGAAAATTTTATTTTTGTCAAAATTTGGTTCCAGGTGATCTATGGTATAATTGTGAAAAGTCCATGATGGTTGTTTTAGCCATCTGAAATGAAATTTTTAATTTTGCAAACAGTGGATTCCAGGTGAAATCTGGAGCTGAGGTGAAATGTCCACAGTGGTCGTTTAAGCCACGTGAGGTGATATTTTTAGTTTTTTAAAAAGTGGGGTGCAGGTGATTAATGGAGCTGGTGTGAAAGGTCTGAGGTTGTTGTTTGGCCACCTGAGATGATATTTCTATTTTCCCAAAACTAGGATCCAGGTAATTAATGTATCCAGAGTAAAAGATCTGCACTGGTCATTTAGGCTACCTAAGGTGATTTTTCTTTTTGCTAAAATTTGTTCCAGGTGATATGAATCTGGGGTAAAAGGTCTGTGGAGTTCATTTAGGCCAGATGAGGTGATATTTTTAGTTTTTGCATAAAAACATGCTCCAGCTGATCTATGGAGCCTGGTTGAAAGTTTCTTCATGGTTCTTTAAGCCACTTGAGTTGAAATTTTTTATTTGTTTCAAAAATGGGTTTTTCGTGACTTAAATAGTTGGAGTGAAAGATCAACGGTGGTCATTTATTCCATCTGTAATTTTTTTTTTTTACTTTTGCTAAAAATGGTTTCTAGGTGATTGATGGAGCTGGTGTAAAATGTCCAAAGTGGTCATTGAGGTTAACAGGGTTGGTATTTTTATTTTTGGCAAAAATGGATTCCTGGTGATCTATGTAGTGAATGTGATGCAGTGGTTATTTAGGTCACCTAGAGAGAAATTTTAATTTTTGCACAAAATGGGTTCCAGGTGACTTATGGAGCAGGGGTGAAAGATCTGTGGTTTACATTTATGCTACCTGATGTCATATATTTATTTTTAGCAAAAACAGGTTTCAGATGATTTATGGGATAAAATGTAAGCAGTGGTCATTTAGGGCACCTGAGGTAATATTTTTATTTTTGCCACAAATGGTTGCAGGTAATCTATGGAATCACTGTGATAGGTTGCAGTTAAGCCAGCTGAGGTGAAATTGTTATTTTTCCATAAAATCAGTTCCAGTTGATATCTATAGTTGAGGTGAAAGGTCCATGGCAGCTGATTAAGACACGTGAGGTGATATTTTCAGTTTTTGAAAAAGTGGGTTGTACATGGTTAATTGGGCTGGTGTGAGAGGTCGGAGGTTGTAATTTAGGCCTACGCAGGTAATATTTGTATTTTTGCCAAAAAGGGTTCCAGGTGACATATGGAGCATGGTTAAAAGGTTCTTGATGGTTCTTTAAGCCACCGGAAGTGAAATTTTTATTTTTTTCAAAAATGGGTTTTTCGTAAGTTAAATAGGTGGAGTGAAAAATCAACGGTGGTCATTTAGGCCACCTGAGATGATAGTTTTTTATTTTGCCAGAAATGGTTTTTAGGTGATTGATGGAGCTGGTATAAAAAATCCAAAGTTGTCAATGAGGCCACCAGAGGTGATATTTTTTGGTCGTTGCCAAAAATAGGTTTTCAGTAACTTATGGTGGTGAGGTAAAAGATCCAGATTAGAGCTTTAGGCCATCAGAGGTGCTATTTTTATTTTTGCAAAATGGGTTCCAGGTGATCTATAGAGTCATTCTGAAAGGTCTGGAGTGGTTGTTTAAGCCAGCTGAGGTGAAACTTTGTTTGCTGTTGATATCTGGATTTGGGGTGAAAGGCCCATGGCAGCCATTTATGATACCTGAGGTGACATTTTTACTTTTTGAAAAAGTGGGTTGTACGTGATTAATTAGGCTCGTGTGAGAGGTTGGAGGTTGTAGTTCAGGCCAACGGAGGTGATATTTGTATTTTTGCCAAAAATGGGTTCCAGGTGATCTATGGAGCCTGGTGGAATGGATTGTTATTTTTTGTATTCAGATGGCACTGAACGAAGCCCAATGAGCTAAACACACTCTCATTTAACTTTCTAGGGCACTCCTGGGCTGAGAAGATCTATTTTTAAATCTGGCCATATCATCCCTCACTCAAAATGCATGATGACAATCAAGAAATCTTAAAATCAAAGAATTTGCAGGCTCGTGATGAAAAATCATTAATGAACCACAAACTAAGATTTGAAAAGTTCAGAACTCCATTTTTAGACCAATATGGGTCAAACAAAAGGCACGGCGCAATAGATCAGCATCCCCTGAATAAAACCCATCCAGGTTTTACTTCAGAAGTGATCCATGAGCTGAGATATTTGTGTTTTTCCAATTGGAAAATTAAAAACAAGATGGCAGCCCTTGCAATCAAAGAATTTTTAAAGTTCTCAGGGACTAAGATTCTTGAACTGCGAAGCTGCAAATTCTTTGATCGCCAGGTGGGAAGAGATGGCCAGAACCCCATTCTTTGTTCACAAAACATACATATAAATGTTCCCATTAACTTATAATGGGAACTTAAAAGTGACCTAACCTTTGAATGCCTTAATATGTTTTCACCAAACAAAAATCAGTATGTTTGGCCTCCAAAGCTCTTTCAAACAGCTCAGCTCTCAGAGTAGCAGGCCACACAATGACTGTGCAGGGCCATCCAAAATCCCAAAAGCTGGCTCCAAAAATGGATAATTTTGCATTTTTCAGCATTTTCGTATGCAAAGCCTGTAAGTCCATCTGAAACGCAACTTGTCAAATCAAGAGAACTACCATGCCCCAGAGCACATACCAAATTTCAGGCAAATCCATTTAATGGGTCCAAAGTTATTAACGTGCAAAATTTTGAGTTTATCATAGAAGTGACTGCTGAACCCTAACAATAATGGGTTCCAGGTGATTTATTTAGCCTGGATAAAAGGTCTGCATTGGACCTTTAGGCTACCAGGAGTGATATTTTCATTTTTGCCAAAAATGGTTCCAGGTGATCTATTTAGCCAGGGTGAATGGCATGCAGTGGTCATTTAGGCCACCTGAGGTAATATTTTCATTTTTACCAAAATTGGGATCCAGGTTATGAATGGAGCAACGGTAGAAGGTCATTTATGCCACCTGAGGTGATATTTTTATTTTTTGCCATAAATGGGTTTCACCTGACAGACAGGTGGGTTTACCAAAAAGTGGTTCCAGGTGAGTTATGAAGAAGGGATAAAGAGACTACAGTGGTCATTTAAGAGACCTGAGATGTTATTTTTATTTCTTGCCAAAAATGGGTTTCAGGTTCAAAGTTCCTCGGTGGTTGTTTAAGTCACCTGAGGTGAAATATTTTTTTTGTTCCAAAATTGAGTTCCAGGTGAGTTATAGAGCTGGGGTGAAAGGTCAGTGGAGGTCATTAAGGCCACCTAAATTGATATTTAAAATTTTTGCCAAAAATGGTTTTCATGTGATTTTTGGAGCCAGTGTAAAAAGTTCAAAGAAGTCATTCAGGCAATATTTTGTTTGCCGAAAGATGGGTTCCAGTTTATTTATGGAGCTGGGGAAAAAGGTCCATAGTAGACCTATGAGCCAACAGGAGTGATATTTTTATTTTGCCAAAAATGGGTTCCAGGTGATATATGGAGCCAGGCTGAATGGTGCACTGTGGTCATTTAGGACACCTTAGGTGAAATTTATATATTTTCCAAAAATGGGTTCCAGATTATTTATGGGATTGAGGTAAAACGTAGGCAGTGGTCATTTAGGTCACTTTAGGATAATTGTAGGTGGTGGTCAGTTAGACCACCTTAGGTAATATTTGTAGTTTTGCCAAAAATGGGTTCCAGATTATCTATGGAGTCATTGTGAAAAGTCCAAGACAGTTCCTTAAGTCACCTGAGGTAAAATTTTTATTTTTGCAAACAATGGAGTCCAGGTGATAGCTCGAGCTGAGGTAAAATGTCCATTGTGGTTGTTTAAGCCACCAGAGGCGTTATTTCTTTTTTGCCAAAAATGGATTCAAGATGATTTATGGAACCGCTGTAAAAAGTCCAGTGTGGTCATTTAGGCCACCTGAGGTGATATAATTTTTTTTGTCACAAATAGGTTCCAGGTGCATTATGGCACTGGGGTGAAAGGCCCATAGTGAACCTTTATAACCAAAGGGGTGACTTTTTTATTTCCTGCCAAAAATGGGTTCCAACTAATCTGTGGAGATAGGGTGAATGGTAGAAGGTGGTCATTTAGGCCACCTGAGGTGAAATTCTTATTTTTGCCAAAATTGGGTTGAAGGTGATCTAGTCAAAGATTGTAGAAAGGTATGGTTTTGCACCAGATATGACAATTTTAATTTTACTAAAAAAGGGTTCTAGGTAATTTATGGATCTGGAGTAAAAGATCTGCTGCGGTCATTTAGGACACCATTGTTGATATTTTTATTTTTACTAAAAATTGGTTCCAGGTGATTTATGGAGCCAAGGTGAATGGTCTTTGGAGGTCATTTAGGCCACCTGGGGTGACATTTGTATTCATTGATTGCCAAAAATGGGTTCCAGATGATTTATGGAGCCTGGATTAAAAGTCTACAGTGGACCTTTAAGTCACCAGGGGTGGTATTTTCATTATTGCCAAAAATGGTTCCACATCCTCTATTCAGCCAGGGTGAATGGTATGCAGTGGTCATGTAGGCCACCTGAGGTAATATTTTCATTTTTACCAAAAATGGGTTCCGGGTAATATATGGATCTGGAGAAAAAGATCCACAGTGGTCATTTAGGCCATCAGAGATAATGTTTTTATTTTTACTAAAAATTGGTTCCAGTGATTTATGGAGCTGAGGTTAAAGGTCTACGGTAGTCATTTAGATCCCCTGAGGTGACATTTTTATTCATTTTTTGCCAGAGAGTGGTTCCAATTGATTTTGGCAGCAACTGGATAAAAGGTCAGCAGTGGACCTTTAGGCCATCAGGGGTGATATTTTAATTTTTGCCAAAAAATGGTTTCAGGTGATATATGGAAGCACGGAGAATGGTATGCAATGGTCATTTAGGCCACCTGAGGTAAGATTTTTAGTTTATCAAAAATGGGTTCCAGGTTATGTGTGGAGCAAGGGTAAAAGTCCTTTATGCCACTTGAGGTGATATTTTCATGTGTTGCCATAAATGGGTTTAATGTGATCTATGGAGCCAGATCAAAGTTCTTCAGTGGTTGTTTAGTCCACCTGAGGTGAAATTTATATATTTTCTGAAAATGGGCTGCAGGTGATTTCTGACACTGAGGTGTGAAAGGTCTGAAGTTGTCATTTATGACACCTGAGGTGATATATTTATTTTTGCCAAAAATTCAATTTGGATGATTTATCGGATTGCAAAAAGGTACAGTGGTCATTTAGGTACCTGAGGTTGTGTTGCAGGTGGTATGCATTTAGGCCATCTGATGTGATAATTTTTATTTTTGCCAAAATGGGTTACAGGTGATATATAGAGTAATTGTGAAAAGTTCACGATGGTTGCTTTAAGTCTCCTGATTTGAAATTTGTTATTTGTTCCCAAATGGGTTTTGTGGTAGTTAAGTAGCTGGAGTGAAAGATCAACGGTGGTTTATTTCACCTGAGGTAACATTTTATTTTGCAAAGACTATGTGTTCAAGCAGATCTACATAAACATTGAGAAAGGTTTGAGGAGTTTGTTTTTGGACACCTTGATGAAATTTGTATTTTACCAAAATGGATTTGAGGTAATTTATGGATCTGGAAGTGAGATGGTCTGCAGTAGTCATTTAGGCTACATCTAGTGACATTATTCATTCATTTTGCCAGGAAATTGGTTCCAGGTAATTTATGGATCCATAGTAAAAGATCTGCAGTGGTCATTTAGGCCAGGAGAAGTAATATTATTATTTTTAACAGGAATTGGTTCCAGGTGATTTATGGAGTCTGGGTGAAAGGTAAGAAGGATGATATTTTCTTTATTGCCAGAAATGGGTTCCAGGAGATTTATGGAGCTGTGGTGAAAAGTCTGCAGTGGACTTTTACGCTACCTGATATGATATATTTATTTTTGCCAAAAATGCATTTCAGGTAATTTAGGTGATTGGGGTAAAAGATCTGCAGTGGTCATTAAGGACACCTGAGGTTAAAGGAAGGTGGTGGTCATTTAGGCCACCTGAGGTGATATATTTTTATTTGCAAAAATGGGTTACAATTAATCTATGCAGTCATTGGGAAAAGTCAGTGATGGTTGTTTAAGCCACCTGAGTTGAAATTATTATTTTTGGAAAAAATGGATTCCAGGTGATATCTGGAGCTGAGGTGAAATGTCCATGGTTGGCATTTAAGCCACCTAAGGTGAAATTTTTAGTTTCTCAAAAAGTGGGTTCCATGTAATCTGTGGAGCTAGGGTGAATGGTTCGAGGTGGTTGTTTAGGCTACCCGAGGTGATATTTTTAATTTTGCAAAGATTGAGTTCAATTGAGCTATAGAAACATTGTGAAAGGTCTGAGGAGTTTGTTTCTGACACCTGAAGTGACATTTTTATTTTTACCAAAAATGGGTTCCAGGTAATATATGGATCTGGAGTAAAATATCTGCAGTGGTCATTTAGGCCACCAGAGGTAATGTTTTTATTTTTACTAAAAATTGGTTCCAGGTGAATTATGGCACTGAGGTTAAAGGTCTGTGGTAGTCATTTAGGCCACCTGAAGTGACATTTCTATTCATGTTTTGCCAGAGAGTGGTTCCAGGTGATTTTAGGTGCCTGGATAAAAGGTCTGCAGTGGACCTTTAGGGCCTTCGGGGTGATATTTAAATTTTTGCCAAAAATGGTTCCAAGTGATGTATGGAACCACGGTGAATGGTATGCAGTGGTCCTTTAGGCCACTTGAGGTAATATTTTTATTTTTACCAAAAATGGGTTCCAGGTTATGTAAGGGGCAAGGGTAAAAGTCCTTTATGCTGCCTGAGGTGATATTTTCATTTGTTGCCATAAATGGGTTTCAGGTGATCTATGGAGCCAGATTCAAAGTTCTTCAGTGATTGTTTAGGCCACCTGAGGTGAAATTTATATATTTGCTAAAAGTGGTCTGCACGTCATTTATGATGGTGGGGTGAAAGTTCTGATGTTGTTGTTTAGGCCACCTGAGGTGATATATATATATTTCTGCCAAAAATTCAATTCATATGATTTATGGGATTGGGGAAAAATGTAGGCAGTGGTCATTTAGGTCACCTGAGGTTAAATGTACGAGGTGACCATTTAGGCCACCTGAAGTGATAATTTTATTTTTGCCAAAAATGGGTTACAGGTGATATATGGAGTAATTGTGAAAACTCCATGGTGGTTGTTTAAGCCACCTGAGTTGAAATTTTTTATTTGCTTCAAAAACGGGTTTTTGGTGAGTTAAATAGCTGGAGTGAAAGAGCAATGGTGGTCATTTATTCCACCTGAGGTGAATTTTTCTTTTTTTGCCAAAACTGTGTTCAAGGTGATCTATATAAATTGTGAAAGGTCTGAGGAGTTTGTTTTGGACACCTGATTTGACATTTTTATTTTTATCAAAAATGAGTTCCAGGTAATTTACGAATCTGGAGGGAAATATCTGCAGTGGTCATTTAGGCCACCAGAGGTAATTTTTATATTTTTACTAAATACTGATTCCAGGTGATTTATGGAGTGGAGGTGAAAGGTCTGCAGTAGTCATTTAGGCCACCTGGGGTGACATTTCATTCATTTTTGTCAAAATTGTTCCAGGTAATTTATGGATCCATAGTAAAATTTGCAGTGGTCATTTAGGCCAGGAGAAGTAATATTATTATTTTTAGAAGAAATTGGTTCCAGGTGATTTATGGAGTCTGAGTGAAAGGTCAGAGGGATGATATTTTCATTTTTCCCAGAAATGGGTTCCAGGACATTTATGGAGCAGGGGTGAAAGGTCTGCAGTAAATTTTCACTCTACCTGATGTGATATATTTGTTTTTGCCAAAAATGCATTTCAGGTAATTTATGTGATTGGGGTAAAAGATAGTCAGTGGTCATTAAGGTCACCTGAGGTTAAAGGAAGGTGGTGGTCATTTAGGCCACACGAGGTGGTATATTTATTTTTGCAAAAATGAGTTCCATTTGATCTATGGAGTCATTGTCAAAAGTCAGTGATGGTTGTTTAAGCCACCTCAGGTGAAATTATTGTTTTTGAAAACAATGGATGCTTGGTGATGTCTGGAGCTGAGGTGAAATGTCCATGGTAGGCATTTAAGCCACTTGAAGTGAAATTTTTTGTTTCTCAAAAAGTGGGTTCCAGGTGATCTGTGGAGCTAGGGTGAATGGTACAAAGTGGTTGTTTAGGCTACCTGAGGTGACATTATTATTTTTGCCAAGACTGTGTTCAATTGATCTATAGAAACATTGTGAAAGGTCTGAGGAGTTTGTTTTGGACACGTGATGTGACATTTTTATTTTTACCAAAAATGGGTTCCAGGTAGTATATGGATCTGGAGTAAAAGATCTGCAGTGGTCATTTAGGCCACCAGAGGTAATGTTTTTATTTTTACTAAAAATTGATTCCAGGTGATTTATGGAGCCAGGTTAAGGTATTGCGGTGCATTTAGGCCACCTGAGGTGACATTTCTATAAATTTTTTGCCAGAAAGTTGTTCAAGGTGATTTATGGTGCCTGTATAAAAGGTCTACTGTGGATCTTTTACCTCACCTCGATAAATCATCAATGAGGGAATTAGAGATAGTTATCTATCTAATCATGATGAGGTTGCCGCTAGACTACAAGGCATATTGAAAATATTATTTTTTGTATTCAGATGGGGCAGAATGAAGCCCCCCTGAGCAAAGCACACACTCATTTAACTGTCTAGAGCACTCCTGGGCTGAGGAAATCTATTTTTAAAATCTGGCCATATCGTCCCTCACTCGTGATGCGCGATCGCGATCAAGGAATCTTACCATCAAAACATTTGCAGGCTCATGATCAAAGATTGTTAGTGAGCCACGAACTAAGATTTTAAAAGCTTAGAACTTCTTTTAGACTGATTTGGATCAAACCAAAGGCATGGCTCAATAGATAGGAGTCCACTGAGTAAAACCCATCCAAGTTTTACTTCAGAAGTGACCCCTGAGCCAAGATACTTGTGTTTTCTCAATTGGAAAATTTAAACAAGATGGCGGACCTCGCGATCAAAGAATTTTTAAAACTCTCAGGGACAAAGATTCTTGAATAGTGAAGCTGCAAATTCTTTGATTGCCAAGCGTGAAGAGATGGCCAGAACCCCATTCTTTGTTCCCAAAACATACATATAAATTTTCTTTTGCCTTATAATGGGAACTTAAAAGTGGCATAACCTGTGAATGCCTTAATATGTTTTCACCAAACAAAAAGTGACATGTCTGGCCACCAAAGCTCTTTCAATCGGACCATCTCTTGGAGCAACAGGCCACACAATGGCGATGCAGGGCCACATCCAAAATCCCAAAAGCTGCCAACAAAAATGGATAATTTTGCATTTTTCAGTGTTTTTATATGAAAAGCCCGTGAGTCCAAAAAACACAATTTGGCAGCTCAACAGAACTACTATGCCCCAGCATGTATACCAAATTTCAGCAAATCTGGTGAATGGGTCCAAAGTTATTAATGTGCAACATTTTGAGTTTAGCATAGAAGTGACCACTGAACCCTAACTATAGTGGCGTGACCGTGCCACTATAATATATATGGGTGAAAGGTATGTGGTGGTCATTTAGACCACCTGAGGTGAAATTTTTAATTTTGCAAAAATGGGTTCCAAGTGATTTATGGAGTTGGAGTGAAAGGTCTGCAGTGGTCATTTAGGTCACTTGAGGAAATATGTTTAGTTTTTGCCAAAAATGTGTTGCACGTGATTAATGGATCAGGTGTGAAAGTCAGCGATGCTCATTTAGGGTACCTGAGATTAGGGGCTGATTTTCAAAGGGCACTTAGCTCCTCACAGGCTACATAAAACAACCCTGCTTGAATCAGATCTTGGTGCGCAAAATACTGTGTGCCATATTTTGTAAGAAAAGAGGTCTGTGTGACAAAGTCCCCCAAACTGATGCAGATGTCCACTACATCAACTCAATGATGTAGGGTGATGGAGTGATTCAGCTGCACCAAAATAATGGTGTTGAGTCAAAATGGCACTTGTTAAGTCAGAAAAATAACTCATGGAATGAAATGACATAAACCAGGGCCAACAATGGTGGAAATTGAGTAAAAATGTTGCAAACCAAGCAAAAATGGTGCAAGCTGAGTCAAACAAATGATGCCAAGGACGAGAGTGACACAAGCTAAGTAAACAAAATGATAGATGAAATGGTCAAAACGTACCCCCCAAATGTTCTAAACTAGTCCTGCAGGAAAATACCAGCCCTTAATATTGGCGTAGTCAGATCTGACCACCTGCTTTGTATCTCTTTATATGGTCTAGTGTCTGTTAGACCAACTCTGGTTGGTCTAGCAGCTGATGGTACTTTGACATGTTTGGTGTCAGTGGTAGCTTTGAAATTCTGGTGTGGTCTCACCATTTCTGTGGTGCAAGACGATTTGTGTCATGGCACTGCCATTTGTAAGGGCAAGGATGATGCAGCCACCTTTGACCTAGAGACTGCCTTGATGCAGTGCTCTTAGAAATCATATCTGGTATTTTTTTACTCAGGCTACCTTGCACCACTATTGTTTTCGTGTCCCTTGCACTTGGCTGGCTTTGAAAATCCAGCTCCATATTTTTGTTTTTGCCAAAATGGATTCCAGGTGGGTGGCGGAAATGAAAGGTTAATGGTGTCTTTTATGGCACCTGAGGTGATGTTTTTTTTTTGTCGTGCTAGGTAATAGTGATTTTGAACCTGGGGGTACTATCCACGGAGTTCATTTACACCACTCGAGATGATATATTTATTTAGTCAAAATGGGTTCCATGATTTGTAGAATAAGGTAAATGTCTACGGTGATCATTTATGCCCTATGAGGTGATATTTTATTTTGCATAAAATTGGTTCCAGGTAATCATGGAGCGGTGTTAAAGGTCTGTGTGTTGGCTTCACAATTGAGTAAATTTTATTTTTCCAAAATTGCTTTTATATGAGTTATAGATGAGGGTGAAAGGTCAGCTACAGCAGTTTAGGGCCATTTGAGGTGATACTTTTATTTTGCCAAAATAGTTTTCAGTTGATTTATGAACTGCAAAAGTCCAAATGATTTAGGCTACCAGAGGTGATATTTCTTTGCCAAAATGTGTTCTTGGTGATTTATGGAGCTAGGAGAGGTCTGAATATACCTTTAGCTACCTGAGGTGACACTTTTTTTTGCCAAAATTGGTTCCAGATGATCTATGGATGAGGGTTTGTGGTTTGTGGTTACAGCACCTGAGGTCCATTTCTATTTTGCCAAAAATCGTTCCAGGTCATTTGTGAGGCAAAGGAATGGTCTGCAGTGGTGTTTTATGCTTCCTGAGGTTGGGGGATGGCATTAGCCATTTAGGCCACCTGAGGTGATATTTATTAATATGATAATACAGTTTGCCAGTCTGGGTGGTCCTAAGACCATAGCCTTGGTAAAGAATTGGCTGAGAATAGGACACTAAGGGTAATAGTAAATGGAGTCCACCTGGAAGAAAAGGGTGCATTAGTGTATCATCGTAGAGTTCACTGTTGGGACTGATCCTTCACGTTTTATATGTGCATTGCATGAGAGAGGCATCACTGTAGAAACAGGAAGTTGTTATTCTCTCTACACAGCAAAGACCCCATCTGAAGTTCTGCAGGCCGAGACCCACTTTGCAAGGACATAGACAGGACGGAGCTGCACAGAGGAGGGCACCAATGGTGCAGGGTCCACAACAGAAGCATATGAGGAGAGAGACTAAAGGAGCTCACACATGTATAGCCTCATGGAAGGAAGGAGGGGGGATATGATAGAAACTTAAGTACCTCCAGGGAATCAACAAAGTCCAACAGGGTACCTTCAAAAAGAGGTGTAAGAATAAGGGGACATGTAAGATAGGGAGGACTGAGGTAATATAAGGAAGTTATCACACAGAGGGTTGTGATGGCTGAAATGGCCTTCTGAGGAGGCTTTGAGTCAAAACAGTGGTGAATTCAAGGATGCATGGAGTTGCAGGAAACTCATGGGGTGGGGTAGTTAAAGTAGGTCATACCAGATCTGCTGCTTACCATTACAGGGAAATAGATGACTGGGTGGGCCAAGCTGTCCTTATTTGCCACATCCTATGTTTCTATGAAAGGTCTGAGGTGTTTGTTTTGGACACCAGATGACAATTTTATTTTTTCAAAATTGGTTCCAGCTACTTTCGGATCTGAGTGAAATATCTGGTTTGGTCTTAGGCTACCAGTGGGATATTTTTATTTTTCTAAAATTGTTCCAGGTGATTTATGAGCTAGATAAAGGTCTGCAGTGGACTTTAGGCTACCATGGGTGATAGTTTCATTTTGCCATCAATGGTTGCAGATCTATGAGCCAGGGTGGGTGGCGCAGTGGTCATTTAGGCCACCTAAGTCTATTTTAATTTGTTTACCAAAATGTACCGTTATGTATGGAGGAAGAGTTGTTGGTCTTAATGCCACCTTGGGGTGATATTTTATTTTTGCAATCAATGGCTCTAGGTGATCTATGGAGCCAGATTAAAGTTCTTCAGTGGTTGTTTAGGTCGCTTGAGAGACATTTATATTTGCCTAAATGGGTTCCAGGTGATATGGAGTTGTTGAAAGGTCTGAGGTTATTGTTTTAGCCACTTGATGTTATATATTTATTTTTGCAAAATGTGTTTCATGTGATTTATGGATTGGGGTTTAAAGTAGGCATGGTCATTTAGGGAACCTGAGGTTAAAGGTAGGTGGTGTGGTTTAGGTACCAGAGGTGATAATTTTATTTTCCCAAAATAATTGCGTGGTGATCTATGGAGTCATTTTGAAAGTCCACATGGTTGTTTTGCTTCACTTGAGGTGGAATTTTATTTTTTGTAATAATGGATTCCAGGAGATATCTGAGCTGAGATGAATGTCCACTGTGGTCATTTGTCATTTGAGTTGATATTTGTAGTTTTTGAAAAAGTGGGTTGTGGGGATAATGGAGCCGTGTGAAAGCCTGAGGTTGTTGTTTAGCCACTTTAGGATTTTTGTATTTGCTAAAATTTGTTCCAGGTGATATGAACCTGGGGTAATATGTATGTGGAGGTCATTAGACTTGGAGGTGATATTAACTACACTAACTACTATCCCATCTCCTCCTTCCCACCCTCAAACTCCAGGAACACTTAGTGCTATCCCAACTTTCCCACTTTCTCTCAGAAACCAACTTTCACCCCATTTCAGGCTGGCTTCAGAAGACAGCACTCACCACCCTCCTACTAAGACTGACAGATTTCATCTTACTGGGATGATGAAGGGCTAATCACTGCCACTTTTTTCTTTACCTAGCAAAGCCTTACACGGTATCCCATTCCTTCCTTTTATCCTGCCTAACTGGGGCTGAGTTAGCAGTGTCGCCACAAACTGGTTCAGTGCCTACCTACTAAATAGAACCCAATCCAGTAAAATAGCTGACCACACCTCCCCCTCTCCCTATCACCACCGGGTATCTCTAGGCTCAGTTCTTTGTCCCATCCTTCCATCCTTCTAAATGATTTGTCAACTCTGCCCACTACCTAATCCCATGTATGCAGATGACACGGTCTTTTACATCCGGTGGACCCATGAAGAACTCACTTCCAAACTTCCAACTGATTTCAATAAATCCAACATTGGTTCACTACCAACCAACCTCCCTAAATGCCAAGAAAACTGTCTCTATGTCTTCAGTACTAGACAGTGCTCATCCAACTCACCCACCCTCTGATCTTCCATACCCTAAATAACACCATCCTCGATGAAGTGCCTTCCTTCAGGTATCTAGGGGTGGGTTTGATCACCACTCTCCTTTCCACACACGTGATGCCATCATTTCAAAACTGCACTCAAAACTTGGTGCCCTCTATAGAAACTGCACTAGTCTCCTGCTACCTGTCAGGCGGAATTAGTCCAGAAATGATCTTCCTCGTTCATCTGGATGTCGTCATAGCTCCACCTCTAAGACCTCCCTAGCCAGACTTGACCACCTCTTTAATGCTTTCTGACACTTTGCAGTTGATGCCCTCACTCACATCACTGTGAGCTCTACCGTTCACTGGCCCTGCCATCCCTGTGTAATCGGCACCTGATTCATAGCGTTATATCTCCAACTTGGCCCAGCCTCTGCCACCCTACATTGTATCCTCCTATCTTTCCCATTCACCCCACTTACTCTCAGGTTACTGATTCTAGGCTACTAGTCATCCTCACTGAGGACCAGCCAGTCAATGGGCCTCTTACTTTCCCTAAACTTGGAATGGCCTACAGCCCAGATCTGCCTTTCTTCATCCAAACACCCCTATCTCTGCCCTCACTAACTTCCTGTTCCAAATTGTAACTGCCCTGACCTCTCCTGATAGCGCCTCCCTGTCTCCCCAGTGCCTGACCAGCTGTTTGGCCTAGCCTAATTGTCTGGCTTATAACTGCCCCACGGCTACACTCACTCTCTCTCCATTTGTTTTTCACCAACATCTCCCTTCCTCCCTCCTTCTACAACCTTCCTCTTCAGCCTAATCACAGTTACTAACTCTCTCCTTCCTCCTGCTCCACCTAAGCTAGCCTCTAACACCTAGGGTCTCAGTCCACCCACCTCCTCTACCTCTATCTTCACACTCCAACTCCTACTGTCAACTTGTGCATCTCGTTTCAGCTCAAGTTCTGTTACTGCACTTACAATCATGTATTACGATCATTGTTACCCATGAAATGTATACCTTGTCTCTTTGAAGATCATGTACTGTACTGTTCTCATGTAACAAGTTCAAATGTGTAACAAGTTCAAATGTAATCCCACCCAAATATGTATATTATCTGTATTGTTCTACTTCTAAATCAAGTGTTGTGCGTATACTGCCTCTCTGTAACCCTCCCCCAGATCATACTGTGATGAGTATCTTTTGCTCAGTGTGCCTTTCCTGGTGAACATTTCAATAAATGAATAAATATTTTACTTTTTGTCAAAACATGCTCCAGGTGATCTATGAGCCTGGTTGAAATTTTCTTCAGGTTCTTAAGAAACCTCAGGTGATTTATCAGGGGACTCTTCTATCTATAGAAACATCAGCTGAACCCGTGTGGTTTTCTAGGTGAAGAGCTACTATGGGGGCTCGGGAGTACTATTGAGGATGGACCTAGGGCACCGTGGTTTATGGACTGTTGTTGAGTAGGTTGAGAACCTGCTCACAGGTCCAGTTATAGGCTTGTCTCCTGGAAAATACATTAGATGACAATAGAGTTTTTATTTTGTTGGTTGATATTATATATTCCCCACAAACAGTGGATTTATCTTTTGATTGATTTCACCTAGCAGTATATGGTGGATTTATAGCATCTCGGACTATGAGAGAGATAGGCCATGTGACAGTTTCCAGGGGTGAGCTCTGTGGGATCTTTACTGTTCTAGTATAAGTACGGACTAGAAGAACTGTGATTCTGCTTTAAACTACTATAGACTTTTCTGTGGAATTTGTGAAAATTTGTCCAGATTTGTTTTATTTCAGAGTTGTTTCAATGAGAAATTGTGTTATTGTTTTTAATTATTTTGAATCTGTTTGGTGTTGATAACATTTTATTAAAGTGGTCTTAGACCGCTTTTGAAGACCTATATAGTTATGTGTTGGATTGAATATCCATGGACAGGCACTTTCTCTTGGCTGAGGGACCTGAGCCTTTTGACTGTCCCTGTTGCAGCCCAAGTGGAGGCATTGTCAGTTTTGGGATTGTACTTGAGGAGATGAGGAGGGTGGGTCCTCCCAGCTTGGGGTGAGTGAGGGGTGAGTTGGTGGTCTGGAGATGCCCTGAAATGGGTCCAGGATAGGGAATGTTGCCTGGTTCCCATACCCAAGGGTTCCACTGAGAGGGCATGTAGCTTGCTCCTCCAGGGTTCTATTCAACCCGGCATTGTAGTAATGCCAGGTCTATAAAACAAAATAGCAATAATTGATGATTTTGTTGAATTATCTGATCTGACATGTATACGAGACCTGGCTGGCCCAAACGCTGGCCCATTTTGAGTCATTGTTCCATTGGTAAGTTAACCAGAAACTACTACTTTCTACCCCACCCTGGGATTTCATATGACTTTCCATGCATCCTTGAATTCAACCACTGTTTTTGACTCACGACCTCCTCAGAAGGCCATTTCATCACAACCCTCTGTGAGATAAAAACTTCCAACTATTACCTCAGGTCCCTCACTATCTTCCCGCATTGTCCCTTATTCTTGCACTCTTTTTGAAAGATGCTACCCTCTTGGACTTTCTTGATTCCTGGGGTACTTGAAAGTTTCTATCATGTCCCCCCTCTCCTTCCTTCCATCGAGGCTATACATATTAAGCTCCTTTAGTCTCTCTTCATATGTCTTCTGTTGTGGACCCTGCACCATTTTAGTTGCCCTCCTCTGTGCAGCTTCCGTCCTGTCTATGTCCTTGCAAAGATTGGGTCTCCAGAACTGCACGCAGAACTTCAGATGGGGTCTTGCCTGCTGTCTGAGAGAATAACAACTTCCTGTTTCTACGATGATACTCTCTCTTAATGTCATTAAAAGACATTTGAGGATCAGTCTAATACTGAACCTACAGTGCGCCCTAGTAACACCCTTTTCTTCCAGATGGACTCCATTTACATACCTCGTGTCCTATTCTCCAGCCAATTCTTTACCCAGCTATGGTCTTGGGACCCACTCCCAGGCACCCAAACTTGTATAATAATCATATTAATAAATATCCTCAATTGGCCTAAATAGCTAATGCCATCCTTTAACTTCAGGAGCATAAAACATACAGACCATTCATTGCCTCCACAAATGACCTGGAACCTATTTTTGCAAAAATAAATATGACCCCAGGTGCTCATAACGACACCACAAACCACCCGCGATCTAGATCATCTGGAACAATTTTGGCAAAAAAAGTGTCACCTCAGGTGGCCTAAGGTGTATTCAGACCTTCTACCCTGGCTCCACAAGTCACCAGGAACCCATTTTGGCAAAGAAAATATCACCTCTGGTGACTAAACCATCATTTGGACTTTTACAGCAGGTTCATAAATCACTGAAAACTATTTTGGCAAAAATAAAAGCATCCTCAGTGGCCTAAACTGCTGACCTTTCACCCTCATCTATAACTCATTAAGCAATTTTGGGAAAATAAAATTTCACCTCAGGTGGCCAATACCACCACAGACCTCTCAACATGGCTCCATAGTTACCTGGAACCAATTTTGAATAAAAACATCACCTCATGGGGCATAAATGATCACCGTAACATTTACCCTGTACAAATCATGGAACCATTTTGACTAAAATAAATATATCATCTGGTGGTGTGATGACTCAGGATCAATTACTGAGTTCTAAATCCTTTACCTATTTTGACAAAATAAAAACATCACCTCAGGTGCATAAAAGACCACAAGTAAACTTTCACCCCATTTCATAATCACCTGGAATCATTTTGGCAATAAAAATATGAACTGGATTTCAGCCCCAAGATGATGCAAGGGACTGCGAAAAACAATAGTGAGTGCAAGGTAGCAGTGTCCAAAATTGTGCCAATACGATTTTCTAAGAGCACCATCAAAACAGATCCTCTCAGGTCAAAGTGGCTGCATCATCCTAACATACAAATAACAATGCCAACTCGTAATCTTGCACCACAAATAAGGTGCAAGACCACTATGGAAATTTCAAAGCTACCACTGCACCAAACATGTCAAGTACCATCAGCTGCTGAACAACCAGAGGTTAATTCTCAACCATAGACCATATAAAGAGATACAAAGCAGGTGGTCAGATCCCAATCGCCAATATTAGACGTATTCCTGCGGGCTAGTTTAGAACATTTGAAGTCGTTTGACCATTTCATCTATCATTTGTTTAGCAACTTGTGTCCTCTCGTCATGGCATCATTGTTTGACTCAGCTTGCCATTTTTGCTTGGTTTGCTTTTTACTCAATTCCACATTTTGTACCTGGTTGTCATTTTCATTCCACAGGTTATTTTCTGACAACAAGTGCCATTTTTGACTCAACTTGCACCATTTATTTTGGTGCAGCCCAAATCACTCCATCCCCATCATTGAGTTGATGGTGGACTCTTGCATCAGTTGGGGACTTTGTCACACAGACCTCTTTTCTTACAAATATAGCCACAGTATTTTGCGCCCAAGATCAGATTCAAGCAGGGTTCTTTGATGTAGCGGCGAGGAGCTAAGTGCCTTTGAAATCAACCCCTAATCTCAGGTACTAAATGAGCATCGCTGACTTTCACACCTGATCCATTAATCACGTGCAACACATTTTTGGCAAAAACTAAACATATTTCCTCAAGTGACCTAAATGACCACTGCAGACCTTTCACTCCAACTCCATAAATCACTTGGAACCCATTTTTGCAAAATAAAATTTCACCACAAAGTAGTCTAAATGACCACCACTACCCTTCACCCCGTATATTATAGTGACTCGGTCCACCCTATATTAAGGTTCAGTGGTCACTTCTGCTAAACTCAAAATGTTGCATTAATAACTTTGGACCCATTCACCAGATTTGCTGAAATTTGGTATACATATAGGCATAATAGTTCGTGAGCTACAAGTGTGTTTTTCGGACTCCGGGCTTTTCATATAAAAACACTGAAAAATGCAAAATTATCCATTTTGTTGGCACTTCTGGATGTGGCATACCCAGCCATTGTGGCCTCTTGCTCCGAAGATGTCCGATTGAAAACTTTGGTGGCCAGACATGTCACTTTTGTTTGGTGAAAACATATTAAAACATTCCAGGTTATGCCACGCAGTTCCCATTATAAGGCAAGAAAATTTATATGTATGTTTTGGGAACAAAGATGGGTTCTGCCCATCTCTTCGCTTGGCAATCAAAGGTGCAGCTTCACTATTCAAAATCTTTGTCACAAGAGTTTTAAAACTTCTTTGATCGCGAGTCGCCATCTTGTTAAATTTTCCAATCGAAAAACCAAGTATCTCGTCAGGGCCCTTCTGAGTAAAACTTGGATGGGTTTTACTCAGTGGACTCTATCTATTGAGCCATGCCTGGTTGATCCATCAGTCTAAAGTTCTAAAAATTTAAAATCTTAGTTAGTAATCACTAACAATCTTTGATCATGAGCCTCCAAATGCGTGGTAGATTCCTTGATCACGATCGCGCATCAGGTGAGGGGCGATATGGCAGATTTTAAAAATAATTTCCTCAGCCCAAGTGCTCTAACAGTTAAATAGTGTGTGCTTTGCTCAGGGCTTCATTCTGCCCATCTGAATACAAAATAATATTTTCAATATGCCTTGTAGTCTAGGACCTCATCATGATTAGATAGAACTATCTCTAATTCCTCATTGATGATTTATCGGGTGAGGTAAAGATCCTGATAGACCTTTATACAGGCACCATAAATCACTGAACAACTTTCGGCAAAAAATTGATAGAAATGTCACATAGGTGGCCTAAATGACCACAGACCTTTAACGTGGCTCCATAAATCACCTGGAATCAATTTTTAGTAAAAATAAAAACATTACCTCTGGTGGCCTAAATGACCACTGCAGATCTTTTACTCCAGATCCATATACTACCTGGAACCCATTTCTGGTAAAAATAAAAATGTAACAACATGTGTCCAAAACAAACTCCTCAGACCTTTCACAATGTTTCTATAGATCAATTGAACACAGTCTTGGAAAATAATAATGTCCTCAGGTAGCCTAAACAACCACCCATACCATTCACTAAACACAGATCACCTGGAACCCACTTTTGGAGAAACAAAATTTCACTCAAGTGGCTTAAATACCTACCATGGACATTTCCTCGCTCAGACATCACCAGATCCATTTTTCCAAAAAACAATAATTTCACCAAATTGGCTTAAAAACCATCACTGACTTTTGACAATGACTCCATAGATCATGGAACTCATTTTGCAAATAAATATACCACAGTGTGGCTAAATGACCACCACCTTCCCTTTAACCTCAGGTGACCTTAATGACCTGACTATATTTTACCCCAATCCATAAATTACCTGAAATGCATTTTGGCAAAACAAATATATACATGGGTAGAGTGAAAATTTACTGAACCTTTCACCCCACCTCCAGAAATATCCTGGAACATTTCTGGAAAAAAAAATATATCCCTGACCTTTCCTCAGACTCCACAATCACCTGGAACAATTTCTTCTAAAATAATAATATTACTTCTCCTGGCCTAAATGACCACTGCAGATTTTTACTATGGATCCATAAATTACCTGGAACCAATTTCTGACAAAATGAATAAATGTCACCCCAGGTAGCCTAAATGACTATTACCAGACCTTTCACCTCACTCCATAAATCCTGGAACCAATTTTTATAAAAATATAAAATGACACTCTGGTGGCTAAATGACACTGCAGATCTTTCCTCCAGATTAGTAAATTACCTGGAACTCATTTTGATAAAAATAAAATATCAAATCAGGTGTCCAAAACAAACTCCTCAGACCTTTCACAATATTTATATAGATCACCTTGAACACAGTTTTGGCAAAAAAAGAAAAATTCACCTCAGGTGGAATAAATGACCACATTGCTCTTTCACTCCAGCTATTTAACTCACCAAAAACCCGTTTTTGAAGCAAATAAAAAATTTCAACTCAGGTGGCTTAAACAACCACCATGGAGTTTTCACAATTACTCCATATATCACCTGTAACCCATTTTTGGCAAAAATAAAATTATCACTTCAGGTGGCCTAAATGGTCTGTACATTTAACCTCAGGTGACCTAAATGACCACTGCCTACATTTTCCCAATCCCGCCGATCATATGAATTGAATTTTTGGCAGAAATATATATATATCACCTCAGGTGGCCTAACCAACAACATCAGAACTTTCACCCCACCATCATAAATGACGTGCAGACCACTTTTAGCAAATATATAAATTTCACCTCAGGTGGCCTAAACAATCACTGAAGAACTTTGAATCTGGCTCCATAGATCACCTGAAACCCATTTATGGCAACAAATGAAAATATCACCTCAGGCAGCATAAAGGACTTTTACCCTTGCCCCTTACATAACCTGGAACCCATTTTTGGTAAAAATAAAATATTACCTCAAGTAGCTAAGGACACATACCATTCACCGTGGTTCCACACATCACTTGGAACCATTTTGGCAAAATTTAAATATCACCCCAAAGGCCTAAAGGTCCACTGCAGACCTTTTATCCAGGCACCTAAAATCACCTGGAACCACTCTCTGGCAAAACATGAATAGAAATGTCACTTCAGGTGGCCTAAATGACTACTACAGACCTTTAACCTCAGTGCCATAATTCACCTGGAACCAATTTTTAGTAAAAATAAAAACATTACCTCTGGTGGCCTAAATGACCACTGCAGATATTTTACTCCAGATCCATATATTACCTGGAACCCATTTTTGGTAAAAATAAAAATGTCACTTCAGGTGTCGAAACAAACTCCTCAGACCTTTACAATGTTCTATAAGCTCAATTGAACTCAATCTTTGCAAAATTAAAAATATCACCTCGGGTAGCCTAAACAACCACCTCGTACCATTCACCCTAGCTCCACAGATTACATGGAACCCACTTTTTGAGAAACTAAAAATTTCACCTTAGGTGGCTTAAATGCCTACCATGGACATTTCACCTCAGCTCCAGATATCACCTGGAATCAATTTTTTTCAAAAATAATAATTTCAACTCAGGTGGCTTAAACAACCATCACTGACTTTTCCCAATGACTGCATAGATTAATTGTAACCCATTTTTGCAAATAAAAATATATCACCTCAGGTGGCCTAAATGACCACCACCTTCCTTTAACCTCAGGTGTCCTTAATGACCACTGCAGATCTTTTACCCCAATCACATAAATTACCTGAAATGCATTTTTGGCAAAAATAAATATATCATATCAGGTAGCGTAAAAGTCCACTGCAGACTTTTCACCACAGCTCCATAAATCTCCTGGAACCCATTTCTGGCAATAAAGAAAATATCATCCTTCTTACCTTTCACCCAGACTCCATAAATCACCTGGAACCAATTTCTGTTAAAAATAATAATATTACTTCTCCTGGCCTAAATGACCACTGCAGATCTTTTACTATGGATCCATAAATTACCTGGAACCAATTTCTGGCAAAAATGAATAAGTATCACCCAAGGTAGCCTAAACTACTGCAGACCTTTCACTTCCAGATCCATAAATTACCTCAAATCAATTTTTGGTAAAAATACAAATTTCACATCAGGTGTCCAAAACAAACTCCTCAAACCTTTCTCAATGTTTATATAGATCACCTTGAACATAGTCTTTGCAAAAATAAAAATGTTACCTCAGGTGAAATAAATGACCACCGTTGATCTTTCACTCCAGCTACTTAACTCACCAAAAACCCATTTTTGAAACAAATAACAAATTTCAAATCAGGAGACTTAAACAACCATCGTAGACTTTTCACAATTACTCTATATATCACCTGTAACCCATTTTTGGCAAAAATAAAATTATCACATCAGAAGGCCTAAATGGCCACCACCTACCTTTAACCTCAGGTACCTGAATGACCACTGCCTACCTTTTACCCAATCCGATAAATCATCCAAATTGAATTTTTGGCAAAAATAAATATATCACCTCAGGTGTCATAAATGACAACTTCAGACCTTTCACCTCAGTGTCATAAATCACCTGCAGCCCATTTTCAGAAAATATATCAATTTCACCTCAGGTGGACTAAACAACCACTGAAAAACTTTAATCTGGCTCCATAGATCACATTAAACCCATTTATGGCAACACATGAAAATATCACCTCAAGTGGCACAAAGGACTTTTACCCTTGCTCCACACATAACCTGGAACCCATTTTTGATAAACTAAAAATCTTACCTCAGGTGGCCTAAATGACCATTGCATACCATTCTCCGTGCTTCCATATATCACCTGAAACCATTTTTTGGCAAAAATTAAAATATCACCCCTGATGGCCTAAAGGTCCACTGCTGACCTTTTATCCAGTTGCCAAAAATCAATTGGAACCACTCTCTGGCAAAAAATGAATAAAAATGTCACCTCAGGGGATCTAAATGACTACCGCAGACCTTTAACCTCAGCTCCATAAATCACTGGAACCAATTTTTAGTAAAAATAAAAACATTATCTCTGATGGCCTAAATGACCACTGTGGATCTTTTTCTCCAGATCCATATACTACCCGGAACCCATTTTTGGTAAAAATGAAAATATTACCTCAGGTGGCCTACATGACCACTGCATACCATTCACCCTGGCTGAATAGAGGATGTGGAACCATTTTTGGCAATAATGAAAATACCACCCCTGGTGACTTAAAGGTCCACTGTAGACTTTTAATCCAGGCTCCATAAATCATCTGGAACCCATTTTTGGCAATCAATGAATACAAATGTCACCCCAGGTGGCCTAAATGACCTCCAAAGACCATTCATCTTGGCTCCATAAATCACCTGGAGACAATTTTTGGTAAAAATAAAAATATCAACAATGGTGTCCTAAATGACTGCAACAGATCTTTTACTCCAGATCCATAAATTACCTAGAACCCTTTTTTAGTAAAATTAAAATTGTCATATCTGGTGCCAAAACATACCTTTCACAATCTTTGACTAGATCACCTTCAACCCAATTTTGGCAAAAATAAGAATTTCACCTCAGGTGGCCTAAATGACCACCTTCTACCATTCACCCTATCTCCACAGATTAGTTGGAACCCATTTTTGGCAGGAAATAAAAAACTCACCCCTTTGGTTATATAGGTTCACTATGGGCCTTTCACCCCAGTGCCATAATGCACCTGGAACCTATTTGTGACAAAAAAAATTATATCACCTCAGGTGGCCTAAATGACCACACTGGACTTTTTACAGCGGTTCCATAAATCATCTTGAATCCATTTTTTGGCAATAAAAAAGAAATAACACCTCTGGTGGCTAAAACAACCACAATGGACATTTTACATCAGCTCGAGCTATCACCTGGACTCCATTGTTTGCAAAAATAAAAATTTTACCTCAGGTGACTTAAGGAACTGTCTTGGACTTTTCACAATGACTCCATAGATAATCTGGAACCCATTTTTGGCAAAACTACAAATATTACCTAAGGTGGTCTAACTGACCACCACCTACAATTATCCTAAAGTGACCTAAATGACCACTGCCTACGTTTTACCTCAATCCCATAAATAATCTGGAACCCATTTTTGGAAAATATATAAATTTCACCTAAAGTGTCCTAAATGACCACAGTGCACCATTCAGCCTGGCTCCATATATCACCTGGAACCCATTTTTGGCAAAATAAAAATATCACTCCTGTTGGCTCATAGGTCTACTATGGACCTTTTTCCCCAGCTCCATAAATAAACTGGAACCCATCTTTCGGCAAACAAAATATTGCCTGAATGACTTCTTTGAACTTTTTACACTGGCTCCAAAAATCACATGAAAACCATTTTTGGCAAAAATTTTAAATATCAATTTAGGTGGCCTTAATGACCTCCACTGACCTTTCACCCCAGCTCTATAACTCACCTGGAACTCAATTTTGGAACAAAAAAACATTTCACCTCAGGTGACTTAAACAACCACCGAGGAACTTTGAACCTGAAACCCATTTTTGGCAAGAAATAAAAATAACATCTCAGGTCTCTTAAATGACCACTGTAGTGTCTTTATCCCTTCTTCATAACTCACCTGGAACCACTTTTTGGTAAACCCACCTGTCTGTCAGGTGAAACCCATTTATGGCAAAAAATAAAAATATCACCTCAGGTGGCATAAATGACCTTCTACCGCTGCTCCATTCATAACCTGGATCCCAATTTTGGTAAAAATGAAAATATCACTCCTGGTAGCCTAAAGGTCCAATGCAGACCTTTTATCCAGGCTAAATAAATCACCTGGAACCCATTATTGTTAGGGTTCAGCAGTCACTTCTATGATAAACTCAAAATTTTGCACGTTAATAACTTTGGACCCATTAAATGGATTTGCCTGAAATTTGGTATGTGCTCTGGGGCATGGTAGTTCTCTTGATTTGACAAGTTGTGTTTCAGATGGACTTACAGGCTTTGCATACGAAAATGCTGAAAAATGCAAAATTATCCATTTTTGGAGCCAGCTTTTGGGATTTTGGACGTGGCCCTGCACAGTCATTGTGTGGCCTGCTACTCTGAGAGCTGAGCTGTTTGAAGAAGAAAGCATAGGCCAAACATGCTGTTTTTGTTTGGTGAAAACATATTAAAGGCATTCAAAGGTTGAGGCCACTTTTAAGTTCCCATTATAAGTTAATGGGAACATTTATATGTATGTTTTGCGAACAAAGAATGGGGTTCTGGCCATCTCTTCCCACCTGGCGATCAAAGAATTTGCAGCCACGCAGTTCAAGAATCTTAGTCCCTGAGAACTTTAAAAATTCTTTGAATGCAAGGGCCGCCATCTTGTTTTTAATTTTCCAATTGGAAAAACACAAATATCTCAGCTCATGGATCACTTCTGAAGTAAAACCTGGATGGGTTTTATTCAGGGGATGCTGATCTATTGCGCCGTGCCTTTTGTTTGACCCATATTGGTCTAAAAATGGAGTTCTGAACTTTTCAAATCTTAGTTTGTGGTTCGTTAATGATTTTTCATCACGAGCCTGCAAATTCTTTGATTTTAAGATTTCTTGATTGTCATCATGCATTTTGAGTGAGGGATGATATGGCCAGATTAAAAATAGATCTTCTCAGCCAGGGTGCCCTAGAAAGTTAAGATGAGTGTGTTTAGCTCATTGAGCTTCGTTCAGCGCCATCTGAATACAAAAAATATCATTCCATTCCACCAGGCTCCATAGATCACCTGGAACCCATTTTTGGCAAAAACACAAATATCACCTCCGTTGGCCTGAACTACAACCTCCAACCTCTCACACAAGCCTAATTAATCATGTACAACCCACTTTTTCAAAAAGTAAAAATGTCACCTCAGGTATCATAAATGGCTGCAATGGGCCTTTCACCCCAAATCCAGATATCAACAGCAAACAAAGTTTCACCTCAGCTGGCTTAAACAACCACTCCAGACCTTTCAGAATGACTCTATAGATCACCTGGAACCCATTTTTGCAAAAAATAAAAATAGCACCTCTGATGGCCTAAAGCTCTAATCTGGATCTTTACCTCACCACCAAAGTTACTGAAAACCTATTTTGTCAGCGACCAAAAATATCACCTCTAAGTAGCCTCATTGACAACTTTGGATTTTTTATACCAGCTCCATCAATCACCTAAAAACCATTTCTGGCAAAATAAAAAACTATCATCTCAGGTGGCCTAAATGACCACCGTTGATTTTTCACTCCACCTATTTAACTTACGAAAAACCCATTTTTGAAAAAAATAAAAATTTCACTTCTGGTGGCTTAAAGAACCATCAAGAACCTTTTAACCATGCTCCATATATCACCTGGAACCCTTTTTGGCAAAAATACAAATATTACCTGCGTAGGCCTAAATTACAACCTCCGACCTCTCACACCAGCCCAATTAACCATGTACAACCCACTTTTTCAAAAACTGAAAATATCACCTCACGTGTCTTAATCAGCTGCCATGGACCTTTCACCTCAACTATAGATATCAACTGGAACTGATTTTATGGAAAAATAACAATTTCACCTCAGCTGGCTTAACTGCAACCTATCACAGTGATTCCATAGATCACCTGCAACCATTTGTGGCAAAAATAAAAATATTACCTCAAGTGCCCTAAATGACCACTGCTTACATTTTATCCCATAAATCATCTGAAACCTGTTTTTGCTAAAAATAAATATATGACATCAGGTAGCATAAATGTAAACCACAGATCTTTCACCCCTGCTCCATAAGTCACCTGGAACCCATTTTGTGCAAAAACTAAAATTTCTCTCTAGGTGACCTAAATAACCACTGCATCACATTCACTACATAGATCACCAGGAATCCATTTTTGGCAAAAATAAAAATACCAACCCTGTTAACCTCAATGACCACTTTGGACATTTTACACCAGCTCCATCAATCACCTAGAAACCATTTTGTGCAAAAGTAAAAAAAAAAAATTACAGATGGAATAAATGACCACCGTTGATCTTTCACTCCAACTATTTAAGTCACGAAAAACCCATTTTTGAAACAAATAAAAAATTTCAACTCAAGTGGCTTAAAGAACCATGAAGAAACTCTCAACCAGGCTCCATAGATCCAGCTGGAGCATGTTTTTTGCAAAACTAAAATATCACCTCATCTGGCCTAAATGAACTCCACAGACCTTTTACACCAGATTCATATCACCTGGAACAAATTTTGTAAAAGAAAAAAATCACCTTAGGTAGCCTAAATGACCAGTGCAGATCTTTTACTCTGGATACATTAATTACCTGGATCCTAGTTTTGGGAAAATAGAAATATCATCTCAGGTGGCCAAACAACAACCTCAGACCTTTCACCAGCTCCATTAATCACCTGCACCCACTTTTTAAAAACTAAAAATATCACCTCCATTGAACAACGACCACTGTGGGACATTTCACCTCAACTCCAGATTTCACCTGGAATCCACTGTTTACCAAAAATAAAAATTTCATTTCAGATGGCTAAAACAACCATCATGGACTTTTCACAATTATACCATAGATCACCTGGAACAAATTTTGACAAAAATAAAATTTTCACCTCAGGTGGCCTATATGACCACCTTAACCTCAGGTGAAATGCATTTTTACAAAAATAAATATATCACCTCAGGGGCCTAGCGACAACCTCAGAACTTTTGTCAGCATCATAAATCACCTGCCTCATTTTCATCAAGTATATAAATTTCACCTCAGTTAGGGTTTGGGTTGGGGTGATGTTTGAAACAAGTTGAGGTTTAGGGTTACTATGTTAGAGTGAGGTGAGTTCAGGGTTAGGTTTATGGTTAGGGTTAGGGGTTAGGTTTAGGTTTAGGGTTAGGGTTAGGGCTAGGGTTAGGGTTAGGGTTAGGGTTAGGGTCAGGGTCAGAATCAGGATCAGAGTAAGGTTTAGGGTTAGGGTTTGGTCAAGGGTTGGGGTTAGTGTTAGGGTCAGGGTTATGGTTAGGGTTAGGTTTAGAGTGAGGATTAGGGTTAGGGTTTAGGGGTTAGGGATCGGGATAGGGTTAGAGTTAGGGATAGGGTGAAGGTGAGGGTTAGGGTTAGTGTTTGGGTGATGGTGAAGGTGAGGGTTAGGGTTAGGATAAGGGTAAGGGTGAGGGTTAGGGTTAGGGTTAGGGTTAGGGTTATGGATTAGGTTTCGGGTTTGGGTTTGGGTTAGGTTTAGGTTTAGGGTGAGGTTGAGGGTGAGGGTGAGGGTTAGGGTTAGGGTCAAGGTTAGGGTTAAATAGCTGGAGTGAAAAATCAAAGGTGTTCATTTAGGCCACCTGAGATGATAGTTTTTATTTTGCAGAAATGGTTTTAGGTGATTGATGAACTGGTATAAAAAATCAAAGAGGTTACTGTGAGTGTTAGAGTTAGGTTTGGGTTAGTGTTAGGGTTAGGATTTGGGTTAGGGATAGGGTTAGGGTTGGGATGAGGGTTAGGGTTAGGATAGGGTTAGGGATAGCGTTGAGGTGAGGTCAGGGTTAGGATAAGGGCTAAATTTATGTTTAGAGTTAGTGTTAGGGTCAGGGTTACGGTTAGGGTCTGGGTTAAGCGTTAACGTTTGAGTTAGTGTTATGGTCAGGGTTAGGGTTAGTCTTAGGATTAGGGTTAGGGTGAGTGTGAGGTTAGGGGTTAGGATGAGGTTAGGGAGATGGTTAAGGTTGAGGTCAGGGTCAGGATTAGGGTTAGGGTTGGTGGTTGGGGTTGGGGTTAACTGTAACCCTAGCCCTACTAACTAACCTAACCCTAACTCTAGCCTAACCCTAACCACTGCGAGACCTAACACTAATCCTGACCCTGACCTCGACCCTAACCCTCACCCTCACCCTATCCCTTACCCTAAACCTAACCCTCACACTCACCCTAACCGTAAGCCTAACCCTAACCCTAACCCTGACCCTAACACTAACTCTTGCCCTAATCCTAGCCCTAAACCTCACTCTCACACTAACCCTAATTCTAACCCTAACCCTCTTCCTAATCCTAAACCTAACCATAACCCTGACCCTCACCTTGACCATGACACTAACCCTAACCCTAACCATGACCGCAACCTTAACCCTATCCCTAAAACTAGCCCTAACCATTTCCCTAACTCTAACCCTAACCCATACCAAACCTCTAACCTAACCCTTATCCTGACCCTGACGTGACCTAACCCTCACTAACCTTTACCTAACCTAACCCTCACACTCCAGCCCTAACCCAAAGACTAACCCTAACCTAACCCTGACCTAACCCTGACCCTAACACTTACTAACCTTGACCCTACCCTAACCTAAACATAGCCCTAATCCTCAACCTGACCCTAACCCTAACTATAACCTAACCCTTACCCCATCACTATCCCTAACTGTAATGCTAACTCTAACCTGACCCTAACCCTAACCCTAACACTCACAGTAACACTAACCTAACCCTAACCCTATCCTAACCCTCACCTTCACCTGGCCCTGACCTAACCATGACCTAACCTAAACCTAACACTCACACTAACGGTAATCTAACCTAACCTAACCCTTACCCTAACAGTAGCCCTAAATCTGGCTCTAACCCTAATCCCTAACCCTAACCCCTAACCCCTAACCTAAGCCTAACCCTAACCACATATCCCTAATCCTGACACTGACATTGACCTAACCTAAGAGTAATCTTAACCCTCACCTTAACTAAAACCCTAACCTATCCTAACCTAGCCTAACCTAACCTAATCCCTAACCCTAAACCTCAACCTCACCCTAACCCAAACCCAAATGCTAACCCTCACCCTAACTCTAACCCTAAACCTAATCCTCACCCTAAACCTAACCCCAACCATTACGCAGAGCCTAACCCTAACTCCAACCCTAGACCTAGCTCTAACCCTAACCCTGACACTGACCCTAATCCTGACCCTGACCCTAACCCTAACTCTAACCCTAGCCCTAACTCTAAATCTAAACCTAACCCCAAACCTAACCATAACCCTTACCCTAAGCCTAACCCTCACCCTCACCCTAACACTAACCCTAACCCTCAATCTAACCCTAACCATTTCCCTAACTCTAACCCTAACCCATACCATAACCTCTAACCGTAACCCTTATCCTGACCCTGACATTGACCCTAACCCTCACCCTAACCTTTACCCTAACCCTAACCCTCACACTCAGCCTAACCCAAAGACTAACCCTAACCCTAACCCTGACCCTAACCCTGACCCTAACACTTACCCTAACCTTGACCCTTACCCTAACCCTAAACATAGCCCTAATCCTCAACCTAACCCTCACACTCACCCTAACTGTAAGCCTAACCCTAACCCTAACCCTGACCCTAACACTAACTCTAACCTTAATGCTAACCGAGACCCTAACTGTAACCCTGACCCTAACACTAACACTAACCATAAATTTTGCCCTAATCCTAACCCTGACCCTAACCGTAACCCTAACCCTAACCCTCAGCTTAACCCTAACCCTAACCCAAACCCTCACCCTAACCCTATCCCTAAACCTAACCCTAACACTCACATTAACCATATCCCTAAACCTAAACATAAACCTCACCTTCACCCTCACCTTAGCCCTGACCCTATCCCTGACCCTAATCCCAGCCCTAACACGAACACTCGCACTAACTTTAACCCTAACCTTAACCCCTAACCCCAACCCTAATCCTTCCCCTGTCCTTGACCCTAACCCTAACACTCACACTCACACTCACCCTAACCCTAGCAATAACAATAGCCCTAACTCTAACCCTAACCCTACCCCTAACCCCTAACCCTAACCCATAACCCTAACCCTATCTCTATCCCTAATCCTGACCCTGACCTTAAAACTAACCCTAACCCTCACCCTAACCCTAACCCTCACCCTAACCCTTACCCTAACTCTAACCCTAAACCTGACACTGACCAGAACCCTGAAACTAACTGTAACCCTGACCCTAACCCTAACCCTAGCACTAATCCTAACCCCGACCCTAAACCTAACCCTAACCATGACCCTGACCCTGAACCTAACCCTAACTCTAACCCTGGCAGCCTAACCTAACTGTAACCCTAAACCTAACCCTAACCCTGACCCTAATTCTAACCCTGAACCTAACCCTGACTCTAACCCTAACCCTAACCCTAATTGTTACCCTCACCCTAAACCTAACCCTATCCCAAAACCTAATCCCGAACCCTAACGCTAACCCTAAACATATATCTAACCCTATCCCTAACAATCACTCTCACAATAACTCTAAACCTAACCCTAAAACTAACCCAAATTTAACCCTAACCCTAAGCCTAATGCTAGCTCGAACCCTAACCCTGACCCTAACTCCTAACCCGGACCCTAACCCTAACCCTAGCCCAAACCCCTAACCACAACCCTAATGCTTAACCCACACCCATACACTGACCCTGACCTTGATCCTGACCCTAACTCTGACCCTAAAACTGACCCACACCCTAACGCTCACCCTAACCATAACAGTAACCCTCACCCTCAACCTCACCCTAACCCTAACCCTTACCGTAACCCTGACCCTAACCCTAACCCTAACCATAATCCTAACCTAACCCTAACCCTAAAACGGACCCTAACCCTAACCCTAAACCTAACCCTGACCCTAACATTGACTCTAACCCTAACCCTAACCCTAAACCTAACCCTCACCCTCTCCCTAAACCTAAACCTATCCCAAACCCAAACCCTAAACATAATCCATAACCCTAACCCTAACCCTAAACCTAACCCTAACCCTAACCCTGACCCTAACCCTGACCCTGACCCTAACCCTAACCATAACCCTGACCCTTACCCTGTCTCTAACCGTAACCCTGACACTAACCCTAACCCTAGCCCTAATACTAACCCTTACACTAACCCTATCCATAACCCTAATGCTGACCCTGACCCTAACCCTTCATCTAACCCTGACCCTATCCCTAACTGTAATCCTAACCCTAACCCTAACTCTGACCCTAACCCTAAACCTAACCCTGACCCTAACCTTGACTCTAACCCTAACCCTATCCCTAACCCTAAACCTAACAATCACCCTCATCCAAAACCTAAAACTAACCCAAACCCAAACCCTAAACCTAATCCATAACCCTAACCCTAACCCTCACCCTCACCCTAAGCCTGTCACTAACCCTAACCCTAACCCTCACCCTCACCCACACCCTAACGCTAACCCTCACCCTAACCCTATCCCTAACCCTCACCCTATCCCTAACCCTAGCCCTAACACTAACCCTAACCCTTTCTCTGACCCTTACCCTGACAGTGACTCTGATCCTGACCCTGACCCTAACCTTAACCTTCACCCTAACCCTAACCCTTACCCAAGCCCTAGCCCTAACCATAACTCTAACCATTACTCTCACCCTAACACTAACCATAACACTGACCCTAACTCTGACCCTGACCCTAGCTCTAACCATAACCCTATCCCTGACCCTGACCCTAAGCCTAACCCTAACCTGACCCTGACACTAATCCTTACCCTAACCCTCAACCTAAACTTAACTCTAATCCTGATCGTAACCCTGACCCTAACACTAACCCTGTCACTCACTCTAATGATAACCCTAGTCCTAGCCCTTACCCTAACCCTAAAACTTAACCCTAACCCTTACCCTAACCCTAACCCTCACTTTCACCCTCACCCTAACATTAATCCTAACCCTCACCTTCACCCTAACCCTAATCCTAACCATCACCCTGACCCTGACCCTAACTCTCACATTAACCCTAAGTCTAACCCTCACCCTAACCCCAACCCTTACCCTAAGCTTTGCCCTAACCTTAACCTAATTCCTAACCCTAACCCACAACCTCACCCTAACCGTAAATATAACCCTAAAACTAACCCTAACCCTCACCCTAACCCTAATCCTCACTCTAAACCTAACCCTAACCATAACACTGACCCTAATCCTAACCCCAACCCTTGCACAAACCCTAACCCTAACCCTAACCTTAACACTCACACTAACCCTGTCCCTAAACCTAAACCTATCCATTAACCCTAATCCGATCCCTAACCCTCACCTTCATCCTAACCCTAACCCTCACTTTCACCCTCACCCTAGCTCTAACCTTAACCATCACCCTCACCTAGTGCTAAACCTAACCCTCACCTTCACCCTCAACCTAACGCTAACCCTAACCATCACCCTCACAACCCTAACACTAACCCTAACACTAACCCTAACTCTAACCCTAACCCTCAGCCTAACCCTAACCCTAAGCCTAGCCCTAACCCTAACCTAATCCTAACCCTAACCTAACCTGACCCCTAACACTGAGCCTCACTCAACTGACTCTAACTCTGACCATAACAGTAACCCTAGCCCCTAATCCTAACCCCTGACCCTAACCCTATCCCTAACCCTAATCCTGACCCTGACACTAACCGTAAAACTAACCATGACACTGATTCTAACCCTCACCCTAACCCTAAGCATAACCCTAACCCTAACCCTAAACCTAAACCTAACCCTCACCCTCACCTTAAACTTAACCCTAATGCAAACCCTAAACATAATCCCTAACCCTAACCCTAACCCTAAACCTAACCCTCACCCTAACCCTCACAATACACCTAACTCTCACTGTGTCCCTAACCATAGCCCTTAACCTAACCCTAACCTGCCCCAGACCCTGACCCTGAAACTGACCCTGATCCTGACCCTGAACCTAAGTCTAACCCTCACCCTAACCCTTTTCCTAGCCATAGCCCTACCCCAACCCTAACCATAAACCTCACCCTAATGCTTATCCTAATCCTGACCATAACTCTGACCCTGACCCTAGCCCTGACCCTGTCCCTCGCCCTCACCCAGACCCTAAGCCTAACCCTAACCTAATCCTAACCCTAACCATCACCTGAATCCTCACTGTAACCCCAACCCTAAATTTAACCCTAACCCTGACCCAAATCCTGACCCTTAACCCTAACCCTAACACTCACACTAACCCTATCCCTAACCCTAAACCTATCCCTTAACCCTAATCCTAACCCTAACCCTCACCTTCACCCTAACCCTAACCCTCACTTTCACCCTCACCCTATCTCTAACCTTAACCATCACCCTCACCCTAGTGCTAAACCTAACCCTCACCTTCACCCTCACCCTAACCCTAACCCTTACCATCAACCTCACCCTAACCCTAACTCTAACACTAACACTAACCCTCACCCTAACCCTAAGCCTAGCCCTAACCCTAACCTAATCCTTAACCCTAACCCTCAACCTCATCCTAACCCTAACCCTCACTCTAACTCTAACCCTACTCCTCACCCTAAACCTAACCCTAACCATATAACTGACCCTAACCCTAAACCCATCCCTAGCCCTAAACATAACCCTAACCCTAACCCTGACCTTAACACTAACTTTAACCCTAGCCCTAACCCTAAACCTAAACCTAACCTCTAACCCTAACCATAACCTATTACTAACCTTCACCCTGACTCTAACACTAACCCTAACCTTCAACCTAAACCTAACCCCAATCCTCACCCTAGCCCAATCCCTAGCCCTAACACCTATCCCTTTCCCAAGCCCTAACCCTAACATTACTCCTAGCCATAAGCTTCAACCTCACCCTAACCCTAATCCTAAATCTAACCATCTTCCTAACTCTAAACCTAACCCTAACCCTAAGCCTCACCCCTAACCCTCCCCTAACCCTAATCCTGACCCTGACCTTGACCCCAACCTAACGGAAACCTTTACCCTAACCCTGACCATCACACTCACCCTAACCCTAAGCCCAACACTAACCCTAAACCTGACCATAACCCTGACATTGACATTTACCATAATTTTAACCCTAACCCGACACCTCAACCTAACCCTAAACCCTAAACCTACGCCCTAATCCTAACCCTGACCATTACCTAACCTAACCTAACTCCCAACCTTAGCCTAACCTCAACCCAACTCTAACCCTAACCCTAACCCTAACCCTGACCCTGTCCCTAACCCTAACATTGACTCTAACCCTAACCCTAAACCTAACCCTAACCCTAACCCTAACCATCAACCTAACCCTAACCCTCACCGTATCCCTAACAATAGCCCTAACCCTAAGCCTAACCTACCCCTGACCCTCACCCTGACACTGACCCTGATCCTGACCCTCACCCTAACCCTAACCCTAGCCCTCACCCTTACTCTAATCCTAACCCTAACCCTAACCTTTACTAGCCCTAACAATATCCCTAACCCTAACCCTAACTCTTACCCTCACCCTAACCCTAACCGTCACCCTAACACTAACCCTAATCCTAACCCTAACGCTCACCGTATCCCTAACCCTAGCCCTAACCCTAACCATGACATACACCTGACCCTGAAACTGACCCTGATTCTAACCGGCACCCTAACCCCAACCCTTTCCCTAGCCGTAGCTCTCATCCTAACCCTAATCGTCACCCTAACGTGAACCCTAACCCTGACCCTAACACTAACCCTAACCCTGACCCTAACCCTGACCCTCACTTTAACCCTGACCCTAACCATGACACTAACAGTAACCCTAGCCCTAATCCTAACACTGACACTAACCCTACCCCTAACCCTAATCCTGACCCTGACACTAACCCTAACCCTGATCCTAAACCTAACCCTAACAATGAGCCTAACATTGACTCTAACCCAAACCCTAGCCCTAACCCTAAACCCAACCCTCACCCTCACCGTAAACCTAACCATAAACCTAATCCCTAACACTAACCCTAACCCTAACCCTCACCCTCACAATCACCCTATCCCTATCTCTAACCCTAACCCTGACTCTCACCCTAACCCTAACACCCTAACTCTCACCCTAACCCTAACCTTAACGTTCACCGTATCCCTAACCCTAACCTAACCCTAAACCTAACCCTCACCCTCACCCTTAACCTAACCCTAACACAAACCCTAAATCTAATCCCTAAACCTAGCCCTAAACCTAACCCTCACCTGAACACTAACCGTAACCCTAACCCTAACCCTCACCCTAACCCTCACAATACACCTAACCCTCACTGTATCCCTAACCATAGCCCTAACCCTAATCCTTAACTGCCCCTGACCCTGACCCTGAACCTGACCCTGATTAGGACCCTGAACCTAAGTCTAACCCTAACCCTAAGCCCAACCCTTTCCCTAGCCCCAGCACTACCCCTAACCCTAACCATAACCCTCACCCTAATGCAAACCCTAATCATGATCTTATATCTGACCCTGACCTTAACCCTGACCCTATCCCTCACCCTCACCCAGAACCTAGGTCTAACCCTAACCCTAATCCTAACCCTAACCGTCACCCGAATCCTCACCGTAACCCCAACCCTAAACCTAACCCTAATTCTCACCCAAATCCTGACCCTAACCATAACCCAAACCCTAACACTCACACTAACCCTGTCCCTAAACCTAAACCTATCCATTAACCCTTATCCGATCCCTAACCCTCACCTTCATCCTAACCCTAACCCTCACTTTCACCCTCACCCTAGCTCTACCCTTAACCTTCACCCTCACCCTAGTGCTAAACCTAACCCTCACCTTCACCCTCACCCTAATGCTAACCCTAACCATCACCCTCACCCTAACCCTAACACTAACACTAACACTAACACTAACCTAACTCTAACCCTAACCCTCAGCCTAACCCAAACCCTAAGCCTAGCCCTAACCCTAACCTAATCCTTAACCCTAACCCTAACCCTGACCCTAACACTGAGCCTCACTTTAACCCTGACTCTAACTCTGACCATAAGAGTAACCCTAGCCCTAATCCTAACCCTGACCCTAACCCTATCCCTAACCCTAATCCTGACCCTGACACTAACCCTAAAACTAACCATGACCCTGATCCTAACCCTCACCCTAACCTTCACCCTAACCCTAAGCATAACCCTAACCCTAAACCTAAACCTAAACCTCACCCTCACCCTAAACCTAACCCTAATGCAAACTCTAAACATAATCCCTAACCCTAACCCTAAACCTAACCCTCACCCTAACCCTCACAATACACCTAACTCTCACTGTATCCCTAACCATAGCCCTAACCCTAACCCTAACCTGCCCCAGACCCTGACCCTGAAACTGACCCTGATCCTGACCCTGAAACCCGTTGATGGCAAACAATAAAAATGTCATCTCAGGTGGCTTAAAGAACCACAAAGAAACCTTCAACTAGGCTCCATAGATCACCTGGAGCATGTTTTTGGCAAAAACTAAAAGTATCACCTCATGTGGCCTAAATGACATCCACAGACATTTTACCCAGGTTCATATCACTTGGAACAAATTTTAGCAAGAACAAAAACACCACAGGTGTCCTAAATGACAACTTCAGAGCTTTTACACCAGCTCCATTAATCACCTGCAACCCACTTAATGGGTGGGGCTGCTTGACTACCAGGATATGAATAACTATAATAATTTAATACACATCGGGTGGACCACGAGACTAGCAGGGATATAAAACAGCAATATGTATGAAATACACATTGGGCAGGTCACTAGACAACCAGGGAATTAGAGATAGTTATCTATTTAATCATGATGGAGTTGCCACTAGATTACCAGGCATATTAAAAATATTAGTTTTTTTTAGATGGGGCAGAAAGAAGCCCCCTGAGCAAAACACACCCTCATTTAACTTTCTGGAGCACTCCTGGGCTGAGAAAATCAATTTTAAATCTGGCCATATCGTCCCTCTCTCGCGATGCACGATCACGATCAAGGAATCTCGCAATCAAAACATTTGTAGGCTCACTATCAAAGATTGTTAGTGAGCCACGAACTAAGATTTTAAAAGCTCAGAACTTTTTAGACTGATTTGGATCAAAACAAAGGCCTGGCTCAATAGATCAGAGTCCGTTGAGTAAAACCCATCCAAGTTTTACTTCAGAAGTGACCCCTGAGCCGAGATTCTTGTGTTTTCTCAATTGGAAAATTTAAAACAAGATTGCGGACCTCGCCATCAAAGAATTTTTAAAATTCTCAGGGACAAAGACTCCTGAACCGCAAAGCTGCAAATTCTTTGATCGCCAGGTGGGAAGAGATGGCCAGAACCCTATTCTTTGTTCGCAAAACATACATATAAATTTTCCCTTTAACTAATAATGGGAACTTAAAAGTGGCATAACCTTTGAATGCCTTAATATGTTTTCACCAAACAAAAAGTGGCATGTCTGGCCACCAAAAGCTCTTTCAAGCAGACCATCTCTCAGAGCAACAGGCCACACAATGGCCGTGCAGGGCCACATCCAAAATCCCAAAAGCTGCCTACAAAAATGGATAATTTTGCATTTTTCAGTGTTTTTATATGAAAAGCCCGCAAGTCCGACCAAAACACAATTTGGCAGCTCAAGAGAACTACCATGCCCCAGCGTGCATACCAAATTTCAAGCAAATCTGTTGAATGGGTTCAAAGTTATTAATGTGCAAAATTTTGAGTTTAGCAAAGAAGTGACCGCTGTACCCTAACTATAGTGGCGTGACCGTGCCACTATAATATATATGGCGAATGATATGTGATGGTAGTTTATACCACCTGAGGTGAAATATTTATTTTCGCAAAAATGGGTTCCAAGTTATTTATGGAGTTGGAGTGAAAGGTCTGTGGTGGTCATTTATGGCACCTGAGGTGACATATTTATTTTTGCAAAAAAAATAGGTTCCAGCTGATTGATGGAGACTATGTAAAAGGTCTAAAGTGGTCATTTAGGTCAATTGAGGAAATATGGTTAGTTTTGCCAAAATATGTGTGCAGGTGATTAATGGAGCTGGCGAAAGTCAGCGATGCTCGTTTAAGGTACCTGAGATTAGGGCTAGATTTTCAAAAGGCACTTAGCTCCTCACAAGCTGTACATCAAACAAATGACCATGGTGGTCATTTAGCCACCTGAGGTTATAGTTATAGTTCAGACCTTTTACACCAGTTTCATATCACCTGGAACAAATTTTAGCAAAAAGAAACAGCACCTCAGGTGGCTTCAATGACCACTGCAGATCTTTTACTCTGGATAACCTAATCCCTAACCCTAACCCTAACCCTCAACCTCAGCCTAACCCTAACCCTAACCCTAACCCTCACTGTAACCCTAACCCTCACCCTAACGCTATCCCTAACCCTAACCCTAATCCTCACCCTAAACCTAACCCTGATATGAAACTGGGGTAAAAGGTCTGTTTCAGTCATTTAGGCTGCATGAGGTGATATCTTTAGCTTTTGCCAAAAACAAACTCCAGCTGATCTATGGAGCCTGATTGAAAGTTTCTCCATGGTTCATTAAGCCACCTGAGTTGAAATTTTTTAATTATTTCAAAAATGTTTTTTGTGAGTTAGGCTGGAGTGAAAGATCAACAGTCATCGTTTATTCTACCTGAGGTGATGTTTTGCCAAAATGGGTTCTACGTGATTGATGGAGCTGGCATAAAAAGTCCAAAGTGGTCATTGAGGCCAGCAGAGGTGATATGTTTTTGTTGTTGCCAAAAATGGGTTTTAGGAGACTTATGAAGGTGAGGTAAAAGGTTCACACTAGAGCTTCAGACAACTAGGGGTGCTATTTTTATTTTTGCAAAAACTGGGTTGCAGGTGATCTATGGAGACATGGTGAATGTGATGCAGTGGTTGTTTAGGCCACCTGGGGTGAAATTTGTACTTTTGCAAAAAATGGGTTCCGGGTGATTTATCTAGCTGGGGTGAAAGATCTGTTTTTTACATTGATGCTACCTGATGTGATACATGTATTTTTACCAAAAATGGGTTGCAGGTGATTTGTGGCATTTGTGTAAATGGTAGGCAGTGGTCATTTAGGCCACCTGAGGTGATATTTTTATTTTGACCAGAAATTGGTTTCAGGTGATCTATGGAGTCATTATGAAAGGTCTGTGGTGGCTGTTCAAGCCAGCTGTGGTGAAATTTTAATTTTTGCAAAACATCTGTTCCAGTTGATATCTGGAGTTTGGGAGAAAGGTCCATGGCAGCCGTTTAAGACACCTGAGGTGATATTTTTAGTTTTTCAAAAGTGGGTTGTAAGTGACTAATGGAGCTGGTGTTAAATGTTTGAGGTTGTTGTTTAGGCCCCATGAGGTGATATTTGTATTTTTGCCAAAAATTTGTTCCCAGTAATTTGTGGCTCCAGAGTAAAAGATCTGCAGTGTTCATTGAGACCATTTCAGGTGGCCTAAATGACAACTCTGGACATTTGTACTCAGGCCTTTCACCACAGGTTCATAAATCATCTGGAACTCATTTTTGTCACAGATAAAAATGTCACCTCATGTGGCCATTTATTCCACCTGAGGTGGTATTTTTTATTTTTGCAAAAAGTGGTTTCTAGGTGATTGATGGAGCTGGTGTAAAAAGTCCAAAGTTGCCATTGAGGTCACCTGGGGTGACATTTTAATTTTTGCACAAAATGGGTTCCAGGTGACTTATGGAGCATGAATGAAGAATCTGTGGTTTACATTTATGCTACCTGATGTCATATATTTATTTTTGGCAAAAACAGGTTTCAGGTGATAAAAAGTAGGCAGTGGTCATATGGGCCAGCAGAGGTAATATTTTTTATTTTTGCCACAAATGGGTTCCAGGTCATGTATGGAGTCATTGTGAAAGGTTGCAGTGGTTGTTTAAGCCAGCTGAGGTGAAATCTGTATTTATGCATAAAATCAGTTCCAGTTGATATATATAGTTTGGGTGAAAGGTCCATGGCAGCCGTTTAAGACACCTAAGGTGATACTTTCAGTTTTTGAAAAAGTGGGTTGTAGGTAACTAATGGAGCTGGTGTAAAAGGTCTGAGGTTGTCATTTAGGCCACCTGCGGTGATATTTGTATTTTTGCTAAAAATGGGTTCCAGGTAATTTATGGATTCAGAGTAAAAGATCTGCAGTTTCCATTTAGGCCAGGAGAAGTAATATTTTTATTTTTACCAGAAATTGGTTCCAGTTGATTTATGGAGTCAAGATGAAAGGTCTGCAGAGATGCTACATTCATGTTTGCCAAAAATTGGTTCCAGGACATTTATGGAGCTGGGCTGAGAGGTCTGCAGTGGACTTTTACGTTACCTGATGTAATATATTTATTTTTGCCAAAAAAAGTATTTCAGGTGATTTATGTGATTGGGGTAAATGTGTGGCAGTGATCATTTAGGCCACCTGAGGCGATATTTTTATTTTTGCCAAAAATGGGTTCTAGGTGATCTATAGAGTCATTGTGAAAAGTCAATGATGGTTGTTTAAGCCACCTGAGGTGAAATTTTTATTTTTCCTAAAAACTGGTTAAAGGTGATCTATGGAGCCAGGGTCAAAGGTTTGTGGTGGTCGTTAAGACCACCTAAGGTGATATTTCTATTTTTGCCAAAAATGGGATCCAGGTGATTTATGAAGTAGGGTAAAAGGCAGGTAGTCATCATTTAGATCACCTGTAACCCATTTTAGTCAATAATAAAAACTACACCTCAGGTAAACTAAATGACCACCACAGATCTTTTATTCTGGCTCTGTAAATTACATGGAAACCGTTCGTGGCAAAAATAAAAATATCAGCTCAGGTTGCCTAAATCAGCACCTTGGATGTTTTACCCCGGCTCCATAAATCATCTATAACCCATTTTGACAACAATGAAAGTATCACTGGAGGTGGTCTTAATGACCACCACCTAAGTTTAACATTGGGTGGCCTAAATTATTACTGCCTACCTTTCACCTCCCCTGCATAAATTACCTGGACCACAAAGGCCAACAGTGGATATTTAGGCCAGCTGAGTTCATAATTTTATTTTTCTTAAAAAAATTGGTTACAGGTGATATATGGAGTCAGGGTAAAAGGACTGCAAAGGTCATTTAGGCCAACTGAGGTGATATTTGTATTTTTGCCAAAATTGGTTCCAGGTGATTTATGGATGTAGGATAAAAGGTCATGTAGGCCACCTGAGGTGATATTTATATTTTTGACAACAAATGGTGCCAGGTGATCTGTGGAGTCATTATAAAAGGTCAGCGATGGTTGCTTAGGCCCCCTGAAAGGGGAAAGTTTTATTTTTGCCGAAAAATGGGTTCCAGATGTTTTATGCAGCTGGGATGAAATGTCCGTAGTGGTAGTTTAAGCCACCTGAGGAGTTATGTTTATTTTTTCCAACAATGGGTTCCAGATGATTTATGGACCCAGGGTGAAAGGTACGCAGTGCTCCTTTAGGCCACCTGAGGAAATATTGTTATTGTTGGTAGAAAGTCTTTCCAGGAGTTTGATGGAGCCCTTGAAAAAAGGGCCATGGTGGTCATTTATGACACCTGAAGTGATATTTTTATTTTTGTCAAAAATGGATAAAGGAGCTTTAGGGAGACAGGGTGACACATCCACTGTGGTCCTTTAGCCCTCTTGAATTGATATTTTCATTTTTGCCAAAATTGGGTTCCAGATGATTTAGAGAGCCAGGGTAAAAGGTCCACAGTGGTCCTTTAAGCCACCAGAGGTAATATATTTATTTTTGCAAGTGCACTGCAGAGCATTCATTCTGGCTCCATAAATTACAAGGCACCCATTTTTCAACAAAAATAAAAGTATTACCCAGGTGGCCTAAATGTCCACAGTTGACCTTTTTACCCTGGCTCCATGAACCATCAGGCATAGAATTCTGGCAAAATTAAAAATATCACATCAGGTGGCCTAAATGGCCACCACAGATTGTTCACATTATCTTCATTAATGAACTGAAACCCATTTTTGGCCAAAAAAATATATCATCTCTGGTGATCTGAATGATCACCTACAATCTACCCTGGCTTCATAAATTGCAAAAAATGAGTTCCAGTTGATTTATGGAGCAAGGGTGCAAGATCTGTTTTTACATTGATGCTACCTGATGTGATATATGTACTTTTGCCAAAAATAGGTTTCAGATGATTTATGGGGTTCAGGTAAAAGGTAGGCAGTGGTCATTTAGGCCACCTGAGGTGATATTTTTATTTTTGCCAGAAATGGGCTCCAGATGATCTATGGAATCATTGTGAAAGGTCCAAAGTGGTTGTTTAAGCCACCTTAGGTGGCATTTTAATTTTTGTAAAAAATCAGTTCCAGTTGATATCTACAGTTTGCGTGAAAGGTCCATGGCAACTGTTTAAGACACCTGAGGTGATATTTTCTGTTTTTCAAAAATTGGGTTGTAAGTGACTTATAGAGCCAGTGTAAAAGGTCTGAGGTTGTTGTTTAGGCCACCTGAGGTATCCTCTCCGATCATAGTGGGTTTGCTGGAAGCGCAGTCCCGTACCTTCCATTTTCGCTACAGGCGGGCACCCTGGTCTCGGTCAGTGGCTGGCTAGCTGCAGACTGACCATGGGAGAGCTGAAGCAGCCCAGTTCAAGGGCAGGCAGGTGGAGAGAAGAAAAAAGAGCAGGTCTTAAATAGCATTGAGGTTAGGATGAGTTTAGATATGAGCAGTTTAGCAAGACAAAAGGGAGTTAGACTTTTTGACTCCAAGGCAGAGTGCTAGGATGGGGGAGAGTAGGAGGAGCACTGAAACAGGAGAGGTATAAGCACTTTAAAGCACTAGAAGAAATTACAATCCAGTTAATACAGTTGAAAAACCTCAATTACACACTTGAAATGTGCTTAGTTCTAACTAAAATCCATTAGTAAAAAGAGCCAGGTGGCAGAAGCAGGGGAAAAGTCATCGCCAATTACAGCGGATTTGCTGGAAGCACCCATATTCCAATTGGCTGCGCTGTCCTGTACCTTCCAAGGAGCTGCAAGTGGGCGTCCTGGTCTTGGTCGGTGGCTGGATGGGTGCCGGCCGACCGAGTGAGAGCTGAAGCAGCCCCGATCAAGGGGCAGGCTGATGGAGAGAAGAAAAAAGAGCATTACTTAAATAGCATAGAGGTTAGGATGGGTTTAGATTTGAGCAGTTAAGCAAGACAAAAAGGACTGAGACTTTTCAAGAAAAGGTAGAATGCCTTGATGGGGGGGTGTGCAGGAGGAGCACTGAAACAGGAGAGGTGTAAGCACTTTAAAATACTTGCAGAAATTACAATCCAGCTAACACAGTTGAAAAACTTCAGTTACACACTTGAAATGTGCTTAGTTCTAACTGAAATCTATTTGTAAAAGGTGCCAGGTGGCAGAAGCAGGGGAAATGTCCTAGCGTATAAGAGCGGGTTTGCTAGGAAGCTCCCGTGGTTCAATTGGCTGCGCCATACTGTACATTCCAAGGAGCTGCTGGCAGGCATCCTGGTCTCGGTCAGGAGCTGGCTGGGTGCCAGCTGAAAGCAGGTAACTGAAGCAGCCACGTTCAAGGGCAGGCAACTGGAGGGAAGAAAAAGAGCTGGTCTTAAATAGCATAGAGGTTAGGATGGGTTTAGATTTGAGCACTTTAGCAAGAGAATAGTGAGTTACACTTTTCAGCACCAAGGCAGATTGCTTGGATGGGGGGCAGGAGTAGCACTGAAACAGGAGAGGTGTAAGCACTTTAACACACTAGTAGAAATTACAATCCAGCTTATACAGTTGAAAAACTTCTATTACTCACTTGAAATATGATTTGTTCTAAGTAAGATCTATTTGTAAAAAGTGCCACATGGCAGAAGCAGGGGAAAAGTCCTGCAATCAGAGCAGGTTTGCTGGAAGCGCCCGAGTTCTGATTGGCTAAGCTGTCACGCATATTAAAGGAGCTGCAGGCGGCATCCTGGTCTCGGTGCTGGCTGGCTGGGTGCTGGTTGACCATGGGAGAGCTGAAGCAGCCCCGTTCAAGGGCAGGCAGCTGGAGAGATGAAAAAAGAGCAGGTCTTAAATAGCATAGAGGTTAGGATGGGTTTAGATTTCAGCAGTTTCACAAGACAAAAGGGAGTTAGGCTTTCCGGCACCAAGGCATAGTGCTGGGATGGAGTGTTGCAGGAGGAGCACTGGAACAGGAGAGGGGTAAGCACTTTAAAACACTAGTAGAAATTAAAACCAGATATTACAGTTGAAAAACTTCTATTAAACCCTTGAAATGTGCATAGTTCTAACTAAAATCCATTTGTAAAAGTTCCAGGAGGCAGAAGCAGGGAAAGTCCTGGCCAATCTGAGCTGGCTTGCTGGAAGCACCCATGTTCCAATTGGCTGTGCTGCACCGATTACAAAAGGAGCTGCAGGCTGTGTTCTGGTCTCAGTCAGTGGCTGCTTGGGTGCCGGACTACCATGGGGAGATGAAGCAGGCCTCATTCATGGGCAGACAGCTGGAGAGAAGAAAGAGCTGGTCTTAAATAGCATAGAGGTTAGGATAGGTTTAGATTTGAGCAGCTTAGCAAGACAAAAGGGAGATAGACTTTTCAGCACCAAGGCAGAGTGCTTGGATGGGAGGGAGGAGGAGCAACTAAAACAGGAGAGATGTAAGCACTTTAAAACACTAGTAGAAATTACAATCCAGCTAATATAGTTGAAAAACTTCTATTACACACTTGAAAGGTGCTTAGTTGTAACTAAAATCGATTTGTAAAAAGTATCCAGTGGCAGAAGAAGGGGAATAGTCCTGGCCAATCAGAGTGAGTTTGTTGGAAGTGCCCGTGTTCTGATTTACTGCATGGTCCTGTACCTTCCAAGGAGCTGCAGGCAGGTGTCCTGGTCTCGGTCAGTGGCGGGCTGGGTGCCGACCGACCGTGGGAGAGCTGAAGGAGCCCCGTTCAAGGGCAGACAGCTGGAGAGAGGAAAAAAGAGCAGGTCTTAAATAGCAAAGAGATTAGGATGGGTTTAGATTTGAGCAATTTAGCAAGACAAAAGGAGTTACACTTTTCAGCGAAAAGGCAGAATGCCTGAATGGAGGGGTGCAGGAGGAGCACTGAAACATTAGAGGTGTAAGCACTTTAAAACACAGATAAAATTACAATCCAGCTAACACAGTTGAAAAATTCTCTATTACACACATGAAATGTGCTTAGTTGTAACAAAATCTCATTTGTAATAAGTGCCAGGTTGCAGAAGCAGGGGAAAAGTCCTGGCTAATAAGACCAGGTTTGCTGGAAGCACCTGTGTTGAGATTGGTTGTAATTGTCCCATTCTTCCAAGTTGCTGCAAGCAGGTGTTCCTGGTATCGGTAGGTGGCTGGCCTGGTGCCAGCCGACCGTGGGGGAGCTGAAGCAGCACCATTCAAGGGCAGGTAGCTGGAGAGTAGAAAAAAGAGCAGATCTTAAATAGCATAGGGGTTAGGATGGGTTTAGATTTGAGCAGTTTAGCAAGACAAAAGGGAGATAGACTTTTCAGCTCCAAGGCAGAGTACTTGGATGGAAGGTGTGTAGGAGGAGCACTTATATAGGAGAGGTGTAAGCACTTTAAAACACTAGTATAAATTACAATCCAGCTAATACAGTTGTAAAACATCTATTACACACTTGAAATGTGCTTAGTTCTAACTAAGATTGTTTACTTAGCTGGCATCATTCTTGTCCTTGGTGTCATTTGTTTGACTCAGCTTGCACCATTTTTACTTGGTTTGCACCATTTGTACTCAGTTTGCACCATTTATGTACTTCGTTTCCATCATTTTAATTCCTTGAGTCATTTTTCTGCTTAACATGTACCATTTTTGACTCAACTTGCACCATTTATTTTGGTGTAGCTTGGTCATTCCTATCCCTTACACCTTTGAATATTTGTAGTGGACCTCTTGCATCAGTTTAGGGACTTTGTTCGCACAGACCACTTTTCTTGCAAAATATAGCACACGTATTTGAGTACCAAGATCTGCTTCAAGCTGGTTGTTTGATACAACTTGTGAGGAGCTATGGCCCTTTGAAAATCCGCTCTAATCTCAGGTAGCCTAAACAAACATCGTTGACTTTCACACCGCTCCATTAATCACCTGCAACACATTTTGTCAAAACTAAAAATGTTTTCTCAGGTGTCCTAAATGACCACTTTGGACCTTTTACACAGGCTCCATTAATCACCTGGAATCCATTTTTTTGCAAAAATAAAAATATCACCTCAGGTGGCATAAATGACCACTGCAGACCTTTCACTCCAACTCCATAAATCTCTTGAAACCCATTTTTGCAAAAATAAAAATTTCACCTCAGGTGGCTTAAATGACCACTACATTCCATTTACCCATATATATTATAATGGCCCTGTTGAGCCACTATTGTTAGGGTTCAGCAGTCACTTCTATGTTAAACTCAAAATTTTACACATTAATAACTTTGGACCCATTTAACGGATTTGCCTGAAATTCAGTATGTGCACTGGGGCATAGTAGTTCTCTTGATATTCCAAATTGCATTTCAGTTGGACTTATGGGCTTTGCATACAAAAACACTGAAAAATACAAAATTATCCATTTTTGGAGGCAGCTTTTGGGATTGTGGACGGCCCCTCAAAGCCATTGTGTGGCCTGCTGCTCTAAGAGATGATCTATTTGAAAGAGCTTTGGTGGCCAAACATGCTGCATTTTGTTTGGTGAAAACATATTAAGGCATTCAAACGTTATGCCAGTTTTAAGTTCCCAGTATAAGTTAATGGGAAAATTTATATGTATGTTTTGTGAACAAAGAATGGGGGTTCTGGCCATCTCGTTCCACCTGGCGATCAAAGAATTTGCAGCCTTACAGTTCAAGAATCTTAGTCCCTGAGAATTTTAAAAATTCTTTGATCATGAGGTCTGCCATCTTGTGTTTAATTTTCCAATCGGAAAAACACAAATATCTCGGCTCATGGATCCCTTATGAAGTAAAAGCCAGCTTCGAAGTTCCTCAGTGGTTTTTTAGGTCACCTGAGGTGAAATGTTCATTTGTTCTCCCAAAATGAGTTACAGGTAAGTTATGAAGCTGGGGTGAAAGGTCAGCAGTGGTCATCAAGGCCACCTAAGTTGAATTTTTTTTTTTGCCAAAAATGATTTTCATGTGAGTTGTGTAACCGGTGTGAAATGTTCAAGGTAGTCATTTAGGTAACATTAATTTTTGTTTGCTAACAAATTTGGCTTCCAGTTTATTTAAGGAGCTGAGGAAGAAGGTCAGTAGTAGACCTATGGGCCAACAGGAGTGAAATTTTCATTTTTGTCAAAAACTGGTACCAAGAGATCTATTTATCTAGGCTTAAAGGTACACAGTGGTCATTTAGGACACCTTCAGTGAAATTTATATCTTTGCCAAAAATGTTTTCTAGATTATTTATTGAGCTGGGGTGAAAGGTCTGCAGTGAACATTTACGCTACCTGATGTAATATATTTATTTTTGCCAAAACTGAGTTTCAGGAGATTTATGGGATTGAGGTAAAAGGTTGGCAGTGGTCATTTAGGCCACCTGAGGTTAAAGGTAGGTGATGGTCATTTAGACCACCTGAGGTGATAATTTTATTTTTTATCAAAAACGGGTTCCAGGTAATTCATGGATGTGGAGTAAAAGACCTGCTGTGGTCATTTAGGCCACCAGGGGTGTTATTTTCATTTTTGCCAAAAATGGTTCCAGGTGATCTATTGAGCCAGGTTGAATGGTATGCAATGGTCATTTTGGCCACCTGAGGTAATATTTTTAATTTTTTTTAGCAAAAATGGGTTCCGAGTTATGTATGGAGCAAGTGTAAAAGGTCCTTTATGTCACGGGAGGTGATTTTCTTTATTGTTTGCCATCAATAGGTTTCAGGTGATCTATGGAGCCAGATTCAAAATTCCTCAGTGGTTGTTTAGAGCACCTAAGGGGAAATGTATATATTTGCCAAAAATGGGTTCCAGATAATTTATGGAGCTGGGGTGAAAGGTCTGAAGTTGTCATTTAGGCCACCTGAGGTTATATATTTATTTTTCCCAAAAATGCATTTTAGGTGATTTATGGGATTGTTGTAAAAGTAAGCAGTGATCATTTAGGCCACCTGAGGTGATAATTTTATTTTTGCCAAGAATGGGTTCCAGGTGATCTATGGAGCCATGGTGAATGTGATGCAGTGGTTGTTTAGGCCACCTGAGGTGAAATTTTTATTTTTGCCAAAATTGGGTTCAAGGTGATCTATGGAAACATTGTGAAAGGTTGGAGGTGTTTGTTTTGGACACCTGATGTGACATTTTTATTTTTACCAAAAATAGGTTAGAGGTAATTTACGGATCTGGAGTAAAAGATCTGCAGTGGTCTTTAAGGCCACTAGATGTGATATTTTTATTTTTTACTAAAAATTAGTTCCATGTCTTGTATGGAGCAGGGGTAAAAGGTAATTTATGCCATCTGAGATTATATTTTTAATTTTTGCCATAAATGGGTTTCAGGTGATTTATGGAGCTAGATTCAAACTTCCCCAGTGGTAGTTTAAGACACCTGAGGTGAAATTTATATATTTGCTGAAATGGGTGATTTATGGAGCTGGTATGAAAGTCTGAGATTGTCGTTTAGCCACATTGAGGTGATATATTTATTTTTGCTAAAAATGCATTTCAGGTGATTTATGAAAGTGGGGTAAAAAGGTAGGCAGTCGTCATTTAGGCCACCTGAGGTTAAAGGTAGCTGGTGGTGACTTAGGCCACCTGAGGTGATAGCTTTATTTTTGCCAAAAATGGGTTCCAGGTGAGTTATGGAGTCATTGTGAAAAGTCCACAATGGTTTTATAAGTCACCTGAGTTGAAATTTTTATTTTTGCAAACAATGGATTCCAGGTGATATCTGGAGCTGAGGTGAAATGTCCATGGTGGTCATTTAAGCCACCTGAGGTTATAGTTCTTATTTTTGCAAAAATGGTTTCAATGTGATATTATGGAGTAAAAAAGTCCAGTGTGGTCAGTTTGGCCTCCTGATGTGACATCATTTCTTTACCATAGATAGGTTCCAGTTGATTTATGGCACTGGGGTAAAAGGACCACAGTGAATTTTTACGACACAAAGGGTGATATTTTAATTTTTTGCCAAAATGGGTTCGAGGTAATCTGTGGAGCTAGGGTGAATGGTACGAGGTGGTCGTTGAGGCCACCTGAGGTGAAATTTTTATTTTTGCAAAAACTGTGTTCAAGGTGAGCTATGGAATCATTGTGAAAGGTCTGAGGAGTTCATTTTGGACACCTGATGTGACATTTTTATTTTTACCAAAAATAGGTTAAAGGTAATTGATGGATCTGGAGTAAAAGATCTGCATGATCATTTAGGCCACCCGAGGTAATGTTTTTATTTTTACTAAAAATTGGTTCCAGGTGATTTATGGAGATGAGGTGAAAGGTCTACAGTAGTCATTTAGGCCACCTGGGGTGACATTTCTATTCATTTTTGCCAGAAATTGGCTCCAGGTAATTTATGGATCCACAGTGAAAGATCTGCAGTGAGTGGCCATTTAGGCCAGGAAAAGTAATATTTTTATTTTTACCAGAAATTGGTTCCAGGTGATTTATGGAGTCAGAGTGAAAGGTCTGCAGGGATGATACTTTCATTTTTGCCAAAAATGGGTTCCAGGAGATTTGTGTAGCTGGGGTGAAAGGTCTGCAGTGGACATTTATGCTACCTGATGTGATTAATTTATTTTTGCCAAAAATGCATTTCAGGAGATTTATGTGATTGGGGTAAAAGATAGTCAGTGGTCTTTAAGGTCACCTCAGGTTAAAGGAAGGTGGTGGTCATTTAGTCCACCTGAGATGATAAATTTATTTTGCCAAAATCGGTTGCAGTTGATCTATGGAGTCATTGTGAAAAGTCAATGATGGTTGCTTAAGCCACCTGAGGTGAAATTTTTATTTTTGCAAAAAATGTATTCTAGGTGATGTCTGAGCTGAAGTGAAATGTCCATGGTAGGTATTTAAGTCACCTGTGGTAAAATTTATTGTTTTTCAAATAGTGGGTTCCAGGTAATCTGTGAAGCTAGGGTGAATGGTACGAGGTGGTTGTTCAGGCTACCTGGTGTGAATTTTTAATTTTTTGCCAGGACAGTGTTCAATTGATCTATGGAAACATTGTGAAAGTCTGAGGAGTTTGTTTTGGACACCTGATGTGACATTTTAATTTTTACTAAAAATGGGTTCCAGGTAATTTATGGATCGGGACTGAAAGATCTGCATTGGGGATTTAGGCCACCAGAGGTGATATTTTTATTTTTACTAAAAATTGGTTCCAGGTGATTTATGGAGCTGAGGTGAAAGGTCCTCGGTGGTCATTTATGCCACTTGGGGTGATATTTTAATTCATTGTTTGCCAGAAATAGGTTCCAGATGATTTATGGAGCCTGGATAAAAGGTCTGCAGTGGACCTTTAGGAAACCAGAGGTGATATTTTCATTTTTGACAAAAAAGGTTCCAGATGATCTATTGACCCAGGGTGAATGGAATGCAATGGTCATTTAGGCCACCTGAGGTAATATTTTCATTTTTACAAAAATGGATTCCAGGTTATGTATGGAGTAAGGGTAGAAGGCTCTAATTAAAATATATTTGTAAAAAGTGCCAGGTGGCAGAAGCAGGGGAAAAGTCCTGGCCAATCAGAGGTGTTTTTGCTGGAAGTGCCCATTGTTCTTGGCATGCTCCTGTCCTGTACCTTCCAAGGAGCTGCAAACGGTGTCCTGGTCTTGGTCTCGTTGCTGGCTGGTTAAGGTCAGGGATTCATGTTAGTGTTAGGGTAAAGGTTAAGGTGAGGGTTAGGGTCAATGTCAGGGTCAGGATTAGGGTTAGGGGTTAGGGTTAGGGTCAGAGTTAGGGCTAGGGTTAGGGCTTGTGTTTGGGATAGGGTTAGGGTCACATCATGGTTAGGGTTAGGGTTACTGTCAGGGTCAGGGTCAGGGTCAGGGTAAGGGATAGGTTTAGGGTTAGAAAGAGGGTTAGGGTTAGGATGAGGGTGAGGTTTAGGGTTACGGATAGTTAGAGTTAGGGGTTTGGGTTAGGGAGAGGGTGAGGGGTCAGGGCCAGGAACTGGGTCAGGTACAGGTTAGTGTTAAGGGGTTAGGGGTTAGAGTCAGGTTGTCCCGAGTTAGTTAGGGGTCAGGGGTTAGAAGAAGCACAGTTAGGGGTTGGGGCCAGGGTCAGGGGTTAGGGCTTAGGTTCAGGTCAGGGTCAGGTTCAGGGGTTAGGTTAGTGTTAGGGTCACTGTTAGGATTAGTGCTGGGTGAGGGTTAGGTTAGGGGTCAGTTGGCAGTTAGGGTCAGGTTAGGGTCAAGTGTTAGTTAGGGTCAGGGGTCAGAGGCAGTGTCAGGTTAGGGTTAGGGGTTAGGGAAGTGAAGTAGGGGTTAGTGGGAGGTGAGGGGTTAGTTAGAGTTAGATCAGGTTACGTTAGGGGCCAAGTTCAGGGTCAGGATTAGGGATAGGGGTTAGTTTAGGGGTTAGTATAGGGTAAGGGTTAGAATTAGGGATACGGTTAGGGCTAGGGTTAGGGTTAGAGTTATTGTGAGTGTTAGGGTTAGGGTTTGGGTTAGGGTCAGGTATAGGTTCAGGTCTAAAGTGAGGGTGAAGGTGAGGGTTAGGCTTAGGTTTAGGGATAGGGTTAGTGTGAGTGTTAGGGTTAGGTTTAGGGTTAGGGCTGGGGTTAGGGTTAGGGTCAGGGTTAGGGTTAGGGGTTAGGGTTAGGGATGGGGTGACGGTAAGGAATAAGGTGAGCTTTAAGGTTAGGGTTATGGTCAGGGTTAGGATTAGGGTAGGTTTAGGGTTAGGCTTAGGATAATGGTTACGGTTAGGGTCTGGGTTAGCTTTAAGGTTAGAGTTAGTGTTATGGGCTGGGAGTTAGGGTCAGGGTTAGGTTAGGGTTATTCTTAGGGGTTAGTGGAGTGTGAGGTTAGTGGTTGCAAGGCCAAGTCATTAGGGTTAGGGGGTTGAGGAAGTTAGGGTTAGGTTAGGATTAGAGTTAGGGGCTAGGTTTAGAGTTAGGGGTTAGGGTTAGGGGTCAGGGTCGGACTCGTGGGGTCAGGGTCTGTGTTAGGTTAGGTTAGCTAGGTTGGGGTAAGGGTTAGGGGCAGGTTATGGTTAGGGATTAGGTTTAGGGTGTGGATTAGGTTGAGGTTGTTAGGGTTAGAGGTTAAGGTTAGTTGAGGTTTAGGGGAGGGATTAGTTGAAGAAGTTAAGGTAAGGGTGAGAGTGAGGGTTAGGATTACTGTTAGGGTTAGGGTGATGGTTAGGGTTATGGTCAGGGTCAGAGTCAGGATTAAGGATAGGGTTAGGGTTAGGGGTTACTATTAGGGTTAGGGGTTAGGTTTAGGTTTAGGGTTACAGTTAGGGCTAGGGTTAGGGTTAGGGTTAGGATTACAGTTGGTGTGAGTGTTAGGGTTAAGGTTATGGTTAGGGTTAGGGATAGTGTCAGGGCTATGGTGAGGGTTAAGAGAGGGTAAGGGATAGGGTTAGGGTTAGGGATATGGTAAGGGATAGTGTGATTGTTAGGGTTAAGGGGTTAGGGGTTACAGTGTTAGGGTTGGGGATAGGGTTTGTGGTTAGTTTGAGTGTTATGGTTAGGGGTTAGGTTTAGGTTTAGGGTTAGAGTTAGGGCGAGGGTTAGGGTTAGGGTTAGGATTACAGTTGGTGTGAGTGTTAGGGTTAAGGTTATGGTTAGGGTTAGGGATAGTGTCAGGGCTAGGGTGAGGGTGAAGAGAGGGTAAGGGATAGGGTTAGGGTTAGGGATATGGTATGGGATAGTGTGAGTGTTAGGGTTAGTGTTAGGGTAAGGGTTAGGGAAACGGTTAGGGTTAGCATTAGGGTTAGGGTCAGGGTTAAGCTAAGGGCTAGGTTTAGGGTTAGGGTTATGTTCAGGGTTACGGTTGGGGTCATGGTTAGGGGTTAGGTTAAGGTTAGGGTAAGTGACTGGGTCAGGGTTAGACATAGGGTTAGGGTGAGTGTGAGGGTAAAGGTTAGGGTAACGGTTAGGGTGAGGGTTAGGGTTAGGGTCAACATCAGGGTCAGGATTAGGGTTATGGTTAGGGGTTAGGGTTAGGGTTAGGGCTAGGGTTAGGGCTAGGGTTAGGGTTACAGTCATGGTTAGGGTTAGTGCCAGGGTCAGGGTGAGGGTCAGGGTTAGGTTTAGGCTTATGGTTAGGAAGAGGGTTAGCATTAGAATTAGAGTAAGTGTGAGGGTGAGGTTTAGGGTTAGGATTAGGGCTATAGTTAGGCTGAGGGATAGAGTTAGGGTTAAGGATAGGGTTAGGGTAAGGGTTAGGGTTAGGGTGAGGGTTAGGGTTAGGGTTATGGTGTAGTTGAGGGTTAGGGTTTGGTATTAGGTTAGGGTAAGGGCTAGGGTTCTGGTTAGGCTTAGGGTTGGGTTAGGGTGGGGGTTAGAGGTAGGGTTAGAGTTAGGGTCAGGGTGAGGGTGATGGTTAGTGTAAGGGTTAGGGTGAAGATGAGGGTTAGGGTTAGTGTTATGGTGAGAGTGAAAGTGATGGATAGGGTTAGGGTTAGGTGGAGGATGATGGTTAAGGTTAGAGTTAGGGTAAGGGTGAAGGTGAGGGTTAGGGTTAGGGTTAGGATGAGGGTGAGGGTTAGGGTTACAGATAGGGTTAGGTTAGGTTATTGTTAGTGTGAGTGTTAGAGTTAGTGTTAGGGTCAGGGTTAATGTTAGGTTTAGGGTGAGGGGTAGGGTGAGGATCAGGGTCAGGGTCAAGGTTATGGTTAGGGTTAGGGTTAGAGTCATTAAAATGTCACATCAAGTGTCAAACAAACTCCTCAGACTTTCCAATGTTTCCATAGATCATTAGACACTGTCTGGAAATAAAAATTCCACCAGGTAGCCTGAACAACCTCGTACCATTCACCTAGCTTCAGATTACCTGGAACACTATTTGAAAAACAATAAATTTTACCACAGGTGACTTAAATACCTGGACATTTCACCAGCTCAGACATCACCTGGAATACATTTTTTAAAAACAAAAATTTCACCTCAGGTGGCCAAGCAACCATCATTGACTTTCACAAGCTCCATAGATCAACTGGAACCGATTTTGGCAAAATAAATTTATCATCGCTGGACTAAATGACCACCACCTTCCTTTAACATAGGTGACCTTAAGACCACTGACTATCTTTTACCCCAATCAAAATCTCTGAAATGCATTTTGGCAAAATAATTAATCACATCAGGTAGCATAAATGTCCTGCAGACCTTTACCCCAACTACAAATCTCCTGGAACCCATTTTGGAAAAATGATATCATCCTGCAGACCTTTCCTCTGACTCCATAAATCACCCTGGACAATTTCAGGAAAATAAAATATTACTTTTCCTGGCTAATAGCCACTCACTGAATCTTTCACTGGAATCCATAAATTACCTGGAGCCAATTTCTGGCAAAAATGAATGAAAGGCCACCCCCAGTGGCCTAAACAACTACTGTAGACCTTTCCTCATCTCCATAATCACCTGAACAAATTTTAGTAAAAATAAAAACATTACTCAAGTGGCCTAAATGATCATACAGATCTTTTACTCCAGATCCATCAATTACTGCAACTATTTTTGGTAAAATAAAATGTCATCAGGTTCCAAAACGAACTCCTCAGACCTTTCCAATATTCACAGCTCACCTTGAACACAGTTTTGCAAAATAAAAATTTCACCTCAAGTGGCCTCAAAGACCACCTGTACCATTCACCCCTAGCTCACGATTACCGAACCCATTTGGCAAATTAAAAATACACCCTTTGTGTCCAAAAATTCTGTGGTCCTTTTACCCCAGTGCCATAAATCAACTGGAACCTATCTGGTAAAAAATGATGTCACATCAGGAGCCAAATGACCACACTGGACTTTTTACTCCATAATATACATTGAAGCCATTTTGGATGGCAAAAATAAGAACTATAACCTCAGGTGGCTTAAATGACCACCATGGACATTTCACCTCAGCTCCAGATATCACCTGGAATCCATTGTTTGCAAAAATAAAAATTTCAACTCAGGTGACTTATAAAACCATTGTGGACTTTTCACAATGACTCCATAACTCACCTGGAACCAATTTTTGGCAAAAATAAAGCTATCACCTCAGGTGGCCTAAGTCACCACCAGCTACTTCAACCTCAGGTGGCCTAAATGATGACTGCCTACCTTTTACCCACTTCCTCACAAATCACCTGAAATGCATTTTAGCAAAAATAAATGTATAATACCTCAGGTGGCCTAAAGCGACAATCTCAGACTTTCATACCCAGCTCCATAAATCACCCATTTCAGCAAATATATAAATTTCACCTCAGGTGTCTTAAACTACCACTGGGAAGTTTGGAATCTAGCTCACATAAATCACCACAAAACCCACTTATAGCAAAATTAAAATATAATCTCAGATGGCATAAATTACCTTTTACCCCTGCTCCATACAAGACATGGAAACTAATTTTAGTAAAAATAAAATATCACATCTAGTGGCCAAAAAGACCACTACAGATCTTTTACTCCAGAATCAAGTAAAGTACCTCTAACCATATTTTGGTAAAATAAAGAAACACATCAGGTGTCCAAACAAACACCTCCAACCTTTCACAATGTTTCCATAGATCACCTTGAACCCAATTTTGGCAAAAATAAAATTTAACACCTCAATTGGCCTAAACAACCACTGCATCACATTCACCATGGCTCCATAGATCACCTGGAACCCATTCTTGGCAAAAATAAATTATCCTCAGGTGGCCTAAAGAATCACTGCTTACTTTTACAACAATCCCATAAATCACCTAAAATGCATTTTGGGAAAAATAAATATATAACCTCAGGTGGCCTAAATGACAACTGAACCTTTCACCCCAGCTCCATAAATTATCTGGAACCCATTTTTTGCAGATATATACATTTCCCACTAGGTGCTCTAAACAACCACTGAGAATTTTGAATCTGGCTCCATAGATCACCTGAAACCTATTGATGGCAAACAATAAAAGAAAATCCCTCCGTGACATAAAGGACATTTTACACTTGCTCAGCCATACTAGGAACCAATTTTGCTAAAAAAAAATTAAAATATTACCTCAGGTGGCCAAAAGACCTATTGCATACCACATTCAACCTGGCTCAATAGATCACCTGGAACCATTTTTGCAAAAATGAAAATAACACCACTGGTAGCCCTAAGCTAACCACAGCAGGTCTTTTCTCCACATCCATCAATTACCTGGAACCAGTTTTGATAAAAGTAAAATTATCACCTCAGGTGGTCTAAATGACCATCACCTACCTTTAACCTCAGGTGGCCTAAATGACCACTGCCAACCTTTACCTCAATCCCATAAATCTCCTGAAACTCAGTTTTGCGAAAATAAATATATTACATCAGGTAGCGTAAATGTTCGCTGCAGACCTTTCACACAGCTCAATAAATAATCTGAAAACATTTTTGGCAAAGATATAAATTTCACAGAGAAGTATCCTAAATGACCACTGAATGTGCCTTTAAGCCCTAGATAAATAGATCTCTTGGTACCAGTTTTGACAAAAATAAAAATTTCACTCCTGTTGGCTTATGGGTCTACTACCTGACCTTCTTCCTCAGCTCCTAAAATAAACTGGAAGCCAATTTGTTAGCAAACAAAATTAAATGTGTACCTAAATGACTACCTTGAACATTTCACACGATTACAAACTCATGAAACATTTTCGGCAAAAAAAAATTCAACAGTAGGCCTTGATGACCACTGCTTGGACCTTTCACCCCAGCTTCATAACACCTGTAACATTTTCGGGAGAACAAATGAACATTTCACCTCAGAAGCCTAAAAAACCACTGAGGAACTTCAGAGCTGGCATTTTACTTCACAAAGGGATCCATGAGCGAGATATTTGTGTTTTCGATTGGAAAATTAAACACAAGATGGCAGACCTCATGATCAAACAATTTTAAAATTCTCAGGGACTAAGATTCTTGAACTGTAAGGCTGCAATTCTTTGATCGCCAGGTGGAGCAGATGGCCCAGAACCCCCATTCTTTGTTCACAAAACATACATATAAATTTTCCCATTAACTTATACAGGAACTTAAAACTGGCATAATGTTTGAATGCCTTAATATGTTTTCACCAAACAAAATGCAGCATGTTTGGACCAAAGCTCTTTCAAATACGATCATCTCTTAGAGCAACAGAGCCACACAATGGCTTTGTGGAGCCACGTCCTAAACCAAAAGCTGCCTCCAAAATGGATAATTTTGTATTTTCAGTGTTTTTGTGTGCAAAGCCCATAAGTCCAACTGAAATGCAATTTGGAATATCAAAGAGAACTACTATGCCCCAGTGCACATACTGAATTTCAGGCAAATCCGTTAAATGGGTCAAAGTTGTTAATGTGCAAAATTTTGAGGTTAACATAGAAGACTGCTGAACCTAACAATAGTGGCTCAACAGGGCCATTACTAATATATATGGGTAAATGGAATGTAGTGGTCATTTAAGCCACCTGAGGTGAAATCTTTATTTTTGCAAAAATGGGTTTCAAGAGATTTATGGAGTTGGAGTGAAAGGTCTGCGGTGGTCATTTATGCCACCTGAGCTGATATTTTTATTTTTGCAAAAATGGATTCAGGTGATTAATGGAGCCTGTAAAAGGTCCAAAGTGGTTCATTTAGGACACTGAGAAAACATTTTAGTTTTTGACAAAAAATGTGTTGCAGGTGATTAATGGAGCTGGTGTGAAAGAAGTCAGCGATGTTTGTTTAGGCTACCTGAGATTAGGAAGCGGATTTTCAAAGGGCCCTAGCTCCTCTGGTTGTATCAAACAACCAAACCTGAAGCAGATCTTGGTACTCAAAATACTGTGTGACCATATTTTGCAGAAAAGTGGTCTGAATGCGACAAAGTCCTAAACTGATGCAGAGGTCCACTACAAATATTCAAAGGTGTAAGGGATAGGAATGACCAAGCTACACAAAATAAATGAATGCAAGTTGAGTCAAAAATGGTACATGTTAAGCAGAAAAATGACTCAAGGAATTAAAATGATGAAACAGAAGTACATAAATGGTGCTAAACTAAGTACAAATGGTGCAAACCAAGTAAAAATGGTGCAAGCTGAGTCAAACAAATGACACCAAGGACAAGAATGATGCCAGCTAAGTAAACAATCTTAGTTGAACTAAGCACATTTCATGTGTAATAGATGTTTTACAACTGTATTAGCTGGATTGTAATTTATACTAGTGTTTAAAGTGCCACACCTTCCTATATAAGTGCTCCTCCTACACACCTTCCATCCAAGTACTCTGCCTTGGAGCTGAAAAGTCTATCTCCCTTTGTCTTGCTAAACTGCTCAAATCTAAACCCATCCTAACCCCTATGCTATTTAAGATCTGCTCTTTTTTCTACTCTCCAGCTACCTGCCCTTGAATGGTGCTGCTTCAGCTCCTCCACGGTCGGCTGGCACCAGGCCAGCCACCTACCGATACCAGGACACCTGCTTGCAGCAACTTGGAAGGAATGGGACAGTGCAACCAATCTCAACACAGGTGCTTCCAGCAAACCTGGTCTTATTGGCCAGGACTTTTCCCCTGCTTCTGCAACCTGGCACTTATTACAAATAGATTTTTGTTACAACTAAGCACATTTCATGTGTGTAATAGAAGTTTTTCAACTGTGTTAGCTGGATTGTAATTTTATCTGTGTTTTAAAGTGCTTACACCTCTAATGTTTCAGTGCTCCTCCTGCACCCCTCCATTCAGGCATTCTGCCTTTTCGCTGAAAAGTGTAACTCCTTTTGTCTTGCTAAACTGCTCAAATCTAAACCCATCCTAATCTCTTTGCTATTTAAGACCTGCTCTTTTTTCCTCTCTCCAGCTGTCTGCCCTTGAACAGGGCTCCTTCAGCTCTCCCACGGTCGGTCGGCACCCAGCCCGCCGCTGACCGAGACCAGGACTACCTGCCTGCAGCTCCTTGGAAGGTACAGGACCATGCAGTAAATCAGAACACGGGCACTTCCAACAAACTCACTCTGATTGGCCAGGACTATTCCCCTTCTTCTGCCACTGGATACTTTTTACAAATCGATTTTAGTTACAACTAAGCACCTTTCAAGTGTGTAATAGAAGTTTTCAACTATATTAGCTGGATTGTAATTTCTACTAGTGTTTTTAAAGTGCTTACATCTCTCTGTTTTAGTGATCTCCTCCCTCCCATCCAAGCACTCTGCCTTGGTGCTGAAAATCTATCTCCCTTTTGTCTTGCTAAGCTGTAAATCTAAACCTATCCTAACCTCTATGCTATTTAAGACCAGCTCTTTTCTTCTCTCCAGCTGTCTGCCCATGAATGGGCCTGCTTCCATCTCCCCATGGTCGTCCGGCACCCAGCAGCCACTGACTGAGACCAGAACACAGCCCTACAGCTCCTTTTATGATACGGGTACAGCACAGCCAATTGGAACATGGGTGCTTCCAGCAAGCCAGTCTCAGATTGGCGGACTTTCCCTGCTTCTGCCTCCTGGAACTTTTTACAAATGGTTTTAGTTAGAACTATGCACATTTCAAGGGTTTAATAGAAGTTTTTCAACTGTAATATCTAGATTTTAATTTCTACTAGTGTTTTAGTGCTTACCCTCTCCTGTTCCAGTGCTCCTCCTGCAACACTCCATCCCAGCACTATGCCTTGGTGCCGGAAAGCCTAACTCCCTTTTGTCTTGTGAAACTGCTGAAATCTAAACCCATCCTAACCTCTATGCTATTTAAGACCTGCTCTTTTTTCATCTCTCCAGCTGCCTGCCCTTGAACGGGGCTGCTTCAGCTCTCCCATGGTCAACCAGCACCCAGCCAGCCAGCAACCGAGACCAGGATGCCCGCCTGCAGCTCCTTTAATGGTACGTGACAGCTTAGCCAATCAGAACTCGGACGCTTCCAGCAAACCCGCTCTGATTGGCCAGGACTTTTCCCCTGCTTCTGCCATGTGGCACTTTTTACAAATAGATCTTACTTAGAACAAATCATATTTCAAGTGAGTAATAGAAGTTTTTCAACTGTATAAGCTGGATTGTAATTTCTACTAGTGTGTTAAAGTGCTTACACCTCTCCTGTTTCAGTGCTACTCCTGCCCCCCATCCAAGCAATCTGCCTTGGTGCTGAAAAGTGTAACTCACTATTCTCTTGCTAAAGTGCTCAAATCTAAACCCATCCTAACCTCTATGCTATTTAAGACCAGCTCTTTTTTCTTCCCTCCAGTTGCCTGCCCTTGAACGTGGCTGCTTCAGTTACCTGCTTTCAGCTGGTACCCAGCCAGCTCCTGACCGAGACCAGGATGCCTGCCAGCAGCTCCTTGGAATGTACAGTATGGCGCAGCCGATTGAACCACGGGAGCTTCCTGGCAAACCCGCTCTTATTCGCTAGGACATTTCCCCTGCTTCTGCCACCTGGCACCTTTTACAAATAGATTTCAGTTAGAACTAAGCACATTTCAAGTGTGTAACTGAAGTTTTTCAACTGTGTTAGCTGGATTGTAATTTCTGCAAGTATTTTAAAGTGCTTACACCTCTCCTGTTTCAGTGCTCCTCCTGCACACCCCCATCAAGGCATTCTGCCTTTTCTTGAAAAGTCTCACTCCTTTTTGTCTTGCTTAACTGCTCAAATCTAAACCCATCCTAACCTCTATGCTATTTAAGTAATGCTCTTTTTTTCTTCTCTCCATCAGCCTGCCCTTGATCGGGGCTGCTTCAGCTCTCACTCGGTCGGCCGGCACCCATCCAGCCACCGACCAAGACCAGGACGCCCACTTGCAGCTCCTTGGAAGGTACAGGACAGCGCAGCCAATTGGAATATGGGTGCTTCCAGCAAATCCGCTGTAATTGGCGATGACTTTTCCCCTGCTTCTGCCACCTGGCTCTTTTTACTAATGGATTTTAGTTAGAACTAAGCACATTTCAAGTGTGTAATTGAGGTCTTTCAACTGTATTAACTGGATTGTAATTTCTTCTAGTGCTTTAAAGTGCTTATACCTCTCCTGTTTCAGTGCTCCTCCTACTCTCCCCCCATCCTAGTACTCTGCCTTGGAGTCAAAAAGTCTAACTCCCTTTTGTCTTGCTAAACTGCTCATATCTAAACTCATCCTAACCTCAATGCTATTTAAGACCTGCTCTTTTTTCTTCTCTCCACCTGCCTGCCCTTGAACTGGGCTGCTTCAGCCTCCCATGGTCAGTCTGCAGCTAGCCAGCCACTGACCAAGACCAGGTGCCCGCCTGTGAGCAAAATGGAAGATGGGACTGCCTCCAGCAAACCCACTATGATCGGAGAGGATACCTCCAGGTGGCCTAAACAACAACCTCAGACCTTTTACACTGGCTCTATAAGTCACTTACAACCCAATTTTGAAAACAGAAAATATCACCTCAGGTGTCTTAAACAGTTGCCATGGACCTTTCCATGAAACTGTAGATATCAACTGGAACTGATTTTTTACAAAAATAAAAATGCCACCTAAGGTGGCTTAAACAACCACTTTGGACCTTTCACAATGATTCCATAGATCATCTGGAGCCCATTTCTGGCAAAAATAAAAATATCACCTCAGGTGGCCTAAATGACCACTGCCTACCTTTTACCTGAACCCCATAAATCATCTGAAACCTATTTTTGGCAAAAGTACATATATCACATCAGGTAGCATCAATGTAAAAACAGATCCTGCACCCTTGCTCCATAAATCAACTGGAACTCATTTTTTGCAATTTATGAAGCCAGGGTAGATTGTAGGTGATCATTCAGATCACGGAGATGATATATTTTTTTGGCCAAAAATGGGTTTCAGTTCATGAATGAAGATAATGTGAACAATCTGTGGTGGCCATTTAGGCCACCTGATGTGATATTTTTAATTTTGCCAGAATTCTATGCCTGATGGTTCATGGAGCCAGGGTAAAAGGTCAACTGTGGACATTTAGGCCACCTGGGCAATACTTTATTTTGTTGAAAAATGGGTGCCTTGTAATTTATGGAGCCAGAATGAATGCTCTGCAGTGCACTTGTAAAAATAAATATATTACCTCTGGTGGCCTAAAGGACCACCGTGGACCTTTTACCCTGGCTCTCTAAATCTCCTGGAACCCAATTTTAGCAAAAAAGAAAATATCAATTCAAGAGGCCTAAAGGACCACAGTGGATGTGTTACCCTGTCTCCATAAAGCTCCTTTATTCAATTTTGACAAAAATAAAAATATCACTTCAGGTGTCATAAATGACCACCATGGCCCTTTTTCAAGGGCTCCATCAAACTCCTGGAAAGACTTTCTACCAACAACAATATTTCCTCAGGTGGCCTAAAGGACACTGTGTACCTTTCATCCTGGGTCCATAAATCATCTGGAACCCATTGTTGGAAAAATAAACATAACTCCTCAGGTGGCTTAAACTACCACTACGGACATTTCATCCCAGCTGCATAAAACATCTGGAACCCATTTTGGCAAAATAAAACTTTCCCTTTCAGGGAGTCTAAGCAACCATCGCTGACCTTTATAATGACTCCACAGATCACCTGGCACCATTTGTTATCAAAACATTAATATCACCTCAGGTGGCCTACATGACCTTTTATCCTACATCCATAAATCACCTGGAACCAATTTTGGCAAAAATACAAATATCACCTCAGTTGGCCTAAATGACCTTTGCAGTCCTTTTACCCTGACTCCATATATCACCTGTAACCCATTTTTGAGAAAAATAAAACTATAAACTCAGCTGGCCTAAATGTCCACTGTTGGCCTTTGTGGTCCAGGTAATTTATGCAGGGGAGGTGAAAGGTAGGCAGTAATAATTTAGGCCACCCAATGTTAAACTTAGGTGGTGGTCATTAAGACCACCTCTGGTGATACTTTCATTGTTGCCAAAATGGGTTATAGATGATTTATGGAGCAGGGGTAAAACGTCCAAGGTGCTGATTTAGGCAACCTGAGCTGATATTTTAATTTTTGCCACGAACAGTTTCCATGTAATTTACAGAGCCAGAATAAAAGATCTGTGGTGGTCATTTAGTTTACCTGAGGTGTTGTTTTTATTATTGACTAAAATGGGTTACAGGTGATCTAAATGATGACTACCTGCCTTTTACCCCTACTTCATAAATCACCTGGATCCCATTTTTGGCAAAAATAGAAATATCACCTCAGGTGGCCAAAATGATCTCCATGGATCTTTAGCCTTAGAGAGCATAAATGACCATGCAGACATTTTACATTGCCTCCATTAATCACCTGGAACCAATTTTTGGCAAAAATAAAAATATCACCTCTGGTGGCCTAAATGGCTAATGCTGACTTTTAACCTCAGGAAGCATAAAACATCACTGCAGACCTTTCACTTTGCCTCCATAAATCACCTGGAACCCATTTTTGGCAAAAATAGAAATGTCACCTTAGGTGGTGTTAACGACCACCACAAACCTTTGACCCTGGCTCCATAGATCACCTTTAACCAGTTTTTAGGAAAAATAAAAATTTCGCCTCAGGTGGCTTAAACAACCATCATTGACTTTTCACAATGACTCTATAGATCACCTAGAACCCATTTTTGGCAAAAATAAAAATATCGCCTCAGGTGGCCTAAATGATCACTGCCTACATTTTACCCCAATCACATAAATCACCTGAAATACTTTTTTTGGCAAAAATAAATATATTACATCAGGTAACGTAAAAGTCCACTGCAGACCTCTCGCCCCAGCTCCATAAATGTCCTGGAACCAATTTTTGGCAAACATGAATGTAGCATCTCTGCAGACCTTTCATCTTGACTCCATAAATCAACTGGAACCAATTTCTGGTAAAAATAAAAATATTACTTCTCCTGGCCTAAATGGAAACTGCAGATCTTTTACTCTGAATCCATAAATTACCTGGAACCCATTTTTAGCAAAAATACAAATATCACCGCAGGTGGCCTAAATGACAACCTCAGACCTTTTACACCAGCTCCATTAGTTACCTACAACCCACTTTTTCAAAAACTGAAAGTATCACCTTAGGTGTCTTAAACGGCTGCCATGGACCTTTCACCCAAACTATATATATCAACTGGAACTGATTTTATGCATAAATACAGATTTCACCTCAGCTGGCTTAAACAACCACTGCAACCTTTCACAATGACTCCATACATGACCTGGAACCCATTTGTGGCAAAAATAAAATATTACCTCTGCTGGCCCATATGACCACTGCCTACTTTTATCACCTGAAACCTTTTTTGCAAAAATAAATATATGACATCAGGTAGCATAAATGTAAACCACAGATTCTTCATTCATGCTCCATAAGTCACCTGGAACCCATTTTGTGCAAAAATTAAAATGTCACCCCAGGTGACCTCAATGGCAACTTTGGACATTTTACACCAGCTCCATCAATCACCTAGAAACCACTTTTGCCAAAAATAAAAAATACCACCTCAGGTGGAATAAATGGCGCTTGAGGTGACATTTTTATCTGTGACAAAAATGAGTTCCAGATGATTTATGAACCTGTGGTGAAAGGCCTGAGTACAAATGTCCAGAGTTGTCATTTAGGCCACCTGAAATGGTCTCAATGAACACTGCAGATCTTTTACTCTGGATCCACAAATTACTGGGAACAAATTTTTGGCAAAAATACAAATATCACCTCATGGGGCCTAAACAACAACCTCAAACATTTAACACCAGCTCCATTAGTCACTTACAACCCACTTTTTGAAAAACTAAAAATATCACCTCAGGTGTCTTAAACGGCTGCCATGGACCTTTCTCCCAAACTCCAGATATCAACTGGAACAGATGTTTTGCAAAATTAAAAATTTCACCACAGCTGGCTTGAACAGCCACTACAGACCTTTCATAATGACTCCATAGATCACCTGAAACCAATTTCTGGTCAAAATAAAAATATCACCTCAGGTGGCCTAAATGACCACTGCCTACCATTTACACAAATGCCACAAATCACCTGCAACCCATTTTGGTAAAATACATGTATCACATCAGGTAGCATCAATGTAAAAAACAGATCTTTCACCCCAGCTAGATAAATCACCCGGAACCCATTTTTTGCAAAAGTACAAATTTCACCCCAGGTGGCCTAAACAACCACTGCATCACATTCACCATGTCTCCATAGATCACCTGGAACCCAGTTTTTGCAAAAATAAAAATAGCACCCCTAGTTGTCTGAAGCTCTACTGTGAACCTTTTACCTCACCTCCATAAGTCTCCTAAAACCCATTTTTGGCAACAACAAAAACATATCACCTCTGCTGGCCTCAATGACCACTTTGGACTTGTTATGCCAGCTCCATCAATCACGTAGAACCCATTTTTGGCAAAAAACATCACCTCAGGTAGAATAAACGATGACTGTTGATCTTTCACTCCAGCTATTTAACTCACAAAAAAACATTTTTGAAATAATTAAAAAATTTCAACTCAGGTGGCTTAATGAACCATGGAGAAACTTTCAATCAGGCTCCATAGATCAGCTGGAGTTTGTTTTTGGCAAAAGCTAAAGATATCACCTCATGCAGCCTAAATGACTGAAACAGACTTTTACCCAGTTTCATATCAGGGTTAGGTTTAGGGTGAGGATTAGGGTTAGGGTTAGGGATAGTGTTAGGGTGAGGGTTAGGGTTACAGTGAGGGTTAGGGTTAGGGTTAGGGTTAGGGTTAGGCTGAGGTTGAGGGTTAGGGTTAGGGTTAGGGATTAGGTTATCCAGAGTAAAAGATCTGCAGTGGTCATTGAAGCCACCTGAGGTGCTGTTTCTTTTTGCTAAAATTTGTTCCAGGTGATATGAAACTGGTGTAAAAGGTCTGAACTATAACTATAACCTCAGGTGGCTTAAACGACCACCATGGACATTTGTTTGATGTAGCTTGTGAGGAGCTAAGTGCCTTTTGAAAATCTAGCCCCTAATCTCAGGTACCTTAAACGAGCATCGCTGACTTTCACGCCAGCTCCATTAATCACCTGCAACACATTTTTGGCAAAAACTAACCATATTTCCTCAATTGACCTAAATGACCACTTTAGACCTTTTACATAGTCTCCATCAATCAGCTGGAACCTATTTTTTTTGCAAAAATAAATATGTCACCTCAGGTGCCATAAATGACCACCACAGACCTTTCACTCCAACTCCATAAATAACTTGGAACCCATTTTTGCGAAAATAAATATTTCACCTCAGGTGGTATAAACTACCATCACATATCATTCGCCCATATATATTATAGTGGCACGGTCACGCCACTATAGTTAGGGTACAGCGGTCACTTCTTTGCTAAACTCAAAATTTTGCACATTAATAACTTTGAACCCATTCAACGGATTTGCTTGAAATTTGGTATGCACGATGTGGCATGGTAGTTCTCTTGAGCTGCCAAACTGTGTTTTCGTCGGACTTACGGGCTTTTCATATAAAAACACTGAAAAATGCAAAATTATCCATTTTTGTAGGCAGCTTTTGGGATTTTGGATGTGGCCCTGCACGGCCATTGTGTGGCCTGTTGCTCTGAGAGATGGTCCGCTTGAAAGAGCTTTTGTGCCAGACATGCCACTTTTTGTTTGGTGAAAACATATTAAGGCATTCAAAGGTTATGCCACTTTTAAGTTCCCATTATTAGTTAAAGGGAAAATTTATATGTATGTTTTGTGAACAAAGAATAGGGTTCTGGCCATCTCTTCCAACCTGGCGATCAAAGAATTTGCAGCTTTGCGGTTCAGGAGTCTTTGTCCCTGAGAATTTTAAAAATTCTTTGATGGCGAGGTCCGCAATCTTGTTTTAAATTTTCCAATTGAGAAAACACAAGAATCTCTGCTCAGGGGTCACTTCTGAAGTAAAACTTGGATGGGTTTTACTCAGCGGACTCTGCTCTATTGAGCCAGGCCTTTGTTTTGATCCAAATCAGTCTAAAAAAAGTTCTGAGCTTTTAAAATCTTAGTTCGTGGCTCATTAACAATCTTTGATAGTGAGCCTACAAATGTTTTGATTGCGAGATTCCTTGATCGTGATCGTGCATCGCGAGAGAGGGACGATATGGCCAGATTTAAAAATTGATTTTCTCAGCCCAGGAGTGCTCCAGAAAGTTAAATGAGGGTGTGTTTTGCTCAGGGGGCTTCTTTCTGCCCCATCTAAAAACAACTAATATTTTTAATATGCCTGGTAATCTAGTGGCAACTCCATCATGATTAAATAGATAACTATCTCTAATTCCCTGGTTGTCTAGTGACCTGCCCAATGTGTATTTCATACATATTGCTGTTTTATATCCCTGCTAGTCTCGTGGTCCACCCGATGTGTATTAAATTATTATAGTTATTCATATCCCTGGTAGTCAAGCAGCCCCACCCATTAAGTGGGTTGCAGGTGATTAATGGAGCTGGTGTAAAAGCTCTGAAGTTGTCATTTAGGACACCTGTGGTGTTTTTTGTTCTTGCTAAAATTTGTTCCAAGTGATATGAACCTGGAGTAAAATGTCTGTGGATGTCATTTAGGCCACATGAGGTGATACTTTTAGTTTTTGCCAAAAACATGCTCCAGGTGATCTATGGAGCCTAGTTGAAGGTTTCTTTGTGGTTCTTTAAGCCACCTGAGATGACATTTTTATTGTTTGCCATCAACGGGTTTCAGGGTCAGGATCAGGGTCAGTTTCAGGGTCAGGGTCTGGGGCAGGTTAGGGTTAGGGTTAGGGCTATGGTTAGGGATACAGTGAGAGTTAGGTGTATTGTGAGGGTTAGGGTGAGGGTTAGGTTTAGGGTTAGGGTTAGGGATTATGTTTAGAGTTTGCATTAGGGTTAGGTTTAGGGTGAGGGTGAGGTTAAGGTTTAGGTTTAGGGTTAGGGTTATGCTTAGGGTTAGGGTGAAGGTTAGGGTGAGGGTTAGGATCAGGGTCATGGTTAGTTTTAGGGTTAGTGTCAGGGTCAGGATTAGGAGTTAGGGAAGAGTTAGAGATCAGGGTTAGGATGGGAGCTAGGTTACCTTATGGTCAGAGTTAGAGTCAGGGTTAAAGTGAGGCTCAGTGTTAGGGTCAGGGTTAGGGTTAGGGTTAAGGATTAGGTTAGGGTTAGGGCTAGGCTTAGGGTTTGGGTTAGGCTGAGGGTTAGGGTTAGAGTTAGGGTTAGTGTTAGTGTTAGTGTTAGTGTTAGGGTTAGGGTGAGGGTGATGGTTAGGGTTAGCATTAGGGTGAGGGTGAAGGTGAGGGTTAGGTTTAGCACTAGGGTGAGGGTGATGGTTAAGGTAGAGCTAGGGTGAGGGTGAAAGTGAGGGTTAGGGTTAGGATGAAGGTGAGGGTTAGGGATGGATAAGGGTTAATGGATAGGTTTAGGTTTAGGGACAGGGTTAGTGTGAGTGTTAGGGTTTGGGTTATGGTTAGGGTCAGGATTTGGGTGAGAATTAGGGTTAGGTTTAGGGTTGGGGTTACGGTGAGGATTCGGGTGACGGTTAGGGTTAGGATTAGGGTTAGGGTTAGACCTAGGTTCTGGGTGAGGGTGAGGGGATAGGGTCAGGGTTAGGGTCAGGGTCAGATATAAGATCAGGATTAGGGTTAGCATTAGGGTGAGGGTTATGGTTAGGGTTAGGGGTAGTGCTGGGGCTAGGGAAAGGGTTGGGCTTAGGGTTAGGGTTAGACTTAGGTTCAGGGTCCTAATCAGGGTCAGGTTCAGGGTCAGGGTCAGGGGCAGGTAAGGATTAGGGTTAGGGCTATGGTTAGGGATACAGTGAGGGTTAGGTGTATTGTGAGGGTTAGGGTGAGGGTTAGGGTTAGGGTTACGGTTAGTGTTCAGGTGAGGGTTAGGTGTAGGGCTAGGTTTAGGGATTAGATTTAGGGTTTGTGTTAGGGTTAGGTTAAGGGTGAGGGTGAGGGTTAGGTTTAGGGTTAGGGTTAGGGTTAGGGATACGGTGAACGTTAAGGTTAGGGTTAGGGTGAGAGTTAGGGTTATGGTTAGGGTTAGGGTGAGAGTCAGGGTTAGGGTTAGAGATAGGGATAGGGTGATTGTGAGGGTGAGGGTTAGGGTTAGGGTTAGTGTTAGGGATTAGGTTTATGGTTAGGTTTACGGTGAGGGTGAGGGTTGGGTTTAGGGTTAGGGTTAGGGTTTGGGTTAGAGTCAATGTTAGGCTCATTGTTAGGGTTAGGTTTAGGATCAGGGTTAGGGTTAGTGTCAGGGTCAGGATTAGGGTTAGGGGTAGGGTTAGTGTCAGTGTTAGGATTAGGGCTAGGGTTACTGTTAGTGTCATGGTTAGGGTCAGGGTTAAAGTGAGGGTCAGGGTTAGGGTCAGGGTTAGGGTTAGTGTTAGGGTCAGGGTTAGGGTTCACGTTAGGGTGACGATTAGGGTTAGGATGAGAGCTATGGCTAGGGAAAGGGTTGGGGTTAGGGTGCCGGTTAGAATCAGGGTCAGTTTCAGGGTCAGGTGTATGTCATGGTTAGGAGTTAGGATGAGAGCTCGGCTAGGGAAAGGGTTGAGGTTAGGGTGCGGGTGGGAATCAAGGAGTCAGTTTTCAGGGTCAAGGTATGTATGTTAGGGGTTAGGGCTGGGGTTGGGAATGAGTGGCGTTAGAGAGTTAGGATTAGGGTTAGTGTTAGGGTGAGGGTTAGGGTTGGGGTGAGGGTAAGAGTTAGGAGTTAGGGTTGGGGATATTGTTGGGAGCTGGTGAAGGGTTGGGGTTAGGAGTTGGATTGGAGAAGGAGAGGTGAGGGCTGGGGTTAGGAGTTGGGGTGAGGTCAGGATCAGGGTCAGTGTCAGGGTGAGGGCCAGGGTAGGATTGGAGAGCAGGTTGGGCTGTTGTTGGGGATCTGGTGAGGGGTTAGGAGTTAGGTTGATGGTTAGGGTTAGGGTTAGGGTTAGGTTTAGGGTTAGGGTTAGAGTCAATGTTAGGGTTAGGGACAGGGTCAGGGTTAGGGTTAGGGTTAGAGTTAGGGTTAGAGTTGGGTTGAGGGTTAGGCTTAAGGTTGGGGTTAGGGTTAGGGTTAGGGTAATGGTCAGGGTTAGGATTAGGGCTAGGTTTAGGTTTAGGTTTAGGGTTAGGTTTAGGGTCTGGGTTAGGGTCAGGGTTAGGGTTAAGGTAGTAAATATCAATATCAGGGTTATGGTCCAAGGTTTAGGGTTAGTGTTGGGCTTAGGGTTAGGGGTAGGTGTGATGGTCAGGGTTAGGGTAAAGGTTTCCGTTAGGTTGGGGTCAAGGTCAGGGTCAGGATTAGGGTTAGGGGAGGGTTAGGGGTGAGGCTTAGGGTTAGGGTTAGGTTTAGAGTTAGGAAGATGGTTAGATTTAGGATTAGGGTTAGGGTGAGGTTGAAGCTTATGGCTGGGAGTAATGATAGGGGTTGAGGGCTTGGAAGGGATAGGAGTTAGGGCACAAAGGATTGGGCTAGGGTGAGATTGGGGTTGAGGTTAGGTTGAAAGTTGGAGTTGATGTTAGAGTCCAGGTGAAGGTTGGTAATAGGTTATGGTTAGGGTTAGAGGGTTGGGTTTAGGTTTAGGGCTGGGGCTGGGGTTAAGATTAGTGTTAAGGTCAGGGTTGGGGTTAGGGTTATGTTTAGGGCTAGGGATGGGTTTAGGGTTAGGGTCAGTTATATGGTTAGGGTTAGGTTTAGGGTGAGGAGTAGGGTTAGAGTTAGAGTGAGGGTTAGGGTTAGGATGAGGTTGAGGGTTAGGGTTAAGGATTAGGTTAGGGTTAGGGCTAGGCTTAGGGTTAGGGTGAGGGTTAGTGTTAGTGTTAGAGTTAGGGTTAGGGTGAGGTTGATGGTAAGGGTTAGGGTTAGGGTGAGGGTGAAGGTGAGGTTAGGTTTAGCACTAGGTGGGGGTGATGGTTAAGGTTGAGAATAGGGTGAGGGTGAAAGTGAGGGTTAGAGGTTAGGAGGTGAAGGTGAGGGTTAGAAGATTAGGATTAGGGTTAAGGGATAGGTTTAGAGGTTAGGGATAGGGTTGAGTGAGAGTGTTGGGTTAGGGTTAAGGTCAGGATTTGGGTCAGGGTTGGGGTTAAATTTGGGGTTGGGGATACGGTGAGATTCAGGTGATGGTTGGGGTTAGGATTAGGGTTAGGGTTAGGCTTAGGGTCCAGGTGGGGCAGGGGACAGGGTCAGGGCTGGGGTCACAGAGTGGGGAGTTATATGGTCAGGATTAGGATAAGCATTGGGGTGAGGTTTATGGTTGGGGTTGGGGTAGAGAGCTATAGCTAGGAAAGGGTTAGGTGAAGGGTTGGACTTGAGTTCAGGGTCAGGATCAGGGTCAGTTTCAGGGTCAGGGTCTGGGGCAGGTTAGGGTTAGGGTTAGGGCTATGGTTAGGGATACAGTGAGAGTTAGGTGTATTGTGAGGGTTAGGGTGAGGGTTAGGTTTAGGGTTAGGGTTAGGGATTATGTTTAGGGTTTGCATTAGGGTTAAGTTTAGGGTGAGGGTGAGGGTTAGGTTTAGGTTTAGGGTTAGGGTTAGGGTTATGCTTAGGGTTAGGGTGAGGGTTAGAATCAGGGTCATGGTTAGTTTTAGGGTTAGTGTCAGGGTCAGGATTAGGGTTAGGGATAGGGTTAGGGTCAGGGTTAGGATTAGGGCTAGGGTTACTGTTATGGTCAGAGTTAGAGTCAGGGTTAAAGTGAGGCTCAGGGTTAGGGTCAGGGTTAGGGTTAGGGTTAAGGATTAGGTTAGGGTTAGGGCTAGGCTTAGGGTTAGGGTTAGGCTGAGGGTTAGGGTTAGAGTTAGGGTTAGTGTTAGTGTTGCTGTTAGTGTTAGGGTTAGGGTGAGGGTGATGGTTAGGGTTAGCGTTAGGTTGAGGGTGAAGGTGAGGGTTAGGTTTAGCACTAGGGTGAGGGTGATGGTTAAGGTTAGAGCTAGGGTGAGGGTGAAAGTGAGGGTTAGGGTTAGGATGAAGGTGAGGGTTAGGGATTGGATTAGGGTTAATGGATAGGTTTAGGTTTAGGGACAGGGTTAGGGTGAGTGTTAAGGTTAGGGTTAGGGTTAGGGTTTGTGCAAGGGTTGGGGTTAGGATTAGGGTCAGTGTTATGGTTAGGGTTAGGTTTAGAGTGAGGATTAGGGTTAGGGTGAGGGTTAGGGTTAGTTTTAGGGTTATATTTACGGTTAGGGTGAGGTTGTGGGTTAGGGTTAGGAATTAGGTTAAGGTTAGGGCAAAACTTAGGGTAAGGGTTGGGACAGGATGAGGTTGGACTTAGGGTTAATGTGAGAGTTAGAGGTCAGGATCAGGGGTGATGGTTAGGATTAGGGTTAGGGTGAAGGTGAGGGGTTAGGTTAATGTTAGGGTGAGGGTGAAAGTGAGGGTTAGGGTTAGGGTAAGGGTTAGGGTTAAGTTTTAGGGTTAGGGTAAGGGCTAGGACTAGGGTTATCATTAGAGTGAGTGACAGGGTTAGTGTTAGGGTCAGGGTTACGATCAGGATTAGAGTTAAGTTTAGGTTGAGGGTTAGGGTAAGGATTAGTGTCAGGGTCAGGGTTAGGGTTAGGCTTAGGGTCAGGGTCAGGGATAGGGTTATGGTTAGAGCTAGGGTCAGGGTCAGAGTTAGGGTCAGTGTTAATGGTTAGTGTTAGGGTGGAGTAATGGTTGGGATTATAGGTTAGGAATAGGGCTTGGGTAAGGGTTAGGGTTAGGGTGAAGGTTAGGATTAGGGTTAGGGTCAGGGTCAGGATCAGAGTCACTGTCAGGGTCAGGGTCAGAGGAAGGGTTAGGGTTAGTGTTAGGGCTTGGGTTAGGGATAGGGTGATGGTTAGGGATAGGGTTAGGGTGAGGGTTAGCGTTAGGGTGAGGGTGAGGTGAGGGTTAGGGTTAGGGTTGGTGACAGGCTTAGGGGTGAGGGTGAGGTTAGGGTTATATGGTTATGGATTAGGTTTAGGGGTTTGGGTTTGGGTTAGTTTTAGGTTTTGGATGAGGGTGATTGTTAGGTTTAGGGTTAGGGATAGGGTTAGGGTTAGAGTCAAGGTTAGGGTCAGGGTTAGGTTTAGGGTTAGGGTCAAGAGTTAGGGTTAGGGTTGGGATTACAGTTAGGGATAGGGTCAGGGGTAGATGAAGCCCCACAAGGTTAGCTTCACTCCTCCTCTGGAGTACACTGCTTTCCACACTGGGGTCACCTCCTTGACACTAACCTCCACATCCTTTCCTTCCACTTCCCTGGGTGCCTCCTGTTTGGTTGTCCTCATTTGCCAGGTGGCGTATGGGGTTCTTTGAGGAATGGGATCTGGGATGTGCCTCTGCCTGAGCTGCTCCTAGCCACTCCTGGGCCACCATCCAGGCTCCTGGTTCTGACATCTGGGACGCGCTGCCTTGGACTGGGTGGTTCCTGGACAGGGGTGGTAGGACTCCTGACCCAGTTTGCTTCACGGCTCTGGTCTGGCACCTCATCCCACAGACCCAGAGATGCATGCAGATGGGGCAGCACCTGTGAGTGGGTGTTGTTTTCAGATAATTGGGTTCCAGGTGATCTGTGAGCTAGGAATTGAATGGTGCAGGGTTGTTGTCAGGCTACCTGATGTGAATTTTTTGTTTTGCCAGGACGGTGTTCAGTTGATCTGTGGAAACATTGTGAAATCAGGGGAGTTTGTTTTGGACACCTGATGTGACATTTTATTTTTACCAAAATGGGTTCCAGGTAATTTATGGATCGGGACTGAAAGATCTGCATTTGGGGTTTAGGCCACCAGAGGTGATATTTTATTTTTACTAAAAATTGGTTCCAGGTGATTTATGGAGCTGAGGGTGAAGGTCCTCAGAGTGGTCATTTATCCACTTGGGGTGATATTTTAATTCATTGTTTGCCAGAAATAGGTTCCAGATGATTTATGGAACCTGGATAAAGGTCTGCAGTGGACCTTTAGGAAACCAGAGGTGATATTTTCATTTTTGACAAAGGGTTCTAGATGATCCTATTGACCCAGTGTGAATGGAATCCAGTAGTCATTTGAGGCCACCTGAAAGTAATATTTTCATTTTTCAAAATGGATTCGAGGTTATAGTATGGAGTAAGGGTAGAAAGCTCTAATTAAAATATATTTGTGAAAGTGCCAGATTGGCAGAGCAGGGGAGAGTCTGTTGATCGGAGGGTTTAGCTGGAAGTGCACGTGTTCGATTGAGCTGCTCAACAATCCTTCCAGGAACTGCAGAGCATGGTCCTGGTCTTGGTCCATGTGGCTGGCTGGTTAAGGTCAGGGTTAATGTTAGTGTTAGGGTAAAGGTTAGGGTGAGGGTTAGGGTCAATGTCAGGGTCAGGATTAGGGTTAGGGGTTAGGATTAGGGTCAGAGTTAGGGCTAAGGTTAGGGCTTGGGTTTGGGATAGGGTTAGTGTCAAATCATGGTTAGGGTTAGGGTTAGTGTCTGGGTCAGGGTCAGGGTCAGGGTAAGGGATAGGTTTAGGGTTAGGAAGAGGGTTAGGGTTAGGGTGATGGTGAGGTTTAGGGTTAGGGTTAGGGGTCAGAGTTAGGGTTTGGGTTAGTGTTAGGTTGAGGGTTAGAGTTAGTGTTGGAGTGAGGGTGAGGGTTAGGGTTATGGTTATGGTTATGGTTAGGGGTAAGGTTTAGGTACAGCTTTTGGGTTAGGGCTATGGTTAGGGTTAAGGTCAGGGTCAGGATCAGGATGAGGGTAAGGGTTAGGGTTAGGGTTAGGGTTTGGGGTTAGGGTAAAGGTTAGGGTTAGGGCTAGGGCAAGGGATTGGGTTAGGGTTAGGGTCAGGGTAATGGTTAGGGCTAGGTTTAGGGTGAGGATTAGGGTTAGGGTTAGGGAAAGGGATAGGGTAAGGGTTAGGGTTAGGATGAGATTGAGGGTTAGGGTTAGGGATTAGGTTGGGGTTAGGGCAAGGTTTAGGGTTAAGGTTAGTGTTGGGGTTAGGGTGAGGGTTAGGGTTAGGGTTAGAGTTAGAGTCAGGGTCAGGGTGATGGTTAGGGTTAGGGTGACGGTGAGGGTTAGGGTTAGTGTTAGGGTGAGGGTGAAGGTGAGGGTTAGGGTTAGGTTGAGGGTGATGGTTAAGGTTAGAGTTAGGGTGAGGGTTAGGGTTAGGGATAGGGTGAGGGTGAGGGTTAAGGGTGAGGTTGAGGTTAATGTGGCTTGTTAGGGTTGGGGTTGGGTTTGAGGTTAGGGTTGTGTGAATGTTAGGGTTAGGTTAGGGGTTGGGGCTGAGGCTAGAGACGGGTTAGGGTTAGGGTTAGAGCTAGGGTTTGGGATATGGTGAGGGTTAGTTTTAGGGTGAGGGTTATGGTTAGTGTTAGTGTGAGAGTGAGGGATATTGTTACAGTTAGAGATAGGGATAGGGATAGGGATAGGGTGAGGATGAGGGTTTGGGTTAGGGTTAGGGATTAGGTTTAGGGTTTGGGTTAGGGATCGGTTTAGGGTGAGGGTGAGGGTTAGGTTTCGGGTTAGGATTAGGGTAAGGGTGAGGTTGAGGGTTTGGGTTAGGGATTAGGTTAGGGTTAGGGCTAGGGTTAGGGTTAGGCTTAGGGTTAGTGTGACCATTAGGGTTAAGATTAGGGTTAGGTTAGGTCAGAGTCCAGGGTGAGAGTTAGTTTTAAGGATAGGGTTAGGGTAAGGGTTAGTATTAGGGTTAGGGTGAGGGTGAAGGTGAGGGTTAGTTTTAGGGTTAGGGTGAGGCTGATGGTTAAGGTTAGAATTAGGGTGAGGGTGAAAGTGAAGGTTAGCTTTATGGTGATGGTGAGGGTTACGGTCAGGATTGGGGTAAGGGTTAGGTTTAGGGTTAGGGTTTGGTTTAGTGTGAGTGTTAGGGTTAGGGTTAGGGTTAGGGTGAGGGTGAGGGTTAGGGTTATGGTTAGGGATATGGTTATAGTGAGGGTGAGGGTTAAGGTTAGGGTTAGGGTTAGGGTTAGGAATTATGTTTAGGGTTTGGGTTAGGGTTAGATTTAGGTGAGGGTGAGTTTGAGGGTTAGGTTTAGCTATAGAGTTAGATTTAGGGTGAGGTTCAGGGTTAGGGTTAGGGAGTAGGTTAGGTTTAGGGCTATGGTTAGAGTTAGTGTTAGGCTTAGGGTTAGAGTGAAGGATAGGTTTAGGGTTAGGGTCAGGGTTAGTTTTAGGGTTAGGGTTAGGGTGAGGGTGAGGGTTAGGGTTAGAGTGCCGGTGAAGGTGAGTTAGTTTTAGGGTTAGGGTGAGGGTGATGGTTAAGGTTAGAGTTAGGGTGATGGTGAAAGTGAAGTTTAGGTTTAGGGTGATGGTGAGGGTTATGGTTAGGATTAGGGTTAAGGGTTAGGTTTAGGGTTAGGGTTTGGTTTAGTGTGAGTGTTGGGGTTGGGGTTGGGGGTTGGGGTCAGGGTCAAGCTGGGGTTGAAATGAGTTTGGGGTCAGGGGTTAGAGTTAGGGTCAGGGTTGGGGTTAGGGTTAGGGTCAGGGGTTGGCTGGGTTAGAGTTGGGGCTAGAGGGCTAGGGAAGGGGTTAGGGTTAGTGAGGGGGTTAGGGATAAGGGTTAAGGGTCAGGGATTAGGTTTTGGGTTGGTGTGGTTGGGTTTAGGGTGAGTGTGGGGTTATGTTTGAGGGTTAGGGTTATGGTTTGGGTTAGAGTAAGTTTAGGGTCAGGGTTGAGGGTTAGGGTTAGGGTCAGGGTTGAGATTAGGGCTGAGGTTAGGGTCAAGAGTTGAGCTCAGGAGGTTTAGAGATATAGTTTGGAGTTGAGGTTAGGGTGAGGTTTAGGATTGAGGTTACTTGGTGAGGGTTAGGGTGAGGGTCAGGGTCAGAGTCAGGATTAGGAGGTGAGGGGTTAGGTTGGGATTTGGGGTTAAGATCAGGGGTTTGAGGATTGAGGGTTGGAGTTGGGGTTCAGGCTTAAGGTTAGGAGGCTAGTGTTGGGGTTTCATTTTGGGTCAGGGTTAGGATTATGGATAGGGTTGAGTTAGGGTTATTGTTAGGAGGTTGGAGGTTCCAGAGCTTCTGGAGTTAGGATCAGGGTTGGAGTTGAAGGGTCAGGGGTCAGGAGTTAGGGTCAGGATTAGGGTTAGGGGTTAGGGTGAGGGTGAGGGTTAGAGTTAGGGGTTGAAAACACAGGAGATCAGGGTTGAGGTTGGGGTTAGGGATAGGGTGAGGGTTAGGGGGATAGGGTTAGGGTGAGGGTGAGGGTCAGGGCCAGGATCTGGGTCAGGGGTACAAGTTAGATGGTAAGGGTTGGGGTTAGAGTCAGGAGTTGGGTTCAGGAGTTAGGGTTGGGTCCGGGTTGGGGTTAATAGCTACAGATTAGGGGTTAGGATCAGAGGTCAGGAGTTGAAACTTAGGTTCAGGGTCAGGAGTCAGGTTCAGGGTTAGGGTTGAGTGTTAGGGTCCTGTTAGGATTGAGTGCTAGGGTGAGGGTTAGGGTTAGGGTCAGGGTTACAGTTAGGGTCAGGGGTTAGAGGTCAAGGTTAGGGTTGGTCAGGGTCAGGGGTCAATGTCAGGATGGGGTTAGGGTTGGTGTGGGGTTAGGGTGAGAAGGTGAGGGTGAGGGTTGGGGTTGGAGAGTTACAGGATCAGGGTTGTAGATTGGGGAGTCAGAGTTCAGGGTCAGGATTAGGGATAGGGTTAGGGGTTGGGGTTTGGGGGTTGGGCATGAGGTTGGGTTAAGAATCAAGGGATACGGTTGGGAGCAAGGTTGGGTTAGAGTTATTGTGAGTGTTGGGGTTGGGGTTTGGGTTAGGGTCAGGTATAGATTCAGGTCTAAAGTGAGGTGAGAAGGTGAGGGAGTTGGAAGCTTGGGTTTAGGGATAGGGTTAGTGTGAGTGTTAGGGTTAGGTTTAGGAGTTGGGGCTCAGGGGTTGAGGGTAAGGTCAGGGGTTAGGGGTTAGGGGTTAGGGTTGAGGTTGGGTGACATTGGGTTAGGGCTAGAGTTGGGGTTAGGGTTGGGTTGTAAGTCCGGGGTTGGGATGAGGTAGGTTTGGGAGTTGGAGGCTTGGGATAATGGATACGGTTAGAGTCTGGGTTAGCTTTAATGTTAGAGTTAGTGTTATGGTCAGGGGTAGGGTCAGGGTTAGTGTTAGGGTTATTCTTAGGGTTAGTGGGAGTGTGAGGGTTAGGGTTACGATAAGGGTCAGCATTAGGGTTAGGGTTATGGTTAGGGGTTAGGGTTAGGGGTTAGGATTAGAGTTAGGGCTAGGTTTAGAGTTAGGGTTAGGGTTAGGGTCAGGGTCGGGATCACTGTCAGGGTCTGTGTTAGGGTTAGGGGTTGAGGTTGGGAGGCTGGGGCTAGGGTTGGGAGTGAGGGGTTGGGGGCAGGGTTATGGTTGGGTGGGTTTAGGGTGAGAACTGGGTTGGGTTAGGAGTTGGGGTGAAGGTTGAGGATGAGGGTGAGGGTTAGGGTGAGGATAGGGTTTGGGTGAGGGTTGGGGTTAGGTTGAGACTTTAGGGTTAGGGATTGGAGTTGGGTTGGGTTGAGGTTAGGGTGAGTGTGAGGGGTTAGGATTACTGTTGGGTTGGGGTGAGGGGTTGAGGGTTATGAGTCCAGGGTCAGGAGTCAGGATTAAGATAGGGTTGGGACAGGGGTTGCACTGTTGAGGGTTAGGGTTTAGGTTTAGGGGTTGGGGAGTTAGGGCTGGGGTTGGGGTTGGGTTGAGGATTACAGTTGACGATGTGTTGGGGTTAAGGTTATGGTTGGGGTTGGAGAGAAGTGTCCGGGACTGGGGTGAGGGGTGGAAGTGAGGGGTTGGGGATAGGGTTAGGGTTGGGGATATGGCAAGGATAGTATGTGAGTGTTAGGGTTGGAGTGTTGGGGTAGGGTTGGGGTTCACGGTTGGGGTTGGGGATAGGGTTGGGGTTAGTTTGAGTGTTGGAGTTCTAGATTGGGGTTAGCATTAGGGGTTAGGGTCAGGGTTAAGATAAGAGACTAGGTTTAGGGACCAGGGTTATGTTCAGGAGTTGAGTTGGGAACATGGTTGGGGTCAGGGATTGGGGTTAAGGTTGAGGTAGAAATGACTTTAGATCAAGAGGTTGAACATAGGGTTAGGGTAGTGTGAGGTAAAGGTTGGGTAACAGTTGGGGTGAGGTTGGGGTCAACGTCAGGGTCAGGATTAGGGTTATGGTTAGGGGTTAGGGTTAGGGTTAGGGCTAGGGTTAGGGATAGGGTTAGGGTTACAGTCATGGTTAGGTTTAGTGCCAGGATTAGGGTGAGGGTCAGGGTTAGGTTTAGGCTTATGGTTAGGAAGAGGGTTAGGGTTAGAATTAGAGTAAGGGTGAGGGTGAGGTTTGGGGTTGGGATTGGGGCTATGGATTGGGCTGAGGGTTGGGGATAGGGTTAGGGATAGGGGTTAGAAATGGGAGTTTAGAGTTAGGGTGAGGGTTAGGGTTAGGGTTAGGTTGAGGGTTTGGGTTAATGTAAGGGTGAGGGAGAGGGTTAGGTTTAGGGTTGGGGTTAGGTTTAGTTTTAGGGTTAAGACTAGGGTTAGGGTTAGGGTTAGGGTCAAGGTCAGGATCAGGGTAAGGAGTTGGGATTAGGGTTAGATTAGGGTTAGGGTTAGGTCAAGAGTTAGGGAAGGGTTAGGATCAAGGTTAAGTTGAGATTAGGTTTAGGTGAGGATTAAGGTTAGGTTGGGATAGAGTTAGGGTCAGAGTTAAAACAGACAGGGTTAGGTTAGGGTTAGGGTTGTGGTGTGAGTTGGGGTTTGGTAACAAGTTGGGGGTGGGGCTAGTTGGGCTTAGAAGCGGGTTGGTTGGGATGGGGGTTAGGTTAGGGTCAGGTGAGGGCGATGGTTGAGTGAGGTTAGGGTGAAGGTAGAGTTAGGTTGATGTTATGGGGAGGGTGAAGTGATGGTTGGGTTGGGGTTAGGTGGGATGATGGTTAGGTTAGATGGGGTTAGGGTGAAGGTGAGGTTAGGGTTAGGGGTGGGATGGGGTGAGGTGGGTTACAGATAGGGTTAGGGTTGAGGTTAGGTTGAGGTTGGGTTAAAGTAAGGGTGAGGGTTAGGTTTAGGGTTGGGTTAGACTGGATTTAGGGTTAAGACAGGGAGGAGGAGTTGGGTAAAGTCAGGATCAGGGTAAGGTGGAGTTAGGTTAGAGTTGGGTTGGGTTGGGGTTAGGTCAAGGACAGGGTTAGGTTAGGATCAGGGTTATGGTTAGTTAGGTTTAGAGTGAGGATTAGGGTTAGGTTTGGGGATGAGGTTGGGTCAGGTTAGTCTTGGGTGAGGGTTGGGGTTAGGGTTGAGGTTGGTGTGGTTGAGGTTAGGGTTTGGTATTGAGTTGGGAGTAAAACAGGGGTTCGGGTTGACAGGGTTGGGTTAGGGTGGGGATAGATTGGGTCAGGGTGGGGTGATGGTTGGTGCAGGTTAGGATGAAGGTGAAGGTTGAGTTGAGTGTTATGGTGGGGATGAAAGTGATGGTTAGGGTTAGGGTTAGGTGGAGATGATGGTTGAGTTGAGTTAGGTTAGGGTGAAGGTGAGGTTAGGGTTAGGGTTAGGATGAGGATGAGGTTAGGGTTACAGATGAGGTTGGGGTTGGGTTGTTGGTGTTAAAGTTAGTGTTGGGTCAGGTTAGGGTCAGGATTAATGCTAGGTTTAGGTGAGGTAGGGTAGAGCAGGGCCCAGGGTCAAGTTACGGTGGGTTAGGGTTGGGGTCATGGTCAAGGTTAGGGTTAGCATTATGGGTAGACTGGGTCGAGGTCAGGGGTGGGGTCAGGTTAGGGTTAGCATTAGGGTGAGAATTCGTTGGGTTGAGTTAACAAGGCTAGGAAGGGTTGGTGGGTTGAGGTTAGGATCAGGATCAGGTCACTGCCATGGTCTGGGTCACTGGAAGGTTGGGGTGGGCAGGGTGGGAGAGAATGAGGTTTGGGACAAGGTTGGGTGAGGTTAGGGTTGGGAGTTGGGTTGGGATCAAGATAGGGTCAGGAGTTAGGGTTAGGACTGGGTCAGGTTAGGGTTAGGGTTGGGATTAAGATTAGAGTTGGGGTCAGGGTCAGGGTTGGTTGAGAGTTAGGTCAAGGTCAGCATATGGTTAGTGATGGGTTAAGTTCAGGGGTAGGATTAGAGTAGGAGTTAGGGTTAGGATCAGAGTTACAGGTATGGTCAGAGTAAGGGTCAGGGTTAGGGTTGGGGTTAGGATCAGGATCAGGGTCAGGGTCAGTGTTGAGGTTAGGGTTGGTTTGGGGTTGAGATTGGTACTAGGGTTAGGGTTGGGGTCAGGGTTACAGTTAGTGTAAGGATTAAGGTCAGGGTTGAGGAAGTCAAGGTCAGGAATTGATGTCAGGATATTGGGGTTGAGGGGTGAAGGGTAGGGCAGCGAGGTTAGGGTCAAGTCAGGATTAGCATTAAGTTGAGTTAAAGTTAGGGGTAGGGTTTTAGCAGGGTTGGGTGAATTTGGGGCTAGGGCTGGGACAAGGGTTGGGTTAATTAGTGTGGTGTTGGGTTAGGGTCAGAGTTAGGGTTAGGATTAGGGTTAGAGTTGGGGTGACGGTTAAGGTTAAGGTTAGGTTTAGGGTTAGGCTTAGGGTCACTGCTAGGATAGTGGCTAAGTTTAGTGCAAGGGTTAGGGTCAGGGTTTCAGTTAGGGTCGGGTTGGGTTGGGATGGGGTCAGGGACAGAGATATTGTTGGGTTAGGGTGAAGTTGATAGTTGGGTTGAGTTCATGGTCAGGATCCAGGATTAGCAATAGGGTTAGATTAGGTTTAGGTTTAAGGTTAGGTGTTTTGGTGGGGTTTGGGTTAAGTTGGGGCTGAGTTCGGACTAGGTTTATAGTTGGGGTTAGTGTGGTGTTAGGGTTGGGTTAGCATCAGGTTAGGGTTAAGGTGAGGTCAAATTGAGATCAAGGACAGGGTTAGGGTTGGGATTGGGGTTGAAGTGGTGTGAGATTTAGGGCTGGGGTAAAGGTTTGGGTGAGGGTTGGGGGAAGAGTCCAAGGTAGGATTAGGGTTGAGGTGAGGTTAAGTTAAGGAGGTTAGAGTTGGGTTAAGTTACGGTAATAGTTGGGGTTAGGGTTGATGTGAGGTCAGGGTTAGGGTTAGCATCAAGTTAGGGTTAGGTTGAGTAAAGTTCAAGGGTCAGGGTTAGGGTTAGGGTTGGATAGGGTTAGAATGGGAGTGACAGTTGCGGTTAAAGAAAGGTTTTGAGTGAGGGTTGGGAGAAGGTCAGGGTCAGGATTAGGAGTTAGGGTGAGGTTGCAGTTGGAGTGAGGGTTAGGGGTTAGGGTTGGAGTTACGGTATAGTTGGGGTTGGGTTGAGTGGTCAAGGTTGAAGTTAGGTTAGGATTAGGAAGGGTTAGGGTTAGGATCAGGGTTAGGGTGAGTGAGATTTGGGATGGAATTAATATTAAATTAAGTTAAATTAGGATTGGAGCTAGAGTTAGGTTAGGGGTTAGGGTTATGGTTTGGTTTAGGGTGAGGGTTAGGGTTAGGTTAGGTTGAGGGTTAGGGATAGTGTTAGGCTGAGGGTGAGGGTTAGGTTAAGACTATGGTTAGGGTTAGGGTTTAGGTTTAGGTTTAGGGTTAAGGCAAGGGTTAAAGTTAGGGTTAAGGTCAGGGTCAGGATCAGAGTCAGGGAGTTAGAGTTAGGGTTATAGTTATAGCTAGGCTTGGGGTTGAGGTTAGGGTCAGGTTATGGTTATGGATTGAGTTTATGGGGATTACAGTTAGGGTTAAAGTGAGGTTGATGGATTCAGGAGTTAAGGTAAGGTGAGGTTGAGTGGGGTTAGGATTGGGTTACGGTTGTTAACAGAAGAGGGTTGGGGTTAGGGTCAGTGTTGGGGTGAGGTTGGATTAGGTTTAGGGTGGGGTCAGGGTCAGGTTATAGTTGAGGTTGGGTTAAGGTGGGGTTAGGGATAGGGTTGGGGTGAGGGGGAAGGGGGGAATGTGGGTTTAGGTTGGGTGGGGTGATCGTTAAGGTTAGAGTTAGGTGGAGTGAAAGTGGGGTTAGGTTGGAATGATGGTGGGGTTAGGGTTAGGATTACAGTTAAGCATTTAGGGTTGGGGTTCAAGAGTCTTTGGGTTAGTGTCAGGTTAGGGTTAGGTTTAGGGTTAGGTTTAGGGTTAGGGTTGGTGAGGATTAGGGTCAGCGTCAGGATAGATGGGTCAGGGTTAGGGTAGGGTCAGAGTTAGGGTCAGGGTTGGGGTTAGGGATATTGTGAGAAGGGCAAGGAAGGTTAGGGTTAGGTTAGGGTTAGAGTTAGGGTTAGGGTCAGGTCAGGATCAGGGTCAGTGTCAGGGTGAGGTCAAGATAGGTTGACAGGGTTAGGGCTATTGTTAGGGATCAGTGAGGGTTAAGGTTAGGTTGATAGTTGGGGTTAGGGTTAGGGTTAGGGTGGGGTTAGAGTTGGGAGTTGGGGTTAGGGTGAAGGGAGGTGGTAGGGTTGGGTTGGGATGAGTTGGGTTGAGGTGGGGGTTAATATTCAGGGCTAGTAATTAAGTTTAGGTTTGGGTTAGTTAGGTTTAGAGTGAGGGTGCAGCTTAGGTTTAAGGTTAGGGTTAGAGTCAATGTTAGGGTCAGGGTTAGGGTCAGGGTTACAGTTAGGGTCAGGGTTAGGTTCAGGGTTTGGGTCGGGGTCAGGGTCAGGGTTAGCGTCAGGGATATTGTTACGGTTAGGGTGAAGGTGATGGTTAGGGTTATGTTCATGGTCAGGTTCAGGATTAGCATTAGGGTTAGGTTAGGGGTTAGGGTTAGAGTTAGGTGTTTTTGTTAGGGTTTGTTTTAGAGTTAGGGCTAGGGTTAGGACTAGCGTTATAGTTAGAGTTGGGTGAAAGTGTGGGGTTAGGTTGCATAGGTTAGGGTTGAGTAGGGTAGTTCAGGGTCAGGGTTATGCTTGGGGTTGGATAGGTGTGAGATTTAGGGTTGGGAGGAAAGGTTTGGGTGGGTTAGGATCAAGGTCGGTCAAGTTAGGATTAGTGTGAGGGCTAGAATTAAAGTGAGAAGTTAGAGTTAGGTTAGGGTTACAGTCATGGTTAGGGTTAGGGTTAGTATCAGGGTTGGTGTGAGGGTCAGGGTTAGGTTGGGTTTAGGATTAGGAAGGGATAGGGTTAGGAGAAGGGTTGGGTGAGGTGGAGTTTGGGTTAAGATTAATGTTAGGTTAAGGTTAGGGTTAGGGCTAGAGTTAGGGTTGGGGTTGGGACATGGTTTGGTTTAGGGTGGGGTTAGGGTTAGGTTAGGTTGAGCATTAGGATAGTGATAGAGTGAGGGGTGAGGTTGGGTTAGGGCTTGGGTTTGAGGTTAAGCAAGGTTAAGTTAGAAGAAGTTCAGGAGTCAGATCAGGGTCGAGGTCAGTTTAAGGGTTAGAGTTGGGGCTATGGTTGCAACTGGAAACTTTGGGTTAGGGTTAGGGTCAGGGTTATGGTTGAGTTGGAGTTTATGGTGAGGATTATAGTTGGGTTGGGGTTAGGGTGAGGTTGTGGTTAGAGATTAGGGTAAGGTGAGTTGAGGATGGAGTTAGAATCGTTAGAGTTATTACTAGGACTAAAGTTTAAGTTAGATTGAGTATTGGGTGAGGTTAGGGTTGGGTTTAGGGTTGGGGTCAGGGTCGGTGGGGTTATTGGTGAGCAGGAAGAAAAGGGTTAGTGATAGGGTTAGGGTGAGCTGAAGGAGAAGGCTAGGTTCAGGGGGGTGAGGGTGACTTGTTAGAGTTAGGGAGAGGAAATGAAGGTTGTAGGGTTGGGGTTGTAGTGAGTTGGGTTAGGATTACGGTTAAGCGTTAGGTTTAGGGTTAGGGTTAGGGTTAGTGAGAGTGTTTGGGTTAGTGTTATGGTTAGGGTCAGGGTTAGGGTTAGGGTTAGGTTTAGGGTTAGGGTTACGGTGAGGATTAGGGCCAGGGACAAGATAGGATTGGGGTTGGGTTAGGGTCAGGGTTAGGAGTTGAGTGTTGGGTCAGGGTTATAGTTAGGGTTAGGATTAGGGATATTGTGGGCTAGGGAAGGTTGGGGTTAGGGTTAGGATTGTAGTTAAGATAGAAATTAGAGTTAGGTTAGGGTCAGGGGTGAGGATCAGGTCAAGTAAGCAATTGAAGTCAGGGGTAGGTTGGACTTAGGTTAAAACTATTGATGAGGATGCGGGGAGGCGGTGGGGTTAGGTTGATGGTTAGGGTTGGGTTAGGGTGGAAGTTGGGTTAGGGTGAAGGTGAGTTAAAATTGGAATAGGGTTAATATGAGGTTAAAGTTAATGTTAGGTTAGTGATTAGGTTTAGGTTTCACAGGGGTTAGGTTTAGGGGTTAGGGTCAGGTTAGGGGTGAGGTTAGGGGATTGGAATGAGAGTTGACAAGGTGGGAGTTAGGTTGGGGTTAGGGTAATAGTCAGAGGTTGGAAGTGAACTAGGTTTAGGTTTAGGTTTAGGGTTAGTTTAGGGTCTGGGTTAGGGTCAGGGTTGGGAGTTAAAATTGTGGTAAATGTCAATGTCATGGTTGAGTAGGGTTAGGATTAGTGTTGGGCTTACGGTTAGGTGAGTTGATAGTTAGGGTTAGGGTAAGGTTTGCTTGAGGGTTGGGGTCAAAGTCAGGAGTCATCACAAAGGTTAAGGAGGTTAGGGTGGGAAACGAGGTTGGGGTTAGGTTTAGGTTAGAAGATGGTTGGGGGGATAAAGTTCGGGAGGTGAAGTTCAGAGTTAGGATTAGAGGACTGGAGCTGGGAGTAGGGTTAGGGTAGGGCTGGGTTAGGATAGGGGTTGGGCTGGGATTGGGTTGGGTGAGGTTGGGAGTTGAGTTAGGTTGAAGGTTAAGGTTAGTGTTATGGTCAGAATGAAGGTTAGGGATAGGTTATGGTTAGGGTTAGCAGTTGGGACAGGTTAGGGTTAGGTTAGGGTTATAGTCAGGGCTAAGGATAGGTTTAGGTTAAGGTCAGTTATATAGTTGGGTTATGTTGGGGTGAGGAAGGTTGGGGTTGGGTTTGGTTAGGTGAGGTTGATGGTTGGGGTTGGGTAGGATGAGGTTGAGGGTAGGGTTAGGATGAGTTCAGGGTTATGCTAGGGCTATGTTTGGGGTGAGTGTTAGGGTGAGGTTGGGTTGGGTTTGGGGTGGGGTCAGGGTCAGGGTCAAGGTCAGGGTTATGGTTGGAAACATAGTTAGGGGAAAGGGTGAGGTTAGGGTGAGGCTAGGTGAGGTTAGGTTCAGGGTTGGGGTGAGGTGATCGTTAGGTTAGAAGTTAGGTCAGGTGAAATAGGGTTAGGGTTAGGGTTACAATCAGTGAGGAGGTTAGGTTGGATTACAGTTAAACATTAGGTTTGGGTTGGGTGAGGTGGATCAATGTTAGGGTTAGTGATTAAGTTTGGTTTAGGTGAGTTAGGTTTGGGTGAGGGTGCAGGTTAGGTTAGGGTTATGCTTAGATCAATATTAGAGTTGAGGTTAGGGTCAGGGTTAGGGTTGGGGTTAGGGTTAGAATTGGGGTGAGGTTAGAAACTGGGTTGGGGTTAGGGTTGGGTTATGATAATGGTCAGGATAGGATTGGGCTTGGTTGGGTTGAGGTTTGAGTTAGGATTACTGGGTTCTGGGTTGGGGTCAGGGTTGGGTTAAATATGGTAAATATCAATAACAGAGTTAGGGTCAAGTTTAGGTTAGTATCGGGCTGAGGGTGAGTGTGTGATAAGGGTTTGGGTAGGGTTTGGTGAGGTTGGGGTCATGGTCAAGTCATGATTAGGGTTGAGGGAGGATAGGGGTGAGCTCAGGTTGAATTGGTTTAGGGTTAGGAAGATGCTTGAGTTAGGATTAAAGTTGGGTAGGGTGAAGATTAAAATTAGGATTAGAGCAGGAACTAGGAAGTATTGGGGTTAGGTCTAGGGTTGGGATGAGGGTTAGGGCTGGCATTAGAGTTGGGAAGGAGATTCGATTAGGTTTGAGTTAAGGTTAGGTTAATATTGAGTGTCAGGTGAAGGGTAGAGACAAGTTATGGTGAGGGTTAAGGAGTTGGGTTTGGGTTTGAGGTTGAGAGCTAGGGTTAAAGTTAAGTGTTAAGGTCAGGTTCAGGGTTAGGGTTGGGGTTATAGCTGGGGCTGGGGCAGGGGTTTAGGGTTACAGTCAGTTATATGGTTGGGGTTAGGTTTGGGGTGAGGTAGGGTTAGGGTTAGGATGAGGGGTTAAGTTGGCCAAGGTGAGGTTAGGGTTAGGATTAGGTTAGGGTTGGGAGCTAAGCTTGGAGTTGGGGTGAGGGTTATTGTTGAGTTAGGGTTATGGTAGGGTTGATGGTTAGGGTTAGGGTTAGGGTGAGGTGAGGTGAGGTAAGTTTAGCACTGGGTGGGGTGATGGTTAAGTTTGAAACAGGGTGAGGGTAAAGTGAGGTTAGGGTTGGATGGAGGTGGGGTTAGGGTTAGGATTGGGTTAATGGATGGTTTGGGGTTAGGGGATAGAGTGAGTGAAATTAGGGTTAGGGTTGGATTAGGGTCAAAGTGGAGCGAGGTTAGGGTTAAGTTTAGGTTGGGATTCGGTGAATTAGGGTGATGGTTAGGGTTATGATTACAATTAGGGTTACCTAGGTTCTGGGTGAGGGTGAGGACAAGGGTCAGGGTTAGGGTCAGGGTCAGATTTAGGATCAAGTTAGGGTTAGCGTGGGGTGGGGTTATGGTTGGGATTGGGGAGTACTGGGGCAGGGAAGGTTTAGAAATGGGGTTGAGTTATACTTAGGTTCAGGGTTAATCACGGTCAATTTCAGGGTCAGGGTCAGGGGCAGGTTAGGATGAGGGTTAGGCTGTGGTTAGGATACAGTGAGGATTAGGTGTATTGTGAGTGTTAGGGTGAGGTTAAGTTAAGGGCTGGGTTTAGGAGTTAGGTTTTGGGGTTTGGTGGGAGTTGGGTTTAGGGTGAGTGAAGGTTAAGTTTAGGATTAGGGTTAGGGTTGGGGACAGGACACAGTGACGTTGGGGTTGGGAGTTAGGGTTTGGGTGAGGTTAGGGTTACAGTTGAGTTGGGTGAGAGTCAGGGTTAGGGTTAGAATGGATAGAAAGGTGAGGTGAGGGTAGGAGTTAGGAGTTAGTGTTGGGATTCGGTTTAGAGTTGGGTTTCAGTGAGGGTGAGGTTGGGTTTAGGGTTGAGGTGCGGTTTGGGTTAGGGTCAAGGTTTTGCTCTTCTTAGGGTTAGGGTTAGGATCAGGATTCGGGTTAGTGTCAGGGGCCAGGATTAGGGTTAGTGGTAGGGTTAGCATCAGGGGTTAGGATTAGGACTAGGGTTACTATGGGACAGGAGTTGGGGTCAGGGTTAAAGTGAGGGAGGGGTTGGGGTCGGATTAGGGTTCACTAGGGTGGCCGTTGGGGTTGGATGAGGGTAGGGGTTGAGTTAGGGTTAGTGTTGGGGTGGGGTGGGGGTGACCGGTGGGTTGGCATTGGGTGGGGTGAGGTGAGGGTTGGGACAGCACTGGGGTGGGGTGATGGTTAAGGTTAGAGCAGGGTGAAAGTGGAGTGGGGTTGGATTGGGATGAGGTGAGGGTTGAGGTTAGGATTAGGGTTAATGGATAGGTTGGGTTAGGATAGGATTAGTGTGGTGTGAGGGTTAGGGTTAGGATCAGGATTTGGGTGGTTGGGATTAGGTTTAGGGTTGGGGTTCTGGTGGTTGGGTGACGGTTAGGGTTAGGATTGGGTTGAGGTTGAACCTGGGTTCTGGTGCAGGGGATAGGGATGGGTGGGGATTTGGATCAGGATTAGGTTAGCATTAGAATTGGGGTTATGGTTGGGGTTGGGGGTGTGCTAGGGCTAGGAAGGTTTAGGGTTAGGGTTGGGGTTGGACCCAGGTCAGGGTCCTAATCAGGATCAGTTTCAGGTCAGGGCAGGGGCAGGTTAGATTAGGGCTGGGGCTATGATTGGGATACAGTAGGGTTAGGTGCATTGTGAGGTTGGGGTGAGGTTAGGGTTAAGTTAGGATTAGGGTGAGGAGTTGCAAGTTGGGACTAGGTGAGTTTAAGTATTAGGTTTAGGTTTACGTTAGGGTTAGGTTTAGGGTGGGGTGAGGTTAGGTTTAGGATTAGGGTTGGGTTTGGGTTGAGATACATTGAACTTTAAGGTTAGGGTTGGGGTTAAAGTGAGGTTAGGGTTATGGTTAGGGTTGGAATGAGAGTCAGGTTAGGGTTGAACATAGGGATGAGGTGAGGGTGAGGGTGAGGGTTAGGGTTAGTGTTGGGGATTGGGGTTTAGGATGGGTTACGGTGAGGTGAGGGTTGGGTTTAGGGTTAGGGTTAGGGTTTGGTTTGAGTCATTGGAAACATTGTTGGGGATAGGTTTAGGATCAGGGTTAGGGTTGGTGGGGTCAGAATTAGGGTTAGGGGGAAAAGTTGGCGTCAGGGTTAGGATTAGGAGCTGGGTTACTGTTGAGTATCGAGTTAGGGTCAGGGTTAAAGTGAGGGTCAAGGTTGGGGTCAGGTTAGGGTTAGTGTTAGGGTGATGGTTGGGAGGACAGGGAGGAGGCTGTGAAACGGAAAAGGGTTAAGTTAGGATGCGGTTAGGATCAGGGTCAGGATCAGGGTCCAGTTTCAGGGTCAGGTGTATACTCATGGTTAGGGTTAGGGCTAGGGTTAGGGATACGTTGAGCGTTAGGGTTAGGATTAGGGTTAGGGTTAGGGTGGGTGAGGTTAGGGTTAGGGTGAGGGTAAGAGTTAAGGTTAGGGTTAGGGATATTGTTAGGGCTAGGGAAAGGGTTAGGGTAGGGTTAGGGTTAGGATTAGAATTAGGGTGAAGGTAAGAGTTAGGGTTAGGGTTAGGGTGAGGGTGAAGGCGAGGGTTAGGTTTAGCACTAGGGTGAGGGTGATGGTTAAGGTTAGAGATAGGGTGAGGGTGAAAGTGAGTGTTAGGGTTAAGGTGAAGGTGAGGGTTAGGGTTAGGATTAGGGTTAATGGATAGGTTTAGGGTTAGTGTGAGTGTTATGGTCAGGGTTAGGGTCAGGATTTGGGTCAGGGTTAGGTTTAGATTTAGGGTTGGGGTTACAGTGAGGATTCAAGTGATGGTTAGGGTTAGGATTAGGGTTAGGGTTAGGGTTAGTGTTAAGGTGAGGGTTAGGTTTAGGGCTAGGTTTAGGTATTAGGTTTAGGGTTTGCGTTAGGGTTAGGTTTAGGGTGACTGTGAGGGTTAGGTTTAGGATCAAGGTTAGGGTTAGGTTTAGGGATACGGTGAACTTTAGGGTTAGGGTGAGGGTTAGGGTTATGGTTAGGGTTAGGGTGAGAGTCAGGGTTAGGGTTAGAGATAGGGATAGGCTGAGGGTGAGGGTGAGGGTTAGGGTTAGGGTTAGTGTTAGGGATTAGGTTTAGGATCAGGTTTACGGTGAGGGTGAGGGTTGGGTTTAGGGTTAGGGTTAGGGTTTGGGTTTGAGTCAATGTTAGGCTCATTGTTAGGGTTAGGTTTAGGATCAGGGTTAGGGTTAGTGTCAGGGTCAGGATTAGGGTTAGGGGTAGGGTTAGCGTCAGGGTTAGGATTAGGGCTAGGGTTACTGTTAGGATCAGGGTTAGGGTCAGGGTTAAAGTGAGGGTCAGGGTTAGGGTCAGGGTTAGGGTTAGTGTTAGGGTGAGGGTTAGGGTTCACGTTAAGGTGACGGTTAGGGTTAGGATGAGGGCTACGGCTCGGAAAAGGGTTGGGGTTAGGATGCCGGTTAGGATCAGGGTCAGGATCAGGGTCAGTTTCAGGGTCAGGTGTATGTCATAGTTAGGGTTAGGGCTAGGGTTAGGGATACGTTGAGTGTTAGGGTTAGGATTAGGGTTAGGGTTAGGGTGGGGTGAGGGTTAGGGTTAGGGTTAGGGTGAGGGTAAGAGTTAGGGTTAGGGTTAGGGATATTGTTAGGGCTAGGGAAAGGGTTAGGGTAGGGTTAGGGTTAGGATTAGAATTAGGGTGAAGGTAAGAGTTAGGGTTAGGAGGTTGGGGTCAGGGTCAGGATCCAGGGGTCAGTGTCAGGGTGAGGAGTCAGGGTAGGTTGGAAGCTTAGGGTTAGAGCTATTGGTAAGGAATACATTGAAATTTAGGAGTTGGGTTAGGGACTTGAGAGTTGGAGTTAGGGTGAAGGTGAGGGAGTTAGGATTAGGGTTAGGGATAGGGTTAGGGTGAGGTGGGGATTAATGTTAGGAGTTAGAGATTAGGTTTAGGTTTGGTTGGGGTTAGGTTTATGGTGAGGGTGCAGGATTGGGTTTAGGGTTAGGAGTTAGAGTCAATGTTAGGGTTAGGGTTAGGGTCAGAAGGAGTTAGGGGTTAGGAGTTAGGGGTTAGAGTTGCTGTGAGGAGTTGGAAGCAGGTTAAGGGTTCAGGTTACAGTTAGGAGTAATGGTCAGGGGTTAGCATTAGGGCTAGGTTTAGGTTTGAGGTTTAGGGTTAGGTTTAGGGTCTATGGAAGTTAGGATCAGGAGTTAAGTTAAGTATGGTAAATATCAGTATCAGGGTTAGGTCAGGTTGGGGTTGGGTGGTCTTAGGGTTAGGGGTGAGGTGTGATGGTTGGGGTTAGGGTAAGGGTTTAGTTAAGGGGTTGGTTTCAAGGTCAAGGTCAGGATTAGGGTTAGGGGAGGGTTTAGGGGTGAGGCTCAGGGTTAGGGATTAGGTTTAGAGTTAGAAGATGGTTAGGTTTTAGGATTAGGGTTGGGGTAGGTTAGAAGTTTGGGGCTAGGGATAGGGTTGGGTTAGGGCTTGGGTTGGGATAGGTGATTAGGGTTAGGGATTGGGCCAGGGTGAGGGGTTGGGGTTAGGTTTGGTTGAAGGTTAGGGTGCAGTGTTTGAGTCAGGGGTGAAGAGTTAGGGATAGGTTATGGTTAGGGTTGGGGTTGAGAGTTTAGGATTAGGAGTTGAGGGTTTATAGTTAGGGAGCTAGGGATGGATTTACAAGGTTAAAGGTCAATTATATAGTTTAGATTAAGTTTATTAGGTCGGGTCTCCTCATAATGCATGCCCCTTTTTGAGCAATGCGTGACCTGTAGCCATGACCCTTTTTCCATCACTATGACCAATAACTTCCTTGTCTTGTTCCATGTTTGCGCGGAAGCTCATAGAGCCTGTAATAAGTACATGTCTGTGTGCCCTTCAATGTCACCATGCAACCTTGTCCTCTTTGATCCATTTTGACCTCCTAATCTGATCTGTGTCTCTGATACCCCCACAACATCTTCCAGTCCAACCTCCTTCCTTCTCTCCCGTGTCTACCACCACCACCTCATACCCCTGCAAACATCATCATAAAATTGTTGAAATAGCCCTGCCTTTGATTTGTATAATGCCGGGTACCTCCTTCAGCTTCACCAGTCGCTGCCCCTATAGGCTTCTGTTATCTACTAGCCTTGTTTCAGCCTGTTCCATCCTTGCATCATTCTCTGATGAGTAATGATTTGCCAGGTCCTCCACCTTTTAGCCTGTAGGATAACACTCAATCCTCGCCAATAAACTCCTATTGGGTGTGGCTGTACCTTGCCACTGCTCATGGTGAACATTCCCATTGTTCCTCTGTGAGTGGCTCATTACCCCATCTGGTGTTGTTCCTGAACATTTGAACACCTTGCCAGGGCTCCATCAGTCGCCTCAGAGTCCGGAGGTGCCCATGAGCTTGAAACAACAGTTCTGCTCCTTCTGCCAACGCCTCAGATGTTCATTGGTATGGGTGTGTTTTGTTTTCCGCTGTTGGTGCTGCCTCTGAAAACAGTCCAGCTGCAGATGGTGTCTGTCAGCCAGGCATTGTGAACTCTTCTATGTGTTTTGTTTCTTGAATGACATGTTCTAGCTGCAAAGTCGCTGAAACCAAAAGCCACAATACCTGCCTGATCTGTCTGCGTTTGGCTCTCTGTTATTCAGAACTCCACTACTGCTCTGTTGTCACCCAAATGTCACTTTCTGGTTCCTTAACTCCTCCTCCCAGACCAAGGTACACGTCCATATGGGCATGTTCTCCAGTAATGTTATATCTTCTTGTTTCCATCCCGTATCCAGCTGGCAGGCCAGGGTTCTGCAAACCATCTACCCCTCTGGTAACCCCGCATGCCCAGCCCGCTCAGCTGCGTTCGTATAGAGGTCGAGGGTCTGTGTTGTGCAGCTACCTCCTGCCAGAAACAGCACCCATTATGTTCTCAAGGAATTCTTCCCAGATTCTAAAATGCTCCCTGACACCTTTGTGTCAGCTCCACCCAGTGATGGGTCTGGTGACTTCGCTGTAGCTCTCGCATCTCTTTGTGAATGCCCTTCCTGTCCAATGGCCCGCATGCTAAATTCATGTGTCCCAGTACCTGCTGCACCAGTTTTAGTTGTATCCGCCTCCTGCTGGTGTGCCCTGGATTGGTTCCTCCACTTACTTACTTTTTCATCTGGTAGCCTAAAACTTCATTCTCGGGCATCTATCTCAATCCCCAGAAACTCCATAACCCCTGCCAGGGCCCTCTATTTTTCTTGGAGTCAGTGGGACCCCTAGCTCCCGGCAAGTAATAAATCCTGAAACTACCTAGCATCCTTTGTCTCTCTTTCTCCTTCTAGTGAACAGGAAATCATCCAGATAATCCTATAACCCATCCTTCTTGTGAATATCCACTGTAAGCAGGTGCTGAATGCTTCTAATGTAGCACATGCTATGGAGCATCCCATCGGCATTGCCTTTTCCGTCAAAATAGTACTGCTCTCACTTTGGTAGCCCAGTAGATCCCAGTCTTTCTCCTAACTGGCAGCAGTCTTAGTGGACTCACGTCTGTTTCGCCATCCATGCACTCCTCTGTGGCACTTGATTATCCAGACTGGCGCCTCTTCTAAAGTCGCATCAGTGTCACTCTGTTATGTTCATCCCTGATGAAATCATTCACTGAGTCCCCTCTGATAGGACAGGTGGTGGATCACCCTGTATTCATCTTCTGTTTCTAGGTACCAAACCTAATGGTAAAATCCACATGTCCCGCAATGGGGTGTTAAATGGTCCTCTACTTCCTGCTGCCTTTTCTTTCTATCCTCTGCCCTAACATCCTTCCTTTCCTTACCAACCCCAGGTTGACTTGTCTCTCACTTGTCCAAGCCTCTCACACTGCAGTGAGAATCCAGTGTTAAACTGCTCTTATAATTATTCTTCGGTACACTTGTGTTCGGATATCCATCCAAACAGGCTGTTCACACCTCTAAGTTGATGGGAGTTCTGGGCCATCCCAATTGATCCTTCTCGTCGTGTCCCCCGCCAGTCCTATCCTGCTCCTCCCCTTGTCATGTGCCATGTTTTCTCTCAGTGACTGTGTCTCCTCTGCCCATGTCTCCCCACCTTCCCACCCCTGTTCCATATCTGCCCTCAAACCCCTGGCCTTCTTGAAAACCTGCTGTCCTGAACCTGCTCCCATGCCTTGGTACCCCTTGGGCCGGGTCATTCTACATCTATTCGCCGGGTGTCCTCCTCCGATTTGGATCACATGCCGGAAACAAGCATGAAGCCCTGTTGTAAGTCTAGCAATATCTCTGGGGCTTAGCCCCTTTCTTTCCCATTCATCTTCAGATGTGGACTGATCTGTTATATAATCAGTCCATAAATCTAGTTTTTTAGTGTCCCATCTCCTGTCCCTGAAGGTAACCATATCTCTGCTCGAAACTCATCATAGTACAACCACCCCACCCCACCTTCACCTTGCCCGTATTATCGATAGGAATAAGTGATAAGTGGGATGCCTAGTCTGGTCTCTTTTCCAGCACTATGGCTTAGAAAGTGGCGAAATCCCTCAACCCACGTATCCCAAGTCTTCCTTTTTATGAACTTGTCTTCCTCTTTTCCTCAGTGCTAATTATCACCACTGCCGCATTTCAGTTTTCTTTTCTCATGCCTTCCTTTCTTCATAATTCAGCCTCTGCCTCTTGGCTTACCAAGGTGAATATATCCATGTACCCCTTTCCCATAATTTTTCCTTTATGGCCAGTGGCACGGTTCGCTCATCATCTCCAGGTGCCTATCTCCTTTATCTTTTCCTTCCTTCTCAGTACTCCCTTCATTCCTGCCTCTTCTTCCTTTCCCGCCTTGATTTCTGCCATAGAGCTGATTCCATCTGGCCCAGGCTCCCATTCCCAGTGCTGGACACAATTTGACCTATGTATTCTTTATACTGTCCCCAACAGCACTGGTGTAATACTCTGTAACCTTGTCTAGGCCTTGCTGCCTGGCATGCCTTCCAGGTGTCCCCTCTCTCCCTGTGGTTGATGATAAGGGAGGATTACAGTGGTGATGGAGGGAAAACCCTGGCCTGAGGCTCTGGACTGGGGTTCAGCTGGGGATCCCACCATGAATGGGGAGAGGTGTTGATGTTGACGAGTCTGTAGGCTGCAGAGGTACTAGTCAGTTGCCTTGGCGGGTCCCACTACCAGCTGTGGTAATCCTAGCAGGACTGCTTGGCCTCCTCAGCTGATTGCTTTCCTCTGCCGCTTTTCCCTGGCCTGCTTTTCTCTTCTCCCCAGATCTCCTGGTTCCTCCCTTCTAGCCAGTTCCCACATCCTATTGGCTTACTCTGCCAATTCCATTATAGCTCTGTAAGCATCTTCTTTAGATGGCCCACCTTCTTTGGTGCCATGTTCTCCTTGTCTTTTGCTCTGTGAAGACAATCAAGAGAAAAACAAGGTTAATTGCATCTATATCCTTTCCTGTAATGCTTTCCTTCTGTCTCACTTGCTGCAGAGCCTGCATGACCCACCTGGGCCTCCCCAGTCACGGGTGTCCATTCTGCTCAACAGGTCACTGGGTCCCTGGCTGCTCCTTGCTGTCCCTTTGTGGTTAAACCCACGCTTCCCAAACCATCCCTTGGTCCCTTTTCTGGCCCTAATAAATCACATTGTAATGAGGTTGATTGAAATACCAAGCTGCATGGTCTGTAAAGGTTCTGCTGCACCTCCAGTCCTGCATGGTCATGCCACGTATTATTATAAAAGTTTTTTTTTTGTTTTATAGTGCAGTGCTCTAGCCACTAGGCCAGCCTGGGACTGCATGGCTCCCTGGCATCACCACCCAATTCCTCAACCATCGCCAAGAAAGTGGCCAGAAAACACTAGCAGATTTGCTCCCCAGCCCCCCCACGTGATGTGTGACGTTGCACCGCGTGGTGCTGAATCACAATCCTTCCCTCCTACTTCCAAGGCCTCCACCTTATCCCAGGCCTCCTCCTTTGACCAAAGCCCCCAAATCCCCAGCAAAAACTGTAACAATGCACCAAAAAATCCTGTGGATCTTCTTCCCCTTCTCCCACGTGGCGTGTGACGTCACACCACGTGGTACCTACTCAAAAACACACATTTTTTTTTTACTTCCAAGGCCTCTATCTTACCCCCCCAGGCCTTCTCCTTTGGGCGCAGCCCCACATTCACACTAAACTGGTCCATAAAGCAAACCCCCCACAACCAGTGAAGCTCTTCCCCATCCCCCACAAGGTGTATAACATCACGCCGCGTGGTCCTGAGGCACCCTCTTGCTCCCCCAATCTACAAGGCCCTTCCAGGCCTACCAGTGCCTCATGCCTTGTAATATTTCAAAAACAAATGTAGGCAATCGCAAAACCTCCTGTCCGCATAGTTCCCAGATGTGAGCCAAGATTTCACTACATGCACCATGCAGTCAGGCCTTTGTTCCAATCGACTAGCTCAGATTCCTCCCAAACCAGCACTGCTAGAGGCCCATGGAGGCCTCAATCCAAGCCAGCTGCTTAAACCAACTACTTTTATACTATAAATACCTCAGTTTTTACTTGAATGACCTTTTCCTGGGCACAAAACTTGCAGCAAAAACTCACTCACTTAAATCTAGTCGCTCTAATTTAAAACAGAGCCTGCAAAACAGTGAACTTCAAGAGTTTGACCTAACCAGCTAAACTCACATTCCCTTGAAACAAAAATTTGCATTTAAAAGAAAGCTAGCCTCTTAGAAAAGCTTCACACACTGTTCTAGTAAATGATTGCCATCAACATTTCACTAAAACAATGTCGTAGCATCATATATATATATTTTAAATCTCCAGCCTAATATGCTGTAGCTTTATTCTTTACTGTATGTCGTTGAACAACCTTCCAAATGATATGCCAATCTGAAGTGCTGCAGTTTCTTGTAAATCAAGACTCCAGCAAAAGTGGCTGAGGCTCCCTTGTGCTGTCTCTTAAGTACCTCCCTTGGCCCCTCCACTTCCTGTTGCCTGCCCATTGTTCTAGCCCTTAGCCCATCCCTTCCCCCCTCCCCACCTGAGCACAACCATTCTAAGAAGGAGGGAAGGGGTGTACCGGGACAACATGGTCTGTCCCTCAAAGGGCAAACTCCATTGTCTGCACATTGATCTTCTCAATCATTGGTTTTGTGGTTTCCAACAGATCATGTTCAACAGACACAGTGGTCAGTGCGATATATCAAGATCTGCATAAATGGGATTGTTGCTCTTTAAATAAGTAAGAGCAAGCTTCCTCGTCTGTATTGACAACATCCTGCCAAATGACCTTTGATTTAGTTGGAACACCACTAACAAGAATCACCAAAGTGTTCTCAACGGAGATCGCCTCCACATTTTCCTGCAGAGGAAGTGGAAGATACATAACGGAACCCTTAAGAGATCTAATAAGCTCTTTTTGTGGAATGTTCCATGTCTCTGTGTTCAGACGCAGAATAGTTTGAAATGATTTCATAGTCTGAATAAGAATCCATTCAAACATATTCAATGTGGCAATCTCAGCTGGTGTAACATGTGCCTCCATATTGTTCAAGACTGACCTTGGTGGCAGAATGTTAGCCTTCACATTGAGAAACAGTGCTTGCACATCACAAAGATTGGGTCTAAGGAAAGTCACACTTTAACAGGAGAAATGCTGACAGTCAAAACCACATGTTATTGTATGTTGACAAGGTTTCCAGGTTCACTGTGACCGCTTGTTTCTCATAACAGAGCCGATCACATGACACACATACAGAGTCAAATTTTCCTGTCTTTGCCAACTCGAATTTGGCAATTGATTTCCCAAACTGCTTGAGAATATCAGATTCTAAGACAGACACAGAATTTCCATCAGCAATTGACACTGCTGACCCATTGCAGCTGTTTCAAAAATGTCATGTTACCATGCATGTCACCAGACTGCAGTAACTCATTCAGACGAGTATACTGAGCGACAACTTGTCAAACCTCATAGACCCTGTACACAAAGTTCTGCATGCCTGATTGATGCACTTCCAGCATCCGCATGTAGTGAAAGACACTGTTGCAAACATCACTATCTATACATGCAAGCGAGTGACCCATAAGTCCAGTATGAGGATGGATCTCACAAAAGTCTATACTGTCAAACAGTTTATGTCTGTCTTTATGATCAGTAATGACAAGGTAATGACAGTAATGACAGGTTGATAAAGTGCTCAACTTTGTCAAATGATGATTGCCTTCAGTTGCAAATCGCATCACACGTCCATGAGAGACAGTGATGCTTATGAGGCTGAGTAGTTGCCTCACACTCATCATCTGACTCCATTGTAGAGTCATCACACACACTCAGCACATTACATAATTTACCGGACTCATCAATGCACAAGTTTCTGTCCTTTTTCTGTGAGTAATATGACTCTTCCCAGAAATACGCCTCTGAGTGCTGTGTGTGCAGCCACCGACCTGTAGAAAACATCAAAGAAATTTGCAGGTTCAAGACAGATACCATTGTAGCCTCATCTTTATGCCATACACAACTTTCCTGAACTGCTCAATTACATATGGCATCTTATGCCACAAACGTTGAAGAACAAATACTGCTCTATTAAGAAACGTACGTACTTTGAGATGCAATGTCATCAAAGAGAGATGACTCTCTGTTTTTTTGCACTCATGTCTCATCACAGCAACAATAAGTCTGTCAATCTTAGCTTTAGAAGCTAGTGATCGAAAATACTTTTGCTTCCTCAGATCAGCATCAGCAGCTACCAATTTACATTGCCACTTGTCACGTTTATTTATGCTTGCCTTTGCAACATTAGTGTTTTGGCTCAGAGATTGCACAACTGTTGCTTAGCTACATTTTTCCTTACAGTTCAGCAGAAATGCGTACTTTTTCTACTGAGTGAGCAACCTGTGAAGTCACTCCTTGAGTGGAACGCTGAATCGTTTTACATCTTGAACTACCATCAGTGGGTTTCAAAGCACTCTTAAGTAACAGTGAAGTACTATGATACCTGTTTCGTCTCTGCATAGAGCTCCATCTCTATTTAGAGGGCATCTTCCCTGTCTGTAAATTCACAGTAGTCTGCACCTATCTTACAGAAGTATCAGACACCTGTGTAATAAATAGAAAAAAACAAAATTTTAGTGTTGATCTGTTTTTTTTGTCCTGACATTACATAGTGACACACACTATCCATGTCTCATATAACAACAGTAAATAGTACTGTCTATAAAAGATTGCAAATACTGTTACTGTAATAAGTGAACACCACTAAACCTACATACAATCTTTTCAAATGTCGTAGACCATAAGTTGACTAATAATATCAGAAGAAATATCTAAAAATCTAAAAACTGAAGTATTGGCACAATCTAAAGCATCCACAGTAGTTTTTTTCCTAAAGATACTGTTTTTAACAAAACTTTTAAAAGTAGTGTCGAACATGTGACATTTTCACAAAATATGGTGTCGTTTGCACGAAAGTGTCACAAAATTTAATGTCAATAGCAGGAAAGTGTCGAATGTAATGTCACAAAAGTAGTGTCAAACGCACAACAGTGTTGAATAATAGTGTAGTGAGTACGAAAGTGTCACAAAATGATATTGAAAAACACCCCCTTTAAGACTCAGCGAATCAGAGACTGCTTCTTATTTGACTGACAGACACTGTCACCAATGTATCGGCATATTCTTCAGGCCATATTAGGCAACCAATCACAACCACAGAACACTAAAGAAGAAGGACATAGTAGCCATCTTAGAAAAGAAGGAGACACCCTGCTTGTCACTGTGTAAGTACATCACATTTTCTAAACAATTTTTTATAGCATTATATAAACTATTAGCACAAAAATAGTACTGAACAAGACATTTTTTTTATGCTCTATTTAACTATGATAATCTAATTTACCTATTAGGCTGTAAAAAAAGTTATAACAGTTTAAAGTCAGAGTGTCAATCAGTACTTACTAGTACAGATAGAGCTGCAAATGGAGGCAGAAAGCAAGCAGCATGTGTATCATAACAGAAGACACAACCAATCACATGCCTCTGTTAAGCTGTAATTGTTTGAAGTAGCCAATGCAAATGTAGTATTTTCCCACTAAGAAATCTTTAATCATTTGTGGCTGACAGCAGGCACAGCCATTCAGTGTAGTAATAGTGAGCCATGACAAATCATTAACCAATAACATTTTAAATGACTGGGTTTTGGAACAGCCCAACAAAGCAATATTGAAGAAGAGAGGGGAATCTTAGTTTCACATTCAGTTGTGGCTAGGCACTACAGGAGAAACATTGATTTTTTTGTTAGCTCTCTGTCCACTTCTCAGTTTAAAAACTAAGAATGGCAGAAAATAGCAAATGGACTGTGTGGGTAGTGGGCAGCAGCATAGTAAGGCACACTTCAGAGTATGCTCAGAGTAGTGATTTTGGCAGAGATCTGAAGCTTCCAAATTCCTCTGTTAAGTAGTTTGGCAGGGGTGGCATGAGGTAGGAGCATCTCATGCTAACAATGCACAGACTTTTGAGAACTCAAGCTCAGCCAGACATACTGCTGATTAATCTCGGAGGTAATGATTTGGGCACCAAAAGGTGGATAGATTTAGTGGCAGAAGCAAAATTGGACCTTGCTTCCATTATGGATATGTTACCTGCCTGTAAGATCATTTTTTCTCATATTACAGTGTGTAGAGCCTGGAAAACAGAACAGCACATGTACCTACTTGACAGAGCTGGCAGAAAGGTAAACATCTAAATATCCAGATATCTCCACATTGTTGGGATGCACACCATACATCACCCTGCAATTAAATATAGTAATGATTGGCTATACCTACCAGACAGTGTGCACTTCTCACATGCTGGCAATTGCCTTTTCCTGGGTGACCTTCGAGATGGGATCCACACAGTCCTCTAAAAATATCAGGCTGTTACAGCAGATACAATTGTAAAAAAAAGGCTCTTTTAAGAGCCAAAAAACTTGGTCAAAAAATAGAAAAAATTGACACATTGCATATGCAAAGCAAAAGCATGCTATCTAACTTTAACACCACTACAGAAATGCAGATTATTGCAGATATTCAGAATTGTGACATACATTCAGCTATTGTTAATAAACTGTAGTATTAATACAGCACTATGTTGTTTCACTATACATATAAGACATAGAATTACGGAGAGAGTACTCTGTTGTAAATGTCATATTATCTAACAATTAATGTACCCATGTAAAATTATTTCTTATAATAAATATTGAATCACAAAGACTTACCTCTCTGTGAATCCTCAGTATTAAATCTCAACAGAGGACAAAAGTACACATGCCACAATTTATAACAGTAACATTCTGTTGTATCTCTATTTATTACAGGTTTAAAGAACAAAAATGAATAATGAGACTCTGGAGTGCAAGAGAGGTATGCTGCCTGCTTGAGGCAGCCCAGGCCAGAGGGAATGCAAAAATTCTTATGAGAAGCACCAATAGGAAGATGGATTCGATGTGGAGGCGCATCCACGATTTCCTCAGGATGAGCTTAAAAGTGAGAAACAAAAACCCCAAAATGTGCAAGAAGAAGTGGAAGCTGTTGCGCCAGCATTTCTACACACTGAAGAATAGAGAGGAGATACCGGATAATGATGTTTGCTGGCACTACCTCGCACATGAGATATGGGAGGCTGCTGGGAAGACCGCTGCAGGGGAGTACCTAACACACCGTGAGTAGGCAAACTATCTATTACTCAGCATAACATCTTCTCTTACAGAAATCAAAAAGAAGCTGACTGTTGTTTTAAATATGATAACAGCTCAGGTAGTGAGGTACAAGACCACAGGCTAAGTACACCCACTACCTGAAGCATCACAGTATTCAACCACACCACACAGCTTTAAGGTTGCTATTCAAATAAAGCAATGTTATGTTGTAATACATACTGTTAGAAATTACATGCATTTGTGTGTTACTCCAATCATGCTTAAGCTCCACTTTCGTTTATTGACTCACTATAAGAATGGGTCTGCATACAGGCTGCAGTCCCTGGTCTTGTGTGTGTGGGGGTATTGTCTTGCTTATACCATTGACTCCTAAGTATCCTAACTTGTATTTCCCAAGAATCAGACCGATATTATATTGACATCCATGGCCTTAGTATTACAATCAGTCTGCACTGAGGATGCACTACCTCTTCTGTCAGCGGAGGGGTTGTATTGTTTGGTTGCCACTGTGCAACTCCTAACTATCTTAATTAAGCAATAAGGCATGACTGAAGATTATGTTAATGGTCTGCTAATCACCTTCTAGGGCTGCACTGTGGCACTGAGGTGTAGCCGAGTGCCACATGCCCCTAGAGGATCATAAATTAACAATTAACATAATCCCTGGGAGTGCCTTATTGCTATTGTAATAAAACATGTTTTAAAACAGTGTTAAACCTTGCTCAGCATATAGCTAAACTCTACATGTATGTAAATTAAGCAATAATGCCCAACAGGGTGCGTGTCGTGCTGGTATAATGTCAAGCCTCAGGTGGTTGGGCACGAGGCTGTCGGGTGAGTGCGTCCAATACCTCAGGCTTGACTTTAGCCCAAATGACACACACCGTGGAGGGCATTATTGCTATAATACAATGGCTCATTGTTATAAATAAAATAAAAAAATAATTGTAAACAATGTTTTTATTAGTGTGGAAAAAATGTTTTTGTTTTTCAAGTGAAGATGCAAAAATAGAGCATATGCTGCTGTCCATAAGGACATCCAAATGGGTTAATAGTGCTGAGACTAGACCCGTGATGTTGTACTTGGTTAACATCACGGCTGCAGCCCAAGACTGACTAATCAGAGTCCATGATTGTTTCTTGTCATTGTATCATAAAACATTAACATAAGGCTGTTAGAATGTTTGCAGCCAACCAGAATGCTCCTTTTCTGAGACCCTGTTTATAATTCATGTAATACTGCAACTGAAAAGCTTGAACCATTGATGCATATGCACATTCTTTCTCTGACACTGCCAACTCACAATGCACTGTCTGACCTGGACTGAAAGGAATACCATTAAGTAGCTGACACCATGCAACTCATAACTCCCTCAACTAGTGAGCAATAGCAATCTTGCAGCTGCACCATCAATGTTTATTAACTTTCTTTTTCTGTAAGACTCCTCTCAGAATACAGTTGCTTCTCAGGGCATATGTGGGGGTGGGGGTTGAAGCAGTCACTTGCTGACACTGTACAAGTGCTAACTGCCCAACTACTGTGTTACTTAAATGATATAAGTGCACTTTTATATTCATAGCCTTTGTTTAACTTTGAGTGGTCACACAGCATGCGGTACCTCTTTTTTTTTGGGAGGGTCCATAGCCTACCTCACATAAAGCAACTCCTAACAATCTCAACTAGTGTGTTGCTGCTATTATTGACTGTACCATTAATATCCATTACCTTTGTTTGCCTGTTACTCCATACTCAGGATACAGTACCTGCTCCATGAGGAAGAGGTCACTGCATATTTCACAATGTTAAACTTATTACTATCCCAACCAATGTGATTCTGCAATAATTAAGATGTAGAATTTCTTTCCACAATGGTCATTTCCCTGTACTTCTCCAGTATTAATGCACTGTCCGAGCCATAGGCTAATACATTACCTGGCTGACACCAAATAACTACCAAGTTCTGCACACACCCTGGAACCACAAAGGTGAACCATCAATACTGTAGTCTTTGTTTTTTCTTGTGACTGCCCACTCACAATGCAGTACCTCACATGCAGTATTGGAGGTGGGGGAGGGGTACTATTCACTAAGTAACACCATGAAAATCCAAATTGTTCTAAATAGAGTGTTACAGAAACCATTCACCTGTACCATCTATTTTAGTAACCTTTGTTTACTATGAGTGTTGTCTCAGGATGCACAACCCATTGTGGGGGGGATTAACTATCATAGGTAGTATGTTACTGCTATCATGTGGCTGTTACATTTAAATCCATAAAATTGTTTGTCTACTCAATCAGTATACAGCACCTCATCTAGATGTATCTTAACTGGCAGACAAGACTATAATTGTTCAAAGAAATGTCTTTTAGATAAGTGAAGACATATATACCATACTCAATGAAAATCATTACTATCTTTCATTCATAGATCGTCAGAGGTGCCCCCCACCACAAAGCGAGGTAGTACCAGCCGAATCTGAGGCTGTGGAGAGCGAACAATCAGACTCTGACAGTGTCATCCTTGTAGAGTCAGAAAGTAAGAACATCCTAATAAAAATTATTCATAATACTTACTCTGACTACTTTATGTCCATCAAAGTCTTGATCCTCTGCAACCACTGAGCTGCTGTTACAGAGATGTGTAACACACTACTTGTGTTCTGGCTCTACTGTACACTAACAAGGCAGAACCTCCTTGTGTATCATCACAGTACATACCCTTGCTGACCACATAGAAGTACTAATTATGCAAGCATATCTATCTCTGCAATCAGCAAGCTGTTCTGTAATTGTAAATGTCACTAGTTTCCCTGTGGTTCTCCACTCAAGACACATCATCAGTTAAATGTATAACTAAGGACCAATACCTGGCACAGTAGTAATTACTGGGAAAGAATTCTGTAGACAATAAATAAGTATTTTTCTTAGAAAACAGAGTTTTAGTTCTGCAATTTTCAACAGATAAGTATTAAGCACAGGTATTGCCATACTGACTTTGTCAACATGACATATGACATCATTAACATGAATGTTTTCCATCTCTGAGTTTCAAGTCATCATATAGTACCTGTGTGTGTCGAGGGGGGGGCACAGTGACACTACCTGAGTAGTATCATACCACAGTTAAGTATAGTAACTTTCGTCTTCCTGCAATACAGAAGATATTATGCTGATATCCATGACCTTAAGTTAACAACGTGCACCCCCAAAGCCGTGTAACTTGTCTGTTCCTTCAATCAAAGTGTGTACTGTTTATATTCATGCCCTCACTCTTACCATGGGTCTCCACTCAGCATACAAAGTCTTCTTTCAATGAGGGATAGGGAGGGGGATACCCCAGCTGACAGAATGCAACTCCTAACTGTCCTAACTTATGTGTTATTACAACCAGGGAGTTACACCATTCATCTCCATAGACTTTCTTTCCCTATCACTGTACACTTAGGATGCACAACCTAGTCGGGGGGTGGGCCATTGCCCGTCTGATGCCATTCAAGAACTAAGTGTTCCAACTTGTGTATTATTCTATCATGAACCTGTAACTTTGATGAACATAAACGTTGTTTAACTTAGAGTCTGCACTCACAATTCAGTACCTCATGTGTGGTGAGGTGGTGGGGGGCACTGCCTGCCTGATGTCATGCAGCTCTTAACTGTTCTAACTTGTGAGTTTCTGCAACCACACTGGTGCACCGTCAATGTCGATGTACATTCTTTTACTGTGACTCTCCACTCAAGATGCACTATCTGTCCTGGGGGGAGGAGGAGGAGGAGCATTACTTAGCTGATACCGTACAACTTCTAACTCTTTAAACTAGTGCGTACTGCAAAGATACAGCTGTGACATATACACCCATAACCTTTGTTTTCCTGTCAGTCTTCACTGATAATGCAATGCCTGCTCTGTATTTTTTTTTTTGAGGGGGGCATTCCCTAGCTAACAACATGCAACTCCAAAGTGCCCACAGTGCCACAATATGATGTTTTGTCAAACAGGCTCGAGCACAAGGTTGACTGTTTGGCATCAGAAATTAAAGAACTACGAAAAGAACACCAAACAATACTTGACCTATTAACAGAACAGTAAGTGACAGTCAACCTTGCGCTCAAGCCTGTGGGCATAGCGGCAGGTGCCACTGCTGACAGCAGCACTGCCTCACCTGCTAATGTATCCAGTCTCCCTGGCCAGTAATGGACATCCTCCACAGCCATCTGCCAGTATCTCCTCTCACCCTGGCACAACAGCTTCCTCTTCCCTGTGCGCCTCCACATCAATCCAGCTTCCTGCCTGGGCTGCCTCAATCAACCAGCAGCACACCGCCCTCAAAAGTGTTCTATTTTTTAAATATGTTCAATTATTATATTTTAATAAGGGATACATATTCTGATTTTTTGAATAAGTATTATTTTTTATGAATATCATATTATTTTTCAGTAATATTATATGTTTCTAAATAATTATTTAAAATGTTTTAATAATAAATATTTATTTTTATAAAAAATCTAAACGTTTTTATATTTTTACAAATCTATATTTTTTATATAACAAAATGGAGAAGTATCATATTTCATTTGTATTTTTTTATTAAATTGAATTATGTAGACAATAAATAAGTATTTTGTTACAAACCAGAGTTTTTCTTGAACTATTCTCAACAGATAAGTAGTTAACACAGGTATTGCCATGATGACTTTGTTAGTATGACATAGGAAATTATTTACATGAATGTTTTCCATCTCCAAGTCTTAAGTCGGGATATAGTACCTGATGTGTGTGTGTGTGTGTGGCAGGGGGAGGGGCATGGTGACACTACCTGAGTAGTATCATAACACAGGTAAGAATTCTAAGTTTCCTCTTTCTGTAAAAAAACAAAGTATAATACTGATATCCATGCCCTTAGGTTAACAGTGTCTGTCCACTCAGCGTACAGAACCCAACCACATGAATGAGAAATTGAGTGGCTAATGCTGTCACCCCCAAAGTCTTCTAACTTGTTTGTTCCTGCAATCAAAGTGTGTACTGTTTATTTACATCCCTCACTTTTACCATGACTCTACACTCAGCATGCAATGTCACCTTTGAAGGGGGGAGGGGGACTGCCCATGAGGGAGGGGCAAGGAGGGACATTGCCTAGCTGGGGCTGTCATTGCCTACCTGATGCCATGCAACAACTAAGTGTTCCAACTTCTGTGTTATTCAGTCATGAAGCTGTAACATGAATATCCAGAACCTTTGTTTCTCTGAGAGTCTCCACTCACAATAGAGTACCTCATGTGTGGTGGGGGTGGGGGGGGACATTGCCTGGCTGATGCCATGCAACTCCTAACTGTCATAACTTGTGTCCTCCTAGAAACAGGAATGTATACCATTAATGTCCATATCATTTATTTCCTGTGGATATCCACTCAAGATACAGTTCCTTCTGTGTGTATGTGTGGGTGTGGAGGGGGGCATTCCCTGGCTGATGCCATGCAAGTCCACAATTCCCTAACTTGTCTGTCTCTACAGCCACAAAGTTGCACCATTAATCTCTATGCACCTTCTTTTACTGTGACCCTCCACTCAGGATACAGCACGTGCCTGGGGGGATGGGGAGTAGGGACATTGTCTAGCTGGGGGGAGCATTGCCTAGCTGATGTCATGCAACAACTAAGTGTTCCAAGTTCTGTGTTATTCAATCATGAAGCTGTCACATGAATATCCATAACCTTTGTTTTCCTGAGAGTCTCCACTCACAATAGAATACCTCATCTGTGGTGGGGGTTGGGGGGACATTGAATGGCTGATCCCATGCAACTCCTAAGTGTCATAACTTGTGTCCTCCTACAAACAGGGATGTATGCCATTAATATCCATATCCTTTATTGCCTGTGGATATCCACTCAAGACACAGTTCCTTCTGTGTGTATGTGTAGGAATGGAGGGGCGTTGCCTGGCTGACACCATGCAAGTCCACATTTCCCTAACTTGTGTGTCCCCACAACCACAAATGTGCACCATTAATCTCTATGGGTCTTCTTTTCCTGTGACTCTCCACTCAGGATACAGTATGTCCCCAGGGGGCAGGGAGTAGGGGCATTGCTTAGCTGGGTGGGGGGGCATCACCTAGCTGATGCCATACAACAACTAAGTGTTCCAAGTTCTGTGTCATTCAGTCATGAAGCTGTAACATAAATATCCCTAACCTTTGTTTCCCTGAGAGTCTTCACCCACAATAGAGTACCTCATGTGCAATGGGGGCTGGGGGCATTGCCTGGCTGATACCATGCAACTCCTAAGTGTCATAACTTGTGTCCTACTACAAACATGGATGTATACTGTAAATGTAGCAGTAAAGTAGCAGTAAAGTTTATTTTTAATAACATTTATTTCCATTGGGGGGCATTGCCTGGCTGATACCATGCAACTCCTAAGTGTCATAACTTGTGTCATCTTGCAAACATGGATGTATACCGTAAATGTCCATAGCATTTATTTCCTGTGGATATCCACTCAAGATACATTTCCTTCTCTGCATATGTGTGGGTGTGTTGGGGGGAGGGCATTCTGTGGCTGACACCATACAAGTCCACACTTCCCTAACTTGTCTGTTTCTACAACCACAAAGGTGCACCATTAATCTCTATGAGCCTTCTTTTTCTGTGACTCTCCACTCAGGATACAGTACATGCCAGGGGGGGGGGAGAAGGGGCATTGTCTAGCTGAGGGGGGCATTGCCTAGCTGATGCCATGCAACAACTAAGTGTCCCAAGTTCTGTGTTATTCAGTCATGAAGCTGTAACATGAATATCCATAACCTTTGTTTCCCTGAGAGTCTCCACTCACAATAGAGTTCCTCAAATGTGGTGGGGGTGGGGGGGGAGATTGCCTGGCTGATGCCATACAAATTCTAACTGTCATAACTTGCGTCCTCCTACAAACAGGGATGTACACTGTAAATGTCCATAGCCTTTATTGCCTGTAGATATCCACTCAAGATACAATTTCTGCTGTGTATATGTGTGGGTATGGGGGGGGGACATTCCCTGGCTGATGCCATGCAAGTCCACACTTTCTTAACTTTACCGAATTTCCTCACTTTTGTCACTGTGGAACAGCCCTAACTGATGCATTAAACAGAGTTTTTTTGCCTCTATTTCCCTTCTTTTTGAGAATGAGGACTATAAATAGTGAACGTAATGTGGTGGTGGTGAAATTTGGTATATGTGGTGGGACATGGTAGATCTCTTGATCTGCCAAATTTCATTTCAGACATACATACGGTTTTTGCACACCAAAACACTGAAAAATGCACTTTTCACCAGTTATGTGGGCAGTTTTTCAGATTTTGTCCATGGTGCTGCGAGGCTGTTGTGTGGTGTGTCGCTTTACAACTTCGCATGTTGAAAGAGCTTGGGTAAAGGAACATGATGCTTTTTGTTTGGTGCAAAAATATTAATCTGTTCAAAAGTTATTACAATTTGAAATTCCTGTTTTATCCTAAGGGAAAATTTATATGTATTTTTTGAATGTTTATGAGAAAGACCAGATGGCCCTAGGAAAGATGAGATAGCCCAAATTGAGATGACCATATCTCAATCACAGTTTGGTCGTTTTACTTGAAATTTCCAGGGTGTTGAGGGGAAGTCATAGAGATGTGAACTATACTATTTAGGTGTTGGTGAAATAATTTCTTGCAGAGATATTCAATGACGTAACTGACATTTTTCCCATGGGATTATATTGCAGTCTATGTCATGACTTTCGGAGCTGCTATATTGGAAATGAAACAAGATACAGACTTTTTGCTACTGGTGGCAGCTGGAAAAAGATCTGAAATCATAGAGTAAGCCTGCAGTGGAATTTTGTTTGTGCATTGCACAGTTCATGGGATATTGTGAAATTACTGTCACAAAGGTTGAAAGAGTGCCTGTCCAGTGCTTTTTGGTGCCCATATCTCAGAAATGATGTGAGATATGGGTATAGTCTTTGCGATGTTGCATGACGTACTCACTGTCACGATTACAATGATGCTATGATTTTTTTCTAGCTTTTACAGTTCCCCAAATATGTGCAAATTACTGTTACAAGGGTTTGGTGCCCTATAGTGTTGCTGCTTGGCTCCGTAGCTTTGCATAAGTGGGAGCGTGGGCCCAGATGCATATTGTTATGCAAAAATTGGCAACTTGGTGGGAGCTGGGCTCTGCACTCTCACCAATATGTGTTTTTTACTACTTATATTACACTTTTTTAAAAAGTAAGGAGATTCTATGCAAAAAACTGTGTTAATGCTTCATTTAGGGTAAAGCAAAAAAGTCAGGAAATGAGACATTATGATTAAACCCCTAACTCCCCTCACACATGCCACCTCTCTTCTACACAGTCTGACAGATGCAGGGGGTGTGTCACTGGGGTTGTGAAGCCTAAATCTCACCCCTTTCTCCTTTACTGTAGCATGTCAACATGCTCAGACATGGAATATATTACAGCGGCACAGACGTGCCCCTATATTTAGGGTTATGAAGCCACTTCTATGTTACAGCTGGCCAAGGCACCTAGCTTCACCTGAGCTCTTTTCTTCTAGATTGCTTGAAAAGACAGAGCAAAGAACCTTACCAGAGCAATAATAAGGATTAAGGCTTCTTTTGGCTAGGCAGGTTTACTGTGTGTTGCTGTTTTTATTTTGTACTCACAGGGGATTGTTACTGTTTGTTGCCAACATTTTATTGCTTTATTTTATTCTGATTCAAATTGTTGTTGCTGGGTATACATTCTGCTGCATTATTCCAGGGTGTGCCTACAGGTGTGTGCTTACAGATTACTGCTGTAATCTTCTGATTCTAATTGTCTTTTGCAAGGTATAACTTCTGTTACTGCTTTATTTTTCTCTGTAGCAAAGTGTTTCTTACAGGGCATATCTTCTGTGAAATTATTACACGTAATGCTTTACAGGTTTCACAGTTTTATCTGTCATTAAAATAAGCCTTCAGAGCTACTGCATTTGTTGCTGGCTGATTGCTTCTGCTGTTACCTCCTTGTTTCTTTTGTCCATGGTTCTTCTTTTTCAGCAGGGAAAAGGCCCAGCCACCCATCCCCATCCCACAACCACCCCACACTACACTCCTTTTATAGGGTAGCATAGTCATGACATTTTCTGTAGCAAAGCAGGAAGGGGCAGATCAGAGAGGTATCCACACAGTGGCCTCATTTAAAGGGGCACTAGTAATTTAACTTGTTATAACAAGTTATACAAAAACAAACAAGCAAAACACAAAATCAAACTTTTGTCTTAATTTTCTTCCCTCTAATTACTCTGACCAGGTTATAAACCCAGCAACTTACCTGGAATGGATATCATTAACTGCAGGTACTGTGGAACACTTTTCAGAAGGGCAGTTTTACTGGATTTAGGACACTGTCGTACATGCTGGACCATTGGAGATCTAAGGGTTCAGCTCCAGGCAGCATGGGCAGAGATTGCGTGCCTCAAACTGCATATTTAAGAGGAAATATATTATAAGAACCACCCACCATTTCCCCAACATCCAACAGAAGCACCCCGACCGCAGAGGGTAGTTGGTCTGGGAGGTTGGCAGGTGGTTAGGAGGTGAAAATCGGGTGCCCCATCACTCTGTGCTCTTCAACATATCACCGCAACAAACCATATACAAAGTACAAACAGGTATCTGCCTCTATCTCTGAAATCAAACAAAGAGGCAGAGGACACTGCAAAGCAGAACACTGCGGCACAGGAGCTAGCACAACAAAACACACCCAAAACAGGAACCAAAACAAAAAAATCAAAAAGGAAATCCAAAAAATTTCTGATCATAGGAGACTCCATGATTCGGGGAGTTGATACTTATCTCCAGCCAGGGGTAATGGTCAGATGTCTCCCAGGTACATCAGCATGGAGAGACACTGACCACATTGCTAAAATTGTTCAGGAAGCAGGAGAAAACATTGATGACCTGGTACATATAGGGACTAACGATCTCACCAGCCGGTCAGTTGTGGAGACCAAGGAACACCTAACCAGGCTGCGTGACATACTATCATCCATTTCATCCAGCATCTCCTTATCTGAGATCCTGCCAGTCTGGGAGAGGAGGACAGATGGACAGAAGGTCAGAGAAGGGGAGCTAGGGGAACTAAACATGTGGCTCAAGGGCTGGTGCCAGGAAAAAGGACACAAATTTGTAGGGAACTGGCAACAGTTTAGGGAGCGAAAGTTCTTTAAATTTGATGGACTGCATCTGACCAAGGAGGGAGTCAGTGCATTGGGGCAGAAGTTTGATGTCTTTGCTGAATATTTAAACTAGCAAATGGGGAGAGGGATGCAGCACCTGAAATGTCGAATGGGAAGAAGACCCCTCCCCCCTCAGCTAGTGGTCAAACAGGAGATCAGCATGTTTGTAGTTAATTTGCATCACCAGGTAAAGAAAAAGGTCCGGCTCCCCATATGATGCACAGGGGAAGCGCCAGACCTCATCCAGCAACTAACACACCGAAATCTGACCAATGGAAAATCAGGTAAACAAATGCTCACAGTCTGGGAAACAAGATCCCAGACCTGCAGGCAATAATGATAGAGGCTAAACTGGACATAGTAGCCATTAGCGAGACATAGTTTACCAGTAACCACACTTGGGAGACTTTAGTACCTGGCAATGTACTGTTCAGAAAAGAACAAGGTGCAAAAGAGGGGGGTGGAGTGGCCCTTTATGTCAATGAAAATATCAAAGCTACAGAAATTCAGAATAAACATAAGGAGCCAGAAGAACTGTGGGTCACCCTGGAAACAGGAAATGGGACAGCCACACGAACTAAGGTTGTATACAGGCCTCCAGACCAGGGGGAGGACATAGACACGTTACTGTTAGAAGATATACAAAACATGACAGCTAAAGGGGAGGTTCTGATAATGGGAGACTTCAACATGCCAGATACAGATTGGTCAATACCAGCAGGCGCATCTGCCAAAACTAGACACATGGTGGATTCCCTGCAGGAAGAGGTCCTCAAACAACTGGTACAACAACCCACAAGAGACAGGGCTATCCTAGATCTAGTACTGACTAGCAGGGAAAGGATCACAGATTTCCAGGTAGAAGGTCACCTGGGGGACAGTGACCATCACATGGTATGGTTCCATTTGGCCACTGGAACAAAATCATCCCATTCCAAGGCAAAAATATGAGACTTCAGAGGAGCTGACTTTGATAAGATGGCCAACAGAGTTAAGCTAGCCCTGGCAAAATGAAATATAGGTGAGGGGGTACAGGCAAAGTGGACAAGCATTAAAGATGTAATACTTGAAGCAACATCCCATTGTGTTAGTGAGAAAAGGAAGTGCAAAAGAAGAAGATAACCACTTTGGTTCTGAAACACAGTAGCAGAAAAGGTCAGAGCCAAAAGGCTGGCTTTCAGGAAATATAAGGGAACGCAGCAGGATGAAGATAGGGAGGCATACCAAACTTCTAAGGGAAGCAGGGAATGCAGTAAGGTAGGCAAAGGCCAAAACTGAGGAAACACTAGCACAAACAGTAAAAGAAGGTGACAAGACTTTCTATAGATACATTAGTGAAAGGAGAAAGTCCAGAGGGGGTATTGATAAGATCAAAGGGGATAAGGGGGCATGTGAGGAGGAGGACCATGTAAAAGCAGCTATCCTAAATAGATACTTCTGCTCAGTATTTACTGAAAAGAAGGTAGGGCAGGGCCCACAGCTCTGCACCATGGACACGGGGAGGGAGGTGTGCATTAGTCCCTTCACAAAAGAAAGGGTCCTACAAGAGCTTGATAAGCTCAGGATGGACAAAGCAATGGGACCTGATGGCATACATCCCAGGGTACTAAAGGAGCTAAGGGTGGAACTAACAGAGCCATTATCAGAACTGTTTAGTGAGTCGCTGAGCACAGGAGAGGTCCCAGAAGACTGGAGAAGGGCTTATGTGATCCCGCTCCACAAGTGTAGTAGCAAGGAGGAGGCAGGGAACTACAGACCAGTCAGTCTTACCTCAGTAGTGGGAAAGATCGTGGAGATACTCCTTAAGGAAAGGATAGTGCAACACTTGGAATCCATAGGAGCAGAGGATCCAAGACAGTATGGGTTTACAAAAGGAAGGTCCTGTCAAACTAATTTCATAGATTTCTTTGACTGGGTAACCAGAGTGGTGGACTAAGGGGAAGCAGTTGATGTTGTCTACCTTGACTTCAGCAAAGCTTTCGATACTGTTCCACATAGAAGATTGGTTTAATAAGCTGGGTAGGCTTGGGGTGGGTCAGACGTTGGTCAACTGGGTGGCAAACTGGTTGATGTGCAGAAAACAGAGAGTAGTGATAAATGGTATACAGTCAGAAGAGATGCAAGTCACAAGTGGGGTACCTCAGGGATCAGTCCTGGGGCCAGTCCTCTTCAATATCTTCATCAGTGACATTGCAGATGGACTGGAGGGTAAGGTTTGTCTGTTTACAGATGACACCAAGATCTGCAACAGAGTAAATGATCCAGATGGTGTGAGCAGTATGAGAAGAGATCTGAATAAACTAGCAAAACGGTTGGAAGAGTGGCAACTGGGGTTTAACACAAAGAAGTGCAAGATCATGCACATAGGGAAGAGAAACCCTGAAGCCACCTATAGGCTGGAAGGGGAGTTGCTGGCAGTCTCACCCCATTCTTCTATACCTCAGCTTCTTTATACATGTGATGGGGTGAGAGTTATGGCCGATGACCCCAATACACACCCCGATGCCGGTTGAGGGTGGGCTGGGGGGTCCAAGGGGGCTTTCAACCCTAACCCCGAATTTCCTAGCTTTTTTTGCTGTGGGACAACCCTAACTGATGCATTAAATGGATTTTTTGCCTCTAATATATATATCTATATATATGTATTATGGTAGCAGGTAGTGCTACCATAGTTAGGTTGAGCGTATATATATATATATATATATATATATATATATACACACACACACACATGCATACATACATATATATATATATATATATATATATATATATATATACACATATATATATATTTTATATATATATTTATATGGATATACAATGGTGAGCTGTCAGATAAATGATTTATCTACACAAGTGCTGTTTGAGCTTGGGTAACATCATGAGTGGCATAAGCCACGAGTGAGGTGTCTGAGGTCAAACAGTGCAAGTGTAAATAAATCATTTATCTGACAGCTCACCATTGTATATTTCATTTATGCAATAGGGATGCTTTCTATCAGTGCAGGAACATTTGGGTTTGACTGTTTATCTTTATTTTAAATGATAATTTCTGGGAGTTTTGGTTAACTTTCCTAGAGTACGTCTGCCTAGCATAGTGGTTGCTGTTAAATGAAACACCACTCATTTTGTAGAAAACTTCTTGCTGAACAAATGTCATGCTCACAATACTATGCTGCCTTATTCATTTTAAAGTTATTCACATTTGTTTGTCAAATAAATGAACAAAAAATTACAGTTTCTTCTGCTTTTTTGCTAATTATAAAAAATCTATAAGGTATCTATACATGAAACACCACTCATTTTGTAGATAATTTTGTGCTGAACAATTTCTGTGCTCTCAGTACCATGCTATCTTTTTTCTTTTTCTTTTTTTTACTCCTCTTTTTTCTGGCCGAACCCCCTAACCCCGCAAATGGGCTCACCCCAGCCACGGGACCCTATCCTTACTCTGGGAAGTCCCCCCGGAGTGTAGCCACCGAAAAGGAACTATCGTGGCTGAAGGGTCAGGCACTGTGCCTGGCTCATATGCGGGGGCCGGTGATTTTTCTAATTAGAGTCCCCTTGGAGCTAGGACGTGCAATGACGCAAGGGTGAGTGCATCTGTCCTAGCTCCACCCCACGTCTAGGTGTGGCATGCTTGTCCCCCAGCCTCCACTAGAGGGCAATCAATGCCAACACTCTGGAATCCCCCCCACCTCAGAGAAGGAGAGCAGTCTTCTGGACACTCGCTCCTTCTCCTCCCCTTCCAACCCCCGGACGACCCATGCCCATTCCCAAACATGGGTCATTGGCATAGCACAAGGTGTGGCGTCCAGTGCCTCAACCCTCAGTGCCACCATGCCAGCTAGCTTTTTTCATTTCAAAGTTATTCCCATTTAAATATGGTTAGTACTGCTTCTGAGGCCGAACATTCTAAATTAATTCTAAAGAGATTTGTGTCATAGTAACTGTGTGTATAAATGGTTACTGTATGTATAAATTTATTTATACATACAGTGACTCAGATAAATGATTTTATCCACACTGAATATATGTCCACCCCACTGCATAAATATATATATATATTATGGTAGCATAGTAGTGCTACCATAGTTAGGGTTGAGGAGCCATTTACATGTCAAACCTAAAATTTTTCACCTTAATAACTTTGCAACTGTTCAATGGATTTGCCTGAAATTTGGAATACATGATCAAGAACCATGGATCTTGGGATCTGCAAACTTTTATACTTTTTGGATATACGGCTGCGGAGTTATTAAGCATGATCTGCGACACATTTATGCTTTTTGGAATTTTGGTCACTCAAAGGCTTCCATCGCTTGTGCGATCGGTCCAAAATTCAGGGAATGCGCGCCAGGGTCCCCGATGTGCCTTTGAAGCTTTCATGAAAAGATATTGAATGGTTCAAAAGTTATTCAAAAAACAAGTTCCCATTATAAGTCAATGGGAAAAGTTAACAAAAAGTTCGACAGTGTCGCAAATGCAGTTTTTACTTTCGCAAATGGCCCTTTTACTGTCGCAAATCTGCCATTTTGTTTTCAGTTGGTCATCAGAAAAATGCTTGGCATTTAAATTTGGGACCTCTAGCAACCTAATTCTTTTTGTATTCACCTAGTCAGACCCTTAGGATGCAGGGCATGTCTTTATTTTGGGGTAAAACACCCCAGAAATATGTTTTTCAGTTATCTGGAAAAAGTACTTTCATAAAGTACTTTCGCACTTGTGACAGTGCCGAATGAATTTGCGAAAGCTTTCGCAAAGTTCAATTTTACTTTTCCAGGCTGTGTGAAAATGACAGCAATTCTTTGGCACCCTGCTGCAAAAGAACGGTTTAGTCTTTTGGGCGGAAATTTGGAGGGAACGCAGCCAACATCTCACAGATGTGCCTTTCAGTATTTCGATGAAACAATATTACAGGGCGGCAAAGTTACGGCACTCCAAATTGATGCTTTTTCCCATAGGATAACATTATGGAGTCTGCCGCATTACAGGAATCATTTGACGCACTGCTGCAAAATAACGGATTGGTCTTTTGGGCTGAAATTTGGAGGTAAGAAAGCCAACATCCCACAGATGTGCCTTTCAGTGGTTTGGTGAAAAAATATTACAGTGAGGGAAAGTTATGAGACTGCAAATTTGTCTTTTTTCCCCATGGGATAACATTACGGCGTGTGTTGCACCTTTCGGGGGCCCGTATCTTGGAAACAGTGTGAGATACGGACCTTCTGTCATAAAAATTCTAAGTACAAAACTAACTAAGAAAGTGATAATTAATATGACTTTTAAATTTTTTTTCTACGCCGTACGGTTCCTGAGATATAAGCAATTTAGTATTCCAAGTCCTCATTTTCTGTTCTGAGAGCCATTATTATGCATACATTCTTTGTACTCACTGTTTTTCTATATGCAGAGTTTGGGGAATACTATAGTGTGTGTTTCTGTAACTGTTACCCTTAGTGCTTCTGGTTGTGGTTCTGTACCTGTTTCATTTACTTTTTGTGTCTATGCCACCTTGTGCATTACCGTGTGCATTTCCATTTGCGCTTGTGTTTTTGTAGTTTTAGCCTTTTGTGTCTACAATACTGTTTATCTTTGTGTTTTGTTTTGTGCTACCATGTGCATTAACATTTGCATTTGCTGGCACTGTGTTTGTATGTCTGAAGACATATCATGGTGCTGTATTACATGCAATATTTTTCAGTACTGACATCTCGTGGCGCTGCATTACATGCAGTATTTTTCAGTACTGTTTATCTTTGTGTTTCGCTTAGTGCTACCATGTGCATTAACATTTGCGTTTGCTGGCACTGTGTTAGTATGGCTCCCACCACCTCATTACATTCACTATTTCTCGTTATCATTCTCAAAAAGAAGGGAAATTAGAGGCAAAAAACTCCATTTAATGCATCAGTTAGGGTTGTTCCACAGCGACAAAAGTGAGGAAATTCGGTATTAGGGTTGAAAGACCCCCTTGGACCACCCCCAGCCCACCCCCCAACCAGCATCAGGGTGCGCATTGGGGTCATCGGTCCTAACTCTCACCCCATTCTCCTATACCTCTGCTTCTTTACACATGTAATGGGGTGAGAGTTAGGTCGATGACCCCAATGCCAGTTGGGGGTGAGCTGGGGTGGTCCAAGGGAGCTTTCAACTGTGGAACAACCCTAACTGATGCATTAAACAGAGTTTTTGCCTCTGATATATATATATATATATATATATATATATACACACACACATCGCACACACACACACTACCTATTAGAATAAAAACTCCATTTAATGCATCAGTTGGGTTGTTACAGCAACAAAAGTAGGAAATTCAGTGTTAGGGTTGAAAACCCCTTGAATCCCCAGCCCACCCCAACCCCCCATTGGGGTCTTTGGTCCCTAACTCTCACCCCATCACATGTGTAAAGAAGCAGAGGTATAGGAGAATGGGGTGAGAGTTAGGACTGAAATCAATGCGCACACCCAATGCTAGTTGGGGGTGGCTGGGGTCTAAGGGGTTTTCAACCCTAACACTGAATTTCCTCACTTTTGTTGCTGTGGAACTACCCTAACTGATGCATTAAACAGAATTCTTTACCTCTAAATTCCCTTCTTTTTGAGAATGATAATGACAAATAGTGAATGTAATGTGGCAGCTCCCGCCACGTGATGTCTTATGACATAGTAACAGGAACAGCAATGCAAACAGAAGCGCTAACAGTGGGGCATACATGGTAACGCAAGCACGAATGAGAACTGAAAGGGTAACGCACATGGTGGCGTAGATGGGAATGGTCCACGACGTGATGTCTTGTCACACAGTAACATGGTGCCCACAAACACAAATGGTAATGGGCTTGGTGACGTAAAGTGAAACAGAAAGAGAAACAGTACTGTAGACACAAATGGTAAAAAATAATGGAAATGCAAGTGCAAATGAAAACGCAAAGGATAACGCACATGGTGGCGTAGACGTGAACGGTAAGTGAAACAGGTACAGAACCGCAAGCAGAAAGGGCAATGGTAACAGTAATGTAAGTGCAGAGGCTGGTTTTCCCCAAAAGCTTCACAGAGAAAGACAGTGAGTACAAAGAATGTATGCATAATAATGGGTCTCGGAGCAGAAAATGAGGAGTTGGAATACTAAATTGCTTACATCTCAGGAACAGTACGACGTAGAAAGAAATTTAAAAGTCATATGATTTATGACTGTCCTGGCTAGTTTTGTACTTAGCCCCCAATAGGGGGCTAAGTATTTTTCTGATGAAAAGTCAATAACTCGCACCGTTTCTGAGATACTGTCCCTGAAAGGCGTGGCGAACACCATAATGTTATCCTATGTGAAAAAAAGAGAAGTTCAGAGTGCCATAACTTTGGCTTCTGGTAATATTTTTTCACCAAACCACTAAAAGTAACATTTTTGGGATGTTGGCTGTCTTCCCTCCAAATTTCAGCCCAAAAGACCAAACCGTTATTTTGTAGCAGGGTGCCAAAGGATTGCTGAAATGCGTCGGACGCCGTAATGTTATCCCATGGGGAAAAAGTGTCAGCTTTGGAGTGCCATAACTTTGCCGCCATGTAATATTTTTTCAACAAAACACTGAAAGGTACATCTGTGAGATGTCAGCTGCATTCCCTCCAAATTGCAGCCCAAAACACCAAACCGTTCTTTTGCAGCGGGGTGCCAAAGAATTGCTGTCATTTTTCCATAGCCTAGAAAAGTACTGTCACAATTTCTAAAAGCTTTCGCAAATTCGTTCGACAGTGTCACAAGTGTGAAAGTACTTTGTGAAAGTACTTTTTCCAGAAATGTGAAAAACATATTTCTGGGGTGTTTTACCCCAAAATAAAGACATGGCTAGCATCCTCAGGGTCTGGCTAGGTGAATACAAAAAGAATTAGGTTGCTAGAGGGTCCCAAATTTAAATGTCAAGCATTTTTCTGATCACCAACTGAAAACAAAATGGTGGATTTGCAACAGTAAAAAGGCCATTTGCGAAAGTAAAACTGCATTTGTGACACTGTCGAACTTTTTGTTAACTTTTCCCATTGACTTATAATGGGAACTTGTTTTTTGAATAACTTTTGAACCATTTAATATTTTTTCACGAAATCTTGAAAGGCACATCAGGGACCCCGGCTGCACATTCCCTGAAGATTTAGGACCGGTCGCACAAACCATACAACCTGTAGGCGTGACCATAGAATTCCAAAAAAAGCGTAAACACACGCGCAGATCATGCTTAATAACTCCACAACTATATATCCAACCAGTATGAAGCTTGGCAGATCCCAAGGCATATGGATCTTGATCATGTATTCCAAATTTCAGGCAAATCCATTGAACAGTTACAAAGTTATTAAGGTGCAAAATTTTAGGTTTAACATGTAAATGGCTCCTCAACCCTAACTATGGTAGTACTACCGTGCTACCATAATATATATATATATGGCAAAAACTCTATTTAATGCATCAGTTAGGGTTGTTCACAATGACAAAAGTGAGGAAATTCGGTGTTAGGGTTGAAGCTCCCCTTGGACCCCAGCCCACCCACCAACCGGCATCGGTGCGCATTGGTGCCATCAGCCCTAAGCTCACCCCATCACATGTGTGAAGAAGCAAGGTATAGGAGAATGGGGTGAGAGTTAGGACCGACGCTCCAACGTGCACCCCGATGCCAGTTGGGGGGTGGGCTGGGGGTCCAAGGGGGGCTTTCAACCCTAACACCAAATTTCCTCACTTTTGTCACTGTGGAACAACCCTAACTGATGTATTAAATGGAGTTTTTTGCCTCTAATTCCCCTTCTTTTTGAGAATGATGACGACAAATAATGAAAGTAATGCAGCGGTGGGAGCACAGGGCCCTTCGGGCCCCACACTCCCGCCACGTGATGTCTTGTGACATAGTAACAGTAACAGCAATGCAAACAGAAGTGTGAACAGTGGTGCACATGGTAATGCAAATGTAAATGGTAAAGGAAACATTAATAGAAACGCAAGCGCAAAGTGACGCCGAAGCGAACAGTGATACAAACGGACATTGACACACGTACAAAAATGTAACTGGTAATGCGAACAGTGGTGGTAGCAGTATTTTAAATGGAAATGTTAAGTGTCACAGCAAAAAGAATGCAAAAGGGAATAGAAATGGAAACGCGAAGGCAAGCGCACACATAAATGGAAACCGTAACGCGCACAGGCACAGTACCAGAATTGTAAATGAAAATGGTAAAGTTAACATGAAGAATAACACCAAAGGAAAGAGAAACAGAAATAGGAACAGAAGTGCATATGGAAATGCAAACCGAAATGCGCACAGACACAGTATCACAATTGTAAATGTAAATGGTAACGGTAACAGCAACAATAACAGTAAAGGAAAGAGAAGTGCAAAAGGAAACGCAAGCGCATATGGAAATGCAAAATGTAATGTGCACAGGCACAGTAACGCAATTGCAAATGCAAATGGTAACAGTAGCAGCAAGGAAGATGCAAAACGAAAGAGAAACCGAAAAGCAAACGAAAGGGCTGCCGGAAACGCAAATGGCAATGCACACAATGACACAAACAAAAATGCAAACAGAAACAGTAGTGGAAATGCAAATGGTAACAGTAATGAAAACGCAAGGGCGAATGACAACGCAAAGGGTAACATACATGGTGGCATACACGGGAATGGTAACGCAAATGGGGACATAAACGCAAGTGGAAACAGTAACTGTAACAGTAACAGTAACACATACCCTGTTTTTGCCAGGTGCATACAGAAACACAGTGTGTACAAAGAATGTACAGTATGCATTGTAATGGGGATCGAAGCTTAAAACGAACATTGGAAGTACTTAATTGCTAATATCTCAGCAACCGCACGACGTAGAAAAACAATTTTAATTTCACAAAAATCTTGATTTTCCTGGCTAGGTTTTTGCTTTTACATAGCCCAGTGGGTTATGCAACTCACAACAAAATTCCATATCTCATACAATTTTCGAGATACGAGCCCAAAAAGGTGAGGTGGATGCCACCATGTTAGTCTATGGGAAAAAAGTCAACATCGGAGTATCGTAACTTTGCAGCCGTGCAATATTTTTTCACCAAACCACCAAAAGAAACATCTGTGGGATGTTGGCTGCCTTCCCTCCAAATTTCCTCCAAGACCAAACCATTCTTTCACGGCAGGGTGGCAATGAATTCCTGTCATTTTGGCCAAGTCTGAAAAAGTAGTGTCACAATTTGCGGCAATTTTCACGAAAATTTGTGAAAGTATCGTGCTTGCAACACTACTTTGCAATGCAACACTACTGTTTCCAGAAATTTGAAAAACATATTTCTGGGGTGTTTATCCCCAAAATAAAGATGTGGTTAACATCCTCAGGGTCCGACTAGGTGAATACAAAAAGAACTGTGTCCCTAGAGGGTCCCACATTTAAATGGCAAGCATTTTTCTGATTACCAACTGAAAACAAAATGGCAAATTTGTGACACTATTAGGGCCATTTGCGACACTAAAGAGTGCATTTGCGAAAGTGTTGAATATTTTGTTAACTTTTCCCATTGACTTATAATGGGAAATTGTTTTTTTAATAACTTTTGAACCATTCAATATTTTTTACGAAATCTTCAAAAGGCACATCAAGGACCCTGGCCACATGTTCCCTGATGTTTTTGGACCAGTCACACAAATCATGCGACCTGTAGGTGAAAGCAAAGAAATTGCAAAAAAGTGTAATTGCGCAGTTGGTTGTTGCTTAATAACTCCACAGCCGTATATCCGACCAGTACAAAACTTGACAGATCCCAAGTTCTATTGAAAAATATTACAGGGAGCCAAAGTTATGGCACTCTGAGCTTCTCTTTTTTCCCCATCAGATAACATTACGGCATTCCACAGTGACAAAAGTGAGGAAATTCGGTGTTAGGGTTGAAAACCCCCCTTGGACCCCCAAGCCCACCCCCAACCAGCATCGGGGTGCATGTTGGGATAGTTGGCCTAACTATCACCCCATAACATATGTAAAAGAAGCAGAGGTATGGGAGAATGGGGTGAGGAGTTGGACCAATATCTAGCGTGCCTGATGCTAGTTGAAGATGAACTAAGAGATCAAGGGCTTTCAACCTAACACCGAGTTTCTCAGTTTTGTCACTGTGGAACAACCCTAACTGATGCATTAAACAGAGGTTTTTTGCCTCTAATTTCTTTTTGAGAATGATGACGACAATAGTGAAAAGATGCAGCGCGGAGCATCGGACACCTTCAGGCCCTCACGCCCCGCCACATGATATTTTGTGACATAGTAACAGGAACAGCAACACAAACAGACGTGCCAACAGCGGCGCACATGGTAACAGAAATGTTAATGGTAAAGGAAATGTTAATACAAATGCAAGCGCAAAGTGACGCCAAAGCGAACAGTGACGCAAATGGACATTGAAGCACATATGAAAACACAACTGGTAACATGAACAGTGATGGCAGCAGTATTTTAAATGGAAATGTTAAGTGTCACAGCAAAAAGAATGTGAAAGGGAACAGAAACAAAAATGTGAACGCGAGTGCACATGTAAACGCAAACTGTAACGCGCACAGCCATAGTACCGCAATAGTAAACACAAATGGTAAAGTTAACATGCAGAATAATGCCAAAGGAAACAGAAACAGAAACAGGAATGGAGGCGCATATGGAAACACAACCCGTAACGTGCATGGTCAAGAAACCGCAATTGTTAACGCAAATGGTAACGGTAACAGCAACAATAATGCCAAAGGAAAGAGAAATGCAAATGCAAGTGAGTACAGAAACACAAACCATTACATGCACAGTCATGGTACAGCAATAGTAAATGCAAATGGTAACTGTAACAGCAAAAATAATGCCAAAGGAAACAGAAATGAAACAGAAATGCAAGCGCGTATGAAAAAGCGAACCGTAACGCATGTGGATAGTACCGCAATTGCAAATGAAACTGGTAATGGTAACAGCAACAATAACGTCAAACGACACAGAAACACAAATGCAAGCGAAAATGCAAACCGTAACGCACACAGTGGCGTAGACGGTAATGGTGCAACAAACAGTGTCGGAAACACAACTGGAAATACTAACTGGTACAGTAACGAAAGGGCACACCCTTCTTTTCCTCAAAAAATGCATTGGAAAACACAGTGAAAACAAAGAATGTATCCATAGCAATGGGCCACGGAGCAGAAAATGACTTAGAATATTAAATTGCTTATATCTCAGGAACCGTACGACGTAGAAAAAAATGTAAATTTCTTATGAATCATGACTTTCCTGGCTAGTATTGCAGGGGGCTAAGTATTTTTGCAACGAAAAGACCGTATCTCTCACCGTTTCCGAGATATGGGGCCCGAAAGGCACGGCCAGGCGCCATGTTATCAAAAGGGAAAAAGTATTAACTTTGGAGTGCCGTCACTGTACGCCCTATAATATTTTTTCACCAAACCACCAAAAGGCACATCAGTGGGATGTTGGCTTTCTTCCCTTCAAATTTCAGTCCAAAGACCAAACCGTTATTTTGCAGCAAGGCCGCAAAGGATTCCTGTAATGCGCCGGATGCCATAATGTTATCCTATGAGAAAAAGCATCAACTTTGGAGTGCCATAACCTTGCCACCCTGTAATATTTTTTCACCAAAATGCTGAAAGGTACATCTGTGAGATGTTGGCTGCGTTCCCTCCAAATTTCAACCCAAAACACCAAACCGTTCTTTTGCAGCAGGGTAGGAAAGAATTGCTGTCTTTTTGCCATAGCCTGGAAAAGTAGTGTCACAATTTGCAAAAGCTTTCACAAAAATTTACGACACTTTCATGAGTGTGACACTACTTTGTGAAAGTATTTTTTCCAGAAACTTGAAAAACATATTTCTAGGGTGTTTAACCTCAAAATAAAGACATGCCTAGCATCCTCAGGGTCCGATTAGATAAACACAAAAATAATTGTGTTGCTAGAGGGTCCCAAATTTAAATGCTAAGCATTTTTCTGATCACCAACTGAAAACAAAATGGTGGATTTGCGAAAGTAAAACCACCATTTGTGAAAGTAAAAACTGCATTTGCGAAAGTGTTGAACTTTTTAACTTTTCCCATTGACTTATAATGGGAAATTATTTTATGAATAACTTTTGAACCATTTAATATTTTTTCATGAAATCTTCAAAAGGCACATTGGTGACCCTGGCTGAACATTCCTGAAGTTTTTGGACCGGTCGCACGAACCGTGCGACCTGTAGGGATGAGCAAAGAATTCAAAAAAAGTAAATGCGTGCGCAGATCACGCTTAATAACTCCGCAGCCGTATATCTGAACAATACAAAAGTTGGCAGATCCCAAAATGTATGGTTCTTGATTGTGTATTCCAAATTTCAGGCAAATTCATTGAATGGTTGCAAAGTTATTAAGGTACAAAATTTTAGGTTTAACATGTAAATGGCTCCTCAACTCGAACTATGGTAGCACTACTGTGCTACCATAATATATATATATGTATATATATATACATATATATATATCTCATAGAGGCATGGCCACGCATCTATACTTTGGGTTGAGTAGGCAGTTTAATGCTAGACCCCACCTTTTGCAATTTAATAACTTTGCAACCATTCAACAGATGTACACGAAATTTGGAATACACAGTCTCGGATCATAGATCTTTTGATATGCCGATTTGCATATCAATCAGAATTGTGAATTACGTGTAGCAAATTATAAAAAAATGCATTTTTTGCTAATTTTTTTCCAATTTTTCCCTGTTTTGTTCTCATTGCACTGCACCAATGCCATTTGAAATTTTGACCTAGAAAGAGGTTGTCCTAAGGAACAATCCAGCACTGGTTTGATGAAAAAATATTCCAATAATATTCAAAAGTCACTTTTTTTATCAGCTCTCTTTTTCACCTGCAGGTTATGCTGTTCGATCACTAGTGGTCACCAAAACAATAAATTTCTCACTTCCTGATCCATATCCTCCACACTATTTGGAATTTTACTCTGAAATTTTCAGGGTAGAACGAGCATCAACTTTGGTTTGGAGAAAAAATATTAATCCTTTACAAAGTTATTTAGTTTTGAAATTTTAGGTTTAGAGCATGCTCAGTTCAGTTTTTTGGATAGCTACACAGTGGTGAAGAGGGATTTGTGCACACAAAAAGGGATTGTGAAAAGCGATTTTTTAATCCATCTTCATGAGAAAAAAAATCCCTTTTCATGAGCCACTATCTTCTTTTTCATTTTTTGGCACAAACAAAGCATTATAACTTGCCCCAAGGTTGTATTCTGTAGACATCCATGTATGGGTTTTGCACTGGGGGATATCCTCTACAAACCCATGCCTTTGGTTTAGTTAGTTTTCTTAAAAAATGATACTTCTAAAATTTAGAAATCCCTTTTCGCAACTCACTTCTGAAGACTTTTCACAAACTATCAAAATCCCTTTTCTCAAGCCAATCCCTTTTCATGAGCTGGCAAAATCCCTTTCCCTGAGGGGAAGATCATGTAACCATACCTCATGAAAAGTGATTGGCACGCAAGCTGGATTTTGGCAGCTCACATAAAGGGATCGGCTATGGGAAAGGGATTTTGTCACCTCACAAAAAGGGATTTTCAAAGGTCACTGCTAAGAAACTGTTTGCTATTTTGGGCTGAAATTAAATTTTCAGGGTAGACAGGGTTTGCCCCAAGGATTAGACTTTTGCTGGTTTGGTGATAACGTTTACATTGCTTCCATTGTTATAAGATTTTAAAGTTTGGAAATTTCCCTTCGGATAACATTGTGGTGGACGCAGTACCTTTCAGCGCCTATATCTTGAAAATGGTTTGAGATATGGATTTTTCACTAAATGTAGTTTAGTAGATCTTTAGAAACATAGAACATAGAAACACAGAAGTTGACGGCAGATAAGGACCGCAAGGCCCATCCAGTCTGCCCATTTCTTTTTCTACCTTATAAATGTGCCATCGGCCTTTGCTCTGTCAGTGGCCTATCTATTCATACTCATTTGTATTGCTCCCTTATGCCTATCCCATGCCTGTTTGAAGCCCTGCACTGTATTCATAGCCACCACTTCTTGAGGTAGGCCATTCCATGCATCCACCACCCTTTCTGTGAAAAAGAATTTCCTCACATTCCCCCTTAATCGGCCCCCCTCTAATCTCATGCTGTGTCCCCTTGTCCTGCTATTTTTCTTATATTTAAACATGTTAGACTCTTCCACCTTGTTAATGCCCTTAAGGTGTTTGAATGCCTCGATCATATCACCTCTTTCCCTCCTTTGCTCAAGGGTATACATATTGAGCTCTGTTAATCTGTCCTCATATGTCTTCTGATGCAGTCCCTGCACTATTTTGGTTGCCCTTCTCTGGACTGCCTCAATTTGGTTAATGTCCTTGTGAAGGTGTGGCCTCCAATACTGCACGCAGTACTCCAGATGGGGCCTAACCAGTTTCTTGTAAAGAGGGATTATTACCTCCCTCTTATGACTTGTGATACCCCTACTAATACACCCTAACACCCCCCTAGCCTTACCTACTGCTTTAGAGGTCTGCTTGGATGATTTCAGGTCATTAGTGATGATGATGCTGAAGTCTCTTTCTTCCTTTGTGACTGCTAGCAACTCCCCTCCCAGCCTATAGGTGGCTTCAGGGTTTCTCTTCCCTATGTGCATGATCTTGCACTTCTTTGCATTAAATCCCAGTTGCCACTCTTCTGACCATTTTGCTAGTTTATCAGATCTCTTCCCATTCTGCCCACCCCATCTGGATCATCTACTCTGTTGAAGATCTTGGTGCCATCTGCAAAACAGACAAGCCTTACCTCTAGTCCATCTGCAAGGTCACTAATGAAGATGTTGAAGAGGACTGGCCCCAGGACTGATCCCTGAGGTACCCCACTTGTGACTTGCATCTCTTCTGACTGTATACCATTTACCACCACTCTCTGTTTTCTGCCCATCAACCAGTTTGCCACCCAGTTGACCAACTTCTGACCCACCCGAGCCTACCCAGCTTATTTATCAATCTTCTATGTGGAACAGTGTCAAAAGCTTTGCTGAAGTCAAGGTAGGTGACATCAACTGCCCCCCCCTTGGTCCACCACTCTGGTTACCCAGTCAAAGAAATCTATGAGATTAGTTTGACAGGACCTTCCTTTTGTAAACCTATGCTGTCTTGGATCCTGTGCCCCTATGGATTCCAGGTGTTGCACTATCCTTTCCTTAAGGAGTGCCTCCATAATCTTGCCCACTACTGAGGTAAGACTGACTGGTCTGTAGTTCCCCTGCCTCCCTGCTACCACTCTTGTGCAGTGGGATCACATGAGCCCTTCTCCAGTCTTCTGGGACCTCTCCTGTGCTCAGAGACTCACTAAACAGTTCTGCTAATGGCTCTGCTAGTTCCACCTTTAACTCCTTAAGTACCCTGGGATGTATGCCATCAGGTCCCATTGCCTTATCCACCCTGAGCTTAGCAAGCTCTTGTAGGACCCTTTCTTTTGTGAAGGGAGTAGTGCTCACCTCCCTCCCCCCGTGTCCATGGTGCTGAGCTGTGGGCCCTGCCCTACCTTCTTTTCAGTAAATACTGAGCAAAAGTATCTATTTAGGTGTATTAAGCTGATATGTACATTGCCAGGGCATGATTACAACTGCAGTGGAATGTTTTCCAGTGTTCCTATGGGTAATGAGATGTTTGCACCATTTGCATCACATGGGTTACTTGGAATGTCTGTAGGCCTGCACTGTACCTCTATACTTATTGATAAATGGGAGTGCATGGCCCAAAGGGACCATCACTCCCACATATGGAGACTATTATGCAGTTTTGAGTCCACAGGGCTCTTCATCATGCAGTAGTGGGATTGCAGGGCCCAGACAGCACTGCACTCTTACTGGAACATGAGAGTTCAATACATTGTCTCTACAGCAATAGATAGATGGGAGCACAGGGCCTGTAGGGCCCAATGCTCCCACAAATGGATACAATTACAGAAGGAGATGCAACCACAACACAGTACAGAGTGATGGGAGCACAGGACCCTGCACTCTCACAGACCTATAAGGGTAACATTACACTTTTTCAAAAAGTAAGGAAATTCATTGCAAAAAACTTTGTTAATCCATCAGTTATGGTTGAAGTAACAAAAGTAAGGAAATGAGGTGTTAGGATTTCCAACACTAACACCTCCCCCCATTGACACCCAACCTGACCACCCCACCTCCACCCTTCACAGACCAACAGGCTTTGAGGTGTGCCTTGGGATCATCAGGCCTTACTCTCATTCCCATGCTCCTATACTGTACCATCTCAGTTTCCTTACAATTTGAATGGGGTGAGAGATAGGACCAATGACCCCAAGGCACACCCTGATGCCTGTTAGTCTGTGGAGGGTGGGGATGGTGTGAGGTGGTTAGGTTTGGTGTTGGTGGGGGGAGGTGTTAGGGTTGGAAACCCTAACACCTCATTTCCTTACTTTTGTTATTTCAATCCTAACTGATGCATTAATGAAGTTTTTTGTATATCTATAAGGATATGCCATGACTCCACTAAAAATATCATTGATATTCTTCCTGAGTGCAGCTTGACCTTTGACATCATGAGTGGTGGAGCCATGAGTGATGCCAAAGGTCAAATTTTATGAGGGGAAAATATCAATGATATTCTTAGTCAGGGCCGTGGCATATTCGAGTTATGCAATGCATTTTTTATGTTTTTTTATTTTCTTCCCTTGATTTGTTTTTGTTTTCAGTTTTATGCAGGATGGCCAAGTGTAAAGCGAGCGGTTGAACTGACCACTCATACCCAGTGAAGCTGACAGCGACATCATCAAATATTATGCTCAGGTGAGCCGGTGATTTGAGTGGAAAGGGTGGTTGTTCTTCCTGTGGCCGAGTCAGAGAGCTCATTGGTGGCCAGTGGAGAGAGTAAGCACCGGTTGGGACACATACGATGTTCTGTGTGTTTTGTTGATTCAAGCTCTTGTCACTGTGGATGGTAAGTGAACCATGAGGTGGTGATGGAATAATTTGGTGTTTGTGGAGACAGGAAACTAGTGCAGCTTAAATTGAGATGCTGGGAAAAGAAGGTAAAGTAGCAGCATGTTGCCTGAGGATGTGGGAGTCAGAAGAAGCCGCAGTACTTGCTGGGTATGTGGAGGCAATTAAGAGGGTGGGGATTGTTTTTTTTTAATGATACTTTCAGTAGGAGTGGAGGATATTTGATGCTTCAGATAGTTTTGTGGCAGACTTTGGAAATAATGACCCAGTGTTTTTTTGTCTGGGTTGGGAGGAAGAAAGTGAAAGTGGCTGATGTGCACTGAATGTTGTGCAACTGTATGTGATTGGCTGGAGCTGGCAGTTAGTGCTGCCTGCTCCAGCCAATCACTACCTAATGTGTGACTGTGGCTAAGTGTAGAATTTGTCTGTGGTGGACCTACTGTGTGGATAAATGACTTACAGTGAGGATAACACAATATTCTCACTGTAGGTCTGAGCACCCTGAAGACACTGTAAATATTTGCCATTATGTATCCTCACAGGCATAGAGATGTTGCAAAATTAAATTTTGAAGCAATTTTGCACCATGCATATTCCATTCCCATTATGTAAAACTCTCCCTGGTATCTAGTGGTCCCCTCCGGCCGATCACCAGCCATAATTCAATAAAGTCCTCCCTCAAGTTACCCTGGCCCCCCATGTCTTTTGTTAAGAAATAAAAACTGAAACCCATACTCCCTGATGTCTAGTGGTCAGGTGGACAGATGGTGATCAGCTGGGGGGACCACTAGACACCAGGGAGAATAATTTAGGCTGGGGGACAAGGGGACCACTAGACAGCAGGGAGAACTTTGGAAACCTTTTATTTCACCCGCAGGAGGTGAAGTTTAACCCTCAGGTGTGAAATTTCACTAAAAAGCAGCAAATTTCACTGGTTTGTGGAAGACATCTTGCTCGCTCTCAGGGTGAAATTTTGCATTTTGCCCTGAGAACTATTTTTCACAACACTACACAGGTATTGCATATCTATCTATCTGTCTGTCTGTCTGTCTATCTATCTATCTCTCTATCTATCTCTCTATCTATCTATCTATCTATCTCTCCATCCATCGATCCATCCATCCATATATCTATATATTTAGGTGTCAGAGTGGCTCAGTTGGTAGCACATCCACCTCTGGACCAGAAGGTCATGGGTTCTCGTCCCACACTGGGATTGGACTTGTACCTAAAAATCTCTGGCATCCGAGTGCAGTATTAGGGGGTGCTGTACTGCTGGGGTGTGCCAGCCTTTGGATGAGATGTTAAACCAAAGTCCCTTCTGCCAATCCTGGTGTTGTCCTGGTGGGTGTCCAGGTGGAAGTAAAAGAACCCAGGACACTCTTCACAAAAGAGTAGGAAACATTCCCAGTGTCCTGGCCAACATTCCCCTTCCCATAAACCGGTTCATGCAATTATCCAGGCTGTGTGTGGGTGATGATGTGCGATATGGCTGCCACAACACATTCAGTCACTTCAATACCAATCTAGCATTGCTTGTAAAGCACTTTGGATGTATGAAAAGCGCTATATAAATGCTGATTCTTCTTCTTCTATCTACATACAATATACATATATATATATATATATATATATATTCATGGCAAAAAAACTCAGTTTAATCCATCAGTTGGGGTTGTTCCACAGTGACAAAAGTGAGGACATTTGATGATAGGGTTTCCACCCCCCTTGCACACCACCCCCACCCTGCCCTCACCAACAGGCATCGGGGTGTGTGTTGGGACTATCGGTCCTAACTCTCACCCCATCCCATGTGTAAACAAGCTGAGTTGGTGCAGTAGAGGAGAATGGGGTGAGAGTTAGGACTGATGACCCCAATACACACCCTGATGCCTATTGGTGTGGGCGGGGTGGGAGTGGGGTGCAAGGGGGTGGGGACCCTAACATCAAATTTCTTTGCTTTTGTTGCTGTGGAACAACCCTAACTGATGCATTAAATGGATTTTTTTGCCATGAAATTTCCTTCTTTTTGAGAATGAGCACTATAAATAGTGAATTTTTTGTCACATAGTAACGCTAACAGTAATGCAAACAAAAGCACAAATGGTAACACACATGGTGATGCAAAGGTAAATGGTAACACAAATGGTAAGAAAAACACAAGCGCAAACATTAATGAAACAGAAAAGATAATGCAAATGGTAACACAAACACTAACAGCAACAGAAATGCAAACATTAATGGAAACTGTAGTAAGCGGTAACGCCAAAGGAAATGGAAACGGTAAGAAAAATGCAAACTGTAACAGAAACGCAAATAGAAATGCAAATGGTTAAGTCAACAGCACCGCACAAGGAAACAGTAATGCAATCGACAGCAGAAACATAACCGAAAATGCAAACGCTAAGGGCAACAGAAACGCAAATGGTGACAAAGACGCAAACAGTAATGGTAACGCAATTGGAAATGCAAACCATTACAGTAACAACAACGATGGTGCCAAAGTGAACAGTAACGCGAAGGGAAATGCAAGCGCATATGGAAACACAAATGGTAACGTGCATGGGCATGGTACTGCAACTGGAAATGCAAATGCTAATGGTTACAGCAACGATGAGGCCAATGGAAACACAAACGCAAACACAAACTAAAGCACATACGCAAATGCAAATGGTAATGCACACGGTGATGCAAAATGATATGCAAACAGAAACAGTAATGGAAACACAAATAGTTGCAGTAATGCAAATGCAAGAGCAAACAAAAATGCAAAGGGTAACTCACACAGTGACGTAGACAGTAATGGTAATGCAAACTGTTACAGAAGCGCAAGTGGAAACAGTAAGTGTAACAGTAACGAAAGCGTACACCCTTTTTCCCCTAAAAGCTGCATGGAGAAACACAGTGAATACAAAGAATGTATGTGTAATAATGGGCCTCGGAATAGAAAATGAGCACTTGGAATACTAAATAGCTTATATCTCAGGAACCATACAAAGTAGAAAAAAATAAAAAAATGTCATATTATTTATGACTTTTCTGGCTAGATTTGCATGATGAAAAGTCCGTATCTCAAAGCTTTTCTGAGATACAGCGCTGAAAGGCACGGCGGACACCATTATGTTAGTCTGTGGGAAAAGTGTCAACTTCGTAGAACCATAACTTTGCATCCCTGTAATATTTTGTCACCAAACCACAAAAAAGCACATCTGCGGGGTGTTGACTTTCTTCCCTCCAAATTTCAGCCCAAAAGACCAAACCGTTCTTTTGCAGCAGGTTGACAAAGAATTCTTGTTATTTTGGGCCTAGTGTGGCAAAGTAGTGTTGCAAATCAATGACACTTTTGCAAAAAAATCACAAAAGTGTCGCAGGTGTGACACTACTTTGTGACACTACTGTTTACAAAAATTTCAAAAACACATTTCTGGGGTGTTTAACCCACCCCCCTCCAAAAAAAGCTAGCATCCTCAGGTGAACACGAAAAGAACTGTGTCCCTAGAGGGTCCCAAATTTAAATGCCAAGCATTTCTGTGACCAGTAATTGAAAAAAAAAATGGCTGACTCATGACACTACAGGGGTCATTTGCAACACTAAAAACTGCATTTGTGACACTGTCGAACTTTTTATTAATGTTTCCCATTGACTATAATTGGAAACTTATTTTTTGAATAACTTTTGAACCGTTTAATATTTATTCATGAAATCTTCAAAAGGCACATTGGGGACCCTGGCTGCATGTTCCCTGAAGGTTTCAGACTGGTTGCACAAACTGTGTGACCTGTAGGTGCAAGTAAAGAATGAGCAAAAAAGCATAAATGTGACACGGAATGGCACATTATAGCTCCGAAACCATATATCCGACCGGTACGAAACTTAGCAGATCCAGAGATCTATGGTATCACTCTGAGCCTACCAAATGTCAGGCAAATCCATCATACAGTGGCAAAGTTATTAAGCTACAAAATTTCATACTTTAACCTTAAATGGGGTACTCAACCCTAACTATAGTGGTACTGCCATGCCACTATAATATAACTATATATATATATATATATATATATATATATACATATTCATGACAAAAAAACTCAGTTTAATGCATCAGTTAGGGTTGTTCCACAGCGACAAAAGCAAGGAAATTCAGTTTCAGGGTTGAAAACCCTAACTCCAAATTCACCCCCCCAGCACCACACACACATGCAAGTGGGGAGAGAACCAAGGCAACACGACCAAAGACAGACAACTAGCAGCAGATCAGCAGGTGACAGAAATAAAAAACAACTGTCTAAATGTACTACAAGACATCTCCACCCACCTGACCAGGTACTGCATGCTCAGTGGAGATCAACAGCAAAACTGAAGCCATGTACACCAAATGTACACATCCCTGATTGCAGATGCACACAACGTACCACACTTAGTAGTTGCATGGCCTTACCTAGCGATGCCCCACACCCCACCACACCTGGTACTGTACCTCAGCTATAGAGCACAGTAAAACTAAGTAGTTGTACAGGTATAATATGTGTGGTTGATTTCATGCATATACAACCTCCCACTGTTGCGCACTGAAGGACCTTTGCAAGGCAGTGCCCCACCCACTCAGACCAGGTACTGCGTAGTTACTGGAGAACGCCAGTTAAAATGAACCCATGAAGATCAACACTGTTACTCCATGATTGCAGCCTTGCAAAGGTTAGTACAATTATGACTCACAGACTCTGTGGTAGAGAATGCCCCATCCCATCCTACAACACTTGGCCCATTGTGACTAAAAGCTATAGTAAAAGCAATTCTGTTTATATCTACGGTACACCTGCTTGATTGTTGGTGTACTACAATTAACATAGTTATCACTTGCATGGTGTCAGCCACAGAATGGTCTAACAAACCCTAAGACTAGGTACTACAACCTGAGTGTAGACCAACTACAAAAAAGTGAGGCTGTGGGCATAAATGGTACAGCTCACTCATTGCAAAGATACTCAACTTACCACAATTTCAATAACTGTGGCATCAGAGAGGCAATGTCATTGTCTTTACCAGGTAGTACATCCTCAGTAGAGAGCTACTGCAAAATTCAGCCTATAGACATCCGTGATACACTTCTGTCATTGTAGGTACAGTAATGTTAGCACATTTAGAAGTTGCTTGGCCTCAGCCAGCTAATTCCACTCCATGTTAGACAGACCCGTTACTGCATTCATAGTATACAAACACACTGAAGGTAAGTATATGGACATCAACAGTACACCTACATCACTGAAACTGTATATCTGATACTGACATTAGGAGTTGCACAGCCTTGTACAAGCAATAGTTTTCCCGTACTTCGAGATCAGCCTGTGTATCTTGAGTGGACAGATGCAGTAAATTTACTACTACGTAAATTACATACTTAAATGCAACAGTTCTTGTATCTTGATGATGGATGTGTCTTTTAGTACATTTATGTTGTTGTCTTTATTTCTATTTACTCATAAGTGTACAAACCTTTGTACAGTTGCAGTCAGAGAGTTGCATCGTTGATGTCCAGTCAGGGTGCAGTAACAGGTGTGGTGGGGTGTGGGGCATCGATAGGTAAGGCCATGCAACTTCTAAGTGTGGTGCGTTGTGTGCACCTACAATCAGGGATGTGTACATTTGGTGTACTTGGCCTCAGTTGTGCTGTTGATCTCCACTGAGCATGCAGTACCTGGTCAGGTGGGTGGGGATGTCTTGTAGTACATTTAGACAGTTGTTTTTTATTTCTGTCACCTGCTGCTGGTTGTCTGTCATTGGTCGTGTTGCCTTGGTCCCCCCCCCACTTGCATGTGTGTGTGTGTGTGTGTCTGTGTGTGTGTGGTGCTGGGGGGATGAATTCGGAGTTAGGGTTTTCAACCCTAAAACTGAATTTCCTTGCTTTTGTCACAGTGGGACAACCCTAACTGATGCATTAAATGGAGTTTTTTTGCCATGAATATCCTGTCTTTCTGAGAATGATAAGTACCAATACTACCTGAAAATGTTGTTGTGACAGCACCGCACATATGTATGTGTGGTGCTGTCACAACAACATTTTCAGGTAGTATTGGCTATGTAGCCAAATGCACACAAATGAAGAACACAGTAAGTCATCTAGCAGAATTTTCTGTTATGAAGAGTAAGACAACATCCATCTCAAGCATATGCCTCTTGATATTTATCTTCTTCCTTTTGCTTACCACTGTTATGTCAGTACTAATTTATGGTGTTGCAGTGTTTCACTCACTATCTTTTTGCAGCCAATGAGACTACTCTTGTGGAACATAAACAATGTGGCATTCTATTTCTCAGCACCACTGTTAAATATTTAGATATCTTACATGGTCCTCTTCTGGACCTTTACTAGACACACATTCTGAACATAACTCATACTTATTAATGTACCTACAAAAATGTTGTCATAACACTGCAAGACATGTAACGCAACAATAATTTAAATGTGGTATCTGTTTAAACCTAAAACTTTGTGTATAATACCCTTCTTTATCAAACTAAGGAAACCGAATACTTTCTTATAGAATATTTAACCAATAAAGCATGACCAATGGTTCTGTTAATGGTCTGTTAATCACCTGTTAGAGGTGTACTGTGGCACAAGGTGTAGCCGACTGCCACTTGCACCTAGAGGGTGATTAACTGACCATTAACATAATCCCTGGGAGAGCCTTATTGCTGTAATAATGAAACATGGTTTTAAACAGCGTTAAATCTTGTTCAGCATATGGTTAAGCTCTACATGTATATTAATAAAACATTCACATAAGGCTGGTAGAATGTTTGCAGCCCATCAGAAAGCTGCATTTTTTAGACCCTTTTTATAAATATTGATGACAAAGATCCCCACAACTTAATAATACCACAAGAAAAAATGTTGTATTCAAAAAATATTTATTTTCTATATATAAAAGTAAAAAAGTATTATTTTTAAATGTTCAAATGAAAACAGCCATTCCTGACAAAAAAATGTTTAAATAAATTCAATCACATTGAATGCAAAAAAAAAACATAAAAATATATTGATTTTTTTATTTATCTACAAAAATAAATGCTACGTAAAAAATATATCTATTCATTAAAAAAACTTAGAAAAACGATTTTGTAAAAAATATATAGAAGAATATGTAAAAAAACTATTTACAAGATTAACAACTCTTAGAGAGAGGTGTGTTGCTGCTTGAGGCAGCCCAACCCGTAAGTTAGACTCAATGTGGAGGCGCAATGGAAGTGGAAGCTGTTGCACTGTGGAGGCTGGTCACTGTGTCCCAGGGATGCGACTGGTGGAGGTGGTGAGGAGCTGGAGCTGGCCACGGTGTCACTAGCCACTGTCACCACAGGCTCAAGCACAAGATTGACAGTCTCCTGTTGCACTTCCATGAAGGACAACAATTTCTTCTGTCCTTCACGGAGTGCAACATTGTCTCTTATCAGACTGTCAACCTTGTGCTTGAGTCTGCGGTAACAGCGGCAGTGGCCAGCGCACCGAGGGCGTCCTGCAAAGTGACAAAAAACATGAATCAATATATGAGCCTCAAAATGGTGATTACCTACCTGTCTTTCATCTCACAATATTGATATGTAATTCAATAATTGTAATACATTTTGATGGGCACTCTCAAGACTATTTAGGAGTGTGATGTAAAACAAAACTCCTGTCTTGTCAGCTCTGTTATTATATTTTTTTCTACCATATTATGTTCTTCGTGGACAACTTGAAAAGATCTGTAAGAACAGTATACTTTCTACACTGTTGTTCTATATCAGTTAGTATTTGGCAACACTCAGTACCCAAATGTTTCGGCATAATAAACAACACAATCTGATATACAGTGATACTAGCTCTTCAATTGTGTATGAACAAGTAAACTTGAACATCTGCACCTATATTATTTCTTTACACCTGCATGAGAATAATAGAATGACCTGTACACTAATAGTACTATTTCCATTATCTAATGTTCAAATAATCATCTCTTTAATAACTGCTACAAAACAGGCACACATGTCATATAGTTATTTATTCTGTGTACATATTTTCATTGAAACAAATCATCTTTTACTGCTGTTACATTAATTAAACAGTAAGGCATGACCAAGAGTTATGCTAATGTTCTGTTAATCACCTGTATGGCTGTAGTGTGGCAAAAAGTGTTACTGAATACCACAAGCATCTAGACTGTGATTAACTGACCACTAACGTAATCTCTGGGAGTGCCTTATTCATATTATAATGAAGCATGTTTTTTAACACTCTTAAACCTTGTTCACCATATGGCCAATTTGTACATGTATGTTAATTAAAGAATAACATAAGGTTGTTAGAATGTTTGCAGACAATCAAAAAGCTCTATTTCTCACACTCTTTCTATAATACTTGAAATAATGTTAAACATTTACAAACCAACAACTCACTTACTTTGGCAACTAATTAATGAAATATGTTCTTTACACATCATGTAAAGAAACAGTGAGTGGGATATTCAGAAGGGCTGTGCAACGCGCACAGCAGTGCCACCATGCACAACCCACTGATGCGTACCAGTGTGATATTCAAAAGGGGAATGTGCCTGGTACAAATGCCAATGAGTCGAAGCACAACAGTAATGTATGCAGCACAATTAAGAGGGTCATTCCCATCCATGTTACACACATCCCGATATTCAACCCAGGATGTACTAACCCATGCAGTCACAACCCCTACTTGCACTGTACACAGTTGATCCCCTCAAAAAAATGAGCAGCAGCTGCCCACCCACAGCTCAGCTGCCATATTGCAGCTTGCAACATGGCAGCTGACAGCTATGAGTGACCACCCAAGCTTCAGTGGCACCTTCATGCTGGCCCCCCATGCTGATTGCAGGCATTACTATAGTAATAATGGTGCTATATCCCTGGTGGTCCAGTGTACCGCTCACAGGCTGATTGCAGGCATCAGTGCTATATTATGTCAAACCAATCCATCCCTGGTGGTCCAGTGGTACACCCCTCCCTCCCACCCACTAAGCCACAACCACCCCGTTCCCCCCCATCAGCAGCAGTCAGCAGCTCCTTACTGGCTTGCCACCCTGACGCCCAATGACTGACTCTGTACAGTAGGGCTGTACACCCACTAGGCCACAACATAAGCCAATGGGCGTGCAGCTTGTACCGTACTGCACAACCCAGATATATGAATGAATCCATTCACATTTGTGTACTGTGTAGTACGATACAACCTACACAACCATTGCTTACACTGGGGAACAATGGCTGTACAATTCTACTGTATGGAGTCAATTGGCAGACAGCACGGTGGCAAGCAGATGGTGTACTGCCACCTACCACTAACCGGGGGGAGGCTCAGGGCAGCGGGACTTAGTACATGGGTGTGCAGGAGAGTAACGCTGAGCCACCAGTGATGCATTGATTTCTCATTATATCTCACTGCAACCACAATGATGCTGCGAGCAGTCCACTACGCCACCAAGGGTATTGGGCCATAATCTCATTACATATGACCGCGATCAGACTGAAGTGAGCTACTGGACCACCAGGGTTATAGGAAATTGTGGTTTATCACACATTCCCACAATTGGGCTGTAAATATTCCACTAGACCACCAGTAATATTGGACTATTATTTCATTACATATTCCCGTAATTGTGCTACAAGTGCTCCATTGGACTACCAGTGTTATACAACATTGTAGTTTATCACATATACCCATGATCAATCTGCAAGCGTTCCAGTGGACCAGCAGTGACATGGTTGTTTATTATTTATACATATGCACACAAACGGTCATTGGAGGATGTTGCCAGTAGGAGTAAGGGGCGTCATTCTCCAACGACTGCAGCCTGGCAGGGTGGCAGGCACAAGTCGTCAGGGATTGGCACACCTGCATGCAAATGGGGCCATCATGACATACAAATAGCATATTTCCAGCTTGCAATCATAATAGCCCTATTTGCATCTACACTTTTGTATATTACAGCAGTTTGCTATGATGAAACAAACTGCAACAGTAATTGATGCAAAAAATAAGTGGCCTGTTAACATGCATAGTCATCAGTCTTCATTACTCACTCTGTAATCTGTGTCATATATATACCAGCATACTAAGGTTCCACTGCCTCTGTACAGGAGTACGGGTGTGAGCATACACCATAAACAAACAACAACAATATGTACCCACTTACAGATGACTTGACACATTGCAAAGCATTACAGTACATCCATCATCTGTGAATGGCAAGTACACCATGTGACATATCCATTGTACCCCCCCTACCATTTATCACACTCTTACAATATGGTAACTAGCTTTATTACTACACTAAGCACTCCCCATTGAAGTGAAAACTTCTTTTGAATTTGTTAAGTATGCATTGTAATACAGTAGGCCTTATCATCTTGATTATCACAAACTTTCTATATATAAATACACTTCTTATCCCAGTACACTCCCTCGTTCATACAGTTACACTTATTATGACATACATGCATGACACACCAGTCCAGTACACTCCATCACTGCTCCACACACATTGCAATAATTATGATAACATACTCAGAATTGGATTAGTACAGCTGCTGTCATGTGCCACACTTCTTACTACATCATAGAATGCCCCTTATTGTAGTACTACCACCTCACCACATATCCACTGAGAAACAAAAATGTAATCATAAGTGTACCATCATAATGAATAGGGTACACTATTCAACAAAATACCTCCCAGCTATGCTTGGAGTGACACCATATAGTACACATGTATGCATAGTAAAGGAAAAAGTAGGTATTTGAACACAGATAACAGACTGTGTAACAGAATCTCACTATACAAATGATTCATTCACATGTTGAGACTGTCTTCTATAGTACTGTTTGCATCCCCACTTGCTCATCGCTTTCAGAAATAACCACACTGCTCTCACAGTACCTAGCAATTAGTAGCCCTATGGCTGCCTTAGGGGTGAAAGGTCCTCCATACTACTGAACAGACATTGTGGGTGCAGGGGACTGTGACACTGTATCTTGTTAGAATATCTTTTATGATGGTACTTACGCTGAGAGCTGGTGCCTGGCTCCTCCTTCACCTCTTCAGTTCTTACTGTCACAGCTTTCTGGCCACTATAAAACATATTAGTAAAAAATATTATAACATATGCCACAAAATATTAATCTACCACTAAACTTTTATTGTGAAATAGATTTTTTTATACTGTCTCATTGTGTAATTCAACCATGTATCACATTTCTCTTTGCTATGACACTTCTGTGTTTCCATGGATGTTGTATCATTCAGCAGCAGTGACATCCACGCACCGGGACTGCTTGTGGGTACAGCAACAAACTCACTTACATGAACAGTAACAGCAGTGCCACAACCAATCTTACAGAGAAGTTCCCACACCTTGCCAGCTACATCAGCACTGCACACCCCACTGTAATTCAGAAACTCTCTCTGTGCAGTACTGCACGTGCCCATGCAGCTGTTCAGTGACACCCACACCATTTACATTTACTACCTCACTGTTACTATAGACATACAATACTGTCCATTCAGAAATATACAGATTCTGGCAATATATTACCAGGACATAACAGGCTTAATATCACAATCTGTTACGTATGCATGGGGCAGCCTCCCAACCTCATTCACATATATTACTATTCTTCTCTTCTCACATCATTATGTGTACAACAGAAAATTCTCTTGTGTATATTGTCTCTGGTCACATCACTACATCTCACCTAAGTGGGTAGTATATCAATATGCAAAAACACTTTATATATACCAGACAAGATCTAGATAACATATATTGGGCTGAGTATGTGTATTACTCATTTTGAACATGAAAAGGCACAAAAATAAACTCAAATCTGTACAAATATCTTCTTAGAGTGCAATGAAGACAACATTCACTTATAAAATAATAGGTAAGAAATTCATAGGACTACAATACTTCACATACCATTGCTGTCTAGAAATGTCATGACCAGTTGTGGATCATAGTCCGTTAAACCAAACCGAGATGTATACAACTACCATACATCTAGTTATAAAAATCTGTTCCTTTTGAATCACCATTTATATAATGAAGTACTACACCTTGTTTTTTTTAAAATTTTTAAGCAATATACCCCAACAGGGTGTTGGTTTACTGGAGGATGTACCATGGCTGGTGTAGTTCAGTCACAAGATGCATCCAAGAGACTTAACCATGCCAAGAGTGGTAGATCCTCCAGTATACCCACTCCCTGGAATGGTATAATTCAATTATACAAAGGGCTTATTTGTTTTTTACAAAAAAAAATTTGAAACATCCATTTGATTTCAAACTTGCTGCTTGTTTCTTTGCCATCCATCCATTAGCTTTGCAGTGGTGTTTTTGCAATGAACATATGCATTTGCCATGGAGTTCCTGATGTGGCTGAGTGGTGGCTGGCACCTTTTACAGCCAGTACACAGTAGTATTTACAATGCTGAAAAGGTGCCAGCTAGACAATCAAAATTCAGAATTCTATGAAATTTTTTAGTATACGTTGTATTATTACAAATATTACACGGGTGCTGGAAGTCATATTAACTTTCTGAAGAGTATTTCCTAAAAAGAAGTGAGTTACATAGTCCAGCTCATACCTTACATGATAGCCTCATACCACCCCAATTATGTAATACAACTATTTCTACCAGCATCTTACCATCTGACTCGACAAGAATGACACTGTCGGAGTCAGAGTGATCAGCCTCCACAGCTTCAGACTGTGCTGGTACTACCTCAGCTGCAACTGGGCGGGGGGCCTGCGCTGGTCTGTGAAAGAAGATAATAAGTAGATCCACTAAGTTTTGCATGTAAATGTCATCACTTGATGCAAGATGTGTAATCTTACCTGTAGTCTCTTGATGTATAACCTGTTCCTAATCATGTGATGTGTAATCTTACCTTGTAGTCTCATGAGGTGTAATCACCCCAATTACGTAATACAGCTATTTCTATCAGCATCTTACCATCTGACTCGACAAGAGTGACACTGTCGGTGTCAGAGTGATCAGCCTCCACAGCTTCAGACTGTGCTGGTACTACCTCAGCTGCAACTTGGGGGGTGCTCAGCTGGTCTGTGAAAGAAGATAATAAGTAGATCCACTAAGTTTTGCATGTAAATGCCCCAAACTTGATGCAAGATGTGTAATCTTACCTCTAGTCTCTTGACGTGTAACCTGTTCCTAATCATGTGATGTGTAATCTTACCTTGTTGTCTCATAATGTGTAACCTGTTCCTAATTATGTGATGTGTAATCTTACCTTGTAGTCTCATGATGTGTAACCTGTTCCTAATTATGTACGATGTTGTCCCAAGTGTGTAAGTATGTAATTTCCTGTACTCTCCCGGGTCATACCTGAAAATAGGCAAATTGCTTGTCTAGTGTACTTACCTGATTAACAAAAGCTAAATTAATAAATCACATTTTAACAACACTTTCTTTAAGCATTAAACATATTTCAGGCACCTAACATTGCCTGTAATCAGGTACCACAGAGCCATTGCAGACGCATATAAAATCACACTTAATGCAAATATAGAGGATAATGGCTGGGGAGCGGGTGATAAAAATGCTGTAATCACCTCGAGTGGTTGCTAGGGCAACATGGTAAACCTCGAGAGTGCAGCTCGAGAGGTTTACTGTAGCCCTAGCAACCACAAAAGGTGATTTCAGCGTGGTTGTCACCAGATCCCAAGCCATCATCTTTTATAGTGCATGGTCAAAAAAACACTGTTTGCATTCCATGTGTGAGAATTATGGAACTCTGGTGCCATTCTGTTTTGTTATGCCACTGTTTGGAAGTTCCAAAGTGTGGTTAACAACTTTTAAAATTCTAAACAGTGCATAACAAAGCTGTGTGACTGCTGATTATGGTGGTTAATAGACACTTACCCTACATTATAAATATTTTATAAATTAAAGATCATAAGCTGACTCAGTACACAATACTTAATACTTATATAGTATGCCACATGAAATACAATTCTGTGTAAATTAAATGGATACTGGATAGTAACTTCAACACTATCATTGGGTGATTGATTCAAAAGCATTGTAAAATACATGTTATACAATAGGGTATGAAAATCCAGTGACCTCATTGGTCAAAACACATCACATGACAGTGATAAATCCTCCAGTATACCCACTGTAAAAGTTTTATATCACTATAAAGACAACAAAACAAGTTGAGCATTGTATAATAGCAATATACCATGACAGGGAGTGGGTATATGAGTGGATTTACCACTTCTGGTGTGGTTAAGTCACTCGGCAGCACCTTGTGACCGAACCACACCAGGCATGGCAAATCCACCAATATACCCACTCCCTGTCATGGTATATTTCTTAATTTTTATCTAAGTCAATATCAAGACAGATGTATTGTATGAACATATATATATATATATATATGTCTGTAACAAAAAAATGCATCATTATTTAGTAACAGTTATAAATACTTTTTTCGTTAACACAAAAAACAAAACAAAAGACTAAAAAAATGACGTCTCTTGTGACGTACGAAATATTCACTTGTTTCACACTACAGCAACTTGACTCGTAACATCTTATTGTGATACTAACATTGCTACAACAACAAAGACTTCAATAAGAAAAATACTTTTTTTTACCCAGTTGTGTACCTGTACTTTAATATCATAGAATCTGAGGAATTTTATTGAGTAACTTACAATGAGTGAGGTGCTACCCCACAGCTGGCTTTCCTGCAGCCTCCCATAATTCATATTCGAGGTAGTACTAGCACTTATCATTCTCTGGTATCTCTTTCCTCTGCTTCAGAATGTAGAAGCATTGGAGCAACAGCATCCACTTCCTCTTCATCTGCATTATAGTTTTGTTTTTAACCTTCAAAACCATATGAAGGAAGCTGTTAATGCACCTCCACATTGAGTCCAACTTCCGGTTTGTGCTCCGCATTAAAATGCAGGCACTCCCCCTGGCTTGGACTGCCTCAAGCAGCAAGCACACCTCTCTCAAGTGCCACTGTCTCATGTTGATTTATCAATTCTGCAATAAAACATACACAAACATTCCAATACTGTCATGTCTCATAGTTTATATATTTCTATGTAGTCTACAAAGTATTCTGATTAGAACATGGCAAGAACAGCATTTCACAACCCTACCATACCACTTCACACAGAAATTATTTTTCACATGGGTTGTATTGTGGTACAGTAACACTCCTATGCATGCTTGACACATCCTGGTATTGATCCTGTAATAACATGAGCATCTGCAACCACAACCTGTACTTCTGCTGCACACTGTTGAAGCCCCCCAAATAAAAAAACTTTTAAAAAATGACAACCACAGTGTACCTGCAGTATTGCACATTACAATATGCAGCCAACAGCTGTGGGTGACCACCCAAGGTCCAGGGCTACCATGTGTTGACATCAGCCCTCCCTCACCAACTGTGATTTTGCTATGGAAAATATATCCATGGTGGTCCACTGCACCCCACCCCCTCACCCAATTGTGGGCTTTCTGTTTAAAAGTAACCATTGTGCTGTAGTGCAGCTACCACTCCAGCTCAATTTAACAAGGAAGTAGAGTTAACAGGACCACAAGGGATACATTTTATACAGTTAACCCATTATAAGGTGAAACGGTACAGTCCACTGTACTACCAGCAGTAATTTTTTTATTGAAAAACCAAGATCCAGTTTTGAAATACATTACCACAAAGCAACTGGGGAGAGGGTACATCGCTAGCCAACAGGTACTGACTCACACAATACCAGAGACAAGTTACTGCAGAACAGCCCACCTGCACACTAATGATGCCATTATTATATGCAAATAGGTGTATTAACACCTTGCATGCATTATGGCTCCATTTGCATGTACAGTACAAAATACTGTAATACTTGAACCTACCACCACTGTACTTCAGTGTTGTATCCCCCCTACTCCTCTCTGCCCACTTACACTAGTGCAGTGCCAGAGTAACATGCACAATGCAGGTTGCCTGACTGAAATATTTAACAATGCTGACCCTGTCACAGCACTGTAAAATATTGCCCTGACAACAACCTGCTGCATTGCAGTTGCACTTTGCCCAGCCTTCTTCCACAGCCTGGCACAGTCTGAATATTCCCAACCCATGTGTTACATCTGTGTGAGTGATGTATGCAGCTGTTCTATTTTTTGACCAACATTTTCTGGTTCTGAAAAGAACCTTTGCACTTTTTTATTTGTTCAAACAGTCTGACATTCTTAGAGGACTTTGAGTATTGCATCTCGAATGTCTCCCAGGAAATGACAATTGCCAGCATGCGAGAAGTGTACACCATCTGGTAGGTATAGCCAATCATAACAATACTTAATTTCCGTGTGACGTATGGTGTACATTCCAGACATGCATAGAAATGCAGATATCTGTATGTTGACTTTTCTTCAGGCTCTGTCAATCAGGTACATATGGTGTTCTGCTTGCCAGACCCTATGCTCTGTAATATCTGAAAAAATTATTTTACAGGCAGACAACATAGTCATAATAGAAGCAAGGTCCAATTTTGCTTCTGATACTAAATCTACCCAGCGTTTCGTTCCCAAATCATTACCTCCAAGAAGTATCAGCAATATGTCTGAATGAGGCTGAGTACTCAAAAGTCTGTGCATGGTTGGCATGAGGTGCTCTCACCTCATTCCACCCCTACCAAACCACTTAACACAGCAATTTGGGAGCTGCAGGTTTCTCCCAAAATCACTATTTTGAGCATACTCAGATGCTTGTCTCACTATACTGCTTCCAGCTATCCACAAAGTCCTTTTGCTGTTTTCTGCCATTCTCAGCTTTTAAACTTAGAAGTGGACAGAGAGCTACCAAAAAAGTCAGTGTTCACCCTGCAGTGCCTAAGCAGTAGTGAAAGTAAAACTGCTATTTTCCCTCCTAACTTCAAGCCAGCTTCAGTGGGCTGATCCATAACACACAAATAAAACAAATCATTGGCTACTACTGTGCCTTCATTAACCAATGTAGTATATGCACTGACTATCACTGCACTTCTGCTACAGCTAAAATGTGCAAAAATTAAGAGGTGGGAAAAATGCATCCTTTTGATAGGCAGTTTTAAACAATTACAACTGCAGAAACATGTCTGATTGGTTCCCTCTTCTGTTGTGGGTGCATGTGCCCCTTCCTATCTCCCTCCATTTGCAGCTGTATCTGTGCAAGTAAGTACTAAACTACTATCTGACTTTAAACAGTTTTACCTAAATAATGCAGCATCCTAGGTTATTTCAAGCAACATAGTCAAACAGAGCAGTAAAAAACATTTTGATTAATACTATTTACCTGTTAGTAACACTTTTTGTCATACTAGAAAAATGCTTTATAAAATATAATGTACTTACGGTTATAAATCTGCTGTCTCTCAGTGTTAACTAAGATGGCTGCTGTTGACTTCTTCTTCAGTGTTGTCTGTCTCTGTTTGGTTGTCTCACATGGCCGTACAAATCTAGCACAACACTGGCAGAACTAGCTGTCACTCAAATAGCAATCAGATATGATTCAATAATGAATGCAGTTGCCACTCCCAAGCTTAAATTTGTGACATATTCACATGCACGACATTTCTTTTGCAACACTTTTGAATGCACGACACTACTTTTTGTGACACTGTCAAATGCACAACACTATTTTTTGCGACACTTTTGTGCACATGATGCTGTTTTTTCAAAACTTTCAATTTACAACATAATTTAATGATTTATTACAAAAACAAGCATTTTTTTCAATGCCGAACATTGTTGCGCTGGCATTGGTAGTGACAGAGGTGGAGAGGCATAGTGCTGTGAGTTTGTAAATGTGCCCCAAAAGGTGATTTTGCACAGCGAGTATGCCACTGTGCGGCAGAGTTGCAGGAACACATTTTTGCCAGTTGCTAAGCACGCTCATAAAACAGTCATTTTATGGAGTATTGTCACCAAACTTTCAACACAGGTATTTTAGGACCTCTGCTCATGAACAGTGTCACTGTCATTTTTGTAATGTGCTCCAAACACTGATTTTGCAGAGTGACTGCGCTATTCAGTGCCAGAAGTGCGAAAACACATTTTGGGCAGGATGTGAAAAATGACAGCTATATGGATCACAAGAACATGTGCTAAAATACCAATGTTGAGAATCTGGCATGAAAATAGTGTAAATGCACTAACTTATGAGTGTGTGTTGTGCAGTTCCTACACACACTCGTAAAACAGTCATTTGAAGGAGTATTGTCACCAAATTTTCAACACAGGCATTTTAGGACCTCTGCTCATGAACAGTGTCACTGTCATTTTCATAATGTGCTCTGAACATTGATTTCACACAGTGGCCATGCTACTCTGCGCTGGAACTGTGAAAACACATCTCAGCAAGGATGTGAAAAATGACAGCTGTACGGTTCACAAGAAGGTGTGCTAAAATGCCAATGTTGAGAATGCAACGTGAAAATATTGCAAATGCACTAACTTACAAGTGTGCATTGTGCAGTTCCTACGCACGCTCTTAAAAGTCATTTTATGGAGTATCATCACCAAATTTTCAACACAGGCATTTTAGGACCTCTGCTTATGAACAGTGTCACTGCCATTTTTGTAATGTGCTCCAAACACTGATTTCACACAGCAAACACGCTACTCTGCACCGGAAGTGCAAAAACACATTTCAGCAAGGATGTGAAAAATGACAGCTGTACGGTTCACAAGAACGTGTGCTAAAATGCTAATGTTGAGACTGTGATGTGAAAATATTGCAAATGCACTAACTTATGAGTGTGCATTGTGCAGTTCCTATGCACACTCATAAAACAGTCATTTTATGGAGTATTGTCACCAAATTTTCAACACAGGCATTTTAGGACCTCTGCTCATGAACAATGTCACTGTCATTTTTGTAATGTGCTCCAAACACTGATTTCACACAGTGACCATGCTATTTTGCACCAGAAGTGCGAAAACACATTTTGGGCAGGATGTGAAAAACGACAGCTGTACGGTTCACAAGAAGGTGTGGTAAAATGCCAATGTTGAGAATCTGGTATGAAAATAGTGTGAATGTGCTAACTTACGAGTGTGTGTTGCGCAGTTGCTACGCACGCTCATAAAACAGTCATTTTTGGGACTTTTCCCTGAAACTTTCAACATAGTCTTTTTGAGGCCCCTGTCATGAACAGTGGCACAGTCATTTCTTTACTCAGTCCTGAAAGGTGATTCCACACAGTGACTTTGACGTCAACTTCTGGGCCTGAATAACACCATTACACTGCAAGAATTCATGAGAAGGGTTCCCAAAAAGCCCATGTTGAAAATTTGGGACCAAGTGTGCCAACATAATGATGATTACTGAGGGGAAAGTTTCCTGCTTCTTACCTAATGTACAAATACATAAGTTCACACTATTTCACATACTTGTTCTGAAATCATAACTCTACCTGCACAACTGTGTAATTGCTGAAGCTACATTTTCGCATTTCATTGTTTTCTGTCACTCCACAAGTGACCTAAATATTCATTCCTAATCAATTATTGTGATTATTTGTCTTAGCAATAACACATAAACAGAGCTTGCTTAACAATATCTTAAGCACTCCCTAGAGACATAATGTGGCACAAGGTAGAGCCAAGTGTTATATCGCCCCAAAGATGTAATTAAATAACTATCAATGTGATTCTTGCAAATGCCTTTTAGCTAGCATTACAATTAATATTCAAAAGCTAAGTGTTTGAAATTGATTTATTAATCTGTTACTCATTTACAGAAAGATTTTAAATAAAGTAGTTGTTTGACCAGCAGTTTAACAACACTAGGTCAAAATCACTATACAGAATTACACTGATTCTGCATTGCTGAACAGTGAAATAGTACAAAAAAAATCTATGTGGCATGGTGATAACGCTATACAGGACAGTGTAACATGAATGAAAATAAGACTGTCAAAATTTGAGCAACCAATCTGATTAAAACATTTTATGAATCTTTTTTTTGTAATATTTTATACATACATCATCTCTCTCAATATACAATGTTAGAAATGAGCAACACAAGCATATACTAGTATTGTCTTTTTCTCTGTCTTTTATACAGTTGTCTGATAATTCTGTAACATTGGTGACTACCACTGTGAACTAACAGATTGAAAGAAGCCTAATAAATACAGACATGCATGTATAGGAAGACGAAACAGGTATCATAGTACTTCACTGTTGCTTAAGAATGATAAAAAAAAACAGTGATGTGAGTTCAAGACATAAAACAAAACAGAGTTCTACTGGAATAGTGAGCTCTACAGTAACTCACTCCACAGCAAAACCACATACTTGCTCAACAGCAGTAAAAAATGCTTACCTGAGCAACAGTTGTGTAGATCTCTCAGACAAAACACAACTATTGCTACAGCAACCATCAACAGACCTTCTAAATAGTGCTGTAAACTCACAGCTGGTAATTTTCATCTGAGAAAGCAAAAGTTATTCTGATCCCTAGCAAGTAAAGCTAAGATCAACAGGCTTATTGCTGCTGTGATGAGACATGAGCGCAAAAAGACAAAGAGTCATCTGACTTTGATGAAATTGTGTCTCAAAGTATGCACATTTGTTAACAGAGCAGTATTTGTTCTTCAACGTTTATGGTGTAAGATGTCTCATGTGCTTGAACTATTCAGAAAAGTTGTGTATGACATCAAAAAAAAGGCTACAGTGGTGTCCTACTTTGACTGTGAACAATTTCTGTGATGTATTCACAGGTCACTGGATGCACACACAGCACACAGAGGCATATTTCTGGGATGAATCTTATTATTCACAGAAAAAAGGAAAAAGTTCACCATTCATGAGTCCGGTAAGCTGGTCAATGTGCTCAGTGTCTGTGATGACACAGCAATGGACACAAATGATGACTGTGATGCAACCACTGTGTCCCATAAATGGTACTGTCTCTCATGGCCATGTGATGAAACCTGCAACCGTAGGCAATCATCATTTGAAAAAGTTGAACATTTTGTCAACCTATTTGTGATAACAGATCACAAAGAAATATATAAACTGTTTAACAAGATTGACCTTTGTGAAATCCATCCACATACTGGTCTTATGGATCACTCACTAGCATGCCTCAATAGTGGTGTTTTTGACAGTGTCTTTCACAACATGCGGATGCTGGGAGTGCATCACACATGCATGCAAAACTTTGTATACAGGGTATATGAAGTCCGACGAGTTGTCAATCAGCACTCTTCTTTAAATGACTTATTGCAATCAGGTGACATGTAGGGTGCTATCACATTTCTCAAACAGCTGCAACGTGTGTAACTTCTGTACCAGACACAACTATTTATCAGTCAGCAAGTTCTGCTGAAACATCTGTTTCTGTGTTAGAAACTGACATACTGAAACAGTATGGCAAAGAAGTTGCAAAATTTAAGCTGGCAAAGGCTCAGAAATTTTACTCTGTATGTGTGTCATGTGACTGTCTGTGCTACAGTAAACAAACAGTCACAGTGAACCTGGAAACCTTGTCACCATACAATGACATGTAGTTCCATCTCTCAGCATTTTTGCTGATGAAATCTGACTTTCAGTTACAGAACAACATTCTGCTGTGCAAACACTGTTTCTCCAAACTAAAGTCTAACATTCTGCCACCAAGGTCACTGTTGAATAATATGAAGACACATGTTACACCAAGTGAGATTGCGACATTGAGTATGTTTGAACGCATTCTGATTCAGACAATGAAACCATTTCAAACCATTCTACGTCTGAACACAAAGACATGGAACATTCCACAGAAAGAACTCATTAGATCTCTAAAGGGTTCCATGATGTATCTCACACTTCCTCTACAGGAAAATGTGGAGGCAATCTCTATGGAAAATAGTTTGGTTATTCTTGTAAATGGTGTTCCAACTAAGTCCAAGGTCATCTGGCAAGGTGTTGTCAATGTACAGAAGGTAAAGCTTGCTCTTAGTTATTTAAAGAGTAACAATCCCCTTTTATGCAGACCTTGACATAGATCACATGACTAGACTCTCTGTTCAACATGATCTCTTAGAAACAACTAAGCCAATGATTGAGAAGGTCAGTGGACAGAGAAGTGGCAATGTGTGTATGAACAGTACACAGTTCATACACTACATGGCAAAGATCCAGTAGGAGACAACATTGATCTCTAGCAAATGAAACAGGTGGAAGATGAGCCTGTCAGCATTTGGGAGGCAACACTAGAAGCACACTGTTTCCCAGACTTATTCCCAAAAGGGTGAGGTGGACAGCTAGATGAAAGGGAAGTGAGTGTACAGGGTGCTGAGTACTGCACTAGCCATGTGCTCAGTAAAGATGGCAAATTCAGATGCCTTACAAAGATTTATAAGCTGTTCTAATCTGTATCATGAGGTCCTCACAAGACTTGTAAGCTGTTTATAATCTGTACCTTGTCATCCTATGTATTCAAATCTGTAATTCCTGTACTCTCCCGGATCATACCTGAAAATAGGCAATTGTCTTGTCTAGTGTACTTACCCGGTTAACAAAAGCTAAATAAATAAATAAATAATAGCTGACATCATTTTATCCCATAACTGGGAATGAATTGCAAGAGCTACATTACAAATCGTCTTACTCTCAATCGCAGCTTCACTAATGCAACCTTACTACGCAGTTTGTTCCCTTTGCATCTCACTATACAAGAGATCACACAATCAATTCTAGCTCTATGGACAAGTTTTTTTAAAAATTTGCCTTACTGTGCTGTGCAGTAGCAGAAGTCACATGTCCAGCATTTTTTGTGTGTCGCAGATGTCTGCCTTGCTGATGACAGTGCTGGATGCTGTGTCTGCACAGTACCTTTAGAAAGTCTACTGGTTTTCACATTTTTAGGGGAGCTGTTGTCTTTGTTTACATGTGCAAGTTTTGAGATATGTCTACTTGTAACAGAAGAAATTGTCTTTTACTTCTGCTGACATCTTACACCTTTACTGCTTACATGGCATGACAGTGAACTAGCAGTACACCTAGCACTTTTACTTTGTCCTTTGACTTTATGGGAAATAGTCATGATGGAAGATCTCAAGTACATGCTAAATTTGTTGTCTGTTGCAGTCTCCTAAGAAAGAGAAAAGAAATCAGGAAGTATTAGTACTACTGATTCAAAAGTCATGTATAAGAGTAATGTGCTATAGGTTCATAAGAAGTGCATACTGCATAAGTCAGTAACAGCATGTAATACTACAAAAAGTTGTATTTGTTAAATGCAATAATGTGAATCACAGTGTGTAAGCAGTTTCAATAATTCTTATTACTTCAGTGTTAGTTGAACATTGGGTCAGATTCTAGAAGAGTAACGGTTGTTGTAACAGCACTTGTGCCAAGTACAATGGTGCAACTATTGCTTACAACACAGTTACAAGTAGCAGAATTGTAAAATGTGACTTGCTACATGTTGCAGGTCACTTGTGCCCACCAGTAGTTATGGCAGCAGTTGTGTCATTAAACAACCTGTGACATGGTGCTATGGTTTTTACAGGAGGAGTTGCGGCGTATTCCACTAGAACATCAAGAAAGTGCACAATATGAGGATTGTGGATGAACCTACAGAGGAGAAACAGCAATGTAAGTAACACCAGTACTTAGGTGGTGTAACTCCACATATGTCCTCTGGGTGGGGATCGGGTAACCTGTTGTTCATACTACAGGATTCCCCTCCATACCAATAATAGTGTTGTCAGTGCTACACAGGCCATCCCAGAAGCAACACACCAAATGTGATCCACCATGGCAGATGTGTCCAGCCGGGCATCTTGCATCCCCAGCTCTCAGAATCACCAAAATGTCAATGCAGTTGAGGGCAGTCTACAGACATCATGCTCTGATCCCACAACACTAGTACCATGCAATGCAGCTGGCCCACTCCCCTCCAGCCTCATTAGTAACTATAATGAACTAAGTGCCACAAATGGTACATAATAATATTACCATGTGATGCTTGGTAGTCTAATGCCAGTACCTCTCCCCATATAGTAGTCATGGTCTACACATATGTCCCTGCCACTCTGATTGCTAGCCAATGAGTGGCATATTCCACCTCTCTACTGGATGGTCAGCTGCTGAGTGAGCAACATATGAGTCCTTACTGTATACATGCGATCTGAAATGAATGATTGGGCAAGGGGTACTAGACTGTCAGGCATCTTGGGGTTATTGAATAATTAGTCATTTTTGGTGTTTACTTTGAGTGAGGGACTGGCTGGTGGGGTGGGGATACCACTGCCTTGTGGAGATTTCAGGGGTGACATATTTACTGGGGAGGGGGTGCTGCAACTTGTGACATGCCTCTTAGGTATGGTTGTTGGTTGGTGTGTCTTTACGCATGTCACATGTTGCAGGAGTTAGCTGCACGGACCCTACCCCTTTCAGAATAGGCTGCAGGGTATGTGTTACAATGACATTTGGAACTAGTTGTCTTTGGCAACAAGTTGCAAAGCATTCTAGAACTGAAGCCATGGTATGCAATTTGCAAGCTGAGTCTTTAGAAAAGATAAGATACATAAGGAAGTAATTATAACGTGAATGAGTGGATACTATTGTCCAATGAACATAATGCACAGGGGTATAACTATGCATGACTGTGCAGCTGGGCCTCTTTATAGTGTCTGAAAGGGATTATATTACCTATGTTGATTAATTTAGGTACGTATTTCCATCAAAGAGATGTTAAACTGAGTAAGAAACTCAAGTTTCACAAAGCTACAGGAGTTGTACATGTCAAATTTCATATTTTTTGTCATGACCAAAGAATTTGCTGCCTCACGAACAATCCTTATGATCAAAGTGGGTCGCAATTAAAGAATTTTCGTGCTTGCAATCAAAGAATGCGAAAACACAATGAAATAGTAGTTAACGTTTATTTTTAATAGTTACTGTGGTAGACAGTGCTTCTAAGCTATTAAAATACATGTGTCTATATGGTGTTTTGAAAATGTATAAAAAAAGGATTTTTTTAAAGTGCTTGTCTGTATCAGTTCAAATCTTGCGTTATTCACGAGATCAAAGAAATTGCGAGCTCACGAACGATCCTCGCAATCAATCCGAGTGGCGATCAAAGATTTTGCTCGCTCACGATAAAAGAATTAAAAGTACTATTACATTTTGAAAAACACTGAAAAATAATTTTTGTCACATCCATGTGTTCTAAGTAATAAAAACAAATATGGGTACATGCTGCATAAAAAACTATTGAAAAACATGGATTTTTTTAACTAGTCATCTTTCACGATTCAAATCTCATGTTATTCTCGTGATCAAAGAATTTGCAAGGTCGTGAATGATCCTTGCGGTCAAGCCGAGCCGTGATCAAAAATGTTGCAGTCTCACGAACAAAGAAATGGCCGACTTCATCATGTGACTTCTCTGAGCCTAATACAATCAAAGAATAACAGTTAGCCAGCCATTTTGAGACTGGTAGATGAGCAGCAGCAGCTCCAGGGCTACAATAGTAAGTACTAATCAATGTCTAATTTTAAAACATGCAACTTAACTACTAAGCTGCTTGGAAAAAATCTATAAGGTTTTTTAACAGCATTGCAAGCACTGTACCATGATTCATGCTGTTTTTTTTTTTGCCAATGTTTAGCTGTCTCTTGGTGGAACAAGTTTAATTTAAAGGTTTAATTGTTACTCTGTTTGACTGTTTCTGCTACTTATATAAAGACTGTTACAGGGAAAATAATCATGCCAACATGGTCATACTGCCCCAGCTTTACCATTGCTTGTACCAGTTTGCCATTTAAATAACACATTTACCAACATTTAACAGTTCTTGCAGAAAGAGCAGATCTACTGCATTTTTTTCTACTACACTTTGTTCCAGTAGCTGAATTGTTCTGTGACAACAGCACAACAATTTGTTTAAAGAAGTACTTATTTTAGTCCATGTACAACACTGGCTGGGACTTACATTCTCTGCTGGCTATGCTAAGATGGTTTTAACTGTGTTACTGTTATTATACAGAGTTTTAAACTTAGTAGTAGGTCAAATAGATAATATCACTAATTCTCAGAAAACACATACTAACCATTAAATAATTACAGCTGTAATTATAGTATAGTAAGTAAATAAAAACAAATATTAGATTTTTAAACTGTTGAAAACTATGTCTGTGAGGTATATAGCTATGCTTCCACTCACCACTCAAGCTGCTAGCTGAGAAAGAGAGGGAGTTGAGCTTCACTGGCCATAATGACTACTAACGCTATCCAATGGAAATGGCTGTTGTTGGCAAGTCATGAAGTGTGGCCAATGACCAGGCAGTATGCTCCCACCAAAACAAAAAGAATGTTTAATAAACAAAATACCAATAGAAACAGCCTTTACAGACATAAATCTTTTAGGCTGTATGAGACAATCTGGTATCAGAATAGTAGTTGTAATTGTTTCTGGCAGTATTTATCTTACAGATAGAACTCAGCACTCATCATTCTGCTGATTAGGCTTGGTAGTGCTAGGTAGTCAGACAGACACAATTCTGATATTTCTTCATCTGAGTTTTAAGAGTTTTCTTACTCAGCATGGCAGACAAATTACGAGTGAGTGTATGGATTATGGGATCAAGTTTGGTGAGAAGGACAGCAGTTTTTAGTAGAGGTAGTCATTTTGGCAATGGCTTGCAACTACCTGACTGCTCAGTGTCTTGGTTTGGGAAGGGTGGCATGAGATGGGAGCAGCTGTTGCCAACCATGTACCACTTGCTGGAGACACACCCAGAACCAGACATACTCCTTATCCATCTCAGAGGTAATGATTTGGGAACAAAAGGGCAATTGATTTAATAAGAGCTGCACAGTCTGACTTGCAGCATCTTATCAGTATGTTACCAGCTTGTAAAATTCTGTATTCAGATATTACATAGCACATGATCTGAAAAGGTGAGGATTACTGTCCTGCACTTGAAAGATCATGGAGAAAGGTAAACATACAAATATCTGGATTCCTCCGTGCTATGGGAATGCACACTATTCATCACCCCCAAATTACATATGATAGATATTGGCTGTGTCTAAAAGATGGTGTGCATCTCTCAAGCACAGGTAATAACATGTTTGTTGGGGACATTTGAAATGGCAATTCTTACACTTCTGTGATTGTGTACCTGTACAACAGTACCTCTCGAGCACATGACATAGGCAGTGACAAAAACGGCTCTTTTAAGAGCCAATCTAAATAGTCAAAAAATAGAAAAACGTACTCACAATACACACATCATTGTCTATAGCTTAGAGTGTGAGTGTTCAGTTAACATACAGTACCTGCTATACCTATCAGGGAGGTATAACATTAATGCTAATGAGTTGCTTGGGATGTCGATCTGCACTCAGTATGTTTTACCTGTTAGGGGGGTGAGGTATTGGTTGGCTGTTGCTGTGCAACTGTTTGGTTTTGTGACATATGTTCACCTGGTTTCAGACAAGTCTACTGTTACTATTCACAACTTTTTGTTGGGATGTCAGTCTCCACTGAGGAAGGAGTATGGTTGATTGTGAGGGGGTTCTATTCTATTCTATTTACAGTTTTGGTTACGCAGTTGCTAGTGCTACTGAACTGAATAGGTCATGCAGGTGGATGAACTATTTTATTCTAAAACTGGTATTGATGTAAATAATGAAATGGGTAGAAATAATGTTGATTTCTGATTGTGTCTCAGCTGCTTTTAGCTGGGTTGTCATCCTAGCACAACGGGCTAGCTGAAAGTATTATATTAACAAAATGCATAACATTTACTAAATTTTGATGCATTTCATAATTGAAATAAGGCACTCCAGGGGTGTGTTATGGTGGGCTAACAGCTCATCTCAGGTGGTGGAAACAATTGGCTATGCCTCATGCTTCAACCCACCCTAAGGTGGGCTGTTGTCCCACCATAACACAGCCCCGTCATGTGTTATTGCTTAATAGTCCTTCACTATTTTTTATTTTATTTCTTTTTTTACTGTGTCAAAGTGCCCAATCTGTACCTGAGATGCTACTGTGAAGGGTGGGTGGTACTGCATATGCCATTCATTACAGTGTCTACAAGGTCTTCCATCTGTGTTGTTGTCCTCCATATTGAGTCTGGCTTGTGTACTATGTCCAAATGCAGTCTATTGTGACAGGCATTATTGGTCACACATGAAGACCTGTGTCTTTGTGATGCAAGTGTGACATTGACATGTAACAGATGATACAGTAATATGGTCCATCACAGCTTCAGTAAGTACTAAGATGATATTGAGTACAATAGAAACATTGGCACAACGTTGAGTCTTTCTTTTTCCCTCACTCAGTCACTACACCAAGTGCCCCTGCTTCCTCCCAACAGGTGCAGCTCATGCCACTCCCAGAAGGTGTGGTATGAGGGGCTCCAGTCGAGCAGCTGCTTGTGCTTGACTCTGCTGGTGAGTTACAATGATGTACTGACAACTGTCTTTTAAGTCAATGTCCACTATCTAGTCTTACGTGCTGTGATGATAGTGTGTGGCACAGACTGCACAGCTAATTTATTTTGTTACTTGTGGCATTTCATGTTATTCAAAATATTATCTTCATGTTAAGAGTTGTATTTTTGATATGGGTCTCTACTCGAGATGTTACGCCCAATGTTGACAGTTTTGCAGGTACTGTCCACTGAACCCATTTTACCTGACCTTAACATTTTAGTTAAAACCCATTTTACACTTATAACACTTTTATAGCATTCCTGTCATAATACAACAGTACACTGTGGAGGAATACAGTTGCTATACATAGTGTTATAGTCATACGCAAATTTCTGTATGAATGCATTCATTTACAAAGTTGTGGATGACTAGCAGTGTATCTCACTAAGGTTCACTAAGGTTAAGAAAAAGAGATAGTAGGCCACGGCCCATAATGCTCTTATGCTAGTCCACAGTATAGTAAGACAATTCAAATCCAGAAACAATTAATTTATCCAAATTTTGTTTAAAGATAAGTTTAGTGTCACTCATAATGACAGAAGATGGAAGTTTATTCCAAGGTCCAATAGTACGCAAAGTGAAATTTTTTTTTCGATTGTTATGTTTAAATGACTTTTTTACTTGCTGTAATGGATGACCTCTAGTGTTATGTGAAAATGATTTAAATTCTAGCCCTAACTCATTCCTCACACAATGATCATGTATAACATCATACAGAAAGAGAAGATCACCTCTCAGATGTCTGGTAGAGAGTGACATGAGTTTCAGAGTTTCTAACTTGCTTTCATAGGATATAGAATTAAAGCCAGATACTTTTTTCGTAAATTTTCTTTGTATTTTTTCAAAGGATACTTTGCCAGATTTTTTAAAAGGGCTCCATATCTGCGAGACATATTCGAGATGAGGTCTAACATATGACCTACACAAAGGCATTAACACATCACGATCCCTAGATCTGATGTGAAAAATTGACCAACTTTATTTGCTCTGCAAATAATGGAGTGTAGATGTTTAGTATAATAAAGATAATTTGAAACAATAATTCCTAGGTCCTTCTCATCTGTAGTGACACTAAGTAATGAATCTTGTTAGGTATATGAATAACCAGAATTATTGTGGCCCAAATGCATCACTTTACATTTAGAGACATTTAATTTCATACCACATTTGTTTGTCCAGTTAGAGATAACATCAAGATCATGTTGAATAATTGTTATCTGATCAAAATTTAGACAAGGTCCCCCTATTTTTACATCATCCACATATTTTATAGTGATTGAAGCACAATGTTTAGTTAAATCAGAAATAAAGGCTTGAAATAGGCAAGGACCAAGTACAGATCCCTGAGGTACGCCACTCAACACATTTCCAATTTTAGATAGATGTCCATTTATGATCACTCTTTCAGTTCTATTTTTAAGCCAGTTTTCTATCCATATTTTAATGTAATAATTAATATCAAGCTCCCTTAGTTTAAATATTAAGACCCAGTGAGGCATTATTGATACAATACCATTGGTATATCCAGTGTGGTACAGTGAGAAGCAGCAGCCACTGAATGCTATAATTCTATGTGGCAATATGTGGATACATGAGGTTAGTTTAGTAGCGAACAGTGAATGTGGAGGGGTGAGCTGGGTGCTACGTGTGGGTGTGGTGATAGGGTGGTAGGGGTCACAGAAGACAACAAAAGATGAATATAACTGTCTTTCATGTGCACTAAGAAGAACATATGTGCTGGCTGCTTGTTGCACTTTGCAGATGAACACTGCAGAACTCACACATACATGTGGACAAAGTTTAGAGTACATAAAAAACACTTGTGGATAGTAGTCACAAAGAAGTGGTATGGTGTGTTGTATGCCACAACATAGCTAGCAACATTTCTGAGTGGCAGCACTACTCCCCACATCAAAACAAAACTCCTATCACATAGAAAACTGACCATGAGCAGGAATAGTGTGCCCTGGTAGTCTAGTGACTGTACTCCTTGCTTGGTACCTTGATTACCATTAGAAAATGGGCTGCAGAAGAAAAGAAATGTGATTGGCTGGCAGGGGTACATTAACTTACAGTGAAAACCCGGTAAGTTAAAAGTCCCAACCATTCGAACACAGTGAAATATCCTGGTGCCCACCCTGTTCTGCAATAGGCTAATGCACCTCCTCGTAATTTAATATTTCCACAATTTTTTAATCTCTCGCTTAGCGAGAGGTACTGTCCCCCAATGCTCTTTCTTTCACTGTTGCCTAAACAGAGTCCCAGGTCAACCTCTGGTGGGGGAAAAGAACTGTACTCATTTATTTACTTATAAAATATTCAAATGACAACTTATGTTCTGTCCGTACACTGTGCTGTCGCTCACAGCTCCCACTGTACCTCACAATTTCTGAAGTGATCCACAGCACCGCCTGTCATTTCTCCTTGATCCCTGCTCCAACCCCACACATTCATCGTAACTGCTCCTAACAATTTGGAAGACAAATTAAAGAAAATGAAGCACAAAAATTAAAGATTAAAATAAATGTGTTTCTCATTAAGATGCTTCTTCTCATACTTCCGGGTTTGGCATCATTGAACACACATGAGGTAACCGCTGCATGTTCATTCTGAAAATGATTATGATAAATTGACAATATAAATTTTCTAAACAAATAAAAGATGCCAAGATGCTGCTGTGGAGAGAATAACTATTAACTCTGTGTCTTCATGTGGGGGGGATAACTACAAGAGAATACATTGGGGAGGGGGAGACAACAGATAGCACAGAATAGAACCAGGGACTACTTTACCATACACACATATAAACTTCATTATTAATATATTTTTTAACCTTTTTCTTGATTTTTTCAAAACCCATATGAAAATGCCACAGTGCACATTTTCTAAGCACAATAATACTCTCTAGGGTGGGCGTTACAGGCAATGCTGGATCTTCAATGGGTTAAAAGGACCCCCACAACTCATTACACCCCTGGGCTGTCTGGTATTGCCCAATGCTGCCCACCCTGCCAGGTATTATTGCTTGTTTAGAGAACAGTTTCATGATGGCTTTCTGACAAATAACTTACAGTATGTTGTGCAAGTGCATTTTTGCACGCGGTGGAGTAACACATTGGGTATCCATACTGTAATAGTGATAAACAACTTTCTGTACATGGTCATTTATTGAGAAAGTTGTGAATGACTATTATAGTATATACTATGACTGTATTAGCACCCAGTGTGGAAGAACGTGGTAACAGGAGATACTGTATGGTGTCATTTGCTCTGCAGTCATGGAGATGTGTGATTCTGTTCACTGCTGCTCAATGAAGTTGTGTTTGTGGAACGTGTGTTATTTTTACTTACCAGCAGAGTCTACCACCAGGAGTTGGCTGAATGCAGGAACCTCCCACTCCTGACCCTCTGGGACTGGCACAAGGTGGAGTCAGTGTTCTGCAGCAGGGAAGCTTTGTTGTGCTGTTTGTGGAAAAAAAACATTTTACACAAATGAAAAAGATGGAATGTCTAAGATAAAAACCCTTACTGTAATTTCAGAATCCAAAGTCACTTATGCTGTATGTGTTGTATGTGATAATTCTTGTTCATTTCATGGACACTGTTACAGTCTTTTATGTAGTATTCTACTTATCACAGAATATTGTTTTATGACAAATGTTTTCCTCTAACAGTGTTCAGTCGTGGTACATTGCTTACCTTCACTACAAGGTATGCCACATAACTTCACTGCCACCCATCTTCCCCCAGCCCACCGCACATCCCTTCTGTCCCTGTTTTCAGATTGTTATGAATAGACTGTTAATGTAATTTGTATTCATGGCTAGCTGTTTAACTGTTAATGGGGGAGTTGGGGATTGGTTATCATGAAAACAGTCTGGAGGAGGCATACCTGGAAAACAGCTAAGTAGTTAATGTGGAGTAAGTATTTTAACACAAGGTAAATAATACGTTCAATAAGCAGATGCTTATAATTACTTTTTCCTTTTTACAACATAAATTGAACAGATGTAAATTTATAAAAAGAGGATTTACCCACTCCAGGGTATGGGTTTACTGAGCATCAATGCAAGCTTGGGTGGTTGAGGTCACCTTGTGACTCCAACACCCCCTTCAGGCATAGATTAATGGTCAGTAAACCCATACCCTGTCATTACATAATCCCTCTGTAACATCCTGGCTGAGCCCCACTGTACTCAGGACTGCAGCAAATTAAAAAAAACAACAATACCAGAGTTGTTGCTTGAAGTAGCTGTAGTGGTCTCAACTCTGCTGCTAACCATGGTCCACAAATTGTTCAGACTTGGCAGTAGGTCCCCTCCCCCCCATGAACACACAGGCTGTGGATAATTTTATCTTCTTGTGCAAAATACAGAAAACTGTGCCAGAAGAAGCATTAATACAAACTCTTTAACACTATGAAAAGTGTATAGTTTTTTTTGGGAGCTGACTGCGCAATTCTCTTACTATTAAATTGAACCTGTCAGAAATGAGTAGAATGGATAGCTGCCTGTGAGCTCTGGAAGACAACAAAATATTACATGCCACGTTCTCAATCATTACTGCAGCAATTTATTCTCCCCTCCAGAACAGATACCCACACTAGTGTTATCACTGAAGATGTGGTGTAATGGGAGGACAGGGTCAGTGGGCACACAACTTCCAGTGTCACATGCATTCAAAAAGTTAAATGCTACTAAATACAGGACAACAAACTGCCTTACTATATTTGAAGAAAAAAAAACAATATGCTGCCTTGTGATTCTGCTACTGTTATAGAAGAACATAGTGGGTGGGTGGGGTGGGACACAGAAACCTATTTGACAACATACTGTGCACAATAAGCACAATTTTTTTTATACTTTCCTGCCCAGTAAATAAATGACACTAATGTATACTTTCCCTGTACTATGTTGTCTACTTCACTCCTGCTGCATTATTGCCAACCTCCTTACATATAAAAATGTTCATCATTCATCTGTTCCCACCGTGGGCTATATATCCTCTCCAAAACAGACTGCAACTCCCATAAACGCATGGGGCAGGAAAAAAAATGCAGCAGGCAGAGGGACTATTTTATTAAAAAATTAATAAATCAGGTAAGAGTTCCATCATTTAAACATAAAAATGATGTTTTAAAAAAACATGTGATACAGTGGCCTATTTTCTAAGTGTAATAATACCCTACAGGGTGGGCAGTATTGGACAATACTGGACCTTATAGGGGCTATAATGCCCTCTCCCTGTGGCGTGAGTCCTCATTAAGTCTCTGGTCAGTCTGGTATTGTCCAATACTGCACTCCTTAGTATTATTGATTACATAACTGCTTCCCTGTCCGGCATTATTCTTTTAATATTTATTAGTTAGTGGTTATAAATTGTCATGAGGCACAAGCTTCTTGAGATCTACACAGCACCTTATGAAGCAATTTTTTAAAGGTAATCAACATTAAAATCAGGACCAGTACATATGAAAAATTATACATGGGTAAGTGCATTTTAATGTGGATTTTGTGCACACCCTTGCTATGTGATGCCCATATAAAGACCTTAGACTTCACCCTCGGTGTTCAATGGGGCACCACACACCTCAGGTGTGCACAAAATACTCATCCAACCACAGTTAACCATGCATTATTCTACATATAGACTAGACACCCTGTCAAGCATTGTTGATAACTTATTACATTTTATAGAGGTACTATTAATAATTGAAAAAATATACATATGTCCATGGTGGTGATCATCAAATTCAGGCTTGCCTGCCATGACCTACATGTCATATGCTATATTGTAACAGTCCTGGTTCCTCCTGTGGATGTCCCTGGCAGACTTACTCTTGTAAAATGTCTGCCGGGTGAACTTCACTTTCTCCAGCACTCAACAGGAGATTTAATGATGCCTTGCTCCCCAAGGCATGATCAACCTGTGAATGAAAAAGATACAAATGTTTATCAATACATACATATATATATATATATATATATATATATATATATATATATATATATATATATATATATATATATATATATATATATATATATATATATATCCAAATAATTGTGCTGCCCAGTAAATAGTGATTACCACTACAACAATTGTTCAGTGCTGTTAAATTTATTTCAGCAATGCAACTTAGTGACAATCATAGATACAGTGCCTGAGGCTGACCCTTTTTTTGATGCAGTGGTGTTGTGCCACACAGCCTCAACCCCCCCTTCCCCACACAGAGCTTCATCTCCTTCACTCACTTACAGGTTGATTGTCAGCTTCACAGTGTTGTATCTTATGGATGGGGCTGAAGATTTTTAGAAAAATTACAAAGTTGTCACTGGCAATGAAAAAAAAAAAAACACTGCCTGATCTGAATACTGCACCTGGCAAGTGACCACACACACTGTCATGATAGTGCTACAGAACAACAGCTGCCTATTGTACCCTATCCCATATGCATTCCCTCTTGTTCTGTTCTCCCCCAGTCCCTGAACATGTTTATTGGGTGTACATCTGTTCACTTGATGCAACATACACTGCTATCCACTTGAGACTTGCCAGGTAATGCTGTAGACACCTGTTGTGCTTGAGTCAAATTTTTTGTAGAGATAGAATCATGGTTGCTCTGCATGTAGCATAATGTGATTCACACATTGTGAATTGTTAAAGGTACCTAAGCATGGTACAGTCTTTGCACAAACCGTACATATGTGTGTATAATAATCATTTACTTCAGATACAATATAGACATGTTTCTTTTTACCTTTGCCTGGTTCAGGACAAGGAGATGTTGGTCACCCTCATTACAATACTAGGGTTAGCATAGAGTTTAACTGCCAGAACAAGGGCTAGCACATCACTGTCAGACCAAGTTTTTGGCATTTTGGCCCTTTGCTCTGAACGTGAAGGTGTTTTCTGAAATAAATGGAGAGAAAGATTACATGATTAATATTGCATCTTTAAGCAGCAGATATAACATTTTCAATAATACAACTGTACCCACCAACACTTTACCTCACATAGAAACACATAACCCCCCAAACACCCCCTGTCATAGCCACACAGAGGCTTTCACACATTCAATATTAAAAGATATACAATGGGCAAGAAAATGGTGAGTCCTGATATCCTGGCTGACACATGATTTACATGTTGTAAATCATGCTATCACCCCTGGTAGAAGTACCAAACAATCAGGGTACCAGACTTCCAAGCTGTTGGTCACCATATTGTCCCCCCCCCCCAGAAAACAGGATGCATAGAAAAAAAGGAAAAACTTCTTTCTTTTGTTTTACACATTGTATAATAGTAATATACCAGGACCAGGTATGAGCAATGGCAAGATTTGTCCATTTCTGGTGTGGTTTCCTCACTTGCAAGTGTCTTGTGAGCTAACCACACCAAGTGTGGGTAAATCCTGCCATCACCACACCTGGTCATGGTATGTCCCTTAAAAGTTCCCTCATGTTTATTCCTCCATAGTATAATAGTAATATGCTATGCTATAGTGTGGGTAATGGAAAGATTTACCCACTTCTGGTGAGGTTTTCTCACATGACTGTACCACGTGAGCAAATCACACCACCCATGGATACGTCCTGTCATCACCCCCCCACCCACACATGAATGCTAAAACGCTCCCCCACAATAAGACATTTCAAGCAGTAATGCCAAATGACCCAGTCATTTACTACAGATTAGTGATCAACTGGTGGTGGAGGTTGGCCTGAGGTGCAGCAGAGGTCCACCCACACTCAATCAATTGGTAATTGAAAGGAAATGACAGACTGTGAAGTAATTATTGGAATTACAAATCTAAGTTCAATAATGACTTTTTTTTCCTTTCTTTGCACTGATTACAACAGAGACACTGTTCCATGAGATGAAATGATATCTGTTTTTGTTTGTGTTGTGGGTGTAAAGTTTGTCTATTTTTTGACCAAGTTGTGTGACTCTTAACAGAGCAGTTTGGTTATTTCAGATAGTATGCACTGCAGATACATAGAGGTACACATTCGGAGAAGTGCCAGAATGCCATCTCAGAAGTCCCCAACAAAATATGTGTTACCAGCATTTGAGAAATGCACGTCATCTTTTAGGTATAGCCAATGTTTAAAATGACACATTTGGGGGTGACGTATAGTGTGATTCGCATAACATGAAGGAATCCAGATATTTGGATGTTTACCTTATGACATGATCTTTCAAGCCCAGGACAGTATTCCTTGCCTCTCCAGATCATCCGCTGTGTAATATCTGAATACAGAATTTTACAAGCGGGTGACATCTCCATAAGAGACTGCAAATCTGACTGTGCAGCCTCAATTGTATATATTCCCCTTTTGTGGCCCAAATCATTACCTCCAAGGTGGATGAGGAATATGGTGCAGGGTGTGTCTCCAGTAGCTGGCACATAGTTGGCATAAGCTGCTCCCATATCATACTACTCTTGTCAAACCATGACACATCACAATTTGGTAGCTGCAAGTTATTGCCAAAATAACCTGCTCTACTAAATGCAGCTGCCCTTCCTACCAGGCTGCTCCCCACAATCCAAGCACTGACTCTGGAGCTTTCTGCCATTCTGTATATGGAGCAGTATTTTGACATAAGCAGCAGTCTCAGAAATGTTTCACTCTCTGAACAGTCCTGAAGCAAATGACTACTATTAGCACAGCAAAAAGCTGTGAGAATGAAACCAACTGCTAGCTCATGTGGTCACACACCATTGGTTGACAGCACTTACTACATCTTGTGTCTACAGAATTGTTTGCTATTGGCATTTGTTTATAAAACATTCTTTTTATTTTGTTGGGATAAGGCTGCTGCTTGATTGGCCATATACTGTGACATACCAATATGGAACTTTTCTATTGGTCACTGCTAATCCCTATACTGTAACACTGTGCCTGTGCCTGTGTTCCCTCTCTTTTTGAACTGGCATTCTGAGTGGTAAGAACAATTCTACTCATGCTTAGTTAAGTGATGCTTGAAACAGATTGGAACTGTATGATTTAAAATATTTAACTGAAGGCAGTTTGTGAAAACACTTTTTCCAGTCATGGTTAGTTTAATTACTATTTTGTGATTACATTCACAGAAAAAAATGAGTAAAATAGCAGATTGGCAAGACTGTTTAGGTGTGATTCTTTGACATTCTGTGATTTGAAAAATGCACCACTGCATAGGCTTGTAATACAGATCATCTAGGAACATAAATCACACAATGTTGATTCCATGCACGACTTTCTATTTATTTAATGAAATCTTAAAGTTTATTGAAGTTCTGTATCTGTTCAGTGGTAAAGTGGCTTAAGAAAAAAAAAACTAGAAGTGGTCTTGGCATGGAGCTCTTTAAAGTGCTGTAGTTTGAAAATACCACATTATGCTAAGTTTGAAAATTGATAATCTGCTAGAGCACACAATTCCAATTTTTATTTATTATATTTTAATGCAGAATCATCCATTTGTTAAAAGTGTAAGCAGTGGTGTTTTGTGTGTTGTCCATGAAGAGAAAAAAACTGTATTATATTAAAGCCATGATACATGCCATGCTTATTTTAAACTGTTTTTTTAGCCTGAATGATAAATAACACAAAATTCTGGAGAACAGCATTTAAATGATCACAAATTCTGATTTTAATATCTAATACATTGGTTCTCATACATCAAGTTCTAACTATTTAAAAAGTATTATGTTTTAAAAGTTTACTTACAATTGTACTACCAGTACATTACCAATTCATGCTGCTGGAGTGTAAAATCCAAGATGACCAACTTCCTGCTGTTTCCTGCATTTCCATTGGTCTAGAAAGCTAATTTCCTGTTGTTTTTTTAATCCTATTTCACGAGCATGCAAAATCCTTGATTGTAACTTGTGCAGACATGGATCCCCTTTTTGCGAGCTGACAAAATCCTTGAACACGAGATTATCGCAGAGAAAGAGAGTAGGCTGTTGGTTAACTAGGATCTCCAGCTTATCTTTTAGGTAAGAAAATGGGCAGACTAGGGGGGCCATGCGATCCTTATCTGCCATCAAATTCTATGTTTCTATGTGGGAAACACATGGTTTCTTTTTAAATAAAAACAGGTTTAAAATTAAGATAATTGATTTAATATGGTCTTGTGTAAGACCTGGGTGCTGCATAAGTCATTGTTTCATGTTTTTTCAAACATTTTGCAAAAAAAATGTTAGCGATCCTCGTTCGTGAGCATGCAAAATCCTTGACCGCAGCACATGTGGACATGTATTCCCCTTTCACGAGATGACAAAATCCTTGATCATGAGATTAACATGAAGAATGAGAATGTGAAATAAATGGTTTGTTTTAAGATAAAAACAGGTTTAAAATTAAGCTATTTGATAAAATATGGTTTTGTGTAACATCTGGGTGCAATATAAGTTACTGTGTCATTTTTTTTCTACATTTAACAAAAAAATATATTTTTTATGATCCTAGTTCATGAGTTTGCAAATTCCTTAACTGCAACTCGTATGGACTTGGATCCCCTTTCATAAGATGACAAAATCCTTGACCGCGAGATTAACGTGTAGAACAAGAGTGGATAATACATGGTTTTTTAAGATAAAAACAGGTTTAAAATTAAGCCAATTGATTGAATATGTTTTTGTATAACATGTGGTTGCCCTATAAGTCATTGTTTAAATTTTTTTTCCAACATTTTACAAAACAAACAATTTTATTCTGAACCCAGTTCGCGAGCAAGCAAAATCCTTGACCGCAACTCGTGCAGACATGTATCCCCTTTTGCTAGGTGACAAAATCCTTGCCCATGACAAATTCTTCAGAAATTTAATTTCACTATATGTTATCTTGTATATTTGCATGGGGATAGTATATTTAGACGTGCAAAATGAGTTTTATCAATATGGTGACTGTATTGTTACAATGTTACTTTTAAAATGTTATAAAACAATGCTGATAAACTAAAAAATGCCTTTCTGCTTATTGAACTGGAGGGTACAATGTTGGTAATACTGCAGTTTCTGCAATTTTTACGTAGAGGCTTCCTTCTTCCACAGCCACCCTGCCTCCCTCCATTCCATTCCCATTTCACATGATAGGGACTGGTAAGACAATGAATGGTGCTAAGTGAAGGCTAATTGGAGGACAGAGTTCACAAAATAAGCTTCAGTCATACAGTACATCAGAGTGTTACGTAGCATTTTTGGTGGGCAGCTGTGATGGACTGCAGGTTACTTATGGTGTCTGCTGACATTTGTGAACTGATGGCAGTAGGGAAGCAGCATGTGGTGAGTGTGTCCAACTGGGTGGGTAAGTATACAGTGTTGAGATAATGGGTGGTGAGGGTGGAAGAGAGGTATAGTCAATGTGTCATAAAAATGTGTGCATCTTGGGGTTCTGATAGATCAATACTGTGTGCATGATGTTGCTGTGAATGTGTAGGCTTTGTAGTATGGATGAGCATTTCTGGGTTGCTGTAGACTGTGTCTTGAGTGCTGGGATCCAGACAGTGAGTAAGTTTATTACAGGCATGGTGTTGCTACTGTAGGGTGTTACATTCACTGTGCATGTTTTTGGAGTTGTGCACTTAAGCCTTTCAGCAATACGAAGTGTGTTTTGGACATGCACATGACTAGTGAACAGGGTGTGAGCATGTTTACAGGTACATGCTGATGCATGTGTTATCTCAATGCAATCACTATTCCAGGTTGCACTGGACAATCTGCTGGACACCAGACTGTCATAGAAAATCAGACTGACACATAATGCCATGTTAATTCTCTCACTGCAACTTAAATATATGATGCCCTATTTTCATGTAGGTGAGTGTGAATTGAACATTGTAAGAATGTATGGTACAGTTTCCACCTGTATTGGTTTCTAATCATGAGTGCGGGATTGTGCTGGAACATGTGTTGCTGGGTCTCTACCCAGCAATACATGTTCCAACACAATCATGGAGTGTTATTAAAAGATGGTGTGCACCAACAGGTTGATGCGGTGCATACAATGTGAATTCCACAGTGTGTGATCAAGACGTCATTTGTGATGGAGCATTCAGCTTGTGCAGAGCAAATTTGTATTGGAATCTTATGCATGTGCTTTACTACTAGGAAGAGACTGATATACAGTAAAAATAATCTGTCACTCCATGAAAAAAAATAATTTGTACCACTGTGAGCTGCCATGGTGGCATACTCTATATCAGTTGCTAAATGTGTATTCAATAATTTGTCTCAAAGTGTTTACAATGGATAGTGCATTGTGTACTGAGTTACATATGAGAATTGTGATTTAATCTAACAATTCTTTTTTTAGGTGAGACTTTCAAAAGAAAAAATTAAATAGTTCAAGAAGAGTTAGACCAATGAGTGTTGTACATAAAGTGCAGCCACTTTTGAAGTGGAACAGGTAATTTGGTGGCTCCATATCATGTCATGATAAGAAACCTGGTATTTCTCATGAACACAAACCTGCTGAGTGTTCTTCATCTTGTGGTGCTGTTTCACAAAAATTTACACATGTGAAGAAATGTGTGTGTCATGGTAAACTGCCATTGAAGAATAAAAAGAAAAAAACGGTGTCACAGAAAAGACCTACACTTCAGCCTCATGAGGCAATTTGTGATAGGTCTGTAAGAGACAAAACAAATGGTGTTAGTTATAGTTCTGGTACTAGATGTCACAGCAGAGCGCAATTCTTTAAAAAAAATGATGCACGCAGCTAAGATTGACCGTATCATCTCAGCAGTTGTCAGGCATAAAGAAAAGAAAGTTAAAAACAAAGTTTATGTCATGAAGTTACATTTGAGAGAAAGGCACTTTGTGAATATGGCTATGAATATAAACTCTTAATTGTGGGCTGTCATGATGTCAGCAATTGATAAATCGAGTGCAAAAATTGCAGATATGAGGAATAGACTAGTTGCATTTGAACACTTAAACAGTGACAGTCTTTGTTCAGTGTTTTAAAGCAAGTGGATGCATTCTGAACATTCTGAAGCATTTTTCTGAGAAGAAACATGCAATGTTCACAGTAGTAATGTAACTTTGACATTATGTATGTGACAAAGTTCAGAATATTTTACTTGTGTCAAATGATGAGAATGTCATGGATGACGAAAATGACACTTGTGAAAATATTGCACAGTGAAAGTCACGTGCTAAGAAACGACCTTGTAATGACATGTGAAATATCAGGGAAGAATCATTTTGTGTGATTGAAAAGTTTCTTTTGACATTCTTAGACACAAAAACATGTGTAAGACACAAAGCGTTTGCCAGAATTGACAAATGTGATATTAGACATTTTACTGGTCTGATGGGACATTCACTTGCTTGTTTGCAAACTAGAGCATGTTAGAGTATATTTCATCACTTTTACATGATTGCTGTAAACAACTCTGGCATGCGGAGATTTGTGCAACAGCTGTATTGTGTAAGATCTGCCATTCAAGACTTCCACTGTTTTGATTCTTTGCTGAACAATGGAGATGTTGATGGTATCATTGACTTTGTAAAAGAATTGCAACAAAAAATTAAATTGAGGAAAACTATTGATACTGATGATCTCACACACGTGATAAAGACTGGCACAGTCCAAGAGTCACAGTTGCTAAGGAACTTTGGAACTGAGTTTGATAAATTTGAAATCAGCAAAACTCAGAAATTTGACATTGTGTCTCCTGTGACTAACTGTTTTACAAATAACAGCCTGTTACTGTGGACCTGTACAATATCACATGGTGGAATGAGATGTGAGGTAGTCTGGTTGCATATTTACTTTTGAAGATAGACTTTACTTTAGAGGGTGCAGTGTCACTATGCACATACTGTAATCATAAGATCAAGTCTGACAGTTTGCCACCTCAGTCTGTATTAAATGGTATGGAAGTTCATAAGACCCCTGTAGAGATTGCTGGGTTGAATTTGTTTGAGAGAATTTTAATCCAAAAGAAGCCATTTCAAACTATTCTCATTATCTCACCAGAGCTCATTTGGTCATTGAAGGGCTCTATTATGTACCTCCCTCTACCACTGCAAGAGAATGTGAGCACCATCTTTAGAGAGAATAGTGTTGTCATTCTGGTAAATGGTGTTCTAACAAAAGCCAAAACAATATGGCAAGACATTGTAAATGTTAAGAAGGTCAAGCATGCTTTGCAGTACTTCAAACAACATAATACATTCTATGCCGATATCGACATAGGCACCTTTGTTGATCTTCATATGCAAGTTGATATGCCTGAATGTCCAAAGGCTTTGCTTGAAAAACTAGAGGTTGCCACAAATGAAAATGTGTACGAACAATACACTATCCACCCTTTGCATGGGAAGGATCCAGGTGTGGATAATATAGAGTTGTACCAGATGAAACAGGTAGAGGGTAATCCTGTCAGCATCTGGGATAATACACTCAAGGCATGTTGCCTTCCAGATCTCTTTCCACATGGTACAGGTGGACGCCTGGACAATAATGATGTTCAGGTTCCTGGAGCTGAGTACGGAGCTTCAAGACTTCTGTATTTAGATGGAAAGTTCCACAGAAACATAGAATATCTCTTTCATCTTCTGTGGGAAAGTGAACTTAGCATTCTGTCTGCAAGCATCATGCACACATTGAGACTCGGTACAGAATTTGCCAATATGACAGCTGTGCAGTTGATCCAGAAATTGGAGAAGAAAGAAAGTCTTTCTTCATTTCTGTCCAGCATGCATGGTGCTAAAGAATATTGGTACAGATGACACTCTGAGGTGATGTGCATGTTAAGGGAGTTTACTACAGAAACATGGTTCATCACACTCAGCTGTGCAGAATACTACTGGGATGACTTGGTTGACCTTCTTAGATGGGCTAACTAGGATGTTGATGGCACACAGAGCATGACTCTTGGTGAGATGTATTCTCTGGATCCAGTCTCAGTGTCACGATACTTTCAGCACTGGTTCCAGGCACTCTTGAGATTCATACTGTCTAAAACAAATCCACCTATTGGTCTTGTTGAACACTATATTTGGAGGATGGAATACCAAGCACATGGAGCACCCCACATACACATGTTGCTGCAGATAAAAGATACTCCATGAATTGGTGACAGTGCTACAGCTAATATTCTGAGCTTCATCATGAGGTATGTAACATGCCAGATTCCTGACAAGTGTGATAGCACAACACTTTGGAAGTTGGTATAGAAATTTCAGTGACACTTGTGTAGCTAATACTGTCACAGAAAGGTGAAAAACAGAGGGGAATGGTACACAAGGTGCCGGATAGGATTTCCAAGATGAGTCTGTATGAGTGCATCTCTGAATGATGTCTTCTCTGCTATGCAGCATCATCTGAAGGCCAAGTCCACAGAACAAGTGTACGAGCTGCCTCAAAGGGAGTCAGAAGTCTACATCAATGACTACAGCCCTTCTCTGTTGTTGATGTGGCAGGCCAACATTGACGTTCTGTATGTTGCTGAAAATTCAATGGCTGTGGTAAGATATGTTACTTCATAAATCAGTAAGCATGAGCAGACCTGCTTACAACAACTCTGGGAAAACTTGTCCAATTGCAACAGATCTATCTCTTCTAGACTGTGATCACTTTGATTGAGAACTCTGTCACACCGTGAGTGTTGAGCATTTTTGGCTAGTGACCATCTTACAGGTACCTGTCTGTATGGCAAGTCTGAGTCCATTCGCTATTTGAATGTTAACTTTAAAGAGAAGAGCCATTGTGTCCTTAAAAGTCATGATGAGATTGAAGACCTTGCTGCAACCAGACCAATATCTACAAATATACTGAAGAGCAATTTGACTGATAACTACTCTCCATAGAACCATAATGCAATGGATGATTTGTGTTTATTTGAGGTTGCTCAATAGTATGACTACAAATGGGGTGTCCCTTCTGACCCTGAGAAGAGAATATACAAGGTGCACTTCACAGATAGATGGGTCTCTGTGAAGAGGCATAAACCATGGTTGACTGACCACTGTAAACTGAGCTTGACAACAACAGAAAGTAAAGCGCACTACTGTTTTGCTCTTCTTTTTCTGTTTATGCCTTGGAGAGATGAAGGAAGTTTGAAAGGTACATGTGACACTTCTGAAGAGCAGTTCAATTTGAGCTATGATTCTTTCAAAAGTGAAGTGTCAACTACATATATACATAGACTGGACCTTGAGAAAGAGCAACTTGAGAAAGCAAGGCAACAGCTGGAAGATGATACTCCAGGCAACTCACAGGACATGGTTGATCCTGAGGGTGAAGGAGCACTTGGTGCTCCATTGCCTGCAAATGACCCAACTGTATTGATGTCAGAGATAGAATGCACTATGCAGCAAAGCATGCACTTCACTGATAAATTGAATGCTCATCAACAAGTTGTATATGCTGCAGTGATGCATGTTGTTGAACATGGTGTGAGACACCATAAAAAAGAATGTTTCTGTGACAAGCATATGCCAGTTAGGATGTTTGTCAGTGGTGCTGCTGGCAATGGCAAAAGCTCTGTGATTGAAGCAATAAGTACAGGTGTATGTAGAGGTACTGAAACACCAACATCTGCCATAGTATCTGCTCCAAGTGGTCTAGAAGCTTACAACATAGGTGGTGTCACTCTCCATAAGCTGTTTATGCTGCCAGTTGAGCATGGCAAAACTAGAGAGCACAGAAAGTTCTCTTTCAAAGTTGCAAGTGAGCTGAGGTCCATGTTTAACAGGATGCAGTTACTGATCATTGATGAAATCAGTATGGTTTCCAAAGTTCTTCATACATACATTCACCTGTGTCTACAAGAGATAGTGGGTAATGACAATAATGTACCATTTGGTGGTAAAACCATTGTTGTTTTTGGAGATCTTCTCTAACTGGTTCCTGTCAATGGTCAACATGTTTTCTCTACTCTTTCAGTGGAGGAAGCTAGAAAACCATTGGGAGTATAGGTGGAGTTAATCTCTGGGAAAGTTCTTCTCTTATGTTGAGATGTTCCAGAACATGCGACAGAGAGGCGTTATGTCTTATGAAGCATTACTTGATGAAGCTCAATTTGGTAGCTTATCAGCCTCTCATCTACAAATGCTAAGAGAATGTGTTATCAGTACAAAAGAGACATCTATGCAGAAAGCATGCAAGCTATTTGCACAGCTACAGAGCAGTGGGCAATGCATTTTCTGTTTGTTGCTGAGACTAAAACAATGTGCTAAGTTCAACCAGATGATGCTACAAAGAGAACAGCAACCTATTGTTACACTTACATCACTTGATGCGATTGATGGTGTTAGTCTTAACACGTACAATGGTAATAAAAATGATTGAATGACTGAAAGAACTCACAACTGATGTGTCACGTATGGCTGGCTTGGAAACTGTATTAACACTATACAAGAATGAATGTGTTATGCTGCGAATAAATCTTTACGTTGATCCTGGATTGGTTAATGGAGTAATGGGCTACATTGTTGACTTTCAGTACAATGCACAGAACACATTTATTGAATTTGTTATGAGCAAATTTCACAGTCATTACAGTCCTTTTCCCATAGACAGATAAACTGTCAAATTTCAGATTATGAAGGGTATCTATGTGACTCGTAAGCAGTTTCCACTGTGTCTTGTTTATGCTGTGTTCATTCACAAATCGCAAGGACTTAGCATTGATAGTGCCATTGTCGACATAGGAAAGGAAATCTTCAAAGATGGCATGGCATATGTTGCTTTGTCAGGAGTCAGATCTCTTTCTGGTGTGCATATACTAAACCTTACAGAGAGTAAGGTGCGTGCTGATGTGAAATGTATTGTGGAATACAACCGGCTACGTACAATATACCTGCCAACTAGAACTCTGATTCCTGTTCCTAGATACATGCCCATGTGAAATGTACCAATGGACACAACACATAAGCTGAAAAGGAAACAGAGTAAAACTTCAGTTTCTTCACCATCTGCTGTACATGGTAATCAGTCACTTACTGATCAAGTCAGGTCACCACCTGCAAAAAACTGCATTGGTCTTGAGAGACTGTCGATCTTTGAAAATAGCACTGGAGTGAACTGCTATGCCAATGCTGCAATGCAAGCTCTTCTACATATGTCAGAGTTTATTCATGTATTGACTGCTGTGAAATCAATTACTCTTTCTGATACACTGAAAAGAGTTAGAAGAGATAGTCAAGAACAAACACCTAGCTTACATAGTTTGACTCCTCCGAGATTTACTCTGTCAAACTATGCTGGACTAAGGATGTTTGCTGGTAATGCCCAACAGGATGTGACTGAATTCATGATTGGGTGTGATGAATAGCTTGGCAGATGATGGAATTCCACTTAGCACTTCACAGTTAATTATGTGTGCAAGTACACTTGTTTGTCATGTGGACACATGGAGTCTCAGGCAACTAATGACACGCTATGGCTACCTGTCTGCACTCCTGAAGAAACATCTGTTATGTTTTGTAGATTGTTTAGGAATGCTGCCACTGGTTGGCAGTGTCACAGATGTGGGCAAAGTACTGTCTGTTCTTTGAGAGTGACTTACTTCAGTTCATACATTATAATTGTGCTTCAGCGATTCAGCTCTCAAGGCATCAAAGTTACCACACCTATTGCTGATTTCATTGCTGGAAGAACTATGTTCTCAGGCACTCAGTTTGACACACATGCTGTCATTTTCCATCATGGACCTTCTATTCAGTCAGGACACTATGTCACTTGTCGTAGATTTAGCAGTGGATGCATAGAGTGCAATGATACAGTGTGCACTATGAGAGAACGATTACCAAGGAATCTAAAAGATGCATATGTAATCTTTCTACGTAACACAGATAATGCTCAACGTATTGAAGAGTGATTTTCTGAAGATAGACCTACGGAATGCTACCATGTGCTATACATTGGTTTACATCATATGTATTCCAACTCTTTTTACTAAAAAAAACATACAGTAATGTGAAGGGGAATACTAAGTGTGTCATCATTAAACACATTCAGAAAAATGTACTACTTTTTTGGTGAATTGTTTTCTATTATGAGCCCACAATATATATTTTGATCATTGAGTCTGTTGTTACCTCTAAGTAGTGCTGTAAAACTTTTACAGACTCTATTCCAATTGCTATGAAGTATGTCACATTTTCTGTGATTGGTGGTAGTAGTATCGGATGACCACAACAAGACTATGCTCATTTCATTGTTTGCATGGTCTGTAATTGAAACAGATTTGACACTCATTTGTGTACATATCAAATTCATTTTGAAAACTATTAACAGTTAAAGATGGCATAACTTTTACTGTTATGTTCTACATATGTGACTTTGATGTACTTACTAACATGACTGCCATGAGTACAGTCAAAGCAGATTTGAGGGTGCTGGGCATTACTCATTTGACAGCAAGTAAGTAATATCTTTGCACATGTAGTTGAAAGATGCTGATTCATTACATGTATTGGTCTTTAAAGATTACCTTTCTAATAGCTGCCAGCCTGAGCTTGATCAATAACTGACCTGTCTCTGAGTCTCCATATGAAATGTGGCAGAAATCTGTCCATGCAGAAAAAAGTAATAATACTCGTATATACTGTATGTATTTTCCCTTAGCACTTACAAAGGACTGACTTCTCAGTCTGCAAACCATGCCGGCCCATGCAACCCTGTTTTGTGATGTCACAAAGTGAAGGCAGCGTGAGCGCACCCCATTCACTTCTATGGGCGATATTTTAACATGTTTTTATGCCCTTTCCTTTTAGGATTTTTATAAATCAAAATGATTGATTGACTAATAGGGACCTTATTAGTCGATCAAGTTCTTTTATTTATTAAAATCAGAACAGGAAAGGGTATAAAAATATTTGTTGTTATTGTGCATGTTCTGTATGAATATTGTGTTATGGAAGTATCTATAGCATTTAATGTCATTGCATTATGTACTGTCCAGCATATTGATGCTGTGAATATGTATGTATATACATATACACATATATATATATATACATATTATATATACATACATATATATATATATATATATATATATATATATATATATATATATATATATATATATATATATATATATATATATATATATTATAGTGGCACGGTAGTGCCACTATAGTTAGGGTTGAGTACCCCATTTAAGGTAAAATCTGAAATTTGGCAGCTTAATAACTTTGCCACCATATAATGCCTGGTCTGCTAACATAGATCTCTGGATCTGCCAAGTTTCATTACAGTCAGATGTACGGTTGAGGAGCTACAGAGCACCAAAAAACACACAAATTACACATTTTTGCGCATTCTTTGCTCACACGTACACATCGCACGGTCTGTGCGACCAGTCCAAAACCTTCAGAAAACATGCAGACGGGGTCCCTGATGTGTCTTTAGAAGATTTTGTGAAAAAATATTAAACTGTTAAAAAGTTATTCAAAAAACAAGTTTCCCATTATAGTCAATGGGAAAAGTTAATAAAAAGTTTGAAAGTGTTGCAAATGCAGTTTTTAGTGTTGCAAATTACCCCGTAGTGTCACAAATACACCATCTTGTTTTCAGTTAGTGGTCACAGAAATGCTTGGCATTTAAATTTGGGACCCTCTAGGGACACAATTCTTGCTGTGTTCACCTAGTCAAGTCCTGAGGATGCTAGCCATGTCTTTTTGGGGGAGTTAAAGACCCCAGAAATATGTTTTTCAAATTTTTGTAAACAGTAGTGTCGCAAAGTAACATAGAAACATAGACTTTGATGGCAGATAAGGACCGCTAGGCCCATCTAGTCTGCCCATTTCCCTACCTACAGGATAGGCCGCAGAACCTAGTTAACCAACAGCCTATATCTTCCTGCCCCCCACAAGAATTGCCTTATGTCTGTCCCATGCATTCTTGAATTCTCCCACAGTTTTAGACCCCACAACTTCCTCAGAAAGGTTGTTCCATGCATCCACTACCCTCTCTGTGAAATAATACTTCCTCACATTGCCCCTGAACCGCCCTCCTTCTATCTTTAAATTGTATCCCCTTGTTCTTGCAAGTCTCTTTTTCTGAAAGATGCTACCCTCTTGGACTTTGTTGATTCCCTTGAGGTACTTGAAAGTTTCTATCATGTCCCCCCTCTCCCTTCTTTCCTCAAGGGTATGCATATTAAGCTCCCTTAGTCTCTCCTCATACGGCTTCTGTTGCAGACCCTGCACCATTTTAGTTGCCCTCCTCTGGACTGCCTCTATCCTGTCTATGTCCTTGCGGAGATGGGGTCTCCAGAACTGGACATAGTATTCCAAATGGGGTCTCACCAACTGTCTGTACAGTGGGACAACAACTTCCTGTTTTCTGCTGCTGATGCCTCTCCCTATACATCCCAGTATACCCCCGGCCCTCCCTACTGCCTTCTCACATTGCTTGCTAACCTTAAGGTCATCTGATATGATTACCCCCAGGTCCCTTTCTTGTTTTGTTGTTGTTACTACCTCCCCACCCATTGTGTATTCTTCCCCTGGGTTCTTGTTTCCCAGGTGCATTATTTTGCACTTTTTTGCATTGAATCCTAGCTGCCATACGTCTGACCATTCCTCCAACCTTGCCAAGTCCCTTTTCATCCTTTCCACGCCTCCTTGTGTATCAACCCTGTTGCAGATCTTTGTGTCATCTGCAAAAAGGCATACTTTTCCTTCCAGTCCCTCTGCAATGTCACTGATGAAGACATTAAAAGGACTGGACCATCTGAACCCTCACGGTACCCCACTAGTAACACGCCCTTTCTTCAGAGTGGACTCCATTTACAATTACCTTCTGTGTCCTGTTGTCCAGCCAATGTTTTTCCAGGCTACCACCCTGGGACCCACTCCCAGGCTGGTTAATTTGACTAATAATCTTTTGTGTGGGACTGTGTCAAATGCCTTGCTAAAGTCTAGGTAGGCCATGTCCACAGCCCCTCCCTGGTCTACTACTTTGGTCACCCAGTCAAAGAAATCTATTAGATTCGTCTGACATGACCTTCCCACTGTGAACCCATGCTGCCTTGGATCCTGTGCTCCACTGACCTCTAGGTACTCAACTATTCTTTCCTTCAGAAGTGACTCCATCACTTTCAAGTAGTGTCATACATTCGACACTTTCGTGACTTTATTTGCAAAAGTGTCGTAAATCATGACACTACTTTGCAACACTATGCCCAAAACAATAAGAAATATTTGTCAACCTGCTGCAAAAGAACAGTTTGGTCTTTTGGGCTGAAATTTGGAGGGAAGAAAGCCAAGATCCCGCAGATGTACGTTTTGGTAGTTTGGTGACAAAATATTAGAGGGCTGAAAAGTTACAGCACTCCGAAGCTGACAATTTTTCCCATCGGCTAACATTACGGTGTCCACCGCGCCTTTGGGGGCCCGTATTTCGAAAAACATTTTGAGATATGAACTTTTTGGCAGAAAAATGCTTAGCCCTCCAAATGGGGACTAAGTGCAAAACTAGCCAGGAAGGTCATAAATAATATGAGATTTTAATTTTTTTTCTAGGTTGTACGGTTCCTGAGATATAATAATAACAATAATACTAATAATAAATGTTATTTCACATAAGCTCCTTTCGGGCAATCAAGCCGCTTTACAAAAGGATAAAACCAGTTACAATTATATAAAACAATAAACATCAAGATAAATAACTAACATACAAAAATAAACAGAGGATCAAAGCTATATGGAGCCCTCATAGGTAAGATTCCATAAAAAGGTTTTTAAAGCCTGTTTGAACCCCTCCACAGTCATGCACTCCCGAAGCTGACAGGGTAGAGAATTACAGAGGGTTGGGACCATGTGTATAAATGCACAGGCCCCAGATGATTTCAAAGACACCCTCGGAATCTCTAGCAACCCCTCGTCAGCCGAATGCAGCTGTCTCACCGGATGGTAAGACACAAGGAGCTCTTTCAAGTAGTTGGGGCCCAGTCCATGTAGGGCTTTGTAAGTCAGTAAACCAACTTTAAAGGTGATATACCACCTAATTGGCAGCCAGTGCAGATTGTGCAGCACAAGAGTAATATGGGATGCTCGAGAAGCCCCAGTTAACAATCATGCTGCTGCATTCTGCATGAGCTGCAGGTGGCAGATTTCAACCCCAGAAAACCCTAAGTACAGGGAGTTACAATAATCAAGGCGAAAAGTCACAAAGGCATGGACTAATGTAGGCAAGTCCCCGGACAGAACCAGGTGCTTAATCCTGGATGATAAAAGGAAGACTTGACGACAGATGACACCTGAGATCGTAATGTCAGCCCATCATCAAGCATTACTCCCAGGTTTCACACCCATTCAGAGGAAAGGATCTGAGAGCCCCCAAGAAAAAGTCCAGAGGGCTTATCAGCCCTAAACCCCTCTATCCAGTGACCTGAGTCCACTACCATCACCTCCGTCTTTCCGGCATTCAACTTTAACCCGTCTGAGTTCATCCAGTCTTGGATTTCAGTAAGGCAGATATTAAATACCGAGATAGCTCTATCCTGGTTGGGGGAAAAAGACAGGTAGAGCTGAGTATCATCAGCATAACAGTGAAACCTCAGCCCATACCATCTTACAATGTCTCCGAGGGGCAGCATATACACTGCAAACAACATGGGGGACAGCACTGAACCCTGAGGGACCCCACGTGGCAGGGAGAAAGGGTCCGAGGAAAAAATCCTAGACATCACTCTGTGACTCCTGCCAGTGAGGGAAGATGTAAACCACCCTAAGACCGTACCTTACAGTCTGCAGATGGACCTCAGATGGCCAAGCAGCACCCCATGGTCTACAGTGTCAAAAGCTGAAGAGAGATCAAGGAGCACCAAGATAGAATGGTTCCTCCAATCCCTCACCCTCAGGAGATCATTGAGCACTCGAACCAGTGCCATCATGGTACTATGCCTCTTGCGAAAACCGGACTGGAGAGGTTTGTAGATGTTATGGATGGTCAAGTGGTCATCCAGCTGTAATGCCACTACTTTCTCAATCACCTTCCCTATAAAGGGAAGGTTTGAGATCAGTCTGTAGTTAGCCAGAGAGTCCGGGTCCAAAGAAGCTTTTTCAGGAGGGGATTTACCACTGCCTCCTTCAGGGAGCTCAGAAACTCACCAGATTCCAAGGAGCGCCAGACTACATGAGCTAGGACCGGGCTGATCATATCCCAACAACCCATAATCAAGGAAGTTGGGCCCGGATCCAAACTACAGCACATAGGGCGCATACCCTGGACAATCCGCATGACATCCATGAGCTAGGGCAAGGTAAAGGTACTCCAGGAAGCTCAAGGTGAGGTGACCAAGCACCAATCATCAGCAACCCCCATAGAGTGAGTTGAGCGAACCTCCGACCCGATGTCAGCCACCTTATCGATGAAGAACCGAGCAAGCTCATTGTACTCTACCTGCAAAAAAGATCTTCAGAGCTGTAGACTGGTTCAGTTCTGAGTGGCAGCAATCTCCCCGGACAGGAATTCTGCCTTCTTATGGGAGATCGAAGATTGGTAAATCTTATAATGTTCAACCAATGGTCAGCAACCAGGGCAGACTTCCACCAATGCCGTTCTAACCTACGTCCTACTTGCTGCAACTCCTTCAAAGGCCCATCAAACCAAGGGGCCCGAGGGTGAAGGGGGAGAGGATGAACATGGACAGGAGCGGTCAAGTCCAGGGCTGAGGAGATGGCCTTATCATAGGCCAGCTCCAAAGTCTCTGGACTCTAGCTGGTCACAGAAACTCCAAGAGGTCAATCACCACTGCTAGGCCTTCTGGACTCACTTCCTGTAAAGGGCGGTAACTGACCATCTCCACAGGGACAGGAATCCAAAGGGGACCACAAAAGTTGAACCTCACGGTGTGGTGATCAGACCAACAGACTGGTTCCACCTCCAAGTCAGATGCCTCGATCCCCAGGAGGAAAACCAGATCAAGAGAGTGACCATATTTATGGGTGGTGGAGGTAACAACCTGTGTGAGGCCCAGAGATGTCATAAGCTGGAGGAAGTGTTGTCCAAACTGCGAGAGATAGTCGTTGACCCAGGCATTGAAGTCTCCAAGTTCCATCAACCTGGGAGACTCCAATGCCATGTCGGCTACGAAATCCGCTACTTCCTGCAGGAATCACATCTCATCCCTGGGTGGATGGTAGATGAGAGCTAGCCTGCAACCTACACCAGCCACCATGGTACACCAGATATATATATATATATATATATATATTACATATAAACAATTTAGTATTTCAAGTGTTCATTTTCTGCTTCGAGGCCCATTATTATGCATACATTCTTTGTATTCACTGTGCTTCTGAATGCACCTTTTGGGGGAGAAAGTGTGTGCATTTGCGTTACTGTTACACTTAGCGTCTCCACTTGCATTTCCCTAACCATTTGCATTAGCGTTTCTGTTTACATCACCATGTGCCTTACCCTTTGCATTTGCGTTACTGTTACCATTTGGGTTTCCCCTTACTGTTTTTGTTTGTGTTTCCTTTTGTGTCACCATGTGCATTACTATTTGCATTTGCGTATGTGCTTCTGTTTGCATTTTCTTTTACGTTTGTGTTTCCTTTGGCATCATCGTTGCTGTTACCATAAGCATTTGCATTTCCAATTGCATTACTGTGACCATGCGCGTTACCATTTGCATTTGCGTACGCACTGGCATTTAAATTTCCATCTGTGTTTGTGTTTCCTTTGGTGTCATTGTTGGTGTTACCATTGGCGTTTGCATTTCCAATTGCATTACTGAGACCATGCACATTACGATTTGTGTTTGTGTATACTTTTGTATTACTGTCTGCATTATCATTTGCGTTTGCATACGCACTTCCATTTGCCTTTGTGTTTCCTTTGGCATCATCGTTGGTGTTACCATAAGTGTTTGAGTTTCCAATTGCGTTACCATTACTGCTTGCATGTTCATCACCATTTGCATTTCTCTTGGCCTTAGCTTTTGCGTTTTCGGTAGTGTTTCCATTGTCGATTGTGTTACTGTTTCCTTCTGCATCACTATTGCCACTACTGTTTGCATTTCTGTTTGCGTTTGTGTTACCATTTGCATTTTCATTACTGTTTGCATTTCCATTAGCATTTGTGTTACTGTTTTTGTTAACATTTGCATTTCTTTTGCCGTGACTGTTTGCGTTACCATTTGCATTACCATTTCTGTTTTCATTAACATTTGCATTTCTCTTAATATTTGCATTATTGTTTATGTTTACAGCGCCATATGCGTTACCATTAGTGCTTGCGTTTGAATTACAGTTAGTGTTACTATTTTATTTTACATCACTGTTTCCATCACCGTTTGTGTTAACATTACCATTTGTGTTTTTGTGTTAGTGTAGTGCAGTGTAAAACATTATGGGCTGGATTTTCAAAGGCCTTAGATTGATGCAAGGTGCTTGCATCGAACAGGTCTGATGCAAGAGCACCTTGTGCCAAGGGTTGCGCCAAGTGCAATTTGGAAAGGCAGGCTGTGTCACCCAGCAGGATGCCTGCACCAGTGTGTGCTAGTGCCTGCCTTGCACCACGAAAGTGGATGTGGCATGGCACTGGGGACTAGCAGCAGACCCAGACTGCTGCAGCCCTCAGATCTGGAATTTTAAAGACCCCCCCAGGAACCAAATGCCAAGTACCCTTAGACCAGTGAAGGGCAGGTCTATGGGGACTTAGACAGCTCCTGGGGAGTCATCCTATACATGCCACTGTGTGGTCCTCCCCATCCATTCCTGGTGGGCTATCCCTGGTGGTCAGGTTGTCCCCCCTCACCCCATCATGTTCCCCAACACCCACATCCATGTGTCCTGCCAACCCCCCATGGTATTCATCTCAGCACTCCCACCCCCTTCCCATAACCCTATCTGGTGATCAGCACAGACCTCCACATGCCACCATGGCTGGCCACTGAATGAGCCATCAGTGCATGTACTGTATACAGTATACAGTGCGCACACAGACTTCCCATTCGTCGGCTGGCCTGGGTGGCATGTTGAGGGCTGTGCCGGTCACCAGATTGGGTTATGGGAGGGATTGGGAGTGCTAAGATGGGTACTGGGGGGTACTAGCCCTCCAGGATACCAGGGAGTGGTGCAGCACCGGTGCCGGTGGCACGGTGGTATGGGGGGGCAGTGCCCAGTTGCCAGCCCCTGTCCGTGGGTGCTGTGGACTCCCCACATCCATTGCAGCATTCTGGGTGGGTGCACCATATGTCAGGTGCAGCACTCCCTTTGCCACAAGCTGATGGACTTAGGTGCTGGTACCCTGTTGAATAGAAATTCAGGTGCAGGGTCCCGGGAGTACCGCACTCGATGCAAACTGTCATGCTGGGCTGGCTGTAAGCAGCAATGGAATAGCTGCAGGATTGTTTTAATTTTGTTTTAACTTTTATGGTTTTTGTTAATTTAAATTTGGTTATTTAAGTTGATGCGTTTTATGTTACTCATTTTTGCTTTGTTTTTGCTCTGTTTTGTTTATTTATCAGTCCTGGTGGATTGTATTGACTCTTTTTTACGAGTTGGAATGGGAAAGGATCGTCCCTAGATTATCCCTGGAGTGTGACTACTGTGAAGCCCTGCTAGTGAAACTAAAATCTGGTAACAGAGCAAAATTCTCTTGCCTTAGTAGCTGGGCTGTGAAGCATGGAACAGAGTCGGAGGCTGGATTTTGTCGAGTTCTGTTGCAGTGAAGAAGAGAATTGGAGTCGGTTGGCTTTTTCATGGGGCAGCAAGTTTGTCGATTTCCCCTGAGAGGAATTTCTTCTCGGCCCTGACCCGACCTAGTGGTGTGCTGTGGGCTTGCTGCCGTAGGGCAGTCGGTTTCGTAATGCTTCCGTTCGGCTGGATGGTAGCTGGTGGGTGGACATAGGGCAGAATGGGTCTGGGAAAGGGTTTTGTGGCTGGGTTGAGTTCAGGAAATGCTGTCAATGGAATTAGCTATAAAATAACTTTAGCCTAACTCCAGTTGGAGTGAAGACTGTGAGGAAATGTGAAACAAAGTCGACTACCTGAATCTGTGTGATCTGTGACTAAAACTGGGAGTGACAGTGACGGGTCCATATGAAAAATTCGAATTTATTTATTTATTTATTTATTTAAGTCTAGGATTACAATACCTTTGAGCCGAGGCTCTTTTACAAAGGTTTCACGTCAGCGTGTGCAATAGTCATCATTTTTAGTTACAAACATATGGTCATTGACTTACAGACATGTAATAACCAGTACAAAGACTTGAGCTATAAGCAAGACAAGGGAAGGAGGGTGGGTGGGGAAAGTGAGGGTAGGAGATCGAGGGGGGTAGGAGGTGCAAGGGGTATGGGGAGTATGGAAGGTGGTTGGGAGCAGGGGTAGGAGTGGAGATATGGGGGAAGGTGGGTGAGGGTGGGAGACAGTGCAGCCAGGGGGCCTTGTTGAGGGAATATGACAGATAAGGTGTCAGGGGTGCAAAGACTGATTGTAAGTGCTGGGTGCTGGGGCATGTGCAGCTGGAATGGTGAAAATGTTAAGATGGGCAATCACAGGATACAAGCAGTGAGAGATGCAGCTTGGACTTGAAGAGGCAGAGTGTTGGGGTGGTCACTATGTGGCTGCCAAGAGAGTGGAGCCAATTGGATGCCCGCTAGGCAAATGATCTTTGTCCTTGGGTCGTGCGACATCATGGGATATGTAGTAGATGGGAACTGGATCTCCTTGTAGTGACATTCCTATGTCTAGGCTTAAGGAGGGCACAGACACCAGGTGGGGCAAGCCCCATTATAATTTTCTTGGCCGTGATGCAGGTTTGGTATTTTATGCGTTTGTCCAGTTGAAGTCATCCAGATTGGGAATAAAGGTCACATGTGTGGGTACGGTGATGTGAGCCAGTGATGAGATGACAGGCCTTATTCAGGGAGGTCACGATACATTTGAGAGCAGTGGTAGTTGCAAGCCCATATATGATAAGACCATAGTCTATGATGCTGACGATGGAGCTTTAGACGACCACTGACAGTGCTTCTGGGGTTAGGTGTTTCCTATGCTGGAATAATATGCCTAACCTCGCACTGGCAGACTTTGCAACATTGCTGATATGGACAGCGTATGAGAGGTGGGGATCAAGGGTGATGCCGAGGTACTTGAATGATTGTGTTTGCTCTAGGATGGCTCCTTGTTCGGTTGCAGTGGAGAGGTGGAGTTGTTTGTTTTTTGTTGTGGGGGCTGCAGAAGACCATAGACTTGTTTTTTTTCTGATTGAGAAGCAGTTTATGATTTAGGAACCAGGATTCAGTGGAGGAGAAGGCCCACTGAAGTTTATTTTGTAATTGGATTGGATCAGGGTCCGAGGAGAGGATCACAGCATCGTCAGCGTAGAGAATTATTTGTTCTGGGCAGCTGTCCGGTAGTGAGTTTAAGAATAGGCTGAAGAGGAGGGGTCCCAGAATGGAGCCCTGGGGGACTCCCCCGAGCAGACCGGTCTAGGGTCCGAGAGTGTATCAGTGATTCTTACTGTTTGGGACCATTCTTCAAGGTAGCTCTTAAACCAGCCAATGGAGTCAGTTGACAGCTCAGTGTTCTGAAGCTGGACAAGCAGGAGGCAGTGATTGACGGTGTCAAAGGCTTTAGTTAAGTCAATGTAGATTGAGCCTAGTAGTTCACCGGAGTCAAGTGTGCTGTGGATTGCGCCAGTGAATTCAAGTAGGGCTGTGGAGGTGCTGTGATCTTTGTGGAACCCGTGTTGTTGCTTGCACAGGATGTTGTACGTATCCAGGCATTCTGTGAGCTGGTCCAAGACGATGCATTCTAGTGCCTTGGAGAGTGGGGGTAGTAGGAAGATAGGTCTGTAGTTATCATGGGCAGTTTTGTCACCACTTTTATGGATTGGGGTGACAGTGGCAGATTTCCATCTGTCCAGGAACTGGCTAAGGCTGAGGGAGAGGTTGAAAATTCTGGTCAGAGGACTAAGCACTTCATCAAGTGTGAGAGACAGGATTTTGAGATTGAGGGAGTCATTACTGAATCTTGATTTACCTAGGACTTTGGTAACATATTTGCGTACTTGGTGAGCCTTGACTGCTTTGAAGTAGAAGCAAGGGGAGCTGGTGGGAATAATGTTCATTGAGTACAGAGGGGCTTCACCATCTTTGAAGTAGTCCTGGGGTAGGACAGCGCTGAGGTCGGTAAATACTTTGTTAAAGGTATCTGCAATGGTTTTTGGGTTGAGGGTTGTGGTTCCGTTGATGTTGAGTATTGATGTGGGGGCTTGGGGTGGATTCCCGGTGAGTTCCTTTATGTTCTTCCAGAATTCTAGACCATTGCCCCAGGAGTTTGTGAGGGCATGCTTATAGTAGGTGGACTTCATTTGCAGGATGGTTTTGGTGCAATCATTGCGGGCATGTTTGTAGTTTTGGATGTCGTTTTGCCTTCCAGAGTTTCTGGCCAGCTCCCATAGGTGGTCTCTTGTTTTTAGCATCCTGAGGAGTTCACCTGTGAGCCAAGGGTTACTGAATGATTTGACTTTGCATTTCTTAATAGAAGCATACGCATCACAGGCCACAGTGAAGATGTTTATGAAGTGGTCAAGGGCAGTGTTTACATTGGTTGCATTGAAGATAGGGGACCAGTCTTGATGGAGGAGGTGGGACTTGAGTTGAGGAAGGTGACCACTGGGTAGAACCCTGCTGGTGATAGTTTTTGGCAGTTGTTTGATGAATTTATTTGACCAGGTGCAGCTAACATGGGAGTGGTCACTGAGAGAGTCAGGGAGGACATTAGTGTTAGATATTCATGATGGGTGACTGGTAAGGATCCAGTCCAAGAGTGTGCTGGTGCCAGTCCTGTAATTTTTGCTGGTTGGTGAGTCAGCCATTTGTGTGAGGTTCACTGCAGCAACGGTATCCTGTGTGCACCAGCATCGGCCGCAGGCCAGTTGATGTTGAAGTCACCTAGGAGGATGGATTCGGTGTCTGGTGGGAGGGAATTTACAAAGTCAAGAACAGCTGTTAGACCAGTTCCCTGTTCTTTGGGAGGGATGTAGATGGTGGCAATAGTGAGGGTTTTGTTTTGGGCTCTGAGAAGGATTCTCACTGGCAGTATCTGAGCAGTTGTGGGTTGGAGTGAGGTAATGATCTGGTGCCCCTGTATGGAGTCTTTTAGGTAGAGAGCATAGCCCCCACCTCTTTTGGAGAGGCAATCCAGCCTAAAGACATTGTAGCCCAGAAGGCTGATTGCATGGTCTGGTACTGATGGCGTGAGCCAGGTTTCGACAACTGCCTGGATGTCAGGGCAGTGTTGGCTGGTGAAGGCCTGTAGGGCATCCATTTTAGGAAGGAGGCTGCAGATGCTGATTGATATGAATGAGAGGGCACTCAAAGGCTTGCTCAGATTAGTGGCTTTAGAGCAGAATGGGCCAGAGTTTGAGTGCACATTGCCTGACATCATTAGGAGGAGGAGGACTAGCCTCAAAGAGCTGTGGCGTATTTCTTTAAGGGAATGCTTCGCCTGCTAGCATCTCGGGAAATTGCCAAGCATCGATGATAGTGGGTGAGGGTAAGCATAGATGGGGGGACCAGAGTGGAGGGCTAGGACCAGTGTGGGTATAGGACAGTTTCATGGTGGTAGGCTGGACCCTGGGCAAGGGGCAGTGACCAGTGTGCAGCGTGCCTATGTGGAGGAAGGATGTAGGAATGTGGAAGCTGTGGGGGAGGGAGGGAAAGCAGGCTTTTGAGGCGTGCAGTAGGGGAGGAAGACAGGCAAGAAGAAATAGAATGGGGTAGAGAACGGTGGAGGCACATGATTAAGGTAGGATTTGGGGTAGGCGGAGGGAAGGGGTTAAGACAGGCTGGTAGGGGTTTCTGGATTAAGAAGTAAAATCTGGTTTGAAAATTGATTTTAGAATTTATCACTGGGATTCATGACTGCTTTTGGTTCTTTGTGGAAGTGAGAGCCCACAAGAGGGATTGAATTGCATTCATGGCTCCTTGAGATGTGAGCTCTGTGTATAACTTTTTATCTCCTGTTTTTTGGATAAAAGGAGTGATAAAGCTGATTAAGAAGAAATACTGGATTGACTAGGACTGCTAAGTGAACTGAGACTTTTTGTTGAGTGAATATTTTATTTTTATTAATTTTATAATTGATTTTATTTTATTTTATGTTAGTTTAAATAAGTATTAATGTGGTAATTTGTTTTATTCTCCCCTTCTGTGTGAGAGACAGTGGGTGGGATTTGTAAACCGTCCCTCTTTTCCCCCACTTTGTGAGAGAGAGTGGATGAGTTGCCATCTGAGAGTGGTTTGGTCTTGTTTTGTTAATGGTTGTTTATTTAGTATTATGTTTTTGATTTAAAAGTAGAAAGTGGGGCGGTTTTTATTAAGGGGGTATATTAGGAATAAATAAAAGTGTTGATTTAGTGTTCTTTTTTATAATTTAGTATTACTGTTAGGATCTGAATATGTTGGGTTGGTAAGAACAGAGTCAGGCAGTACTGCCCCTCAAGGCTGAAGGATCTCCGACGATTTGAATGTCCTGCACTTCCTTCAGAAGTTTATAGGAAATGCTGAATATTCGGCATTGTAAGACAAAGGAGTGGAGGGAATAGGAGATCCTGGAACTCTTGTGGGGGATGGGAAAAGAGTGGGTGGATAGGGACAGTTAGAACCAGGAGGTGCCCTGGGGCAAAATGGATACAGAAGTGAGGTCCATCATATCTTGTATCCATACCCAAGGGCACTGACTTGATCATGCAGGAGGTGGAGTCATCCTTGGAGTCTCGCCCCTTTCAAGTGGTGTTATGCAATGCTAGGTCTATTAGAAACAAGACTGTTTTGGTGGCAGATCTTGTTACATCTGTGGACTTAGCTTGCATCCCCGAGACCTGGTTTGATGAAAATGTGGGCCCCATTTTGGAGTCCGTGGTTCCGGCCGGGTTCTCGTGATTCACCGCCCGAGAGTGAACCATAGGGGCGGAGGAGTTGCAGTCTGTTTTAGACAGGAACTGGACCTCAGGAAGGTGCCAGTTGGATGTACCAACTCCTTTGAATGCATTGTGGGTGCAGGTGCAGGCTTCAGGACACTTCTCATTTATTGTCCACCAGGTAATGGGAGGGAATTCCTGAGAGAGGCTGTGGACTTCATCGCCGAGAGGGTATTAGAATTCCCAGATGGTTAATTCTGGGGGATTTTAATGCCTGGGTTGACAATGAACTCGCGCCTTTTGGACAAAACTTCCTCCAATTGATGGATTCATTGGGCCTGATACGGGTTATTACCTCTGCAACCCACCGGGGGGGACACTCATTGGACTTGATATTCCATCTGGTGATGGCAGTCTCTGGTGTGGAGGTGGAGCCCATCAGTTGGTCTGACCATCACACCCTGAGGTTCAGTTTCACTGCCCACAAAACGAGGCCTGTCCCTAAGGAGATACCTCAGAAGGCCTAATGATGGAGCTGGACTTCTCAGGATTTCCAATGGATAGCACTGACCCAGAGTCCTTAGTGCTAGCCTATAATAGGGCAGTTGTGAGGGCCCTGGTTGCCATTGCTCCATTCCGTGTTCGTCCCTGTACTCTCCACCCAGGGCCCCCATGGTTTACAGTGGAGATCCGTGGGTTGAAGAGACAGGGCCGAAGATTAGAGAGACACTGGCAGAAAACTGACCTGGAAGTGGACGGGCTTAGACTGTTAGATCATTACAAGATCTATCAGTTAGCAATTTCCCATAAGAAGGCAGAGTTCCTGTCCAGGGAAATTGCTACAGTGAAGAATAGACTGGCCCAGCTCTTACGGACTGTAGACAGACTGTGCAATCCAGTCTGCCTTCAAGCTGGTTGAGCATTGTCACAATTACAGTGTGAGTAATTTGTGATGTTCTTTACTGATAAGGTGTCCGCTATCAAGGATGAGATCAGCCAGCGCCTCCCCCTTGGGTCTTGCAGTGATCAACCGAGGGACACAAATACCCAACTAACTTGGTTCACCTTCAGTCAACCAGCAGTCATGGATATAGTGAGGATCATCCAGACTTTGTGTCCAACCTGCTATAGTTGGGATCCAGGCCCTACTCACCTACTTGTGAGGTGTGTAGAGGTTATTGGCCCTATCCTTACTGGGATGGTTGTAGTATCACTGGAGAAAGGGATCTTTCCTGATCCCTTGAAACTACGGACCAGTTTTGAATCTTCCCTTTTTGGGAAAGATTATCGAGAAGGTGGTCACCTTGCAGCTGGAGGACCATTTAACCATCCACAGTATCTATGACTCTCTCCAGTCTGGCTTCAGGAAATGGCATAATACTGAGATGGCTCTTGTACTAGTACTAAATGATCTCCTGATGGCAAGAGATCAGAGAATTCATTCTATCTTGGTTTTCCTTGATCTTTCAGCAATGTTTGACACCATGGATCATGGGGTGCTGCTCAAATGCCTGTGGTTTCTCTGTGGACTAAGGGGGGTGGTCCACAGCTGGTTTAAATCTTTCCTGCAGGGTAAGACTCAGAGAGTAGTGTTGGGGATTTATTCTTTGGTCTCTCACTGCCTACGCTGTGGGGTGCCACAGGGTTCGGTGTTGTCCCCCTTGTTATTTGCGGTGTATATGCTTCCATTGGGGAACATTATAGGACAATATGGTTGAAGTTTCATTGCTATGCCAATGATTCTCAACTCTATATGTCTTTTGTGCCCGAGCAGGAGTCTGAGTCAAGTACACTGTTTAACAACTACCTCCTGGAGATACAGAACTGGATGAGTACCAATTGGTTGAAGTTGAACCCAGGAAAAACAGAGGTATTGGTGGTGGAACTGGGTGCGTTGGGGTCACCGGTCCTAAAAACTGCATTTGCGACACTTTCGTATATTTTGTTAACTTTTCCCATTGACTATAATGGGAAACATATTTTCTGAATAACTTTTGAACCATTTAATATTTTTTCATGAAATCTTTGAAAGACACATCGGGGACCCCAACTGCATGTTCCCTGAAGTATTTGGACTGGTCACACAAACCGTGGGGGCTGTAGGCATGCACAATGAATGCGAAAAAATGCATAATTTGTGTGTTTTTTGGTGCTCTGTAGCTCCACAACTGAAACTTGGCAGGTCCAGAGATCTATGGTACCAGACCATGCATTCCAAATTTAAGGCAACTCCATCATATGGTGGCAAAGTTATTAAGCTGCCAAATTTCAGATTTAGCCTTAAATGGGGTACTCAACCCTAACTATAGTGGCACTACCGTGCCACTATAATATAGTGTGTGTGTATATATATATATATATATATATATTAGAGGCAAAAAACTCTGTTTAATGCATTAGTTAGGGTTGTTCCACAGTGACAAAAGTGAGGAAATTCGCTGTTAGGGTTGAAAACCCTAACTCCAAATTCACCCCCCAGCACCACACACACACACACACACACATGCAAGTATGGGGGAGGACCAAGTCAACACAACCAATGACAGACATCCAGCAGCAGGTGACAGAAATAACAAATAATTGTCTAAATGTACTACGAGACATCCTCACCCACCTGACCAGGTACTGCATGCTCAGTGGAGATCAACAGCAAAACTGAGGCCATGTACACCAAACGTACACATCCCTGATTGCAGCTGCACACAACGTACCACACTTAGTAGTTGCATGGCCTTACCTACCAATGCCCCACACCACACCTCACCACATGTGGTGGGCCACCTGAGCAACAGAGTTCAGCAAAACCAAGGAGTTGTACAGGTATAATATCTCTGATTATAACAAGGGTTTGAGAAATGCAGCTTTCTAATTGACTGTAAACATTGTAATAGCCTTATGTTTAGTTTTTATTAACATACATGTACATATGATGAACATGGTTTAATGTTGTTTAAAAAACAGTTTTATTATGATAGCAATAAGCCACTCCCAGGTATTATGTTAATGGTCAAGTTTATCACTGTCTAGCAACATGTGGCACTCGGTTATGCCTCATTCAACATTAAACCCCTACAGGGTGATTAACAGACCATTTAACATAACTGTTGGTCATGCCTTATTGCTTAATTGTCTTTATGAGTAGATACTCTCCCTCTGCTAGGTACTGCAGCAGCTTTGCAACACAGTGTCCCACCCAGTTACACCATACACTGTCTAGTTACTGGAGAATGGCTGTGAATATGAACTCATGAAAATGAACAGTGTAACTTGATCATTACAGTCATCGAAACCTTAGTGTGATTATAACTGACAGAGTCAGTGATAGAGAATACCCCTGCTGTCCTAGTACACTTACCCCATTGTGAGTTAAATCAATACTAAAAGACATTCTGTTTATATCTACACTATACCTACTTGAATCCTGTTGTACCACAATTAACATAGATATCACTTTGATAGCATCAGTGACAGAAGTGTGCAAACCCAAACACTAGGCATACAGCCTGAGTATGAAACAACTGTTAAAAAAAATTACACTGTGTCCATAAGTGGCATAGATCACTCATTGCAACAATAGTAAATGTATTACTATTTGAATAAGTTAGTCATCACAGATGCAGTGAGATTGTCTTTATCAGGTACAACATACTCAGTAAGTGCCTACAGGAAAATCTATCCTATATACATCTCTGATACAGGTACGTCATTGTTGGCTCAGTAGTGCTATGATATTTAGAAGTTGCTTGGCCTGATCCATGCAAGTACACTGTTTCTTACAAAGAATACTTACTGCATCTTTAGTATTGAAACACACTGAAGGTCTATGTATGTACATCAGCAGTACACCTTCATCAGTAAGAATGCATCTGATACTGGCAGTATGAATTTCACAGTGTTGAACAGGCAATGCTTTTCCATACGTTTACATCAGCCTCTCTATCTTGAGTAAACCGTTGCAGTAAATGTACTACTATGTAAATCACATACTAAATGTAACACTACTTTTATCTTGAGCATGCTAGTGTCTTGTAGTTAATTTATGTACTTTTCTTAATTAATGTATGCTCACTAGTGTTAAAACCTTTCTACAACTGTCATCATGCACCTTCAGCATTTATATTGACTAACGGCACAGTACCAGCTGTGGTGTGGTATGGTGTGGGGCATCGGTCGGTAAGACCATGCAACTACTAAGTGTGGTACGTTGTGTGCAGCTGCAATCAGGGATGTGTACGTTTGGTGTACATGGCCTCAGTTTTGCTGTTGATCTCCACTGAGCATGCAGTACCTGGTCAGGTGGGTGGGGATGTCTCGTAGTACATTTAGACAATTGTTTGTTATTTCTGTCACCTGCTGCTGGATGTCTGTCATTGGTTGTGTTGACTTGGTCCTCCCCCATACTTGCATATGTGTGTGTGTTTGTGTCTGTGGGTGTGTGGTGCTGGGGGGGTGAATTCGGAGTTAGGGTTTTCAACCCTAACAATGAATTCCTCACTTTTGTTGCTGTGGAACAACCCTAACTAATGCATTAAATGGAGTTTTTTGCCTCTAATTTCCCTTCTTTTTGAGAATGATAATGAGAAATAGTGAATGTAATGCGGCGGCCAGGCGTGGGGCCCTTTGGATCCCTGCCCGCCCACATAATGTCTTGTGGCATAGTAACAGGAAGAGCAATGCAAACAGAAGTACTAACAGTGGCACACATGGTAGCACAAGTGCAAATGACAACAGAAGAACTAGCACCGGGTGGCATAGATGGGAACGGTCTGCCACGTGATGTGTTGTCACATAGTAACATGGTGCCTGCAAATGGAAATGTCAATGGGCATGGTGACGCAAAGTGAAACAGAAGAGAAACAGTACTATGAACACAAATGGCAAAAATAACAAGCATAGCGCAAATGAAGCCTTAAGGATAACACACATAAGCCGGCGCTCCCGGCCGCATTGCGGCAGCGGGAGCGTGGGCCCAAAGCGCCCCGCACTCCCACCACATGATGTCTTGTGGCATAGTAACAGGAACAGCAAAGCAAACAGAAGCGCTAACAGTGGCGCACAAGGTAACGCAAGCGCGAATGAGAACAGAAAGGGTAACGAACATGGCGGCATAGACGGGAACAGTGTGCCACGTGATGTCTTGTCACATAGCAACATGATGCCTGCAAATGGAAATGTCAATGGGCATGGTGACGCAAAGTGAAACAGAAAGAGAAACAGTACGGTAGACACAAATGGCAAAAAATAACAGAAACGCAAGCGAAAATGAAAGCACAAAGGATGACGCACGTGGTGGCGTAGATGTCAATGGTAAGTGAAACGGGCATGAAACCGCAAGCGGAAAGGGCAATGGTAACAGTAATGTAAGCGCACAGGCTGGTTTTCCCCAAAAGCTGAATAGAGAAAGACAGTGAGTACAAAGAATGTATGCATAATAATGGGTATCGGAGCAGAAAATGAGGACTTGGAATACTAAATAGGTTATATCTCAGGAACCGTACGACGTAGAAAAAAAATTTAAAAGTCGTATGATTTATGACTGTCCTGGCTAGTTTTTCACTTAGTCCCCAGTAGGGGGCTAAGAATTTTTCCAACAAAAAGTCCGTATCTCGCACCGTTTCCGAGATACGGGCCCTGAAAGCACGGCGAATGCCGTAATGTTATCCTATGGGAAAAAGAGAAGTTCGGAGCACCATAACTTTACCTCCCTGTAATATTTTTTCACCAAGCCACTGAAAGGCACATCTGTGGGCTGTTGGCTGTCTTCCCTTCAAATTTCAGGAAAAAAGACCAAACCGTTATTTTGCAGCAGGGTGCCAAAGGATTCCTGTATGCGTCGGGCGCCGTAATGTTATCCTATGGGAAAAACCGTCAACTTTGGAGTGCCGTAACTTTGCTGCCATGTAATATTTTTTTCAATACAACACTGAAAGGCACATTTGTGTGATGTCAGCTGTGTTCTCTCCAAATTTCAGCCCAAAACTCCCAACCGTTTATTTGCAGTGCAGTCCCAAAGAATTGCTGTCATTTTCCCACAGACTAGAAAATTACTGTCGCAATTTGCGAAAGCTTTCGTGAGCACGAAAGTACTTTGTGAAAGTACTTTTTCCAGAAATCTTAAAAACATATTTCTGGGGTGTTTTACCCCAAAATAAAGACATGGCTAGCATCCTCAGGGTCCGACTAGGTGAATACAAAAATAATTAGGTTGCTACAGGGTCCCAAATTTAAATACCAAGCATTTTTTCTAATCACCAACTGAAAACAAAATGGCTGATTTGCGAAAGTAACAGGCCCATTTGCGAAAGTAAAAATGCATTTGCGAAAGTGTTGAACTTTTTGTTAACTTTTCCCATTGACTTATAATGGGAAATTGTTTTTTGAATAACTTTTGAACCGTTTAATATTTTTTCACCAAATCTTCAAAAGGCACATTGGGGACCCTGGCTGCATGTTCCCTGAAGATTTTGGGCTGGTTGCACAATCCGAGCGACCTGTACACGCGACCGTAGAATTCCAGAAAAAGCGTAAACGTGCATGCAAATCATGCTTAATAACTCTACAGCTGTGTAACTGACTGGTAAAAAACTTGGCAGATGCCAAGGCCTATGGTTCTTGATCATGTATTCCAAATTTCAGCCAAATCTGTCAAGCAGTTTACAAAGTTATTAAGGTGCAAAGTTTTAGGGTTTAACATAGAAATGGCTCCTCAACAACTATGTAACTACTTTCACCATAATTCATGGCAAAAAACTCTGTTTAATGCATCAGTTAGGGTTGTTCCACAGTGACAAAAGCAAGGAAATTCGATGTTGGGTTTCCACCCTTGCACTCCACCCCACCCACCCCACCAACAGGCATAGGGGTGTGCGTTGGGGTCATCGGTCTAACTCTCACCCCATCCATGTGAAAACAAGCTGAAGTGGTGCAGTATAGGAGAATGGGTTGAGACTTAGGACTGATGGCACCACACACACCCGATGCCTCTCGGTGAGGGAGCAGGTGAGGAGTGGGATCGAGGAAACTCTAACATTGAATTTCCTCACTTTGTCGCTGTGGAACAACCTTAACTGATGCATTAAACAAAGCTTTTTGCCAGGAATTTCCCTTCTTTTTGAGAATGAACACTATAAATAGTGAATTTTTTGTCACATAGTAACGCTAACGGTAACGCAAACTTAAGTGCAAACGGTAATGCACATGGTGATGCAAAGGTAAATGGTAACGCAAACGGTAAGAGAAACACAAGCGCAAACATTAATGAAAACAGAAATGGTAACGCAAATGGTAATGCAAATGCTAACAGCAACAGAAAAACTCAAACGTTAAAGGAAACAGTAACGTAAACGGTAACACCAATGGAAACACAAACGGGAAGAAAAATGCAAATGGTAACAGAAACACAAATAGAAATGCAAACAGTTAATACAACAGCACCGAAGAAGGAAACAGTAACACTATTGACAACGGAAATGCAACCGAAAATGCAAATGCTAAGGGCAAAAGAAACGCAAATGGTGAAGAAGACACAAACAGTAATGGTAATGCAATTGGAAATGCAAACAGTTACAGTAACAGCAACGGTGATGCCAAAGTGAATAGTAATGCAAAGGGAAACGCAAACATAAGTGTGTATGGAAATGCAAATGGTAATGCACACGGTGACACAAAATGAAATATAAACAGAAACAGTAATGGAAATGTAAATGGTAACAGTAACGCAAATGCAAGCGCAAACAAAACACAAGGGTAACGCACACGGTGGTGTAGACAGGAACAGTAACGCAAACAGTCATGGAAACATAAGTTAAAACAGTAAGTGTAACAGTAACGAAAGCGCACACCCTTTATTCCCCAAAAGCTGCATAGAGAAACACAGTGAATACAAAGAATGCATGCATAATAATGGGCCTCAGAGCAGAAAATGAGCACTTGGAATACTAAATTGCTTATATCTCAGGAACCGTTTGTCGTAGAAAAAAAAAATTAAAATGTCATATTATTTATGACTTTCCTGGCTAGTTTTTTACTTAGTGCCCTATTGGGGGTTAAGTGTTTTTCCAACAAAAACAGCAGTGGCCCCCTCCCCATCATAATAATGTACATAGCAATTCCTGTATCCCTGGTAGTCTAGTGGCCCTACCAATGAGTATTTTATTAATATGTCTCTTTTTTTAATCCATGGTAGTCTAGTGACCCCCCTCATGTGTGTTTATTTATATTTTTTCATATCCCTAGTAGTCTAGTGGGCTCCTGATCTGTATTTTCATTATTATTCATATCCCTTGGTGTCTAGTAGTCCTCCCATCATCAATAACATATTAGCATGTTGCTCTTATGTTCCCCCCCCCTTACTTCAGTTATGTTATTATTTAGATTCTCACTCTTTTCACACAGTCGGGTAAGCAGTATTAGCCCACCTTCTCTCACGCTCATGGCCAGCCACCGACTATGTATATTATGAGTGCTAATTGTAACAGGCATTCAGAAATAATTTCAGAGCACCTGTTTGAATTAGTGCTGGTAATGCACAGTTGACGGCTGACCGTGGAGGTGAGAGGTGGCTGTGCCAGTCGCCAGCTGGGAAAGGGTGGGGGTGCTGGGTGGCTGTCACAGATGGGTGGGGGAGCCACTAGACTACCAGGACATGGAACATGCTTATTTATTTGATTATGATGGGGGGACCACTAGACTACCAGGAATATGAATAATAATGAAATACAGATCAGGGGGACCACTAGACTACCAAGGATATGAAAAAGAAATATAAATAAACACACATGGGGGGCCACTAGACTACCATGGATTAAAAAGAGACATATTAATAAAATACTCATGGGGGGCCACTAGACTACCAGGGATACAGGGATTGCTATGTACATTATTATGATGGGGAGGGGGCTGCTAGACTACCAGGGATAATGAAAAGTAATTTTTTTTATTCAGATGGGGCAGAACGAAGCCCCCTGAGTAAAACCCGCCCTTATATAACTTTGTAGGGCACCCTTGAGCTACAAAAATGCATTTTAAAATCTGGACATCTCATCTCTTGCTCGCGATGCACGATCACGATTAAAGAGTCTTGCGATCAAACAATTTGCAGGCTCGTGGTCAAAGATCATTAGCGAGCAGTGAACGAAGATTTTAAAAGCTAATAACTCTATTTTTAAACTGATTTAGATGGAACCAAAGGCATGGCTCGATAGATTGGGGTCCCCTGAGTAAAATCCATCCACGTTTTACTTCAGAAGTGACTCCTAAGCCGAGATATTTGTGTTTTTACGATCAGAAATAAAAAAACAAGATGGCGGACCTTGCGATCAAAGAATTTTGAAAATCCTCGGGAATAAAGATTCTTGAATCATGAGACTGCAAATTCTTTGATCGCCAGGTGGGACAAGATGGCCAAAACCCCATTCTTTGTTCACAAAATAGACATTTAAAGTTTCCCATTAACTTATAATGGGAACTTAAAAGTGGCATAACTTTTGAATGCCTTAATATTTTTTCACCAAATTAAAAGTGACATATTCAGCCACCAAAGCTCTTTCCAATGAGCCATCTTGCAGAGTGGCATGCCACACAGTGGCTGTGCAGGGCCATGTCCAAAATCCCAAAAGCTGCCTCCAAAAATGGATAATTTGGCATTTTTCAGCGCTTTCGTATACAAAGACCGTAAGTCCGACTGAAATTTGACAGATCAAGAGATCTACCATGCCCCACCATGTGTACCAAATTTCAGGCAAATCCATTGAACGGGTCCAAAGTTATTAACGCCCAAACTTTTGACTTTAGTATATAACTGACCAAAGTGCAAAATTTGGGATTTAACATTAAACTGCCTACTCAACCCTAACTATAGTGGCGCGACCCCCCCACCACTATAATATATATATATATATATATATGAGAGAGAGAGAGAGAGAGAGAGTCAGATAGATAGATTACACTAGCGTACTCGTGCCGGTATAATTAAGGTTGAGTAGGCACGTTAATGTTAAATCCCAAATTTTGCACTTTAATAACTTTGCAACCATTCAACGGATTTGCACAAAATTTTGAATGTGTGGTCTTGTATGGTAGAGCTCTTGATTTGCCAAGTCATGCTTTGGTTAGATGTACAGTTTTTGCACAGGGAATTGCTGAAAAATGCATTTGTCACCAATTTTGACACCATTTTTGCCTATTGTGTTGCAACCACACCATTTGGTCTTAGAGTTATTTCATTTTACATGTTTGGGTTCTGAGCATGCTCAGTTCAATCCAAAATGTATATGTGTTTTTGCGAAATGGGATTGGGCTCATGGTCAAGAATTCGTCACAAATGGGGATTTCAAATATCCCCATCCATCAGGAAAAATTCCTTCATGAGACGCCATCTTGTTTTAATTTTTCCCCTAAACAAAATGTCTTAGCTTCTCTCACCCCTATTGTGTATATATATATATATATATGTATATAGATATATTTAGATAGATAGACAGACAGACAGACAGACAGACAGACAGACAGACAGATAGATAGATAGATAGATAGATAGATAGATAGATAGATAGATATATTACACTGGCGCACTCGTGCCAGTATAGTTAGGGTTGAGTAGGCACTTTAATGTTACTCTGTAACCGTTCAATGGATTTGCACACAATTTTGAATGCGTGGTCTCGTATGGTAGATCACTTGATTTGCCAAGTCATGCTTTGGTTGGACTCACAGTTTTTGCACAGCGAAGTGCTGAAAAATGCATTTGTTGCCAAATTTGACACCATTTTTGCCCATTGCATTGCAACCACATCATTTGGTCTTATGGTCAGAAATTTTCAGCGTGGAAAGGGTTTCAGTCAAAGAATAATTCAGCGTTGGTTTTGTTAAAAAATATTAATCCATTCCAAAGTTATTTCATTTTATATGTTTGGGTTCTGAGCATGCTCAATCCAAAATTTATATGTATTTTTTGCAAAAGAGGATTGGGCTCATAGTCAAGGAATTTGTCTGCTCACAAATGGGGATTTCAAAAATTCCCGTCCAGCAGGAAAAATTCCCTTTCTGGAGATACCATCTTGTTTTCATTTTTTCCCCCAAATAAAATGTTTTAGCTTCCTCTCACCCCTATTGTATAGATAGATAGATAGATAGATAGATAGATAGATAGATAGATAGATAGATAGATAGATAGATAGATTACACTGGTGCACTTGCATCAGTATAGTTAGGGTTGAGTGGGCACTTTAATGTTAAATCCCAAATTTTGCACTTTAATAACTTTGCAACTGTACAACAGATTTGCACACAACTTTGACTGCGTGATCTCATATAATAGATCTCTTTATTTGCCAAGTCATGCTTTGGTTGGACTTACAGTTTTTGCACAGCATAGTGCTGAAAAATGCATTTGTCACCAAATTTGCCCATCGCGTTGCAACCACACCATTTGGTCTTGTGGTCTGAAGTTTTCAGGGTGGAAAGGGTTTCAGTCAAAGAATAATTCAGCATTGTTGTTTTTTTAAATATTAATCCATTCAAAAGTTAGTTAATTTTGCATGTTTGGGTTCTGAACATGCTCAGTTCAATCCAAAATTTATATGTATCTTTTGCAAAAGGGGATTGGGCTCATGATCAAGGATTTTGTCTGCTCTTGATGGGGTTTCAAAAATCCCCATCCATCAGCAAAAATTCCCCTTTTGCGAGATGCCATCTTGTTTTCATTCCCCCCCCAAACAAAATGTCTTAGCTTCCTCCATGGGTGACTTTTTGTTGTAATAAGGCATGAGTTTTGTTCAGGGTGATGCCATCTACAAACCTATACCTTTGGTTTGCTTTGTTTTGGGCAAAAAATGGTCATTTCAAATTCTGAAATTCTTCATCCATGACTCGCTTCTGATCCCCTTTCACAAGCTGACAAAATCTCTTTCTGCAAGCTGTTCCCCTTTTGTGAAGTAGCAAAATCCTTGATCATCAGTTAGGGATCAGATGGCTCTTCTAGCAGGTGAGGATAAACTAACGGTCAAGTATTTTGCTGCCTCATGAAAGGTGATTGGCTTGCAGATGGGGGTTTTGTCATCTCGCAAAGGTGGATTGGGTTTTTGAATCCCCTTTTGTGAGCTGACATATATCCCCATCCACGAGCTGACAAAATACCTGTCCACAAGCAATCCCCTTTTGTGAGCTAACAAAATCATTGAGCATCGCTTAGGGACCAGATGACCATTCACGCAGATGAAGATTGACTGATGGTCAAGGATTTTACTGCTTCATGAAAGGGGATAGGCTCACAGACAGGAATTTTGTCAGCTCACGAAAGGGGATTGGGTTTTTGAATCCCCTTTCATGAAGTGGCAAAATCCAAGTTCCGAGCTGTCAGAAACCCCATCTGCGAGCCGATCCCCTTTCGAGAGGTAGCAAAATACTTGACCATCACTTAGGGACCAGATGGCCGAAATCTGACAGTCAAGGACTTCTTGCGGATGGTGATTTTGACAGTTCGTAAATGGGGATTGACCTTGTAGTTGGGAATTTTGCTACCTCACAAACTAGGAATTTTTTAACTTTTTAAAACTTTGACACTGCACAGTGAATTAGTGGTTTGGTCTTTTGACTTGAAATTTGCAGGATATAAAAGAGGTGTCCCAGAGATGTGAATTATGCTATTTTGTTGAAAAAAAAATTAATGGTTGCAAAGATATCCCATGACGAATTTCAGATTTTTTCCTATAGGATAACATTGGGGAGGCCACAGCTACTTTTGCTAACCATATCTTGGAAATAAAATGAGATATGGATTTTTTGGTAGGCGCAGTTGAAGTTTCAAAGTCATGATTATAACTGCAGTGGAGTTTTTTTCATAACTTGTACAGTTACTGAGATATTTGCAAATTAGTGTTACAAAGGTTTGTTTTGACCACTATAGGGCTACTGTATGGTTATATTTTATGTGTAAGTAGGAGCGCAGGTCCTGGAGGGCACTCGTTCCCATCCATACTTGTCAGTATAAGTTAGCCGTATGGCATATGTGTCTGTGCTATGTGTATATGGGAGCATAGGGCCCAGAGGGCCTGCATCTCCACCTATACATATTAGTTAGCCCTATGGTGTATTGTGTGTCTGTGCTATGTGTAAGTGGGAGCATAGGGCCTGCTCACCCCCATTCATATTAGTTAGCCATATGGTGCATTGTGTGTCTGTGCTATGTGTAAGTGGGAGCACTGGGCCTAGAGGGCCCGCACTCCCACACACGTATACTGTTATGCAAAAATGGATAGGTTAGTGGGAGCACAGGGGCTGAAGAGCCCAAGCTCACACTAATATGTACTAATTTGTCCTATGGCATATTGTGTGTCTGTGCTATGTGTAAGTGGCAGCGCATGGCCCGTGGGGCCCATGCTCCCACACACATATACTGCTATGTGAAAATGGATAGGTTAGTGGGAGCGGTGGACCTGGAGTGCCCGTGTTCACATTCACATGTACTAGTTAGCCCTATGGTGTATTGTGTGTCTGTGCTATGTGTAAGTGGGAGCACAGGGTCCAGAGGGCCTGTGCTCCCAAACTCGTATACTGTTACGTGAAAATGAATAGGTTAGTGGGAGTGCAGGGCCTGGAGGGCCCATTCTCCCACTGATACATATTAGTTAGCTGTATGGCGTATTGTGTTTCTGTGCCATGTGTAAGTGGGAGTGCAGGGCCCAGAGGACCCATACTCCCACACATGTATACTGTTATGTGAAAATGGATAGATTACTGGGAGCACAGGGCCTGGTGGGCCCACACTCTCATCCATACATATTAGTTAGCCGTATGGTGTATTTTGTGTCTGTGCTATGTGAAAGTGGGAGTGCAGGGCCCTGAGGACCCATGCTCCCACACATGTATACTGTTATGTAAAAATGGATAGGTTACTGGGAGCGCAATGCCCAGAGGGTCCGCGCTCCCACACATGCATACTGATATGTGAAAATGGATAGGTTAGTGGAAGCACAGGGCTCGGAGGACCTGCACTGTCACCAACATGTACTAATTATCTGTAGAGGGTGTATAATTGTGTGTGTGGTGCCAAAAGTATGACAATGGAATGTTATGCCCACACTCTCCCTACTTCAGCCTCCTTCACCCCACACTAGTATCACAATCCCACCTAATCTACCCACCTTCCTAACCCCCCACACAGAGACAGTCTACTGACAGATCAACTGTCTGCCCTCACTCCTCCACAGAAATTCCCTGGATTCCTTCACCCCATACATCATCCCACCCCCATGCACACAGTTTCTACACACCTCTTCTACCACCACAGATACTACCTGTGCTGAAATACCCCCTCCTTTGCACCTACTGCCCCTCCCCCACTCCACACACACACTCCAACTGCTTTCACTCTTTGATAGTATTTAGTTTGCTTAATTTCTTAAGATTTGGAAAGAAGAGACAGAAGGCAGGTTTTGATGTTGTAAATAATCATTGTTTTTGTAAAAAAAATTAATAATGTCAGCATTTTTACCTATTAACAAAAAAAACTTTCTTTTTTTAAAAATTATACATTTCATTAAATTAAATATAACTATATAGAATACTAAAAAAATAAATTTTATCTTCACACTGTGTGGGGGATAAGAAACAAATATAATTATGTAGAAGACTAAAAAAAGTGTTATCTTCACACTGTGCGGGGAAGAAAAAATATAACTACATAGAAGAGTGAAAAAATAAATAAGTGTTATCTTTACACTGTGGGGGATAAGAAAAAAATGGGAATGATTGAATTGAGAACAAAACAAAGAAATTAAGCCAACTGTCTGTGACAGCAATGTGCTAGCCCTTGTTCTGTGATGAGGGTTCCTCAGGGGAGCTGGAGGGAGTGGAATGGTCCACAGGAGAACTTGTTTGGGTCAGGAGTTGGTGCCTCTCTTCCTCTGATGCTGTGCTGGGAGGGGAACTTGGTGGAGGTTCCTGCTGCTGAGGCTGATGGAGGGCCGGGTCCATTTCTTGACAATGCTGCAAGTCCTGGTAGATCACGTGGAGGATTCCTTCAGTGGCCTCCAATTGGTTCTCAGCCAGCTGTAGCATGAGGCCATGTGTGGTCTCTTAGTCAGCAACATTGGCCTCTTCCTGCTCATGCAACTGATTAATTGCAGGAGTGAGTCCTCTGTTGCTGTCCTTGAGACCTCGGACAGCAACCATAGCCCAACGTGAGCCTGGCATTGCAGCAAATATATAATATGCTGCTGGTGCTTGACCATGCATTCTTGATAAGCTGCAAACACCTGGCCATGTTGGGCCACAGCGTGGTTGCCCTCCTCTATGGCCATGATCAGCCAGCCAATGCTCCATTGTGTCACGTTTAACTGATCCAGACAATCTGAAAGAGAAAACAAAATTATGTAAGTAATTGAAAAACAGTGTTGCTGGCTAGTTTTAGTGCTTGTGGATTTTAGAAGTGTGCATTCTTTTTTCTATTTACTACTTCTACTTCTACTGTTCAGTAGTGACAAGCTATACTGTTCATGAATGTTCGGTTGGTGGGGTTGGTATGTTAAGAAGAATTTCAAATACAATGCATGGATAGCATAGAGTATACAAAAGATCTGTTCCTTTGAGATATATGGACATGGATTGGATTTGCTTTTAGTTGTATGACGCAGCTTTTATTGGTGACTGTGGTTGCCAGTATAACAACAGTACAATTGTGGCAATATAGCAGCAGTTTATTTATTTAAGAGATTAACCAGGTTGGCATACTGAGCATGGACCGCTCATTTCCAGATGAGACCTGGGGAGTTACAGGGGTACAAAAAGGACAAGTACATACAAGATATATTACATAGGTGAAAAGTACATACAAGCTGAGCACGTTTAGGTACTCAGGTGTTACAAGGTATTAGCATATGTACAGAGTAAAACAGGCAGGTACAGGGGCATGTGCTGAATATTTACAAAGCAGAGAACATTTAGGTACACCGGTAAATACCAAACTGTAAGTCTAGGAGATCAGAGTAAATGGCAAGGCATGGATCTTGTTGGTACTGCTGGGGAAGTCAGATGTTGCAGCACTAGAGTCAGATGTTGCAGCACTAGCAGGGTCCATGTTGTCTAGTTCAGGGTTAGTGGTAACAGTTGCATGTCTCTGAGAAATGAGCTTGGAGAAGAGGGTGAAGTAATCTTAGGTTGGCAGTGAGCCTGATGCTAGCAGGTAGATCATTCCAAAGTTTGGGCAAGCGATATATGAAGGTGGATTGGCCCTTAGATGTGTGTATGAATGGGACTTGGAGAAGCCTGGAGTTGGAGCTTCTGAGTGAGTAGGCCATGGAGGGTTGTACCAATAAAGTGGAGCTGAGGTACGGGGGGAGGGAATTGGTCCAGAATTTAGCTATGACACTGGAGCAGTGTGTCAGTCAGTGGGATTTGAGCGAGTGAAGTGCTACGGAGCTGTATAGGTTGCAGTGATGGGTCGGGGGGTAGTGCAAGATGAAGCGACAGAACGAGTGAAAGAGGGTGTCCAGGCTGGCCAAGGTGGATGCGGGTGCTGTGCTGTAGACCACGGTGCCATAATCAAATATTGGGAGAATCATTTTATGCACTATTTCCCTCTGGACCATGGTGGGCATGCATCCTTTGTTGCAATATAGTGCACCCAGTTTGAGGTGCAGTTTTTTGTGCAGTGAGTCGATGTGAGCGGAGAAATCAAGATGTTGGTCCAGCCATATTCCCAGGTATCTAAAGGAGGTGCAGGACTCCAGGGGGGACCCATCCAGGGTATGGAAAGAGGGGGGAGCAGCTAGGCGGGAGAGTCTAGGTTGCATGCCAAAGGTTAGGGAGATGGTTTTCTTTGCATTTAGGAATAGTTGATTTGACCTAAACCAATTCTGTACAGCATTAAAGTCCTATTGGAGAGCAGTGTACATGATGCCAGAGGAGGGGCCAGAGGCATATAGAATGGTGTCATCTGCATACATTTGTATGGCTGAGTTTGAGCAGGCCAGTGGGAGGTCATTTAGAAATATAGAAAATAGTACAGGGCCCAGAACAGAGCCTTGGGGGACACCCATGGTGACTGGGAGGGGGGATAATTGTGAGCCAATTTTTACCAATTGTTGTCTGCCAGTCAGGTAGGCCTGAAACCAGTTAGTGGTAAGGCTGGAGAGGCCTGTGTCATTTAGTTTTGTGAGTAGTTTTGGGTGGGAGACAGTGTTGAAAGCCTTGGCCAGATCTATGAAGATAGCCGAGGTGATATGCCCCTTGTCCATCCCTGTGGAGATGAAATTTGTGAGCCTTAGGAGGGTGGTGATGGTGGAGGGTGACTTGCAGAACCCTGACTGATACAGGGTGAAGAAAGTGGTAGAGTCGAGGAATTGGGTAAGTTGGGCAAGGGCAAGGTGTTCCTGAAGTTTGGCCAGTATTGGGAGTAAGGAGATGGGGCAGTAATTTCCAGGCGCAGATGGATCTCCACCCTTTGGTAGTGGGATAACAACCACCTGCTTCCAAGTGGCTGGAATTTGAGCCATGGAGAAAGAGAGGTTTAGGAGGCCAGCTAGTGGGGCGGCAATGGTGGGGGTAGATAGGTGGAGGAGTTTGTGTCCAGGTCTAAGGGGCATTTGCCTTTGTTGGGGTCAAGAGCATGTAGGGCATGGAGTACTTCGACCATGGAGACTGGACAGAAGGAGAAAGTGGTGGTGTGGGTGAGTGCTGGGGTTTCAGTGATGAACTGGATGTGGGTGGGGTGAGCAGGTGGTTGGTGAGGAGGGACGAAGCACAGTTGGTAAAGAAGGTATTGAAGGCAGAGGCAACTTCTCTAGGGTCTGGGACAGTGTTGCCATGGATGGATGGATGGATAGGGTTGGGGTTGGTGGCTGGGCTGGGGAATGAGAAGTGTTTTGATGGTTTTCCAAAAGTTTGATGGGTGGCTGAGGTTGGTGGAGAGAGCTGACTTGAAGTAGTTCTTTTTGCCTGCCGTATAGATTTGGTGCAGGAGTTGCGGAAGGTGCAGTATCACTGCAGGAATTCTGGAGAGCAGGTTTGCTTGTGTTTTTTCCAGGCCTGGTCCCTGGATCGGCATCTGCTAATGATGTCGGCGGTGACCCAGGGGAGGTGGGAGCCCTTTGCCCTAGTGCATCTTAGGGGGATGTGATAGTCCCATACAGCAAGCAAGTTGTTTCTGAACATGTTGAAAGCGTAGTCGATGGTAGGTGCCTTCTCAATGAAGGACCAGTCGATGTGTGCAAGGTCATGTAGGAGGGAAGGAAGACATAGGGATTTATAGGATCTCATGAGGAGCATCCAGTGGGGGGGGGTTCAGCAGGTCTGCGTGCTTTCCTGACCGTATAAGTCGTATGGTGATAACTCAGGGAGTCAGGGAGGAGACCAGCTTTAATAATCCTGTGAAGGTGGGATGTGAGGACCCAGTCCAGGAGGGAGTGGTTTAGTGCTTTTTGGCTTAAATGGGTGGGTTGATTGATTTGTTGTGAGAGGTTTAGAGAGTGGACTTTGGTCCATAGTTTAGAGCAGTCATTTGCTAGCCAATTGTAGTTGAAATCCCCAAGGATGTGGAGCTTGCCCGCTACGGCAGCAGATTTTATTGTGACTAGGTGGTCTAGGACGCTAGTCACGGCGGTAGCAGGGGCACAGTAAGTCCCTGCAATGTACACTGGGGAGGAGTGAGGTAGAACAAGCTTAACCATCAAGGATTCTATTTGAGGTGTGGGTCTGGGTATCTGGACTGGGGTGAACTGGGCGAGGTGGATAAGAACATGGCGATGCCACCTCCTTTCTTCTTGCCCAGTCTGTCCTGCCTGATCACAGAGTAGCCAGGGATGGCTACTGCTGAATCAGCATGGTGTGGTTTCAGCCACGTCTCAGATATAATGAAGATGTCTGGGCATAGGGTTAGGGCAGTGAGTTGTAGCTCAGGTACTTTGTTCAGTATGCTGCAGATGTTGAGGTGAAGTAGTTTGAAGAACTTGAGGAGGGGTTGGGGGGCAGGGGGCATTGGACCTGGGTTGGTTTCGACATCCCCAGCCAAGAGGAGAAGCAGTGTGAGATAGTGTATGGAGGCCTTCCATGCACTTCTGGACTTAGACTTGGAGTGGGTTGCTTGTGGGGTGGAGGGGTAGGCCAATGAAGCCAGGCTGCATAGGGCAACTAGCCCTTGGGAAAAGGAGGGAGGGAGGATGGAGGTGCTTAGCTCCCATGTAGTGGTAGGCTTGTGTGGCTGGAGCTGTGAGGTGAAGGTAGACGGGGGGGCATAGGGGAGAGGGCAAGGTGTAAAGGAGGTGGTGACTTGGGTCCTGCAGGGGCTGGGTTGCTGGGGGGGAGAGAGAGGCAAGAGGAAATGCCAGGGAGAGAAGCGGTAGGAGATAAAGGAGCATAATGCCTGTTTAAATTGCAGGAATCAAGCTGGGGCTTAGTGCTTAGTGTAGCAGCCGCTGGTGGTGGGATCTTATAAGCTGCTAATCTGAGAGTGGTCTGATTGTTTCTGCGAGTCACCTGACATGCGCTATAAAAGTGACTGTCGACCAAGGGTGGTGGTGGGGGTGGTGGGGAGCCTGCGCGGAGCGCCGGCGGGGCCAAAATCACACGCTGATTCCACGCCAATTCCAACATGGGCAGTTGTGGTCTTTGATTCTGTACCTTGCTGTGTTCCTTTGGGGGGGTTCTCGTGGCTCCTGAGTCCAGCTTGAGTGGGGTGGTCTAGTGTGGAGGCCCTCATGACCTCACGAAGAATCCTGGGGAGGGCTGGCATCTCAGGCCCTCATGACTCTGCTGTGAGAGAGGAGAGAGAGAGAGGTGAGTTAATTTATGTGCTACCGGGGGGGGGTTGCTTAGCAGGTATGTCACCACCCCAGTAGGCCTTGCCTCAGTACTGCTAATCTGCTCTGATTTACTGGAACAACTGAGAATTACAGGCTATGTAGGTTAAAGGTTCTACTCACTCTTAGGTAAAAAAAAAGATTTGGGACAGAATTCAATTTTTGTGGACTCTAGCAACCCTTAATAGCATGCTGTAGACTACTGAGATACGAGCTACAAAGGTTTAAGGTACTAACACAGTCTTGAAGGTAAAACTACACAATTTAGGGACAGAATTATTTTTTGTAAACTCTAAAAACCCTTTAAAACATGCTGTGGACTTGATGAGGCACAGAAAATAAACTATCAGTAGAGCTACACTGATAAAATTAAAGTTAAGGCATCATTTGAAAGTGTAATTGGCGCCAAAACTCAGAAATCACATGCCAATTCCACGCCGATTCCAACGCGGGCAGTTGTGGTCTCTGATTCCGTACCTTGCTGTGTTTCTTTGGGGGGGTGCTCGTGGCTTCTGAGTCCAGCTTGGGGAGGGCGGTCTAGTGTGGAGGCCCTCGTGACCCTCACGAAGAATCTTGGGGAGGGCAGGCATCTCAGGCCCTCGCGACCCTGCTTGCTGTGTTCCTTTGGGGGGGTGCTCATGGCTCCTGAGTCTGGCTTGGGGAGAGCGGTCTAGTGTGGAGGCCCTCGTGACCCTCACGAAGAATCCTGGGGAAGGCTGGCATCTCAGGCCCTCGCGACCCTCCTGTTTGTTGTCCTATGTTACAGAGTATGCAATAGGAATGATTTTATTAAGTGGGGTAATAAGAATAATTTTGGTTTTGTTAACGAAATTGAAGACATAAGGTAGCTGAATTTGGTATAATATAATTTTTTTGCCATGATCTATTAAATGTTATGTCTGATTATTGGTTGATGAGATGCATTGATAAATGGTTATTGAGTATTTGTTGCCGTGTGTAACACTTTTGGTGTGAGTAGTTGAGATTTAGAATTATTTTATGGCTGTCTCTTGAACTGTCTACAGCGTTGTTATTGGCCGAAGTCCATGCATCATATAGAGGATAATGTATGGTCTTTGGTTAATAACCATGCTGTAAATACTTCGAGAAGTTGCTATGACATCATTGTAAACCTCGAGAGCGCAGCTCAAGAGGTTTTCAGATGTCATGGCAACCTCGAGAAGTGTTTTCAGCATGGTTGTTAACCAAAGACCATACATTATATTTTATAGTGTATGGGCTATCAAGATTGTGTAATCATGCACTGAAGTACTTTACTGAATTACTTTACAGAACATTGATTGTTTTGAGCATTCCATTTTGTTAGAACATGGATTGTTGTGAGCATTCTATTTTAGTATACCATTGATATGACATACTCAAGAAGGGTTAACAACAGAGTGATGTCATAACAATGGCATAGCAAGATTGTAATCTGCTTGAAGACAGTTAATAATAAGGGATCTCCATACATTATATTTTATGTTGTTTAGAATGTACAGTTTTCAAGTGATATGCAGAAGCATATAGCTCAGTGTATGATTTTAGGGTGGTTGGCAGGAAGCGTAAGCATATATATGAGAGTACCTTCACATGCAAGCTGTTTGGTGGATGGCATGATGCCAGTGCATAGATTGGGAAAGAGGATATAGTAGAAGGTGTGAAAAGCAGCTACATGTACAATTGTGAGTTGTTATTATTTAGGATACTATCAAGCATTGAAAAGTCATAGAGCACACTAATGCACCCTTTTCATAGTGTGAGACACATATGGCTTACTGTGGTTTTTTTTTCTTGACAGTGTGGCGTCATAGAAAAAAAGAAGAAAAAATGGTTATGTTACTGTGATGATATACTTTATAGTATAAACTGTCATAATACTTTATGGGAAAAAGGAGCCGGTAAATGCTGCTGTTTCAAAAGTTGTGTTATAACAATATTTTTTAGAACAATGTTATCACAATACAACATATAGACATTATTACTGGTACTGGTATACCTCTATATTCTGATGTGCAATTAGACAATAGACCACAGACAGACTAAATTCAACCTCTTGTCTGTGATGTTAATAAAGCAGTTACAAGTTCTACACATATCTCATTACTTGCATAAACATCATATATAGTTAAGTTTGAAATAAAGAAATAAAAAACTATTTTCATTTTTGCAAGACAGTAAACATACTTTGTTATTTCTAAATGATATACATTATCAAGAACATGGCTAGAAAGGATGTTGTCTCCTGACTGGCCCGGAGTGGTTTTTAGCTGAACCATTGTCCTATTACAATGATGCAGGTAAAAGTAGTGTGCTTAAGAAACGTATTAGGAAAGATCAAAAAAATGTATTTGATAATTTTGATAATCACAATAAGGCACGACAGGTGGTGTGATATGTTGGGTTAATGGATCTTCTCAGATGGTGGAAGCACTTGGTTATGTGTTATACTTCAAGCCACCTGAGGTGGTCAATCATCCCACTCTAAGAGACCATGCTTGTCATGTCTTGTTGCTTAAGTATGAGCTCAGATGTTTTTTTTTTAATCTAATGTAAGGCATATACCCATTTTTGTAACATGGATATACATATGTCTCTACGGGTTTGGGGAAGGATGAGGTTACCTGGCACAAGAGACCTAGGTTTGACTACTCTGCACAGGGGCACCCAAGTAAATCCAACTACAGGAAGCAATAACTGTAATGTCCAGAACCAGAATTGGGATTTTTCAGTGTGACTTTATTTATTAACTCACTGCACATAAACAAAGCTATGTATGGTCCCCCAAAGGGCTACGTAACTGTAATGCAGATTAGAGGTTAAACACAGCAGTCCATTTGGCGAATGAACACACTACAACAGTTGTCTGGCTTTGGACCCACCAGGCACTCAGCCCGGACTTTGCATGCGCATTGGATACATAGCCCGACTGGCCCGGCTCCCCTGCCGGCCACTTGACTGATGGTCCACTTGGCGAATGAACCCAAACTTTACTTGGAAAGACATCCCATCAAACAAGGAGACTCCCAAACTGTGGCTCCCTACACCACTTGAAGTCTCATGACCCTAGAGATTTTGTTGCATTCCAATCTCGGAACTCCCATCAAACAGGAGACTCCCATCCAACAAGGAGTAATGTTCCCATCCTGTGGCTTCCCACACCACTTAGAGTCTGTGACTCTTAGAGAGATTTTCGTTATGCACCTGCCTTCCTGGGTACCCACCCATCACTGGCCAAGCGCATGAGGCAAGTAGCAAAAACACAGAAGAAATCCGTAGAGGTGGACCTGGTTACTAAAGATGAGGGGTTTTCCCACCTCCAGCTCCCACAGCCCATACCCGGCCATTTCTCTGGACACACAGAACTTTAGACTTTAAAATGTAGATTGACAGTGGATGATCTGAAGCACCCCCTCTACAATGAACTTTAACACTTTAAACAGATGACTGCTCTATTTGTTTGTTCTAGTTGACATAGTCCTCCCAAATAGCAGTCCTCAATACTTGAAATCCAACTGAAGAAAATAAGTTGTTTGCCCCTTCCAATGGGGCCAAACACTCACCCATTCGTTGCAGGTGCCCCACAGGCGAAGAAATGTAACCTTTGCTGTTTTACATGAACAGACTGAACTTAAATTAGAACAGGCAGCTTTCTTCCCAAGGTGGGAGAAGGGGATTGCCCCTGGAACCCACAAAGAACTTTTCCTCACCCCCCAGAGGGAGGGGGGTAAACAGACACTACTGGTGTCCTTCTTGTTTGCTTAAGGACAAACTGAAGACTCACTTTGAATTCCCAAGGTTCTAAACTTACTCTGAGCTGAAGATTCCAAATGTGGCTCATGCAGCTGCGACAGTTCTATTATGATGTCATCCCTCTAGTCTCAGCTGTGACTGAGGACAGAGTGAGACAGTGTGAAACCCATTTAACTGGAGTTTCACAAGCTGCCTTCCCTGCCTACCACTAGGTCTTACTGGGATTCTAGTAACCCCGGGTAACAAAGGGGTTACACTAAAATGTTTTTTTGTCTGTCATATTCAATTTATTGAGTTCTTCTTTGCCATGTTGTACATGAGTTTAGAAGTTACCATAAGTATGACTTTGCAAGCCCCCCTTGAAGACACATAGCCACTCATATACAGACATTCAAAGTGTTAATATCTTATTTGTGTATACCACATTTATAACAGTTAAACAGATGAAGAAATATAATATGATCAATGACTGGTTTCATACAATTACAGTTTCACCTGCTGTTCTCCTTATCTGTACCTTTTTTCCACACTATGTGACACTGCCTCTCCCCTGCAAAATGTGTTTACAACCTTCTAGTACAATGAGTATCTTTGGAACCTGTACACTTGTTCAGTGTGGCAAAATACTCACTTGTAGCCCTTGAGAGGATGGTGTATCCTTAGTTCTAGTACATCACCTTCTTAGTGTCTGATTCTTGTCCACTCCTGCTACTTACCATCTAAAGATCTGAATCTACAGCATGAGCTATGTGAATAGCCTTCTTACTGTACAGTTTCTAAAAGATTTTAGCAAATTGTGCTGAAGTGATTGTGCAAGTGTAATTACACAGTCTAAGTGTTGGAGCCATGGACTAAGCAGGACCTTCCAGGAAGTATGATGCCATGTCCAATATCCCTGGTGGTCTAGTGATACCCCCCCTCCCATTCACATATCTGGAATATGTAATACTGTATGAGCTGCATGCTGTGGACCAATGGGTGTACAGCCCTACCGATGGTGTCAGTCGGCGGGGCAGCAGGCGGGTGGGGTGCTGCCGCCCGCTGGCTGACCAGGGGGGAGTGAGGTGGTGGGGCTCAGTGGACGGGTGGGGAGGGGGGTACCACTAGACCACCAGGGATATTGGATATGTTTTTTCCTTTACAAATGCCCGCGATCGGGCAGGTAGCAGTCCACTGGACCACCAGGGATATAGGACGAATTCTACTTTTATTTTTACAAATGCCTGCGATCGGGCAGGCAGCAGTCCACTGGACCACCAGGGATATTGGGGAATTCATCTTTTTTATTACAAATGCCCGTGATCGGGCATGGGGGGGCACCACAATATGCAGCTGGAACTCAGGTGGCCACCCACAGGTGGCAGCTGCCATATTGTGCCCTGCAATGTGGCAGCTCACCTGTGGGTAGCCATCAGTTGTTCCTTTTTTTTGGATCAGCTTTTTGCTGGCGCAGGTAGGGGTTGCGCATGCATGGCTCTGCACATCCCGGGTTCAATATCGGGCTGTGCAGGGTATGCATGGGCATGCCCCCCCTACCTGCACCTGCATACATTACTGATGAGCTCTGGCGCATCGGGATTTGTGCCGCACACTTTTCCCTTTTGAATATCATGCTGGGGCGCATCAGTGGGTTGTGCATGGTGCAACACTGTTGCGCCATGCTCAACCCTTTTGAATATCTGGGCCAAAGTGCATATTTTGAGCTAGTCTATTGTATATCCTATTATAATGCATAGCTATGCTTATGCAGAGCCATATCATAGAATCAGTAAAATAGTCTTTGTAGAAGAATAACTATTTTCTGTTTATAACACTGCAACGACAATTCTTTTTACAACCACAAATATAACTATCACATTTACAATGTGTTTAAAATGCAACAGTGTTGTAAGTAGATAGCACTATGGTGAATGGATATAAAAAGAACGGCAACTCATTTGTTGCTGTTGAGCTGTTCATCACATAGCAGTCAGACACATAAAACAAATTATTAATATGCGTTCCTTACAATTTATTTCACAGTTGTTTGTTACTGATTAAAGAATTGTCTTCTGACTTTATTTATGAGACAACTGTATAATGTTTGTTCTGCCATATACTTAAGTCTGTGCCTGTGTAAAAGGCCTTTTATTGTGTGTGTGTGTGTGTGTGCGCGCGCACAGTGTGGTGGGAGAGGGATATTCTGCCTAGCTGAATGTTGTCTGTTATTTATGAGCAGGGTGTATCATGTTTGTAGGTGGTGTGAAGTGTAGTGACCAAATCATATAACACGTGCTTGGTTCTAGCAACTTCTCTTTCGCTACTTATGAGTGAACTCTTACTTTATTAAAGTGTCTAGCTGTGTTCTATGAATGCCCATTGTTTTAATTGTGAATGCTTACTTTAACATGGCTGTCATGTGTACTCAGAGTACAACAGCATGGGGTTGGTGTATCTAGTGGGTTTTGTAGCAGTTAATACTGTGCATTCCTACATTTCATGGAGTGCCTTTCACTGCCTCCTCCCGTTTGGCTGTTATGCAGAACTGTTAACTGATGGGTTATGTGTTCAGTTCTGTGAATGAGTAATTGATTGGATACATGTTGGGGGGGCTGGTTTTTGGAGAGTCTTGGTATGTCTGGACAATAATGTATATGGGGGGGGAAGGGATGAATTTGGGGGCAAATTCTGACCTGGGCAGGGAATGAGATATGCAATGTTACAATTCAATGCATATGCAGTTCAGATATGTTTAGGTATTGATGAGTAGGTTGATAGGCAAAAAAGAGGTTTTTGTGTTTTAGATATATATTTACCACTAAACAGACTATTTGTATGACTGTGACCATGGAAATGTGTTAAGCTGTACTTTGATGAGATAAGTTATATTATAAATACTATTTCTGAAAAAAAAATTACAGATAAACTAGAGACTATGCTAAGAGAATAATGTATGGTTTGATATAATGGTACTTATGGTGCTCATTTGGAGGCCTGATAGGATCTGTAGCATCTTTAGATGGACCCAGGTGGGGCTCTTCAGAGCTTACTGCTGAGCCCTCGACCACTGTTGAGGGCAGATGGTTCTACCACAGAAGGCTCAACCACCATTACATCCTCCAGATCACCCTCTGTAACCTGTTGTGTGCCCCCAACAGCACCCTCCAACTGTTCTTCTTCCTCTGAAAAATAGCAGATAATGATATTTCTTTTGAGAGTTGCATAATGTGTAACATTTTTGTTGTTGCTCAAAACACTGCATTGTACAGGTGCTTCTGGCTCACATAAGGTACAAGATTCATCTCACTCAAAAATGTGATATACAACAGCAAAAAACAATAACATTTGTTTGTACTACATTGTTTGATTGCAATCGTGTCCAACAGTTTATGGATGATGGCAGAAAGTTATTCTGTCTGGTGAGGTTTGCTGACTTGCATAGTGCTGTACTGAGCTAATGAAGCAGGGAAGACTATAATACTTAGTCTTGTACAGCAATCGGCTATGGTAGGTATACAAGTGTATCTATGGCATCTAGCATGTTTGTTGGGTATAAGCCTGCTGTGTGGGTTGCAACAACGGAGTTATTTGGTAGGTACATAAGTGACAGCTTTTTTATGTGGAGTGAAATTCAGGCATAGGATATATTGCTCCCACCCCATTGTCACAACCATATTCCATTGACACCTTATACACAGATGCACTGTATGTGGCGTGCAACTATGTGCGTGAGAATGTGAGCTTTATTTGTACTCTCTTTAACTCATTCACGCCACAAGAGCTCTTAGAGACTTTCACCACTTGTGCCCTGTATACTCTTAGCACTGCATCCTGGGCCTTTCTAAGCAAAAACAAGCCATAATAAGCATGCCACAAACAAATGTGAATACCTCTTGAACCGTAAGTGCTACATACAAAGTACGAGTGGCAAAGTTGTTCAGCACATCATCACCTTTCCAATGGTGCTATGCAATCAATTGTAATCAATTTAGTTTTTATTTTATACTAGCTGAAATATCAAACTGATTTTTTTTTCTGATTTATTCAAGGTGCTTAGGTGAGACTTGAGAGACGAATGTCAGCCATGCACCTTAAACAAATGCAAATAACTCCTAAAGTATACATGGCAGACACAAAGTATCAGTGGAAAAATTGTTGAGCACAAAGTAATCTTTCTAATGGTGCTATGCAATCAATTGTAATTCATTTCATTTTTATTTCATATTAGCTGAAATGCCAAAAAACTATTTTTTTTTCAGATTTATTCAAGTTGCTTAGGTGAAGCTTGAGAGACAAATGTCAGCCATGCACACCATATCTTAAACAAATACGAATAACTCCTAAAGTATACATGATAGACACAAAGTATCAGCAGCAAAATTGTTCAGCACAAAATTACCTTTCTAACGGTGCTATGCAATCAATTCTAAGCAGTTTGGTTTGTTAAATATTTAGGTAAAAATACTTCCAGCTTAAAAGTAAAGAAAAATACTAACACTATATAGTGTGTGGTGGAATGCTGTCATGCATGGAATTACGTGCTGGAATATGATTCTTGTCCCTGGAATCCCCCAAAACGATCTCACACAACCACTTTTTAGAATTTGGATGCTCGTTGGCAAATATTTATTTTGGCACAAAGATAATCTTACATCATAATTTCATTCTCAATAACACAAATTAAGTCACATCAATTTCTTCTTCACTCCAGACCCTTCCTCATTCTGGCTACCCCTCCTTTTTTGTGCTTCAGGGTCTGGACACTCTGAATCTGGCCCCCTCATCCATCACCAGAAGCAGGCTGGTTCCCCATCCTCCAGGCCAGAACACTATGAATCCGGCTCCTAGACCTATCCCCCCTTCCCGCATTAATACCATGCCTGGATTCCTTGCACCCAGCCCATGGGGCCTACCCCTTCCCCCCTGTTTCTCCCCTTTTCACCCATGCTCCCCTCTGTTTCTACCATGCCCACCTTCTCTCCCTTCTCATGGGCATCACATGCCCCCCACAAGGGCTCTGTCAGCCCCTGGGACCAAACCGCTGCTGCCCCGCAGCACCATACTCTTGCTCCATGCCCAGGGCCTACAGGGCACCACTTCTCACCCTGCCCCTCTACTCTATGTACCAACCATGCCTCTAGTGTATTCCTTACACGGGTGGGTGGATGGTGAATTTTCTCAGCAAAAAGAGGGCTAGCCCAACGTGGGCAGCCCTAATATACACCATAAGGACCCCAATCAGGACCCTGCTGGCTTCCCCCTGCCAATCCTCTTAGCCCTGGACCCCTTCCTTGTCAAATGATGCTGCTGTGATGTTACCAGCTCCTTCTCTCCCTCCCTTCCCCCTCTCTCTTTCCTTCTTTCTGATAGAAGGCCATGGGACAACCTAGCCTGCCTTTTAGTGGCAAGCCTAATTGTCCCCGGACCCACCTCCCAGAAATGATTGAACACAACCACTTTCTAGAATTTGGATGCTCGTTGGCAAATATGTATTTTGACACAAAGATAATCTTACATCATAATTTCATTCTCAATAACACAAATTAATTCATATCAATTTCTTCTTCACTCTGGCCTCTTCCTCCTTCTGACTGCCTCTCCTTTTCCATGCTTCAGGGTCCATACACTCTGAATCAGGCCCCCTTCTCCATCACCAGAACCAGGCCAGTTCCCACTTACCCCGGGCCTCAGCCCTCCAGGCCAAGACACTATGAATCCGGCGAATAGACCTATCCCCCTCCCTGCACTAATACCATCCCTGGGTTCCTTGCACCCAGCCCGTGGGGCCTACTCCTCTCCCCCTGTTCCTCCCTTCCCCCACTCCCCCTTTTTCTTCCATTGCCCCACCACCAGCTAGTGAAGGATAGTGGGGCTCCCCCCTTGTAGGTTAAAACCTAAGAACCCTCTTAGTTACTTCTCCCACTAGCTCCCCTATTGGCCTTAGGAACAGGCACATCCAAATTCAGACAGGTGCACTCCATCAGACCTGTATACCATTGCCTGGTCAAAGAAAATGTCCTTATGTTGGATGTGCACCCCCCCATCTCCATCACAGCCCTTGCCACCCTCCTGTTTGTGCACTTCCTCACTTTTTCAATCAATCGGACTTCCTTGGCACCCCTCCATACCCTCCATGACGTAATCTCAGAGGAGCCGATGATCACACACAGTTGCCATCCCTTTACCTTCTCTAAAACGGACATTATTTTCTGCCCCAGTACCCACCCATGATAAATCTCCCAAGTCATTGCCCCCCAAGTGTATGATGATGCAATCTGGCCTGCCCCATTGCACCCTCAGTTCCTCCAGAAGGAGAAGCAGCTGGGCCCACCTCATGCCCCTGATGCCCTTCCACTCTACCCTTGTGTGCTCTGTATTGGTACATAGCTGCATCCCTCTGTCCGTGGTAGCCACAAACCTCTCTTCCTAGTGGATGAAGGAGTGCCCCACTATCCACACTTTGCGCTTGGAACCTGCCATGGAAACAAAAGGGGAACATCGTGAGTTGCTAGTATTAACATCTGATATACCTGTTATGACAATTGGACCTCCACTGCCCAGCATTTTTCAATTCCTCCTCTGAAGCCCCTTTTTTGGCTGCCTCCGAGGCTACCCCAATCTAGAAGGAGTAGGGGTGAAATCCCCAGGTCTTCCCCTACAAATGTCAAGGCCTTCTTGAGCACTGCTCCCTCTTGAAAATCAGTGACCAGAGAACCATCCTCATGGTGGAACAAAGCCCCAGTGGCCCTTCCCCTAATGTTCTTGTACTCCTCCAGGGCTGCCACTTCACAGTTTGTACAACACTGTTGCCATGGTAGTGACACAGCGGTCCCTCTCCCCCCGGTCTGTTTTGGACTTGGACAGTATAATGATCACCTGTCCTTTTCCCACACCACGCTCCAATGCTGCAAAGCCACATTGGCTGCTGCCTTGCATGGAGCCACTACCTCCCACTTGAAAGGCACCTGCTGCCATGACTATGAAGACTGCCCTAAACAGGCATGCTTCCGTATAAGGTGCATGTGATGTGTCACCCCAACACCCTGTCCAACAGCTGCCCTTTGATGGGCCTCCTCCCATCCCTCCTACTGCCCTGGCCCCTCTGCCACCCAGCAACCATCCTCTTGATAGTCCTGCTGGCTGTGGCATCTGCCCACCCCTTGTCCTGGTATACCTAACTTATGCCTGCTAACTGTACCACCATTGTGGTGTGGGCCATCCCCTCTTCCCATCTTTCCACTATGAACCTTCTCACCTATTCATCCCAGACTGGCTCCTCCAGGTCTCACCCATGCCTTCCCCTAAAGTCCTGGAATCTTGCCCACCCACCTTCATAGGCCCTCAGGGTATTGGCCACCCAGGCTGTCTGGTACAATGCCCTGGCTGTCTCCTTCCAATCTCACACAACTGGTCTGGGACCCTGGTCCTGTGTGTTGCTGCCTGTGGCGCCAGCTCCTGAAACCTGCTGAGCTGCAAACAGGAAAGACTGTCAGAAACTTCATTCTTGATCCCTTCAATGTGCTGAGCTTTGAAGGATAAATTCAATTGCAGCCCCAGCAGCACCATGCACCTCAGGATCTTGCCCATAGTCTCCGTATTCTCCCCTTGCCTTTTAATGACTTCCACCATCCTTTGTTATCACACCAGAAGAGAATGAGCTTCCCCTTCATCTGGGCCGCCCATACCTCCAAGGCCACCCAGATTGGGAATATTTCCAGGAATGTGATGTCCTTCAGCACCCCCCCTTCCTTCCACTGCTCTGGCCATGGCTCAGACATCCACTGCCCTTTAAAGTATGCTCCCATCGCCAACACGCCCGATGTGTCTGTATGTAACTCCAGATCTGTGTTGCACTGCCAGTCATCCTGCCAAAAGGTTATCCCATTATAGTTCTCCAAGAACTCTTCCCATACTTTAAAATCCTCCCGTACACCCCTTGTAATATCCACCCAATGATATGGCTGCTTAGCCTTCTCTGTCGCCCTTCCTAACCTTCTGGTAAACACTGTACCCAGACTAATGGCCCTACAGTCAAAATTACAGTGCCCCAGCAGTTGCTGTACTTGTACCAGTGGCACCCTCCTCCTCCCTGTTACCTGTGTCAACAGATCCCTGAGCCGAGACAACATGTCCCCCGGTAGCCAGAAGCATCCCTGCTCCATGTCCACCTCTATTCCCAGGAACTCCAACCTGTGTGCCAGGCCCTCCATTTTTTTCTGTGCCATGGGTATGCCTATCCTCCCACACATCCGCTTGAAATCCTCCACCATTTCCTGCATTTCCTCCTGGGTCTCACCAATCAGGAGGAAATCATCCAGGTAGTGCACTACCCTCTTATGCCCATATCTTGCCACAAAAACCCACTGCACCCAGTAACTGAAAGCCTCGAAAGTCAAACAGGCCACAGAGCAACCCATTGGCATGGCCTTGTCAAAGTACAGAATGCCCTCAAATTGAAAACCCAAAAGGTCCCAATCTGCCAGGCTGACCGGCAATAGCCAGAATGCTGACTCCATGTATGTCTTAGCCAGCCACGCTCCCTCCACCACCCTGATTAGTGCTATTGCCTGCTCCAATGAGGCGTAGGAGACTGTCCTGAGGTGCTCTGGTATACCCTCATTCATTGACTCCCCCTCAGGGTAAGATAGGTGGTGTATCAACCTAAATTCCCCCTCTGTCTCTTGGGGACCACCCCCAATGAGGATACCCTGAAGTTGTGGCATGGCCAACCCAACCATCCCACTTTTGGTTCCTTCTGTAATTTTGCCTGTACTACATCTTTTTTGCCTCTGATGGACCTGAGGTTCTTGACCCTCATCCATACACACCTCCCCTTGAAAACCCAGTGGAAACCCATTATGGAAACCCTCCCTGAGCAGCTTTGCCCCCTTGGCATTCGGGTAGTCCTGAGTACATGCCTCCACTACTTCAAGAGCAATGGGCGTACACACCAATGTATACCCCCACCGCCCCTCTCCCCTGTTTCCCCTAATTCCACCTGTAATTGGTATTATAACCTTCCTGCCCCTGTCCCCTGCCTGATTCCCCCATCCCCCATGAAAGGGCTGCTCCTTGTATTGCCCCTCACTGTGCCCCCCATTGTCCCCACCCACCTGCAGTTGGTCGCTGAATGCGACCCTCCACACTTTGAGCATACATGTTTAAATTTACAATTGTTCCATGTACAGGACACCTTGTTGAAACCCCAACAGATCTTGACTCCTGTGGCTGTGGGGCTCTTTTTCCCCTGCTCCACCACCGTTCCACTAGCCTCCCCTTACAGGGTTCTCACCCAGAATTCCAAGTGGGTGCAGTCCCATCTCAGGTCCCCTTTCATTGCCATCCACCTCTGAAATGCCTCATCATACATCAACCACCCGTAACCTAACTTGGCATTGTATGCATCCCTTATGATGGCCATGAATTCCAGCAAGGGAATGGCTAGATCCAGCTGCTTCTTCAGCACTAATGAACCCCACCTGCCAGTTATCTATGGTTTTTCCTTTAAGCTTGGCCTTTTCTGCCTTATGTCCCATGACTGCCATGGCCACTGCCATCTCAGATTTTCCTATTGACTCCTTTTGTTCATACTTTGTGGCTGTGTCTTCATCCACCAAGCTGAACATATCCACATTTTTCCCCTTTCCAAACTCTCTCTTTAAGCAAGACCAGTACATGGTCACCTAGTGAGAAACAAGGGGGCCCCACGTACAACTTTTTGCCCTCTGGCTTTCCCCCAGTCCCCCCAGCCTCTACCTTGTCCTCTTTTCCTCTGATGGCCTGCAGTGCACGCTCCATCTTCTCTATCCCCACATCACCCATATCCCCCAAAAGCTCCTCCAGATACTCTTTCAAATCACTCTCATTGATGATGTGCACTCCAGCCTTACCCCTACCTGGAGCTTCCTCCTCTAGCTCTGGTTCAGGCTTGGGGGCTGGGGCAGGAGCCAGACTTGGCCCCACCTGTCTGGGCCTCTTCCCAGTCTTCCCCCTGCCAGGGCTTTCATCCCATTCCTTCCTCTTTTTCAGTGACTCCTCTTCAGCCTCTCTCCACTTGGCCACCACCACCAACTCAGTCATCTGGCCCATCAGCTTTGTCGCCTCCTCCATCATCTTTTCGCTGGAAACCGGTGTCCTCTTGGGTGCCATCATCGTGCACTGTGATACTATATGCAGGAAAAAACAAACAGATGAGTGCCCGGTGCATCATTGGTAGGCCTTGTACCTTCACTTGCCCGGTGGCCTCCTCCAGAAAGCCCTCCATGAGCCTTCCACCTTTCACCCCATGCCTGTATATGGTAGCCCTCCACCCAATGATCTTGTCTCTGGGCCATGCCCAGGGCCCACTCTCCAAGCATTGCACCCTGGTCACCTGGCCCCGGTTGTCACAGCAAGCATCCCTGCCACCATCTGCATTATTTGTGCAGCACTCCACCCACTCCTCACCTAGGCCAATTAGCCTTGAACCTCATGGTCCCCTTCCCATTGGCCCAAGAATTTTGACACCCTCCGGCCTGGGAGAGTATTTCTTGTCCTCCAGGCCTGCCCTTCCTGGCCTGGTGCTGCCCCATGGAGTGATCCTTCCTGCATCAAGCTTGGCCAGTCTCCACCCCTAGGTGCCCCACCTGGGGTCCTCTCTTGCCTATTCCTTGCATTTCATGCTTCCTGACCTCACTCCATGCGGCCTCGCCTCATCCCCCATGGGTCTGGCTATCCACAGCCATGGAGTGCTTCCCCTACCAAAATGCCATATTCCCAGGTGCCAAATTGAGCTGGCCTCCACCACAATGCCCCCACAGCTGTCTGTACTGTTTTTAATGTTTAAAAATATTAATAAAAGGATCTAACATTAAAGAAAATTGTTGCCCGTGGCAATTCTGTAATCAATTGTTGGGATGATAACTCCAGGATGGTGCCAAATGAGGTTAGTAAAATGAGTGGCTTGATACAGGGTACCATGATGTGGTTGTATGGGAGTAATTAATACTACCAAACATCTGTTTTGTTCCTCAAAACATTTCACTTGTTTCATATTGATTCCCACTGTCCAAATACGGTTTTGCTGGGTGTACCAGCTTATAAAGCTGATCAATGCTGTATTGCTAGTTAACACGTAGTTTAGTTCATGTAGCTGTAGCCCCGCTGAGAGCTTGTAGCCCCAGTGCTGCACCACCCATTGCAACAGTTGCGGCATCCTTTTTTCTTTTCTGAGCATTCCTTCCTTTCTGCATGTTGCCAGTCGACCCTTCCATGGTCCACCCGGGTGTGCTGTCTTGCTTTCTTTACTGCCCCCCTGGCCCTCCAGGGTCATGCATGCCTCCCCTCATTGCATGGGCCCTTGGCCTATAGCCAACGGGTGACATTTTGCTGTTCTATATGGCTGGGCCTACCACTTGCTCCCAGAGTCACTGCCAATCACCATGAGGGCTGACATGCTCTCGTGGGCCACTTTCACCTTGGCCTCTCTTGCTGAGTAGCACCATCCGCCTCATGGGACTGACCCCCGCTGCCTCAAATGAGCTCCCCCCTTGACCCCCGACAGTGCTTCTCACCGGCAGAGCCACCCCTCGGCCCTCACTGCCTGCTTCCACTCCCCTCGTGGTCACTTCTTGCCTGCATCTTCTGCTTTTCTGGCAGTATGCCTGGCTGCTAGCACACCTCCTCTTCTCAGCCCTCCTCACACGAACCTAGCCCAGCAATATTTCACATTGGCTCTAATCCGTGGTCCTCACCCCAACGCCAGGATCCCGCTCACTCATTCCACCTTAATTTATGCTCTTTCTACCATTCTTTCTCGCACCAATGCCGCTCACGGCGACGTCACCTTCTGAGACCTGCCATCTCTTGCCCCATCACAACAGGCCTTGAACTATGTATCCCAGTCACATTGTATGCTATGATTCAGCATTCTACCACTGTGAAGGGCCAAAATCTACCCCACCTAACCCTATCAGAACCACTTATATTTTCCTATCAAAATCCCTGTTCATATTTTAACCTGCAGCAACCTACTCTCTTAAATTAACTATTTTTCTTTTCCTAAGCCCATCAACCAAACAACTGCAATTTCTCATAGTATCATCCACACACATCACCTGTAATTAAGCCACAGCTAAATGCACAAGACCTGGCTGCCTTGTGCTTGTGCCTTACCTATGCCAATGATGTGCTGAGTTCCACTGGCATTTTCTTCAGCAAAAAGAGGGCCAGCCCACTGTGGCCAGCCCTGATATACCCCCTAAGGATCCCAGTAAGGACCCCTGCTAGCTCCATCCCCGGCCAATCTCTTAGCCCTGGCCCCCTTCCTTGTCAAATGATACTACTGTGATGTCACCAGCTCCCAACTCCCCTTCCCGTCCCTATTTCTCTTTGTCTTCTTTCTGGTAGGGTGCCATGGGACAACCTGACCTGACTTTTAGTGGCAACCTAATTCTGCTGCAGGGCTGTCAGTGTTATGTTATTTTGTTGCAGTAGTGATGTATCTACTGCAGCAGAACAACTTGAAGTGTTTCCAGTTCTTGACTGCACCTGTTCAAGGAAATGTGCAGTGCACCGTGACAGTGATTTCAGCCTACCATCAATTCTACAACCCCCCCATCTCCCTGTCTCCAAATGGCAGTCAAGTGAAACAAAGTACGATGTCATAGATGCACTTACACTATATGGAGTAGTGCTTGGACACCTAAATACACAAGCAGTGTGTTCTGCCACCTTAGAGATGTGCTTTAGCATAGACAGACCAATTGAGATTTACTCTCAAGCTGACATTGAAACAGTATGGCTTTGTGGCACAAGACATTAGTTGTACATAGTTGCCTATCCACTCTCCTACTTATAGTGTATTGTGGAAATACTGTTGTTCAAGGAATACTTCACCTGTAATATGGTTGTTGTGATGTGATACTAACATCATTAGATTGTTCTGATGTAGCAGTGATAGCACAACTGCAAGAGAACAACTTGTGATGCTACCATATAGTTTCTTACCTGGATGCGATTGTGTTGTAGAACATTGTTGCTGAAGGTCTGGACAGTATACAGTTCATTTCATTTAAATAACATACACACATTGTTTTCATTTTACATAGTTACATACATTATAGAAGTTATAGAATGAGCAACTTTATGGCTATTGTCTGTACAGAGTGGCACAAGGACCATAAAGTTGTTGAACATCACTGCTGAGATGCCAAGGAAATGAGAACTAATCTGTTGCAGAACACACTGTTTGTGTTTAGTTGGTAACCCATTAATAACTACTTTTGACTATAATTATGAAATGGGTAGAAATAATGCTGAATTCTAATTGGCTGACAGCAGCTTTCAGTTGGGCTATTATCCTACCTAGCACAATGGCCCAGGTGAAAGCAATATGTTTAGAAAATGCGTACAATTTATTAAAGAATGACCCATTTCACAGCCTCAGTAAGGCACTCTAGGGGTTGTGTTATGGTGGGCTAATGACCCTTTTCAGGTAGTGGAAACACTTGGCCACACCTTGTGCTTCAACCCACCCGAGGTGGGCTGTTATCCAATCATAACACACCCCCTGTCATGCCTTATTACTCAAATAGCACACCCCCTGCCATGCCTTATTGCTCAAATATCAACACGATTACTGGTATTGTTGAGAATTAATGTCAATTGGATTTCAGGTTATTGTGCTCCAAAGGCAATAATAACCTAAAATCAGACTGATATGTCATTTCATAATGATCTGAAGTTCGGTTGATATGATGTTACCAAAAGAAAATATGTAAACTCTTCTGCTTCCCATTCTTTTGGAAAACAATTTAAACTGTTGTATTTTCAGCTGTGTTTTACCCATGTACAGTTCAATTAGTTGGATAAATAAGAATGTAGTGTAGCTACAAAAAAGTATTTTTTCTTTAAATTTACTGTACATAACATGCATAGATGGTGGCTGCATACAGGTGTGCTGCTGTGTTGCATGATGCAACACAGGAGCTGCCAGATGTGGCTGGCAGATCCCCATCCCCCAATGCACCACCACCACCACTCCAAACACTGTGCAAAAGCAACCACTGTGAGCCCTGGCAGTCTAGTGCCCCTCTTCCGTGTGCAGTATCCTGATCTCCTTTTTTTAAAAAAGTTTCCTCTCTCACTGGTAGTGTAGTAGATCCCCCGTCTCCAACTGATACTCTGATCATGCCCAACTAAGTGATGTACTTGTATCTAGTAGTCTTGTGGCAACCCCATCCACTGTGCCCCCTCAGACACCCACAGTGGACATTCAGGCCACAACATTCTCTCCCCCACAGACATAGGTGCACAATGAACCCAATCACAATCCTTTGTAGCTGCCCAATGAATGACAGCTTACAGCATCTGCTGTAATTGCATTGGTACTCACTATGAATCAATACATTTGTGTTGCGTACTGTAATGGTCATTCACAACTTTGTGAATTAAGTCATCCATTGACAAAGTTGTGAATGACTACTACAGTATGCAGTGCAAGACCATTGGTCCCCAGTGTAGATCAATGCCCTTGTAGTACATGCTGTAAGCTGTCATTCGGTGGGTGGCTGTGCAGGTGTGTGGGTGGGTTTGCAGTCCCTCGATGCCTGGGGGTGGGGGAGAGGATGGAGCATTGTGAGCTGGGTGTGTTGTGTGAGTGGGAAGGTTTGGGGTGCCACTACACTACTAGGGACAGGTATGTGACTTATTTTGGCATGATTGGGGTATCAGATGGGCAGGGAGGATCCAGTATACCAATAATGAAAGACAACATGGTGGTTTATGGTGAATGGGATATCAAGTGAGGGGTGGGGATCCACTAGCCCCCGGGGCACCACTTCAAACACTGTGCACAAGCAATCACTGTGTGCCCTGGTAGTCTAGTGCTCCTCTTCCCCATCCAGTACCCTGATCTCCATTTAAAATTAAAATTCTATTATTGGTAGTCTAGTGGATCCCCCCCGACTAATACTCCGATCATGCCCAAATAAGTCATATACTTGTACATAGTAGTCTTGTGGAACCCCTAACCACCCTTCCCCCTTACACATCCCACACTGGACACCCAGGCCATCTCCTCTGCGGTCATTGGTGGGCAGCAAACTCACCCACAAACCTCTGCATCTGCCTAACGAATGACAGGTATAGTATCTGCTGCAAGTGCATTGCTACTCACTGTGGACCAATACATTTATATTGCATGCTATTATAGTCATTCACAACTTTGTGAATAAAGTCATTCATTTACAAAGCTGTGAATGACTGTTACAGTCTGCAGTGCAAGACCATTGGAGCACAGTATAGACTAATGCCCTTGCAGCATATACTGTAAGTTGCCATTCAGTGGGTAGCCGTGGAGGTGTATGGGTGGATTCGCTGTCCCTCATTGCTTGGTGTGGAGGAGGGGAGAGGAGGGGATGGAGTGTTGTGAGGTGGGTGTCCAGTGTGGGTGTGGGGGTGTGGCTGCCAGTACTGTACCAGTGACAACTATATGACTTATTTTTGCACAATCGGGATATTGGATGGGGGGGTCCAGTATACTAGCAGTGATAGATAAAATGCTTTTTACAGAGAATGGGATATCAAGTGAGGAGTGCAGGTCCACTAGAACCACCTCCCCCTCATGAACACCACTACAAACACTGTGCACAAGCAGCCACTGTGTGCCCTGGTGGTCTAGTACCCCTCTTTCCCCATCTAGTACCCTAATCTCTGTGAAAAATAAAAATCATCTAGTCCTGGTAGTCTAGTGGATCCACCCTGTCCTCTCGATGCTCCAATCATTCCCAAATAAGTCCTGTACTTGTACATAATACTCTTGTGGCACCTCTACCCACTTTCCCCCCTCACACACCCACACTGCACACTGAGGCCACAACATTGTCCCCCCTCCCCCACAGCCATCAGCAGGCAGCGAAACCCATCTGCAAACCTTCACAGCCACCCAATGGAAGACAGCTTATAGTATCTGCTGCAAGTGTATTTGTACTCAGTGTGGACCAATACATTTGTGTTGCATGCTGTTATAGTTATTTTCAGCTTTGTGAATGAAGTCATTCATTGACAAAGTTGTGAATGACTATTACAGTCTGCAGTGCAAGACCATTGGTCCCCAGTGTAGACCAGTTCACTTGCAGCATATACTATAAGCTGTCATTTGGTGGGTAGCTGTGGAGGTGTGTGGGTGAGTTTGCTCTCCTTCAATGCCTGGGGGTGTGGGGGAGGGATGAAGCATTGTGAGCTGGGTGCTGTTGTGTGGGGGTGGGGGTGCCAGTATACTACCAGGGACAAGTATGTAACATATTTCTGCGTGATCAGAGTATTGGATGCAGAGGGGGGATCCAGTATAGCAATAGTGATAGATGAAATTGTGGTTTACAGGGAATGGGGTATCAAGTGAGGAGCAGGGATCCACTAGCCTGCCCCAATCCCCACTCCCCCTTGCCACCACTCCAAACACTGTGCACAAGCAAGCAATGTGTGCTCTGGTAGTCTAGTGCCCTTTTTCCTGTCCAGTACCCTAATCTCTGTAAAAAAAAAAAACAACAAACATTTGTCACTGGTAGTCTAGTGGATCCCCTCTTTCTGCCTGATACTACAGTCATGCTCAAATAAGCCATGCACTTGTACATAGTAGTCTTGTGATACCCCTCCCCCCTTCCTTATCACACAACCACACTGGACACCAAGGCCACACAACTGTCACCCTCCCCCGCAGCCATCGGTGGACAGTGAACCCACCCACAAACCTTTGCAGCCACCCACTGAAAGACAGCTTATAGTATCTACAGCAAGAGCATTGGTACTCTCTATGGACCAATATGCTTGCGTTACATGCTTTTATAGTCATTCGCAACTTTGTGAATGAAGTCATTCTTTGACAAAGCTGTGAATGACTATTACAGTCTGCAGTGCAAGATCATTTTTATTTTATTTTTATTATTTAGTTTTTGTTGACCGGGTAAGTGCACTAGACAAATCCTTCCTATTTTCAGGCACAACCAGGGGGAAGGGGATACAGATGAATGCCAACTGACCTTGAATCAGATTAAGCTGTTGGTGGTATTTTTAGTGAAGTGAAGTTTAGTGTAGAACAATGCCCTTGTAGCACATGCTGTAAACTGTCATTCGGTGGGTGGCTGTGGAAGTGTGTGTGTGTGTGTGTGTGTTTGTTTTCACTGTCCCTCAACATTTGGGGGTGGGGAAGGGATGGAGTGTTGTGAGCTGGGTGTGCTGTGTGGGTGTAGGGGTGGGGCTGCCACTAAAGCACCTGGGACAGGTCTGTGACTTATTTGGGCATGATCAGGATATCAGATGGGGAGAGGGAATCCAGTATACGAACAGGGATAGATACAGTGTTGTTTAATGGGGGTGTGTGTGTGTGTGTGTGTGTGTGTGTGTGTGTGTGTGTGGATGTCACTTTTACTCACCAGCAGAGTCGACCACCAGGAGTTGGCCAACTGCAGGAACCTCATGCTCCTGCTCCTCCAGGACTGGCATGAGGTGCAGTCTACTTTATGTGGTGGCAGGGAAGCTTTGTTGTTGCTTGTGAATGTAACCCCCCAGTCAGCACTAAACTGAGAGGGCTACTACCCCTGCCTGTATAGCTAGTGAACAGATTGAGGGGTCTGGGTCCTATGACGTGGTGCCTCCATTTTTATAAGCTGAAAATTTGGGGAGAAAGGTGTCACTCGGCATGGTGACTAGGTTTGACCACTCTGCACAGGGGCACCCAATGTAATTCAGAGACTAGAAGCAGTAACATAGTGTCCAATACCAGGAGATGGGATTCTAAAGTGTGGCTTTATTCAACAACACTGAATGAAAAGCATAGATGGACCCCCATGGGGCTACACTCCTTGTAATGCAGATAAGGTGATGACACAGACACAATCCATTCCTGGATCCTAAACTTCCATATGTCATGGACTTTTTTAACTAGTGGCACACTACCACCTTCTACTCTATCCCAACATCTGGGCACCCTCTTCAGGCACTGGCCAATACCCGACAGAAAGGTGACTGGTGTCTCAAAGTGAATCTTTAGAGGTGAGCCTTGTTATGCCAGGTGGGGGGGTCTCCCACCTTTTGTTCCATAGACCCATACCCGGCCATTCCTTTGTTTACACACACACATCCTTGGCTACTGTAGTGCAGACTGTACACGGCTTTGTAATGCAGTAACTCTCTTTCTCTGAAGACTCCCCACATACATCAGTCATTACATATCACTGTTCCATAAGCCTCTTCCTTGGCTACTATAATGCAGACTGTACATGGTTTTGTAATGCAGAAACTGTCTTTCCCTTGAAGACCCCCCACATACAACAGTCATTGCATCTCACTGTTCCATAAGCCCTGGACTTGGCATCCTGACTGACTCACAGCCCCAGAGACTTATTTACTCACTGTTCTGGTGAATGACACTGGTCTTTTGTCAAAGCTTCATCATCCTCATTGTTGAAGATGTCCAAAACTCTGAACGAATCTTTATTCCTTGAAAACTGTAGTGCCCCAGCACTCTTCATCAAGCAGCTTCTTCCTTTTCCCAAGCCAGGGGGTTGCCCCTGGGAGTTGGTTCCTTGTGCCTCTCTTATGGTAGAAGCACACACCCTAAGGTAGTTCTGTGTCAGAGCTGATGGCAGGGGGGCTGCCTCTGCAGGGCGCCCCTCCCTCCAAGGCACTGAAGGAACTACATCCTTCCTTTTCTTGTGCGCACTTCAGACTTTAGCAGAGTGACTCAGACTTCAGAATAGACTGTTGACTTCAAGGATCAACTCTAGACTGACTTTGAAATTCCCCAACGTTCTACCTAACTCCCAACTGCAACATTCCATTGTGGCTTATGCTGCTGCAGAATTCTAAATAATGTCATAGCCCTAGCTTAGCAGAGACTGAAAACAGAGCAAGACATAGTGAAATCTATTTAACTGGAGTTTCATTAGCTGCCTGTCCCTGCCTGCCACTAGATCTAACTAGGGTTCTAGTAACCCCAGGTAACGGGGGGGTTACACTCACCCTGAGCCAGGAAAATGACTGTCCACAGTCATTAACACCCGGCTTGGGCCATCCTACCCTCTGCACTACTTATGGAAAGGGGTGATCAGGCCCTCTCCTACCATGTGCCAGACACAGGCAGGTAACACTAAGGGCCCAGAGTCCATCGGCCGATGCATCAGCCTCTACTCTACCTGCAGACTATGGGTACCTAGTGGCTGTGGTAGAATCATCCAGAGCATAGCCCTAAAAGATCAGTACTGCATCCCCTACTGCAGATCAGGACCACAGCCTGTCTATCCCCTCTAGCCCTCTAGGGAAATCCTATCTGCCTTTTTACCCAAACAAAAACACTAAAGGGAACCTCCCCCCAACCCTGGACACCTGCAACCACATACCTGTAGAAGAAAACAAGTCAAAACACAGTTAACTTCTTACAACAATACTTTAATTACTATAAACTAAAGCAAAACTGAGCTCCGATGAGTTCCAATCCACTTCTTGTCTTGTCTTCGTTGCTTCTCCAGGAGTACCTGCAAGACAAAAAGGAAAACATCCTCCCTAATCTGCAATTACAGTCCTATCTAACTAAGACATAAACAAACCAACAAGCCCCATCCATCACTGGAGAATCCCAAAAAAGCTATTTTTTTTAGATAAGGTAGAAAATAGAAACTGTATATGCAGAATATTTACAACACACATTTAGCAGTTCTTTGGGGATGGAAGGCCCTACAAAGTCCCAACTAGTGTCTAAATACAGGCCCGAAGGCAAGTCCAATAAAGAGTCTCTCCTGGGCCGGACCCCGGTGAAGCAAAGTTCTGCAGGCAGAAGTCCCATAGGGGAGAGTCTTTGAGGACACTCACAATGAATGTCTGCTGGTGTAGGTTGTGTACTGCAAATGTCAGAAAAATTGAAAAAGTCTAGACTCACCAGTCCCTTGTAGAATGGAAAACATACTTTCGAATGAGACGTTAAACCGAGGTCCCATCTGCCTGGATTGGTGGTAGTTCAGGTGGATGTTAAAGATCCCATGGCACTTATCGAAAAGAGTAGGGGAATTCTTATTGAACAAAAAAACATAACCATCACAGAAAAAAATCATTTCCATCATAAAGACATAAAAGCAAAAGGAAATAACATCAAAGGAAGGTTATACAAAGAAACAGTTCAATTAATAAACACAAAATTCTTCCAGAAAATGAACAACTTTAAATCTTGGAAAATTCAGTCCATCTCTGGTTTTAAGTTCTTTCAACTCTGATTCAATATAAGAAATAATCAGAGAATGAGATGTATACTGTTGTCGTAAAACAAAGTGACAACGTGCTTGCCATAAAAAAAATTGCAAGAAAGCAAAAAACACATTTAAAGTACTTCTATGATAAGTACTCCAAACTCCTGAATAATCTCCGAGAACAAGAGTACGATAAGTTAGACAGCCTAAATGAGGCATGTGCCAGTATAGTGCTGCAAAAGCCCAAAATTCCTGGCTATGCGGACAATCTAAAAAAAAATGTTTTTGACTTTCTTCAACATTATTACAACCAGGTCGTAGACAATACCTATCACTCATTGGTTTATACTTTAAGTTCCCCCTAACTCCCAACCTCCCATGTGTGGCCATCCATATCACATCCCAAATTTTAACTGGAATTCTAAAATCCATAATTTATATAAGGCATATTGCATACAAGATGGGGAACAATCAGGAAAAATCAGAATAACTCTTAACAAGTCATACACAATATAGTTATAAAAAGCTTCCTATTAAAAGAAAGCAGTTGTTGCAAGGAGATTTTCCACTGATAAAGTTTTTAAAGGTAGGTAAACCATATGTTGGAAGTTTATCAGAATCTAAAACTCTAGGGGGAAAAAGGGACCACTTAAAAAAATATTTATGCCATATGGATCGTATCCAAAATTGCCATGGTAAACCTACATCATTCCAAAGATAAGAAAAGGAAGAAAATAAAAATATGGAGTGTAAGAAAACTACAGGATTAATCATATTTAATCCTCCGTTATTTCTTCTAAGATAGGTAAAGTCCCTCTTAACTGGGTTGAGTCTATTTCCCCAAAGCATTTGAAAAAAAATGCTACACAGTCTAGTCTCACAATTAAGTGGAGGTGGAAAAAGGTGACTAACATAAATGAAGAGTGGTAAAAGAAATTTTTTGATTATCAAAACTCTTTTCTGTTTCCCAAAATGCCAGTGTTTCCACTGATTTACTTTCAGTTCTCCATTCAACAACAGTTTATCCCAATTAAAAAGTGCCATATCCTCCATCCCAAACCAAATCCCTAAAATCTTCTGAGGTGAAGTTAATAAAGGAATATTAGAACAAGATGATAAATCAGGAAGTATGGGACCTAATGGTAATACAAAACTCTTATGTACATTAATTGAGGCTCCTGAAAATTGTCCAAAAAATAAAAATATCCAGTGTTAATTGCAATGACCTAGGATCAGCTAATAATAGAGTGACATCATCAGCAAAAGCAGTAATTTAATGGGCACCAAAGAAGGAGAAGGGAGAACCAACAATATTGTCCTCCAAAACTATACGCCTAATAACCGGATCAGTACGAAGGTATATAAAGGGGACTAAGAGGACAACCTGCCTAACTCCCTTATTAATTGGAACTTCAGTACCAAAGAAGCTATTCACAATGGAATGGTAACCGCCTGATTATATAATTTCATTAATCCAGTGCACAAAGTGCTAGGAATCCCATATTGTTGCAAAATAAAATAAAGATATGAATGACAAACAGCATCAAATGCCTTTGTTTGATCTAATGCAACCACAATTTCAGAATTTTGAAAAGTAACCTTACTTGCAAATAAATCCGAATCAGAAAAGATTATGCTGTATTTTCCTTTGTGAAATGGCACATGTTTGTGTAGGTGTATTAGAATTCTAGCCACTCTTTCCAACGTATATTTAAGATTTTAGCTAAAACTTATAGTCACTATTCAATAAACTTATAGGTCTCCAGTTTGTTAAAGAGATCTATCACCTTTTTGTAGATAAACTCAGCAAAGAAATGGAGAATTCTTTACAAGGCTTGCCTGAAAACAAAAAGGAATTGTAAACTAAAGGTAGAAAACCCATATAAAGTATGCAAGATTTATAAAATTCGTTGGGTATGCTATCAAGTCCTGGAGAAGATCCAGAATTGAGCTGTTTTATAACGTCAATAACTTCTTGCGAGGAGATAGGGCTAGTCAAAAGCTGTAACAAACTTTCCGGAACCGCAGGTAAAACACCTAACGTTTGCACTGGGAAAGAATCTAATGCAGATGTAATTGAACATGAAAAATAATCTAATAAATAACTCTGTACGAAAGCTAACATATCCAAATCTGTAGTAAACAAAGTATTGTCCGACTCACATAATCCTGTCATAAAAGTGTCAGCTAAACGCAATTTACATGCTTGATAAGGATCAGATGCTGGACATTTTTTTGTTCCGAACCGGAATTCTAAATCCAGGGAATGAGCTCTGTTATATTGAAATTTTCTCATTTGTTCTTTAATTTCAGAGATTTGAGAAGCATAAGCAACCCGGTGCCTGGGCGATATAGACATTAATTTATATAATTGATTCCTAAGAAGTAAATATTTCCTATAATCAGAAACTACTTGTCCCTTACCCCAGCCTTGAAATAATTCTCGTATTTCTTTTTTCGTCTGCAGCCACCACTCAAAAGGAGAGGAAAAAAAATCAAGTGTAGAGTATTTAGCTGCAAAAAAAATTCAATTTAGAAAAATAAACAGGTTTACTTAAAAAGGAAACATTAAGTCTCCATTGATTGATCATGGAATGAAATATAGGGGGTAGATGTGTCAAAGAAAGGGTACAAAGTAAAATAAAATGATCTGAAAATTCTGTAGGTACCACCGAGCAGACAACAGGATATAAGTAATGAGAAATAAAAATCATATCAATACGTGTGGCAAAAGTATGACGATGGTAGGTCTCACCGGCCTGTGCATGTATGCTTTATAGGCGCCTTAAGATTTGCATCCTTTACAATGTGAAAAAGTGTATTTGAATCACAATAAACCTTTTTGCTAGTAAGGTTTGTAAATTTTAAATCTATGGAGCAATTAAAATCACTCCCCCAAATAATGTGCTTTTTGGTAAATAGGAAAGGCCTAATTTCATCAAATAATTCAATATGACCAGTCTTAGATTGGGAACCACAAATATTAATCAGCCGAAAACAATAGGAGTGAAAGGAACAATCCAAAATCAAAATCCTACCCGGGTGGACATCAATAACTTTAGTAATCTTAAATACAGAACCACAAAATAATATTCCAAGACCATCAGCTACATCTGGTCTGAAGGTCCAAAAGGAGGGCCCCATGGTCCATTTACTTTTTAATTGATTAGTTTCCCCAAGGGAAGAAAGCCTAGTTTCTTGCAAAAAGATGATGTCCAATTTTAGGGATGTTAAATACAAAAAAATAGGCAATTGTTTCTTAAAGGCTTTCAAGCTGCAGACATTATATGTGGCTAGTTTTAATGTAGACATAAAGCAGTTCTAAATACTATTTTGTTGGCTAACTTTCCGTTTTTACCTTTTTTCTTTTTTTTTTGGCCAATTCAGTAGCTTTACTGTCTTCATCATCAGTAATAAGCTCTGAAATGGGAAGCATCAGATTCAAGATCTGAATCCGAATCTCATCTTGCAAAGGGGAAAAAATTCTCAGTAGGGAGAGAGTAGAGAGAGTTTGTTTTAATGAAGCTCTTGAGACGTCTATTCTTCACCATCTCAAAGGGCGGAGGCATAATTAAAGTAGGTGGTTGTTTACTAACAGGTGGAGGTTTGGGCCTGGTGTTACACCTGATGCCTGAAGTCCTTCAGAAAGACCCAGCCCTTCACTAAGGGAATCTATAGGAGCAGATAATGGTACAACAGGAGAAATAGTAGGGGAGTAGAAAAATTAGGTTCACAAAATCCCTATTTGTGGATTGAGCCTTACGCAACAAACCATCATGATGAAGACCCTCTGAGCAATTATTGCCGCCCAAGGACATGGGTGAAACGATGTCCTTTCTCATCACAAGGTTACATCTAAAAATATTAGTACACCTATCAATAGAGTGGCCAAAACCACCACATAAGGGACATTTCAGAATGTCACACACACTACTAATATGAGTGCGGTCCCCACATTTATAACAAGCTCGGGGCTGACCAGCATAGAAACAAACACCCCTATCCTTCCCCAGAAAAAAACTATTAGGCAAGTGTACGATGTCTGAATTAACTTGAAAATTTTCACTTTAAACTTCCAGCCTCCTGTCCAAATGCCTTCCACATCCAAGAGGGCCTCAGGTGGGCCCTAAACGTCACATTTGGACTGAAGCCAGTGATAAATATCACTAACATGAACGCCTTCATTCCTAAACATTATGGTTACAAAGCGTATAAGAGGTTTAGAAAGGTATTGCAAAGAAAGGGACCATAGGGGCTTATTTTGTACACAGAGTATTTTTCCAAAACGTTCCATATGAGAACTAGCCTGAAAACTAACATCAAAAGAATCCTCCCAGAAATATGAATAAGAGCACATATGTCCTAGCCACGAAACCCATAGAACCTTTCAACAAAGTTTTGAAAACAAAATATCTATCCGGATGATCTGGTAAACCCCTTTATATCTGATCCTTATTGCATTCCTTCAGGTGCTTGTTCCAATTTGTTCTTGAAAAGTTCAGACATGGGGGTTTTGAGCATGCTCCTGTAAAGCAGAGTCAGCAGGATTTGTTAAAGAGTCAAACAGCTGTGGAGGTACTAGGCTTAGAAAAAGCCGAGATACTTCCCCACCCTTCCTTCCACTGCTTTGAAACCCGGTAATATGCTGCATTTCTGTACCTGAGCTCATAGCCTGGCTATCGTTGGCATGCAAAGTAGCAGTCGATGTCCAGGAAGAAACAGGTGTCCATACTCCCAACTCCGTTTTCCGCCAGCCTGCCTCCGTCAAAGCCACTTCTTCCGACCAGTCCTGAATGCCCACATCCTGGCTGTCTCCTTGTAAGCCGAATTGCCGTCACACAATAGAGGAAGTACATGGTCCATCCCCTAAAGCCGTCTTCGGGAACTGTATCTGCAAAATTAAGGTCCTCTTAGAGAGTCGGTTTGCTGGCCTTTCAGTTCGGTCCTCTTCCTCGGGCGTCGACAGAGAAACGGCAGGAAAAGACAAGGATCCACAAATCAATCTTCAGAAGGCACTACCTGACCAACAGTGCCTGTATCCGAGAAAGACAGCTCCACAATCAGGTTCTGTAGTTCCACATCAGGTAAAGAAACGTTAGACTTCTCGCTATGCAGATCCATGCCTTCCTGAGATACCATACTCACTCCAACCTCCATCTCCTCCCAATGCTCTAAAGCGTCTGCCATACTGCAGCGTGACATCAGAGATGACTCCCAGACTACTTCGCCATCAGCAGCCAGTAGGGGAATTTCCCCGGTGTCCTGGCCAAATTTCCCTCATTCACTAAAAATACCACCAACAGCTTAATCTGGTTCAAGGTCAGTTGGCATTCATCTGTATCCCCCTTCCCCGGGTCATGCCTGAAAATAGGCAGGATTTGTCTAGTGCACTCACCCGGTCAACAAAAACTAACTAAACTAAACTAAATATGGCACCTGTGTCCTCGACGAAGACTCTCCCTGGCAGCATTCTTCTGATACAGCTTGGCGGACATCTTCCAAAACACGACAGGATGACACCTCTGGGAAACAGCTGGGATGATGTCATCTAGGAGATGGTACCTTTGAGCAGGAAAAAGAAGAAGAAACACACAGCTGGACTGAAGTCATCCTATCCGGCAACAGCTGGGGTGGTATCCTCTCTGGAGTTGACATCTTCTGGAATAGATAGTTCATAACTTTATGGACGTGGGAGTTTATTGCAATTACTGAAGAATCGGGGCACCTTGGTCCTGGACGTCCAGACTGGCGGAACAACATAGGTACGGCAACTGCTGGAATGGCAGCACTGGCTACCACTGCTCTGCTCTCCATTTGGTAGGCATGGGCACATTCGCAGGAAGATCTTTGCATTGTGGGAAATAGCACAATGGGTCAGGTGCATGAATTTTTACCCCGTCTGGGCGCTCATAATTCACATCATGAAAGGATTCTTGTCCCTTGCAGTCTACAATCCGAACAGTGTCAATAAACAGAGTCCTGCCCACCTTCCATTGCTTGAACTTTTCTTGCAACATCCAATCTCTGACAAATTTACTTGTCCCAGGATGCACATGTTTCACGGCCTCTTCCATAATCCAGGATTTCCTGCACCTCTCTATTTCTTCCCAGACTTTTCTAGGAAAGGTAGGAAACGAAATTCCGAAGAGGTCATTCACTTTCCTATGAACCAGTCTTTCCTCTTTGCTAGATTTGGTCAACTTGAGACCTCTGGCCTGGCTTGGGGGAGGCCAGTCCTGGTTCTGCCAGCTTCTCATACTTAGTGATACACAAAATGGATTCCTGGCTCTTTCTTGCTCAGCCAGGGCTGTGGAAACACCACTCTCTTCCATGCATCCCTCTAAACCAGAAACTTGAGGCTGTGAACCCACTCCTTCTTCATCAGGCCAAATTTGTTCCCCCTCATCGTCTTTGCTAAGAATCTGTGCCCAGGAGTGAGCAGTCATCCTCACTCCTGAGACTGTCCTCTCCTCACTAGGCATGGAGGTCGAGACCTCCCACTCAAAGGCCTCTCTCAGTTCATCCTCTCCCATGAGACTTGGACTAGGCTCCTCTATCCACCGGTTGGCTGATGCTCCCTATCCACTGTCTCTTAATGGCTTGGATGCAGAGTCATTAGTTGTCTGTGCTGCTTGTACATCTGCACCCTCTAGCTTTTTTCCACACTCCTCTGAACCTCACATTTCAGGCTCTCCCTGGTGCTGCGTGCTGCCAACTGCAGGTTCTTGAAATTTTATCCATGTAGGAGCCAAAAGAATCTTGGGGGCTGCTGTCAATCCTTACTTTTCTAGGCACCCAGAGCAATGAGGAACCACAAAGACATCTCTTCCAGCCCTAAAGCACATCACACACACACTCTGACTGGATAACCAGGAATTGCCTCAAGAGGAGGCAGTCTTCCCCTATAGTGGTACTTCTCAATGTTTCTCAGTTTGTTTACTTCTTCAACTATCAAAGCCCGGGCATGATCCAGGTAGCGGGCTGGTCCCAAAGCCATGACTACAGAGTAAACAAACAATACGCTTGGTTATTCCAAGTCCCAAACATTGATCAGAAACTTTCTATAAAATGGCTTCTTTGCTGCTGTGTTTACATGCCTTCCCCACCCTATCATGGCGGCAGCAGCACTCCCGATGCATCAGCTATCTGTAATTGGGTCAATCCACTGTGCATCCGATTTACACACACTACTGATAACTTCTGCTCACACTGCACAAACTTGCAGTGTTCTCTTTCCTAGCACATTTATATGATTTACATTGGACCTTTCACTCACTGAAGACTTTGCTCTAGCTTACAGTCTCTTAAAGCCTCAGTATTTCAAATACAGGATTGCCTGCATTTATGTTGCATCTCTCATACCACTAACAGTCTCTCACTTGGCTTTAAAAATTATACTGATGCTGAACCTATCATTATGCTCGCAGTCGGTTGCTTAGAATTCTTGCTCTTGGTTAAACTGGCACAGTCCATCTTTACAAAGCGATTACACTGCTACACATAGATTCAGCTGGCTTTTGTTGTAAATCACACCAGTTTGAGCAATACTTTGGTTGGTATGCACTGTTAGCAGTAGCTGTTTGCTGCGATGGAGAAAACAGCCTGCAGCCGGTCTTGGAGGCCTCTGGAAAGAAGCGGGCTGGCAGTCCTGCCGATTGTCCCTGTGAACACTACACTCACAGTCCAGTCGATCGAGATGCAGGTTGAGCCCAAATTTGAACAGAAAAGTCAGTTTTTAAAAGTTCAACAGTGTTTTCAATCACTGCGACCCTCCTCCTGGTAAGCCAGTTCGCACACTCTACTCACTCTCCCTCTCGAATGCTGTGCAGTTGCTCAAGAGCTGGCTTGGGGCAGGACTGATTGCAGTCTCAACAATCACTTGACGCCATGCAAATGAGCCTCAATCTTCTCGTGCTCTTCTCCTCATGACGATCGTCGAGCAGGCAAAATTTGAACTGCAAAACCACACTGTTTTTTTCTCTTCAACAACTCCTCTGCGGGAGCCCTTTTTTTTTTAACTTTCTTTATCTCTCCCCTTAACCAGAACTCTTTCAGGCTTGCCCACTGGCCGAACCGCTCTACCACCAGCTGTGCCTCCCATCATCTTCAAAGATATTATGATTCTCTGGGGACGTGGGCCCTACAGACTTGGAGAGATTGAAGGGCAGTGACGGGAGACCAACATTGGGCATGTGGCAGTGGCGCTGGGAGAAGCCGTCACCTATCTGGCTGGGAAGGGCTTTTTCCCCTCTTGTTATGCCCTCCACCTACCTGCCGTGTGTGGTGCACATTTCCTGACTTCTTCGGCACACTGCCACCCTGTCAGCATCAGGCCACACTGTATACATGCAGCCCAGTGCTCTACAGTGCCCCCAGTCTCCACCAGGGGCTGACAGAGTGCCAAACTCCCCAACACCCTCCCCCTGGGACAGGAGAGCAGCCCTGTGGGCACTCAATCCGATCTCTCCCTTGCCATCCCCAGCACCCGAGCTCACTTCCAAGCCCTGGTCACTGGCGTGGTGCAAGGTGTGGTGTCCAGTGCCTCAACCCTCAGCACCACCAGGCTGGCTGGTGGGAGCCCATTTTAACCATTTATTATGGCATTTTATTTAGCGACTCACCCAGTTCATAAAGCAAGCACTTCAAACTTTTAGGGCACAAGTCTCCTTTTGTTACCCACAGTTTTCCACAATAAAATTCAAAAGCTGACAAACACTGTACCTTTTTGATGCAGGACAAAGGCATTTTAAGAGTGGCACATGGATAACAGCACACAGCGGCACATTAGTTAAACATTGCTTCACATTTTTTGGGCTACCTGCTGCCAGATAACCAAAATGCTAGCCACCATCCAAGCAACCTTTCTTGTTCCTTCTCCCAAATTTCAACAGAATCCCAGTGGTAGCCTCCAAGATGTAACCTCCAGTCATCAATAAACTGAGAGGGCTACTACCCCAGCCTGTATGGCTAGTGAACAGGTTGAGGGGCCTGGGTCCTATGATGCGGTGCCTCCATTTTTATAAGCTGAAAATTTGGGAAGAAAGGTGTCACTCAGCATGGTGACTAGGTTTGACCACTCTGCACAGGGGCACCCAAAGTAATCCAGAGACTAGATGCAATAACATAATGTTCAATACCAGGAGATGGGATTGTAAAGTGTGGATTTATTCAACAACACTGAATGAAAAGCATAGATGGACCCCCACAGGGCTACACTCCTTGTAATGCAGATAAGGTGATGACACAGACACAATCCATTCCTGGATCCTAAACTTCCATATGTTATGGACTCTTTATCTAATGGCACACTACCACCCTCTACTCCATCCCAACATCTGGGCACCCTCTTCAGGTACTGGCCAATACCTGACAGAAAGGTGACTGGTGTCTCAAAGCAAATCCATAGAGGTGAGTCCTGTTATGCCAGGTGGGAGGGTCTCCCACATTTTGTTCCATAGACCCATACCTGGCCATTCCTTTGTTTACACACACACATCCTTGGCTACTGTAGTGCAGACTGTACATGGCCTTGTAATGCAGTAACTGTCTTTCTCTGAAGACCCCCCAAATACATCAGTCATTACATCTCACTGTTCCATAAGCCTCTTCCTTGGCTACTATAGTGCAGACTGTACATGGCTTTGTAATGCAGAAACTGTCTTTCCTTGAAGACCCCCCACATACAACAGTCATTACATGTCACTGTTCCATAAGCCCTGGACTTGGCATCCAGACTGACCCACAGCCCCAAAGACTTATTTACTCACTGTTTTGGTGAATGACACTGGTATTTTGTCAAAGCTTCATCACTCTCATTGTTGCAGATGTCCAAAACTCTGAAGGAATCTTTATTCCTTGAAAACTGTAGTGCCCCAGCACTCTTCATCAGGCAGCTTCTTCCTTTTCCCAGGCCAGGGGGTTGCCCCTGGGAGTTGATTCCTTGTGCCTCTCTTATGGTAGAAGCACACACCCGAAGGTAGCTCTGTGTCAGAGCTGACGGCAGGGGGGCCTGCCTCTGCAGGGCACCCCCTCCCTCCAAGGCACTGAAGGAACTACATCCTTCCTTTTCTTGTGCCCACTTCAGACTTCAGCAGACTGACTCGGACTTCAGAATAGACTGTTGACTTCAAGGATCAACTCTAGACTGACTTTGAAATTCCCCAGCGTTCTACCTAACTCCCAACTGCAACATTCCATTGTGGCTTATACTGCTGCAGAATTCTAAATGATGTCATAACCCCAGCTCAGCAGAGACTGAAAACAGAGCAAGACATAGTGAAATCCATTTAACTGGAGTTTCACTAGCTGTCTGTCCCTGCCTGCCACTAGATCTAACTAGGGTTCTAGTAACCCCTGGTAACAGGTGGGTTACATGAAAAAAAAGAAGAATTACACTAAATCAAAAAATGTTATTCCATGGAGAAAACATTTTACTGTCAAGTTTTTACATTGTTTATTTTTCCTATATTTGAAAAAATACTAGCAGTAAGGGAGTAACAGGATCTATATTATCAGTAAGTTCATTGCAGTATGTATTTTTTTCTCCACAATGGTTAGTTTTTCCATACACTATTAAATACAATTCCTGAGTAACGGTGGCCAACCACAGATGTAATCACCTCTCACTGTTGCCATGACAACTCTAAACCTCTCCAGCTATGTTCTTAAGGTTTATTTGGTTGTCCTGGCAACTACTTGAGGTGATTTATTGTATTTTCTTTTGTTTACCAGGTAAGCACACTAGACAGCCAAGTGCCTATTTTCAGGCGTGACCCAGGAGATTACAAGGTACATAGGAGAACATACATGCAATGTACATAGGAGAACATACAAGCAATATCAAGGTACAGTACAGTGACTTCAGGAGAATACATCAGGGATAATCATACAGGCAAAAGGGAAGTAACATATAAGTACAGGCATAGACAACAGTATTATGCATCTAGGGTCATCCATAATCACAGGTGGGTATGCCATACATGACCAATAAGATAAATATTGTTCTCAATGCTTATAATACATCAGACAGTGAAGAGCTCTTTCAGTGGGCAAAGTGCATTCTGTGTCAAGATACTTGTCTCCACTGCAGTCAAGCAGGGTTCCTTATATTAAGAGTCACAGCAACCCCAGTTTATCTAGGGGAGTTATGGTAGGGGCAGAGACAGGAGGAGGCTGATTTTAGTAAGCCCCAAAGGGAGGCTTTGAAGCACGAATGTGAGGTGGAGGAGTGAGTGTTAGCAGGAAGGGAATTCCACAGTCTGGGTGCATAAGTGGTGAAGGCCTGGTCTCTGAGTAGGGTGCGGGTTTTTGGAACCAGGAGGGCATGAGAGTCACTGGGTCTAAGGTTACAGAGGGGGGTAGCTAGCTTAAGGTATGAGGTGAGAGCTGTGGGGTGCAAATCTGACAATGTTGTCAATAAAATTGCCTAGGACAAAGGTACGGTGCTTTTTCTGGGAGAGCCACTCCAGCCGAGAGTAAAGCTCATAACGATGAGTGAGGCGAGGAGCTGAGAGCGCAAAGTGACATACATTGTTATATGTGGCGTCCCATTTTAGGAGGCTGATTTTAGGTGCTTGGGCAAAGGAGACAAGCCCATAACAGAACATGGGTAGTAGGACCCCCCTAGCTAGGGTGAGTCGAGCGGCAGTGGTGAGACAGTTAGTGGCCCTGAAGGCCAGGCCCAGCTTGCTATTTGTGGCCTTGCAAGCATTACGAATATGTAGAGTCAGATCCAGTTGCGGGTCGAGGGTTACCCCTAGGTACCTGACTGCTTCAACAAAGTGTAAGAGGGAACCATCAGTTCCAGTGATTATTAGAGGAGAGGGGCAGGCTTTTGTCTTGGACAGAGAGACAAAGAGCATGGCATGGGTCTTTTGAAGGTTAATAGTTAGCTTGTGACCCTTTAGCCAGGTTTGGATAAGGTTGAAATCAGTGTTTAACCTGGTGTTAATGACAGAGATGTCCTGGGAGCTGGTCAGTATGACAAGGTCATCTGCATAAAGGGTGGGGGAGCCCACAGACAGGGGCTGAGGGCAGCTCATTTATGAAGATGGAGAACAGAAGGGGCCCAAGGACAGATCCTTGGGGGACTCTGCAGTCCACTAGAGAGGGATCAGAGAGGGCCTTGTAGTAATTAGTGTATTGCTGCCTGCCACTGAGATAGTTCATGAACCAGGTGAGTGCGGGGGGAGAGAGGCCAAGGGACCAGAGAGTGGAGCATAGGAGTGAGTGATCGACATGGTCAAAAGCTCTCGAGAGATCCATGAATATGACTCCAGTCAGTTTGCCATTATTAGTAGTAGACCGGATCTCAGAGGTGACCACAGCTAGGGCAATGGAAGTGCTGTGCCCTTTTCTGAAACCATGCTGGGCTGGGGATAATAGGTCATAGCTCTGCAGGTAGTGAGTGAGCTGTGAAGCAACTGCCTTTTCAAGTAGCTTACTGATCACAGCTGTGAGCCAGTAATTGTTGAGATTTTTTGGATCGCCGTGTTTGAAGACTGGGACAACTTTAGCTACATTCCATATGTCGGGGATGGATCCAGAGGTTAGGGAAGAGTTAAAGATGTGGGTGACAGGCCAGGCTAGGAGAGATGCCCCCAGGCAGAGCAGTTGAGGCTCAAGGTTGTCATGCCCCGCTGCAATAAGAGGGGAGAGACCAGCAAGGAGCTTTTGGATCTCCATGACCGAGCCTGGTTAACTACTATTACTCGGGCATTATCCTCTATGTACTGTAGAGTTCACTGTTGTTTTGTATAGAATTCCATCCCTTTAAAAATACAGTTGTGCCTCATTTCAAAAGGTCATTGAATGTGATTCTACCCTTCTGTGGTAGAACAGCTTTTTTAGAACCTCTATAGACTGCATGATTCAGTTTTATTTTGAAAGCAAAAGAACTCACGGACACATATTTCACACAGTACTACACACTAGACAAGCATTTGTCAATGCCGAATGTTGATTGCTTTGGTCCGTTGAGCTCACTCACTGCCCCCATGTCACTCGCTCATTCTGTTTCTCCTGGTGCTGCAGGCTGCTCTTTTGTACTGGGCTCCTGCCTGCATTGGCACATTTTTCTGTCCACAAAGAAATCTGCAGCTGTCCTGACAGAGCTCCATTGAGGTGGGTCACTCCCACTCTCTCACTCGCTCATTCTGTTTCTGCTGGCGCTGCAGGCTGCCCTTTTGTACTGGGCTCTTGCCTCTGTTGGTGGCTTTTTTCTGCCCACAGAGAAACCTGCAGCAGTCCTAACACAGGTCCGTTGAGCTAGCTCACTCCCCCCCTCTCATTCGCTCTTTCCATTCCTGCCGGCACTGCAGGCTGACCTTTTGTACTTGGCTACTGCCTGTGTTGCCACGTTTTTCTGCCCACAAAGAAATCTGCAGCAGTCACGATAGAGCTCCATTGAGCTCACTCACTCCCCCTCTCTCACTCACTCATTCTGTTTCTGTCGGTGCTGCAGGCTGCCCTTTTGTACTGGGCTTCTGCCTGCATTGCCGCCTTCTTCTGGCCACAAAGAAATATGCAGCAGTCACAATAGAGCTCCATTGAGCTTGCTCACTCACTCATCCTCTCTCACTTGTTCATTCTGTTTCTCCTGCCACTGCAGGCTGCCCTTTTCTACTGGGCCCCTGCATGCATTGCTGCCTTTTTCTGCCCACAAACAAATCTGCAGCAGGGGGTCACATGATGGCAGCCTGAAGGGAAGCAGCACTTACCCGCGGCTCCACTCTCCCACTGTTAATTCGTGTATTTTAATTTATACCAAGAGTCGGTTGTGGCTTTTAAGCGACTTTGGCTACTTGCAGTGGTACTGCACGTTTGATCGACTTGGGAATCTGCGTGGAAGGAATGGAAGTTTTTATGAAAAAAGCCCCTCCGCGGCACTCCCCCCTGCCAACGCCCAAGAAGGAGAAGGCCGCAAAGCGCACAAAGCAACAAGCTGCAGGGGATACTAAATCTGCTACACCAGCTACAGCACTTTCAGAGGAGAGATTCCTCAAAATAATGCAGCCCTTACAGGAAAACATTTCTGACATGTCGGATGACTTGCGTCAGATTAAAACGTCGGTGCAATCGCTAGCAATACGTGTGGGGGACTCTGAGGCTAACATTGCTTCGATGGAGGTAAAACAGGGGAAAATGGAGCAGGAAGCCATCCAAATGGGCTGTAGGCTCAAGAAACTAGAGGAAAAACTTGAAGATCTAGAAGGGAGGAGCAGAAGGAATAACCTCCTGGTGATTGGAATACCCAAGAAAGAGGAAGGAAATAATCCAATCCTTTTTGTTCAGAAATTGTGTGAGAGGATCACCAGGCCATCCCCAAATAGCACAACCTATATTATTGAGCGTGCCCATCGAGCTCTCCGTCCTCTTCCACCTCCTGATGCCCCCCCTCGACCCATCATCTTTAGGTTACTAAATTTCCTAGACAAGCAGTTTATTTTGAGCAAAGTTAAGAACTTGCAGGAAGTTCTTTGGGAGGACCGTAAAATTCGCATCACCCAAGACCTCTCGCAGTCTGTCCAGTTGAAATGGCAGGAATTGCACCCGACAGTGTCCAAGTTGATCGCCGCAGGGAAGCCCTTTTGCATGAGATACCCTGCGACACTCCAGGTCAAATACGGAGAGCAATGGCTCTCATTCAAATCCCAGGAACAAGCGATGAAGGAGCTCAAGACCTTGTTCCCTGACCTTTTCAAGTGAGGGCAGAATTGGGGTGAGTTTCCATTGTGAATGATTATACGAGCACCACTGAGCTGTTGGCTGGCTATGGTATCTTAACACACTCTATGGTATGTTTGCCTGATAGTGAAAGAGAGAGACCACCTTTGAAAATTGGAGGAGAATCGATTGTTTTTATTTCATTAGAGTGACACAGCCCCGTCTACCATGAAAGTAACTCAGTGAACTGAATACTCTAGCAGGACATTAGGTGCAGAGTGTCGCCCAGCCCTTTCCCAACCCGGAGATGGTCTGCGAGGACTGCCTACCCTGAAATGCAGAGTAGTTGGACACTGAACTTTATTTTATGTGATTCAGTTATTAAGACTGTAATACAGGAGATTTGGCTGTATATCGCCAGTGTTAGATTGTACTGTGGGTAGGATGATCAATGTTTTTTAATTTTTACTGTCGTTTCTCGTAGGTATGTTTGCCCAGTCAATGTGTTAAAGGACCAGGTGCAGTGTTATTGGGGGGGGGGGGAACAATTGTTTTTCATCTTTGTTGCTTAGCTAAGTAGTTGGGCTGATTTTGTCTAGCTAGCGGTTATGGTAGCCCTCCTATTAACTCTCTGAGACTTATGGATGATGCGTATTCTCGATCTTTCTCCACCAGGAAAGGGGACTAAATGATTCAACTGTGTATTTCCGGAAACTGGTACGGGTATATGCACCTGAGAGTGTCGTGGAGCGACATGTTCTGTTGGGGACTTTCTCTTTTTTGGGGCCAACAATAGTGGGGGTGGGGTGTTATGGGGAACGCAGGCTGCAGTAACATCGCGTACTTGAAGTAGTATTGTGGTGCGGTTGCTTAGAACTGGGGTATAGACTTCTGTCGAGAGATCACGTGATGTCAGCTTGCTGAACAGCAGCAGGGGCTTGGAGCTTCTCTCCTCCCGTCAACTTACTCGCTATAATCTGCAATCCTCTGAGCTGCCAACTCAACAATATATCTTGTATCGGAACACCTACACTCCGCCTGTTGGCCTTAGGGTGTTTTTCTCATCAAATCCCTTCATTTTACAGAGGGATGGAGGCAGAGAAAAAACAGGCCGCGATCAGACGTACGCCACCCGCTACTCCAGAAAAGCTGGCCAAAAAGCCAAGGAACCAAGCTGGTACTGCCTCTGAGAAAATGGGTGATAAGACTCAGCCGCCTAGCCCTCTTACTGAAGAGAAGTTTATGCAGGAATTAGCTCCACTAAAGGACGTTCTCCAAAATATTACTTCTGACTTGAAATCTGTTCGGGGAGACCTCTCCTCCCTTACCACGAGGGTGTCTGACTCGGAGGCCAAGATCTACTCCTTCGAGCAGTGGAAAGCAAACGCAGAGTCAGAGATGTCCATGCTGGCTCAACAAGTCAAGAAGCTGCAGTTAAAAACGGAAGACCTGGAAGGTCGTAACCGAAGGAACAACCTACTCATCCTCGGTTTGCCGGAGTTCGAGGAAGGACCAGATCTTATTGCCTTTCTTCAGAAATTCCTCTCTAAAACAGTGGGCCCTTCACCCCTTAACCCCCACTATCACCTGGAGAGAGCGCACAGATCACTAAGACCTAGACCTCCACTGGGCTCCCCCCCACGGCCTATAATCATGAATTCCTCAGCTATATTGAGGCAGCATGTCTTCAACAAATCTCGTGAGCTGCAATCTATTATGTGGGGGTCAGCCAAACTACGCCTTGCTCAGGATCTCCCTAAGGAAACCAGGATGAAGAGAGCTGCATTTCATCCTGTGGTCCAGAAACTGATAGCGGCAGCTATTCCCTTTCGTATGGTGTATCCTGCTACCCTCAATGTTACCATCGGCGACAGCACTCAGAGCTATGATTCTCTGGACATGGCCTACAAGGACCTTTCTGTTAAACTTCCTAATCTCTTTAAACTGAACGGTTGATTTCTTGTTCCCAGCTTTAATTTGTCAAGATGAGGACTTAACCTGCTTTTTCTGGAATCTGGTACCCTCGCTAGTCCCTCCCCTTATCTATTTCGATTTACCTTACCTGTCCGGCCGCTTCTGGGATCGTTGTGCTGAGCGAGGACCCTGGATGGCTGGGCGGAGGTTGGACTAGGCCGCGATGGTGCTAACTTCTGCTGCTCACCCGGAACTAATTGTGGGTGGCCGATGTTCTCAGTTTACTGTCTTTTTGCGAGGGAACTGTTTGGTCCTGCCACCAAATAGTTCCCCCCGGAAACAACTTGCTTTGCTGAGACAGCATCCCTACCTCGCGACCTATCCTGCCAGTCTCCTGTCCCTTCTTTTTCACCCATTTCAGGGGGTGAGTAAACCCTTTTCCTTGGTTTTCCTTGTTTGGATGGCAATGGGGTTTGCCTCTGAGGGATCGCAGTTCCTCATGTCCCTTTTGTAAGACAGGTAGTCTGTTGGTGGGGGGGTATACTCCTAAGCCCCTTGCGACTGTCGGTAGTTGCATTGCGAGCTTATGGAAGGGGGGCCTGCTAACCCAGTCCCTTTTATAGGGTCCTCATTATTTCCCCCGGTTTGGGTGGGGAATATTTTTCCTCATGGTTTCTGCGTGTTGGTCACTTTCTATTCTGGAGGATCCCTATAGATTAGGGTTTTCTGGGTTCAAACTGGGATCTGGTTTCCAGGCCTCTGTCGTTATTGCACTTGTCTTGTTAATGTTCAGGCCTGGCACCAGGGTGTATATAGTTGGTTCGTCTTATTCAGGGGGGTTATTTGGGGTGGGGTGGGTGATTTAGCCTGCCTACCTTTTTATTTGTATTGCCTCAATCCAGTTTCAATTAACCTGCCTAAGTCATTACTACCTTTGGTAACTCCCTTCTGGCAGGTTATAGTGGGTTGGGATTTTGAGTATCGAGTGTGCCTTCTCTTGTGGTTCATATTTGGTTGCTCTTGTACCTGCCTTCCTTTTATCCTGTATCTGAAATGGTTGTAAATACTGTTAAACTCGCATAGTGGAATGTACGTGGGCTCAGGGATAAAGTCAAGAGGACTCAGATATTTAATCACTGTAACCTATCTCAGATAGATATCTTACTTCTACAGGAAACCCACTTAACTAATTCTGAGATTAAATGGTTGTCTCAATCTGGTTTTCTGAAGTTTACATTGCAAATGGATCCAACTCTAGTAGAGGTGTGCTATACTTATTAAAAATATATTTTGTTTCTGGTAGACACAACAATAGCGGACCCAGAGGGGAGATTTATACCGGCTAAAGGCTCCCTTAATGGGGGTACTGTGGTTTTAGGCTCAGTCTATGGTCCAATAGGGGGTAGCTCTGAATTTTTTATGACCCTAGCAGATAAAATTAGTGCCCTGCTTCCCTCCCAACTCATATTAGGTGGAGACTAGAATGTCTCGCCTTCCCATCTTTTAGAAAAAGACCCTCAATCAAACCGACCGCTTACTCCGATACAAAGGTCTCTACAAGATTTCCTACATATATTAGGGTTATGTGATCCTGGCATCTCTCCAACCCTCTTCGATCTTTCTCATTTTCTCTCAACCCATGGATCCTGGTCTAGGATAGACTATATTCTGATTAGTAAAACCCTTCTCCCAGGTCTCCTCCAAACTGGTATTGAACCGATTATTCTCTGACCACGCAATTGTTTGGGCAAAATTTCTCCGGACCCTAATTTTCAAAGAGATACTACCTGGAAGCTTAATACCCAACTTCTTAAAGATCCCCAAACAGTGACTCATATCAGGACCCTAATTTCTTTTTCTGGAGGATAACCTTGGTCTACCTCAAGGGTTGACATCATCTGGTGCTCCTAAAATGCTATCTCAGAGGTGAATTAATTAAACTTGCCTCAGCAAGAAAAAGAGCCCGACAATCTCGGGCACTCCTTTTAATGAACAAAATTAAGGAACTGGAAAGTACCCACCTCCCTTCCTCTCCTTTGTCCTCCCTTGAAACCCTCTTGGCAGTCAAAAATGAATATACTGATCTTCTTAAGGAGAAGGCTGAATACTGTCTCGTTAAAACTCAAGCCAAATATATTGAGCATGGTGAAAAAGCCAGAAGGCTTTTGGCCTTAAGACTTCGCACACTAGAAAGCTCCAGAATAATCCCAGCCTTACAATCACCTGCTGGCTCCATCAAAACTTCTCCCAGGGAAATTGCACAGATTTTTGAGAAGTACTATAAGAATCTTTATAGTGTACCTCCTTCCTCCTCCCCTCTCTCAGACATCTCAACATACTTAGCGGATATGGACATTCCCCAACTCCAGCCATCCCATAAAGAAATCCTGACTGCCTCTATCTCACTCTCTGAGATAGAGAACGTCATTGCCTCTATGACTCCTGATAAGGCACCCGGTCCAGATGGATTCCCCACAAACTTTTATAAGGTTTTCTCCAAAGAGCTTGCCCCTTTACTTCTCAAACTTTACTACTACCTTTTCTCTTCTCCCACCGGGGACCCCACCCTTCTTGAAGCCACCATTATCCTAATTCTTAAACCGGACAAAGCTCCCAATTAATTCGGCAAGTTCCACACCATATCTCTCCAAAATTATGGATATGAAAATCCTCTCTAAGATCTTGGCTGAACTGATTAAGAAAATCTGGACCCATCTTCTCAGTCCAGAGCAGGTTGGTTTTGTACACTCTCGTTCCCCATCAGACCACCTTAGAACTCTCTCTCATATTTCTCATCTTGCCCATACATCCCAGCTCCCAATGGCCCTAATTTCGTTAGACGCAGAGAAAGCATTCGACTGAGTGGACTGGTCTTTTCTCTGGGCTACGATGACCAGGATGGGCTTCCTGGATTCCTTTCTCAAATGGATCCAGGTTCTTTATAACTCCCCTTTGGCCAAGATATATTGTAACTGGTTTTTTTCCTCGTTGTTCCAGCTTCATACTGGTACCAGACAAGGTTGCCCCCTCTCACCTTTCCTGTTTAATCTATACCTTGAACCTCTTCTTATTAAGCTCAAATCTTCTCCTCTTATCAAAGGCTGTCTGGTGCATCAACATGAACTAGTCCTCTCCGCTTATGCTGACGATATACTTTTACATGTTACGCATCCCGCTGCTTCCCTAGAACATGCATTTAATCTCATCAGGCAATATGGTAGCCTCTCCCAATATAAACTGAATATCTCTAAATCCGAAATTTTTCCGTTAAATGTATATACTTACAAGCACGATCTTATCAAATTTGGCATGCGATGGTCCCCCAAATCGATTAAATATCTAGGTATTCACTTTTCCTCAGATTCTTCCTTACTCAGGAAACTCAATTTGGACAACCTCAAGACTCTCATCCAGCAAGATTTGCTACGATGGTCCAACCTTCCTATTTCCCTTTGGGGTAGGATTAATATTATTAAGATGAATATTCTTCCCTGTATTTTTTACCCCCTCAACTTATTGGGCCTTTGGCTGCCGCTCTTTTTACTACAACAGTTTCACGCAATTTTCTCGAATTTTATTTGGTGAGGTAAGGAGTTCGCGCTGCTTCTCAAACTATCCTCCCTAGAGACAAAGGAGGTCTCCGGCTTCCCAACCTCTTGCTGTACTACTGGGCCGCTCACCTAGCCAAACTAGGGAGATGGTTTCTAACTCATCCTGACCCTTTTCCCGATCTGGCTTCAATTGAGAAATAGATTCTTTCAGAATCTAAATTAGATCCCTACGCAATTTTATATACTCCCACCTCCGTGCTTTTGCAGTGGATAACTGACCAAACAATTCTCACATCCCTAAACTTTTCCAGTGTCTATACTTTCTAAAAATCTCTCTGAAAATGGACCTGGGCCAGCCTATCATTCTTAACCTCAATATCAAACTGACAACTCGATGATCGCTCTGAGTGGCTTCCACAAATTAAGGAAACTAATTTAGAACACTACTATGACCAAGGATCCCTCCTTTCTTCTGCCGACATTCTTGATAAGTTTGGTATTTCCAGCAACAAGGTCTTTAAAATATATCAGTTAAGGCACCTTATCGTTGAGAAATTTGGTACTCAGTTTAGAGAACCCATGGTCCATCCCTTTCTTTCTCATATTTTTACTCTCGCTTCTAAATCACATTCCATCTCGCTAATATATTCCTTTTTACTGAATTACAAATTCCCGGAACCTGTTGCAGGTTCCAATATTTGGCTCTCCTTACTCCCTGACTCCACCCTTAATTGGTCCCACATTTGGAAGGACCTGCACAGATATCACACCCAAGACAGGTTTAAACTTACCCAATATTATATTTTGAATAATATGTATTACACCCCTAAGAAACTTTTCCGCTCAAAAGCTTGCCCTCCCTCTTTGCTCCAGTGCTCACACAGTGAAGGGAACTCTCACATATTTTCTGGTACTGTAATAAGGTTGCCCTATTGTGGTCTGCCATCCAGGACAATTTGGATCCCCTACTCGGTCTCTCTAATTTTTTCACTCCCGAAATTTGCATTCTAGGAGATTACACTGGCATAAATTGTGTAGAACGCCGATATCACATTACCCTTGTGTCTATTGTGGTTAAGAGATTAGTTCTCAGGCATTGGACCGACCAATTGATTTTGACCTATTCTGAATTGCTGACTGAGCTCTCTGCCTATCTTAACACCGAAAGATTGGAAGCCAGCTCGCGTGATCGTATGGACCTATTTCATAAAAAATGGGGTAAATTATATGCGCTATATCTGCACCAATGATCTCCTGGTCTTTGTTCCTCGTATCTTTCATATCTGCTTTCTCTGTTCCAGAAGGCAGGTTTATTTTCTGAGATGTTGGTGTACTTACTAATAATCTCAGCTACATGGTTATCTGGCACACTTCGTTGGGGGTTGGCAGAGGGGAGGGGATTGGGATTGGTGGGGGGTTGGGGGCTGGGGGTGTTGTTTTTTTTTTACGTTATACGGATTAGGTTGTTATATTCTTCTCCCTCAGACCAAATTCGATGTAATGGGGTTCACTCCAAGGTCTTTTTGCTTCACAGAGGTACTAGACGAGGTGTCCCCTTTCCCCTCTTTTATTTCATATATATTTAGAACCCCTTATTCGGAATCTGGTAGCCACTCCAAACATTCGGGGGATCCAAGTGGGGGACCAAAGATATACTCTTTCAGCGTACACGGATGATTTATTGTTGCATTTAGAAGACCCACAAGATAGCCTACCAGCTCTTTTGGAGCAGGTCGGGGCCTTTTCCAAGGTTTCCTATTATAAGCTCAACCTTACCAAAACTAAGGTATTTCCCCTGAATAATAGGGTTTCCTGAAGAGAGTTGAGTGACTGCTCTTTCATGGGAGTCAAAATCCCTCTTATATTTGGGAATCCAAGTGACAAGAGACATTACATCCATGGTGAAAGCCAACCTTTCAGATTTACTGACTAAAATTAAAGCAGATTTAGATAGATGGGGTGCTCTCCCCCTATCGCTTTGGGGAAGGATCACTATGGTGAAGATGAATGTGCTGCCCCGTATCTTATACCCAATGGGTATGCTGGGCTGCTTTCTCCCTAAAAAATGGTTCGTCAAGCTGCAGTCAATGCTGAATACCTTTATTTGGCAGGTTAAGAGTGTTAGAAGGTCCTATTTCAAATTAACTGCTCCAAAAGAACAGGGTAGTCTTGAGGTTCCTTCCTTTTTTTTGTATTACTGTGCCCATTGTCTGAGTAAGCTAGCCCGTTGGGCGCAGGAACCGCATGTTGTAAACCCACAAGATTACTCACCAGAGTGGTTGGAAATAGAGCGGTACCTTGCAACCAAGTATAAGTGTACTCTCCTGGCTTTATTATATACCACCCCTCAGGCAATTCCTAGACCCTTAAGGTCCACCCTGTTGGGATGGTCTATCAAAGTGTTACATCAACTGCAAGTGGATATGGCCACTAATTGGCATACTTCCCTAGAGCAGCCCATATTGGGTAACCCTCATTTCAGAATTGGGCATCTGCCTATCTCATTGTCTTACTGGCCTAGTCTGAGGGGGAAGAAAGCTGCAGATACATATCATGATGGAGAAATAATCTCCTTCCCCACTTTCCTGGACAGATTTAATACGCATGTTAGTAGTATTTTCCAATATAGACAGCTCGAGGAGGCTATAATCTCCCACATAGGTAAAACTCGGGGTCCCGAGGTGGAGAAAGCAGATTTATCCTCTATTTTGATACTGGCCAGGCAATCCCATGCAATCTCCTTAGTTTATAAAAAGTTACAAGTATTACAGAGTAACCTACCTCAGGGTGTTTGCTATTATTGGATTCAGGAATTGCCACTGGACACAGAGGCAGATTTCTGGAAGAAACTATGGTGTAATTCCTATATTTTCATTAAACAGGATAGATTGCACCTTATTCAATTTAATATCATGCACAATTTATATTTTACTCCTTTTAAACTTCACAAATTGGGACGACTCTCTTCCCCGGCCTGTACTAGAGGTACTAGATGTGAAGGTGAGCCAGGTACTTTGTTCCATATGTTGTGGACATGCCCGAAAGTGCAAACTTTCTGGCAGGCAATTAGGCACTCTTTGGATTCACTCTTGGGGTTGGACCCTTATTTATCCCAGAAGCCTGTCTACCGAATTTCTTTCCTCATGGTACACCCAAGGTCAGAAAAGGCCATATGGCCCCAGTTGCCATAATAGCAAAGTTGGTTATAATGCAGCACTGGAAGGATAATGTATCCCCACCTGTCCTGGAATGGCATAAAGAAGTTTTGTTGGCATTGCAGTTGGAGAAACACATTTGTCTAATGCATAATAGGTACGCAACATTCCAGAGCAGATGGGGTGCATTAGAGGCCCTGCTTGCAATTTGGAAGACCCAATCAGGCTAGGTTATAGACCATTGAATGATCACCTACCTGAGTGGTGTACAAGTAACACTTGGCTCTGGGGGGGTGGGTAAAGAGAGGATTTGAAGTAAGGGGGAAGAGAGGGAGGGAGGGAGGTGGGGGGTTTGATGGATTTCGTTGGAAATGCCTGCTGTATGTTATTCACTGTTTTGATGCCATCTCCCCCCTGGGGATTGTGTGTTATGTAATTTTATTTGAAAATAATAAAGCTTATTGAATTATAAAAAAAAAAAGAAATTCGCAGCAGTTCCAACAGAGCTCCGTTGAGCTCACTCACTCTCTTTCTCTCACTCGCTCATTCTGTGTTTCCCACTGCTGCAGGCTGCCCTTTTGTACTGGGTTCCTGCCTGCGTTGGCCGCTTTTTATGCCCGTAGACACATTTGTAGCAGTCCTGATACAGCTCCATTGAGGTCGCTCACTCACCCTCTCTCATTTGCTCGTTCCATTTCTGCTGGCGCTGCAGGCTGGCCTTTTGTACTGGGTTCCTGCCTGCATTGCCACCTTTTCCTGCCCACAAAGAAATCCACAGCAGTCATGATAGGCCTCCATTGAGCTTGCTCACTCCCCCTCTGTTACTCACTCGTTCTGTTTCTCCCAGCACTGCAGGCTGCCCTTTTGTACTGTGCTCTTGCCTGCTTTCACACCTTTTCCTGCCCACAAAGAAATCTGCAGCTGTCCTGACAGAGCTCTGTTGAGGTCGCTCAGTCCCCCTGTCTCCATCTCTCATTCTTTTTCTCCTGGCGCTGCAGGCTGCCCTTTTGTACTAGGCTCCTGCCTCTGTTAGCATCTTTTTCTGCCCACAAAGAAATCTGCAGCAATTCCGACAGAGCTCCATTGGCCTCACTCACTCCCCCGTCTCACTCGCTCATTCTGTTTCTGCCAGCGCTGCAGGCTGCCCTTCTGTATTGGGCTCCTGCCTGTGTTGCCTCCCTTTTCTGCCCATAAAGAAATCCACAGCAGTCACGATAGAGCTCCGTTGAGCTCACTCACTCACCCTCTCTCAGTCGCTCGTTCTGTTTCTCCCACCGCTGCAGGCTGCCCTTTTGTACTGGGCCCCTGCATGCATTGTTGCCTTTTCCTGCCCACAAAGAAATCCGCAGCAGTCCCAACAGAGCTCTGTAGAGCTCATTCACACCCCCTCCCTCACTCACTTTTTCTGTGTCTCCCAGTGCTGCAGGCTGCCCTTTTGTACTGGGCTCCTGCCTGCATTGGCACCATTCCCTGCCCACAAAGAAATCTGCAGCAGTCTCGACAGAACTCAGTTGAGCTCGGTCACTCCCCCCTCTCTCTCAGTCGCTCGATCCTTATCTGTCGACAGCAACTGCGGTATTCTGTGCTGGAAGCACAGAAACACATTTCAGCAAGGATGTGAAAAATGACAGCTGTACTGTTCATAAGGAGGTGTGAACAAATGTCACTGTTGAAAATCTGGCATGAAAATATTACTAATTTGTGAACTTACAAGGGTGTGTGGAAACTGCACAACACACGCTCATAAAACAGTCATTTTATGGAGTTTCATCACAAAATTTTCAACATAGGCATTTTAGGACCTCTGCTCATGAACAGTGTCAGTGTAATTTTCTTAATGTGTCCTGAACACTGATTTCCCACAGCAACCACGCTACTGTGCGCCAGAAGAGCGAAAACACATTTTGGCCAGGATGTGAAAAATGACAGCTGCACTGTTCATAAGGAGGTGTAGAAAAATGGCAATGTTGAAAATCTGGAGTGAAAATATTGCAAAGTTATGAAGGTATGAGCGTGCGTGGAAACTGTGAATGCACATTCGTAACACACTCATTTTATGGACTTTCATCACCAGATTTTCAACATAGGCATTTTAGGACCTCTGTTAATGAACAGTGTCACTGTCATTTTCATGTGTCCCAAACACGGATTTCCCACAGCAATCGCGCTATTCTGCGCTGGAACTGCGAAAACACATTTCGGCCAGAATGTAAAAAATGACAGATGTACTGTTCATAAGGAGGTGCAGAAGAATGGCAATGCTGAAAATCTGGAGTGAAAATATTAATTTGCGAAGTTACAAGTGTGCATGCAAACTGCGTAACACAAACTTGTAACACAGTTATTTTATGGAGTATCATCACCAAATTTTCAACATAAGCATTTTAGGACCTCTGATCATGAACAGTGTCACTGTCATTTTCTTAATCTGTCCTGAACACTCGCTATTCTGCTCCGAAGTGCGAAAACACAGTTTGGCCAGGATGTGGAAAATGACAGCTGTACTGTTCACAAGGAGCCCTGAAACATAGAAACATAGACTTTGACGGCAGATAAGGACCACTAGGCCCATCTAGTCTGCATATTTCCCTACCTACAGGATAGGCCGCAGATCCTAGTTAACCAATAGCCTATTTCTTCCTACCCCCCACAAGAATTGCCTTATGTCTGTCCCATGCATTCTTGAATTCTCCCACAGTTTTAGACCCCACAACCTCCTCAGGAAGGCTGTTCCATGCATCCACTACCCTCTCTATGAAATAATACTTCCTCACATTGCCCCTGAACCGCCCTCCTTCTATCTTTAAATTGTGTCCCCTTGTTCTTGCAAGTCTCTTTTTCTGAAAGATGCTACCCTCTTGGACTTTGTTGATTCCACTGAGGTACTTAAAAGTTTCTATCATGTCCCCTCCCTTCTTTCTTCAAGGGTATACATATTAAGCTCCTTTAGTCTCTCCTCATACGGCTTCTCTTGCAGACCCTGCACCATTTTAGTGCCCTCCTCTGGACTGCCTCTATCCCTATGTCCTTGTGGAGATGGGGTCTCCAGAACTGGACACAGTACTCCAGATGGGATCTCACCAACTGTCTGTACAGAGGATAACAACTTCCTGTTTCTGCTGATGATGCCTCTCCCTATACATCCCAGTATACCTCCAGCCCTCCCTACTGCCTTCTCACATTGCTTGCTAACCTTAGGTCATCAGATATGATTACCCCAGGTCCCTTTCCTTTTTGTTGTTGTTACTACCTCCCACCCATTGTGTATTCTTCCCTGGTTCTTGTTTCCAGGTGCATTATTTTACACTTCTTGCATTGAATCCTAGCTGCCATACTTCTGACCATTCCTCCAACCTTGCCAAGTCCCTTTCATCCTTTCCACGCCTCCTTGTGTATCAACCCTGTTGCAGATCTTTGTGTCATCTGCAAAAGGCATACTTTCCTTCCAGTCCCTCTGCAATGTCACTGATGAAGACATTAAAAGGACTGGACCCAATACTGAACCCCCGGTTACCCCACTAGTAACCCCCTTTCTTCAGAGTGGACTCCATCTACAATTACCTTCTGTGTCCTGTTGCCCAGCCAGTGTTTTACCCAGGCTACCACCCTGGGTCCACTCCCAGGCTGGTTAATTTGACTATTAATCTTTTGTGTGAGACTGTGTCAAATGCCTTGCTAAAGTCTGGGTAGGCTATGTCCACAGCCCCTCCCTGGTCTACTACTTTGGTCACCAGTCAAAGAAATCTATTAGATTTGTCTGACATGACCTTCCACTGTGAACCCATGCTGCCTTGGGTCCTGTGCTCCACTGGCCTCTAGGTACTCAACTATTCTTTCCTTCAGAAGTGACTCCATCACTTTCCCTACCACAGAGGTCAGACTGACAGGTCTGTAGTTTCCTGCCTCTGTCTGCTCCCACTTTGTGAAGGGAATCACATCCGCCTTCCTCCAGTCCTCGGGTACCACCCCATCCTCCCATGATTTATTAAAAGAGTAGCCAGTGGTTTCACTAGTTCTCACTTAATTCTTTTAGAATTCTGGGGTGAATTCCATCAGGACCCATTGCTTTGTCCACCTTCAGTTTTAGGAGTTCTTGCAGAACCCTTTCTTCTGTGAAAGGACTGGGATCGACCCCCTATCAAGAGTGCTTCTGTTAATTGGATTAGCCTCCCTCCTCTTTTGTAAATACTGAGCAGAAATATTTGTTCAGTATTCCTGCTTTTCACTGTCCCCTCTGCCCATCCACCGTTCATTCTATTCGCCTCACTATCCCTCCCTTTGTCTTTCTACGCTCACTGATGTACCTATAAAGGTTTTATCCCTTCTTAACTGAGTTGCCTATCTTTCCTCAGTTTGGGCCTTTGCTATTCTGACTTCCCTCCTGCTTCCTTCTGCCTTAACTGGTACAGCTCTCTGTCCTGCTCCTTCTGTGTTTCCTTATACTTCCGGAATGCTATCTTTTCTTCCTGACTTTCTCACCACCTCTTTTGAGAACCATAGTGGCTTTTCTTTCGTTTTGATTTGTTTATTTGCTTCACACAGAGGCTTGTTGCCTCTGTGATGGCATTGATAATTCCCCATTGTTGCTCCACACCTCCTTCTAGCCTGTTTACTAGTGCTTTTCTGAGGCACTCTCCCATCTTGCCAAAGTCAGCCCTCCTAAAGTCCAGTACCCTCACTTTTGTATGGCTTGACTCTGTAGCTGAGTTTAACGTGAACCACACTGTTTATGGTCACTTGTCCCCAGATGGCAACCCACTTCTAGATCTGAGATCCTCTCACTGCCCCCGTTTGAGAGTACGAGGTCTAAGATTGATCCCTCATGAGTGGGTTCCGAAACTAGCTGTCTAATACCTGCCACCTGTAGGGCATCAAGAATGGCCCTGCTCTTGGATGTGGCTGCAGCAAATGTGCTCAGTTAACATCTGGCATATTCAGGTCTCCCATCAACAGTATCCCTTTCTCTGCCATTCTAAGAATGCCTTCTATCATATCCTTGTCCATTTCTTCCCTCTGACATGGGGGTCTGTACACAACCCTGTGTGCGGATTGTGGTGCCTTTCCAGTCTCCAAGGTGACCCACAGTGCCTCCTCTCCTCCCTGTTTACTCTTTTGTTCAATTGCTTTTATCCCTTCCTTTACATAGAGAGGTACTCCTCCCCTCTTCCCTGCTTGTCTCTCCTGTAGGTTATGTACCTGGTATGTTAACATCCCAGTCATGGTTCTCTGTGTACCATGTTTCTGTGACTGCTACGATATCCAGGCATCCTCTTCCATTAAGGCCATCAGCTCAGGGAGCTTGTTGCCCAGACTACGGGCATTGGTACTCATTACCCTCCATTTCCTGATGGCCTTACTCCTTTGCCCCATCCCTGTCCTTCTTGCCTTTGTCACTTTCTCCATTTACTCTGCCCTTCTCCCTCGACTCCTCTATGTTGGTGTTTGCTGCACTTACTACCGTGATTATTTGGGGGCTAGGATTCTCCTGTCCTTTCCAGTGCCTCCCCTTGGCTAGTTTAAAAGCTTGCCAATGAAGCATTTAAACCTATCACCAAGGATCCTGGTTCCCCTCCCAGACAGATGCAGCCCATCATGCCAGTATAGGCTTGCATCACTCCAGGTGGACCCCCAGTCCCCAATGAAGCCAAATCCCTAACATCCACACCAGTTTTTCAACCACTGATTGAATCCCAGGGTGCGGAACACCCTAGCCTCTCCTATGCCATAGATGGGTAGCACCTCCAAGAAGGTTACCGTGCGTGTTACTTTACTAAGGCCCCTCCCCAATTCCACAAACTCTTCCTGCACTTCTCTAATCCCTTTCTTAGCCAGGCCATTTGTCTCTAGGTGGACAATGACATCCAGCTCCCTTCCCTGTGCAGCTGCTCCAGCAATCCTGAGGATTTGCTCCCTGTCCCTTCAAGCCATGGTGCCTGGCAGGCACCTTACCTCCCTCTCCCCTTCCTCCCCCAGTTCTACCTTCCTAACAATGGAGTCCCCCACCAGGAGTTGTTTCCTTCCCCTGCAGGGTCCCTGCCACCCTCCTGTGGGTCTCCTTTGTGGAGGTTCCCAGCATCCTCCTTGGTCTCCACTGTGGGTGCCTCCATAGAGGAACCACACTTTGCCAGAATGGCATAGGAATTGTGGAGAGGTACAACTGGAGGGATGCACCTCTGTTCCACCACCCTCACCCTCCCTGAGCCCACTGTGGTCCAACGCTCCTCTTTCTTGGCAACCTCTGAGGCAACAGCAGTGGCACTGGTGGTCCCTGGATGGAAGAGGAGGTCCCACAAATCCTGGCCAACTCAGCCTGGAGATGAGCAACCTCCTCCCTCAGCCCAGAGAGGTGCCTGCAGATGGGACAACACCCATCCTCAGAACATCTCCCAGAAGACAGCTGCTCCACAGCCACTGCACTGCACCACTCCAAACATGTCTTATTTCTGGCCCCTTAACTGTTTGCAATCCTTACTCTTTCCTCTGTTTTCTCTCTCTCCTTACTTTCTGCCTGTGTGCCCTTTAAGCTCCTGATTGTCCTGTTCTGAGACAAGAATATCCTATATTTCTCAGTAGACCACTTACTTGCTCAGAGGCAGACCTCCAGCAGCTAGAGGGGACTGAGAGCTACTCTTGCCCTTCTAGGATGGTGGGTCCTTGGTGGTTCAGTGATCACTCACTTCCTGCCCCTAAACAGGAAGTTCCTGTTGTCAGTCAAATCCTGTGCCTATAAAAATAGAACTAGCTTTGGGTGGAGGGAGGAAGGAGACAATATAGTCCCAGCAGAGAAGTTCAGTCACACAGCAGTCCTTTCTCCTGGTGTCTTCTGCCAAGCTATTAGCTGAAACTTTCTAAGGCAGTCTTTAAATGTAGCTTCCTTCTAGCTAAGCCACTCCCCTACTTACAGATCTTTCTACAAGTAATTTAAACCTCACAGCAGTTAAGTCCTTTCAGTCACCTGAGATTTACACCTAGATAACTCTTTAGATACCCATTCAGTTCAGTTAACCCAAACACACACTTTTTTTTTGTATGTTAGTTTTTTTACCTTAAATTAAAGGTCCAAATACAAAAGTTCTTCTACTTTAGTCCCAGCAGAGAAGTGCAGTCACACAGCAGTCCTTTCTCCTGGTGTCTTCTGCCAAACTATTAGCTGAAACTTTCTAAGGCAGTTTTTAAATGTAGCTTCCTTCTAGCTAAGCCACTCCCCCTACTTACCAGATCTTTCTACAAGTAATTTAAACCTCACAGCAGTTAAAATTCCAATGTTGAAAACCTGGTGTGAAAATATTGCAAATTCACAAAGTTATGAGCGTGCGTAGCAACTGCACAATGCACGCTCATAAAACAGCCATTTTTGGGATTTTTTCCACCAAATTTGCAACATAGGCTTTTTGAAAGGCCACCTCATAAACACTGGCACTGTCATTTTGTTAAGCGGTCCCGAAAGGGGATTCTGTGCAGTGACCGCAAAATCACCTGTCAAGGCTGAATAACACCATGACAGTGCCAGAATTCATGAGAAGAGGTCCCAAAAACCCCATGTTGAAAATTTGGTGCCAAAATTCCAAAAAATGCCTGAAATAAGCATCAAAGTTGAAAAAAACATATTTACTCCATTATACAGCTTACCAGCATTTCCTCAGTTTGCGGTCGGCTTTGAAGAGTGCAGATGTGTTCCCGGCACACCGAAGATGGTTGCGCCGGTCTACGGAGGTAAGTATGGGGTGAGGGGTGTGGGAGGCAGGGTGCACAGTGGGTGGGTGCGGGTTGTGGGAGGGGGATAGGGAGACCACTGAGGGACCGTTTCCTTTTTCCACAGGGAAAAAAAAACATCGCAGGACCTTTTTTGTTTTTACAGGGGCATGTGACATGCTGGGGTGGGCTCCCAGCAAGCCAATGGAGTCTTTTTTGGGGGGACAGCTGTAGCCGATGGAGGATTGGCACCCCCGTCAGCACACAACAAAAGAGAGGGGTTACATTATGCCAATAGGGATTGGGCACCCCTGTCAGCACCCAACAAAAGCAAGGGGGTGACATTATGCTGACAGGGATTGGGCACCCCATCAGCACACAACAAAAGTGGGGAGGTTACATAATGCCAACGGGTGGGCTACCCCATCGGCAACATCAGCCTTGGGGCACTGAAGCCGATGGGGATTGGTGACCCTTTGGAAAACAAACACGGTGTGGGGGCACATGCTGCCGAGGGGGATTGGGCTTAATATTGTTTGTGAACACAGCGGCAAGCCACTGCCATGTTCACAAACAGTATCACTGTAACAAGGTTCCCCCCAGCAATGACGGGTCACTTCCTCATTGCAGCGAATGGCTTACACTGCAATGACGAGGCAGCCCCTGATTGCAGTGGCTGAAACCTTACAAGGTTGTGGCATGCTGGCTGAACTAATGTCAGCAGCAACATGCTATGGCATTGGGGAAAGTGGGCCAAGCCTTTAAAGGCTGTGGGGGCATTGGCCACAACAGTGCCATGCCTCCGCAACCTGTTTCTGGAAAGCTGCCACAATATGTTTCTTGAGCATGCGCGTAATCAGCATAAAATATGAGATGAGCAACTCTATGCACAACCAGTGTGTTTTGCTACATAGGGGTTCTGATAGTCATGGGCCTGTTGAGTTTTGCTCTTGAGGTAAGAGGGAATCAGAGCCCTTCTGTGCTAGAACACAATGGTTGTGCATGGTTGCCCATACAGTATTCTGTACTTGTTAACTTCTACACATCTAGGATTCATCATTTTGAGAAGTATACATACATCCGTGGTGGCAATCACTAAATGCTGGCTTCCCTGCCGCAACCCACATGCTGTGGGCCACCTTATACTAGTCCCTGTACCTCCTGTGGACCTCCCTGGCAGCCTTGCTCTTGTAAAATTTTTGACAGGTCAGCTTCCACTTCCTCTTACACTTGTCAGGAGTGTGGTCTTTTTCTTTCCTCCGCATGGCATGACCAACCTGTGGAAAAAAGAAATATTTTTTTTGTAGTACACACACACACACATATATATATATATGTGTGTATGTAATAGATAACCCACTTTAGGGTGTTTGGTCATGTCAACCACCCAAGGCATGCATATATCAGAGCACAACTGCACACCCCAGAGTGGGTTATCTGTCTTACAAATTGGCAACATTGTTTTGGAAGGGGATAAAAGTGCAGGTGTGCAGTCGCACTCTGATATATGCACGGCCACCTGATGGTGTTTGTCCAATGCCATTGATTATTTTTTCTAGCCCATTTATAAATATATATATATATATATATATATATGTAAGAGTCAAAGAACCTCTGTATGCAAACACTGAGGCAAGGGTTACCCCAAAGGGCATTTGGCCGGAAAGCCAAGTTTCAAGGAAATACAAAATCACACATGCCCACACAATGCAAAGCATCATGGGCTGCATATGCAAATCACCACAGAATGTTATGGTGGTTCAACTTTAAGCAGAATTGCATGGTGACAAAAGGCCTCTTACATAGTTTGCGAAGGGTGCTAACAGATGATATAGACACGTGTTTCATCCTACCAGGACTCATCTGTTTGACCCCCCAGTGGAATGAACCAGCTACCCTAAGATGGTCTGTCTGGGTTATGTTGTGGTGAACCCATTAAAACAAAAAACTATTTAAAAGACAAAGTATTTTCTTGAAACTTGGCTTCCCGACCAAATGCCCTTTGGGGTAACCCTTGCCTCAGTGTTTGCGCACAGAGGTTCTTTGTCTTTTAAATAGTTTTTTTGTTTTAATGGGTCTCCACAACATAACCAGACAGACCATCTTAGGATAGCTGGTTCATTCCACTGAGGTGTCAAACAGATGAGGCATATACTGATGAGTCCTGCTAGATTTAAACACATGTCTATGTCATCTGTTAGCACTTTTGCAAACTGTGTGAGAGGCTTTTCGGCACCATGCAATTCTGCTTAAAGTTGAACCAGCATAACATTCTGTGGTGATTTGCATATGCAGCCCATGATGCTTTGCATTGTGTGGGCATGTGTGATTTTGTATTTTCTTGAAACTTGGCTTCCCGGCCAAATGCCATTTGGGGTAACCCTGTCTCAGTGTTTGCACACAGAAGTTCTTTGTCTTTTAAATATTTTTTTGTTTTAATGGGTTCACCACAACATAACCCAGACAGACCATCTTAGGGTAGCTGGTTCATTCCACTGGGGTGTCAAACAGACGAGGCATACTGGTGAGTCCTGGTAGGATGAAACAAGTGTCTATGTCATCTATTAGCACCCTTTGAAAACTGTGTGAGAGGCCTTTCGACACCATGCAATTCTGCTTAAAGTTGAACCAGCATAACATTCTGTGGTGATTTGCATATGCAGCCCATGATGTTTTGCATTGTGTGGGCATGTGTGATTTTGTATTTTCTTATAATATATATATTAGAGGCAAAAAACTCAGTTTAATGCATCAGTTAGGGTTGTTCCACAGTAACAAAAGTGAGGAAATTTGATGTTAGGGTTGAAACCCCCCTTGCACCCCTTCAGCCCACCCCCCCAACTGGCATCAGGGTGCGCATTGGGGTCATCAGCCCTAACTCTCACCCCATCACATGTGGAAAGAAGCTGAGGAATAGTAGAATAGGGTGAGAGTTAGGACCGATGGACCTGAATGCGACCCTGATGCCAGTTGGGGGTGGGTTTAATTAAAAGTCCGTATCTCACACCGTTTCCGAGATACGGGCCCTGAAAGGTGCAGCGAATGCTGTAAAGTTATACTATAGGAAAAAAAGAGAAGTTCAGAGTGCCATAACTTTGCTGCCCTGTAATATTTTTTCACCAAATCACCAAAAGGCACATCTGTGGGATGTTGGCTTTCTTCCCTTCAAATTTCAGTCTGAAAGACCAAACCATTATTTTGCAGCAGGGTGGCAAAGAATTCCTGTCATATAGCGGATGCCGCAATGTTAGTCTATGGGAAAAAGTCTCAAATTCGGAGTACCATAACTTTGCATCCATGCACTATTTTGTCACCAAACCACTAAAAGGCACATCTGTGAGATGTTGGCTGCCTTCCCTTCAAATTTCAGCCCAAAAGACCAAACCGTTCATTTGCAGCAGGGTGGCAAGGAATTCCTGTTATTTTGGGCATAGTGTTGCAAAGTAGTGTCGTGATTTACAAAGCTTTCGCAAAAATTTGCCACACTTTCTTGAGTGTGACACTACTTTGCAACACTACATTTTCCAGAAATTGGAAAAACATATTTCTAGGGTGTTTAACCTCAAAATAAAGACATGCCTAGCATCCTCAGGGTCCGACTAGGTAAACATAAAAATAATTGTGTTGCTAGAGGGTCCCAAATTTAAATGCAAAGCATTTTTATGATCACCAACTGAAAACAAAATGGCAGATCTGCAACACTACTGGGGCCATTTGCGACACTAAAAAGTGCATTTGCAACACTGTAGAACTTTTTGTTAACTTTTCCCATTGACTTATAATGGGAAATTGTTTTTTGAATAATTTTTGAACTGTTTAATATTTTTTCATGAAATCTTCAAAAGGCACATTGGGGACCCTGGTCACATGTTCCCTGAAGTTTTTGGACTGGTCTTGTAAACTGTGCAACCTATAGGGATGAGCAAAAAATTCAAAAAAGCGTAAACGTGCGCGCAGATCATGCTTAATAACGCTGCAGCTGTATATCCGAACAGTACAAAAGTTGGCAGAGCCCAAGATGTATGGTTCTTGATTGTGTATTCCAAATGTCAGGCAAATCCATTGAACGGTTGCAAAGTTAGTAAAGTGCAAAATTTTAGGTTTGGGATGTAAATGGCTCCTCAACCCTAACTATGGTAGCACTACGTGCTACCTAATATATATATATATATATATATATATATATATATATATATATATATATATACACAAACAGAAAAGACAATTTGAGTTTCCTACACTGCTAATCTGAGTGCCACTTATTCATTAAAACAATTGTACAATATGTTTTTTTTACACAGGATATAACCATGCCATTATGATATCTAGCTAAGTATATTACTTTTGATACACTGGCTGTGTAGTACAGTTGCATTACTGTGAGAAAAATGCAGCTCATTACACACATACCATCAATGCTTAATATAGTGCAATTAAGCAATATAACATGAGATGCTGTGGCTGCTCTTAGGATTACACACATGGTGTGGTTTCCTGACTTGGTGCAGACAGAGTGAGAAAATGAACCAGAAGTGGATAAATTCTGCTATTCCCACACAGTCAAGTGGGATATTGCAATCATGCAATATTTCCCTTGCTTTTCTTGGTTAAAAGAAAAGGAAATAACATTTTTTGGACTGACAGCCTGGATGGCACATGTTTCTGTGGTGTCCTACTGTGATCTATATATTCTTAATCTTGCCAACCAGGTAATCAAGAGACAGTTATTTAGTAGACATTGTATGTTTGTATTTATAATTTTTTTGTCCAGAGATAAAGTGCCATTTTTTTAACTTTTGCCCTAGTTCTAGATATGGTGAGGTTGGTCACCCTCATCACAATGGCAGGACTGTCATATTCCTCAACTGCCTGAATGAGGGCTAGCTCATCGCTGTCGCTCCAGTGCTTAGGCATTGTTAGCTTTCTTTTTTTTTGATTTTCTGTGGAACAGATGAAGAGAAAGATGCCATAATCAATATTATATCTTAGAAAGTGGATGGTAAATACAAATATTGTTGTTGATAAAGATGATAACATTGACAGTTTATGGAATAGGCACTACAGATCATCCTCTAAGTTTACAGATCTAGTACGCCTTGTGACCCTATGCCCCCCCCACTACTTGCAACTGCAGCACCTTTTGCCCTCAGCAGATATTATGTATAACATGACATGATACTGGCCCCCCTCCGACCACTGCATTACCTTTTGCCCTCATCACATATTACATACACCATGACACAATACTCCCCCCACTCCCCATCCCACACATGGACACACACTCACACATACAGAACAGACTCTCCCCCTCACACAGAGATATACCAACATGTGGTATGATAAACTAAGTAATAAGATAACAGTCCATGACTGATTTAATTATATGAATGGTTAATCTTATTGCTAATAATTATGTAGAGCATTTCCATGTTGCAGCTTCTGCAAATGCATTGTGTGACAGTGTCACCCCATGCATACATCAGCTTATTTATTCTAGAGTGAGAGTAACAGAGAAGAAACAACTTTTATATTGGTATACTACAGGTTTGGCAGCAAGCACAAGTAGAGTACTATTATATAGTGTATAGTATAGTTCTATATAGAAATTCATCCTTTTCTTTTTTTTCAATTCAAAGTTTATTAAAATTTTAACAAGTACAATTACAGAGCCCTGATCCTACATAAATATGCTACGTACATACGTAATGTGAAAACCTAGAGGAACAGTGCCATCCCTCCCTTCCCTAACCTCTTCCCCTATCCTATCCCTCCTCCACCTCACACAAAACCATTTCAAAGAGTTACTGCACAATACAGAATTATTATTCAACAGTTACAGTGAGTATAAAGATTGTAGGGGGCCCCAAATCTTACTGAATCTTTTAAGTCTCTGGTTAAGACTTGCTATGGTTTTTTCAGTCCTGAGGTTTGCCAGAAGTTTGTTTAACCATTCCGTATAGGTAATTTCTTCAGTGTCCTTCCAGTGTTTCAAAACCAGTTTCTTGACTGACATTGACATTAAAGTTATATGATATTTGAGATTTAGTACATGAACTTCTGAGAGATCACCTAATAGACAAATGTCAGGACTGAACAAATCATTCAGACGTAAAAGAGGATCCACCTTCAGTTTAATGAGGGTCCACAATTTGTCTACTTTTGGACAGGTCCCAAAAATATGGAACAGATTATCTTCCCCTTGTAAGCACTGAACACAAATAGAAGAGTCAGAGTAGCCAACATTAGCTAACTTCTGAGGGGAGTAGTATACATTATGCAATATCTGAAACTGCATGAGTCGCAGCCTATCTTGGGTAATTAAATGGTGACAATTCTGCCACAGGAGAGGCAAATTTATCAATCAATCAATCAATATTTATTTATAGCATGCTTTTCAAAAATCAAAGCACAAATACATCATAGATAAAACAACAAAACATTCAATTAATGAAAACATATATATAAAAATAAAAAGCTAGCAGAAATAAACTAAGCACTATCTCCAAAAGCCAAAGTAAATAAATATGTTTTCAAAGAGGCTTTAAAAGTCTCAGTGGACAAGCACTCTCTAATCCACCGAGGTAGAGAGTTCCACAGGGTCGGGGCCACAAAGGAAAAAGCCCTGGCCCCAGATGACTGAAGAAAGACCCTGGGAACCTCTAGCAATCCCTTGTCAGTGCAGAGGAGTGGATGGAGGGGGTGGTAGAGCCGAAGGAGGTCTTGCAAGTAACCCAGTCCCTGTCAGTGTAGGGTCTTATAAGTCAGCAACGCTACCTTGGAGCTGATGCTCCACTTCACCGGCAGCCAGTGCAGTTCGTTCAGCACAGGTGTGACATAGTAAGTTCTTGACAACCCAGTCAGCAACCTGGCCACAGCATTCTGCACCAGCGGCAGGTGATGGAGATCCACCCCCGGTAACCCTAGGTATAGAGCATTGCAGTAATCAAGATGAGAGGACACAAAGGCGTGAACCAATATAGGGAGGTCATTGTGCGGAACAAGGTGCTTTATCTGGGCAATGTTCCTCAGGTGGTAAAATGAGGACTTGACAACTGCTGACACCTGTGCCTTAAGCATTAGTTCATTGTCAAGCAACATGCCCAGATTCCACACCCGTTCAGAAGGTCTCAACTGGTTACCCCCTAATACAAGGCCATACAGTTGCCCAGGAGTCAACTTCTCTACACACTGACCAGGGTCCACCACCAGAACCTCAGTCTTATCTGGATTTATTCTCAACCAGTTAGCACTCATTCAGTCCTGAATCTCAGTGAGGTAGCTGTTAAAGACCGATATTGCATTATCTTGTTCGGGTACAAAGGACATGTAGAGATGAGTGTCATCTGCATAGCAGGAAAACTCAGCCCATACCACCTTAGAATGTCTCCCAACGGCAACATATACACCATGAACAACATGGGGGAAAGCAGAGAACCCTGCAGCACCCCACAAGGCAGGAAGAAGGGGGCAGAGGAAAAAATTCCTGAACCACCCTCTGAGTCCTGCTTGTGAGGAAAGAATGAAACCATCTGAGAACTGTTCCAGACAGTCCACAGAATAGCCGCAGGTGTTCCAGCAACATCCCATGGTCCATGGTGTCAAATGCTGCAGAGAGATCAAGGAGGACCAAGATTGAATGACTCTTACAATCTCTCACTATTAGGAGATCATTAAGTACCCAAACCAATGCCGTCTCAGTACTATGCCTCGACCTGAAACCAGACTGGAGAGGATCATAGACTTCATGGGTGATAAGAAAGTTCTCAAGCTGCAACACGACTACCTTCTCAATAACCTTGCCCAAAAAGGTCTGTAGTTCATAAGACAGTCTGGGTCACAGGAAGGTTTCTTTAAAAGGGGTGTCACAACAGCCTCCTTCAAGGGTTCCAGAAACACCCCTCATCCAATGAGCACCAGACAATCTCAGCAAGGACCAGTCCAATCACATCCATACACCCCACAAGGAGGTTCCTAGGACCAGGATCCAAACTACAGTAAGTTGGTCGCAAGCCCTGAAAAATCTTCATGATATCCACGATCACTGGCTGGTCAAAGTCTGTCCAGACAGACCAAGTGCCTGTGGCCTCACATCAACCACTGCCGTACTCATTTGAACGTGTTATGCAGATCTCCAACCTGACTGAGGACACCTTATCAGCAAAGAACCAAGCGAACTCATCTCACTTTATTTGTGAAAAAGCTCTCCAACCCCAAAGACAGGCTGGATTGCACAGCCTGCCCATGCACCAGAAGAGCTGAGCCAGTCGATTCTTTGCTGCAGCTATTTCCCTGGACAGGAACTCTGCCTTCTTATAGGAGATTTCTGATTGATAGTCTGAATAATGGGTGCTCAACCTAAGTCTGTCCTCCTCCTCCTCCTCTAGGCTGGATTTCTGCCAACAATATTCAACCCTTCGCCCTACTCTCCTCAACTCCCTCAAAGTCCCATCAAACCAAGCAGATCAAGGGTGGAGAGGGAGGGGGTGAACATGGACAGGAGCTATGGAATCCAGGGCTCTTAGCACCATATTGTTATAGCACACTACTTGGTCATTTGGGTCCAAGCACTCCAATGGCCAACTCGATAGTTCCAGCACTGCCAACAGACCCATTGGGGTTACTCCCCTCAAAGGGCGGTACCGGACCATCTCCAAAGGGGCTGGTCTCACGAGGGAGCCACAAAACTGAACCTTATATGGTGATGGTCTGACCATCCAACTGGTTCCACAACCAAGTCAGCGACCTCCATCCCCAGGGTGAACACCAGATCCAGGGAGTGACCCTGAATATGAGTTGCAGCGGTAACTACCTGTGTGAAGCCCAACAAAATCATCAGTTGAAGGAAGTTTTGACCAAAATGCGAGAATTCATCATCAACCTAGGCGATTTATGATCTTTCTGTGGAAGAGGGCAGACCAGAAAGCTGTGGGACCAAAGCATTCTGGATATTTCAAATTATATAGGATCACATATATTTTGAAGACTGCATGTGAAAGTCCCACTAATGATTGCAACTCCATTCAGAAGGGTAAATTAGGAGGATTTGGGTGGATCTGCCCAAATGTATTAACCAGAAGGTGGCGAAGCTGATATATTTTGAAAATCTTGGACCTTGGAAAACTTGCTTTTACTAGTATTTCAGAAGAAGTAATCCATATCCCATTTTCCTTAATAAAGTAACAAATTGGACTTTCTCCTAATTGTGGTAGCCATCCGGATGAAAGAATTTTACCTCCTATCTTAATATTGGGATTACCCCATATGGTTTGGGATATGTCACAGGTATAAGCATATTTTAGGAAATTGCACAATTGGGGGTGAATTCGAATGGAGAAGGCAATGGGGGATGTCTTTAGTGATGATGGGAGATATTTCAGATTAATATGTAGGAGAGAGACTGGGGAAAGTCCCTGTACTTTCAGGGGGTGTTTTTCAATCTTGAACCAGATTGGTGTAAATGAAAGGAAAGTGAGTTGGTTTCCAGGATCTATCCATCTAAGATATTTATTAGCCTGACTGGCCCAGTAATATAGGCCAATGTGTGGTAACCGTAACCCACCTTTAACTTTAGGAGTGGCAAGTTTAGAAAAAGCCAGTCTGGGTCTTTTCCCTGCCCATATAAAGTTTGTGAAAAGTCTATGCACTTTTTTAAACCATTTTAATGGGAGCCAAAGATTTAACAAGTTGAGAGGGTAAAAGAGGCGAGGAAAAACATTCATTTTTATCAGGCTGATTTTGCCCCAAAGTGACAATGGGAGAAAAGACCATCTTTGTAAATCTTGTTTAATGGTATGTATGAGAGGATCTAGATTAAATTTCTGAAGACAGGTTGGGTTCCTTGCTAATTCAATACCTAGGTAGTGCAGAGAATCTGTTTTCAAAGAAAGCTCCATATTGGAAATATAGTGTTTCACAACTTTATGGTTAAGAGGAAAGACTACTGTTTTTTTTCTTTTTAGCTTATAATTGGACATTTTGCTAAATTCTTCAATGACTGTTAACATATGAGATATAGAAGATGTTGGATGTGATAGCTGGAGAAGCAGATCATCTGCGTATGCCAAAACTTTCACTATATGGCCTTGAATAGTGATACCTTGAACCCCTGGTGCTGCAGTTATTCTATGGATAAGGAGTTCCAGGTAAAGGTTGAAAAGCAGGGGTGACAGGGGACATCCCTGTCTAGTATCAGACTGGAGTAGGAATGTCTCAGATGAAGCTCCATTACTGGAAATATGGGCTGTGGGAAATTTATAAACGGTACCTATCCAATTTTGAAAGGTCTTGGGAAAATGGAAGGCTTTCAGAATTTGCAAGAGGTAAGTCCAATTGACTCAGTCAAATGCCTTCTCAGTGTCCAGGGACACCAGAGCAGCAGGGAAGTTGGTGTCTCTGGACACCGAGAAGACATGCTCTAGGGTATGTAAATGGTCCGAAGAGGATCTCCCCTTCATGAAGCCCATCTGTTCTGGTCCTATCAGATCCAGGAGAACTATGTTAATACGATTGGCCAGGAGCTTAGATAATATTTTAATATCTTGGTTGAGAAGTGAAATTGGTCTGTAGTTAGTCACTAGTTCAGGGTTCTTGCTGGGTTTAGGCAAAATGATGATAAGGGCTTCAAACAGGGATTTATCCACCTCGACCCCAGAGAGAATATATTGGAAAAGTGGTACCAGTAAAGGTGCCAACTGGTTTGCAGAAGTCTTGTAGAAGTTAGGGGAAAGCCCATCTGGTCCGAGGGTTTTCTCAGTAGGGAGATCCTTAATTACTTTGTCTATTTCTGTTTGTAAAATAGGCATAGTCAGAGTGGACTGTTGTACATCTGACATGTGAGGTAAGTGAGAGTCCTTCAATTCTTGGTAAAGTTGTCGAAAGGAGGAAGGGTCTATCATAGGGCCATATAAGTTCTTAAAGTAAGTACAGAATTCAGCTACTATCTCTGAAGGAGATGTTAGTAAGGAGCCATTGGTCATGGATCATGTTGCTGCAATTAATCTGGAAGATTCATGTTGTTTAATACGTAAGGCCAGTAAATGCCCCACCTTTTTCCCCCGATCCGTGTAAGAAGCCTTAGCTTTAAGAATTTCAAATTCTTCCCATTCTCTTAATACTTCTAAGTAGGAATCCTTCAATTTGATCAGTTCTTGCCTATCTTGCTCAGAGGAATGAGGGGACAGGTTGTGCTCTTTTGTTCGGCTTTGGGACAAAAGGGACTGTAGCCGACTTTCTCTGTCTTTTTTCCTTTCTGAGACTAGACCAATTAGTAAACCTCTCATATATGCTTTAAATGCACACCATTCCACATCTGGTTTTCCAGTGGAGTTGAGGTTACTGGAAATAAGCTGGGCAATTTGGTCAGAAATATATTTAACTACTCATGGATCTTTCAATAGCTGATTATTGAGTTTCCACGTTGCTCCATGTTTAGGAAGGGAAAAGAAAGATATCCGATGTGTAACTAGGTAGTGGTCCAAAATTGGCCCTGGGTGAATGGATGAGTCTAAGACTCCATGTATAAGTGATTGTGTAATTAAAAGGTAATCAATATGGGAAGAGGTCAGGTGTATTTGGGAAGTAAATGTATATTGTTTTTCAGTGGGGTGAAAAACTCGCCAAACATCACATAAACCTAATTGATCCACAAGGTCCCGTACTGCCCTTTGGGCCAGAGAAAGACCTTTACAGGTTACTTCGGAGAGATATAAACAAGGATCAAATGTTAAATTTAAGTCACCTCCAATAATCATCGGGATGGACAAGAAGGGAGTCAATACAATAATTATGTGCATGAAAATCCAGGACAGTCAACATTCGGACCGTATATGCTACCAAGTAGGATATCCTCTGTGTGTATGGTACCTTTAACAAAAAGGAATCTGCCCTGTGGATCTTTAATGATTTGAGATGGGGAAAAGGGTATGGTCCTAGCTATTAAAATCATTACACCACAGCTTTGGATGGAGCCTTCTGCTGTGAATATTTGCCCTATCTGCTGTCTTCTTGGTTTAGGGGCTTCTGAGTCCAGCATGTGAGTTTCTTGTAAGCAGATGACATCTGCTTTTAGTAGGTTTAAATGCTTTAAAATGTTATATTGTTTTAGTTTCTGTTGAGCCCCTTTGACATTCCAGGAAGCCCATGTTAAAGCTCTAGCCATTTTGTTCCTAAATTAAATGACCGTGAGCATTTAAGTACTGAGCTGTTTTCTAAAGTTGTAAATAATGAGGCTACTATTGATTCTGTGCTACCCGCCCCTTCTGTTCTTCCCCATCTAACTACTCTCCACATTCCTTGCATTGTGCATGCCCCATAATTATAGTAACAAGGTATAAAACTCCATACCCTCCGCCCCTCCCTTACTGTTGTGAACTGCACTATGCAGTACACCATTCATTGCCCCTCCCCAGCCTTCCAGGCCATCCCAAAATTAGTAATTATAACTATAATATTTCTGCTAATCTACAAAATCTTTCAACCTCTCTACTTGATTTTATAACTAAAACAGTGATAAGTCTTTTCATTTAACGAGTGTTGTAAATATAGATTTTTTTGCATCTGTGAAACCCTAATAATATAAACCAGTAAATCTTTGAGCTGGAGCATTACAATCCAACATTTAAACCCAAGAAAATAAAGCTATATGAACATTTCCTAAGGCTTCACAAAAAAAAGCTGTATCTGAGACTTAGGCCAGTCTTGTAGTCTCGAAGAGGTAATGTGAAAAATGAGACTATAGAGTTTTGCCACGTATAGTAACAAAGCGGGTATTTCAATTAACAAGATATGCACTTCAGCTCTGTCCAGAGTTCCAGCATCATGGCAAATGTGGACCTCTTCCTGTAACAAACTCTTTTACCTTGTTTTCAGGTAGTAAAAGAAAAAATAAGGAAATACAAAACCCTGAAACAAGGCTGTAAAATGTGCATACATTGGGAATCATTAAAGGGGCGTATTAATGTCAGCATATTACAGCCCACAAAATAGAGTGCTGCTGTTAACTAACAGTGAGATTCTACGTTTGAAGCACATTTATAAGATCTTCTCTTTAACTTCAAAATAGTCTAGGATGCCTGATCTGATTAATTTCCAGACTATGAATTGCAGAACTGTGGGAACCTGTAGAGTACTGTTTGTAAGTCCTTTAGATATATAGAGAATTATCACTGTGGTAAAGCAGTAGGTCTTCCATTGTAAATGATTTACTCCTCTCTAGAGGCCAATTAACGATATGACCATCACTGCATTTATTTCAGTTGTAATTTTAAATGTGCACAGGATCACAAAGGCAAGCATGTCTGACAATCAACCCAGTCGCTTGAAAAAGGAAAGTCCTTTCAGCAGTAAAATCTGGGCTGTGAGGTTGGAATAAGGAGACGCTTGGCTGCATTTTGCTAGTATACTCTGTAGTTATTTTAAATTCAGAAGGGAAACGTGAGAACCCTTGAAGAAGTCTATGTTTGGTGAGCAAGCTTTTACTTCAACAGAACTAATAAAGCTTATTTATCCTTTCATCTGGGTATCTGCACCTGATTCTTTCAACTTCCTATGTTGATCAGGGTGTATGAAAGAGATCAGGGAATTCCACATTAAGTTTTGTTGTTGCTGTGTCCAGATCCACGTAACTTTCCCAGCTGCCAGCTACCAGTACTTGCAATTTAGCGGGATAGACCATTCTAAATTTTATGCCAGCTACAAGTACTTTAGAGACCAGAGGGTGAAATGCTGTTCACCATTGCCGGATTGTGGCAGGGAGATCCTGAGCAATTCTAATTTTGTTTCCCTCCCACTGAACTTCATGTAATTCTGTAACCTTGGCCAAGAAATGCTGGCATTCAAGATAGTTTAGAAATTGAAACGTTAGTTGCCTTGGATACAACCCTGTCAGTGGCTTTGGATGGAGAGCACGGTGTGCACGATCAGTTATATATTTGGGACCAAAGGGTGAGGGGCTGGCAATTTTTTTAATCAGCTTTTGTATGAATAATACTGTATCTTGGCCCTCTTCCCCCTCTGGAAGACCCAGAAGGACCACATTATTTCTGCAACTGCGGCCCTCCAGGTTTTCCACTTTCAGTTCAAGCTGTGCCATTTTTTGCCTCATAGAAACTAGATCTGGGGCCATTTTTCTAGCAAATGGATTCAGGCTGAGTTCCATTGGGAAACATCTTCAGTAGCCTGGGATAGTGTTTTGAGCTCCTTTGTGAGGCTTTGCATTTCTTTCAGAAAGGGCTTAAACTCATCAAGAAATCTCTGGAGAGTCAGGGGTTCTTGTTCAATTGATGTACTGACATGAAGCTTCCGATGAACTGAAGGGCTGAGGTTTTTTAGGGGCCTTTTCTGGCATGACTGGCGGTGTGTGTTTTTGCGGTGGTCTCCTCATTTTGGCATACATGGAGCGAAGAAAGTGCACCTTCTTGCCATCAGATGGCTGGTCCTTGCTGTTCAAGTAGAGGGAGAAGCATTTATGTTAGGTAAGTAGCAGAAAATGGAAGTAACTCAGGTCGGAAGGCTGGAGAGTAGCAGTGGAGCTGTTATCAGGTGCTCTGAATCATGTGGCCTCCAGAAATTCATCCTTTTCAAAATGCTGTTGTGCCACAGTTCAGAGGTCATGTAATGTGATTGTACCCTTCTGTGGTACATCAGCATTCTAGAATGTTCAGAAAAAAACATAACGGACACATTTCAAATAATGGCTCTGTACACAATATCAAAAATACAGGATGAGCAACTTTATGCATAATCAGTTTGTTCTGCCACCCCTTGAGCTTCTCTCTTGAGGGCAGAGGGAATCAAAACTACTCTGTGGCAGAACACAGTAGTTGTGCATAGTTGCTCATCTAGTATTCTATATGTGTTATTTTATGTCAGTGACATAACACTTGGTCCACCCCCCAGTAACATCCCCTGTATGATGTCACTAACAGAAAACACATATATTATTGAAATCTGTGTCATAGCATGACAGTTATGCCACACTGCCCTGGCTGTAGCTCCCCCCACCCCCACCACACTAAACATATTTGTATTTAACATGGGACCACAATGATAGCAACAGACACACCATTCCATTAGATAAAATAGCATGTATTTTAGTCTGTGTTGTGAATGTATAATTTGTCCATTTTTTGACCAATTAGTGTGGCTCTTAAAAGAGCCATTTGGTTATCTTTCATAGTAGGCACTGCAGATATATAGAGGTACACATTCAGAGAAGTGCAAGAATGCCATCTTGGAGGTCCCCAAGGAAACAGTGTTGTCAGTATTTGAGAGATGCACACCATCTTTTAGATATAACCAATGTTTAAAATGTCAAATTTGGGGGTGACGAGTAGTGTGCATTCCTGTAACATGAAGGAATCCAGATATTTCAATGTTGAACTTATGCCGTGCTCTTTCAACTCCAGGGCAGTATTCCTCACCTTTCCAGATCATCCGCTCTGTAATATCTGAATACAGAATCTAACAAGCAGGTAACATCTCAATAACAGATTGCAGATCTGACTGTGCAGCATCAATTAAATCTACTGCCCTTTTGTGGCCAAATCATTACCTCCAAGATGGATGAAGAGTATTTCTGGTTCAGGGTGTGTCTTCAGTAGCTGGCACATAGTTGGCATGAGCTGCTCCCATCTCATGCCACCCTTGCCAAACCATGCCTCATCACAATTTGGTAGCTGTAAGTTTTTGCCAAAATAACTTGCCCTACTAAATGCAGCTGCTGTTTGTACCAGACTGCTCCCCACAGTCCAATCACTGACTCTGGAGCTGCCAGTCTGAATATAAAGTAATATTCTGATACAGGCAGCAGTCTCTAAAATGTGTGTCTCTCTGAAGAGTCCTGAAGTGAATGACTAATGTTTGCATGGGGTGAAGCTGTGACAGTGAAAATATGCTGTCTTATCTAGCAATATACAGTATAGTGTGGACTCATATCATTGGTTTCCCGGTGCTTCAAATGACCAATCAACTTAATACTTATTGTTGTGTCTATAGAATTGTTTGCTAATGACCTTTTGTTTATTAAACATTCTTTTTATTTTGGTGTGATAAGGCTGATGCTTGATTGGCTACATGCTGTTACCTGTTAATGTGGAACATTTCTATTGATCCCTGCCAATCTCTATTGAGGTAGGCTGACTCTCTGTTCCCCCTCTTTTTGAACTGTTATTCGGTGTGGTAAGGACTCCTCGGAATTAAATTTATCAAAATTATATTTTAAATACATTGTAAATGTTTAACATAAATATGTGAGAATAGGTATTTTGAGACAGTGGTCTGGATATTCAAAACAGTTGCACATGTTGCAACTGAGTTGTGCCGGTGCAAGTGGAGACTTGTGCCAAGGAGCTATATTCAGTGGGAGCCAGTGCACTGCGCAAATCTCATTGTGCCAATGTGCAACTATAATGAATGCAGGCACAAGTGCAGGGTGTGCCTATGAATATCCAGCGCAGTGAAATATTCAACCGTGAAACCATGGCAGAAGTATGGAGCAAATCAGAGATGTGCCGAGCAGACTTGTTCCTACAAATACAGGGTGCAAGCACACAGAAGGCACTTGGGCCAGGTGAGAGGGAGTGAGAGAGAGAGAGAAAGAGAGAAAGAAAGAAAGAAAGACAGACAGAGACAGAGTGAGAGACAGACAGACCAAGGCAGACACAGAGGAAGAGGGGCAGAGGTGGCAGTGGAGAGGGAGACTGGGGCAGAGAGAGAGTGTGACAGACAGGCAGACATACTGCCAGGCAGTGCACCAGGGTGGCACACAGCCCACAGCCCACAGCAGCCAATAGCCCAAGGGGATATAAAATTGCAAGGGCCATGGATAGTACACCCTTCATGATGGAGGCTGTAGTGAGGGGTGTGAGGGGGCAGCAGGAACAGCAACTTGACCGTGGAAGAGCCTGTCAGTGGTATGCCCGACACAGGTGGTACCTTCGAGCAGTACAGTGACACAGAGATTATGGGCCAGTATCACCTGAACAGGGCCATTCTAAAGCAGCTCTGTGAGCTGTGCAGTAAGAAGATGCAGGCACCCACCAGACGGAGTCATACAATGTCTGTGGAGATGAAGGTGACAGCTGTCATGTGCCTGCTCACCACAGGCACCTTCCAGAGACCAACTGGGGACACCACAGGTATAACTCAGTCGGCCATGTCCCACCTCCTCACACAGTTTCTCAACACTCTGCTGCCACGTGCATCGGAATACATCTGTTTTCCCAGCACACATGTAGGACTTCCACAGGGTAGCATGTATACCTGGCGTGATTGGGGCCATTGACTGCACCCACATGGGCATCTGCATGCCAGCTGGCCCCTAGGGTGTGGTCTACATCAATAGAAAGGGGAGCCCGGGGGTCACGTGATGGCTGCCTAAGAGTTTGGTCTTGTTCCGAGCTGGTTCCTGCACCCCTGTCTCAACTAAATCAATTTACCCATCTTTGACCTGCCTCAGATTGATTATTTTGTTGGTATTTACACTTACAGTGTTGGGGTACAAGTAAAATTGGTAAAATTAGTAAAAAGTGCCTTTATGGAGTTGGAAATGAGAGATCTCCCACCACGCCATATGACGCCAACTACCCTGACGAGAGACAAGCAGGCCAAGCGGGCAAAGGCGCACCCGGCTACTGCCTCATCTCAATCTATATCTCAGACTGCACTTACCGAGGACAAATTCCAGGAGGGCCTTGACTCACTAAAAGAGATGCTGACTAATCTGTCGCTTGACCTTCGCACCATGAATACTATGGTGGAACAACTTGCAATCCGCACGGGAGACAATGAGGCCAGGATTTCATCACTTGATGACTGATGTAACCAGATGGACCCAGAGCTGACTATTTTGTGCTAAAGGATCAAAAATTCAAAGAGAAAATGGAGGACCTAGAGGGTAGATCCAGAAGGAACAATTTAGTAATTCTTGGTTTACCCGAGAGGGAAGAGGCCGAGATGTCATCTCCTTCATTCAAAAGTTATGTGAAAAGCTTGCAGGTCCCTCTCCTAATGGACCTACCTACATTGTAGAATGAGCTCATAGGGCCCTCCGCACAGCCCTCCCACCAGGAACCCCCCCAGACCACTGATTTTTTGTTTGTTAAATGTTTTAGACAAACAGCATATTCTAAGTGCAATCAAGGATATTAAGGAGGTTCAGTGGGAGGCCAAGACCCTTAGGATAGCCCAGGATCTACCCTATATGGCCCATGGCCCAGCAGAAGAGGTCTGCACTTCACCCAGTTATTGCTAAAATCATAGCTGCTGGCATAAAGTTTAGATTCTGATATCCTGCTGTTCTTCAAATCTACCTAAAAAAACAGTGGTACTCCTACGACATGCTCGAGCAAGCAAGAGTGGGCTTCCGGGAGTTATTCTCAGAACTATTCAAGTGAGGTATATATCATAAACATGGCTCTCTGATCTTTCAATTGGTGAGACAGCGACTATTTTACAGTAAGATAGCTAGCTTCATGCTCTGTTGTTAGTGAAAGGACAATTGGCGGCGGTGTATTTTGTAATTACTTTATTTGATCCTTGGGGGAAAAATACTTTAATTGGCACTCTTTTCTAACTCGGCTAATGTCAGTACCGAGTACTGAAGGGTGTCCTCCTCCCACAGAATCGCGTTCTGATCGCACCTGACCTGGATCTGTGGCGGTTACATTTTCTTGTTTTTGGATCTGAGACCTCCCGACGAAGGAACATTAATTTTATTATATTTTATTTCATCTCATTGAGTGGCTTTGTTCACAATTATGAAAACAAGGATGCATGGACTATGACTTTGTTCAATAATAAGATCGGGCGACATCTAGTGGTTGCTTAATATTACCGCTCCATGACTAAATATATTGCTTGGATATTTTGTCAATGTAATGCCCATAATTTCTACAACTAATAGGCCTGAGCTAAACACGAAGGGGCATGATCACTAGACTCACAGTCTTTCTGGTTGAACTCTCAGAATCCCTTTTGAACTAATATGATGTGTGTTCTTTTTTGGGAACAGTCTTATAATTTCCAGGCATTTTGTAACAGTATTTTAGGAAACCTCACAGTCTCTAGTAGGGGCTTTGTATAACAAGATTACTTGGATTGTTTTTTTATTATTAAGCAACTGCATTTCATTTATTAATTATTTACCTTAAGATAGTTACTTCTCCATTGTATTAATATTTAAAGCTTGATTTATTTGAAGGAGTGCCTTCAGGGAGAAGTGGTCCCTTATTTTAGTTGTTTATTATTGGCAGCACAGCCTAAGGTTTCTTTGATACGATGTTGGGTTGGGATGGGGGGGGCAGAGCACATGCTCTGGGCAGTTATTTTGGAATAACAACCCAGATTATATGGCGTGTCAGTAGTTAGGACTGACGTTGTAGTTAGTGGGATAGGAGGGTGTTATAATGAGAATGTATTTTTGTCTGACTATGTGTTTAGTACTGTTGATGTGGATGTTCAGGGATTGTACTTAGGGGGTATGGGAGGGGGGGGGTACTACCATTCTTTGAAAAATTTATGGTGCAGAACATTTCTTTATATGTTAGCCGATATGAGGGTAGTGGGGTGGATATGCCTGTTATGTCGAGGAGTCATAGTTCATTTTTCTGTCTTATCTGGGAAAGTCACAAAGGGTAAGCTAGGAGTAGTTTTGGACCCTCTTTGCAGCACACTACTAAATAGGTGCTATGGGTGGTCAATATAACTTTATTAGCTGGAACATTAAAGGCCCAAGACAGACATAAATGTCTAACCATCCTAAGACATCTCCAACACCTGAAAGCCCACATTGTTTGTCTGCAGAAGACACATCTTAAGAGAGAGGATGTTTCACTATTATGGAGGTTCTGGGTGGGACAAGCCTACGGCGCTGGAGCCTCCTCTAGATGGGGAGGCACAGCAATTCTTGTGGCCAGATCAGTCCCATTTATAATGACACAAGAAAGTTGGGACCCACTGGGAAGATATGTCATCCTCCAGGGCACTCTTGAATCCTTCCCCATAGTAATAGGCTTGGTATACAGCCCAAATGTAGAGACACTGCAGTTCTTTATTGATTTGATCTCAGTGGTAGTAACCAACCCCCCCTGTGCTAACTATCTTAGGAGGAGACTGGAATGTTGTTCCACAGTCCGAAATTGATCATTCGGACAGTAGACGAGTGGGTCTTTCCCCAGCCCAGAGAGCATTAAGAGACCTCATGACAGCTACAGGAATGCTGGATGTGTGGAGAGTCCTTAGCCCCAGAGACCGTCAATATACATACTTTCCCTCTCCACATAAAACTTTATCCCGCATAGACTACTTCTTATTAAGTGCTATCTCCCTTCTGGGAGTGATAGATGTAGATATCCACCCTAGGGTTCTATCAGACCACTCTCCGTTTAGGGTTTCCTTTCTCCTAGGACCAGGGCTTAAAAGAGACACCCTTTGGTGCCTCAACACATAGTTACTACAGAAAGCCTCTCTAGTGGAACATACTCAAAACTTTATCTCCACGTTCCTAGAGACAAATGTAGGAAATGTGACCTGGGTGGATCTTGTTTGGGCAGCACTTAAATGTGCGCTCCGGGGAGATTTCATTCATTTAGCATCTACACAGGCAAGAAAGAGTAAAGCTCAGTTAGAGTCGATACTACAAAGCATAAGACGTTTAGAACTCTCTCTCTCTACATCATACTTCTCCCGGGTCCGATTGGGCCAAGCTGCATCTCCTCCAGTCTCAATATGCAGACATTATGGCTCAAAAAGCAGAGCTCTCCTTACGACGAACTAAAATGCAATATTTGGAGTCATGGGAATGAGCTGGGAAGCTTCTGGCCCTTAGACCAGGCAGGCCAAAACTGCCAAATCCATGGCTAGTCTACACCCCTTCCCTGAGGAGGATATTATTTCTGATCTGAAGGAAATTACAGCAATCTTTGTTAGTTACTATCAGTCACTCTATTTAGCCAATAACCCTATTACCTTTGGAGGCTGTGCTATAGCAGAATATCTAGATTTGATATCCCTTCCCAGTCTCTCACCCCTCCAGACAATTGACCTAGGCTCCCCAATTACGACGGCAGAGACAGAACATGCTATAAAACTGCTTTCCCCAGATAATGCCCCTGGGCCAGATGGTCTCCCAAATAACCTCTACAAGCTTTGTTGTGCCCAGTTGGCTCCATTTTTAGCAAAGTTATACAATTTCTGGTTTGACAAAGGAATGAGCAAACATTCCTTCCTTGAGGCCTTGACAACTTTGATTCCCAAGCCCGGTAAGAACCCCTTACATCCCGGCAACTATTGCCCAATTTCCCTTTTCAACTCTGATGTTAAAATTTTTGCCAAAATTTTGGCCACCCATCTTGCACCTCTTATGGGAGAAGTCATTGGGCATGACCAGATTGGTTTTATGTTGGGCTGCTTCTCGGGAGACCATGTGAGGAAACTCCCGCATCTAATTTTGGCATTGAGGGAATCTGATGTACCTTCTGCGTTGGTCTCCCTCGATGCTGAGAAAGCTTTCAATAGGGTTTCTTGGGACTTTCTATTCACCTCCCTTCATAAGTTTGGGGTCCCTGAAAACTTTGTCCAATGGGTCAAGATTCTGTACTGCAGCCCTACAGCTAAGGTTTGGTGCAATGGTTACCTTTCAACCTCATTTCCCCTACAACGTGGAACCTGTCAGGGCTGCCCACTTTTCTCACTTTTGTTTAATTTCTATTTAGAACCCCTTATATGTAGATTAATTAGTTCTACTAGTATAACAGGTATTCAACTTGAAGGCAGTAGATACCTCCTCTCGGCTTATGCAGATGATTTACTCTTGCATTTGGAAAACCCCATTTCCATTGTGCCTGGCCTGCTTGAAGAACTGAGTATTTTCTCACGTGTCTCCTATAAGCTCAATGTTGCCAAATCTCAAATTTTCCCCCTCAATCACCACCTTACTAAGTCTGATTTTTCAGACTTGGGCATGACATGGACTCCCCAGACTCTGACTTATTTAGGGATTAAGGTAACCAGAGATGTGACTTCCATGATAAAAGAGAACCTTAGTAAATTGATTTTACACTTAGAGCTGACCTAACTAGATGGGGTGCTCTACTGATGACTCACTGGGGCTGCATAAATGTCCTTAAAATGAACGTGCTCCCATGGATCTTATATCCAATAATATCCAATGTTGGGTCTTTTTCTTCCTAAATCCTGGTTCAGCCAATTGTGGGGTATGTTTACTAAGTTTCTATGGAGAAACAAGGGAGTACGAAGGGGCTACGGTAACTTACCACCCCCAAATTGAGAGGCGGCCTGGCCCTCCCAGATCTTTTCACCTACTATGGGGCCCAGAATCTTAGTAAGGTGGCTAGATGGATGGATGAGCCTACTAGGCCTCAGGCCAATTCCTATACTCCTACATGGGTTGAAATTGAGAGAGCCTTAGCAAAGCGATTCCATTGTTCCCTTCTGGCAATAGTATACCAATCCTCTTCCTGTCTCTCAGGTCCTCTCAAAAATGTCCCTGTTGGCTGGTCCCTTCATGCACTGCATCAGATGCAGATACACCTATCTCATAACTGGTGCAGCTCGCTAAGTCAGCACCTTTTCAATAACCCCCATTTTTTGATAAACAAGTTTACCATCCTACCCTCCATCTGCCCTCGGCTACAACATAGTGTGTTATGGGACTTCTGCAGTGAGGGCTCTATACTGCCTTTTTCCTCTCTTCAAGAGAAATTTCAGTTGACCAATAATGAGGTTTTTAAGTACTGGCAAATTAGACATGCTATTTTAGCCTTCTTAGTGCCCAAACCTTGAATCTCTCTGCCACGGGATGACTTACCTGCAGTACTCAATGTAGCAAAACAACAGCACTCTGTTTCTGTTACATATAAACTCTTACAAAGCCTTGACACTGCACTCACATCAGGGACTTGTTACTAATGGACTCGCATACTCTCTCTCCCAGATACCCCTGACTATTGGAATACAATTTGGAAAACCATATACAAATTCATCAAACAGGATAGACTGAGACTTACTCAATTTAATGTTATGCACAATTTGTACTATACCCCTTTGAGACCGCATACCATTGGAAAATTGGCATCCCCAATTTGCCGTCAGAGTGGAGAGAACCTGGGTTTTCTATTCCACATGTTGTGGGAATGTTCAAAAGCTAAAATATTCTGGTGTTCCATTAAAGACATTTTGGACCTGATTTTGGGCCTGGAATCTTTCTTTACTCCAGAGTCTTGCCTTCTGTCTTCTTTCCCACAAGGCACACCCAACACTCGGAAAGCTTACATGACCTTAGTGGCAGCGATAGCTAAGTTGATTATACTTAGGCATTGAAAGGATGATTCCCTGCCTTCAGTCATAGAATGGTACCGTGAGATGTTAATGGCCATCCAACTTGAAAAACACATCACTGCCATGTGACATAGGATGGTTGCTTACCAGTCACTATGGGAACCTTTCTTGACTTTATTATCACTCTGGAAACCTTAGTTGGACACCTTTGTGTCCCCCCCTTTTTTTGTACTTCTGGCATGCAGGCTTTGGGGGGGGAGGTGGAAGATTATAAGGTGGGTGGGAGGGTTATGTGATAGGTGTGTATTAGGTATTGTAATTGTTAGCTTGACGCCTGTTGCATTGTTTGCTTTTTTTTATTTTCCTTTGCAACTATACTGGATTCACAGTGCTTTCTTATGTATCTTGCTGCCAAAAATCAATAAAGTATATTGATTCAACAAAAAAAAAAGGAAGGGAAGCCCGAATGTCAACTGCCAGGTGGTGTGCAATGCCACGGGGTGCATAACCAATGTCTGGGCCACACACCCTGGGAGTGCACATGATGCATTCATCTGGCACAGCTCTGCACTGTGTCATAGGTTTGAACATGGGGATATCCCCACGGGACATCTAGTGGGTGAATATGGTACAGGCAAGGGGCGATAGGCACAGGCAAGGGGCAATAGGCAGAGGGCAGGGTGTGCATGTTGGTGTGGGCACCAGGGACAAGCAAGGGGTGCAGCAGAGCATAGCAGAGGGCTAACCATGTCAATGTCCACACAGGGGAGAGCGCCTATCCACTGCAGCCCTGTCTGCTCACCCCCTACTGGCACCTGTCATCCCCAGCAGAGGAACGCTACAATGAGGCACATACCAGCACACGTAACATCATCAAGTGAGTCTTTGGCATGCTGAAAGAATGGTTCTGTTGCCTAGACAGGTCAGGCGGTGCCCTACAGTACAGCCCCTCGAAAGTCTGTGGCCTATTCCTGGCCTGCTGCATACTGCACAACATGGTCATTGACCGTGGGATAGTTGTCGAGGCTGATGAGGATGACAGTAGCGGGGACTATGGAGGCAATGGGCTAGAGGGAGGTGGACAGCCACCTCCTGGGTGGAGGGATCCCCGACTGATCCAGCCAGCAAGACGGCACAGGGACACCATAGCATGGGAACACGATGGTGCACACAGGCAAGTGGTGTGATACACATGCATAGGCCACACAAACAGGTACAGCACACATGCAGGGGCATGCATGGCAATGGTCATGCACTCACTGAGGTGGGAAGCAGGGGTAAGGGTGACAGGATCACACACCCACACACAGCACCCTTCACAGCTCCCCCACACACACACACATACACAGGCATGGGTATGTGGTGTGGATCAGATGCATTGCACCAGTGCACAGGTGCAACTGGTGCAGGACTGATGTCATCACACCCACACTATACAGCCCAGCAGCCGGGCAAGCATGCACACAGGCAGAATGTGGCATGACACCCAGGTGCCACACCTGTGCAGGCACAGACACACCACCTATGTGTGCACTGGGCAGCAGCTACAGCTCGCAGATGGGATGGGCCACACATCAGGTCTGCTGCACAAAACTTTGGCCACCACAGCCATGGGGCGGATGTGCCTGGGCTGAACAGCAGCCTCAGGCTACACAGCAGCCATGGAGGTGTGTGCAACAGCCCTCCAGGGGTGGAACCGTGGGACCACAACTGTGTCTGTGCAGGGGTGTTGAGGTGCCCAAACAGCCCAGCCCCAGGCATGCCTGGGATGCTGACATCTGAGCCCAACATCGACTGCATAGAGGTCACCCAACACTGGGTAACTGGGGTGGATAGCACACTGCAGGGGGGGTCATCTGTGCCCAACCACACCCTGTGGCAGCCAGCAGCACAAAGCCATCTGAGATTGCAGTGACAATGCCATCCAGGGATGCAGTTGTGGCCTCCTGCATGCACTGCATCCCTGCCAGGATCTGTGCAGTGCCCCTCTCCTGCTGCTCGGCTAACTGGGGCACCTCCATGCATAGTGTGAGCTGCACCTATTGCTGAATGGACTCCCATGGTCAATGGGTGTGCTCAGCCAGTGGATCAGTGTCCTGGGGCTCCCGAGCCAGATGCTGGTCCCCATGTGGTGACAGGCCATGCTGCACAGCCCCCCTCTCTGGCAGATGCTGCACAGTGGGGCCTGCAAGGGATTGGGTTAGGTGCACCAGCAGCAGACCCTGTGTCCGGTTGACAGGTGGCACCCACAGCATGCTGCTGTTGCCTGTCCTGCTGCTGCATGCCACCCAGCACCTGTGCTGTGGCACCACCTCCACTGCAGGACACAGCCTGGGCAGCGCACACTGCTGTGCCTGCAGTGGTGGTGGGCAGCTGTTCCTCCACTGGCAGAGTGCTGGGCATGCTGCCTGTGTCAGTGGCCAGCAGAGGTGTCTCCCCCAAAATGGTGACCATGCTGTCCAGGATGAGCATTACGTCATCATCAGTGTCAGACCTCACCCCAATCTGTGTCTCTGCGCACGGGACCCAAAGGCTGGCATCCTGCAGGAACGCATCCAGGGCCTCATCCAACCCCAGGTCCAGGACATCCACCTGCACAGCAGTGGTGAGCTGCAGCCTGTCAGGCCCCTGGATGCCCATGGAGGTGGAAGGCTGGTCTTCTGGGGCCAGTCCAGAGGCCATGACTGCTGCCACCACCGGCACCCCATCATCTGCACAGAGGAGTGCTGGTGCTACAAGAGAAAGAGGCGTGTTAGTGATGCATTGCCCACATGTACCCCCCCACACTGCCACTGCCTGTGTCCTGCAGCATGGTGTGCATGTGAGTGTGCACACTTGTACATGACAGGCATGCCAGCTGCACGCATGCCAGCATGGCCATGTATACACCCTCCATGTCCCCAGCTGTGGATGGCTGGCATACTTACATGCGAACATACAAAGAAGCCAACAGAAGAAGGCCATTTGGTCTGTCAAGTCTGCTCATATTGCAGGGTCCACAGCTTGAGCTAATGTCCCTGCCCTCCCTCCCCACTCCTCCCATCCTCCCTAACTATGATTCTTACCTTCCCCCATGCCTATCCCAGCCTCTCTTAAAGCTGCCCACTGTGTTCAATGAGATGACCTCTTCTGGCAGTGCATTCCAAGTGTCCACTGTCACAAACCCACTCAGTGGGTCAGGCCCTCTACTCGCAAAGTGCCAACCTCTGAGTGCAGTCTTGTGAACAGTGTAACAGACAAGGTAACCCTCTTGTCTGTTTTTGTGAGTTTGGATCAACCTTTGGTCTCAAGTTCTGGAGGGATTCAAACTGTTAACCTCTTGCTAGCCTACCCAATGCACAGACTCAGATATTTCTGTCTTCAGGGGGGTCAGATATCTTTGCCTACTGGCACCCAACCAGGTATACAGAGATGAACCCTTAAAAACGTTAATAAAGACCTCAGATTTAAAACGCTTCTCTTTCCAGTTTGGTACCACCATTCAAGCTTATGTTTAGTATATGCAATAACCGTATACTTTTCTTACAACTAAAAAGAAGTCAAAGACAGACCAACTAAGTTCTAGAAAGAATTTTACTAAATGAGTTAAAAATATGTAAAATGCAAAATACAGAACTCTTATATCTCCAGACATACACATCTTTTAAAAGAAACAAGGTTTAAACAGTGCAAATTCCTACCTACAGTACTTAGTTTTGAAATCTTTCTAAATACTTGTTTACAAGTGCTCCAAAGATCTTTCCTCAGTCAGAGTCTATGTAAAAGTGTGTCTCTGTGTAGTAAAACAGAATATTCCTTAAATAACTGTATGGGACAACTCATTTTTGTGTGAGGTCAGCTAGCTCCTCCTCTGTCAGATTATGTATAAAAAAAATGTATCTTATACAAAAGTATTACATTCTTCAACTTCAGCATAATTCATGTCCTTCAAATGACACTTCTTTTGATCTCATAATAAGCTTCTTCCTTCCAGGACATGAACGCATCTTTATGATTGCGTACTTCTATGTAGTAACCTGGGTTTTCCTTCCAACATCATAAAATGGATATGTTATAGCAACTATAGTTATAATTAACTCAGACAGACAGGATCTTTAATTAAGGCCTTACATGTAACACATGGTCAGTAAAATCTGAGTGTGTGTGAACTCACATGCTGTCAGCATTTTTCTTATGGCTTTCATCTTTTAGCTAAAATCTGGGAGGGGGATGCGTGAGGTCATTCTAAGAGCACCAGATTTTTTTCAGCAGGTACAGTCAGTAATACATTTTATATATAAAAAAAATGATACTGCACTCAGAGCTGGCTATCTACATCACACAACACCCTATCTGTGAAGAAGTGCTTCCTGACCTCCCTCCTAAACCTTCCACCCTCCAGCTTAAGACTGTGCCCCCTTGTGATATGGTTGCCACTCAGCTTAAATCATCTTTCGGATTAGACGTTAAACCGAGGTCCCAACTGCATGGATTGGTGGTAGTTCAGGTGGATGTTAAAGATCCCATGGCACTTATCGAAAAGGGTAGGGGAATTTCCCCGGTGTCCTGGCCAAATTTCCCTCATTCACTAAAAATACCACCAACAGCTTAATCTGATTCAAGGTCAGTTGGCATTCATCTGTATTCCCCTTCCCGGGTCATGCCTGAAAATAGGCAGGATTTGTCTAGTGCACTTACCGGGTCAACAAAAACTAAATAAATAAAGAGACTCTCCTTATCAACCTTATTTATCCCTTTCAAGTACTTGAATGTCCCAATCATGCCCCCTCTCTCTCTCCTGTCTTCCAGGGAGTACATGTTCAGTGCCCTCAACCTCTCCTCGTATGCCTTGCCCTGCTGACCAGCTATCATCTTTGTAGCCCTCCTCTGTACCTTCTACAGCAAGTTAATGTCCTTTTTGAGGTGTAGGCACCAGTACTGAACTCCATATGCTAGATGTGGCCTTACCAGTCACCTGTACAAGGGCAGTATGACCTCCTCATTCCTACTACTAATCCCCCTAGCTATGCATCCCAGCATTTTGTTTGCCTTTGCTGTTGCTTTCTTGCACTGCGTGGAGTGCTTCAGGTCACTAGGGATCATCACTCCCAGGTCCTTCTCCTCCTCTGATGCATACCATGCAATGACAGGCTGCCACCCATCTGGAATCCATCACCAGGCACACCCTCCACTGTGCTGCGGTGCATGGTGGCTACCACCATCTCCTCCTGTGCCATGAGCAGTGGCGCAGCTGCAGGCCCCCCTCCGGTGGCATTCCAGGAGGCACGGATGGCCACCACCTTCTCCTTGATGCACCTCTTGTCCGTGCTCACCTTTTTCCTGCACTCCTGCACTGAGCACTGGTGGCTGCCCTGCTGGTTGACACATGCTGCCACCTCCACCTAGGCCCCAGCCCTGGTCTGTGGTGTACCTGTGGCACCACTCAATAGGGGCTCCCTGTCAAGGTAGGCATTGAACAGAGCCTCTGTCTCTGCCTTTGTGAAATTTGGCCTGTGCTTGTGAGCAGGCCCACGCTGCTCACCCTCCTCACGTTCTGACATGTCACTTACTGTGGACATGGACAGCACAATGTGTCAGTGGCAGCATTACCCTGATATATCCTCCCTCCTGTGATGGCTGCTCCCAGTGAGCTGCAGCAGCATGCATAGCGTACCCCAAAAGGATACATTACCAGTCCATGGCCTGTGCTGTTCCGTGGCACTTATATAGTGCATCGCATGCAAATGAGCTTTGGCACAACAGTAATGGCATGCTAATTCCCCCATTGCACCACACATTGACTGATGAGCTCATTTACATATGGCGTCTGAAAAATCACAATTTTGCTCCATGCTCAATGAGATTGCTCTGGAGCAATCACAGTGCAATGCACATGCCCACAGTGTGCATGTACCAAATGGTATCATGTTGTCAATCATGCACTGTGTGCCAACTGCATGATGGGGGCCATGGCGCATGGTGAGCCAGGCCTCCTATCATGCACATGTGCACTATGTGGAGGCGGGCGACTCCTAATCCCTGATGTGACCTCTGCCCCTGGGTGACCCCTGCACTTGTGACCCCGCCTAACCATGCCCATGCCACACATCTCTGAGACTGGGCAATGGGTGGACACAGTGCAGGTTCCCTCAGATCATGCATCTGGTGCATGCCGTGACAATGTGTGCTTACTGCCACCATTTTGCTCACCAGCTACTACTAGCAGCATTGTGCAGCAAAGGGCACCAAGGGCAGCAAACTGGATGTAGGTGGAACTGGTGAACCTGGTCACATGCATCCAGTCCCACACACCCCAACTCTTTGGACAGGCACCCCTGCAGCAGTCCAGGGCTGCAGTGTGGCAGAGCATTGCTGCCACACTGCAGCAGCAGACTGAGGTGGCCAGGACAGGGGCGCAGTGCTGCCACCGATACGGAGACCTGGTGAGGAGGGACCCAGAGCACCTGAGGAGGCTGGAGGCATGGGTCAGGTGTGGGGCTGTGCCACAGCCAGGTGAGTAGACCCATATTGCATGTGTGCCCTGGTGCTGTACTGTGGTGTTGGCTAGGCTGCCTGGCATGCCCTGCAGAGTGGTGCACTGCCATTGTGTGCATCATGGGGTGGCATCACCAGCCACTGCTTGCATTGTGATGCAGCTTTGTGGGATGTGTTGGGCAGGGGCTCACCCTGTGCACAGGGGTAAGGGTGGTGGGCAGCTGCTGTGGATGTTCACTGATGTGCACCTGTCTATGTTCCATTCCCAGGGCCTGAAAATCATAGGAGAGCAGTAGCGGTGGCAGCAGCAGGACAGCAGGCCAGAGCGGGCCAGGGAGGCAGCACAGGAGTGGCTCTGGCATCAGCAGGGCCACAAAGGGCAGGTAGGCACTGTCATGGTCCTTCTCACTACACATGGGGTGGTGTGAGTGTGGGCATGGCTGACTGTGCTGTGTGCCATTTCAGCTGTGTGTGTCGCATTGTGCGTGGTGCTTACCACTGTGGTGCATCCATTGGACACGTGTGCCGGATGTTGGTGGGGTGGGTATGTGCCCGGATGCCACTAACATTGCTGTGGTGCTGCTGGTGCACTGTGACATGTGACTGCCATTGTGCAGTTGGGTGGCCACTGTGTGGTGGAGACCACTACTGTGCACTGTTGTGGTGTGCTGTGTTTCTGGCAAGTGTTGGCCTACCCCCTGCAGGTGGCCGGTATGGACCATCTGGAAGAGTGTTTCCACTGCCCATTGCATGCTGTGGGTGGGCATGATTTCTTGGGACATTGCACTGATCACCTGTCCTGTCCCTTGTGGGAGAGGAGATGGAGGCCCCTGTACTGCTGGCTGCTCCAGCAGCTGATTCTCATATGTTCCACCACCATGGAGGCTGTGCTGTAGGTGTGACACATGCTTCTCAGAGATTGGAGGCAGAGAGGGCACCAAGGGGTGGCAGGCCATGGCCATTGATGGATGGACCCCAGCATTCCCCTGTTTTCCCTGCTATATCTCCCCCTACAATCCCTCATCCCACTGTACAGTCCTTGTTCCCTGTCCCCTTGCCGCACTATCCTACCCTTTCCCACCCTCTTGTTACTGTACATAGTTTTTTGAATACATCTCTATTTTGACCTACCTGCCTGTGTCAGTGTCTGATTTGCAGGTGGCATGAGGAGCCATGCTGCAGTGGCCCAGTGCCTGTCCATGTGGTATGTGTGTGTCAGGGTGTGTGTTGTGCTTCTGTGGTTTACTGTTGTGTGCTGTGGTGTGTCCCACTGTGGTAGTGTCCCTCTCTGCAGTTGATGGCTGTGCTCTGGGGTGCCCATAGGTCAGCTGTCAGGGGTGTGTGGTGGGTGTGCATGTGGTAATGGCACATGGCCATGGTCTTTGATCAGCTACTGGCTGCATGCTGTGTTGGGGCCCCTACTTGGCATTGTGTGGCCTGTCCCATGTGGTCTGCTGCACTACATGGCTCCCAGCATGTTCTATGACACCTCTGTGGGCCACTTGTGTGCCTTTGTGATGTGTATGTGTGTGCTTGGCTGTGTGGTTCTGGGTGTGGCCTGCTCTGTTCTGGGTGCATGGGGGGGCACAGCCTGCAGCCTGGAGGGGGGCTCCCTTGGTGACCCTCCATTGGCCAATGACACCTCCTGTTTCTTACTATCTGTGCCACTTTTGTGTCAGGGGGATCTGGGTGCCTCTGTGCACCCTGGTGTGCCCTGCTGGTGATGGCCTCCTGTGGCCTGCCACTGTAATTTCCTGGCTCTATCCCTGGGTATCTTCTCTGTGCCTTGCCCCCCTCTGTTGCTGTGCTGCTCTGCTCCCACAGTTGAGCTGGGGCATCTCTTTCTGCACCATGGTGCAACTGTGGTTGTGCCATGGTGCATCTTTGGTTGTGCCATGGCACATTTCTGGTTGCACCATGGCACAACTGTGCCATATTCAGCTGGGTTGTGCTGGCAGAGTATAGTCAGTGCAACCTCTGAATATGGCTCCTGTTGCACCACTGTGGATCGGATTTATGCTGTGCAGGACTTACGACGACCTTTTGCACATTTTTGAATATCTGGGCCAGCATATTTATCAATTATGCTTGGTGAAATTGCTACTGTTGTGTACCATTTACAGAAATTAAATGATTAAAGTAGCTGGTTAACTAGGCTGTTAAGGTGTGGTTACCTTTAAAACTTACTAGTTTAAAGATACAGCATGGTGCAGGTTTGTAAGACACACTATAAAAGTATAGAAAGCACAATGTTTACTGTATGTGCTGCTTTGAAGTTATTTCAGCAAATGTTTTAATGCACTGAAGCAGTATAATTTTGTTTTGCAGAGCTAATATTTTTTTGGGAGGGGGGATGGCCAGGAACAGTTTTGTATGGTGCTTTTAAAATTCATATGGTTTAAAAATGTCACATGATACAAAGCTGGGATATTTAGCACCTGGTAGAACACAAAGGGCAGGATTCACAAAACAGATGCGCTGGGCACAAGTGAGATGCACCGGCACATCTCAAAAATGCACCATGAAATGATTCACAGACAGGGCAGATGAACTGGCGCATTCCAGATGCGCTGCGCCAAACAGGATGTGCTGTAGAAGCATAATAATGATATGTGGCACATAGAGAGGGGCATACACATGCGTATACAGTGCAAAGCAATTCACAGTGTGCAAAAGGAAGGCGCAACTACAGAGCAAACCTGATGCAAGTACAGTACCAAATGTGCCATGAAAAGATAAGTATAAAAGAAGCAGACTTAAGTGCAAGCCACCAGCAGGTCAGCGGCAGAAAAGCAGCACCAACACATTGTGAGACAGTGATAGAGCACACCAAGACCATGGATGGGGCACCATTTGTCATGGTTGGTCTACTAATGAGGAGGAGGATACAGAAGGTGGAAGGCACCATAGGCGGCCGGCCCCACGATGGTATTGTGCCAGGCTGTCCTTCGAGCAGCTGACAGATACTGAGACAGTATTCCAATACCACCTGAATCGGGCCATTTAGAGATGTGCCATGAGGAAAGGCACCCACTGAACGTGGTCATGACATGTCAGTGGAAACCAAGGTGACAACAGTAGTGTGCTTGCTTACCATGAGGCCTACTGGGGATACCACTGGCATATTACAGACCTCCACTTCCTGTCTCCTCACACAGTTCCTCACCGCACTGCTACCACATGCTTCAGAATATATCCAGTTCCCCAGCACACAGGCAGAGTGAACAGAAGCCATGCAGGAGTTTCACAGGGTGGCATGCATGGCAGGCATCATAGGGGCCATTGACTGCACCCATGTGGCAATCCGCGCACCACCTGGTGATGATGTGGTAACATACATCAATCGCAAGTTATACCACTCCATCAACTGCCAGATGGTGTGCAATGCCACAGGGCACTTCAGCAATGTCTGTGCCACACACCCTGGGAGCACACATGATGCCTTCATATGGCAACAGTCTGCCCTCTGCCACAGATTTGAAGCAGGGGACATACCAAGTGGCCATTTAGTAGGTACATGGGACATGGCAACCAGCTGCACAACAGGGCACTATGTCACAGGACAGGACGGGGAGACAGGTGTGAAGATAGCATGATGCACAAAGGCCAGAGGGTGCAGCAGATGTGGGGCAGTGGAGGAGTGTAAGGTGATACAGGCAGACACCAGTCAGTACAGGATGGCACACGTGCAATGCTTGGATTGTGGAGTGCAGTGCCATTGAGGACATGTGTGGCAGGAATGAGCACAACACATGCAGACAGTGGCCACTGCTGCAATACACACTGGGTAGGACAATGGTGGGTGTGGCATGTGTAACCCCAATGGTATTCAGGGCCTGGGGCCAACAACAGCAGCAGGCCCAGTAACAGCAAGTAGATGGTGGGGGTAGGATTGCAGGGAAGGGACAGGCATAGTCAATGATGGATGCTCAGCACACACAGATGCACAGCATGGAGCAGGGAAGGGGACACTCAGCACATGTGACCAGTGTACTAACAGCCACCCTTCAACCCCACAGGTGATGCAGCATACCCACTTAGGCCCTAGCTCCTCACCCCCTTCTGATGAACCGGAACAGAGGCGGAGGAGCGTTATAATGAGGCACACACCACTACATGCACCATCATCGAGCACATCTTCGGCATGTTGAAGATGTGCTTTTGGTGCCTGTGGAGGTCGGGTGGGGCCCTGCAGTATAGCCCTGAGAAGGCCTGTGGCATATTCCTGGCATATTGTATGCTACACAACATGGTCATTGACCATGGAATAGCTGTCAAGGCCAGTGAGGGTGACAGTTCCAGGGAGGAGGAGGAGGAGGAGGAAGGTGGGGATGAAGATACAGTGCCACAGGGCCTGAACACTGGACCACCAATGGGATGACAGAACCCATGGCTGGCCACAAGGTCAAGGATCTATAGGAGCACACTGATGGAGGAGCATTTTGGGAACCGTAGGTGAGTATCACAAGTATGTATAGGGGAGGTGAGCTGCAAATCTAGAGACCTGGGTTTGAATCCCACAGCCCCAACTTGCATACTGTGTGACCCTAATCAAGTCACTTAACTTCCCTGTGCTCCCAGATTGCACCTGTAAACAAGCTTTCAGCTTAGTGTGTCTCACCTGGTTAAACAATTGGAAAAAGAAAAAGGTGCACAATGGTGACAACAGGTAGAAACATAGCCGTGCAGTGCATGGTGGACACAGCACAGCACAGAAATAGCCCAACACGGGTGCACATACAGAACACATGCTACACAGTGGTGTCGAGGCAGCAGTGGACTGCAGACATGCAAGAGACCACGAGGTCAGGAGAGACTCACATACATACACTTAGCTCACAACACACACACGTGTCCCACAATGACAGTGCTAGGGATGGCATGGATCAGTGTGCACTGCTGCTGGCACAAAGGCACAGCAGACACTGGACTGCACTCATCATACCCATGCCACACGGCACAACAGTGGTGCACACAGATGTGCTGGTGCACTCCACAGGGGGCCCATGATGGCATTGCACTGGGGCTGGCACATGCCACCCATGCCACCCCAGGCACCATTATCCAAGTGAGTGGGACACAGAGGTGGAAAGTGCAGCAGCCATTGGAATGGGGACCTGGACATCACAGGGCATCACCACAGCCACCAAGGACATGAGGGTGGCCTCTACCATGACTGGTGGATGTAGCCACAGTACCACCAGCCACAGGGGGTGTAACCCATACCCCTACAGGGGTACTGCAATGAGACCATGAATGGGTGCTCATTCATGTGGTGGCCTCATGAGCCATGTCTGTGCAGGGGACGCTGGGCAGTGCAACGTGAGGTGACGGCATCAGCAGCAATGGGTCCACCTGGCACCATTGCCTGGATGTGAGGGAGGTGCTCCTGGGTGTTCAGCTGGAGGCCCGACAGCCACCATGCATACTGGATGCACACGCTGCCTCCACAGCAGATGCAATCCACTCCAATGCTGCAATCATGCCCACCTGCAGTAGGCATGCCTCTGTCAACATCTGAGCCTGCCATGCAACAGCAGACTTGTGCTTCAGGGCCATCAGCATCCAGAGGCCTCTGAACTCTACATGCAGGGTGGCCTACCCCTCCACAGTATCACACAAGAGGCAGACATAGCCCTCAATGTTGTCAGTGGGTGATGGCTCACGGTGATGTCACCAACAGGTGGGTGGTGAAACAGCCTGCTGAGGGGCATCCATGTGCAGTGGTTGCACCATGGCAGGCTGCAGCATGGGTGGAGCTTGGGCATGCTTGGCCCCATCATGTCCACGGTCAGTGTTGTCACATTCCAACCATGCCTGCATGTGTCCCACAGCACCTGGACATGGTGCTTTTGATGGCTCCACCACCGCACCTGAACTAGATGCAGAAGGCATAGCACCCATCACCGTGGGCTGCTGTGCAGCCTCGGCATCTGTGCCTTGTGCAGCAGGGCCATCAATGGCATCAGGGGCCACCTGCACAGGCACCTGTGTGCTGTGTGTCCCACTGTTGACTATGTCTCCCTCTATCTGGGTGGCATCATCATCCACAGAGTCATCGCTGTACACTCCCTGCATGTCAGATCAAGCACAAGAAAGGCATCAGTGATGTCCACTGCATCTGCTGGGTCATCATCAGACAATCTCAATAGACCCTCCAGCCTTGTGGTGACATTGCCACCAGCAGTGGCAGCACTGGCTGAGGGGTCTGATGGGTCTGCCACCACTGGCACTGGAGCAGGTGGCACCAGTGCAGTGGATGGTCCAGGGATGCACCATCCACCATAATGCCAGCAGCCCTGTATGATGGACCAGCATCATCACCCACTAGGGCATCCTGTACAACTGTGCTCATGGCTGCACCTGTGAGGCATGATGGAGCTGTGGAAAGAAGAAGAGAGAACATGGTTAGTGTCAATGGATTATACAGTGGCATACATACATGTACAGTGTGACACAGTGTTGTGCCATGATTACACATGCCAGTCCCCGGCATGGCTGTGCAGTGCCTATAATGCCACTGCAGCTATGCACCTGCTGTGACCGAGGCTGTTTGGTGACAGGCCAGCCCATGGCCACATGGTACCCTGTGTGCCTATGCCATGACATGCCCATCCAACAGTGTTCATGTCCCAGCAGCTTGAATGGGACTGACCCATCACATGTGCCACCATGGGCATGGACTGTCAGACACAGCATAGTACAGCATGGGCCACACAAGGGCCACCGCCAAACATGGTACATCCCATGAGACCCGAGTCACACAGCGGCACACATTGGGACTGGCATGGCAGCCAGCGCACACACGTGGCTAGACATGTGTTGTGTGCATGGCTACTTACAGTGCTGTGATGAGCTGCCACTTGTCTGGAACCCCCATCCAGGGACACCCTGCACAGCAGACCTGGCAATGGTTGCCACTAGGAGTTCCTCATTAGGGCTCAGGTACACATCAGATTGTGTGACACCCCATGTCCATCACAGGGAGGCCTCAATGTGGGCCACTTTCTCCTTTGCCCTCCTTGTCCCATCATTAAGGTGCTTCCTGCACTCCAGGGAGGTTCAGTTGCACTTTCCCATGGTGTTCACATGACGGGCCACCACCTCCCAACCCTCCTCCTGTGCTGTACGACTGCCACCCCTGCCTGACAGTACATCATGCCACAGACTGTAGTCTTCAATGAAGGCCCACTCCTCATCTTTAGTGAAGTTTGGCTGCCTGTGACTGGAGGCACTGTCTCCTCCTGATGTACTGGTTTCTGTGGGAGAGTACAGACAGACATTAGACATGCACATGAGGATTCCCGTGTACCCATTACTGACATACAGTGGTTGCAGAGTGCCACCACAGCATCTGGCTGACAAGGCCTGCAGGCAGTGCACATGTGTAGTGGTACACTGTGTGTCATGGCAGTCAGTGCTGCATCCAGCATGGTCAGCTGACCCACCATGGACAGCTGCACAGCCATGGACATGCCACCTGTGATGCATGTCCAGATACACATGCAGCTGGCTGCCCATCACTGCCACTATGCACACCTCACTGTTTGTGGAGGCACATCATCTGCCAGCATAACCTCACCCACTTGGGTGGCCTGTGGGACAGTGTGTGGCACAGCATATTGTGCAACAGGTGACCCTGAACATGGCCAGATGGCAACAGGCTGTCCACTGACCACTGTATTATGTGGATTGGCTACACTAGTACTGGACTTGTAAACAAACAGATGACTCTGTTTTACAGTCCATTGGCAGTCATCTGTATCCCCCTTCCCTGGGTCATGCCTGAATCTAGGCAGCAATTGTCTAGTGCACTTACCCAGTCCACAAGACCTGAATTAATACATGTAGAAATAAAATAGTACTCACCTTCAAGGCTGTGAATCCTCTCAGTCACCTATTCTCAGTGTGATCGTAGTTGGAAACATTTATGGCTTAGGGTGTGCACATGAGGACTGGGGCATTTAAAATGAGATGCTAAACAGCTGAGATGCCCCTGAATATGGGTGCATTGTCTGTGAATTGCATAATTGCCCTCAGCTCATCTCAATCAGCACGGCGCATCTGCTACTTTGGGCATATCTCTACACGACGCATTACACACGCATGTGCAGTGCATTTGTGGCATCTTCCTGAATGGGGCACAAGTGCTTGGGCACATTCTGCATGCATGCGCAGTGTGTTGTACCCATGTAGCAGAACTGCAGTTGCATGAATGGTCCGGCACTCACATCACTGACAAGCATATAGTGCACATTGCGCAGTGCAGTCTGTCTGTGCATGCACGTCCCCCTGCATGGTGCACATTGTGACATTTGGCAATGGTTGTACGTGGATCTCACATTACATGCCATGGTGTGACATTGTGCTACTGCGAATCACAGGTGCTATGCACGATAGTGCATGCCACATGTAACATGATGGACAGCTACATATTGCACATGCATGATACGGTCATGGCCCTTGGCCCCACATTCCCACCATAGCATTGCACATTGTACATGCGCCTGTGGGTGCATGATTGACCAATCGCACAGCATGTTGATGTGCACGGGGGCATGTACGTGGCTCAGTAGCACATATGGTGCCATTTGCCATGTTATCTGCACAGGGCCCGCAGACTGGTGTACACCTTTTGTGCAGCAGAGATGCCTAGGGCAGCCAGAACAGGGCAGCGGGCCATGAACTGGTCAGACGTCAAGCTGCTCCACCTGGTGGCACTTGTCCTCCATGTGGAGGGCCAGTTGTTTGGCAGGGAGGACCTGCAGGTGCCTAGGGCAACTGTCTGGGCCAACATTGTCTGGCACCTGGTGCACCCTACGGGGGTTCCCCACACTGGGGAACATTGTCACAACCTGCATGGTGACCTGGGCAGGAGGGACCAGGCATGTCTGGAGAGGCTGCAGGTGCATGGATGCATGCAGGGGGGGCACTTCCAGTGCCAGGTAGGTATCTCACATACGTGTGCAGCACAGGCACTTGTAGGGTGGGGTTGGGTCTCATTACAGCAGCAAACTCATATGGGCACTCCCCAACATGCACACATGGGTGTGGCTGTACCTGCCCTGTGGTGCCCTGCCATGCATAACACATGGTCTGGGCCTCTCCGTGGTGGTGTGTATGTGTGGGACAGGAACACTATGTCATGCATGTGGTGAGACCACTGTGTGCGGTGCATATCCATGGCTGGGCACTTTGGGGGATCAGGCCTGGTTGCTGTGCACAGCTGCAGACTGCAACGCCATTCACCAGTGTTGCACTGGATGTGTACACCAGCACTGCATGCCCACACTGGTGTTGGGGGGCAGTTTGTGCACCGACATGTCTACTCATGGCAGTCTCTGTCTGTTGTGTCTTGCAGGGCTGGAGACCAGGTGGCGTGCCACAGTGGCTGCTGAGACAAGGCAAAAGGGGGCTACATCTGGAGCTCCTCTGGTGGCCATATGGGAGCAAGTAGGTGGCAACCTTGAGTGTGCATTTTCTGTCTGGTAGGGTGGGCTCCTGCTTGGTGGGGGTTGTGTGTCTGTAATGGGACTTAGTATGTGTTCTCTGTGTCCTTGCTGTAGGTCCCCATGATGGTCAAGCTGTGGCTGACAATCGAGGTGCCTTGGACTGGCAACAGGACATGGACAGGCAGATACAGCAGGTCATCCAGGGGTCACTCTGGCCCATATGCAGAATGCAGGGGCACCTTCAGCCTAGGGACTGTACTTCATCTCCTGACAGCACGTGGCCACAGGGGGTTGGGGCACAGAGGTGTGTGGCCATGCCTGTAGCCCTCTTCCCTGTACATGACTGTATATATTGTAAATAGCCTGCTGTTTTCCCATCCTCCCTACCTATTTTGTTGTTCCCACCCCTCCCCCCTTTTGCCAACCCGTTAATGTATATAGTCCCTCACACCCCATCCCTTTTGTATTGGTATTTGTGCATAGTTTCTGCTGTTTATTGTGTTTTCATTATTACTGTGATTCATGTTATTTTATATAAAACTTTTGATTCTCTGACATGGTGTCTGTGGTCATTCACTATTCCATGATCCTGGGATTGCGTGCTGTCAGGGGCTCTTCATTGTCCCCTTGCTGCCATGAATCTGTGTGCCCCCGTTTATGTATGGTCTGCTTCCCCCCTGCAACCCCCCCGCCTTCGTGTGGCCCCACTGTTGCCTGTGGTGTGTATGGGCCTCATGTACTGCTGCTCATGTCCCTGCCCCCAGTCTGTGTGTGCTGCTTGTGGCCTGCATACATTGCACTGCTGCACTATTGGTCTGTGACCCTGTGTGCGGTGTCCTGTGGTTGGGGATCTGGCCTGGCTGTGTGGCATTGTGGTGGCATGGTGTGCTGCCCAATGTTTTATACGGTGTCGCCCTGTGTGCCCCCCATGGCCACAGTCTTGGCCACCTGTTGTGTTGGCCTTCTCCAGTGGCTGCCACCTTGCTCCTTGCATTTGCCTGCTGTTGTGTGGCACCATGCTGGCTACAGTGTACCTGTTCTCTTTCCCTGCCATGGGCCTGTGTGGGTTGTGGCCTGGGCCTCTGGATGTTGTTTTTTTTGCCCAGTTTCAGTATTGTGCCTGTTTTGGCCACTGTTGTGCCCTTGGTCTCTCTGGTTTGTTCCATTGATCATGTGTTTCTCTCTCCTTTGTCACACTGCATTGTCCCCTGTTGCTCGCACATGCCTTGCTGGGTTGCTCCATATCTACTGTGTTGTTCCCCTGGGTGGTTGTGTACATCCTGGATGTGCTGGCACATCTCCACTTGTGCCATGCCTTTTCCATACAATTCACAGTGGGGTTGCGCTTGGCACATCCCATGATGCATCCCTTTATGAATCTCCTGGTATATGGTGGGCGCATCCTATTTGCACCAGCACATCTCACTTGTACATCTCTTTTGTGAATCCTGCCCAAAGTCTGATTTTTATGCATTGTATTTTGATGTAAATCCATTAATTAATAATATGTTTAATCAATGGTGTTTCATGTTGTTTGAATGTAAAAATTAAAAAAACTGCACCACAGTAAAACTATGTAACATGCCTAATTTAAACAGCTTATTAAGCTAGAATGCTAGTTAGCAGAGAATTACAGAGTACAGTATTTAAAAGCTCACAAATTCTGATTTTGATTTATATGACATTTGTAGCACTAAATCAAGGAAAAAGTGTTTAAAAGCTTAATGATTTAAAAGATTACTCACTGTGTTGTGGTAAACTTCGAGTTGCTGGACTATAAAATCCAAGATGGCCAACTTCCTGTTGTTTCCTGCATTCTGATTGGTGCAGAAAGCTAATTTCCTGTTGTCATTCGAATCCTTGTTCGCAAACATGCAAAATCCTTGACCATGACCTGTGACGAACAGGAATCCCCTTTTGCAAACCTGCAAAATCCTTGATCGCGAGAATATCGCTAGGATCGAGAATTGGAGATCAATTATTTTAAATGATTAAATACATGTTTTAAAAGGTTAACATTGGTTAAATAGACCTTTGTGTGCCTTTGTGGGGTGCTATGGGGTAACATTTGGTAATTTTTCTACTTTTTATTATTTAAAAAAAATATTGATCCTCATCCGCGAGCATGCAACATCTTCAACCGCGACTTGTACAAATGGGGATCTCCTTTCACTAGTCAGTAAAATCCTTGCCAGTGAGATTAACGCGAGAAACAAGAATGCAAATTTAATACTTTTTAATAGTAAAAATATGTTTTTAATTGTTGCAGCTTGTGGTATGAGCCTTTATATGTCTTTTGGGGGTTTAACAAGTTAGTTCTTAGTATCATTGGTACATTTTCATGTTAATTTAAAAAAACTGCTGAATCTTCATCAGTGAGCATGAAAAATCCTTGACCATCAGCGAGCCTGGGTCAAAGATCCTAGTCTGTGAGGATGCAAAATCCTCGTTCGTGACCAAATTTTCAGAAACTGCATCTTACCATATGTTATCTTGTGTGTTTACATGAGGACAGTAAATTTAAAGGTTAAAAATGAGTTTTTTATGTATGGTGGCTAAATGGTATCAATGTTATTTTTAAAATGTAATTAAGACAGTGCTGATTAAAAAAATGCTTTTGTGCTTATGGAAACAGAGGATGCAATGTTGTTAATATTGTATTTGCTGCAATTTTTAAGAAGACACTTCCTTCTCCCCCCACCCCCCTTCCCCATGATAGGGACTGGTAAGACAATGTACAGTGCTCAGTGTAGGCTAATTGGAGAACAGAGTACACAAATTCATCTTTAGTAGTAGTACAGTACATCAGACTTTCATATATCTCAGTTGGTGGGTGGCCACAATGGACTGCAGGGTAGCTTGTGGTGCCTGCTGAAGTTTGAGAACTGATGGTGGCAGGAAGTAGTGTGTGGTGTGAGTGTATGACTGGGTGGGGAAGTAGAGGGTGTTGGGATAATGGGTGGGGGAGGGGCTTGTTTGGTGTGTCAGAATTGTGTGTATCTTGGGGTACAGATAGGCAAGTGCTTTGTACAGGATGTGGTTGTCAATGTGTAGGCCCTGGAGTATTGATGTACATGTCTGTGCTGCTGCTGCAGAGTGTGTCTTGAGTGCTGGAATCCAGACAGGGAGTCAGTTTATTTTAGGCATGGCATTGCCATTGCAGGGTGTGGCATTCACAACATATGTTTGGGAGTTGTGGGGTCAGCCTGTCAGCAATATGGAGTGTGTTTTGGGCATGCACATGACTACCGAACAGGGTGTGAACATGTATGGAGGTACTGTACATACTGACTACATGTTGTAAGTGAAGGCCATGGCTATTCCAGGGTGCACAGCACAGTCCTCTGGACCCCAGTCTATGAGAGAAATGCAAATTGGTAGATAATGACATATAAATTCCCTCATTGCATCTTGAATGTATGATGCCCCATTTATACGTTGCTGATTGTGAATTGAACATTGCATGTAGTGCATTGTATAATTCCGTGCTGCATTAGTTTCCCAGCAAGACTGGGGGGTGATGCTGGCACATGTATTGGTGGGTGAATTGTGTTATTAAAAGAGGGTGTGCACCAGCAGGTTGATGTGAAGCATCTGATGTGAATACCACAGTGTGTGATCGACACGCCTCATTTGTGATGGGGCATTCAACTTGTAAAGAGCGCAGTTCATTTGGGAATCTTATGCATGTAGTTTACTACTAGGAAAAGACACATATACAGTAAAAAAAAAAAGCACAACTCCATGAAAGAAAAAGACAAACATTTGTAGCTCTGTGAGCTGCCATGCTGGTGTGCTATATAGCAGTTGCTAAATATGCATTCAATAATTTACCTCAAAGTGTTTAAACTGGATGGTGTGTTGTGTATCTCTATATGCCAATCATCATTTTATCTAACAAGTTTCTTTTTATAAGTGTGACTTAGAAAGGCAAAGACTAAACATTTCAAAAAGAGTTAGAGAAATTACTGTTGTGCATAAAGTGCAGCCACTTTCAAAGCAAAACAGGTATCTTGGTGGCTCCATGTCATCACGATGAGAAACTAGTATTTCTCATAAACACAAAACTACTGAGTGTTCTTTCATCTTCTGGTACAGTTTCAAAAAAATGCACACATATGAAAACATGTGTGTGCCCTGGTAAGCTGCCATTGAAGAATAAAAAGAAAAAGTCTGTCTCATGGAAAACACCTGCACTATAGCCTCATGGGTCTATTTGTGGTAGGTCTATTAGAGACACAAAAAATGGTGTTAGTGATAGTTATGGTGTTAGACATCACAGCAGAGCTCAGTTCTTCAAAAAAATGCTACATTCTGCTAGGATTGACTGAGTCATCTCAGCAGTTGTCAGACATACAGTAAAGGAAAGAAATTAAAAAGCAAATTTTCTCTGATGAAATTACGTTTGAGAGCTAGATGCTTTGTGAATATGGCCATGAATGTATGTTCACAGTTGTGTGCTGTCATGATGTCAGCCATTGATAAACTGAGTGCCAAAATTAAAGATATAAGAACTAGACTAACTGCATTTGTATACTTAAAGAGAGTCAATCTTTGTTCAGTGTTTGAAGGGAAGTGGATGCATGCTGAGCATTTCAAAGCATATTTTTGGGAGGAAACATACGATGTTCACAATAGCAATGTAACTTTGACATTGGATGTTTGTGATAAAGTACAGAATATTTTACCTGTGTCAAATGATGAGAATGTCATGGATGATGAAATTGACACTTGTGAAAATATTGCATAGCAAAAGTAACATGCTAAGAAATGGCCTTGTGATGACATGTGCAATATCAGGGAAAAATCATTTCCTGTGATTGAAAAGTTCCTTTTGACATTCTTAGACACAAAAAGATGTGTAAGACACAAACTATTTGCCAGTATTGACAAGTGTGATATTAGAACTTTTACTGGTCTGATGGGACACTCACTTGCTTGTTTGCAGACTGGATCATGTGAGAGTATAGTCCATCACTTTCGCATGATTGCTATGCACAACTCTGGCATGCAGAGATTTGTGCAACAGCTGTATTGTGTAAGATCTACCATGAGAGACTTCACGTGTTTTGATTCTTTGTTAAATGATGGAGATGTTGATGGTATCATTGACTTTATTAAAGAATTACAACAAAAAAATAAATTGAGGAAAACTATTGATACCGATGGTAGTTTAGATATGATACAGACTGGCACAGTACAAGAGTCACAGTTGCTAAGAAAATTTGGAACTGAGATTGCTAAATCTGAAATCAGCAAAACTCAGAAATTTGACATTGTCTGTGTCTCCTGTGAACGACTGTTTTACAAAGAACAGTCCGTCACTGTGGCGATGTACAATATTACACGGTGGAATTAGATGTGGGGTCGGCTGGTTGCATATTTGCTTTTGAAGACAGACTTTACTTTACAGGGTACAGTCCACTATTCACATACTGTTATCATAAGATCAAGTCTGACACTTTGCCTTGGTCTGTATTAAATGGCATGAAAGTACAGAAGACCTCTGTAGAGATTGCTGGGTTGAATTTGTTTGAGAGAATTTTAATCTAGACAATGAAGCCATTTCAAACCATTCTGAGACTGAACACCAAAATGAAAGATTTGCTGAAAAAAGAGCTCATTAGGTCATTAAAGGGCTCTATTATGTATCTGCCTCTACCACTGCAGGAAAATGTACACACAATCTTTAGAGAGAATAGTGTTGTCATTCTGGTAAATGGTGTTCCAACTAAAACCAGAACAATATGGCAAGAGATTGTGAATGCTGAAAAGGTCAAGAATGCTTTACAGTACCTCAAGCAACATAATCTTTTCTATCTGTACATTGACATAGGCACATTTGCTGATCTTCATATGCAACCTGATATGCCTGAATGTTCAAAGGCCATGATTGAAAAAGTAGACTTTGCCACAAATGAAAATGTCTATGAACAATACATTATCCACCCTTTGCACGGGAAGGACCCAGTTGTGGATAATATAGATTTGTACCAGATGAAACAGGTATCTGGAGCTGCTGGGGCCCTCCTTTTGTGATTTCAGCACTCCAAAACTCTTAGGGGCTATCCGCCCATGGAGCTGCTGGGGCCCTCCTATTGTGATTCCAGCACTCCAAAACTCTTAGGGACTATCCGCCCATGGAGCTGCTGGGGCCCTCCTATTGTGATTCCAGCACTCCAAAACTCTTAGGGGCTATCCACCCATGGAGCTGCTGGGGCCCTCCTATTGTGATTCCAGCACTCCAAAACTCTTAGGGGCTATCCGCCCATGGAGCTGCTGGGGCCCTCCTATTGTGATTCCAGCACTCCAAAACTCTTAGGGGCTATCCACCCATGGAGCTGCTGGGGCCCTCCTATTGTGATTCCAGTACTCCAAAACTCTTAGGGGCTATCCACCCACAGAGCTGCTGGGGCCCTCCTATTGTGATTCCAGGTATGGACAACTGCCGAGTGTAACACGCCAGGCTGCTGCCTGGATTTCAAATATGGGTATCTTTTTTGAATGCCCCTCTACCCACATTCTAGCTTGCTTCTGTTGGGAGTAATGTACTTTAGTGCTTATTTCAGTTAATGTTGCTGTTTTAAGCGCATCCACCGCTGTAACTTGAATTAATCTAAACTGGTACTCGGTGCTAATGTAAATTATACTCATTTACGACTCAGAGTGGCTCACTCCCTGAGCAAACTGTACTCTAAACTCCTCTGAGCAACAATTTAATTTATTTTAAAAGAATAAGATCTGCTACAGCCACTCACCTGGTCCGTGCTGCTTCTGATTCTAATTGAAGCTTGCCCAAAGAAAATTTCCTTGCCCTACATTATAGTAGCTTTATCCTGTGACCACTGCATTATGAGAAGTGGGTGCTTAAAATGCAATGCTGTGTTATAATTCTGTGTATCACTGTATTTGGTAATTGGTGAAATGGGAGTTTAGGAACATTGTCTTTATTAGTTACTGAATCTACTGAGCATGTTATACTTGCAAAATTAATGCTAGCTGACAAATATTAGATAATTTGTTTAACTGCTCAGTGATCCTTTTATTGTCTCTGCTACTGCTGAGTGAACTTTATTCTCTAACCTCCTTTCATCCTCATGTAATCTCCTTCCCCCTCTGTCCACTGCCTGTAGTCTGATTTCTCCTTCTCTGCCCCCCTCCTGATTCCTACAACTCTATTTTTATTTATTACCTCCCCCCCACCTCCTATTTATTTTTCTCCACAGCACTCCAAAACTCTTAGGGGCTATCTGCCCCACGGAGCTGCTGTGGCCCTCCTACTGTGATTCCAGATATGGACAACTGCTGAGAGTAACATGCCAGGCTGCTGCCTGGATTTCAAATTTGACGTCTTTTTCAAATGCCCCTCTACCCGTATTCTAGCTTGTTTCTGTTGGGAGTAATGTACTTTAGGGCTTATTTCAGTTAATATTGCTGTTTTAAGTGCATCCACTGCTGTAGCTTGAATTAATTTAAACTACTACTCGATGCTATTATAAAATTATACTTATTTGTTTTAAGCGCATCCACCATTGTAGCTTGAATTAATTTAAACTGCTACTCAGTACTATGGTAAATTATATTCATTTACAACTCAGAGCGGCTTGCTCCCTAAGTAAACTGTACTCAAGATTCCTCTGAGCAACAATTTCAGTTATTTTAAAAGAATAAGATCTATTACAGCCTCTCACCTGGTCCGTGCTGCTCCTGATTCTAACCAGAGCTTGCCCCACAGCCACTGCTCGGCTGCTTCCTGCCTGCCCCCAATACCCTCCCACCCTTTTCCATGTGTATTTATATAGGGTACTGAATTCACCTGATAAGGACTGAGCATGAACACGTGTTTTTTTCCTATCTACATTCCCACTAGCAAACTATACAACTTCACCACAAGGTGGGGCCATTTCCCTTTGGTGTCTTACTAGTCCCTATGTCTGTATTCCTGCAGCAGATCCAGTTATAGGCAGTTTTTGTATCAACTATCACCAGCATTCTGCTCTGTAAAGCACTGGTTACCTTTTTCAACCCGAGTTTCTGTCCAAGCTTCCCTCTTTACCCTCTTTCATTCCTTCTACCTATTCTTTTTATGCAGCCCAGTCCTAACCCTTCTCCCATTATTTGTAACACAGTCCTAGTTACCACTGCCTTGGCACCCTTCCCTACCTCTGTCTTCTCCCCCATTGCATACTCCCACTTCAAACTAGGTGACATCATCCATCCCATATATCATGATGACCAGAGATGCTCTGTTTTGCTTGGTATCCTCACTTACCATAATACTCACCCTCAGCTATCTATCCCTCCTCTCATGTACCCCCATCCCCTTGTCGGGGGTGTCTCACAAGGATTCACTTACTCTAACTTGCTGGCTGTGATGGCCTCCATGCTACTCCCCCTGGGTATCTTAGCCTTAAACTCCTAAGGTTACTCTTGACACACTTCATTAAGAAGAAGCTTACCTCTACAGCAACAGTCTCCTGTAACATTGCACTTGCTATGCTCTGGATTACCACATTATCCCTTACTTTAGCTGGTGACATTGAATCCAACCTGGGTCCTCATGTCAGTCTTCTCCAAACTCATCCCAGTGCCACCCATCTTTTACCTCAGGCTTCTGGCTTGACCTTTGTTCCCATTAACATCTGTAGTCTCATAACCAATCTCTCTGAACTAGAGGCATGGGTCCAGGTTAATAATCTGGATATTCTTGTGCTATCAGAAACCTGGCTGAAACCTACCATCTCTGATCAAAACTGTGCATTACCAGGCTATTTCATGCACTGGGAAGACCGTCTCTCCACCAAAAGAGGGGGTGGTCTAATACTGTATTACAAGACTCACCTGGATGTCGATCTCAATCCTACTCCTCCTCTCAACAACTGCGAGGCCTTACACGCATTATTACCTCTTGGGGTGCCAAGAAACTGCACATATTTGGAACTTATATACCATACCCCCACATAATAGCAAGCCTAGCCTTGAGAAAATCATAGGTCTTATCCCTGTCTTGACCAAAAATCATGAGGTAATCTGTCTGGGTGATTTTAACATTGACTGGCTTGGGCTGAACTCTTCCTCCCTTGTCTCTACCATCAGCAAGGCCAACCTCTCCCAACTCATCTCTTCCCCCACTCAGATATCACCGAATAGCCCCAGCCACACTATGATTGACTGGATTCTCAGAAACAGGAAGGATTGCTATTCCCCTGCCGGGGTTCTACCTGACTCAATAAGTGACCACTGCCCAGTCTTCTGTGTGAGAGATGCCACCCCCTTCCTCACATCCACACAAGGTTTTATCTTTTGCAAACTTTGCCTTACTTGACACTGCTGAGTTCTTATGGGACCTAAAACATACTGACTGGTCTCCACTGTTTACCACTGATGACATCAACCTTGCCTCTGATTATTTTAATACGACTTACTTGCCTTAGAGTATGGTATGTGCTTACACTGGTAAGCACATACCATACTCTATACACAGGGTCAGAGGGAAGGTGACCAAGTGACTGAAATGTCCTATCCTGCAACTGCTCAAGCAGAGTGACAAACTATGGTCTAAATGGAAGTCCTCCTCCGATCCAGCTGACCTTGTTCAGCACCAGGCCTTGCATAAGACCTGCAAGCAGTCAACCAGGGCTGCAAAGAGCAATGACTACTGTGGACTCCTTCATTCATTGGCCACTGAGCCCAGGAAATACTGGAATCAGATTAATGAAATATTGGGTAACACTAAGCCATTGACTCCCAAGGACATGCTGTTAAATGACTCCATCTGCAACAACTCCAAGACCATTGCTAATGCTTTCAACTTGCTTTTCACTGATGTTCCTAATTACTCCCAGGCCCCCTCCCATTGGTCCCTCTGCCCTTCCTCTTCTTCACATACCCCTCCTACACTTGACCTTTCTCCTATCTCTCGTCTGGACGTTCTTAGGCTACTGCGGTCAATCCCTGTCCACGGCAGTGCAGGACTAGATGGTATTAAATCCAGGATCCTCCAGCTTGGTGCCTCATTCCTAGCTACTCCTGTTACTTGACTTTTTAATCTATCCCTCAGCACCACGATGATGCCTTTGGCCTGGAAATCTGCCAGGGTAATACTTGTCTTCAAGAAGGGCGACCCTAAAATTCTCTCTAATTATCACCCAATTGCTTCTCTACCAACACTCAGCAAGACACTGGAAAAATGTATTCACCATCAGATCTCTGTCCATCTACTAAAATTTGATCTCCAGTCTCAAATTGAATATGGCTTTAGGCCTGGTCACAGTACCACTACTGCTCTAACCCAACTCACTAGTGACGTTAAGTCCAATATGGACAGAGGACTATTTACCACTGCAGTGTTTATAGACCTCACCAAAGCTTTTGATCTGGTTAATCACCCTCTACTTGTGCACAAACTGCATTCTCTTCATGCCTCTGGTTCCACCATATCCTGGATCAGCAGTTACCTCTCAAACCGGTCCCAATCCATCTTCTTCAACAAAGAACTATCATCTCTGGTTCCCATCTCCTGTGGCATCCCACAAGGATCCATTCTAGGACCCCTGCTCTTTTCCATTTTCATTAATGATTGTCCCACTGCCTTTACACACTGCCATTCCATCATGTACATGGATGACCTGGTGCTCTACTCAGCTGCTCAGTCAGTAGATGTCATCAATGCAGACCTGTCACCTGCATTCCAAAAGATTCAAACCTGGCTCCTAAATAATGCCCTAATCCTTAATCTACCAAAGACCCAGGCTATGCTCTTTGGGTGGCCCAGAAAAGTCCATACTGTGACTCCCAAGTTTTGTGTGTGCAGCTGTGATGGCTCTATAGTCCAGTCCACTGACTCCTTTAAATACTTGGGTGTGACACTCAATCCCACTCTTGACTTTTTATCTCATATAAATGAGATATGCAAATCTGTAAACACAAAGATTGGTGCCACTTACTCAGTGTGTCACTCCTTTACTCCTGCAGCCAGGATCTTGGTGGCTAGAGATGTCTTGTTCCCTAGGCTACAGTATGCCCTCCCTATTCTTTCCCACTCTAATGGTGGAATTCTTTGTAAATGGGACACTACCTACAACAGTATATGCAGATTTGCCCTACCGGCCCCCCCAACTCATGTACCACTGTCTCCTGTATGCCACCCTTCAATGGCTGTCCCCCCGCTGCCCTGCACTCATACTCATTGGGTTGCTTTATGGACTTCATGACAAGGCTCCCCCAACCCGAAAGCATTGGGGTTATGCTCACCTTGGTGCCTCACTCCCACCAATTGAGATCATCTAACTCCACCCTGCTCTATGGGACGGAGAGCAGGGTGGAGGATTTTTGCCTAATGCACCTACCCGATCAACAAAAGTTAAATAAATAAAGATGGTAATCCTGTCAGCATCTGGGAGACACTGCTCTACAAAAATGAGAGAACAAGCCTTTGCCCACTTTGCCCCAAAATTCTGGAACTCTCTACCTCCCTGTCTGAAGGGCTCCAAATCTCACTCATCCTTCAAAACTGCACTTTTTTCCCATCTACAAGCGCTTGATTCCTGTGACTGTAACTAGTCCTCTCTGACTCCTCTCTTTATAGCTCCCAACCTAGTTTTCTTGTTCTCTTAAATTGTTGAATGTTCTTAGCCTAATGTCCCTACCTGCTCCCATTATTTCCTGCCAGGATGACTACTACTAAAAGTTTTTGTTTTGTTTTTTCCTCCTGACCATCCCTAAGTGGATATCAATTGTTTGCATTATATGCTGAATTGTACTACATCATTTGTACTTCATCACTGTCCTGTTTTATCAACTGTGTATTGTACCCTCTCAGGTTGTGCTTGAAAATAGGCAGGATTATTGCCTAACACACCTACCCGATCAACACAAGCTAAATAAATAAATAAAGATAGTAATCTTGTCAGCTTCTGGGAGAGTACACTCGAGGCATGTTGTTTTCAAGATCTGTTTCTACATGGTACAGGTGGATGCCTGGATAATCATGATGTGTGGGTTCCTGGAGCTGAGAATGGAGCTTCAAGGCTTCTGCATTCAGATGGAAAGTTCCACAGAAACATCATATCTCTTTCGTCTGTTGTGGGAGAGTGAATGTAGCATTTTGTGTGCAGGCATTGCACACACATTGCAACTTGGTACAGAATTTACCGATATGACAGCTGCACAGTTGCTCCAGAAATTGGAGAAGAAAGATGAAATACTACAAGCTAGTATTTCTTCAATTCTGTCCAGCATGTGTGGTGCTAAAGAATACTGGTGCAGATGGCACTCAGAGAGTTTGGCCCAGTGACATGATTCATCACACTCAGTTGTGTAGAACACTACTGGGATGACTTGGTTGACCTTCTTAGATGGGCTAACTCAGATGTGGATGGCATACAGAGTATGACTCTTGGTGATGTGTTCACTGAATCCAGTCTCAGTGTCATGATACTTTCAGCACCAGTTTTAGGCACTGCTACAGTTCACACTGTCCAATATTAATCCACCTCTTGGTATTGTTGAGCACTATTTTTGGAGGATGGAATACCAAGCACGTGGAGCACCCCACATACACACGTGTTGCTGTGGATAAAAGATGCTCCATGAACTGGTGACATTGTTGAAGCTGATATTCTAAGCTTCATTATGAGGTATGTAATGAGCCAGATTCCTGACAAGTGTGACAGCCCAACTCTCTGGAAGTAGGTACAGAAATTTCAGTGACACTTATGCAGCAAATACTGTCACAAAAAGGTGAAAAACAGAGGGAACTGGTATACAACGTGCCAGTTTGGATTCCCAAGATGAGTCTGTATGAGTGCATGTCTGAGTGATGTTTTCTAGGCTATACAGCATTCTCTGAAGGTTAAATCCACAAAATGGGTGTATGAGCTGCCTCGTAGTGAGTCAGAAGTATACATCAAAGACTACAGCCCTCCTCTGTTGTCGATGTGGCAGGCCAACATTGATGTTCAGTATGTTGCTGACAATTCAATGGCTCTGGTGAGATATGTAACTTCATATATCACTAAGCATGAGAAAACCTGCTTACAAGAACTCTGGAAAGACTTGTCTAACTGCAACAGGTCTATCTCTTCTAGACTGTGGTCACTTGGATTGAGAACTCTGTCACACTGTAAGTGTGGAGCATATGAGGCTAGTGACCATCTTACAGGTACCTGTCTGTATGACAAGTCTGAGTTCATTTGCTACTTCAATGTTAACTTTAAAGAGAAGAGATGTTGTGTCCTTAGAAGTCATGATGACATTGAAGAGCTTGTTGCAACCAGACCAACATCAACAAACATACTGAAGAGCAAGTTGATTGATAACTACTATCCACAGTACCATAGTGCAATGGATGATTTGTGTTTGTTTGAGGTTACCCAGTGGTATGACTACAAATGGGGTGTCCCTGCTGACCCTGAGAAGAACATATACAAGGTTTCCGGCCTAGATGGCTCTCCAATGAAGAGGCATAAACCATGGTTAAGTGACCATTGTAAACTGAGCTTGATGACAACAGAAAGTAAAGAGCACTACTATTTTGCTGTTCTCTTTCTGTTTAAGCCTTGGAGAGATGAAAAAAGTTTGAAAGGTGCATGTGACACTTTTGAAGAGCAGTTCAATTTGAGCTATGATTCTTTCAAAACTGAAGTGTCAACTACACATATAAAGAGACTGGACCATGAGAAAGAGCAACTTGGTAAAGCAAGGCAACAACTGGAAGATGATACTCCAGGTAACTCACAGAACATGGTTGATCCTGAGGGTGAATGAGCACTTGGTGTTCTGTTGCCTGCTAATGACCCAACTGTGTTGATGTCAGAGAAATATAAAGTGCTATGCAGTAAAGCATGCACTTCACTGATAAACTGGTCAACATTGTAGATGAATTGAATGTTCATCAACAAGTTGTCTATGCCACAGTGATGCATGTTGTTGAACATGGCGTGAGACACTGTAAAAGGAATGTTTCTGTGACAAACATATGCCAGTTAGAATGTTTGTCATTGGTGCTTCTGGCACCGGCAAAAGTTTTGTGATTGAAGCAATAAGTGCAGGTGTGAATAGACTTACTGGCACACCAATAGCTGTCGTAGTATCTGCTCCAACTGGCCTAGCAGCTTACAACATAAGTGGTGTCACTCTCCATAGACTGTTTATGCTGCTAATTGAGCATGGCAAAACTGGAGAGTACGGAAAGTTGTCTTTTGAAGTTGCAAGTGAGTTGCGGTCCATGTTTGACAAAATGAAGTTACTGATCATTGTTGAAATCAGCATGGTTTCCAACATTCTTCTTACATACATTCACCTATATCTACAGAAGATAGTGGGTAGTGACAATGATGTACCATCTGGTGATAAAAACATTGTTGTCTTTGGAGATCTTCTCCAACTGGCTCCTGTTAATGGCCAACATGTCTTCTCTACTCTTTCAGTGGAAGAAGCTAGGAAAACCATTAGGGGCTGGATATTCAAACTGCGCCATTCTGAGGCACAAGCCCTTGCGCTGCGCAAAATAGTTGTGCAGGGGTGTGGCCCAGGCGATATTCAAAGGAGTTGCGCTATTGAGCAACTCCTTTGAATATCGCTCCCCAGCCATAGCCACTGTGCATGGCACAGTAGAACTTGAGCAAGCGCAAGTTGACAGAGTGGAGCAGTCAACTTGTGGTGGCGCAAGTACCATTGCGCCATGTGCAAAATCACGATATTCAAAAGGTGACATGCAAATGGGGCCATAATACATGCAAGGCACAGGGGGGGCCATTTGCATGCCATTAGCATGTAGGTGCGCCGATCCCTGAGGACTTGCGCCTGGTGCCCTGCCAGGCAGCAGCCATTGGGGACCAATGCACCCTGCAGCCCGATCTCGGGCAGCAATGTAGCTCCCCACCTCCTCCCGTACATCTCCCTGGTGGTCCAGTGGACGAAATGCCCGATCGGGCAGAGAAAGTATACAGACCCCCACATCCCATGTGCCCGATCCGCAGGCGAAAGTATACAGACCCCCATCCCATGTGCCCGATCACGGCAGAAAGTATACAGACCCCCACATCCCATGTGCCCCATCGCGGCAGAAAGAATACAGAACCCCCACATCCCATGTGCCCGATCGTGGGCAGAAAGAATACAGAACCCCCACATCTCATGTGCCTGATTGCGGGCAGAAAGAATACAGAACCCCCACATCCCATGTGCCCGATCTCGGCAGAAAGAATAAGAACCCCCACATCCATGTGCCCAATCATGGGCAGAAAGTATACAGAACCCCACATCCCATGTGCCCGATCACGGGCAGTAAGTAAATTGCCCCCAAAACATCTCCCTGGTGTCTAGTGTGGCCCCACCCACCCACCCATTATGCCCCACCAGCCTGCTCCACCCGGCAGCCAGCGGCGGCAGCATCCCATCTGCCTGCCGCACTGACTGACTGGCTGGTAGAGCTGCATGCCGATGGTGCAGAGCTAGAGCCAATGGGCATGCAGCCATACCATACATGATCAGTCCAGATTTGTGAATGAATGTCATTCACAAATCTGACTGTCATGTATGGTAAGGCTGCACACCCATTGGCTCTAGATCTGCACCAATGGGCTGCAGCCCCACCGGCCAGTCAGTCGGTGGGCGCAGGGCGACAGGCAGGTGGGATGCTGCCACCACTGGCTGCCGGGGAGTGGGGTGGTGGGGTTGTGGGTGGTGTGGGGGCCCACACTTCAGACACCAGGGAGATGTTTTGGGGGCAATGCATTTACTGCTCCGCGATCGGGCACATGGGATGGGGGTTCTGTATACTTTCTGCCCACGATCGGGCATTTCGGTCCACTGGACCACCAGGGATGTGAATGGGAGGGAGCCACATTGATGCACATGATCAGGCTGGGGGCACAGGGACTGGGTTGGGGTCAGCCACAGGTGGCAGCTGCTGTGTTGTGCCCTGCAATGCAGCATCTCACCTGTGGGTGGCCCTCAACAAAGCCTTTTTTTGGATCAAAGTTGTGCAGGCGCAGGTTGGGGGTTGCGCCTGCACAACTCTGCACAGCCCGACTGAATATCGGGCTGTGCAGTTTATGCATGGTTCCTCCCCCTCCTGTTGAGCATGCATTCATTTGCATTGTGCTGTTGCTCAGCCTGTTTTCAGTTGCGCAACTGCCTCCTGCTGAATATCGCAGAATGGCGCAATGTAGGACTTGAGCATGCGCAACCCTTTTGAATATCCCACCCTAGGTGTATAGATGGAGTTAATCTCTGGGAGTTCTTCTCTTATGTTGAACTGTTCCAGGATATGTGACAGAGAGGTGATATGTCTTATAAAGCATTACTTGATGAAGCTCGGATTGGTAGTTTATCTGCTTCTCATTTTCAGATGCTAGCAGCATAAAAGAGACATCTATGCAGGAAGCATGCAAGCTATTTGCACAGCTGCAGATCAGTGGACAACATATTGTGTGCTTGTTGCCAAGACTAAAACTATGTGCTGAGTTCAACCAGATCAAGCTACAAAGAGAACAACAACCTATTGTTACACTTACATCACTTGATGCAATTGATGGTGTTAGTCTAACATGTACAATGGTAACAAAAATGGTTGAACAACTGAAAGAAGTCACAGTTGATGTGTCACAGACTGCTGGCTTGGAAGCTGTGTTAACACTATGCAAGAATGCATGAGCTATGCTGTGAAGAAATCTTGATGTTGATCATGGGCTAGTTAATTGGAGCAATGGGCTACATTGTTGACTTTCAGTACAATGCACAGAACACATTTGTTGAATTTGTTATGATCAACTTTGACAACCATAGACAGATACACTGCCAAGTTTCAGATTGTGAAGGATTTCTATGTGATGCGTAAGCAGTTTCCACTGTGTCTTGCTAATGCTGTGTCCATTCACAAATCACAAGGACTTAGCCTTGATAGTGCCATTGTTAACATAGGAAAGGGAATCTTCAAGGATAGCATGGCATATGTTGCTTTATCATGAGTCAGATCTCTTTCTGGTGTGCATATACTGAACCTTGCAGAGAATAAGGCACGTGCTGATGTGAAATGTACTGTGGAATACAACCAGCTATTACGCTATGTTAACCAACCACAACTCTGATTCCTGTTCCTAGATGCAGCCAGTAAACAAAACACATAAGTTGAAAAGGAAACAGTAAAACTTCACAAATGGTTATATTAAATGCATGCTGAAAATAGAAAATAAAGTTAAAAATCTATGTTTTGACCTTAGGTCTCCTTCAGGAAATATCTAAAAGAGAAAAAAAAACAAGTTAGTGTAGAGGTAAAATGAGGGATATATACAGTATATATATATATATATATATATATATATATATGGAAAGATAAAAGGGGAAGCTCAGGGAGAAAAAGTGATAAATGGCAAGATTAAGAGAGAATCTGAGAAACAAAAAGGTGATGATGGGAAAGACAAAGCATAATAGGAGTGAAAGAGCTAGGGAAGTCCCCAGGTGGGGACTAATTAACAAAGCCTAGTAAGAAGGCTGAAAGGTGACAAATGTGTGAGAAGGAGACAGAGATAGAGGCTTATGGTGAAAATGAAGAAATTAAATGAGTACAAATACAAATAGTCTTTAGGGAAAATAAGGGGTGGCTGAAAGATGTTAGTGGAAAATAAGTCTATCATTTAAATCAGAGGGCTGCTGGGAGCCAAGTTATTTCTTGGCACATGTAGTTATATGATTATGAACTGTTCTTTGGATTTGTCTTTGATAATGTCATAGGTTCACACTAGTATGCAATCCTCACACCATTGATGGTTGTGTGATATCTTCCTCAGCTCGGCTTCCATGTTTTTTCTATGGTCAGAATCCCAGAAGCCCTGCTGAAGGACACAAACAGAAAGGTCATTGATACTGTGGTCCCTGGAGATAAAGTGGGATACAATGGGTTTAGCAGTGTCACCATTCCTGACTGCCCTGTAATGTTCCCTGAAATGGTCAGCAAGACGCCTACCATTCTCTCGATGTAAATAGCTGTACACTTCCTGCAAAGAATACAACACACCGCATTAGTGGAGGTGCATGAGAACTGTTTGGTGATGTGAAAAACACCTGTAAGCTCCTGAATTACAGTCACACTGGAAATAAATTTGCAGGTGTAGCAGCAAGTCCTGTTGCAAGGCTTGTTACCTGGGATGGAGGAACTGTTAGGAGTAGGTAGGCTGCTTTTAACCAGAAGATTCCACAGGTTAGGTGGCCAGCAGTAGGAGGCAATAGGTGGTTCTGTAAAGGAAGCACCAATGTTAGGGTCAGTTTGCAAAATGGGAAAGTTATTGGTAATGATCCTGTGAAGAGAAGGTGTGCTCTGATGGAAAGGAAGCACTAGCGGAATTCGTCATTGTTCTTGTGTGACAGTATCCTTCCTGCAGGGGTCAAGGTTACGGGGCATGTTACTGACCCGGGAGAGTGCTCTGTCCACTGTGCTTTTAGCGTATCCCCTGTTGATAAAAAAAACTGTGCATTATTTGGGTCTGTTCAGCAAAATCATCCCCTTCACTGCATAACCTGCGAAGTCTAAGAAACTGTGAATAAGGCAGGCCATTCTTTACATGATTCGGATGGAAGGAGCTGTGCAGAAGGAAACTGTGAGAGTCAGTGGGTTTGTAATAAACTGATGTCTTCAGGCCAGTGTTCTGTACTGATAGTTGTATATCCAGAAAAGGCAGTATAGAGGAGACTACTTCAACAGAGTATTGAAGGGAAGGATGGGCCATGATAAACTTGTCAAGGAAGACTTGGAGGGTCTCCCTGGAGCAGAAGGTGGCCACCACACAGTCCTCAATGTAGTGTTTGTAGAGTTCACATGTTGATGCAGCACCTTGTCCTTGTTTTTGTTTTTTACAGCAAAACTTCAGTTTCTTCACCATGTTCTGTGCATGGTAATCAGTTGCTTGCTGATCAAGTCAGGTCACCACCTGCAAAAAAGTACATTGGTATTGAGAGACTGCCAATCTTTGACAATAGCACTAGAGTTAACTGCTATGCCAATGCTGCAATGCAAGCTCTTTTGTGTATGCCAGAGTTTTTTCACCTATTGAATGCTGTGAAGTCAATAACTCTTTCTGATGCACTGAAAAAGAGTTAGAAGAGGTAGTCATGAGTAAGCACCTAGCTTACAGAATTTAACTCCTCTGTGGCTTACTGTGTCCAACTATCCTGGACTGAGGATGTTTGCTGATAATGCCCAACAGGATGTGACTGAATTCATGATGGGTGTGATGAATAGCATGGCCAATGATGGAATTCCACTTAGAGAGTACTTCACCATTCATTATATATGCAAGTACACTTGTTTGTCATTTGGATGCATAGAGTCTCAGGCAACTAATGACATGCTATGGCTATCTGTCTATGTTCCTGAAGAAACATCTGTTAAGTTTCATAGATTGTTTAAGAATACTGCCACTGTTTAGCAGTGTCACAGATGTGGCTGAAGTACTGCCTGTTCTTTGAGGGTGACTGACTTCAGTTCATACATCATCATTGTGCTTCAGCGATCCAACTCTCAAGGCATGAAAGTTACTGCGACTATTACTGATTTAATTGCTGGAAGAATTATGTTCTCAGCCACTCAGTTTGACACACATGCTATCATGTTCCATCATGGAACTTCTATTCAGTCAGGACATTATGTCACTTGGTGTAGACTTAGAAGTGGATTGGAGGAGTGCAATGATACAGTGTGCACTATGAAAGAATGATTACTGAGGAATCTAAAAGATGTAATCATTCTCCATAATAATGCCCAATGCATTGAGGAGTGATTTTTTGATAAGAGAACTACAGAATGCTAAGATATGCTCCACATTGGTTGACATCATATATATTTCACCTCTGCTTGCAAACTGCATAATGTGAAGGGGAATAATGTGTGTTCCATCATTAAACACATTCACAACAAAATACTACTTTTGTAGTGGATTGTTATCTTTTATGAGCCCACGATATGTATTTTGGTCAGTGAGTCTGTTGTTACCTGGAAGTAGTGTTGTGAAACATTTACAGACTCTATTCCAGTTGCTATGAAGCAAATCACATTTGCTGTGATTAACATTAATACTGTCAGAGGATCAGAAAAACAGTATGATAATTTTGTTGTTTGTATGGCCTGTTATTGAGACAGATTTGACACTCGTGTGTCCATAGCAAATTAATTTGTGAGCTACTAACAGTTAAAGCTGGTATGTCTTTTACTGTTATGTTGTACGTAAGTGACCTTGATATACTTACAAACATGACTGCTATGAGTATAGTCTAAGCAGACTTGAGGGAGCTGGACAGCAGTTATGTGACAGCAAGTAAGTAATATCTTGGCACATGTAGTTGAAAGATGCTGATTCATTACATGTCTTTGTCTTTAAGACTGATATGTGTTTCAGAATAATTTCTGTGACTGCTTCTTATCTGTCTTCATACAAACAAGGTGTCTGGAATGCATGAAGTATGTAGTGGTCTTTATGTATCACTGTGACACTTGCTGATAGGAATTCCCATTGCAATACTGTATGTCATAACTTGTGTCGATTGTACTGTTACATTCTGAGGAGTAACAAACAGTACAACACTCTCTTTGCATATCTCAGCTGTTACTGAGTGACATGACAGACTGATATCTGTTAATAGCAAATAGATTTGTGACTTGATAACAGGTAAAACTGTTACGTCTTTTCCTGTTATACTCTACATGATTGACCTTGATGTTTTTATTTACAAGACATGTATCAGCACAGTCCAAGCAGACTTGAAGGAACTGGACAGCACTTATATGTCAGCAAGTAAGTTATTTCTTGGCACATGTAGTTATATGATTATGAACTATTCTTTGGATTTGTCTTTGATAAAGTCATAGGTTCTCACTAATATGCAATCCTCACACCATTGATGGTTGTGTGATATCTTCCTCAAAATGAAAATACCATTGATTCACCAGACATGACTCCACAAACTACAAAAATATGACACAGTGCTGTAAGTATGTATATACTTCTGAAACTGTGCTGAGTGGTAGCACACTGATGCTGCTTTCATTTTTATTTTGTGTATTTGAAAAAAAATGTATTCTTTATTATGCATGTTTTGTATGAATATTGTGTTATGTAAGTATCTGTAGCATTTAATGTCTTTGCATTATATTAAATGCTGTCCAGCAGACTCATGCTGCGAATATGTATGTATATGTACACAAACACACACACACACATATGCATATATGTATAGGTGTATATGGATGTATATATGTATCTATATGTAGATTTGCACAGTTACTGCCTTTTGTTTTACAGAATGCTACTTGTGCACATCTATACCACTATGCAAACAATTGGTGTGTTCCTGTTCTTTTATAGGATCACCTTTATTGAGGGGTTGGATGAGGAATTTTCCAGTTAAATGAATATTTACTTAAATTCTGCAGGATGCGATTTTGAAACCCCAGCTATATTTTACATATATGCAGTGTGCTATCAGGTGGTTACATGGACAGTACATTTAGCATACGATTAAAGTTTGCCAGTTTACAACATATACCTCATACAGTGTCTGATATAGTGACAGTACAATGATTTCTATAAGTATGCGGTCACTACAACACTATGTGTACAATGTACTGTGTTCTTGCTATATGTATAAAGCAAACATTAATGATTATATCTATATTGCACTTTGAAAAGTGCAGGGCCTTGCTGCGCTCTTTGTTATGCATGTTTTGATGCAGTGTGCTACTCTTATTGACATGTATTGCATGACAGCAAAATTCATACTTAGTTATGGTTTCAAAAGCCTGTCCTTTTTAAAAAGATAGTCTAGCTCTAACATTTTGAATAAAATCAAATAAATGTAATACTTTAAAGTATTGTTATGGTAAATAGGCATAGCTAACTAAGTTCTAAAAAACATATGTATAATTTAGATTACTATTGTTTTCAGGAAAAGTGAGATACATATTTTTAACTATATAAATGTAATATCACAGAAAAAAAGTCTTATCATTACTGAAAATATTTATTTTAGTAAAAAAAACTCATAAATTATATATCGCAACAATAAATATTCAATCCAAAAAAATAGTTCTAATGTAAATGTAATATTTTAATAAAGTCAATGCCAACACAATGTTTTTAAGAGCTATAAATATGTATCATTAGTATATCTGTTACCTTTGAAAATATACTTTGGGCCAGATATTCAAAAGGATTGCACCTGGCACAACTGAGTTGCACCAACGCAAACCCGTAATGCGATATTCAAAAGGGGGACTTGCGCAGAGCACATTCTGATACACTGGGGTGCATTGCTAACATATGTGGTGCATATGAAGGCAGTGTGCCCATGCATATGTGGCAGATCCTGATATTCTGTCTGGGATCTGTGGTGCATCTGTTTGCACAATCCCCAGATGTGCTGCATACCGGGGCACAAAGTTGAGCCGGGAAACTCTGGCTGAAATGCTTGCCATCCACAGGTGGGCTGCTGTATTGCAGGGTGCAATATAGCAGCTGCCAGCCATGGGTGGCCACCTGCCAGGCAAGAACACCATCCACAAGCATCCATGATGTCCCTGGCAGTGCAGTGGTACCCCCCTTCCTCCCATAGACCTGATCATGCTGAATAGTATAGTACAACCTGCCCTGGTAGTCCAGTGGTACCCCCATCCCACCCCATAACCCAGATCAACCAAAACATTGTCTATGGAATGCCCTGGTAGTCTAGTGATTCCCCCACCCCTCATGTAGCTCCAATCAGCAGGGAATAAATATAATGCATGCCCTGGTGGTCCAGTGGTTCCCCCTACCACATCCTGGAACACTGATCACCTGTATATGTGGATAAGAAGTCCCTGGTAGTCTAGTGTTACCCCCTCCCTATCCTGACCCTCTGATCGCCATCTGATATAGTGCTGAAATATCCCTGGTAGTGCAGTAGATCCCCTTCCCCACCTGAATCCCCAAACACTGGTGAATTGACCGTCTACAGTTCCCTGGTGGTCTGATGGTAACCCCCATCCTCCCACCCACACAGGACCCCGGCCCACCCAGCTCCCCCCATCATAAGTGGGTGGCTGCAACCCGCCCGCATACTGCCCAGCCATCAGCTGAATGACAGTGTACAGTATGCACTGTACACCTATTGGTCCACAGTGTGGACAAATGGGCTTGCAGGGCATACTGTATGGGACAATCCAAATATGGACCAATTCACAGTCACAATCACCCAAAAATGCTGCTAGTGAGGTTACAAATGCCCAAACCTACACTAAGGTAAACCTCGCCAGCACTGGGTATTTGAATGGTCATTCTCCTACCAGTACAACATCTAGATATGGGGAGAGCTAATGTCAAGTGTACTATACTGCAGAAAAACTGTGATATTCAGGAGGCCGCTCTGGAACTGCAGCTCCAAATATGATTACATGGTTGGACATACTAACTCAGGAAATGGTTATTGTAGGGGCAACACACAACTGGTTTGAATAACCCTATTCTCAGTGAAAAGACAGCAAAAGCCATGCTTTGCAGATAGGCAACCAGAATAAATACCCTGGGTGGTACCTTTGCATACACATGTTAGATGGGGGGGTGAATGGGCTGTGGTCCTGTGCGGGTGGGGGATGGGGGTCACCACTGGACCACCAGAGTGCTATGAATGGTCAATGCACTGTCATTCGGGGACTTGGATGGGGAGGGGGGATCCACTGGACCACTGGGGCATGCATCATCGTTTATGTCAGCTGACTGGAGCTACGGGAGGGGCCGGGGGAACCACTAAACTACCAGGGCATTTCTCTTACAATATTCTGGCCAATCTGAGATATGGGGAGGGAAGAGGGTACCACTAGACTACCAGGGCAGATGTAGCTTGTACATTAGTGGGGTCAGTGCTACAGGAGTGGGTGGGAGGACCACTAAACTGCCATGGATTCATTATACTGCATTCTACCTGCAATCATGTCTACAGGTGGGAGGGGGGTTCCACTGGACTACCAGGGCAGGTTATATCATACTATTCCACTGCAATCAGGGTATGGGTGGGGGGCACCACTAGATCACCAAAGTTCAGCTTTCTTCATTTTTGCCATGATCGTGGTTATGGGGTGGGGCTGCCCCAGGACATCCTCTGTCTACACACCATTCTGTGCAGGGCACCAGGCACATTTTGTGGGGCTGCCCTGCTCAACTCATGCAAATAGGGCCATAATGACATGTAAATGGCCCCATTTGTGCCTTGCATGCATTATGGCCCCATTTGCATGCCCAAGTCTGTATATCATGGGTAATGCACCCAGTGCAACTACAGTTGCACTGTAGCATTCTCTGTCCTCCCTGTCTGGGGACTGTGCTGATGCATTGTACTTGTGCCATGCACATTCTGTGCCATGGCACATCACCTTTTGACTATCACCCTCACATCACTTGCCCAAGCCCATTTTGTTCCAAAAAGTCTCCAGAGACCAAACCAAATGGTATCTATATCCTTTCTCCCTGCTCTCCTCTGCCCCCTCTTTTTCTATGTCATACCCCCTCACTCTCTCATCTTCTCTCTTCCTCTACTACATCCCTTTCCTATACTATATCCTATCCCCCCTACTCCCTCTAGTCCTCTGGCTCCTTAGCCCTTTTCTTGTTCACCCAGTACTCTTATTTATCTTAGTTGATGGCTAGTAACTCTCCACCTCAATGCTTTTTACTGGTCTATGCTCTCTGTACCTACCTTTTCATTCCCTAATTGAGTAATATGTATCATACGACTTAAAACTGTACTTGATTACTATGACGTCTGTTATTATGTACATAATTACTGTGATGTTTGTTATTATACAATATGTAATTGCCTGCGCACACATGTCACAGGACTTCCTTGTGAATGAGCTTGCTCAACAGAGTTTTCCTACAATAAACTTGAACTTGAACTTGAACCCTGTCCTGGCCCCGGTGCATCTCAGTTGCACTGAGCCCCCAGCTGTGCCATTGCCTGGTGCAGTCCAAATATCTGGCCCTTAGAGTGCTTTAATATAGTTAATGTAGTAGGCAAAAACATATATGTTTTAATTACTTTTTAATATAAAACAATACAGTACATAGGCCACTACTTTTAGCATTGCGATAATATCTTCTTTATAATTACAACAAAGATATTGATTTAATTATATTGCTAATATTGTTCTTTATTTTTCTTACATTAAAAAAAAGAACATTTTTATTTTTGTGATGGACGCTTTGTGATGTGTGTCAATATGAAACAAATTAGAAGACCACAATCACAACAATATTTTTATATAGTGTACAACAGAACTGTTTTTTTGCCCATCCCAGGAACAACCACCCAATTAGGCAATATCTACATTGAGATTTCTTAACTAAATTGTGTAAAACTTATGCTCTGTGTCTTGTGTATTATTTCTTAATCAAGTTCTGTGTAATATGTGTTACATTGACAGTGTATACATCAAAGCAATACTGTATATAGAGATGTATGCATTTATAAGTGGGGTTGTGACACAGTTTGAAGGTCATGGGAATGTGATTTTATCACCTCAACAAACAGAGGTAAACAACTGTCTGTTGAGAACAGTACTAAACAAGTTATGTTTCTAAAGAGAATCATTGCAGTGGGGGAGAGCGAAAGGCAAGTGGTAGTCAGCTGTGAGTTGTGATGATAGTATTAAAAACATTAGTTTGACAATTAACTGCATGTTAAATTTTATCATAGAATACTTTTGCTTGCTGTCACAAAAAAATGTTTAAAGATTTTGCATGTCTTTCTCAAAAAGTAAGGCAATTCATTGGAAAAAAACTCCATTAATGCAACAGTTAGGGTTGTTCCACAGCAACAAAAGTGAGGAAATTTGGTGTTAGGGTTTTCAACCCTAACTCTGTCTCCCCCTACACACGTACACACACACACACACACGTGCAGGATGGTTCAAGACAACACAACCAATCAGAAACAGACACCATAAGGTAACAGAAAGAACATACACCTCTGTAAACATGCCACAAGAGGCATCTATCATCATGTTTCAGCAACTGTATCACTTCTGCTGCCATTCCAGTATCTTGGGGGGTACACCCACATGCTGTGCAAACATGATGTGAAGTGTTAAGAAGGCTACATAGAGCATTTTACATGTAAATTATTTAATATGGTATGGCTATGACACCTACTCATAACTTAATGAATTTAACTATATAGGATAGGAACACAGGGTCTAGCACATCCTACAGTGTGACTATAATATAGAGACACTGTTCTTCTGTGTAGATGGAGGTATGCAAATGCAGGATGTGAAGTATTATGTGGTTCAGCTGTTATGTATGTACACTTTTCTACTATCTGCATGTAGAGATGTGACTGCACAGTGAATCATCATCACACAGGAAACCTTATGTATCCAAACTGTTGTGGTATCTAGATGGAGGAATGGTGTTCCCAATATTATATATAGACACTGTTGTATTATGTCAATGTGGGCTTGGAAGTGCAGTTTCTTTTCTACTATACACTCCCATCTGTACATTTAGATAGTATGTCTGAATCATGATAGCACACTATTCATATGTCTCTGTGGAACACTGCATTCCAAGTCCTACATCAAGATAGTGCAACACTATCCATATGTCACATTGTGTGTATATATATATATATATATATATATATATATATATTATATATAATAATGGCACGGTAGTGCCACTATAGTTAGGGATGAGTACCCCATTTAAGGTTAAATCTCACATTTTGTACCTTAATAACTTTGTCACTGTTAGACGGATGTGCTTGAAATTTGGAATGCAGTCTGGTACCATAGATCTCTGGATCTGGCAAGTTGCGTTATGGATAGATGTATGGTTGCAGAGCTACAGCATGCCAAAAAACACAAAAAAAATTGACTTTTTGCTCATTTCTTTGCTCACGCCTACAGTCTGCACAGTTTGCATGATCAGTCCATGAAAAAATATTAAACAGTTCAAAAGTTATTAAAAAAAAACTGTATCCCATTCTAGTCTATAGGAAAAGTTAACAATTGCGTTATTTTTGCAAATGGCCATTTCTGCTGTCACAAATGAGCCTTTTACTTTCATGAGTCAGACTTTTTTTTCAGTTACAGCTCAGAAAAATGCCTGGAGTTTAAAATTGGGACCCTCTAGGAACACAATTCTAGTTGTGTTCACCTAGTTGAGTCCCGAGGATGCTAGCCATATCTTGTTTGGGTGGTTAAACCCCCCAGAAATATGTTTTTAAAATTTTTGTGAAAAGTACTTTTGCAAAATACAGTTGCAAATGCAACATTTTCATGATTTTATTTGCGAAAGTGTCATGGTTTGCGAAAGTAATTTGTGAAAGTATAGCCAGAACAACTTAAAATCTTTGCCACCCTGCTGCAAAACAACAGTTTGGTCTTTTGGGATGAAATTTGCAGGGAAGAAAGCCAACATCCCACAGATGTGCCTTTTAGTAGTTTGGTGTCAAAATATTGCAGGGCTGCAAAGTTACTGCACTCCAAATGTGACAGTTTTTCTCATAGGATAACATTAGGGCATCCGCCATGCCTTTCAAGTCCCATATTTCAAAAACGGTTTAAGATACGGACTTTTCATCACAAAACTTCTTAGTCCCCCACTTGGAGGCTAAGTGCAAAACTAGCCTGGAAAGTCATAAATAATATGAGATTTTAATTTTTTTTCTACGTCATACAGTTCTTGAGATATAAGCAATTTAGTATTCCAAGTGCTCATTTTCCGGCCCGAGGGCCATTATTCTGTTCACATTCTTTGTATTCACTGTGCTTCTGAATGAACCTTTTTTGGACACAAAGCATGTGCGTTTGCAGTACTGTTACTGTTAGCATTTGTGTTTATGTTTCCGCTCATGTTTCTGTTATCGTTTGCGTAGCATTTCCATTTGCATCACCGTTTGAATTACTGTTTGTGTTTGCATTACCATTTGCGTTTGCTTTTCTGTTACTGTTACCGTTACCGTTTGCATTACCGTTACCATTACCATTTGTGTTTTCATTACCATTTGCATTACCGTTTATGTTTATGTTTGCATTTCCATTACCATTTTCATTACCGTTTCTATTTGCATTTGTGCTTGCATTTGCGTTACTGTTACCGTTTGAGTTTGTGTTACCATTTGTGTTTGCATTTACATTACCATAACCATTAGCGTTTGCACTTACATTTCTGTTACCATTTGCATTACCGTTTCCTTTTGCGTCACTGTTGGCATTAACATTACTGTTTGCATTTGTATTTGGGTTCGCTCTTCCATTTGCATTACCATTTCCGTTTGCATTTTTGTTACCATTTGCATTACCATTTCTGTTTGTGTTTATGTTTGTGCTTACATTTTCATTACCATTTGAGTTACCATTTCCATTGGCGTCACTGTTACCATTATCATTTGCTTTTGTGCTTGAGTTTCCATTACTGTTACAGTTTGCATTTTTGTTACCATTTGCATTTGCTTTTGCATTACTGTAACCATTAGTGTTTCCATTTCTGTTCACGTTTGCGTTGGCGTTACCGTTACCATTTATGTTTCCAGCACCGTTACTGTTACAATTGCGTTCTCATTACCATTTGCATTACCATTTGTGTTTACATATGTATTACTGTAATCATTAGCATTTGCATTTGTGTTCACATTTGCATTGGCATTATTGCTACCATTTGTGTTTCTGTCACTGCTACCATTACTGTTAGCATTTGCACTAACGTTACCGTTTGCATTACCGTAACCATTAGCATATGTGTCTGAGCTTCCATTACCGTTACTGTTATCATAACTGTTGCTGTTAGCATTGACGTTACTGTCGGCATTAACATTCCCATTAGGATTACCATTATCATTGCCTACTGTTACTGTTAGTGTTAGTGTTACTGTAATGGTTATTACACACAAATGGGCAGTATGTTGGGAGCAGGAGGCCCAAATGGCCCTGCGCTCCCACCACCACATGCCATTCACTATGTATAGTGCACATTCTCAAAAAGAAGGGAAATTCATAGCAAAAAACTCTGTTAATGCATCAGTTAGGGTTGTTCTACAGTGACAGCAGCAGGGAAATTCAGTGTTAGGGTTCAAAACCCTGACTGTGCATTCTCCCCTACCCCCACCACCACACACACACACATATGCAAGTAGGGGAAGGACAAAGGCAACACAACCAATCACACACAACCAGCAGGAGGTGTTTACAGTGTAAGCCGCTTACCATGGACAGTTTTGTACAGCTTCATTTTGTCCGCTTAATGCAATGTCTGTAGTTGCCGGCAGGGGGTATCACTACCTAACAAAATGCTGCTTGCAATATTCAAAGCACTTTACAAAACAACTGAGAGAACTTTAGGAAGCTGTTATCAAAACAGTACCCCACAGGACACTGCATGGAACTTCACAGTATTCAGTACATTAGTATTCAGTACAATACTGCAGGTACTGTACAGGCATAGTTGTGATACAATTTTTTTATTTAATGTAACAGGCTTACTAGCACTACATCCCCTTGCCAGGAACAGTACAGTACTGCACCTCTCAATTTTCCGGCAGGAGCTCCCTAGCTTTCTTGTGACAAACCTACCCGGCACTCCTACTGGCTTTTCCTCACAGTCCACACACAGTCACTGAAACAGAGTTACAGTAGACTCCACCGATCACCACAGGAGGGGGGTTAGTGGTTATAAGTGGGATAAGTGCTAACGAGCCTAAGTGCTTAATTATGGTGCTAAAAGTAGAACTTTAATGGCTCAATTAGTGCTCACTTAGTGCTTATCACCCTCATCAGCTGTCTGCAATTGATGGCTCACAAGGTCTGCATAAACAGGTATAACTAGTATCGTGTCTAGGGGAATGGTTTGGGTTTCTTGCTTTTGTCCGTGTTTCTCGATTGTCCGTGACATCTGTGTCTGTCATAGGTGGAGTCGACTGTATCTGTGTTACCATAGCAAGCAGGGAAAAAATACAACTTCGGGTATAATACACTATTTCCAAACTTGTTCCATGAGGTTAGTTCACCTAAAGGTGAACCAAGCTGCCAGTAACGAAAAATGTGTACCTCACTTTGTTTTCGACATGTGGGTGGTGAAAGGCATCATGGGCACTGAAATGTTAGCCTATGGGACATTGGTCAATTTTAGAACACTCTAACTTTGTGATCCTTAACTATTTTAGCACCAAAGCAGTAAAAGGTACATCTGTGGGACCAGGGCTTACCACCCTGCAAATTTCAGCCCAAAGGACCCAACTGTTTGCTTGCAGGAGGATGGCAAAGATGTGCAGTTATCAGGAGCATACTTTCACAAAATATTTTAGCAAACATGAAAGTGCTGACACTGTCGCATTTGCAAAAGTGATTTGCGAAAGTGTTTTCAGGGAATGTCCAAAATCCTGTTTTGGGGCTTGTAAACCCCAAAATAGCATATGTGTAGACTGTGTTATGTGTTGGTGGCTGCGTTGGGCCCAAGATGCTCAGTTGCCCATAGTGATAAGTGTTTTGCAGAGCGTGGAACATCCGGGATCAGAGTTAGCAGTGACGACCCCATGCCACACCCCAACATTTTTTGGTGTATGGAAGATGGGATCATGGGGGTGTGGTTTCATGGTTTAGATAGTTGGATGTTATTTCTGTTACCTGCTGCTGGTTGTGTGTGATTGGTTGTGTTGGCTTGGTCCTTCCCCTACTTGAATATATGTGTGAGTGGGTGGTGGTGGTGGTGGGGACATGCGTAGTTAGGGTTTTGAATCCTAACATGAAATTTCCCTGCTCTTGTCACTATGGAACAACCCTAACTGATGCACTGACAGAGTTTTTTTCCATGAATGTATATATATATATGTGTGTGTGGCGCAGTCATGCCACTATATTTGGGGTTATGAAGGCACTTCTATGTTAAAGTCAAACTTTTGCATGCTAATAACTTTGGACCCATTGAACAGATTTGCCTGAAAATTGGTATGTGTGGTGGGGCATGGTAGATCTCTTGATATGCCAAATTTTGTTTTGGTCAGACTTACGGTCTTTGTGCACGAAAACGCTGAAAAATTCAACATTTTCTAGTTTTAGAGGCAGTTTTTGGGATTTTGTCCATAGCCCTGGATGACTGTCATGTGGCATGCTGCTCTGTGAGATGGCTCATCTAAAAGAGCTTGGCTGGCTGAACATGCCACTTTTCATTTAGTGAAAAAATATTGAGGCATTCAAAAGTTATAGCATTTCTAAGTTCCCATTATAAGTCAATGGGAAAATTTATATGGTTGTTTTGTGAACATGGAGTTCTGGCCATCTGGTCCCACCTGGCAGTTTAAGAATTTTCAGCCTCACGGTTCAAGAATCTTTGTCCTTGGGAATTCTTTGATCATGAGGTCTGCCATTTTGTTTCTAAATTCTGACAGCAAAAATCAAATATCTCGGCTGTGGGAAAAACTTACTTGGGTTTCACTCAGGGGGCTTTGATCTATTGATACATGCATTTGGTTTAAAATGGTAAAAAAATAGAGTTATAAGCTTTTAATTTCTTTGATTGCAGCTCACTAATGTTCTTTGATCCCGAGCCTGCAAATTCTTTGATTGCGAGATTCTTCGATCACGATCTTGCATCGCAAGCTAAAAATACAATTTTCTCAGCTCAGGGGTGGTCTAGGAACACAAATGAGGGTGGATTTTTATCAGAGGGCTCTGTTCTATATAGGCATGGTGGTGGTTTCATCTAAATCACTCCAAAACTCGAGTTTCACAATTTTTTATTCTTTGATCGTGAATGTGCAATTTCTTTGATCACGATCCTGCATCGCGAGCTAGGGATTTTATTTTTTTTTATTTAGTTTTTGTTGACCAGGTAAGTGCACTAGACAAATCCTGCCTATTTTCAGGCATGACCCAGGGGAGGGGGATACAGATGAATGCCAACTGACCTTGAACCACATTAAGCTGTTGTTGGCATTTTTAGTGAATGGAGGAAATTTGGCCAGGGCGCCGGGAAAATTCCCCTACTCTTTTCAATACATGCCATGGGATCTTTAACATCCATCTGAACTACCACCAATCCAGGCAGATGGGAACTCAGTTTAACATCTCATCTGAAAGACAGCACCTCAGAAGTGCAGCACCCCTCTCATGCTGCACTCCAGTGTCAGTACTGGGATATTAAACCAAGTGCCAGATGTGGTAACTGAACCCACAGCCCTCTGATCTCCCAGCCTCAGAGGCGAGTGTGCTACCTACTGAGCCACTGACACTGCAATCATGCAATCATGGGGATGAGATGGCCCTCTGAAAAACACACATTTCTCATCTCAGGGGTGGCCAAGGAACACAAATGATGCCTAAATATCACCCCATTGTTATTTAATGTGGCTTGTGAATGAAATTTCAGATGAAATGGGGTGACATGTAGGCCTCACAACCCCAGTGACACACCCCGTCAACAGTCAATCTTGGGATGAAGGGTGGGTCCGGGGGAGGGGCAACCCTAAAGATTTTTCATTCCCTGACATTTTGTGTTTTAACCCTAAATGATGCATTAACGCAGTTTTTTGCATAGAATATATATATATATATATACTGGCACGGTCGAGCCAGTATAGCTAGAGTGAAAGTGCACTTCTATGTTAAAGTTCAAACTTTGAGGGTTAATAACATTGGAGCCATTCAACAGAGTTGCATTACATGTGGCATCCATAATTTCTAAGCTCTTGGCCTGCCAAATTTGGTGGGAATCTATTTAGTGGTTTCTGAGATATAAAGTGTTTTTTGTCAGCCTGGTCTCAGAATTGGCTTTGTGTTGTGGGTTGAAATTGTCAGAGTAGGAAGGATTTGGGTCACAGATGTGCCTTTGGAAGATTTGGTGAAAAAATATTAATCCATTCAAAAGTTATTATACTTGTAATTTCCCATTATTTCCTATAGGAAAAGTTAAGTGTTCATCACAAAAATGGAATTTTTTTTTTTTTAGCTGGGGATTTTCGTTCTAAAATTGGGCATTTTGTGTGAAAATGGGGCATTTTGTTTAAAAGTTTGCCATTTTATGCAACAATTGGTCATTTATGTTAAAAAATTGGCAATTGTTTGTGAAAATTGTGTATTTTTGAAAAACTAGGGCATTTTGTTTAAAAATAAAGCATATTTTTAAATGGGGCATTTGTGGTTGAAAATTGGGCATTTTTGACAAAAATAGGGCATTTTGGTCAGAAATGGAGTATTTTTTGTGAAAATGGGGCATTTTTGTTTGATAATGGGGCATTTTTTTGAAAATGGGGCATTTTTTAGGAAAATGGGGCATTCTTTTGTGAAAAAGAAGTACTGTTTGTGGAAATGGAAGCGTCCCATTTTGTGAAGCAAGGGAGTATTTTTGAACATTTTTGTGTTGTTTTTTGGAAAAATTGCTTTTTCAACCATTATCTTTAATTTTCACATGTTATGAAGTACTGTTTGTGGAAATGGAAGCATTCCATTTTCGTAAGCCAGGGATCATTTTCGAACATTTTCATATTGCTTTCACAAAAATAGGTGATTTTTCAACCATGTTTTCTCATTTTCACATGTTATTAAGTACTGTCTATGGAAATGGAAGTGTTCCATTTTCTTAAGCGAGGGAGAGTTTTCAAACATTTTTGTGTTGCTTTTGCAAAAAAGGTGCTTTTTTGACCATTTTCTTCAATTTTCACATGTTTTCCAAAGATGTGATGTTGTTTATGAAAATTGTCTGGTCTGCTAATGAAACCATTCTGTTTATTTTGACCTTGTCTCCATGTCCACAGTGACAGATACTAATATAAAGAAAAGCATAAAACAATGACAGTGCTGCAGTGGTGTAGTGGATAGTGCACAGAACTGCAGTTTGAAACATCCTGGGTTCGAATGTACCAAGTTACACTTTTTCCCCAATTTAAACACTGGCAAAATTCCTGTTTTTAGCTTATATTTTCCCATTTTTAGGGCTGTGGGCTGAGCCTACAGTCCTTCTGTCATCAATCAGATTGTAGCTCTAAATTGGCTTTTTGTGGAGCTCCCTTTTTAGACATTTGGATGTATTCCTCCACAGCTGCAAAGTAGTGCACTCCCCCTCTGATTTTTGCTATTTGCTGCTGTATGTTAAAGGTATCTGAAGGAGGGGGGATGCTACTGTATTGTGCCTCAGAACTTCTCAGGATGTTAACAAAAAAAAAACCTTTTAAACTGATGTTTCTATCATCTGTCCAGCTCAATCTAATATATGTATTCTATTTCTTTCAGCAACCTAGGGGTTAACTAATTATATGATGTCTATAGTCTACAGTGTCAGATTACAGAAAGTGAACCTGCAGTCTGTGAGCTATTTCATTCCTATGGGCAAACATATGAACTACAGGGCAAGGGAGAGTGGCTATAACCCCATCACTTTTTTTGGCCTGAAGGATCTTGCCCTTTAAACAAGCAAACAAAAACATAAGCATAAACTAGTGTGACAGAGTTAATTAAGTCCAGCTGCCCAGGCACACATAGAACAAAAGACATGTTTTGTGCTTGCTTGCTGTTTCTGGAGTCGGAAGTGTCAAGTGGAAAGTGCTTTTAAGTGTGTGTGTGTGTGTGTGTGTGTGTGTGTGTGTATGTACAATCCTGCTTTGGGATGGGCCATGTGACACAGACTGCTCATCTCTTATCTAGGATTTACATTCTAAGGCTCAGCTACACTGCTTGAGTGAGCATTCCCTCCCATGCAGCAGAAGGTCAGAGTAAAACTAAACTAAAAGGAAAAAAAAATATGTCAGATTTACAGAGAGGGATAGAGTACTTAAATGGATTCTGTTTGGAGTAAGGAGGTTGGTTATTGCATGGATCTGGAATCTGTGTACTGGAACTTAATGTTTGTTTACAGTTTATAAATGTAATTTAATAAATATATATTTTCCCTTTGGTAACCAGGTAAGGCAAACTAGGCAAAGGTGTTTTTTTTCAAGGGACAACCCAGGAACAGTGGGGAGATTAAGTGACTTAATCAGAGTCACACAGTATGGAAATCAAGGGTGTGGGAATCAAACCCATGTCTGAATGCTGGATGTACAAAGCACATTTATAACTCATTACTCTAACCTCTAGGCCATTAGTTCTCAGACCTTGTCATAGTGAGCCTCCCCCAAGCCATGGAAAAGATCTTGATCCTCCCCTAAATATTGAAATAATGTTGGGCCTCCCCATAGAAAAATGGTATACTTTCTACAGTACACCAGGAATAAAGTGAAACTCCTTTGAGTAGTTGGCTCTCATTTTATTCAGCGTATTGTAACCCCTCCATTTCTAACCCACCTCCCCAGGCCAGCCTATTTGGTCCCTTGTTTTGGCTCTTGAACCATTGTTACCCTTTGTTGCAGTACCTTTATGGTTCAGACTGCGTTCTCTGTCAGTTTCCCCTCTATATGAAATAACCTTCCTACCCACCTCTGTCTCTCCCCCTCTTATCCTGCTTTTAAGCAACTTCTCAGGTACTGTATCCTTTTTATTCCCTCCTGCTCTTGCTCCTATTGCCTCTTTGCTTATCTCTTGTATTTGGGTTGTTCTGCCACCAGTCTGATTGGTCAATTGTTACCTCTCATTATCTGTTCATTATCCCTATTTGTTTGCTTTGTTACTTATTTTGTATTGCTTGGCTGTTCTGCAGTTACCTTTTGAATTGTATTCACTCCCTACACTTCCCAGGGTACATATGAAATGAGTCTTGTCTCAGTCTGCCTTTCCTGGTCACCAATTTGTAAATAAATACTTAAATACACCTACTATAAAATCCTCTTTCAGTTTGCCACATCCAGTCACACAACATATTTAAAACTCAAAATGTATATACAGTACTTTTTCAGATTTGCTTGATCCTCCCCTGGAACGTGCTGGGGCCTCCCCAGGGAGGCTGAACTCACCATTTGAGAAACCCTGCTCTAGGCTATAGTGCCAGCCCCATAAATAGTGAACAATTTAGACTGGGCTGTTACTATCTCAAAGGAGAACTGCCTTGAATCAACAAACATGCATTTTTGTAGAAGTAGATGTTATTTTTTTAAAATACCAGTTCTCATTTCATTACTGCTTAATCTTAACTGGCCTTTTGATAAATTTAGTGAGTGTTTTTGATTCACACACTGCTGGCATTGACCATTTTAGAACAGTATGATCTTGTCAAGAACTTACTTTGTTGGTAGAATGTATCTGTGTTCTAGTTTAGAAGTCTTAGGTTCATGGGGACATAAACAATATCATACAATTCAGCATTGTGTAACCCATAACTATCCAATGAGTTAACTAAAAGGCCAGCAAAAATGGGGCAGAAATAGAAGGGGACCCACTATATGAAAAAAAGCTTCTACAGGGAACATTACTCACAGATTCAGTGCAGTTCTCCTTTAACTAAGCTTGTAGGGAATGGCAGGTATTTTATCTAAATGGTAAGGAACTCTGTTTACAGAGATTTGCAGCCATTTACATGGACATTCTTCCCATACTTACATTAGTAATATGGGAAAACAGAGGAATTTAGCTTCCACTATAAATAATGTAATCTACAAGAGAACATAGGAAACTTGCCCTGCAGTTACAGGAAAAAGGAAACTTAATCTGGGAGCACTGACACACACACACACACACCAGCAGTTACTCTGATTAAATAAATTAAAGAGGACTGATTTAGCAGCATGGCAGTTTTTGATGATTGTGACTAAACAGCACTATAAGACACCAACAAGAAAATAAGTTTGGTCACTGGTTAGCTCTTCACAGCCCTATCAACTTTGGCTAGAGTTTTTTTTTTATTGATGTGACTGTTACTGATATTTCTAAATAACAAATTATGTTTATATAGCAGAAAGAAGGTACAAAATTGTACTATCTTGATGGACAGATGGGAGCATAGGGTCCAAAGGACCCTGCACTCCCACTGTGACATATGGGTACTTCTTATCTGGATGTATGGATGGGAGCACAAGGTCCTGTTGTACTATTTGGATGGAGGGATGGGAGTGCAGGGTACAAAGGACCCTGCGCTCCCACAGTAAAATGAAGATACAATTATACTATCTGAAAATGAAGGGAAATTCTTTGCACAAAACTTCATTAATGCATCAGTTAGGGTGAATCCCACATTGTGCTATCTCCATGGAGGTATGGAAATGCAGGGTCCGTGACATATGGACAGTGCTGTACTATTTTGATGGAGGGTTTGGACCCTGCATGCCCACAGTGACATATGTATACTGTTGTACTATCTGGATGGAGGGATGGGAGTGCTTTTTGGACCCTGCATTCCCACAGTAAAATGGGTTGGAAACCCTAACACCTCATTTCCCTGCTTTTGTCACTGTGGTATTCACCCTAACTGATTCATTAACAAAGGTTTTTGCAAAGAATATATATATATATTGGATATGTACATACATATTTATATAAATATATACTGTATATATATAGATAGATAGATATATAGATAGATATATTATAGTGACATGGTAGTGGCACTAAAGTTAGGGTTGAGTACCCCATTTAAGGTTAAATGGTGAACTTTTCCACCTTAATAACTTTGCCACAGTACATCAGATTTGCCAGAAATTTGGTAGCCACAGAGTGATAGTACAGATCTTCGGATCTGCCAAGTATCTGACTGGTCTGATATACAGCTGTGGAGTTATTAAGTGACATCTCAGAGTGCATTTATGCAGCCCAGGATCCTCCGAAATCCGATTCTTTGCAGGACCCAGAAATCTACAGAAACAGCCAAAAGCCGTATACCCACTCAGGTACATTGATATTTGGCGCCTTTGGACATTAGGAATTTTCAGCACCAACACTCCAATTGGAGGATCTCAGCCTCACTGACATCTTCCTACTGGTCTCCATTTTACCATGCTTCATTAGAGACGTTTATCAGCGCTGCTGACCATGGGAGACTACCCATTTTTGTAAAGCAAGAATTTCATTTGTTTTTTTTTGTATTTTTTGTACAGAAATTGTTCTTTTTTCTAAAGCTAAAATGGCATGAAAGCCCCCCCCACCATTTCTCTCCTCATCTATAAATTCAGCATAAGCCATTCAGTGTTACACTGCTATTGTTTAAAGTGGTTTACCTGCTCTGAATGCTCAGTGATTACATCTCTCTTCAGAATTAATTATCTGTGAAAGGCTGAAGAGTTTGAAGTTGACCTTTTTATGCACTCCTTACTATCCTAAAGCTACAGCCTAATCCTTTTTATTAATTATCAGTGTAAAACTGTAGAGTCTTAAGAATATTAGCCCTGCACTGCACTGTCTATTATTCTAAGCGAACAGCTGAATCCTTTTTAGAATTAATTTCTGTGTAACCCTGCAGTTCTTAATTGACTAGACTTTTCAGTGTACTGCCTAGAATTCTAAATTTAAAGCCCAATCCTTGCCTCTCACTTTGCCACATGTCACCCTCTAACCCACTTACGTCTCCTCCCTGTTTCTATTACCCACTTTGTAGTTTAGTCTTCTCCTTCCAAATAATAGTGACCACCCTGTTTCTTTGTTTGAGTTAACCACAGCTCCCCTGCCTGCCCTTCCTTAATCCACCTCCTTTCCTTCCCCCTCAGATGTGACGTACCCTCCTGGGGCTCGCACCTTGCTGCCAGAGGAAAAGCTACAAGCCTGTCCTGGGAAGCAACCCATGATTCTGCTACTGCAAATTAGTAGACCCTGAGGCTTTCTTCCCCTGTTGAAACTTCCGCCTGGGATCCTCAGAACTCTGGTTCATTGCAGGGCCCAGAAATTTACAGAAATAGAGAAAAAGAGTATACACCCTCAGGTACATTAGTATTTGGTGTCTTTGGACATTCTGAATTTTCAGCACCAACCCTCTGATTGGAGGATTTCAGATTCACTGACTTCTTCCTGCTGATCTCTATTTTACCTTGCTTCATTAGAGACATTTCCCAGTGCTGATGACCCTGGGAGATTCTCCTTTTTGGTAAAGCAAGAATTTCATTTGTTTTTTTTTTGTTTTATTTGTAAAGAAATTGTTCTTTTTGCAAAGCTAGAATGGCATGAAAGCCCCCCCCCCCCACTGTTTCTCTACTCATCTATCAATCCAGCTTTGGCCATTTAGTGTAACACTGCCACTGTTTAAAGTGATTTACCTGCTCTGAATGCACTGTGATTACATCCCTCTTTAGAATTAATTCTCTGCAATAGGCTGAAAAGTTTTAAGTTGACCTTTTTATGCACTCTTTAATATCCTAAAACTACAGCCTAATCCTTTTTATTATTAATTCTCAGTGTAAAACTGTAGAGTCTTAAGATTATTATACCTGAACTGCACTGTCTATTATTCTAAGTGAACAGCGGAATCCTTTTTAGGATTAATTTCAGTGTAACGCTGTAGTTTTAAATTGAAAAGACTTTTCAGTGTACTGCCTAGCATTCTAAATATAAAACCTAATCCTTGCTTATTGCTTTGCCACCTGCCTGCCCTCTAACCCTTTTACATCTAATCCCTGTTCCCATTACCCACTTTGTAGTTTAGTCCCCTATTTCCAAATAGTAGTGACCATGCTGTTTCTTTGTTTGAGTTAATCACACCTCCTCCGCCTGCCCCTACTTAATCCGTCTCCTGTTCTCTCCCCCTCAGATTTGCCGAGCCCTCCTGTGGCTCCTTCTTGCCACCAGAGGAAAAGCTACAAGCCTATCCTGGGAAGCAACCTACGATTCTGTTAATGCAAATTAGCTGACCCTGAGGCTTTTTTCCCCTGTTGAACCTGCCACCCAGGATCCTCCAAACTCCGGTTCATTGCAAGGCCAAGAAATCTACAGAAACAGCAAAAAGCCGTATACCCCCTCAGCTACGTTGGTATTTGGTGCCTTAGGACATTCTGAATTTTCAGCACCAACACTCTGATTGGAGGATCACAGCCTCACTGACTTCTTCCTGCTGGTCTCCATTGTACTTTGCTTCATTAGAGATGTTTATTAGCGCTGCTGACAGTGGGAGACTATCCTTTTTTGTAAAGCAAGAACTCCATTTGTTTTTTTTTGTTTTTTTATTTTGTAAAGAAATTGTTCTTTTTTGTAAAGCTAGAATGGCATAACCTCCCCCCAGTTTCTCTCCTCATCTATCAATCCTGCTTAGGCCATTCAGTGTTACACTGCCATTGTTTAAAGTGATTTACCTGCTCTGAATGCTCTGTGATTACAACCCTCTTTAGAATTAATCCTCTGCGAAAGGCTGAAGAGTTTTAAGTTGACCATTTTAAGCACTCCTTAATATCCTACAACTGCAGCCTAATCCTTTCCATTATTAATTTTTAGCGTAAAACTGTGGAGTCTTAAGATTATTAGACCTGCACTGCACTTTCTAATATTCTAAGCGAACAGCTGAATCCTTTTTAGAATTAATTTCTGTGTAAAGCTGAAGTTTTAAATTGACCAGACTTTTCAGTGTACTACCTAGCATTCTAAATTTAAAGCTCAATCCTTGTCTCTCGCTTTGCCACCTGTCTGCCCTCTATCCCATTTATGTCTCCTCCCCTGTTTGCATTTCCCACTTTGCAGTTTAGTCTCCTCCTTCCAAATAATAGTGACCCCCCTGGTTCTTTGTTTGAGTTAACCACACCTCCTATGCCTGCCCCTATTTAATCCATTTCCTTTTCTCTCCCCCTCAGATATGCCGTGCCCTCCTGGGGCTTGCACTTCACCGCCAGAAAAAAAGCTACAAGTCTGTCCTGGGAAGCATACCACAATTCTGCTACTGCAAATTAGCAGACCCTGAGGCTTTCTTCCACTGTTGAAACTGCCGCCCATGATCCTCCGGAATTCCGGTTCATTGCAGGGCCCAGAAATCTGCAGAAACAGCCAAAAGCTGTATACCCACTCAGGAACACTGGTATTTGGTGCCTTTGGACATTCTGAATTTTCAGAACCAAGACTCTGATTAGATGATCTCAGCCTCACTGGCTTCTTCCTGCTGGTCTCCATTTTACCTTGCATCATTACAGACATTTATCAGCGCTGCTGACCCTGGGAGACTATTCTTTTTGTAAAGCAAGAATTTCATTTGTTTTTTTTTTTGTAAAGAAATTGTTCTTTTTTATAAAGCTAGAATGATCTGAACCCCCCCCCAACTGTTTCTCTATTCATCTATCAGTCCAGCTTAGGTCATTTAGTGTTACACTATCATTTTTTAAAGTGATTTACCTGCTCTGAATGCAATGTGATTACATGCCTCTTTAGAATTAATTCTCTGCGAAAGGCTGAATAGTTTTAAGTTGACCTTTTTATGCACACTTTAACATCCAAAAACTACAGCCTAATTCTTTTTATTATTAATTCTGAGTGTAAAACTGAAGCGTCTTAAGGTTATTAGACCTGTACTGCACTGTCTATTATTCTAAGCAAACAGCTGAATCCTTTTTTAGAATTTATTTCTGTGTAAGGCAGTAGTTTTACATTGACCAGACTTTTCAGTATACTGCCTAGCATTCTAAATTTAAAACGCAATCCTTGCCTCTTGCTTTGTCACCAGTCTGCCCTCTAACCCACTTACGTCTCCTCCCAGTTTCTATTACCCTTTTTGTAGTTTAGTCCCCTCCTTCTAAATAATAGTGACCACCCTGTTTCTTTGTTTGAGTGAACCACACTTCCCCTGCCTGCCCCTACTTAATCCATCTCCTTTCATCTCCCCCTCAGATGTGCCATGCCCTACTGGGGCTTGCACCTCGCCGCCAGAGGAAAACCTACAAGCCTGTCCTGGGAAGCAGCCCACGATTCTGCTACTGCAAATTAGCAGACAACGAGGCTTTCTTCCCCTGTTGAAAACTGTCAGCCGGGATCCTCCAACTCCGGTTCGTTGCAGGGCCCAGAAATCTACAGAAACAGCCAAAAGATGTATACCCCCTCAGGTACGTTGGTATTTATCGCCTTTGGACATTCTGAATTTTCAGCTTGAACACTCTGATTGGAAGATCTCAGCCTCACTGACTTCTTCCTGCTGGTCTGCATTTTACCTTTCTTCATTAAAGATGTTTACCAGTGCTGCTGACCCTGGGAGATTATCCTTTTTGGTAAAGCAAGAATTTAATTTTTTTTTTTTTTATTTTGTAAAGAAATTGTTCTTTTTTGCAAAGCTAGAATGGCATGAACCCCCCCCCAACTGTTTCTCTACTCATCTATTAATCCAGCTTTGGCCATTTAGTGTTACACTGCCATTGTTTAAAGTGATTTACCTGCTCTGAATGCACTGTGATTGCATCCCTCTTTAGAATTAATTCTCTGCGATAGGCTGAAGAGTCTTAAGTTGACCTTTTTATGCACTCCTTAATATCCTAAAATTGCAGCCTAATCCTTTTTATTATTAATTCTGAGTGTAAAACTGTAGAGTCTTAAGATTATTAGACCTGCACTGCACTGTCTATTATTCTAAGCTTACAGCCGAATGCTTTTTAGAATTAATTTCAGAGTAAAGCTGTAGTTTTAAATTGAACAGACTTTTCAGTGTACTGCTTAGCATTCTAAATTTAAAGCCTAATCCTTGCCTGTCGCTTTGCCACCTGTCTTCCCTCTAACCCACTTATGTCTCCTCCCTGTTTCTGTTATCCACTCTGAAGTTTAGTCTCCTCCTTCCAAATAATAGTGGCCACCCTGTTTCTTTGTTTGCATTACTGACACCTACCCTGACTGCCCCTACTTAATCCATCTCCTTTCCTCTCCCCCTCAGATGTGCCGTGCACTTCTGGGGCTCGAACCTCACCGCAACAGGAAAAGCTACCAGCATCTCCTGGGAAGCAACCCACTATTCTGCTGCTGCAATTTAGCAGACCCTGACGCTTTCTTCCCCTGTTGAACCTGCCACCCAGGATCCTCTGAACTCTGGTTCATTGCAGGGCCCAGAAATCTACAGAAACAGCCCAAAACCATATACCCTCTCAGGTACGTTGGTATTAGGTGCCTTAAGACATTCTGAATTTTCAGCACCAAGACTCTGATTGGAGGATCTCACCCTCACTGAATTCTTCCTTCTGGTATTCATTTTACCTTGCTTCATTAAAGATGTTTATTACCACTGCTTACCCTGGGAGACTATCCTTCTTTGTAAAGTAAGAATTTAGTTTGTTTTTTTGTTGGTTTTTTTTTATAAAGAAATTGTTCTTTTGTGTAAAGCTAGAATGGCATGAATGCCCCACCCTCACTGTTTCTCTCCTAATCTATTAATCCAGTTTAGGCCATTCAGTGTTACACTGCCATTGTTTAAAGTGATTTACCTACTCTGAATGCTCTGTGATGGCATCCCTCTTTAGAATTAATTCTCATCGAAAGGCTGAAGAGGTATAAGTTGACTTTTTTAAGCTCTCCTTAATATCCTAAAACTATAGCCCAATCCTTTTTATTATTAATTCTTAGTGTAATACTAAAGAGTCTTAAAATTATTAGACCTGCAATGCACTTTCTATTATTTTAGTAAACAGCTGAATCCTTTTTAGAATTAATTTATGTGTAAAGCTCTAGTTTTAAATTGACCAGACTTTTCAGTGTTCTGCCTAGGATTCTAAACTTAAAGCCCAATCCTTGCCTCTCGCTTTGCCACCTGTCTGCCCTCTAACCCCCTTACGTCTCCTCCATGTTTCTATTTCCCACTTTGTAGTTTAGTCTCCTCCTTCCAAATAATAGTGACCTCTCTGGGTCTTTGTTTGAGTTAACCACACCTCCTATGCCTGCCCCAAATTAATCCATTTCCTTTTCTCTCCCCCTCAGATATGTCGTGCCCTAATGGGACTCACACCTCACCGCCAGAAAAAAAGCTACAAGTCTGTCCTGGGAAGCAACCAACGATTCTACTACTGCAAATTAGCAGACCCTGAGGCTTTCTTCCCCTGTTGAAACTGCCACCCAGGGTTCTCCAAACTCTGGTTCTTTGCAGGGCACAGAATTCTTCAGAAACATCCAAAAGACGTATACCCCTTCAGGTACGTTGGTATTAGGCGCCTTTGGACATTCTGAATTTTCAGCACCAACTCTCTGATTGGAAGATCTCAGCCTCACTGACTTCTTCTTGTTGGTCTCCATTTTACCTTGCTTCATTAGAGATGTTTACCAGCACTGCTGACCCTGGAAGACTATCCTTTTTGGTAAAGCAAGAATTAAGTTTGTTTTTTCTTTTGTAAAGAAATTGTTTTTTTTTTTGTAAAGCTAGAGTGGCCCGAATGCTCCCTCCACTCTTTCTCTCTTCATCTAGCAATCCAGCTTTGCCCTTCAGTGTTACACTGCCATTGTTTAAAGTGATTTACCTCCTCTGAATGCACTGTGATTACATCCCTCTTTAGAATTAATTCTCTGCGAAAGTTTAAAGAGTTTAAAGTCTGTAGAGTCTTAAGATTATTAGACCTGTACTTCACTTTCTATTATTCTAAATGAACAGCTGAATCCTTTTTAGAATTAATTTCTGTGTAAAGCTGTAGTTTTAAAATGACCAGACTTTTCAGTGTACTGCCTAGCATTCTAAATTTATAGCCCAATCCTTGAATCTCACTTTGCCACCTGTCTGCCCTCTAACCCACTTATGTCTCCTCCCTGTTTCCATTACCCACTTTGTAGTTTATTCCCCTCCTTCCAAATAATAGTTACCACCCTGTTTCTTTGTTTGAGTTAACAGCACTTTTTCTGCCTGTCCCTACTTAAACCATCTCCTTTCGCCTCCCCTCAGATGTGCCGTGCCCTCCTGGGGCTTGCACCTTGCTGCCAGAGGAAAAGCTACAAGCCTGTCCTGGGAAGCAACCCACAGTTCTACTACTGCAAATTAGCAGACAATGAGGCTTTCTTCCCCTGTTGAAACTGCCGCCCATGATCCTCTGAACTCTGGTTCGTTGCAGGGTCCAGAAATCTACAGAAACAGCCAAAAGCCATATACCCACTCAGGAACGTTGGTATTTGGTGCTTTGAACATTCTGAATTTTCAGAACCAAGACTCTGATTGGAGGATCTCAGCCTCACTGGCTTCTTCCTGCTGGTCTCCATTTTACCTTGCATCATTAGTGAAGTTTTTCAGCGTTGCTGACCCTGGGCGACTATCCTTTTTGGTAAAGCAAGAATTTCATTTTTTTTTGTTTTTTTTTTATAGAAATTGTTCTTTTTTCCAAAGCTAGAATGGCATGAAAGCCCTCCCCCCCACCATTTCTCTCCTCATCTATATGTCCAGCTTAAGCCATTCAGTGTTACACTACTATTGTTTAAAGTGGTTTACCTGCACTGAATGCACTGTGATTATATCCCTCTTCAGAATTAATTCTTTGTGAAAGGCTGAAGAGTTTTAAGTTGACCTTTTTATGCACTCCTTAATATCCTAAAACTACTGCCAAATCCTTTTTATTATTAATTCTTAGTTTAAAACTGTAGAGTCTTACGATTAATAGACCTGCACTGCACTGTTTATTATTCTAAGCTAACAGCTGAATCCTGTTTAGAATTAATTTCTGTGTAAAGCTGTATTTCTAAATTGACCAGACTTTTCAGTGTACTGCCTAGCATTCTAAAGTTAAAGCTCAATACTTGCCTCTTGCTTTGCCACCTGTCTGCCCTCTAACCCACTTCCGTCTCCTCCCTGTTTCTATTACCCACTTTGTAGTTTAGTCTTCTCCTTACAAATAATAGTGACCACCCTGTTTCTTTGTTTGAGTTAAGCACACCTCCCCTGCTTGCCCCTGCTTTCCTCTCTCTCTCAGATGTGCCGTGCCTTCCTAGGGCTCACATCTCACGGCCAGAGGAAAAGCTACAGACCTGTCCTAGGAACCAACCCTTGTTTCTGCTACTGCAAATCAGCAGACCCTGAGGCTTTCTTCCCCTGTTGAAACTGACACCTGGGATCCTGGTTCGTTGCAGGGCCAGAAATCAACAGAAACAGTGAAAAGCGTATACCCCCTCAGGTACGTTGGTATTTGGTGCCTTTGGACATTCTGAATTTTTAGCACCAACTCTCTGATTGGAAGATCTCAGCCTCACTGATTTCTTCCTGCTGGTCTCCTTTTTACCTTACTTCATTAGAGACGTTTACCAGCACTGCTGACCCTGGGAGACTATCCTTTTTTGAAAAGCAGGAATTTCATTTGTTTTTGTTTTTTTGTAAAGAAATTGTTCTTTTTTTTTTTGTAGTAAATCATTATCTAATTTTCTGGGACTTGAACTCTCTTTAGAGTGGATTCTGTATGGGGTTTCTTTTTTGTGATCTGTAAGAGTTATTTCCTGAGGTTTTGATTATTTTATTATTTATTTTAAAGGACAACAGTTTTAAGTGCGTGTACTCGGAATTGCTGGACTATTGGTGAATGAATTAGTGCTTTATTTTATTTTTGAATAAGTGTTTGGTTATATATAATTTGGTTTTTCTTTTCTTTTTAATGTGTAACAGTGTCTGAGTTTTTGACCTTCCCCATCCCCATGAGGGGGAGTGGAGGAGAGAATTATTGTTTTTGTTATTTGAGAGTGATAGGTTTTGTTTTGTTTACTGTTTTTGTTTATTTTATTTTTTACTCCTCTCCAACTATTTGGTTTTTATTAAAATGTGTTGGGGAGGTACAGTGATGGTTGGGCATTATTCCCCCACCAGGCTCAGGGAATTATGTCCCTTTGAATGTCCACCATTGTCATCCAACACCTTTAGGTGTCATGCTTTGGACATTCTTAGGAAGCGTAAAAGAAGGTGGAGAGCTGGGCTTGGCAATGGAGACAAAAGGGGAGTGTGGATTGGGTTGTGGGGTCCAGGAGATGCCCTGGGGTGAAATGGGGTCAGGATAGAGGCTATTCTTGTCTTGTCCCCCATACCCAAGGGCTCTGACTTAAGTGGACAGTTGCCGAGGTCTTCCCCGACAGCTCATCCCACCTTGGCGGTGTTATGCAATGCCAGATCTATTAAAAACAAGACAGCTATTATAGCTTTTCTTGTTGGATCAACTGATCTCCTGCATCACCGAGACCTGGCTGGATGAAAATCTATGCCCTATATTGGCCTCGGCAACACCAGCCGGGTTCTCAGTGATACACCATCCAAGGTTGGATCATTGGAGCGGGGATGTAGCCATTAGGTTTAAGACTGAGCTTGGCCTTGCGGATGTGCCATTGGGAAGTACCAGATCCTTTGAATATATCCTGTGAGAGGGTGTAGGTTGTGGGATTCTCCTCATCTACCGTCCACCAAGAGACGGTGGAGAATCCCTGCAGGAGATAGCAGACTTCATCATCAACATGGTGTTGAAGTCCCCCAGGTTGATAGTTCTGGGGGACTTCAATGCCTGGGTTGATGATGAACTCTCACACTTTGGTCAAAAGCTCCTCCAGCTGTTGATGTTGCTGGGCCTAACACAGGTGGTTACCTCCTCGACCCATGTAGGGGGTCATTCATTGGATCTGATCTTTCTTCTAGGTATGGAGATTGCTGATTTGGGGTGGAACCAGTCAGCTGGTCTGACCATCACACCATAAGGTTCAGCTTTAGGGCTCCCCCTAATAGGTCTGCCCCTACGGAGATTGTTCAGTACCGCTCTTTAAGGGATATTAACCCCAGTGACCTAATGGCGGTGTTGGATCTATCCAGGCAGTCGAGTGAATGCATGAGTCCAGGCGATCATGTGCTAGCCTATCCTTAAGGCTGTGGGAGATGATCTGGACAAGATTGCTCCTGTTCATGTTAGACCTGTCACCTCTTCGTTCAAGGAGCCCTTGGTTTGATGGCTCCTTGAAGGAGTTAATACTGAGTCGGCCAAGGTTGGAGAGCCTGGCGTGAGTCCGCCATGATGCTGACAGGCCTAGGTTGATGCACGTTATGATGGCTATCAATCAGAAATCACCCATAAAAAAGCAGAATTCCTGTCCAGTTAGATTTCTGCTGCACAGAGAATTGACCAGCTCAACTTTTCCAGACCATTGACAGATTGTGCTATCCAATCTGTCGCAGCCAAGAAAAGCATTTTCTCAGCTGAGATGCGAGGAGTTCACTCATTTTTTGCAGATAAGGTTGCCAACTTCAGGTCTGGCATCGGTCCGACCTCTCCTATGAGGATTGCAGTGGTCGACAGGAAATGGCATGCACTTGGTCTGTCTGGTCAGATTTTCACTGGCTGGAGTTCGCTGACATTGTGAAGATCAACCAAACATTGTGACCAACCAGTTGGAGTTTGGATCCAGGTCCTACACCCATTCTAATGGGATGTGTAGAAGTTATCAGCAAGATCCTTGCTGACATTGTCTGGAAGTCTTTAGAGAGGGGGTCTTTCCTGACCACCTCAAGGAGGTGTTTTTTTGACCACTCCTTAAAAAACCCTCCTTGGACCCAGATTGTCTAGCCAACTACCGGCCTATCTCTAACCTGCCTTTTGTTGGTAAGGTTATTGAAAAGGCGGTTGCGTTGCAATTGGATGATCATCTTACAACTCACAATGTCTATGATACTCTCCAGTCTGGTTTTAGGAAGAAGCATAGCATGGAGACTGCCCTTGTCTGGGTATTGAATGATCTCCTATTGGCTAGAGATCGAAAAGCACGCACTACATTCTGGTCCCTTCTCATCTCTCTGCTGCATTTTGACAGTGAGACCATGGTGTGCTGTTGAGCGCCTGAGGTTCTTTTGTGAGCTGTCTGGTACTGTCCTCAAATGGTTACATTCTTACCTCATGGACGGGTCTCGGAGAGTTGCCACTGGAATTTATTCCACTGGAGCCTCCCTGCCATGTGGGTACCACAGGGTTCCATTCTAGCTCCCATGCTGTTTGCTGTGTATATGCTGCCATTGGAGATATCATCAGGTGATACAGTCTGGTTTTCATTGCTATGCAGATGATTCTCAGCTGTATTTGTCCTTTCTGTCCAGGCAAGATGATGTACTCTCCGTGCTAAATAATTGCCTTGCTGAAATCAGACTTTGGATGAGTTCCAGCTGGCTGAGACTGAATCCGGATAAGACTGAGGTGCTGGTAGTGGACTCAGGTCATCCGTGTGTGGGTTTGGGGGTTGGACAACCATCAGGCTTATTACTGGGTGGTATGTTGCTCACTACCTCCAATCAGGTGCGGAACCTGGGTGTTATTTTTGACGATGGTTTGACCTTAAAATTTCAGGTATCAGCTGTTGTCAAATCCTCTTTTTACCATCTGAGGAATATCGCCAGGTGAAACACCTGGTTCCTCTAGGTGTTCTCCCAACTTTGGTCCATGCGTTTGTCACTACCCATCTTGATTAGTGTAATTTCCTCTACCTAGGGCTATCTGGGGTTGATATCCGCCACCTGCAGCTGGTGCAGAATGCAGAGGCCAGGCTTTTGACTGGGACTTCTAGAACCAGTCATATTACGTCTGTGCTCTGCGAACTGCACTGGCTGCCTGTTTGGGGGCAAATCACCTTTAAGGTTGGTTTACTAACCTTTAAAGCCCTACATGATCAGGGACCCGGTTACCTGAAAGATCTCCTGGTACCCTATTGCCCCCTCTGCCCTCTCCGTTCCACCAACGAGGGATTATTGGACATTCCCAGGGTTCGATTAAAGACATCAGGATCTTGTGCCTTCGCTTTTTCAGTGCCAACCCTGTGGAATTCTCTACCTTGTTGGTTGAGAGAATGCCCAGACATCGATAGACTTATTTAGTTTAGCTTTTCCTAGCTATGCATGATTTGTTTTTTGCTTGTTTTAAAAATTTTATCTTTATGTATGGTATGGTTTTTATGTAGCGCCTTGGTTTTGAAAGACCTATAAAATAAAGATGATTTGATATGATTTGATTTAAAATGGCATGAAAGCTCCCCCACTGTTACTCTCCTCATGTATCAATCCAGCTTTGGACATTCAGGGACCTGCACTGCACTGTCTATTATTCTGCTGAACAGCTGAATCCTTTTAATTAATTTCTAGTGTAAAGCTATAGTTTTAAATTGACCAGACTTTTCAGTGAACCACCTAGCATTCTAAATTAAAGCCCAATTATTGCCTCTAGATTTGCCACCTGTCTGCCCTCTAACCCCTCATACGCCTCCCTGTTTCTATTAGCCACTTTGTAGTTTAGTCTCCTCCTTCCAAATAATAGTGACTACCCTGATTCATTGTTTGAGTTAACCACACCTCCCTGCCTTCCCCTACTTAATCTATCTCCTTTCCTTTCCCCTCACATGTCCTGCCTTGCTTCTGTGGCATGCACCTCGCCTCCAGCGGAAGCCTACAATCAAGTCTGAAACCATGAATCTGCTACTGCAGAATCTTGGCAGAACCTGAGGCTTTCTTCCCTATTGAAACTACCAGCAGGATACTCTAGAAGCTCTGGTTTGCTGCAAGGGCCCAGAAATCTTCAGAAACAGCCAAGACATATACCTCTCAAGATACGTTGGTATTTGGAGCCTTAGGACATTCTGAATTTTCAGCACCAGCACTCTGATTGGAGATCTCAGCCTCACTGACTTCTTCCTCCTGGTCTCCATTTTACCTTGCTTCATTAGAGACATTTATCAGCACTTCTGACCCTAGAAGATTATCTTTTTGTAAAGCAAGAATTTCATTTTTCTTTTGTAAATAAATTTTTTTTGTAATGCTGGAATGGCATGAAAGCCCCCCACCACTGTTTCTCTACTCATCTACTAATCCAACTTATGCCATTTTGTATTTACACTGCCATTGTTTAAAGTGGTTACCTGCTCTGAGATACAATATGATTACTTCCTCTTTAGGATTAATTCTTTGCGAAAGGCTGTAGAGTTTTAAGTTGACCTTTTTATGCACTCCTTTATATCCTAAAACTACAGCCTAATCCTTTTTATTATTAATTCTGAGTGTAAAACTGTAGAGTCTTAAGTATATTAGACCTGCACTGCACTGTCTATTATGCTAAGTGAACAGCTGAAGCCTTTTCAGAATTAATTTCTGTGTAATGCTGTGGTTTTAAATTGACCACACTTTTCAGTGTACCGCCTAGCATTCTAAATTTAAAGCCCAATCCTTGCCTCTCAATTTGCCACCATGCCCTCTGACCCACTTACATCTCCTCCATTTCTATTAACAACTTTGTAGTTTAGTCTCCGTGTTGCAAATAATATGACCACCTATTAATTTGTTTGAGTTAACCACACCTCCCTGCCTGCCCTACTTAATCCATCTCCTTTCCTTTCCCTCAGATGTGTAAAAGCCTCCTGGGGCTCGCACACCGCCTCAGAGGAAAAAGCGACAAGCCTGTCCTGGGAAGCAAACCACAATTCTGCTACTGCAATTACCACCCTAGGCTTTCTTCCCTGTTGAGAGCTTTGCGATCAGGATCAACCGAACTCCTGATTTGCCGGGGCCCAGAAATCTGCAGAAACAGCCAAGCTGTAACCCCGCAGGTACGGTATTTGGGCCTCTGGACATCTAATTTTCATCAACACTCTGATTGGGATCTCAGCCTCTGACTTCTTCTGCTGGTCTGCATTTGCCTTTCTTCGTAGACATTTATCAGTAATGTTGACCCTGGATTCTACCTTTTGTAAAGAATTTATTTGTATTCTTTGTTTTCTTGTAAAGATAGTTTTTTTTGTAAAGCTAGAATGGTATGGCCCCAATGTTTGTCCTTATCTATCAATCCACTTAGGGCATTCAGTTACATTGCCATTGTTTAAAGTTTACCTGTTTGATACTGTGATTACATCTCTCTTTGATTAATTTTCTGTGAAAGGCTAAGGTTTAGATGACATTTAATGCAACAATATTTTGAAACTACACTATTCCTTTTATTATTAATTCTGAGTATAAACGAAGAGCTCATGATATTAATTCAATAAAAATTGTCTATTATTATTAGTGAACAGCTAGCTATTTTAGAATTAATTTTCAGGAAGCTGTAGTTTTAATGACCAGACTTTCAGTGAACTGCCTAGCATTCTAATTTAAAGCCCAATCTTTCCTCTGGTTGCCACTGCCTGCCCTCTAAGCCATTCGCCTTCCTGTTTCTATTACACATCACCCACTTTGTAGTTTAGTTCTTTCTAAATAATAGTGACCAATTCTGTTTCTTTGTTTGAGTTAAAACACACCCTCACCTGACTGCCTCCTGCTTTCTCCTTTCTCTCCAGCTCATATAGCCATCCTCAGGGCTCGCATCTAACCCGCCAGAGGAAAAGCTACAAGCCTATCCTTGGAAACAACACACAATTCCTGCTAATTAAGTAGACCCTTAATTTCTACTGTAAATTTTCGCCGATTTCTCCAGCTCAGATTGTTGTAGTGAAATCTACAGAAACAGCAAAGCTATATACCTCCTCAGGTATGGTGGTAATTGCTTTTGGACATTCTGAATATTCAGCAATAAGGCGCTTATTGGAGGATCTCAGCTCACTGACTTCTTCCTGATGTTCCATTTTACCTTGTTTATTAGCAGGTTATCAGCGCTGCGGCCCGGAGACTATCCTTTTATTAACATAATTTGTTTGTTTCTTTGTTTTTTTAAGGAATTGTCTTTTATCAAACTAGAATGGTATGACCCCCCACTGTTTTGCTCCTTATCTATCAATCTAGCAGGCAATTCAGTGTTACACTGCCATTGCTTTCTTAAAGTGATTTTCTCTAGATACTGTGATTACATCTCTTTAAAATTAATTTTAAAGGTTAAGAGTTTTTGTTGTTTTAGCTTAATGTCCTAAAACTTGGGCTATTTTTTTTATTATTAATTCTAGTGTAAAACTGTAGAGTCTTAGATTATTAGACCTGCACTGCACTGTCTCTTATTCATGGAAATGTTGAATGGATTTAAATTCGTTTCACTGTAAAGTTGTAGTTTTAAATTATTGAGTTTTCAGTGCCCTGTTTAGCATTCTAAATTTAAAGTTCGATCCTTTCTTCTTGCTTTTGTCTGCCTCTTTAACCCACTTTCCTCCCTGTATCTATTATCCACTTTGTAGTTTAGTCCTCCTTCCAAATAGTGACCACCTGTTTTGTTTGGTTAACCCTCCTTGCCCCTACTTAGTCCTTCCTTCCTTTCCCCCAGTGCTGTGTCCTCTGTGGCTCGCACTCGCACCTCGCCTGGGTATTGCTTGGTATAGGTGCCTTAAGACATTCTGAATTTTCACACCAAGATTTGATTGAGGATCTCACCTCACTGAATTCTTCCTCTATCATTTTACCTTGCTTTATTAAAGATGTTTATTACCACTGCTTACCCTGGAGACTATCCTTCTTGTAAAGCAAGAATTTGTTTGTTTTTTGTTGTTTTTTTTATAAAGAAATTGTTCTTTTTGTAAGTTAGAATGGCATGAATGCCCACCCCACTGTTTTCCTAATCTATTAATCCAGTTTAGCTATTCAGTGTTACACTGCCATTGTTTAAAGTGATTTACCTACTTGAATGCTCTGTGATGGCATCCTTAGAATTAATTTCATCTAAAGGCTGAAGAGGCAAGTTGACTTTTAAGCTCTTAATATCCAAAACTATAGCCCAACTTTTATTATAATTTGTGTGTACTAAAGAGTCTTAAAATTATTAGACCTGCAATGCACTTCTATTATTTTAGTAAACAGCTGAATCCTTTTTAGAATTAATTTATGTGTAAAGTCGTTTTAAATTGACCAGACTTTTCAGTGTTCTGCCAGGATCTAAACTTTAAGTTCAATCCTTGCTCTCGCTTTACCTGTCTGCCTCTAACCCCTTACGCTCTCCATGTTTTTATTTCCCACTTTGTAGTTTAGTCTCCTCCTTCCAACAATAGTGACCTCTGTGTCTTTGTTTGCTTAATCCACCCCTATGCTCGCCCCCAAATTAATCCATTTCTTTCCCTCAGATATGTCGTGTCTTAATGGGACTCACACTCACCCCAGAAAAAAAAGCTGCAAGTCTGTCCTGGGAAGCAACCAACGATTTACTATGCAAATTAGCAGACCCTGAGGTTTTCTTCTTGTTGAAACTGCCACCCAGGGTTCTCCAAACTTGTTCTTTGCAGGGTATAGAATTCTTCAGAAACATCCAAAAGACGATACCCTTCAGGCACGCTTTTAGGCTCTTTGACATTCTGAATTTCAGCACTAACTTCTGATTGAAGATCTCACCTCACTGACTTCTCTTGTTGGTCTCCATTACCTTGCTTCATTAGAGATGTTACCAGCACTGTTGACCCTGGAAGACTATCCTTTTGGTGCAAGATCAGTTTCTTTTTCTTTGTAAAGAAATTGTTTTTTTAAAGCCAGAGGCCCTATTCTCTCCACTCTTCTTCATCTAGTTATCCAGCTTTTGCTCCTTCAGTGTTACACGCCATTGTTTAAAGTGATTTACCTCTGAATGCACTGTGATTACATCCTCTTAGAAATTCTTCATCAAGTTTAAAGAGTTTAAAGTCTGTAGAGTCTTAAGATTATTAGACCTGTACTTACTTTCTATTATTCTAAATGAACAGCTGAACTTTTTAATTAATTTCTAAAGTTGTAGTTTTAAATGACCAGACTTTCAGTGTACTGCCTAGTATTCTCAAATTTATAGCCCAATCCTTGAATCTCACTTTCCATTTGTCTGCCCTCTAACCCACTTTATGTCTCCTCCCTGTTTCCATTACCCACTTTGTAGTTTATCTCCTTCCAAATAATAGTTACCACCCTGTTTCTTGTTTGAGTTAACAGCACTTTTTCTGCCTGTCCCTACTTTAACCATCTCCTTTCGCCTCCTCAGATGTGTGCTGTGCCCTCCTGGGGTTTGCACCTTGCTGCCAGAGGAAAAAGCTAGTGCCTGTCCTGGGAAGCAACCCATGTTCTTACATGCAAATTAGCAGACAATGAGGCTTTCTTCCTGTTGAAACTGCCGCTCATGATCCTCTGAACTCTGAGTTCGCTAGTAGGTCCAGAAATTCACAGAAACAGCCAAGTTTGCTATATGACCCACCAGGAACGCTATATTTGGTGCTTTGAACATTCTGAATTTTTAGAACCAAGACTCTGATTGAGGATCTCAGCCTCACTGGCTTCTTCCTGCTGGTCTCCATTTTCTCTTGCATCATTAGTGAAGTTTTTCAGCGCTGCTGACCCTGTACTATTATCCTTTTGGTAAAGCAAGAATTTCATTTTTTTGTTTTTTTTTATAGAAATTGTTCTTTTTCAAAAGCTAGAATGGCATGAAAGCCTCCCCCCACCATTTCTTCTCCTCATCTATATGTCCAGCTTAAGCTATTCAGTGTTACACTACTATTGTTTAAAGTGGTTTACCTGCACTGAATGCACTGTGATTATATCCTCTTCAGAATTAATTCTTTGTGAAAGGCTGAAGAGTTTTGTTGACCTTTTATGCACCCTTAATATCCTAAAACTACTGCCAAACTTTTTATTATTAATTTTAGTTTAAACTGAGAGTCTTACGTATTACTATAGACCTGCACTGCACTGTTTATTATTCTAAGTTAACAGCTGAACTCTGTTTAGAATTAATTTCTGTGTAAAGTCTGTATTTCTAAATTGACCAGACTTTTCAGTGTGTACTGCTCAGCATTCTAAAGTTAAAGCTCACATTGCCTCTTGCTTCTGCCACTCTGTCTGCCCTCTAACCCACTTATACGCCTCCTCCTGTTTCTATTACCCACTTTGTAGTTTAGTCTTCTCCTTACAAATAATAGTGACCACCCTGTTTCTTTGTTTGAGTTAAGCACACCTCCCTGTTGCTCCCCTGCTTCTCCTCTCTCTCTCAGATGTGCCGTGGCCTTCCTAGGTCACATCTCACGCCAGAGGAAAAGCTACAGACCTGTCCTAGGAACCAACCCTTGTTTTTGCTACTGCAAATCAGCAGACCCTGAGGTTTTCTTCCCTGTTGAAACGGGACACCTGGGATCCTGGTTCGTTGCAGGGCCAGAAATCAACAGAAACAGTGAAAGCGATACCCCTCAGGCAGCTTGGTATTTGGTGCCTTTGGACATTCTTGAATTTTAGCACCAACTCTGATTGGAAGATCTCAGCTCACTGATTTCTTCCTGCTGGTCTCCTTTTACCTTACTTCATTAGAGACGCTACTCAGCACTGCTGACCCTGGGACTATCCCCTTTTGAAAAGCAGGGAATTTTACTTGTTTTTGTTTTTTTGTAAAGAAATTGTTCTTTTTTTTTTTGTAGTAAATCATTATCTAATTTTCTGGGACTTGAACTCTCTTTAGAGTGGATTCTGTATGGGGTTTCTTTTTTGTGATCTGTAAGAGTTATTTCCTGAGGTTTTGATTATTTTATTATTTATTTTAAAGGACAACAGTTTTTAAGTGGCCGGTAACTCGGAATTGCTGGACTATTGGTGAATGAATTAGTGCTTTATTTTATTTTTGAATAAGTGTTTGGTTATATATAATTTGGTTTTTCTTTTCTTTTTAATGTGTAACAGTGTCTGAGTTTTTGACCTTCCCCATCCCCATGAGGGGGAGTGAGGAGAGAATTATTGTTTTTGTTATTTTAGAGTGATAGGTTTGTTTTGTTTACTCGTTTTTGTTTATTTTATTTTTTACCTCCTCCAACTATTTGGTTTTTATTAAATGTGTTGGGAGGTACAGTGATGGTTGGGCATTATTCCCCCACAAGGCTCAGGGAATTATGTCCCTTTGAATGTCCACCATTGTCATCCAACACCTTTAGGTGTCATGCTTTGGACATTCTTAGGAAGCGTAAAAGAAGGTGGAGAGCTGGGCTTGGCAATGGAGACAAAAGGGGAGTGTGGATTGGGTTGTGGGGTCCAGGAGATGCCCTGGGGTGAAATGGGGTCAGGATAGAGGCTATTCTTGTCTTGTCCCCCATACCCAAGGGCTCTGACTTAAGTGGACAGTTGCCGAGGTCTTCCCCGACAGCTCATCCCACCTTGGCGGTGTTATGCAATGCCAGATCTATTAAAACAAGACAGCTATTATAGCTTTTCTTGTTGGATCAACTCGATCTCCTGCATCACCGAGACCTGGCTGGATGAAAATCTATGCCCTATATTGGCCTCGGCAACACCAGCGGGTTCTCAGTGATACACCATCCAAGGTTGGATCATTGAGCGGGATGTAGCCAATAGGTTTAAGACTGAGCTTGGCCTTTTGGATGTGCCATTGGAAGTACTCAGATCCTTTGAATATATCCTGCAGAGGGGTAGGTTGTGGGATTCTCCTCATCTACCGTCCACCAAGAGACGGTGGAGAATCCTCAGGAGATAGCAGACTTCATCATCAATATGGTGTTGAAGTCCCCCAGGTTGATAGTTCTGGGGACTTCAATGCCTGGCTGATGATGAACTCTCACACTTTGGTCAAAAGCCTTCCAGCTGTTGATGTTGCTGGGCCTAACACAGGTGGTTACCTCCACCCATGAGGGGTCATTCATTGGATCTGATCTTTCTTCTAGGTATGGAGATTGCTGATTTGGGTGGAACCAGTCAGCTGGTCTGACCATCACACCATAAGGTTCAGCTTTAGGCTCCTCAATAGGTCTGCCCCACGGAGATTGTTCAGTACCGCTCTTTAAGGGATATTAACCCCAGTGACCTAATGGCGGTGTTGGATCTATCGGGCTTGTCGGGTGAATGCATGAGTCCAGACGATCATGTGCTAGCCTATCATAAGGCTGTGGGAGATGATCTGGACAAGATTGCTCCTGTTCATGTTCGACCTGTCACCCTTCGTTCAAGGAGCCCTTGGTTTGATGGCTCCTTGAAGGAGTTAATGCGAGTCGGCCGAAGGTTGGAGAGAGCCTGGCGGTGGTCCGGCCATGATGCTGACAGGCTTAGGTTGATGGCACGTTATGATGGCTATCAATCAGAAATCACCCATAAGAAGGCAGAATTCCTGTCCAGTTAGATTTCTGCTGCACAGAATTGACCAGCTCAGCTTTTCCAGACCATTGACAGATTGTGCTATCCAATCTGTCGCCAGCCCAGAAAAGCATTTTCTCAGCTGAGATGCGAGGAGTTCACTCATTTTTTTGCAGATAAGGTTGCCAACTTCAGGTCTGGCATCGGTCCGACCTCTCCTATGAGGGATTGCAGTGGTCGACAGGAAATGGCATGCACTTGGTCTGTCTGGTCAGATTTTCACTGGCTGGAGTTCGCTGACATTGTGAAGATCAACCAAACATTGTGACCAACCAGTTGGAGTTTGGATCCAGGTCCTACACCCATTCTAATGGGATGTGTAGAAGTTATCAGCAAGATCCTTGCTGACATTGTCTGGAAGTCTTTAGAGAGGGGGTCTTTCCTGACCACCTCAAGGAGGTGTTTTTTTGACCACTCCTTAAAAAACCCTCCTGGACCCAGATTGTCTCAGCTCAATCACTGGCCTATCTCTAACCTGCCTTTGTTGGTAAGGTTATTGAAAGGCGGTTACTGCAATTGGATGATCATCTTACAACTCACAATGTCTATGATACTCTCCAGTCTGGTTTTAGGAAGAAGCATAGCATGGAGACTGCCCTTGTCTGGGTATTGAATGATCTCCTAATGGCTAGAGATCGAAAGGCACGTACCATTCTGGTCCTTCTCGATCTCTCTGCTGCATTTGACAGTGTAGACCATGGTGTGCTGTTGGAGCGCCTGAGGTTCTTTTGTGAGCTGTCTGGTACTGTCCTCAAATGGTTACATTCTTACCTCATGGACAGGTCTCGGAGAGTTGCCACTGGAATTTATTCCACTGGCGCTCACTCCCTGCCATGTGGGGTACCACAGGGTTCCATTCTAGCTCCCATGCTGTTTGCTGTGTATATGCTGCCATTGGGAGATATCATCAGGTGATACAGTCTGGGTTTTCATTGCTATGCAGATGATTCTCAGCTGTATTTGTCCTTTCTGTCCAGGCAAGATGATGTACTCTCCGTGCTAAATAATTGCCTTGCTGAAATCAGACTTTGGATGAGTTCCAGCTGGCTGAGACTGAATCCGGATAAGACTGAGGTGCTGGTAGTGGACTCAGGTCATCCGTGTGTGGGTTTGGGGGTTGGACAACCATCAGGCTTATTACTGGGTGGTATGTTGCTCACTACCTCCAATCAGGTGCGGAACCTGGGTGTTATTTTTGACGATGGTTTGACCTTAAAATTTCAGGTATCAGCTGTTGTCAAATCCTCTTTTTACCATCTGAGGAATATCGCCAGGTGAAACACCTGGTTCCTCTAGGTGTTCTCCCAACTTTGGTCCATGCGTTTGTCACTACCCATCTTGATTAGTGTAATTTCCTCTACCTAGGGCTATCTGGGGTTGATATCCTCACCTGCAGTTGGTGCAGAATGCAGAGGCCAGGCTTTTGACTGGGACTTCTAGAACCAGTCATATTAAATCTGTGCTCTGCGAACTGCACTGGCGCTGCCTGTTTGAGGCAAATCACCTTTAAGGTTGGTTTACTAACCTTAAAGTCTCTACATGATCAGGGACCGGTTACCTGAAAGATCTCCTGGTACCCTATTGCCCCTCTGCCTCTCCGCTCCACCAACGAGGATTATTGGACATTCCCAGGTCTGATTAAAGACATCAGGATCTTGTGCCTTCGCTTTTTCAGTGCCAACCCTGTGGAATTCTCTACCTTGTTGGTTGAGAGAATGCCCAGCCATCGATAGACTTATTTAGTTTAGCTTTTCCTAGCTATGCATGATTTGTTTTTTGCTTGTTTTAAAATTTTATCTTTATGTGTATGGTTTTTATGTATAGCGCCTTGGTTTTGAAAGACGCTATAAAAATAAAGATGATTTGATATGATTTGATTTAAAATGGCATGAAAGCTTCCCCCCCACTGTTACTCTCCTCATGTATCAATCCAGCTTTGGACATTCAGGGACCTGCACTGCACTGTCTATTATTCTAAGCGAACAGCTGAATCCTTTTTAGAATTAATTTCTGTGTAAAGCTATAGTTTTAAATTGACCAGACTTTTCAGTGAACCACCTAGCATTCTAAATTAAAAGCCCAATTATTGCCTCTAGATTTGCCACCTGTCTGCCCTCTAACCCACTTACGTCTCCTCCCTGTTTCTATTAGCCACTTTGTAGTTTAGTCTCCTCCTTCCAAATAATAGTGACTACCCTGATTCATTGTTTGAGTTAACCACACCTCCCCTGCCTTCCCCTACTTAATCTATCTCCTTTCCTTTCTCCCTCACATGTCCTGTGCCCTTCTGTGGCATGCACCTCGCCTCCAGCGGAAAAGCTACAAGCAAGTCCTGGGAAGCAAAAACGATTCTGCTACTGCAAATTAGCAGACCCTGAGGCTTTCTTCCCCTGTTGAAACTGCCAGCCGGGATGCTCTGAACTCTGGTTTGCTGCAGGGCCCAGAAATCTTCAGAAACAGCCAAGAGCCATATACCTCCTCAGGTACGTTGGTATTTGGAGCCTTAGGACATTCTGAATTTTCAGCACCAGCACTCTGATTGGAGGATCTCAGCCTCACTGACTTCTTCCTCCTGGTCTCCATTTTACCTTGCTTCATTAGAGACATTTATCAGCACTTCTGACCCTAGGAGATTATCTTTTTTGTAAAGCAAGAATTTCATTTTTTTCCTTTTGTAAATAAATTTTTTTTTTTTGTAATGCTGGAATGGCATGAAAGCCCCCCCACCACTGTTTCTCTACTCATCTACTAATCCAGCTTATGCCATTTTGTGTTACACTGCCATTGTTTAAAGTGATTTACCTGCTCTGAATGCAATGTGATTACTTCCCTCTTTAGGATTAATTCTTTGCGAAAGGCTGTAGAGTTTTAAGTTGACCTTTTTATGCACTCCTTTATATCCTAAAACTACAGCCTAATCCTTTTTATTATTAATTCTGAGTGTAAAACTGTAGAGTCTTAAGTATATTAGACCTGCACTGCACTGTCTATTATGCTAAGTGAACAGCTGAAGCCTTTTCAGAATTAATTTCTGTGTAATGCTGTGGTTTTAAATTGACCACACTTTTCAGTGTACCGCCTAGCATTCTAAATTTAAAGCCCAATCCTTGCCTCTCAATTTGCCACCTGTATGCCCTCTGACCCACTTACATCTCCTCCATTTCTATTAACAACTTTGTAGTTTAGTCTCCGTGTTGCAAATAATAGTGACCACCCTGTTAATTTGTTTGAGTTAACCACACCTCCACTGCCTGCCCCTACTTAATCCATCTCCTTTCCTCTTCCCCTCAGATGTGCTGTGCCCTCCTGGGGCTCGCACCTCGCCTCCAGAGGAAAAGCGACAAGCCTGTCCTGGGAAGCAAACCACAATTCTGCTACTGCAAATTACCACACCCTGAGGCTTTCTTCCCCTGTTGAAACTGCCGTCCGGGATCAACCGAACTCTGATTTGTTGCAGGGCCCAGAAATCTACAGAAACAGCCAAAAGCTGTATACCCCCGCAGGTACGTTGGTATTTGGAGCCTCTGGACATTCTGAATTTTCAGTGCCAACACTCTGATTGGAGGATCTCAGCCTCACTGACTTCTTCCTGCTGGTCTGCATTTTACCTTGCTTCATTAGACACATTTATCAGTAATGCTGACCCTGGGAGACTACCCCTTTTTGTAAAGCAAGAATTTCATTTGTATTCTTTGTTTTTCTTGTAAAGATAGTGTTCCTTTTTGTAAAGCTAGAATGGCATGAAAGCCCCCCCCCCCAATGTTTCGCTCCTTATCTATCAATCCAGCTTAGGCCATTCAGTGTTACATTGCCATTGTTTAAAGTGATTTACCTGCTTTGAATGCACTGTGATTACATCTCTCTTTAGAATTAATTCTCTGTGAAAGGCTGAAGGGTTTTAAGATGACATTTTAATGCACAGCTTAATATTTTGAAACTACAGCCTATTCCTTTTTATTATTAATTCTGAGTATAAAACTGAAGAGTCTTAAGGATATTAGACCTGCAATGCACTGTCTATTATTATTAGTGAACAGCTGAAGCCATTTTAGAATTAATTTCTGTGTAAAGCTGTAGTTTTAAATTGACCAGACTTTTCAGTGAACTGCCTAGCATTCTAAATTTAAAGCCCAATCTTTCCCTCTCGATTTGCCACCTGCCTGCCCTCTAACCCAGTTACGTCTCCTCCCTGTTTCTATTACCCACTTTGTAGTTTAGTTCCCTTTTTCTAAATAATAGTGACCACCCTGTTTCTTTGTTTGAGTTAAACACACCTCACCTGACTGCCTCTACTTAAGCCATCTCCTTTTCTCTCCAGCTCATATGAGCCATGCCCTCCAAGGGCTCGCATCTCGCCGCCAGAGGAAAAGCTACAAGCCTGTCCTTGGAAGCAACACACAATTCTGCTACTGCAAATTAGTAGACCCTTAGGATTTCTTTATCTGTTGAAATTGCCGCCCGGGATTCTCCGAGCTCCAGATTGTTGCAGTGCCCAGAAATCTACAGAAACAGCAAAAAGCTATATACCTCCTCAGGTATGGTGGTAATTGGCGCCTTTGGACATTCTGAATATTCAGCAATAAGACGCTGATTGGAGGATCTCAGCCTCACTGACTTCTTCCTGATGGTCTCCATTTTACCTTGCTTCATTAGACAGGTTTATCAGCGCGCTGCTGACCCTCGGAGACTATCCCTTTTTATTAAGCATGAATTTTGTTTGTTTTCTTTGTTTTTTTTTAAAGAAATTGTTCTTTTTTATCAAACTAGAATGGCATGAAAGCCCCCCCCACTGTTTTGCTCCTTATCTATCAATCTAACTTAGGCAATTCAGTGTTACACTGCCATTGTTTAAAGTGATTTTCCTGCTCTGAATGCACTGTGATTACATCTCTCTTTAAAATTAATTCTCTGTGAAAGGTTGAAGAGTTTTAAGTTGACCTTTTTATGCACTCCTTAATATCCTAAAACTACAGACTAATTCTTTTTATTATTAATTCTGAGTGTAAAAACTGTAGAGTCTTAAGATTATTAGACCTGCACTGCACTGTCTATTATTCTAAGCAAAATGCTGAATGGATTTAGAATTAATTTCACTGTAAAGCTGTAGTTTTAAATTGACCAGAGTTTTCAGTGCCCTGCTTAGCATTCTAAATTTAAAGTTCAATCCTTGCCTCTTGCTTTGCCACCTGTCTGCCCTTTAACCCACTTACGTCTCCTCCCTGTATCTATTATCCACTTTGTAGTTTAGTCTCCTCCTTCCAAATAATAGTGACCACCCTGTTTCTTTGTTTGAGTTAACCACACCTCCCCTGACTGCCCCTACTTAATCCTTCTCCTTTCCTTTCCCCCTCAGATGTGCTGTGTCCTCCTGTGGCTCGCACCTCGCACCTCGCCTGCAGAGGAAAAGCTACAAGCCTGCCCTGGGAAGCAAAAAACGATTGTGCTACTGTAAATTAGCAGATCTTGAGGCTTTCTTCCCTTGTTGAAACTTCTGCCCGGGATCCTCCGAACTCTGGTTCATTGCAGGGCCCAGAAATCAACCGAAACAGCCAAAAGCTGTATACCCCCTCATGTACCATTGGTATTTGAAGCCTTTGGACATTCTGAATTTTCAGTGCCAACACTCTGATTGGAGGATCTCAGCCTCACTGACTTCTTCCTGCTGGTCTCCATTTTACCTTGCTTCATTAGAGATGTTTATCAGTGCTGGTGACCCTGTGAAACTATCCCTTTTTATAAAGCAAGAATTTCTTTTTTTTTTTAAAGAACTTGTTCTTTTTTGTAAAGCTAGAATGGCATGAAAGCCCCTGCCCAACACTGTTTCTCTCCTCATCTATCAATCCAGTTTAGGCCATTCAGTGTTACACTGCCATTGTTTAAAGTGATTTACCTGCTCTGAATGCAATGTGATTACTTCCTTCTTTAGAATTAATTCTTTGCGAAAGGCTGTAGAGTTTTAAGTTGACCTTTTTATGCACTCTTTAATATCCTAAGACTGGGCCCTGCAATGATCCGGAGCTCGGAGGATCCAGGGCTGCAATTAATCCTTTTTATTATTAATTCTGAGTGTTGTAGAGTCTTAAGGTTATTAGACCTGCACTGCACTGTCTATTATGCTAAGTGAACAGCCAAAGCCTTTTTAGAATTAATTTCAGTGTAAAGCTGTAGTTTTAAATTGACCAGACTTTTTAGTGTACTGCCTAGCCTTCTAAATTTAAAGCCCAATCCTTGCTTCTCGATTTGCCATCTGTCTGCCCTTTAACCCACTTACGTTTCCTCCCTGTTTCTATTAACAACTTTGTAGTTTAGTCTCCACCTTCCAAATAATAGTGACCACCCTGTTTATTTGTTTGAGTTAACCACACCTCCCCTGACTGCCCCTACTTAATCCATCTCCTTTCCTCTTCCCCTCAGATGTGCTGTGCTCTCCTGGGGCTCGCACCTTGCCTCCAGAGGAAAAGCTACAAGCCTGTCCTGGGAAGTAAACCACAATTCTGCTACTGCAAATTACCAGACCCTGAGGCTTTCTCCCCCTGTTGAAACTGACGCCCGGGATCAAATGAACTCTGGTTTGTTGCAGAGCCCAGAAATTTACAGAAACAGCCAAAAGCTGTATACCCCCCTCAGGTTTGTTGGTATTTGGAGCTTTTGGGCATTCTGAATTTTCAGTGCCAACACTCTGATTGGAGGATCTCAGCCTCACTGACTTTTTCCTGCTGGTCTCCATTTTACCTTGCTTCATTTGAGCCATTTATCAGCGCTGCTGACTCTGGGAGACTATCCTTTTTGGTAAAGCAAGAATTTCATTTGTTTTTTTTTTTTTTTTTTTTGTAAATAATTTTTTTTTTTGTAAAGCTGGAATAGCATGAAAGCCCCCCCCCCCACTGTTTCTCTGCTCATCTACCAATCCAGCTTAGGCCATTTTGTATAACACTGCCATTGTTTAAAGTGATTTACCTGCTCTGAATGCAATGTGATTACTTCGCTCTTTAGAATTAATTCTCTGTGAAAGGCTGAAGAGTTTTAAGTTGACATTTTTATGTACTCCTTAATATCCTAGAACTACAGCCTAATCATTTTTATTGTTATATTCTGAGTGTAAAACTGTAGAGTCTTAAGATTGTTAGACCTGCACTACACTGTCTATTATCCTGGACGAATAGCTGAATTCTTTTTAGAATATATTTCTGTGTAAAGCTGTAGTTTTAAATTGACCTGACTTTTCAGTGTACTGCCTAGCATTCTAAATTTAAATCCCAATACTTGACTCTCGCTTTGCCACCTGTCTGCCCCCTAACCCACTTACGTCTCCTCCCTGTTTCTATTACCCACTTTGTAGTTTAGTCTCCTCATTCCAAATAATAGTGACCACCTTGTTTCTTTGTTTGAGTTAACCACACCTCCCCTGCCTGCCCCTACTTAATCCTTCTCCTTTCCTCTCCCCCTCAGATGTGCCGTGCCCTCCTACGTCTCACACTTCACTGCCAGAGGAAAAGCTACAAGCCTGTCCTTTGAAGCAACCCATGATTCTGCTACTGGAAATTAGCAGACCCTGAGGCTTTCTTCCCCTGTTGAAGCTGCCGCCCGGGATCAACTGAACTCTGGCTCTGAATTTTCAGTGCCAACACTCTGATTGGAGGATCTCAGCCTCGCTGACTTCTTCCTGCTGGTCTCCATTTTACCTTGCTTCATTAGAGACGTTTATCAGCCTGCTGACCCTGGGAGACTATCCTTTTTTGTAAAGCAAGAATTTCATTTTTTTTTTTTGTAAAGAAATTATTTTTTTTTGTACAGTTGAAATCGCATGAACCCCCCACAATGTTTCTCTACTCATCTACCAATCCAGCTTAGGCCATTTTGTGTTACACTGCCATTGTTTAAAGTGATTTACCTGCTCTGAATGCAATGTGATTACTTCCCTCTTTAGAATTAATTCTCTGCGAAAGGCTATAGTTCTAAGTTGACCATTTTATGCACTCCATAATATCCTAAAACTACAGCCTAATCTTTTTTTATTACTATTAATTCTGAGTGTAAAACTGTAGAGTCTTAAGGTTATTAGACCTGCACTGCACTGTCTATTATTCTAAGTGAACAGCTGTGGCCGTTTTAGAGTTAATTTCTGTGTAAAGCTGTAGTTTTGAATTGACCAGACTTTTCAGTGAACCAGCTAGCATTCTAAATTTGCAGCCCAGTCCTTGAATCTTGATTTGCCACCTGTCTGCCCTTTAACCCACTTATGTCTCCTCCCTGTTTCTATTACCCTCTTTGTAGTTTAGTCTCCGCTTTTCAAATAATAGTGACCAGTCTGTTTCTTTTTTTGAGTTAACCACACCTCCCCTGCCTGCCCCTACTTAATCCATCTCCTTTCTTCTCCCTCTCAGATGTGGCATGCCCTCCTGGGGCTCGCACCTTTCTGCTAGAGAAAAAGCTGCAAGCCTGTCCTGGGAAGCAACCCAAGATTCTGCTACTGCAAATTATCAGACCCTGAGGCTTTCTTCCCCTGTTGAAACTGCTGCCTGGGATCCTCCAAACTTTGGTTTGTTGAAAGGCCCAGAAATCTACAGAAACAGCCAAAAGCCGTATACCCCCACAGATATGTTCTTATTTGGCTCATTTTGACATTCTGAATTTTCAGCACCTGCACTCTGACTGGAGGATCTCAGTCTCATGACTTCTTGCTGCTGGTCTCCATTTTACCTTGCTTAATTAGAGACCTTTATCAGTGCTGCTGACCCTGGGAGACTATTCTTTTCTGTAAAGCAAGAATTTCATTTTTTGTTGTTGTTATTTTTTGTAAAGAAATTTTTCTTTTTTGCAAAGCTAGAATGGCTTGAAAGTCCCCCCCCCCCCATTTCTCTCCTCATCTATCAATCCAGCTTAGGGCATTCAGTGTTACACTGCCATTGTTTAAAAAGAGAATAAGGAATAGTTCAGGGTGTATTACCGGTCAGTAATACCATCGAGAGGTTCAGGACATGTAAGAACCTCGACAGTGAGCTCGAGAGGTTCCTACATGACCTGAAACTCAAGATAATATTCTGACTGGTAATGCACCCTGAACTATCTACTGTTTTTTTTAATATATGGATCCAACTTTTTTTTGTGGGCGGTCGGCTGCTCACATGAGTGATTCCGTTTGTCTTGGCTGACCACCGCACTGCCTATAGTTCATCTCGTTCTCTCCAGCTCATGCACACACAGGACACTGCCTTCATCTGTCTCTTTTTTACCCTGGCTGCTTGCATACACGGGACAGTAAAACAAATATTTTTTTTTGTCATACTTTCTCTTCATTTTGTGGGGGGGAGTGCAGGATCAGCCAAATAAGTCTGTGTGAAAATAAAACAAAAAACGGGACGTACTGTGCAGATTATGCACTCTTGCTAAGCGAGAGATGACCACCATGTTGTGAAAAGCATTTTGGACACCTACAGCCAGAGAGTGGCCAATGAGCAGTTGCGTTGTGAGCGTCAATAGAAGATTGACATGTACAGTGAACGATAGTATTATCACTCTCGAAGTGAGGTATTATCACTTTGGGAGTGATTGTATTACCACAAAATAAAATTGTAAGCTTTACAATAGTATTCATTTCACAATCCATATATTAAAGTGATTTACCTGCTCTGAATACACTGTGATTTACATCACTCTTTAGAATTAATTTTCTGTGAAAGGCTGTAGAGTTTTAAGTTGACCTTTTTATGCACTTCTTAATATCCTAAAACTACAGCCTAATCCTTTTTATTATTAATTCTGAGTGTAAAACTGTAGAGTCTTAAGGTTATTAGACCTGTACTGCACTGTCTATTATTCTAAGTGAACAGCTGAAGCCTTTTTAGAATTAATTTATGTGTAAAGCTGTAGTTTTAAATTGACCAGACATTTCAGTGAACTGCCTAGCATTCTAAATTTAAAGCCCAATCCTTGACTCTCACTTTCCCACCCGTCTGCCCACTAACCCACTTACGTCTCCTCCCTGTTTCTATTACCCACTTTGTAGTTTAGTCTCCTCATTCCAAATAATAGTGACCACCCTGTTTCTTAGTTTGAGTTAACCACACCTCCCCTGCCTGCCCCTACTTAATCCATTTCCTTTCCTCACCCTTTCCCCTTCAGATGTGCCGTGCCCTCCTATGGCTCGCACCTCACTGCCAGAGGAAAAGCTACAAGCCTGTCCTTGGAAGCAACACATGATTCTGCTACTGCAAATTAGCCAACCCTGAGGCTTGCTTCCCCTGTTGAAGCTGCTGCCTGGGATCATCTGAACTCTGGTTCGTTGCAGGGCCCAGAAATCTACAGAAAGAGCCAAAAGCTGTATACCCCCTCAGGTACGTTGGTATTTGGAGCCTTTGGACATTCTGAATTTTCAGAGCCAACACTCTGATTGGAGGATCTCAGCATCACTGATTTCTTCCTGCTGGTCTCCATTTTACCTTGCTTCATTAGAGACATTTATCAGCACTGCTGACCCTGGGAGACTATTCTTTTTTGTAAAGCAAGAATTTCATTTGTTCTTTTTTTAATTTAAAGTTTATTGATACATTTTCCACCATAAAAGGCAGCATTAAGTAGGATTGACAGAGGCTATCTGATACAATGTGAAAGAGAACTGCCTAACCCACCCTACCCATCCCTTACTGCAGTAACTCAACCTGATACCCGTCGATGCCAAGCTCCTAACTAAGAGCCTTGCAAGAGCATGAAACCTAAGATGGGTTTAGCTTGGAACCAGAGAGATTAATGAGTGAAGGGGATCCCAAATTTCATTCATTTGTTTTTTTTTTTTGTAAAGAAATTATTTTTTTTGTAAAGTTGGAATCGCATGAAAGCCCCCAACCCCAATGTTTCTCTACTCATCTACCAATCCAGCTTAGGCCATTTTGTGTTACACTGCCATTGTTTACAGTGATTTACCTGCTCTGAATGCAATGCGATTACTTCCCTCTTTTGAATTAATTCTCTGCGAAAGGCTATAGTTTTAAGCTGACCTTTTTATGCACTCCTTAATATCCTAAAACTACAGCCTTATCCTTTTTATTATTAATTCTGAGTGTAAAACTGTAGAGTCTTAAGGTTATTAGACCTGCACTGCACTGTCTATTATTCTAAGTGAACAGCTGAAGCCTTTTTAGAATTAATTTCTTTGTAAAGCTGTAGTTTAAAATTGACCAGACTTTTCAGTGAACCACCTAGCATTCTAAATTTAAAGCCCAATCCTTGCCTCTGGCTCTGCCAAATGTCTGCCCCCTGACCCACTTGCGTCTCATCCCTGTTTCTATTACCCACTTTGTAGTATAGTCTCCTTCTTCCAAATAATAGTGACCACCGTGTTTCTTTGTTTGAGTTAACCACACCTCCCCTGCCTGCCCTACCTAATCCATCTCATTTCTTCTCCCCCTGAGATGTACCATGCCCTCCTAGGGCTCGCACCTCGCCACCAGAGGAAAAGCTACAAGCCTGTCCTTGGGAGCAATACACGATTCTGCTACTGCAAATTAGCAGAACCTTAAGCTTTCTTCCCCTGTTAAAACTGACGCCCGTTATCCTCCAAACTCCGGATCATTGCAGGGCCCAGAAATCTGCAGAAACAGCCAAAAGCCATATACCCCCTCAGGTACATTGGTATTTGGCACCTTTGGACATTCTGAATTTTCAGCGCCAACACTCTAATTGGAGGATCTCAGCATCACTGACTTCTTCCTGCTGGTTTTCATTTTACCTTGCTTCATTAGAGATGTTTATCAGTGCTGTTGACCCTGGGAGACTATCCTTTTTTGTAAAGCAAGAGTTTCATTTGTTTTTTTGTATAGAAATTGTTCTTTTTTGTATAGCTAGAATGGCATGAAAGCCCCCCCTTCCCCACTGTTTCTCTCCTCTTTTATTAATCAAGGTTAGGCCATTCAGTGATAAACTGCCATTGTTAAAAGTGATTTACCTGCTCTGAATGCACTGTGATAACATCCTCCATTAGAATTAATTGTCTGTGAAAGGCTGAAGAGTTTTAAGTTGTCCTTTTTAAGTACTCCTTAATATCCTAAAACTACAGCCTAATCCTTTCTATTATTAATTCTGAGTGTAAAACTGTAGAGTCTCAAGATTATTAGACCTGCACTGCACTGTCTATTATTCTAAGCAAACAGCTGAATCCTTTTTAGAATTAATTTCTGTGTAAAGCTGTAGTTTTAAATTGACCAGACTTTTCAGTGTACTGCCTAGCATTCTAAATTTGCAGCCCAGTCGTTGAATCTTGATTTGCCACCTGTCTGCCCTTTAACCCACTTATGTCTCCTCCCTATTTCTATTACCTTCTTTGTAGTTTAGTCTCCGCTTTTCAAATAATAGTGACCACTCTGTTTCTTTTTTTGAGTTAACCACACCTCCCCAGCCTGCCCCTACTTAATCCATCTCCTTTCCTCTACCCCGCAAATGTGCTATGCCCTCTTGGGGCTCGTATCTCACTGCCAGAGGAAAAGCTACAAGCCTGTCCTGGGAAGCAACACATGATACTGCTACTGCAAATTAGCAGACCCTGAGGCTTTCTGCCCCTGTTAAAACTGTTGCCCGGATCCTCCAGACTCCAGTTCATAGCTGGGCCCAGAAATCTACAGAAACAGCCAAAAGCCATATACTCCCTCAGGTATGTTTGTATTTGGCACCTTTGGACATCCTGAATTTTCAGCACAAACACTCTGATTGGAGGATCTCAGCCTCACTGACTACTTCATGCTGGTGTCCATTTTACCTTGCTTCACTAGAGACATTTATCAGAGCTGCTGACCCTGGGAGACTATCCCTTTTTGTAAAGCAAGAATTTCATTTGTTTTTTGTGGTTTTTTTTGTAAAGAAATTGTTCTTTTTGTAAAGCTACAATGGCATGTAAGCCCCCCCCAACTGTTTCTCTCCTTATCTATCAATCCATATTAGGCCATTCAGTGTTAAACTGCCATTGTTTAAAGTGATTTACATGCCCTGATTTCACTGTGATTACATCTCTCTTTAGAATTAATTCTCATGGAAAGGCTGAAGAGTTTTAGGTTTACATTTTTATGCACTTCTTAATATCCTAAAACTACAGCCTAATCCTTTTTATTATTAATTCTGAGTGTAAAACTGTAGAGTCTTAAGATTATTAGACCTGCACTGCACTGCCTATTATTCTAGGTGAGCAGCTGAATCCTTTTTAGAATTAATTTTTGTGTAAATCTGTAGTTTTAAATTGACCAGACTTTTCAGAGTACTGCCTAGAATTCTAAATTTAAAGCCCAATCCTTGCCTTTCACTTTGCCACTTGTATGTCATCTAACCCACTTATGTCTCCTCCCTGTTTCTTTTACCCACTTTGTAGTTTAGTCTCCACCTTCCACATAATAGTGACCACCCTGTTTCTTTGTTTGAGTCAGCCACACCTCCCATGCCAGCCCTACTTTATCCATCTCCTTTCCTCTCCCCGTCAGATGTTCCATGCCGTCCTGGGGCTCGCACCTCGCCGCCAGAGGAAAAACTACAAGCCTGTCCTGGGGAGCAACCCACGATTCTGCTAGTAGAAATTAGCAGACCCTGAGGCTTTGTTGAAACTGCTGCCTGGGATCCTCTGAACAACAGTTCATTGCAGGGCCCTGAAATCTACAGAAACAGCCAAAAGCCATATACCCGCTCAGGTACATTGGTATTTGGCGCCTTTGGACATTCTGAATTTTCAGCGCCAACACTCTGATTGGAGGATCTCAGCCTCACTGACTTTTTCCTGCTGGTTTCCATTTTACCTTGCTTCATTAGAGATGTTTATCAGCGCTGCTGACCCTGGGAGACAATCCTTATTTGTAAAGCAAGAATTACATTTGTTTTTTTTTTTTGCTGTTTTCTTAAAGAAATTGTTCTTTTTTGCAATCTAGATTGGCATGAAAGCCCCCCACTGTTTCTCTCCTCATCTATCAATCCATCTTATGCGATTCAGTGTTACACTGCCGTTGTTTAAAGTGATTTACCCACTCTGAATGCACTGTGATTACATCCCTCTTTAGAATTAATTTTTCTGTGAAAGGCTGAAGAGTTCTTAGTTGACCTTTTTATGCACTACTTAATATCCTAAAACTACAGCTTAATCCTTTTTATTATTAATTCTGAGTGTAAAACTGTAGTCTTAAGATCATTAGGCCAGCACTGCACTATTCTAAGTGAACAGCTGAATCCTTTTTAGAATTAATTTCTGTGTAAAGCTATAGTTTTAAATTGACCAGACTTTTCAGTGTACTGCCTAGCATTCTAAATTTAAATCGCAATCCTTGCCTCTCGCTTTGCCACCTGTCTGCCCTCTAACCCACTTACGTCTCCTCCCTGTTTCTATTACCCACTTTGTAGTTTAGGCTCCTCCTTCCAAGTAATAGTGACCACCCTGTTTCTTATTTTGAGTTAACCACACCTCCCCTGCCTGTCCCTACTTAATCCATCTCCTTTCCTTTCCCCCTCATATGTGCAGTGCCCTCCTGTGGCTCACACCTTGCCACCTGAGGAAAAGCTATAAGCCTGTCCTGGTAAGTATCCCACGAATATGCTGCTGCAAATTAGCAGACCCTGAGGCTTTCTTCATCCGTTGAAAGTGATGCCTGGGATTCTCCAAACCCCAGTTTGTTGCAGTGCACAGAAATCTACAGAAACAGCCAAAAGCTGCATACCCCCTCAGCTACGTTGATATTTGGCGCCTTTGGACCTTCTGAATTTTTAGCATCAACATTCTGATTGGAGGATCTCAGCCTCACCGACTTCTTCCTGCTGGTCTCCATTTTACCTTGCTTCATTAGAAACATTTATCAGTGTTGCTGACCCTGGGAGACTATCCCTTTTTGTAAAGCAAGAATTTCATTTTTTTTTGTTTTGTTTTTTATTGTAAAGAAATTGTTCTTTTTTGTAAAGCTAGAATGGCATGAAAGCCCCTCCCCTCACTGTTTCTCTCATCTTCCATCAATCCAACATAGGCCATTCAGTGTTACACTGCCATTGTTTAAAGTGATTTAGCTGCTACCAGCACCTGTGCAAGATTAAGACGAAAATGCGGTAGTGCCCAAAAACCCTGCTGGTGGACCAGGGAGGTCCAGGAGGTGGTGCGAGGAAAGAAGGCAGCCTAAAGGCAATTCAAGTGCTCAAGGAATGAAAGGGATCGAGGGAAGTATGAGCTGATGGCTAGAAGGGCCACTGGGGTGGTGAAGGTGGCTAAGGCAAGGAGGGAGCAGAACCTGGCCAGGGAAATTAGGAGAGGGAACAAGGGGTTCTTTAGATACATTGGGGAAAAATGAAGGGTGAAAGGACAGATTAGCAGGATTAAAACATGGGAGAGATGGGCCCAAGACCCAGGGGAGCAGGCTGTGGTACTAAATGAGTACTTCACCTCAGTTTTCACCAAGGAAAATGGGGGTGCTGCATCATACATGGGAGAAGACAGTGATACTGAGGAGGGGTGGACCCTTACCGATCAGCGGGTCTGGGGAGAGGGGGAGGCATCACTGGTGGGGGGGAAGGCTAAGCAAGGAGAAGAGGTAGCAGAAGTGGAAATAACAGCAGAGAGAGTGAGGGAAGCCCTCAGGTCCCTTAAGATGGAGAAAGCACCGGGGCTGGATAAATTGCATCCCAGAGTGCTGAAGGAACTTGTGGATGTCCTGGCGAAACCCCTGGTGGAGCTTTTCACCATCTCTCTGAGGACAGGGTCAGTGCCCCAGGACTGGAAGGTGGTGCATATAGTGCCTATCCACAAGGGGGGGATCAAGGGAGGTGGCAGAGAACTACAGGCCTGTCAGCCTGACATCAGTGGTGGGCAAGGTGATGGAGGGCATTGTCAAGGACAGGCTGGGGGGACCTGGAAAAGTCAGGGGTTGCCTGGATGATAGACAGCATGGATTCATCCCAGGGAAATCATGTCAGACAAACCTTGTGGACTTCTATGACTGGGTGATGAGTGCCTTGGACCTGGGTAGACCAGTGGATGTTCTCTTTCTAGACTTCAGCAAGGCATTTGACTCTGTTCCTCACATGGGCCTGTTGGATGAGCTGGGAGAAATGGGGCTGGGGAACCAGATGATCAGATGGATAGGCAATTGGCTCCAAGACTGGACCCAGAGGGTCGTAGTTGGCAGGATAGTCTCATCCCCAAGGAGGGTCATTAGTGGGGTCCCACAGGGATCAGTCCTTGGGCCCCTCCTGTTCAACGCCAACATCTCTGACATAAGGACAGGTATCAGGAGTGAGATGACTCTCTTTGTGGATGACTCAAAACTGGGGGCGGTGGTGGATGGGGAGGAGGGGAGGGTGGCCCTACAGGGGGACCTGGAGGCTCTGGAAAGATGGTCTAGAAAGTGGAAGCTGAGGTTCAATGCAGGAAAATGCAAGGTTCTGCACCTGGGGGCCAGAAACCCAGGCCAAGTGTACACCCTGGGGGCAAATGCTACAAGTCTCGATGGCTGAGAGGGACCTGGGGATGGTGGTGGATGTCAAGATGAACAACTTGGAGACTTGTAGGAGGGCAGTAGCCAAGACCAACAGGATGCTGGGATGCATCTGTAGGGGGATCACCTCCAGAAGGAGGGAAGTGATACTCCCTCTGTATAACTGCTTGGTGAGGTCACACCTCGAGTACTGCGTGCAGTTTTGGAGGCCACACTTAAAGAGGGACATTAAACTCCTGGAGAGGGTCCAGAGGAGGGCAATCAAAATGATTTGGGACTTGGGGGACAGGACCTATGAGGAGAGGCTCGAAGAGCTAAATATGTACACATTGCAAGAGAGAAGGGACCGGGGGGACATGATAGAGGTCTTCAAGTACATAAAGAGTGTAAATAGGGGAGGAACAGTCAGGGTGCTTCGAAGGAAGGAGGAGGGGGCCACTAGAGGGCATGGGTGGAAGCTGGAGGGGGGAAGATTCAGGGGAGAAAGGAGGAGGTGCTACTTCACTGAGAGGGTGGTGGAGCCATGGAATGTGCTGCCAAGGGGGCTGGTGGAGGCAGAGACAGTGGAGGGGTTCAAGAGGGGTGGGACAGGTACAGGGGAAGGGTTCTGGAAGCAAAATCCAATGCAGCAAGAATATCCAGAACTGGGAAGGAGAAGCCAGAGAAGGCGAGGGGCAAGGTCAGCTCCCAGGGTGGGGTTGACCAAACAAGCAGACATGAAGGACCGTTAGGCCTAGTCTGCTGGCATTTTAGTATGTTAGTATGCTCCAAATGCACTGTGATTACAACTCTCTTTAGAATTAATTCTCTGAGAAAAGCTGAAGAGTTTTAAGCTGACCTTTTTATGCACTCCTTAATGTCCTAAAACTACAGCCTTATCCTTTTTATTTTACATTCTGAGTGTAATACTGTAGAGTCTTAAGATTATTAGACCTGCACTGCACTATTATTCTAAGCGAACAGCTGAATCCTTTTTAGAATCTGTGAAAAAGCTGTACTTTTAAATTGACCAGACTTTTCAGTGTACTGCCTAGAATTCTAAATTTAAAGCCCAATCCTTGCCTCTTGCTTTGCCACTTGTCTGCCATCTAACCCATTTTCATCTCCTCCTTGTTTCTATTACCCACATTGTAGTTTAGTCTCCTCCTTCCAAATAATAGTTACCACCCGGTTTCTTTGTTTGAGTTAACCACAACTCACATGCCTGCCCCTCCTTAATCCATCTAATTTCTTCTCCCCCTCAGATGTGGTGTGCCCTCCTGGGGCTCACACCACCCTGCAAGAGGAAAAGCTACAAACCTATCCTGGGAAGCAACCCATGATTCTGCTACTGCAAATTAGCAGACCCTGAGGCTTTCTTCCCCTGTTGAAACTGATGCCCAAGATCCTCCAAACTCCAGTTCGTTGCAGGTCCCAGAAATCTACAGAAACAGCCAAAAGCCGTGTACCCTTGCTGGGACGTTGGTATTTGGTACCTTTGGACATTCTGAATTTTCAGCGCCAGCACTCTGATTGGAGGATCTCAGCCTCACTGACTTCTTCCTGCTGGTCTCCATTCTATCTTGCTTCATTAGAGACCTTTATCAGCGCTGCTGACCCTGGGAGACTATTCTTTTTTGTAAAGCAAGGATTTCATTTGTTTTTTTTGGTTTTTTGTTTCTGTTTTTTGTAAAGAAATTGTTCTTTTTTGCAAAGCTAGAATGGCTTGAAAGATCCCCCTCCCCCCACTGTTTCTCTCCTCATCTATCAATCCAGCTGACATGTCCTGAAACTCAAGATGTATTCTGACCAGTAATGCACCCTGAACTATCTATTGTTTTTTTAATATGTGGATGCAACATTTTTTTGTGGGCGGTCGGCTGCTAACATGAGTGATTCTGTTAGTCTTGGCAGACCACCGCACTGCCTACGGTTCATCTCATTCTCTCCAGCTCGTGCTCACAAGGGACACTGCCTTCCTATGTCTCTTTGTTCCCTTGCTGCTTGCATAAATGGGACAGCAAAACAAATATTTTTTTTTTGTCATCCTTTCTTTTCATTTTGTGGGGGGAGTGCAGGATCAGCCAGATAAGTCGTGTGGAAAAAAAAAGGGACATACCATGCAGACTATGCGCCTCGCTAAGCAAGAAATGGCCGCCATGTTGTGAAAACCATATTGGCCACCTACAGACAGTGAGCGGCCAATGAGCAGCTGCATTGTGAGCATCAACAGATGATTGACATTTACAGTGAACGATAGTATTATCACTCTCGAAGTGTGGTATTATCACTTTGGGAGTGATAATATTACCGAAATAAAAGTGTATGCTTTACAATAGTATTAATTTCACAATCCATATATTAAAGTAATTTACCTGCTCTGAATGCACTGTGATTACATCCCTCTTTAGAATTAATTCTCTGCGAAAGGCTGAAGAGTTTTAAGTTGACCTTTTTACGCACTCCTTAATATCCTAAAACTACAGCCTAATCCTTTTTATTATTAATTCTGAGTATAAAACTGTGGAGTCTTAAGATTATTAGTCCTGCACTGCACTGTCTATTATTCTAAGTGAACAACTGAATCCTTTTTAGAATTAATTTCTGTGTAAAGCTGTAGTTTTAAATTGACCAGACTTTTCAGTGTACTGCCTAGCATTCTAAATTTACAGCCTAATCCTTGAATCTCGATTTGCCAATTGTCTACCCTCAACCCAGTTACGTCTCCTCCCTGTTTCTATTATCTACTTTGTAGTTTAGTCTCCTCCTTCCAAATAATAGTGACCACCCTGTTTCTTTGTTTGAGTTAACCTCTCCTCCCCTGCCTGCCCCTACTTAATCCATCTCCTTTCTTCTCCCCATCAGATAAGTCATGCCCTCCTGGGGCTCGCAACTCGCCGCCAGAGGAAAAGCTATAAGCCTGTCCTGGGAAGCAACCCATGATTCTGCTGTGGCAAATGGCAGACCCTGAGGCTTTCTTCCCCTGTTGAAACTGTCACCCTGGATCCTCTGAACTCCGGTTCATTGCAGGGCCCAGAAATCTACAGAAACAGCCAAAAGTTGTATCCCCCTCAGGTACCTTTGTATTTGGTGAATTTGGACATTCTGAATTTTCAGCGCCAACACTCTGTTTTGAGGATTTCAGCCTCGCTGACTTCTTCCTGCTGGTCTTCATTTTACCTTGCTTCATTAGAGACGTTTATCAGCGCTGCTGACCCTGGGAGACTATCCTTTTTTGTAAAGCAAGAATTTCATTTTTTTTTTCCTTTTTTTTGTAAAGAAATTGTTATTGTTTGTAAAGCTAGAATGGCATGAAAGCCTCCACTGTTTCTCTCCTCATCTATCAATCCAGCTTAGGCCATTCAGTGTTACACTGCCATTGTTTAAAGTGATTTACCTGATCTGAATGCACTGTGATTACATCCTCTTTAGAATTAATTCTCTGTGAAAGGCTGAGGAGTTTTAGTTGACCTTTTATGCACCCTTAATCTCCAAAACTACAGCCTTATCCTTTTTATTATTAATTCAGAGTGTAAAACTGTACAGTCTTAAGATTATTAGACCTGCACTGCACTATTATTCTAAGCGAACAGCTGAATCCTTTTTAGAATTAATTTCTGTGTAAAGCTGTAGTTTTAAATTGACCAAACTTTTCAGTGTACTGCCTAGCATTCTAAATTTACAGCCCAATCCTTGAATCTCGATGTGCCACCTGTCTGCCCTCTAACCCACTTACGTCTCCTCTCTGTTTCTATTACCCACTTTGTAGTTTAGTCTCCTCCTTCCAAATAATAGTGACCACCCTGTTTCTTTGTTTGAGTTAACCACACCTCCCCTGCCTGCTCCTACTTAATCCATCTGCGTTCCTCTCCCCCTCAGTTGTCCTGTGCCCTCCAGGGGCTAGCACTGCACTGAAAGAGGAAAAGATACAAGCCTGTCCTGGAAAGCAACACACGATTCTGCTACTGCAAATTAGCAGACCCTGATGCTATCTTCCCCTGTTGTAACTGACACCCGGGATCCTCCGAACTTCAGTTTGTTGCAGGTCCCAGAAATCCACATAAACTGCCAAAAGCAGTATACCCCTTCAGGTACGTTGGTATTTGGCACCTTTGGACATTCTGAATTTACAGCACAGGCACTCTGATTGGAGGATCTCAGCCTCACTGACTACTTCATGCTGGTGTCCATTTTACCTTGCTTCACTAGAGACATTTATCAGAGCTGCTGACCCTGGGAGACTATCCCTTTTTGTAAAGCAAGAATTTCATTTGTTTTTTGTGGTTTTTTTTGTAAAGAAATTGTTCTTTTTGTAAAGCTACAATGGCATGTAAGCCCCCCCCAACTGTTTCTCTCCTTATCTATCAATCCATATTAGGCCATTCAGTGTTAAACTGCCATTGTTTAAAGTAATTTACATGCCCTGATTTCACTGTGATTACATCTCTCTTTAGAATTAATTCTCTGCGAAAGGCTGAAGAGTTTTAGGTTTACATTTTTATGCACTTCTTAATATCCTAAAACTACAGCCTAATCCTTTTTATTATTAATTCTGAGTGTAAAACTGTAGAGTCTTAAGATTATTAGACCTGCACTGCACTGCCTATTATTCTAGGTGAGCAGCTGAATCCTTTTTAGAATTAATTTTTGTGTAAATCTGTAGTTTTAAATTGACCAGACTTTTCAGAGTACTGCCTAGAATTCTAAATTTAAAGCCCAATCCTTGCCTTTCACTTTGCCACTTGTATGTCATCTAACCCACTTATGTCTCCTCCCTGTTTCTTTTACCCACTTTGTAGTTTAGTCTCCACCTTCCACATAATAGTGACCACCCTGTTTCTTTGTTTGAGTCAGCCACACCTCCCATGCCAGCCCTACTTTATCCATCTCCTTTCCTCTCCCCGTCAGATGTTCCATGCTGTCCTGGGACTCGCAGACCGCCAGAGGAAAAACTACAAGCCTGTCCTGGGGAGCAACCCACGATTCTGCTAGTAGAAATTAGCAGACCCTGAGGCTTTGTTGAAACTGCTGCCTGGGATCCTCTGAACAACAGTTCATTGCAGGGCCCTGAATTCTACAGAAACAGCCAAAGCCATATACCCATTCAGGTACATTGGTATTTGGCGCCTTTGGACATTCTGAATTTTCAGCGCCAACACTCTGATTGGAGGATCTCAGCCTCACTGACTTTTTCCTGCTGGTTTTCATTTTACCTTGCTTCATTAGAGATGTTTATCAGCGCTGCTGACCCTGGGAGACAATCCTTTTTTGTAAAGCAAGAATTACATTTGTTTTTTTTTTTTTGCTGTTTTCTTAAAGAAATTGTTCTTTTTTGCAATCTAGATTGGCATGAAAGCCCCCCACTGTTTCTCTCCTCATCTATCAATCCATCTTATGCGATTCAGTGTTACACTGCCGTTGTTTAAAGTGATTTACCCACTCTGAATGCACTGTGATTACATCCCTCTTTAGAATTAATTTTTCTGTGAAAGGCTGAAGAGTTCTTAGTTGACCTTTTTATGCACTACTTAATATCCTAAAACTACAGCTTAATCCTTTTTATTATTAATTCTGAGTGTAAAACTGTAGTCTTAAGATCATTAGGCCAGCACTGCACTATTCTAAGTGAACAGCTGAATCCTTTTTAGAATTAATTTCTGTGTAAAGCTATAGTTTTAAATTGACCAGACTTTTCAGTGTACTGCCTAGCATTCTAAATTTAAATCGCAATCCTTGCCTCTCGCTTTGCCACCTGTCTGCCCTCTAACCCACTTACGTCTCCTCCCTGTTTCTATTACCCACTTTGTAGTTTAGGCTCCTCCTTCCAAGTAATAGTGACCACCCTGTTTCTTATTTTGAGTTAACCACACCTCCCCTGCCTGTCACTACTTAATCCATCTCCTTTCCTTTCCCCCTCATATGTGCAGTGCCCTCCTGTGGCTCACACCTTGCCACCTGAGGAAAAGCTATAAGCCTGTCCTGGTAAGTATCCCACGAATATGCTGCTGCAAATTAGCAGACCCTGAGGCTTTCTTCATCCGTTGAAAGTGATGCCTGGGATTCTCCAAACCCCAGTTTGTTGCAGTGCACAGAAATCTACAGAAACAGCCAAAAGCTGCATATCCCCTCAGCTACGTTGATATTTGGCGCCTTTGGACCTTCTGAATTTTTAGCATCAACATTCTGATTGGAGGATCTCAGCCTCACCGACTTCTTCCTGCTGGTCTCCATTTTACCTTGCTTCATTAGAAACATTTATCAGTGTTGCTGACCCTGGGAGACTATCCCTTTTTGTAAAGCAAGAATTTCATTTTTTTTTGTTTTGTTTTTTATTGTAAAGAAATTGTTCTTTTTTGTAAAGCTAGAATGGCATGAAAGCCCTCCCTCACTGTTTCTCTCATCTTCCATCAATCCAACATAGGCCATTCAGTGTTACACTGCCATTGTTTAAAGTGATTTAGCTGCTACCAGCACCTGTGCAAGATTAAGACGAAAATGCGGTAGTGCCCAAAACCCTGCTGGTGGACCAGGGAGGTCCAGGAGGTGGTGAGAAAGAAGGCAGCCTAAAGGCAATTCAAGTGCTCAAGGAATGAAAGGGATCGAGGGAAGTATGAGCTGATGGCTAGAAGGGCCACTGGGGTGGTGAAGGTGGCTAAGGCAAGGAGGGAGCAGAACCTGGCCAGGGAAATTAGGAGAGGGAACAAGGGGTTCTTTAGATACATTGGGGAAAAATGAAGGGTGAAAGGACAGATTAGCAGGATTAAAACATGGGAGAGATGGGCCCAAGACCCAGGGGAGCAGGCTGTGGTACTAAATGAGTACTTCACCTCAGTTTTCACCAAGGAAAATGGGGGTGCTGCATCATACATGGGAGAAGACAGTGATACTGAGGAGGGGTGGACCCTTACCGATCAGCGGGTCTGGGGAGAGGGGGAGGCATCACTGGTGGGGGGGAAGGCTAAGCAAGGAGAAGAGGTAGCAGAAGTGGAAATAACAGCAGAGAGAGTGAGGGAAGCCCTCAGGTCCCTTAAGATGGAGAAAGCACCGGGGCTGGATAAATTGCATCCCAGAGTGCTGAAGGAACTTGCGGATGTCCTGGCGAAACCCCTGGTGGAGCTTTTCACCATCTCTCTGAGGACAGGGTCAGTGCCCCAGGACTGGAAGGTGGTGCATATAGTGCCTATCCACAAGGGGGGATCAAGGGAGGTGGCAGGGAACTACAGGCCCTGTCAGCCTGACATCAGTGGTGGGCAAGGTGATGGAGGGCATTGTCAAGGAGAGGCTGGGGGGACCTGGAAAAGTCAGGGGTTGCCTGGATGATAGACAGCATGGATTCATCCCAGGGAAATCATGTCAGACAAACCTTGTGGACTTCTATGACTGGGTGATGAGTGCCTTGGACCTGGGTAGACCAGTGGATGTTCTCTTTCTAGACTTCAGCAAGGCATTTGACTCTGTTCCTCACATGGGCCTGTTGGATGAGCTGGGAGAAATGGGGCTGGGGAACCAGATGATCAGATGGATAGGCAATTGGCTCCAAGACCGGACCCAGAGGGTCGTAGTTGGCAGGATAGTCTCATCCCCAAGGAGGGTCATTAGTGGGGTCCCACAAGGATCAGTCCTTGGGCCCCTCCTGTTCAATGCATACATCTCTGACATAAGGACAGGTATCAGGAGTGAGATGAGTCTCTTTGCGGATGACTCAAAACTGGGGGTGGTGGTGGATGGGGAGGAGGGGAGGGTGGCCCTACAGGGGGACCTGGAGGCTCTGGAAAGATGGTCTAGAAAGTGGAAGCTGAGGTTCAATGCAGGAAAATGCAAGGTTCTGCACCTGGGGGCCAGAAACCCAGGCCAAGTGTACACCCTGGGGGCAAATGCTACAAGTCTCGATGGCTGAGAGGGACCTGGGGATGGTGGTGGATGTCAAGATGAACAACTTGGAGACTTGTAGGAGGGCAGTAGCCAAGACCAACAGGATGCTGGGATGCATCTGTAGGGGGATCACCTCCAGAAGGAGGGAAGTGATACTCCTCTGTATAACTGCTTGGTGAGGTCACACCTCGAGTACTCGTGCAGTTTTGGAGGCCACACTTAAAGAGGGACATTAAACTCCTGGAGAGGGTCCAGAGGAGGGCAATCAAAATGATTTGGGACTTGGGGACAGGACCTATGAGGAGAGCTTGAAGAGCTAAATATGTACACATTGCAAGAGAGAAGGACCGGGGACATGATAGAGGTCTTCAAGTACATAAAGAGTGTAAATAGGGAGGAACAGTCAGGGTGCTTGAAGGAAGGAGGAGGGGGCCACTAGAGGGCATGGGTGGAAGCTGGAGGGGAAGATTCAGGGAGAAAGGAGGAGGTGCTACTTTACTGAGAGGGTGGTGGAGCCATGGAATGTGCTGCCAAGGGGGCTGGTGGAGGCAGAGACAGTGGGGGGGTTCAAGAGGGGGTGGGACAGGTACAGGGGAAGGGTTCTGGAGGCAAAATCCAATGCAGCAAGAATATCCAGAACTGGGAAGGGAGAAGCCAGAGAAGGTGAGGGGGCAGCAAGGTCAGCTCCCAGGGTGGGGGCTGACCAAACAAGCAGACATGAAGGACCGTTAGGCCTAGTCTGCTGGCATTTTAGTATGTTAGTATGCTCCAAATGCACTGTGATTACAACTCTCTTTAGAATTAATTCTCTGAGAAAAGCTGAAGAGTTTTAAGCTGACCTTTTTATGCACTCCTTAATGTCCTAAAACTACAGCCTTATCCTTTTTATTTTACATTCTGAGTGTAATACTGTAGAGTCTTAAGATTATTAGACCTGCACTGCACTATTATTCTAAGCTTAACAGCTGAATCCTTTTAGAATCTGTGAAAAAGCTGTACTTTTAAATTGACCAGACTTTTCAGTGTACTGCCTAGAATTCTAAATTTAAAGCCCAATCTTTGCCTCTTGCTTTGCCACTTTGTCTGCCATCTAACCCATTTTCATCTCCTCCTTGTTTCTATTACCCACATTGTAGTTTAGTCTCCTCCTTCCAAATAATAGTTACCACCCGGTTTCTTTGTTTGAGTTAACCACAACTCACATGCCTGCCCTCCTTAATCCATCTAATTTCTTCTCCCTCAGATGTGGTGTGCCCTCCTGGGGCTCACACCACCCTGCAAGAGGAAAAGCTACAAATTATCCTGGAAGCAACCCATGATTCTGCTACTGCAAATTAGCAGACCCTGAGGCTTTCTCCCTGTTGAAACTGATGCCCAAGATCCTCCAAACTCCAGTTCGTTGCAGGTCCCAGAAATCTACAGAAACAGCCAAAAGCCGTGTACCCTTGCTGGGACGTTGGTATTTGGTACCTTTGGACATTCTGAATTTTCAGCGCCAGCACTCTGATTGGAGGATCTCAGCCTCACTGACTTCTTCCTGCTGGTCTCCATTCTATCTTGCTTCATTAGAGACCTTTATCAGCCTGCTGACCCTGGGAGACTATTCTTTTTGTAAAGCAAGGATTTCATTTGTTTTTTTGTTTTTTGTTTCTGTTTTTGTAAAGAAATTGTTCTTTTTGCAAAGCTAGAATGGCTTGAAAGATCCCCTCCCCCACTGTTTCTCCTCATCTATCAATCCAGCTGACATGTCCTGAAACTCAAGATGTATTCTGACCAGTAATGCACCCTGAACTATCTATTGTTTTTTAATATGTGGATGCAACATTTTTTGTGGGCGGTCGGCTGCTAACATGAGTGATTCTGTTAGTCTTGGCAGACCACCGCACTGCCTACGGTTCATCTCATTCTCTCCAGCTCGTGCTCACAAGGGACACTGCCTTCCTATGTCTCTTTGTTCCCTTGCTGCTTGCATAAATGGGACAGCAAAACAAATATTTTTTTTTGTCATCCTTTCTTTTCATTTTGTGGGGGGAGTGCAGGATCAGCCAGATAAGTCGTGTGGAAAAAAAAAGGGACATACCGTGCAGACTATGCGCTCTCGCTAAGCAAGAAATGGCCGCCATGTTGTGAAAACCATATTGGCCACCTACAGACAGTGAGCGGCCAATGAGCAGCTGCATTGTGAGCATCAACAGATGATTGACATTTACAGTGAACGATAGTATTATCACTCTCGAAGTGTGGTATTATCACTTTGGGAGTGATAATATTACCGAAATAAAAGTGTATGCTTTACAATAGTATTAATTTCACAATCCATATATTAAAGTAATTTACCTGCTCTGAATGCACTGTGATTACATCCCTCTTTAGAATTAATTCTCTGCTGAAAGGCTGAAGAGTTTTAAGTTGACCTTTACGCACTCCTTAATATCCTAAAACTACAGCCTAACTTTTATTATTAATTCTGAGTATAAACTGTGGAGTCTTAAGATTATTAGTCCTGCACTGCACTGTCTATTATTCTAAGTGAACAACTGAATCCTTTTTAGAATTAATTTCTGTGTAAAGCTGTAGTTTTAAATTGACCAGACTTTTCAGTGTACTGCCTAGCATTCTAAATTTACAGCCTAATCCTTGAATCTCGATTTGCCAATTGTCTACCCTCAACCCAGTTACGTCTCCTCCCTGTTTCTATTATCTACTTTGTAGTTTAGTCTCCTCCTTCCAAATAATAGTGATCACCCTGTTTCTTTGTTTGAGTTAACCTCTCCTCCCCTGCCTGCCCCTACTTAATCCATCTCCTTTCTTCTCCCCATCAGATAAGTCATGCCCTCCTGGGGCTCGCAACTCGCCGCTAGAGGAAAAGCTATAAGCCTGTCCTGGGAAGCAACCCATGATTCTGCTGCTGCAAATGGCAGACCCTGAGGCTTTCTTCCCCTGTTGAAACTGTCACCCTGGATCCTCTGAACTCCGGTTCATTGCAGGGCCCAGAAATCTACAGAAACAGCCAAAAGTTGTATCCCCCTCAGGTACCTTTGTATTTGGTGAATTTGGACATTCTGAATTTTCAGCGCCAACACTCTGTTTTGAGGATTTCAGCCTCGCTGACTTCTTCCTGCTGGTCTTCATTTTACCTTGCTTCATTAGAGACGTTTATCAGCGCTGCTGACCCTGGGAGACTATCCTTTTTTGTAAAGCAAGAATTTCATTTTTTTTTTCCTTTTTTTTGTAAAGAAATTGTTATTGTTTGTAAAGCTAGAATGGCATGAAAGCCCCCCCCCCACTGTTTCTCTCCTCATCTATCAATCCAGCTTAGGCCATTCAGTGTTACACTGCCATTGTTTAAAGTGATTTACCTGATCTGAATGCACTGTGATTACATCCCTCTTTAGAATTAATTCTCTGTGAAAGGCTGAGGAGTTTTAAGTTGACCTTTTTATGCACTCCTTAATCTCCAAAACTACAGCCTTATCCTTTTTATTATTAATTCAGAGTGTAAAACTGTACAGTCTTAAGATTATTAGACCTGCACTGCACTATTATTCTAAGCGAACAGCTGAATCCTTTTTAGAATTAATTTCTGTGTAAAGCTGTAGTTTTAAATTGACCAAACTTTTCAGTGTACTGCCTAGCATTCTAAATTTACAGCCCAATCCTTGAATCTCGATGTGCCACCTGTCTGCCCTCTAACCCCTCGTCTCCTCTCTGTTTCTATTACCCACTTTGTAGTTTAGTCTCCTCCTTCCAAATAATAGTGACCACCCTGTTTCTTTGTTTGAGTTAACCACACCTCCCCTGCCTGCTCCTACTTAATCCATCTGCTTTCCTCTCCCCCTCAGTTGTCCTGTGCCCTCCAGGGGCTCGCACTGCACTGAAAGAGGAAAAGATACAAGCCTGTCCTGGAAAGCAACACACGATTCTGCTACTGCAAATTAGCAGTCCCTGATGCTATCTTCCCCTGTTGTAACTGTCACCCGGGATCCTCCAAACTTCAGTTTGTTGCAGGGCCCAGAAATCCACATAAACTGCCAAAAGCAGTATACCCCTTCAGGTACGTTGTTATTTGGCACCTTTGGACATTCTGAATTTACAGCACAGGCACTGTGATTGGAGGATCTCAGGCTCACTGACTTCTTCCTGCTGGTCTCCATTTTACCTTGCTTCATTAGAGAGATGTATCAGCACTGCTGACCCCGAGAGACTATCCCTTTTTGTAAAGCAAGAATTTCATTTGTTTTTTTGTAAAGAAATTATTCTTTTTTGTAAAGCTAGAATGGCATGAAAGCCACCCCCCCACTGTTTCTCTCCTCATCTGTAAATCCAGCTTAGGCCATTCACTATTACATTGCCATTGTTTAAAAAGAGAATAATGGATAGTTAAGGGTGTATTACCAGTCAGTAATACCATCGAGAGGTTCAGGACATGTAAGAACGTCGAGAGTGAAGCTAGAGAGGTTCCTGCATGTCCTTCAACTCGAGATGGTATTCTGACCCGTAATGTATCCTGAACTATCTAATGTTTTATTTAATATATGGAGTCAACTTTTTTTTGAGGGCAGTCGGCTGTTGACATGAGTTATTCAGTTAGTCTTGGCTGACCACTGCACTGCATCAGTTCATGTCATTCTCTCCAGCTCGTGCACACACAGGACACTGCCTTCCTCTGTCTGTCTGTACCCTGGCTGGTTGCATAAACGGCACAGTAAAACAAATATTTTTTTTGTCATACCTTCTCTGCATTTAGTGGGGGGAAGTGCAGGATCAGCCAGATAAGTCTTTGTGAAAATAAAAAAAAGGGACGTTCCGTGCAGAGTATGCGCTCTCACTAAGCGAGAGATGACCACCATGTTGTGAAAAGCATTTTGTCTGCCTACAGACAGACAGCATCCAATGAGCGGCTGCATTGTGAGAGTCAATAGATGATTGACATTTACAGTGAACAATAGTATTATCACTCTCAAAGTGTGATATTATCACTTCGGGAGTGATAGTATTACCGAAATAAAATTGTATGCTTTACAGTAGTATTAATTTCACAATCCATATATTAAAGTGATTGACCTGCTCTGAATGCACTGTGATTACATTCCTCTTTAGAATTAATTATCCATGAAAGGCTGAAGAGTTCTAAGTTGACCTTTTTATGCACTCCTTTATTTCCTAAAATAACAGCCTTATCCTTATTATTATTAATTATGAGTGTAAAACTGTAGAGTCTTAAGATTAGTAGACCTGCACTGCACTGTCTATTATTCTAAGCAAAGAGCTGAATCCTTTTCAGAATTAATTTCTGTGTAAAGCTGTAGTTTTAAATTGATGAGACTTTTCAGTGTACTGCCGCGCATTCTAAATTTACAGCCCGATCCTTGAATCTCGATTTGCCACCTGTCTGCCCACTTACGTCTCCTCCCTGTTTCTATTACCCACTTTGTAGTTTAGTCTCCTCCTTCCAAATAATAGTGACCACCCTGTTTCTTTGTTTGAGTTAACCACACCTCCCCTGACTGCCCCTATTTAATCCATATCCTTTCCTCTCCCCCTCAGATGTGCCTTGCCCTCCTGAGGCTCGCATCTCGCTGCCAGAGGAAAAGCTACAAGCCTGTCCTTGGAAACAACCCACAATTCTGCTACTGCAAATTAGCAGAATGTGAGGCTTTCTTCCCCTGTTGAAACTGCTCCCCGGGATCCACCGAACTTGGGTTCGTTGCAGGGCGCATAAATCTACAGAAACAGCCAAAAGCCGTATACCCACTCAGATACGTCTTTATTTGGAGTCTTTGGATATTCTGAATATTCAGCGCCAACACTCTGATTGGAGGATCACAACCTCACTGACTTCTTCCTGCAGGTCTCCATTTTACCTTGCTTCATTAGAGACGTTTATCAGTGCTGGTAACCCTGGGAGTCTGTCCATTTTGGTAAAGCAAAAATTTCATTTTTTTTTTTGCAAAGAAATTGTTCATTTTTGTAAAGCTAGAATGGCATGAAAGCCACCCTGCCCCACTGTTTCTCTCCTCATCTATCAATCCCGCTGAGGCCATTCAGTGTTACACTGCCATTGTTTAAAGTGATTTACCTGCTCTGAATGCACTGTGATTACATCTCTCTTTAGAATTAATTCTCTGCAAAAGGCTGAAGAGTTTTAAGTTGACCTTTTTATGCACTCCTTAATATCCTAAAACTACAGTCTAATCCTTTTTATTATTAATTCTGAGTGCAAAACTGTAGAGTCTTAAGATTATTAGACCTGCACTGAAATGTCTACTATTCTAGGTGAACAGCTGAATCCTTTTTTCGAATTAATTTCTGTGTAAAGTTGTAGTTTTAAATTGACCAGACTTTTCAGTGTACTGCCTAGAATTCTAAATTTAAAGCCCAATCCTTGCCTCTCGCTTTGCCTCTTGTCTGCCCTCTAACCCACTTACGTCTCCTCCCTGTTTCTATTACCAACTTTGTAGTTTAGTATGCTCCTTCCAAATAATAGTGACCACCCTGTTTCTTTGTTTGAGTTAACCACACCTACCATGCCTGCCGCTACTTATCACATCTCCTTTCCTCTCCCCCTCAGATATGCCATGCCCTCCTGGGACTCGCACCTCACCACCAGAGGAAAAGCTACAAGCATGTCCTGGAAGCAACCCATGATTCTGCTACTGCAAATTAGCAGACCCTTAGGTTTTCTTCCCTTGTTGAAACTGCCACCTGGGATCCTCCAAACTCCAGTTCATTGCAGGGCCCTGAAATCTACAGAAACAGCCAATAGCCGTACACCCTCTTAGGTACATTGGTATTTGGCACCTTTGGACATTCTGAATTTTCAGCGCCAACCCTTTGCTTGGAGCAACTCAGCCTCACTGACTTCTTCCTGCTGGTCTGCATTTTGCCTTGTTTCATTAGACATGTTTATTAGTGCTGCTGACCCTGGGAGACTAGCCCTTTTTGTAAAGCAAGAATTTCATTTGTCGTTTTTGTTTTTGGAAAGAAATTGTTCTTTTTTGTAAAGCTAGAATGGCATTGAAAGCCACCCCCAACTGTTTCTCTCCTCACCTATAATTTCTGCTTAGGCCATGCAGTGTTACACAGCTATTGTTTAAAGTGATTTACCTGTTCTGAATGCACTGTGATTACATCCCTCTTTAGAATTAATTCTCTGCGAAAGGTTGAAGAGTTTTAAGGTGACCTTTTTATGCACTTCTTAATATCCTAAAACTACATCCTAATCCTTTTTATTATTAATACTGAGCGTAAAACAGTAGAGTCTCAAGATTATTTGGTCTGCACTGCACTGTCTATTATTCAAAGCAAACAGCTGAATCCTTTTTAGAATTCATTTCTGTGTAAAACTATAGTTTTAAATTGACCAGACTTTTCAGTGTACTGCCTAGCATTCTAAATTGAAAGCCCAATCCTTGCCTCTTGCTTTGCCACTTGTCTGCCCTCTAACCCACTTATGTCGCCTCCGTTTCTATTTCTCACTTTGTAATTTAGTCTCCTCCTTCCAAATAATAGTTACCACCCTGTTTCTTTGTTTGAGTTAACCACACCTCCCATGCCTGCCCCTACTTAATCCATCTCCTTTCTTCACCCCCTCAGATGTGGCATGCCCTTGTGGGGCAGCACCTCCCTGCTTGAGGAAAAGCTACAAGCCTGTCCTGGGAAGCAACCCATGATTCTGTTACTGCAAATTAGCAGACCCCGAGGCTTTCTTCCCCTCTTGAAATGGCCACCCAGGATCCTCTGAACTCTGGTTCATTGCAGGGCTCATAAATCTACAGAAACAGCCAAAATCCATATACCCCCGCAGGTACATTGGTATTTGGCACCATTGGACATTCTGAATTTTCAGTGCCAACACTCTAATTGGAGGATCTCAGCCTCACTGACTTCTTCCAGCTGGTCTCCATTTTTCCTTGCTTCATTAGAGACATTTATCAGTGCTGCTGACCCTGGGAGACTATCCTTTTTTGTAATGCAAGAATTTCATTTGTTTTTGGTTTTTGTTGTTTTTTGTAAATAAATTGCTCTTTTTTGCAAAGCTAGAATGGCTTGAAAGACTCCCCCAACATTGTTTCTCTCCTCATCTATCAATCCAGGTTAGGGCATTCAGTGTTACACTACCATTATTTTAAAAATAGAATAATGGATAGTTCAGGGTGTATTACTGGTCAGTAATATCATCATGAGGTTCAGGACTTGTCAGAACCTCAAAAGCGAAGCTCGAGAGTTTCCTACATGTCCTGAATCTTGAGATGGTATTCTGACTGGTAATGCACCCAGAACTATCTGTTTTTTTCAATATATGGATCCATCTTTTTTTTGTGGGCGGTCCGCTGCTGATATAAGTGATTCCGTTAGTCTTGGCTGACCAGCGCACTGCATCAGTTCATCTCATTCTCTCCAGCTTGTGCTCACACCGGACATTGCCTCCATCTGTCTCTTTGTACCCTGGCTGCCTGCATACATGGGATAGTAAAACAAATATTTTTTTTGTCATCCCTTCTCTTTATTTTGTGGGGGGAAGTGCAGCATCAGCCAGATTAGTCCGTGGGAAAAAAAGGAAAAAGGGACGTACCGTGCAGAGTATGTGTTCTCGCTATGCGAGAGATGACTGCCATGTTGTGAAAAGCATTTTGGCCACCTACAGACAGAGAGCGACCAATGAGCAACTGCATTGTGAGCATCAATAGATGATTGAAATTTACAGTGAATGATAGTATTATCACTCTCAAAGTGTGGTATTATCACTTCAGGAGTGATAGTATTACCGAAATAAAATTGTATGCTTTACAATAGTATTAATTTCACAATGCGTATATTAAAGTGATTTACCTGCTCTGAATGCACTGTGATTACATCCCTCTTTAGAATTAACTCTCTGTGAAAGGCTGAGGAGTTTTAAGTTGACCTTTATATGCACTCCTTAATATGCTAAAACTACAGCCCCTAAGCCTTTTTATTATTAATTCTGAGTGTAAAACTGTAGAATTTTAAGATCATTAGACCTTCCCTGCACTGTCTATTATTCTAAGTGACCAGCTGAATCCTTTTTAGTATTAATTTCTATGTATAGCTGTAGTTTTAAATTGACCAGACTTTTCATTGCACTGCTTAGCACTCTAAATTTAAAGCCCAATACTTGAATCTCACTTTGCCAACTGTCTGCCCTCTAACCCACTTATGTCTCCTCCCTGTTTCTATTACCCACTTTGTAGTTTAGTCTCCTCCTTCCAAATAATAGTGACCACCCTGTTTCTTTGTTTGAGTTAACCACATCTCCCCTGCCTGCCCCTACTTAATCCATCTGCTTTCCTCTCCCCCTCAGATGTGCCGAGCTCTCCTGGGGGTTGCACCTCACCGCCAGAGGAAAAGCTACAGGTCTGTCCTAGGAAGCAACCATCTATTCTCCCACTGCAAATCAGCAGACCCTAAGGCTTTCTTCCCCTGTTGAAATTGCCACCCGGGATCCTCCATACTCCAGTTTGTCGCAGGGCCCAGAAATCAACAGAAACAGCCAAAAGCTGTATACCCCCTCAGGTACATTGGTATTTAGCTCCTTTGGACATCCTGAATTTTCAGCACCAACTCTCTGATTGGAGGATCTCAGCCTCTCTGACTTCTTCCTAATGGTCTCCATTTTACAGTATCTTTCTTCATTAGAGATATTTATCAGTGCTGCGGATACTGGGAGACTATCCCTTTTTGTAAGGCAAGAATTTCATTTATTTTTTTCTTTTCTTTGCAAAGATATTGTTCTTTTTTGTAAAGCTTGAATGGCATGAAAGCCTCCCGCCACTGTTTCTTTCCTCAACTATCAATCCTGCTTAGGCCATTCAGTGTTATTTTGCCATTGTTTAAAGTGATTTACCTGCTCTGAATGCACTGTTACTACATCTCTGTTTAGAATGAATTATCTGCAAAAGGCTGAAGAGTTTGAATTTGACCTTGTTATGCACTCCTTAATATCCTAAATGTACAGCCTATTCCTTTTTATTATTAATTCTGAGTGTAGAACTGTAGAGTCATAAAATTATTAGACCTGCACTGCACTGTCTGTTATTCTAAGTGAACAGCTGAATCCTTTTTAGAATTAATTTCTGTGTAAAGCTGTGTTTTTAAATTGACCAGACTTTTCATTGTATTGCCTAGCATTCTAAATTTAAAGCCAATCCTTGCCTCTCAGTTTCCCACCTGTCTGCCCTCTAACCCACTTAGATCTCCTCCCTGTTTCTATTACCCACTTTGTATTTTAGTCTCCTCCTTTCAAATAATAGTGACCACCCTGTTTCTTTGTTTGAGATAACCACTCCTCCCATACCTGCTCCTACTGAATCCATCTCCTTTCCTCTTCCACTCAGATGTGCCGTCCCTTCCTGGGGCTCACACCTCGCCACCAGAGGAAAAGCTACAAGTCTGTCCTGGGAAGAAACTCACGATTCTGTTACTGCAAATTAGCAGACCCTAAGTCTTTCTTCCCCAGTTGAAACTGCCACCTGGGATCCTCCGAACTCCAGTTCATTGCAGGGCCCAGAATTCTATAGAAACAGCCAAAAGCCGTATACCCCCTCAGGTACGTTGGTATTTGGCACCTTTGGACATTCTGAATTTTCAGTACCAAAACTCTGATTGGGGGATCTCAGCCTCACTGACTTCTTCCTGCTGGTCTCCATTTTATCTTGCTTCATTAGAGACGTTTATCATCGTTGCTGACCTTGGGAGACTATCCCTTTTTGTAAAGCAAGAATTTCATTTTTTTTTTTTTGTGAAGAACTTGTTCTTTTTTGTAAACCTAGAATGGCATGAAAGCCCCCCAACCCCACTGTTTCACTCCTCATCTATCAATCCAGCTTAAGGCATTCAGTGTTACACTGCCATTGTTCAAAGTGATTTACCTGCTCTGAATGCACTGTGATTACACCCCTCTTTAGAATTAATTCTCTGCGAAAGGCTGTAGAGTTTCAAGTTGACCTTTTGGTCCACTCCTTAATATCCTAAAACTACAGCCTAATCCTTTTTATTATTAATTCTGAGTGTAAAACTGTAGAGTCATAAGATTATTAGACCTGCATTGCACTGTCTGTTATTCTAAGCGAACAGCTGAATCCTTTTTAGAATTAATTTCTTTGTAAAGCTGTAGTTTTAAATTGATCAGACTTTTCAGTGTACTACCTAGCATTCTAAATTTAAGGCCCAATCCTTGCCTCTTGCTTTGCCACCTGTCTGTCTTCTAACCCACTTACTTCTCTTCTCTGTTTCTATTACCCAGTTTGTAGTTTAGTCTCCTGCTTCCAAATAATAGTGACCACCCTGTTTCTTTGTTTGAGTTAACCACACATCCCCTTCTTGACACTACTTAATCCTTCTCCTTTCCTTTCCCCCTCAGATGTGCCGTGCCCTACTAGGGCTTGCACCTCGCCGCCAGAGGAAAAGCTACAAGCCTGTCCTGGGAAGCAACCCATAATTCTGCTATTGCAAATTAGCAGACCCTGAGGCTTTCTTCCTCTTTTGAAACTGCCGCCCAGGATCCTCCAAACTCTGGTTCATTGCAGGGCCCAGAAATCTACAGAAGCTGCCAAAAGCCATATACCCCCTCAGGAACGTTAGTATTTGGCACCTTGGGACATTCTGAATTTTCAGTGCAAACAGACTGATTGAAGGATCTCAGCCTCACTGACTTCTTCCTGCTGATCTCCATTTTACCTTGCTTCATTACAGACACTTATCAGTGCTGACCCTGGGAGACTATCCCTTTTTGTAAACCAAAAATTCCATTTTTTTTGTAAAGAAATTGTTCTTTTTTGTAAAGCTAGAATGCCATGAAAGCCATCCCCCTTCCCCACCGTTTCTCTTCTCATCTATCAATCCAGCTTAGGCCATTCAGTGTTACACTGCCATTGTTTAAAGTGGTTTACCTGCTCTGAATGCACTGTGATTACATCCCTCTTTAGAATTAACAGTGCTCCCAGATCTACGGGAATTCCCGTATTTTACGGGGTTTGGGGGCTGAAAACAGGATACGGGAAGGATTTCTGTCTTTTGTACAATTCACGGGAGACTGCCACTGCGCACGGGGAAAAGTTGCCGAGAGTCCCAGACAAGCTTTCACAAGCCTGCCTCTTGATTGGTCCAGAGACCCAGTCATGCTCTGATCATGCACTGACTGCGGTCTCTGATTGGCTATGCGCAAATGCTTTGAAGCAGTGCTGGACCCGGGAATATTTAAACTGGCTATCCAGCATGTTTAGTTCGTTCCCGATCTTACTATACTTTCTGCTTGCCTTAGTGCCACTGATTTTGCTGTGTGAGAGAGAGAGAGGAGTTCGAGGATCAAACGTTCATACATGTGAGCTCGCTGCCACCACGTGTTTTTGGCGCTTAATCCGATCCACAAGAGAGTAGACCCTGACTCACCACCGCCAGTCTCTCGCCCCATTTCGTTGGACCAGTACTGCACGAAAATATTAGAAATGTCTTTCTCATTAATCCCTGAGCTGCCTGTTCTCCGGATGATCATCTTGAAAAAGCCGCAAGCTGATCAGGCATCCACATTGAGACTACCCCCCACTGGTGGTTCCGCTTTTGTCGGCCTTTTCCAAGCCAAGACACCAGAATATTTCATACAGGAGAAGAGCCTGATGCCTGAGTTACCTTCTCATGGGAGAATCTGTCAAACAGGTAAAATTAATTGTCTGTCTCTGGGGGTTATGTTCTTGGTTTTAAAAGTTTTAAAAATCAATGAAATAACCGTCTACATCTTCATCCTGATTTTTCTGTGCTTTCTTTGGCTGCCTTGGACAGAGTGTACTTGAGGTGATAATCTCTGAATTTTTTTTATACATTTAGTGCAAAAAACTCCTTTCAGTCACTGGACACAGGATGGAAAATAATTCGGTGTGTGTCCTCCTGTCAATGGTTATTGGGACAGTGTGTACTTGCAGGAGCTCAATGAGAGTTGAGTTTTTGAACATGATTTTAACAGGTTGTGTGTTGGAGCATTTTTAAAATATAAATATTAAAATATAAATACTATATAAATATTAAGAGAAAGAATAACAAATAAGTAGATGGTCATTGGGACAGAGTGATGTACTGGGGAGGCCTGGTCGATGAGATCTGCAGTATGAGTTTTTGAACAGGATTTAACAGAGTGTGTGTGTGTGTGTGTGGGAGCTTGTTTTTATAATATAAATATTAAGAGAAAAGATGAACAAATAATAAAATGAAACAATTATTCAGGTACCAAACCGTCTCTGGGGCAAGAAATAATAATCATGTGTCATTCATTAATCTGTGTCTGCTTTGGCTGGGACAGTGTATACTCTGGGGAGGTTGAGGAGATTAAGTAATTTAAATATAAATAAAACTCCTTTCATTCACCAGAGGATGAAAACATAATTCAGGTATCAAACCTCTGTATGTGGGGTAATCAAAGAATCATGCATCATTCATGGATCAATTTGGCTGGGACATGTACATGGGGGGTCGAGGAGATGATACTTTTTAAATACAATATTAATTAAAATCCTTTCAGTCACTGGAAGATAGAAAAATAATTCAGGTGTCCGGTCCCCTGTCGATGGGACAGAGTGTACTTGGGGAGATTGAGGAGATCTCTTAGTTATTTTAACATAGAAATATTAATCAAAAAAATTCTCCTTCATTCACCAAAGGATGGAAAAGAAGTTAGAGTACCCAACTCTGTCTCGGGTATCAATCATGCATCATTCTCAAAGTAACTAAGAGCACTCAAAATAGCCAGAACACGTGTTGTAGTGATTTTATTGACAACTGTAATGATGCCAATTGCAAAAATAAATTGGCTAGAGCATACAGGAAAAGCTACAGGAATTTTACCCAAGTTTTACAGGGAAAATACAGGAAAAATTAGGGTCTGCTACAGGAAAATGCTTTGGCTGATCTGGGAGCACTGAATTAATCCTCTGCAAAAGGCTGAAGAGTTTTAATTTGACCTTTTTATGCACTCCGTCATATCCTAAAAGTACAGCCTAATCCATTTTATTAATTCTGAGTGTAAAACTGTAGAGTCTTAAGGTTAGTAGACCTGTACATCTCTGTTTATCATTCTAGCAGAACATCTGAATCCTTTTTACAATTAATTTCTGTGTAAAGCTGTAGTTTTAAATTGTCTAGACTTTTCAGTGTACTGCCTAGAATTCTAAATTTAAAGTCCAGTCCTTGCCTCTCACTTTTCCACTTGTCTGGCCACTAACCAACTTACCTCTCCTCCCTGTTTCTATTACCCACTCTGTAGTTTAGTCTCCTCCTTCCAAATAATAGTGACCACCCTGTGTCTCGGTCTGAGTTATCCAGACCTCCCCTGCCTGCTCTCACTTAATCCATCTCCTTTCCTCTCCCCCCCAGATGTGCTGTGCCCTCCTGGGGTTCGGAATTCGTTGCCAGAGGAAAAGCTACAATCCTGTCCTGGGTAGCAAACCACAATCCTGCTACTGCAGATTAGCAGACCGTGAGGCTTTCTTCCCCTGTTTAATCTGCCACCTGGGATCCTTTGAACTCCGGTGCATTGCAGGTCCCAGAAATCTACAGAAAGAGCCAAAAGCTGCATATCCCCTCTGGTATGTTGGTATTTGGCACCTTTGGACATTCTGAATTTTCAGCACCAACACTCTCATAGGAGGATCTCAGCCTCACTGACTTCTTCCTACTGGTCTTCATTTTATCTTGCTTCATTAGAGACGTTTATCATCGTTGCTGACCCTGGGAGACTATCCTTTTTTGCAAAGCAAGAATTTCATTTGTTATTTTTTTTTGTTGTTTTATGTAAAGAAATTGTTCTTTTTTGTAAAGCTAGAATGCCATGAACGCCCCTGCCCAGTGTTTCTCTCCTCATCTATCAATCCAGTTTAGGCCATTCAGTGTTACACTGCCATTGTTGAAAGTGATTTACCTGGTCTAAAGGCACTGTGATTACATCCCTCTTTAGAATTAATTCTCCGTGAAAGGCTTAAGAGTTTTAAGTTGACCTTTTTATGCACTCCTTAATATCCTAAAACTACAGCCTAATCTTTTCTATTATTAATTCTGAGTGTAAAACTATAGAGTCTTAAGATTAGCAGACCTGCCCTGCACTGTCTATTATTCTATGCAAACAGCTGAATCCTTTTTTAGAATTCATTTCTGTGTAAAGCTGTAGTTTAAAATTGACCAAACTTTTCAGTGTACTGCCTAGCATTCTAAATTTAAAGCCCAGTCCTTGCCTCTCGCTTTGCCACCTGTCTGCCTTCTAACCCACTTACGTGTCCTCCCTGTTTCAATTACCCACTTTGTAGTTTAGTCTCATCCTTCCAAATAATAGTGACCACCCTGTTTCTTTGTTTGAGTCAACCACACATCCCCTTCCTGACCCTTCTTAATCCTTCTCCTTTCCTCTGCCCCTCAGAGGTGCCTTGCTCTCCTGGGGCTCACACCTCGCCGCCAGAGGAAAAGCTATAAGCCTGGCCTGGGAAGTAACCCACGATTCTGCTACTGCAAATTAGCAGACCCTGAAGCTTTCTTGTCCTGTTGAAACTGCCACCTGGGATCCTCCAAACTCTGGTTTGTTGCTGGGCCCAGAAATCTACTGAAACAGCCAAAAGCCATATACCCCCTCAGGTACGTTGGTATTTTTCGCCTTTGGAAATTCTGAATTTTCAGTGCCAACACTCTGATTGGAGGATCTCAGCCTCACTGACTTCTTCCTGCTGGTCTCCATTTTACCTTGCTTCATTAGAGACATTTATCAGCGCTGCTTACCCTGGGAAACTATCCCTTTTTGTAAAGCAGGAATTTCATCTTTTTTTTGTAAAGAACTTGTTCTTTTTTGTAAAGCTAGAATGGCATCAAAGCCCCTCTCCTCACTGTTTCTGTCATCATCTATCAATCCAACTTAGGCCATTCAGTGTTACACTGCCATTGTTTAAAGTAGGGCTGCGTGAATCCCTAAAAGTTCTACCTTGCGAACTTTCTGAGTAGAACCCAAAAAAGTTAAGAATCAGGTTCTACCAGGTAGAACTGGGTTCTACCATTTATAATCAAGTTCTACCAAGTAAAACCAGGTTCTACCAAGTAGAACCAGGTTCTCCCAAATAAAACTAGTTCTACTATGTAAAAAAACAAGTTCTTCTAAGTAAAACCAGGTTCTACATGGTATAACAAAGTTCTATAATAAATAATGCCAAAAAAACTTAAGTTTACATGGTTTTACTTAATTAAGAAATCCACAGAAGTATTGTTTTTTGTTTGGGAAAGTAGATGTAGTACTAAGAATGGTATAAAACAATTAAGTATTGCAAAGCTTTGGTGCATAGTATTCTGTCTCGGTGCTTGAAAGCTTTGCAAAACTTACCATTCTTAAAGTTAGAATCTTAGTATTACATGTATATTCCCAAAGATGCAAAATAAAATATGTGGATTTTTTTTATAGTTAAGTAGAACCAGGTGGAATGGGCTTACTGCTTATATATTATAGAACCACCTGGTTACCCAGCAGATGCTTAAAAATACTAGTGTTGAAACAGATTTAACAAGCGGTAAAGGTCAGGGATGATATATGACTTGTATAGTATCCCTGACAACTTTAGCTTTTTAAATCTGGTTACAGGCAGCTCAAAGGGTTAACCCCCTGAGCTACACCCTGTTACAATAATTTTAAATCTTCCCCCACTGTTAGACTCAGGTACTAATAGAGCCCAGTTCAAAATAACTGGTGCCCGTGGTACCTATAGCTTCAGCTGCTTTAGTACCAAATAAGTACATGGACAGAAGTTTACAGTACAAAATGTATTTAATCCACACAATGTGGTAAAGCAAAACACCACACTGCCCCAGCACTTCTGTACCTTACCTTCCTCAGTGCCCCCCCACTGAGAAAGGCATGGTGCCGATGCACTGGGGTAGTGTGCCTTTTTGCTTTACCAGATTGTGTGGACTAAATTATGTTTGTACTTTAAATTTTGTCTGTGTAGTTATTAGTTTGGGGCTTTCTGTTATTCTGAGTAACTAGTGTTGATGTTAGTAATACATTACCTACCACACTCTCCTGCTCTGATCCCTATACCTCCCATAGGTAACTATGTCAATAAATACTGTATTACGTTATTTGTCCCACCCTCCAAAACATCTGCCCCTTCCTCATCTTTACTCAGAATAATTGAAAAACCCATAACAGTATACCATCTGCAAATTGTGTTTATTTATGATGCCAGGTCACGTGCATGGTTTGATGTCTAACAATGGAGGGTGAATAGTATTTGTAAGAGGGAGAGTCCCAGGGGGTTTGGAGGGCTTGGAGTTTTGGATGGGGGCTAGGGTAAGATCAGTGATTTTTATTGTCATGATAGTCAGTTAGTGCAGTATGTGGGAACAGCATTTTGTAAAATCAATTTTTTTTATTTTCATTTTACAGGTTATAATGAAAACAGTTTCTATCTGGTGAATGGTTCCTTCAGATCAAAACATTGGATGTCACTGGGTGCAACATTGAAATTGGGAATGTATTGTAAAGTTGACATTTTACAGAAAAAAAAAACATTTTTTAAATTAAATTCCCATCTAGAATTGAACCAGAAGAACAGTTATTTATTATTTATTTTTATTAATGTTTCTGTTTGTTAACAGCCAGTAATAAGTATTCATTGAGTGTGTATTTTGTAATAAAAATCCAATACAACAAATGGATGAAGACAGAGCTGTGTGACAATGCGTAGTCATTTCTGGTTATTTTAGTTGAACTGCCATATGCAGTGGTCCTTCAGTTTCTGGTGCTAGTCAGATTGGGCCTTAGTGGCACATGAGAACCAGCAGTGGATGTTTGTTTCTGAAATTAATGGAACTCCAGGATGAGGAGGAGACAGGGGACCCACCAGTGGAGGAAAGACAGCTGGAAAGGCTAGTGGCTACTAGTGGCAACAGAATTCTTCACCATCATCATCGTCATCATCAGTGTGGCATGATGCCATCTGTCACCCTGCATAAATTTGGGACAGTATATGTTTTTGAACCGAGGCAGGTTCTTTTTTAAAAAAGTGAGCCTCTCTACATTCTTCGTGGAAAAACATGCTCTTTTGTCATTCACTATTGCCCCAGCAGCACTAAAAATTCTCTCTGAATATGTGCTGGCAGGTGGGCAACTGAGGTATTCAATTGTGATCTCAGTTAAAGAAGGCCAGATCAATTTTTTCTGCTGCCAATAAAGCAAGGGTTCATCACCTGCAGTGAGATGTACAGTCTCCTCCATATAATGCTTAACCATTTTTGCAGCAGGGACTTCTGGTACCACTATTGCCACCTAAGCCTTCCCAGCTGTCTTTATTAGACCAAAGTCTGACAGCATGTCCCACAGTGGTTTGTCCTCTTGTGGTGTAGCAGCAGTACTGGTTTGCGTTTGATGAGCCAACACATCAGTAGTGGTGGCAGCAGCAGCAGCAGCAGCAACAGCAGATTGTGTTCCCTCCCTCTCCACCAGATTTTGGTCAGAATTTGAATGTTGCCAAAAAGACACTGATGATGTACTACTTTTCTGAACTATACGTGCTGACACTTTCTCAATTAACAGTTCACGATAGTGTTCCAGGTCTTTAAAGTCATGTGGTTTGAAGAATGTCTCAATTGTATCCTTAAACCGAGGGTCCAGAAGTATGGCCAAAATGTAATGTTCTGCTTTGCACATATTTACAATGAGCTCATCAGCCAGGAAGGTTTGTATCATTTTTCCAGCAAGTGATGCAGCATTGATGTCATATTTGTCAAAGAACTGTGACTCAAGACACTGTAGTCTCATCCTGATGAGTGAAATTAAGGGTAGGATCTGACTTAGTCCGGCACCATCAGAGCTCACCACTTGGGTAGCCTCCTCAAAGGGTTTAAGGATACAACAAAGATTCTCCATCAGACGCCACTGATCGGGGCTGATATTAACATCTCCTTTCCCGATACCATGTTGGACTGCATATTGATGGATGGCTTTCTGTTGTTCAAGCATTCTCTGCAACATACAGTAAGTGGAATTCCACCGGTTTGGAACTTCCTGTATCATCTGGTGGAGAGGGAGGCTGTTTTCAATCTGAATCTGCCGCAACAACTTTCGGGCTTTCACAGAATGGCTAAAGTGGGTGCACACAGTGCAGGCAGCTGCAATCAAGTTCTGCACATTTCGATCCTCACTGATGAAGTCTTTTACCATCAAGTTAATAGTGTGTGTGCAAAGCATGGTACATGTGTAAACTTACCAAGTCTTACTGCTTTCACAATATTTGTAGCATTGTCAGACACTATAAACCCTGGTTGCAAAGACTTTGGAGTTAGCCACTCAGCAAACTTTTCTTCGAGGCCCTCCAGAAGATGTTCCACTTTGTGATCTTTTTCAAAACCATAAATGCATAAAGCTGCCTGCCTTCGATCTGTGAAATTCCCTTGCTTCTTGCTGCTGCTGCTGTCACCAGTGCCACCACATGATGATGATGATGATGAGGAGGAGGAGGAGGTGGAGGGGAGGAAAGTTTACCAGTGGCCAGTCACAGCCATATAGTCAGTTGTCAGACCACTGGTCCACATATCTGTCGTGACATGAACCTTTTTGGCCACTGAACCTTTCTGAGCATCAGACACATGTTTCTGAACAGCGTTATACAAATCTGGAATGGCAACACTGGAGAAATAGGTCCGGCTGGGGACCTGATACTTTGGCACAATGATTTCCATGAGTGTTTTAAAACCTGGGTTAGCCACAAATGAGAATGGGATCAAGTCAGTGGCTATCATCTCAATTGCCTTTGTCAATCACCTTGCCTCAGGCCTGTTGGACTTATATTTCTGTGACCGCTCAAAGCAGTCTTTCAAAGAAATTTGATGCCCGCTATGCTTGCTGCTATCACCTGATTTTCTGGGCTGCTTCCCTTGACCTTTACCACCATGAGGGGTGGATGTTGTGGCCATGGATGGTATATGACTCCAGCTGGGCTGTGGCGGTGGAGTCAGAGGGGTTAAGAAATGAGAAATAGAGGATGCTGTGCTTTGACTGGAAGGAAGACTTTCATCATCCTCCACCTCCACATCAGTTACTTCATCGCCTTGGTAAACATCCATTACCTCATCCCTCTCAGCTGAGTGCAGAAGTGCAACAACGTTTGTGCTTTTGATACTGATAAATGTGAGACTTGTTCATATGTTTTATCATTGTTGATGTTCCCAGTCGAATACCCACTTTACCACGACTTAATTTTGTTTTGCATAATTTGCAAACCACATGGCTGCCAGATGATTTATCTTGTGTGAAAAAATCCCACACAATGGATTTCTCAGATTTTGTTGCACTGCTTCTTATAGGGAGGATAGGTTCATTACTACTACTGCCACCACCACCACAGCCACTACTATTTCCACTACCTCTTTGAGGTCTTTCCATGCCCATCTGCACATAATTTTGAAGATGCACAACCTCTCTGACTGGTTGAACTGCATCTCTTTCTTCCCCTCGTGAAGCCTGTCCATCTTCTGTCCTCTGTTGTTCCTCTGCATGTGTGGGTGTCTGACTCTCCAAGTTATGCCCCACTATCATTAATGTTTTTTTAGCACCACAGCCATCCTTCTGAGAACTTGTTTTTGTTCTTTTTCTGCCTCTGTATTTCTCCTCTTCTTCCCCCTCCCCAGAGCTACTACTACTTGACATACTGACTGCTGCCTTATCTACTACAAACTCAGGATCTGTTCTACTGATTCCCCCTCACTCTCATCAGTCTTCTCCTCCTCCTCATCATCATCCATCACTCTGCTTACTAAAACTGGCTGCCGCTCTATTATGGCCCTTGTGCTCATCCTCTGAGTACCACGACGGGTTACTCCTACAACGTCCTGAATTTTCTGTACTGTTGTTACTGTTGCCTGGATTGCCTGAGAAGTGTTGCTATTTTTTTTACCACTCATGGCTGTGTCGAGTCAAGTATTTTTTGTAAGGTACAGAGATATTTTCTCCCTAACAGGTAAATACAGCACTGCTTGCTGCGTCGAGTCAAGTACTTTAAGTGGTAAGGCACAGGGATATTTTCTCCCTAACAGGTAAATACAGCACTGCTTGCTGCGTCGAGTCAAGTACTTTAAGTAGTAAGGCACAGGGATATATTCTCCCTAACAGGTAAATACAGCACTGCTTGCTGCGTCGAGTCAAGTACTTTAAGTGGTAAGACACAGGGATATATTCTCCCTAACAGATAAATACAGCACTGCTTGCTGCGTCGAGTCAAGTACTTTAAGTGGTAAGACACAGGGATATTTTCTCCCTAACAGGTAAATACAGCACTGCTTGCTGCGTCGAGTCAAGTTTGTTCTGTAAGCCAGTAGAAGAGATTTGTTTATAAGGTTGAATAATGTGACTGTGCTCATGTGCATACACACACACACACACACACATATCCCTGTGCCTTATCACACAGCACAGAAGTCATATAAAATCAAATACACAAGTTAGCATTGATATAGTCTGCTGCTATTATAATTTCTATGTGTTGAATCAGATCAGGGAGCTCTCAGAAAAGGTCAGCTCTGAGTTACCCCCAGTTTCATAAGAAAGACAACAAAATTTTGGCCTCAGACAGTCACACCACTCCACCAAAGCTGTCTGCCAGGCCCAACACGTTGTTCTTTGTCTTATTAGTATGCTCTTTTTTTTTGTTAAAGTTTTCTTCCCTCCCAAAACTCCCCCCGATCCCCCACCTTGCTGCCTAAACTCAAGGAGAGACAGCTGGCCTGAAACAAAACTTTAAACTTTAATTTTTTTCCACCGCCAAAATTGCTCATTAGAGAGAGAGTCAGAGAACAGTGACACAACTGCTCTCTCTCAAATTCTCCACCACAATGTGCTGCACTCACTGCAGCAAGCAACAAGAAGTATGATACACGTGGGTCTCTCGGTGACACCCTCCAATAGCTAACTGACTTAATGTACGGTCACTCTAGGGCAATCTAATCACACCAATCCCCCTTCCCCATGTAGCAGCCTGCAGGCATACCCTGACCCTCCCTTTCTCCACTTTTTTTTCTCCAAGGGACTGGTGCATTTGCAAATGCTTCTGCTGTCTGAGGCGCATCACGTGTGCCACTGGAGGGAGAGAACTGAAGGAGCATGCGTGGCACTGAAGCCCAGCATCTGGACTGGTGGTATGTGATTTTTTTTTTTTACTTTTCAGGGTGAACCAAAGTTCGCGTTTTTAGTACACAAGTTCTACCACAGTCAGACTATGGAGAACCATAGGGGTTCGACCATTTTTTAGCTTTGGTTGAACTGAACTTGCAGCTCTAGTTTAAAGTGATTCACCTGCTCTGAATGCACTGTGATTACAACTCTCTTTAGAATTAATTCTCTGTGAAAGGCTGAAGAGTTTTAAGTTCACCTTTTTATGTACTTCTTAATGTCCTAAAACTACAGCCTAATTCTTTTTATTATTAATTCTGATTGTAAAACTGCAGCGTCTTAAGATCACTAGACCGGCCCTGCACTGTCTATTATTCTAAGCGAACAGCTGAATCCTTTTTAGAATAAATTTCTGTGTAAAGCTGTAGTTTTAAATTGACAAGACTTTTCATTGCACTGCCTAGCATTTTAAATTTAATGCCCAATCCTTGAGTCTCACTTTGCCACCTGTCTACCCCAACCCACTTACGTCTTCTTCCTGTTTCTATTACCCAATTTGTAGTTCAGTCTCCTCCTTCCAAATAATAGTGACCACCCTGTTTCTTTGTTTGGGTTAACCACACATCCCCTGCCTGTCCCTACTTAATCAATCTCCTTTCCTCTTCCCCTCAGATGTGCCATGCCCTCCTGGGGCTCACACCTCTCTACCAGATGAAAAGCTACAAGCCTGTCCTGGGAAGCAACCCACGATTCTGCTACTGCAAATTAGCAGACCCTGAGGCTTTCTTCCCCTGTTGAAACTGCTGCCCAGGATCCTCCGAACTCCGGTTTGTTATAGGGCACAGAAATCTACAGAACCATCCAAAAGCCATATACCTCCTCAGGTACATTGGTATTTGGTGCCTTTGGACATTCTGAATTTTCAGTGCCAACACTATGATTGGAGGATCTCAGCCTCACTGACTTTTTCTGGCTGGTCTCCATTTTACCTTGTTTAATTAGAGACAATTATCAGCACTGCTGACCCTGGGAAACTATCCCTTTTTGTAAAGCAAGAATTTCTTTTTTTTTTTGTAAAGAACCTGTTCTTTATTGTAAAGCTAGAATGGCATGAAAGCCCCTCCCCTCACTGTTTCTCTCATCATCTATTAATCCGGCTCAGGCCATTCGGTGGTACACTGCCATTGTTTAAAGTGATTTACCTGCTCTGAATGCACTGTGATTACATCACTCTTTAGAATTAATTCTCTGCGAATGGCTGAAAAGTTCTAAATTGACCTTTTTATGTACTCCTTAATATCTTAAAACTTTAGCCTAATCCTTTTTGTTATTAATTCTGAGTGTAAAACTGTAGAGTCTTAAGATCATTAGACCGGTCCTGCACTGTCTATTATTCTAAGCGAACAGCTGAATCCTTTTTAGAATTAATTTCTGTGTAAAGCTGTAGTTTAAATTTACCAGACTTTTCATTGCACTGCCTAGCATTCTAAATTTAAAGCCCAATCCTTGAATCTCGCTTTGCCACCTGTCTGCCCTCTAACCCACTTATGTCTCCTTCCTGTTTCTATTACCCACTCTGTAGTTTAGTCTCATCCTTCCAAAAAATAGTGACCACCCTGTTTCTTTGTTTGAGTTAACCAGACCTCCCCTGCCTGCCCCTACTTAATCCATCTCCTTTCCTCTTCCCCTCAGATGTGCCATGCTCTTTTGGGGCTCGCACCACACAGCCAGAGGAAAAGCTACAAGCCTGTCCTGGGAAGCAACCCACGATTCTGTTACTGCAAATTAGCAGACCCTGAGGCTTTCTTCCCCTGTTGAAACTGCTGCCTGGGATCTTCTGAACTCCATTTCTTTGCAGGGCCTAGAAATCTACAGAAACTGACAAAAGCTGTATACCCCCTCACGTACGTTGTTATTTTGTGCCTTTGGACATTCTGAATTTTCAGCGCCAGCACTCTAATTGGAGGATCTCAGCCTCACTGACTTCCTCCTGCTGGTCTCCATTTTACCTTGCTTCATTACAGACATTTATCAGTGCTGCTGACCCTGGGAGACTATCCCTTTTTGTAAAGCAAGAATTCCATTTTGGTTTTTTTGTTTTTAAAAAAATTGTTCTTTTTTGTAAAGCTAGAATAGCATGAATTCCCCCCTTCCACTGTTTCTCTCCTTATCTATCAATCCAGATTAGGCCATTCGGTGTTACACTGCATTGTTTAAAGTGATTTACCTACTCTGAATGCACTGTGATTACATCACTCTTTTGAATTACTTCTCTGCAAAAGGCTGAAGAGTTCTAAGTTGACCTTTTTATGTACTCCTTAATATCCTAAAACTTCAGGCTAAACCTTTTTATTATTAATTCTGAGTGTAAAACTGTAGAGTCCTAAGATTATTAGACCTGCATTGCACTGTCTATTATTCTAAGCAAACTGCTGAATCCTTTTTAGAATAAATTTCTGTGTAAAGTTGAAGTTTAAAATTGACCAGACTTTTCAGTGTACTGCCTAGCATTCTAAATTTAAAGCCCAATCCTTGCCTCTCACTTTGCCACCTGTCTGCCTTCTAACCCACTTATGTCTCCTCCCTGTTTCTATTACCCACTTTGTAGTTTAGTCTCGTCCTTCCAAAAAATAGTGACCACCCTGTTTCTTTGTTTGAGTTAACCACACATCCCCTTCCTGACCCTACTTAATCCTTCTCCTTTCTTCTCCCCCTCAGATGTGCCATGCCCTCCTATGGCTCACACCTCACCACCAGAGGAAAAGCTACAAGCCTGTCCTTGGAAGCAACCCATGATTCTGCTACTACAAATCAGCAGACCCTGAGGCTTTCTTCCCCTGTTGAAACTGCTGCCCAGGATCCTCCAAACTCCAGTTCATTGCAGGGCACAGAAATCTACAGAAACATCCAAAAGCCGTATACCCCCTCAGGTACTTTGGTATTTGGCGCCTTTGGACATTCTGAATTTTCAGTGCCAACACTCTGATTGGAGGATCTCAGCCTCACTGACTTCTTCCTGCTGGTCTCCATTTTACCTTGCTTCATTAGAGACATGTATCAGCGCTGCTGACCCTGGGAAACTATCCCTTTTTGTAAAGCAAGAATTTCATTTTTTTTTGTAAAGAATTTGTTCTTTTTTTGAAAAGCTAGGATGGCATGAAAGCCCCTTCCCTCTCTGTTTCTCTCATTTTCTATCAATCCAGCTTAGGCCATTCAGTGTTATACTGCCATTGTTTAAAGTGATTCACCTTCTCTGAATGCACTGTGATTACATCCCTCTTTAGAATTAATTCTCTACGAAAGGCTGAAGAGTTTTAAGTTGACCTTTTTATGCACTCCTTAATATCCTAAAACTACAGCCTAATTCTTTTTATTATGTGTGGTTCATAGCTCAGTGCTTATGTAACATATAGTGGAATGATGTAGATGCTTGTTGGATACAGAGGCCAGCATAGAATGATTTGTGCTTAGGGACTTGGATGCTTGAATTGAGTCATTTGATAATATTTGATGGTTCTTGCCTTTCTCTGTATCCTACTTGTAGGAAGAAAGGAGGCTTGGATTAGAATTATGGAGCCCCAAAAAGAATAAATATCAATGATTATTCAGTAACGGAATGCTGAAGAAGTCATGCATAATGCTTTAATGATAAGAATAGACAATCACCTCCTCCAACTCCGGAGAGTGTGACCAGTAGCACTCAGGAGAGGAAAACCCACCTTCGGAGGGAAGCCTCTGAGGACCCATGGCTACTGACCTACCCGTCCTTCTGGGCATATTAAAGGAGAGCGATCCTAATTAAACTAAATTAATCAGCTAAATCTGAATTCAAATTAGTAGAATTTAATCCAGATGAATGGAGCTTAAGAAAGCTGAACTGTAGATGTCCAATGAATAATTTTCTTCCAATAAAGTCAGAGTCCAAGAATCCATGTATAATTCTGAATGATGAAGAGAAGATATATTGAAGAACTGTATTCCGTACTTCAGTTGATGGAGGGCATAATCCAAGGATTTGAATGATGCTGAGATGAAGTTGATGACTGACGAAATCAATACAGGAGACTAGAAGATAATTGCATCCAAGCTTGATGTCTACAAGGCAGAATGAATAAGAAGTAGTACGATTTCTAGGTTTCTAATAGGGCTTGTATAGTACGAAGAATGAGAGAAGGCTTGAGGCCAGGCTATCGAGAGACAAATTCAGTTCTGATAAGAAATATAATCTTTTAGGAATTGATATGAAGCAATGGCTGTAGAGTTGAGCTGGAATAATGTCATGCTATATATGATAATCGGAGCCCTGGTGTGATTTATGAAGCATCCAAGTAGTAGAATGAGGTGAGCCCAAAGGAATGAAGTCAGTCAAACTGAATCCAAAATGAGAGGTAGTATGAGCAGGATGGCAGCAATGTAGGCAAAGGAGAAGGAACAGGACGTGGCAACCAGCCCCTGAAGAAAATGTAGCCAAGACAGCTGGCAGGATAGGAGAGAGGCAGCTAATTCCAGTAAGGGAAATCCAGCTAGACCTAGGAATGACCACTGGCAGAAATCAAGCGATGCAGTCCCTCGACGATGTGCAAGAATTCATCAGCTGGATAGGTACGTAATCACCTGGAAGAGACTGAGATGGAGACATGACCACTGCACAAGAGGAATAACATGAAGAACTGAAGGCAAGCAAATGCGAGGCATGAAGCAGTCAAGTCCTGAAGAGTGTGAGATGGAGATAACTGAAGAAGCGGAGTCCAATGAAGTAACAGTGTCACAGGTCTGAAGTTGGTAGAGCACAAGCAGGAGAATGAAAGTCTGCAGGAGATGACAACCAAGTCCTGAAAAGAAACAGCTGGAATTCCATGGCTGAGGCGACAGGGCAAAACATCCAGGACAGCAACCCCGGAAGCCGCTGAATGAGCACTGATGCAATCTCAAGGCGATTGAGAATGAGGACCATCCACTGAGTCGAAGTAGTAGGAGTCACCAGGCACTTAGGGGGAGCAAAGGTGAGACGGTAACTAATGTCCTGAAAGGTGAAGCATCAGGGAGTTTAGGGCTAAGGCAGCAGAAGCAGGTATGCATAAGTAGAATGGAATCACCAGGTCCTGAGCTGGGTGAGGCCGAAGGAGAACAGAAGAAGGTGAACCCCCCCCAGCCCAAAGGGTGAAGGCAGGTCAGAGAAGCAAGCAAGTAGGTAGGTAGACCTCCCAGCCCGATGGGCAAAGGCAGGTCACAAAAGCAGGTGAGTAGTAGGAAACCTCCCAGCCCAATGGGTGAAGGCAGGTCATAGAAGCAGTAAATCTCCAAGCCCCGAGCTAAACGAGGCAGGTATAGAGGAGAAGTAGATAAACCTCACAGCCCGAAGGGCGAAGGCAGGTCATAGCAGCTGTAAATCTCCAGGCCCCGAGCCAGTTGAGGCAGTGTAGAGAAAAGTAGGCATCAAATTGTAGGTAGCCTCTCGAGCGAGATAAGTGTGAAGTAGAATTGTAACTGGCAGCAGATGTACGAAAGTAAAGTGATACTGTAGACTGACAGATCTCGTAGATCGAGGATGGTAGGCCTTGCAGCGAATAGCTTGTCATCCTCAGTACTCCTTGAAGAGTAGGCAACCTTGGCCTTCCTAAATCGTGCGTGACCACAGCTAAACAGTGGAAGGGAAGAACAACAGGAGGACTGCACAGGAGAAAGGAAGCTGGAAGAAACCAATACCAATAGGCAGAACAAGAACTAACAACAGGAAACAAACGCGGGGGTAGACGTAGGAAAGAAACAGGCAACAGAAAAAACAGAGCAAGAGAGAGAGCCAACAAAAGCAGGGAAGAAATGAACCAGGAGGGGAGGAGAGAAAACAAATGGCAGGATGAGCTAGACAAGGACAGGGTAACTATGGACCAGCACGACACAGAGTCAGAGCGACTCACTCTAAGCACAGCGGAAGTCAGTTGATCTCTTTAAATAGGCTGTGGGGGAGGAGCTCTTCCCCCACACAATTACAGGCAAACCTTTCAATTATTAATTCTGATTGTAAAACTGCAGAGTCTTAAGATCATTAGACTGGCACTGCACTGTCTATTATTCTAAGCAAATAGCGGAATCCTTTTTAGAATAAATTTCTGTGTAAAGCAGTAGTTTTAAATTGACCACACTTTTCATTGAACTGCCTAACATTTTAAATTTAATACCCAATCCTTGAGTCTCGCTTTGCCACCTGTCTGCCCCCTAACCCACTTACATCTCCTTCCTGTTTCTATTACCCACTTTGTAGTTCAGTCTCCTCCTTCCAAATAATAGTCACCACCCTGTTTCTTTGTTTGAGTTAACCACACCTCCCCTGCCTGCCCCCACTTAATCCATCTCCTTTCTTCTTCCTCTGAAATGTGCCATGCCCTCCTGGGGCTCACACCTTGCTACCAGAGGAAAAGCTACAAGCCTGTCCTCAGAAGCAAACCACGATTCTGCTACTGCAAATTAGCAGACCCTGAGGCTTTCTTCCCCTGTTGAAACTGCTGCCCGGGATCTTATGAACTCCATTTCTTTGCAGAGCCAAGAAATCTACAGAAACTGCCAAAAGCCGTATACCCCCTCAGGTATGTTGGTATTTGGCGCCTTTAGACATTCGGGCCCAGATATTCAAACTGCACCCAAAATGTGCGCAACAGCAGGAGCAAGCACAAACCAATTGCGCATATGCGCAACAGGTGCGATATTCAAACATGGAGCAGAACAAATTACACAAGCAGCCAACGTCTGAATATCGCACTAACTGCACCATAGCGCAACCAGGAAGGAGAAGCTGAGCAGAAATGTTGCGCTATAGCGCAACCAGGGCAGCCCAGCTGAGCAGTCCAGAGGTGCCATAGCGCAAGCAGAGCCCCCCCCAGAGCAATGGAACTGCACATCCAGGGAGGCAGGCTGGGGCCCACCACCAGCCATGCCACACATGGGCACAGGAACACACTGCAGAACCAACACCACACCTGCACACCCCAAGCACAGCATCACTGGGGTGTGACGGATGATCTACTGGCCCATGGGGACAAGCCAACAAAAGCACAGCAGAGCCATGACACCCCAGCACAACCACTGGCAGGCTGAGAATGTGCTCACACACAGGGGTTGACAACCAAGTGCACATCAGTCCCCTGCACGCACAGCACACCCTACACCGTGACCCCAAGACACCACCCATGTGCAGTGACTGGCACTGCAGGAAACCATGCATCCCCCCAGCACACATCAACCCCGTGCAGCACAGAAGCATACAAGCCAGACACACCCTGTGCACTCAGCAGTGGGTGGCAGCAGACGGCAAGACCAACAGAAAGTCACTGCCATGCTGGAGATACCTCCCCATGCACGCACACACACACACACACACACACACACATATATACACACACACACACACACACACATACCCAGGACCATACCACCCCAGATGGCATGTACACCACTGCAACTGAGCACCCATAGCCAGCTGCAAATCAGAGACCAACACAGTATTCATATCAAAATATAAAAGTGTATTAAAATTTTCAAATGCTAAATAGCAAAACAATAAACAACAACTATTTACAAGGGGGACAGGTACAAGGTGAGGGGTGTTCAAGGGTAAGGATGAACAACTGGAGAGGAAGGCAGGGTGGTAGGGATGGGAGAAGTGGGAAGGTATTTTCTCCTAAGGCCCAGCCGGCTGGTCATCCTGTGCCTGGTTCCGCACTGTCCTGTGATGCCTCCTCCGCAGGCCATGGCGCCTGATGGACTGAAGGATGGCCTGGTTCTCAATGGACACCTGTGTCAGGCCCTGAATGTCTTGCTGAATCCTCCGGAGAACCTCGAGGCCTAGGAAAATGGGAACACAGTCAATGGCTGTGACTGATCACAACCCTGAACACCACCCAACCTGCAAGCCATATAGCCCAATGTCCCACACCTGTGATGGCATGCACCCACCCACAGTGAACATGCACATGGCCATCACAAACAGGCGGCACCAGCAATGCGCACCACTGCACACACACACTGCCCATGTCCATCACAGCACAAACAAGGCTGTCAAGTGACGTGGCAACGTGGTGTGATGCCAGTTACACAGCTATGTGCCCAGTGCATGCATGGACCACCAGTGACGCATACACAGATGTGCTGTGATACTGGACAGTGATGCATGTCACCTGTGTCATGCATACATACATAGATACATAGACAGTGTCGGCAGATAAGGGCCTATGGCCCACCCAGTCTGTCCATTTTAGCTTGTAAGTTCACTTTGTTTTCCTATAAGTCTGTTGCCCCTTACCCCTGACCTCCAGAATTCCTTTATGTCTATCCCGTGCATTCTGAAATCCGTGATTGTTTCAGCCCCCACCACTTCCTCTGGCAGGGTGTTCCACTTGTCCACCACCCGTTCTGTGAAAAATTCTTTCCCATGTTTCCTCTGAATCGTCCTCCCTCCAACTTCATCCCATGCCCTATAGTCCTGGAACATCTTTTTGCTTAAAATAGTGTCTTCCTGCACCCTGTTCCTCCCTGTAAGATACTTGTATGTCTCTATCATATCCCTCTCTCCCTCCTCTCCTCCAGGGAGTACATGTTCAGTTCCTTCAACCTGTCTTCATTGGACTTGTGATGCAATCCATGGACCATCTTTGTTGCCCTCCTCTGAACCTTCTCTGCCCAGTCTATGTCCTTATGTAGGTATGGTCTCCAGAACGGTACACTGTGCTCCAGGTGGGGCCTCACTAGTGTCTTGTATAGTGGAATTATGACCTCCCCTTTCCTGCATGGTTGTGTTGTGCAGGGCTAGTGGTCTTCCCCCCCCCAGCATGCAATAGCATCCATGAAGTAATGATACTCACACTGCTCAAGCAGCTGGGTCTGCCGCTGATGCTGCTGCTGCTGCTGCTGGGGTGCAACTCCCACTGGCACTGGGACCCTGGCACGGCCCTCCACAACCCCGGGCCTGCATCCTTACATCCTGGCCTGTGGGAGACATATGTTGAGACAAACATCAGTGTGACTCCAAAGCAGACTGCCCCCTACCCCAGTGAGAGTGCCTGCCCACACAGCCAGACCCATTCATCTCACAGCTGCACACACTGACACAGTCAACCATGGCAGAGCCATCACCTATGCACAGCCACAAAAACACACTCACACCCCTACAGAGAATACAGGTGCATATATGGTACACCCACCTGGTCTAGGCACCACGCCCAGCCTGGCACGTGACCGCAGCCAATCCAGAAGGTCCTGATCCCTCCGGCAGAGGTCACTGTACCGGTGCTGGCACTGCTCAGCTGACTGGCACCGTCCAGTGACCCCCACCAGGTCAGTGGCCACTTGATGTCACACCTGTGTCCGGGCAATGGTGAGGGGCCACCTCACCATAAAGTGCCCCATAGTGGGGCTCTACTAGGGCCACCAAGTTGGCCAGTTCCAATGGGCTCCACGGAACAGCTCTTCTCCGAGCCATGGTACCAACTTTACAGCAGGCAATATGGTGCCCTGCTGCGCTGTAACCCCACATGGAGATGTTGCACAATAGACCACCACAGGTTCCAATCGCGCTGTTCGAACAGCGCCCGTCCTTCACATAAGCGCTGTCACCAGACAGCGCAATAGGGCCGTACACATGGCAGCCGAACAGGGCCAGGGGGCAAAGGTCGGACACAAGGTCATGGTCAATAACGCAAGGCCATGCACAGTGCCATCTGACGTATAGGCATCCTGCGCTACCAACCAGCTGCGTACCAGTGCCACAGTGGACTATTGCGCAGTAGTGCCACAGCGCCATATAGTGCCCAGTGCTGTAGCACCACTGGCACAATGGTGGCCATGGCCTGAATTGCCGATCGCGCACAGCACGTCAGCAGCGCAGCAGATGCCTGCGTAAGCTATCTGGGCATGCGCAATGCAGTGTACCACACAGTCACAGATCTGCGCCATTGGCTCAGCTGACTCAACCGTAGTGCGCAAAGCGCAAATTCGCGATATTCAGCCGACACATACAAATAATCTGATCAGCCATTCAAAGGTGCAGTGGTGCGATTTGCATGTCATTATAGTTGCTCCACTCCTAATTTGCATGCATTGCGCTATAAATGTGCAACATTGGGCTGCGCTGGCCAGATTCGGTTACTGCAGGTGAGAGGTGAGTTGCATGCTGTGTGATGTTCTGGACAATGGTCATGGGAAAATGCTGTAGACTGCACAGTGACAGGTGTCCACTTGCTTCTCATACAGATCACCATGACCAAGCAGAGCCAAGGTGAGGGTGAGGACGGTGGGCATAGGAGGAGGCCCAACTTTACCCCAGCAGAGACAGAGGCCCTCTTCCAGGCCTACCTGGATGAGGAGCCAGTACTGAGTGGACGGAGGGCACCCTCAGTCCCATGTGGCTGCATGGGAGGGGAAGCTTGGCGTGAACCTGCATGGAAGCCACCAGCGCTCCATGCAGGAATGCAAGAAGAAGATGGGGACAGACCGCGGGAGGTTGAAGGAGAAGGTGGCAGCCTTCAGGGTGGCACGTGCTGGCACTGGTGGGGGCCCGCCAGTGGTGTTGGAGCTGACCCCGGCTGAGGAGACACTGGTTGCATCAATGCAGCAGAGCACTATTGAGGGCATACCAGGAGGTGGATTCCAAACAGGTGGAAGCCCATCACTGCACGGTATGACATGGTGGTGGTGTTGGGGGGGGTTGGGGGGAAAGTTGTTCACATGCACTCACATGTACTCTCTTTCTGTTACAGAACCTGTTCGTCTTCAGGAGACGGTGGTGGTGGGTCCAGGCAGTGATGATGAACTGCTGGACATGGAGGAGGGTCCATCCACCTCTATCACCAGCCAGCAGGCACTGCAGCAGCATGCACGCTGGGCCACCAACTCTGGTGTCGGTGATTCGGGTGCGGGGGGTGCACAGCCTGTGTCTCAGCAGTCTGGCATGCAAGCATGCCAGCACGCTGTGACTATGGCTGTAGCATGTACCTGCACCATTGATGATGCAAGGACTGCAATGGGCAGAGATAGGTGTGTGTCCCATGATGGACACACAGCAGGCCAGCACGTGTCCCTGGGCCTTTCAGGTTCCAACTTGTGTACCAGCATGCTGGCACAGTCCCAGGCTGTGCCTGTCAGCACCGGTGGGGCCGCACTGGTGGCTGTGCAGGTGTCTGGCACTGTTGCTAGCACAGCGGTGGAACGAGTGGACCCTGGGGCACAGCAGTTGGCGGGGCAGCAGCAGTCACCCACCAGGTCTGGGGGTACAGTGTCAAGCGGTGGCACATGTCCGCCACCCTTTGATCTGCCCATTCCTGGTCCTGGTGAACAGCACCCACCCTCAAGGGGTGTTGTGCATCAGGACCTTCCACACCCTGGGGGACAGGATGCCGTTGGGGCACAGTACCCATTGGACGCACACACCTGCCTGCTGCGGGAATCAGTACAGCTGCAGCGGCGGGTTGCAATGTCCGTGGAGGCACTGTCTGTGGCTGTGGAGCAGCACAGCAGGGAGTGTGCTCTGGACCGTGTAGAGCTGGTGCATATGCGGACAGATGTGACCGCCACCATTGACAGGCTGACCCAGGCAGTGGTCTCTGTCGTGGATGCATTGGGCACACAGTCAGGTGCCCCGTACTGCACACCCCACACAGTTCACTCACCACTCCCCATTCCCGGCGTTGTGTGACACCAGGCCTGTTGATGCCGGGTTCTGCTGTGGCCATCCCGAGCACCCCTAGTGCAGGTTTGTTCAGCATGCTGCAGACCCCTGTGTGGGCAAGGTCACGTTCGCGCAGTGGGACCCCTGGTGGTACAACAGTGCCACCCCATGTGGCCCCTGCTCAGCCTGCCAGTGCTGTTGGGTCACGGCGGGCCGCCCATGCATCCGCGGTGGCTCGTGGGACAGTGCTACATGACTGAGCTGTCTCCCAGTGCGGCCCTGTCTGGTGCTGCCATGTGTGCAATGTGTCATGGTGGGCAGTGCACTGCTGGGTGCTCTGCTCACCACGCTGAACACAGACCACCTGCACACCTCCCAACTGCTGTCCACAGGTGCGTGTGCATGATGATGCCTGCATTGTACTGTACACCAAGGTGCAAGGGTGTCCAGCATCTGACACACATACTTGGACAGCACAGGTGGTGGGGGTGGTCGGTGGTGCTGTGTGTTAGCAATGTCGGTTCTGCTGTGCTGTGCATGTGCCCATGTACGCTCTGTGCCTGGTGTGTGTGTGTGTCCATATGAGTGCTCACCCCTCCCTGATGGTGTTTTTGTATGCCTGGACCCTTCCACTCCCCTGGCTGTCATGCACCCCTGGTGTGTTACCCTGTGTGCCTGTGGTTTGCGCATGGACAGTGTTGGTTGCACATGTCCCCTTGACTTACCTGTGTTCTGTACAGTGCTCCTCTGTGATGGTGTCCCAGTGCAGCTGGGCCTGCCGGATCAGTCGGGGGTCCCACCATCCTAGGGGGGGCTGCTCATCACCATCAACACCGGCGCCACTGGCGTCCCCATCGCTGTCCCCCTCTTCAACCTGTACAGCTATCCCATAGTCTTTGGCCATGTTGTGCAGGATGCAACAGGCCAGGAATATCCCACAGGCCTTTTGGGGGCTGTACTGTAGGGCACTGCTGGAGGTGTCTAGGCATCGGAAGCATGCCTTGAGCATCCCAAACACCCACTCTATGATGTTGCGTGTGGAAACATGTGCCTCATTATAGCGTTGCTGCGATGGGGTCATGGGGCACCAGTACGGTGTGAGCAGCCAGGGATGGAGTGGGTATCCACTGTCACCTGTGGAGATAGTGGAGATCAGTCTCATGTTCAGGTCCTTATTGCCCATATCCCTGTGTGTACTACCATGGCACCTGTGGCATTCCACCCTTGCCCCGAGTTTGCATTCCATACAGGTGTACTCACCCACTAGATGTCCTGTGGGATGTCCCCACTCTTGAATCGATGGCACAGTGCGGACTGATACCATATGAAGGCATCATGTGCTCCACCAGGGTGTGTGGCACAGACATTGATTATGCGCCCAGTGGCATCACACACACCACCTGGCAGTTGACACTGGAGAATCCCTTCTGTTCCTATATGTGAGCCCATCAGGCCAGGTGGCGGCGAATGGCTATGGCCCCATCACACCAGGCATACGTGCTACCCTGTGGAACTCCTGCAAGTTTGCTGTACACTCTGCCGCGGTGCTGGGGAAATGGATTTACTCCGCAGCATGTGGCAGCAGTGCGCTGAGGAATTGGGTGAGGATGCGTGACGTGGCCAACTGTGTGATGCCTGTGGTGTCCCCTGTCAGCCTCTGGAAGGTGCCCGTGGTGAGCAGGCACGTGCAGGCTGTCACCTTGGTCTCCACTGACAGAGCGTGACTCCGTCATGAGGGTGCCTGCATCACATCACTGCACAGCTCACAGAGCCATCTCAGTATTGCCCTGTTCAGGTGGTACCGGCCCATGATCTCTACATCTGTGTACAGCTCAAAGCTGATGCGGGCACGGTACTGCCTGTTGGGGGCATAGCGCCGACGGGCCCTTCCACGGCCACGTCCCTCTGCAGCATGCATTCTCACCCCCCTCATTACAGCTTCCATGTGGAAGCTGGCACTGTCCATCTCCCTGGCTTCTGACCCCCCCGGCTGGTGCTGCTGTGTTACCCCCGCTGTCCTCACTGCTACTTCCACTGCACCGGGCACCCCCCGCTGGCCTCTACAGCCTATGGACCACGCTTTCCTTGCCTGCCCTAGCCTGTCTGTTGTCTGTCTGTCTGTCTGTCTCTTTCTCTCTCTCTCTCTCCCCCACTTGGCAGCCTTGTAGCGTTCTTGCACCGCTTCCTTGAGCCTTTTTATTTTGGCTCATTTCAGCTAGTGCGCAATTTCCGGCTGTGCCGCTATTGCGCATCGAGCAAGTCTTTGAATATCGCATTGCGCTCTTTATGCATGGATCCACCCCCTTCGGTTGTGCATGCCTTCATTTTCATTGCGCTGTTGCTCAGCATGTTTTCAGTGGCGCAACTGCCTCCTTCTGAATATCGCAAAATGGTGCAATTTTGGACTTGCGCATGCGCAACCCTGTTGCGCATGACGCAAACCTTTTGAATACCCAGGCCTCTGAATTTTCAATGCCAGCACTCTGATAGGAGGATCTCAGCCTCACTGACTTCATCCTGCTGGTCTCCATTTTACCTTGCTTAATTAGAGACGTTTATCAGTGCTGCTGACCCTAGGAGGCTATCCCTTTTTGTAAAGCAAGTATTTCACTTGTTTTTTTGTAAAGAAATTGCTCTTTTTTGTAAAGCTAGAATGGCATGAAAGCCCCTGCCCAACACTGTTTCTCTCCTCATCTATCAATCCAGTTTAGGCCATTCAGTGTTACACTGCCATTGTTTAAAGTGATTTACCTGCTCTGAATGCAGTGTGATTACATCCCTCTTTAAAATTAATTCTCTGCAAAAGGCTAAAGAGTTTAAGTTTACCTTTTTATGCACTCCTTAATATCCTAAAACTACAGCCTAATCCTTTTTATTATTAATTCTGAGTGTAAAACTGTACAGTCTAAAGATTATTAGACCTGCCCTGCACTGTCTATTATTCTAAGCAAACAGCTGAATCCTTTTTAGAATAAATTTCTGTGTAAAGCTGTAGTTTAAAATTGACCAGACTTTTCAGTGTACTGCCTAGCATTGTAAATTTAAAGCCCAAGCCTTGCCTCTTGTTTTGCTACCTGTCTGCCTTCTAACCCACTTACGTCTCCTCCCTGTTTCTATTACCCACTTTGTAGTTTAGTCTCCTCCTTCCAAATAATAGTGGCCACCCTGTTTCTTTGTTTGAGTTAACCACACCTCCCCTGCCTGTCCCTACTTAATACATCTCCTTTCCTCTCCCCCTCAGATGTGCCTTGCCTTCCTGGGACTCACAAATCACTGCCAGAGGAAAAGCTACAAGCCTGTCCTATGAAGCAACCCACGATTCTGCCACTGCAATTTGTCAGACCCTGAGCCTTTCTTCCCCTGTTGAAACTGCCTCCCAGGTTCCTCCGAACTTTGGTTCTTTGCAAGGCCCAGAAATATACAGAAACATCCAAAAGCCGTATACTCCCTCAGGTATATTAGTATTTGGCGCCTTTGGGCATTCTGAATTTTCAGTGCCAACACTCTGATTGGAGGATCTCAGCCTCACTGACTTCTTCCTGCTGGTCTCCATTTTACCTTGTTTAATTAGAGACGATTATCAGCATTGCTGACCCTGGGAGACTATCCCCTTTTGTAAAGCAAGAATTTCATTATTTTTTGTTTGTAAAGAACTTGTTCTTTTTTGTAAAGCTAGAATGGCATGAAAGCCCCTCCCCTCACTGTTTCTCTCATTATCTTTCAATCCGGCTTAGGCCATTCAGTGTTACACTGCCATTGTTTAAAGTGATTCACCTGCTCTGAATGCACTGCGATTACATCCCTCTTTAGAATTAATTCTCTACGAAAGGCTGAAGAGTTTTAAGTTGACCTTTTTATGCACTCCTTAATGTCCTAAAACTACAACCTAATTCTTTTTATTATTAATTCTGATTGCAAAACTGTAGAGTCTTAAGATCATTAGACTGGCCCTGCATTGTCTATTATTCTAAGTGAACAGCTGAATCCTTTTTAGAATAAATTTCTGTGTAAAACTATAGTTTTAAATTGTCCAGACTTTTCATTGCACTGTCTAGCATTCTAAATTTAAAGCCCAATGCTTGAATCTCGCTTTGCCACCTGTCTGCCTTCTAACCCACTTATGTCTCTTTCCTGTTTCTATTACCCACTTTGAAGTTTAGTCTCCTCATTCCAGATAATAGTGACCACCCTGTTTCTTTGTTTGAGTTAACCACAGCTCCCCTGCCTGCCCCTACTTAATCCATCTCCTTTCCTCTCCTCCTCAGATGTGCGATGCCCTCCTGGGGCTCACACCTCACCACCAGAGGAAAAGCTACAAGCCTGTCCTTGGAAGCAACCAACGATTCTGCTACTGCAAATCAGCAGACCCTGAGGCTTTCTTCCCCTGTTGAAACTGCTGCCCAGTATCCTCCGAACTCTGGTTCATTGCAGGGCCCAGAAATCTACAGAAACAGCCAAAAGCCGTATACCCACTGAGGTACGTTGGTATTTGGTGCCTTTGGACATTCTGAACTTTCAGTGCCAACACTCTGATTGGAGAATCTCAACCTCGCTGACTTCTTCCTACTGGTCTCCATTTTACCTTGCTTCATTACAGACATTTATCAGTGCGGCTGACCCTGGGGGCTATCCCTTTTTGTAAAGCAAGAATTCAATTTTTTTTTTTTAAAGAAATTTTTTTTTTTGTAAAGCTAGAATAGCATGAATGCCCCCCCCCACATTGTTTCTCTCATCTATCAATCCGGCTTAGGCCATTCAGTGTTACACTGCCATTGTTTAAAGTGATTTACCTGCTCTGAATGCACTGTGATTACATCATTCTTTAGAATTAATTCTCTGTGAAAGGCTGAAGAGTTCTAAATTGACCTTTTGATGCACTCCTTAATATCCTAAAACTTCAGTCTAATCCTTTTTGTTATTAATTCTGAGTGTAAAACTGTAGAGTCTTCAGATTATTAGACCTTCCCTACACTGTCTATTATTCTAAGCAAACAGATGAATCCTTTTTAGAATTAATTTCTGTGTAAAGCTGTAGTTTAAAATTGACCAGACTTTTCAGTGTACTGCCTAGTATTCTAAATTTAAAGCCCAATCCTTGCCTCTCGCTTTGCCACCTGTTTGCCTTCTAACCCACTTACGTCTCCTCCCTGTTTCTATTACCCACTTTTTAATTTAGTCTCGTCCTTCCAAAAAATAGTGACCACCCTGTTTCTTTGTTTGAGTTAACCACACATCCCCTTCTTGACCCTATTTAATCCTTCTCCTTTCCTCTGCCCCTTAGATGTGCCATGCCCTCCTGTGGCTCGCACCACACCACCAGAGGAAAAGCTACAAGCCTGTCCTTAGAAGCAACCCATGATTCTGCTACTGCAAATTAGCATACCCTGAGCCTTTCTTACCCTGTTGAAACTCCTGATCAAGATCCTCTGAACTCTGGTTCATTGCAGGGCCCAGAAATCTACAGAAACATCCAAAAGCCGTATCCCCCTCAGGTACATTGGTATTTGGCACCTTTGGACATTCTGAATTTTCAGTGCCAACACTCTGATTGGAGGATCTCAGCCTCACTGACTTCTTCCTGCTGGTCTCCATTTTACCTTGCTTCATTAGAGATGTTTATCAGTGCTGGTGACCCTGGGAAACTATCCCTTTTTATAAAGCAAGAATTTCTTTTTTTTTTAAAGAACTTGTTCTTTTTTGTAAAGCTAGAATGGCATGAAAGCCCCTTCCCTCACTGTTTCTCTCATCATCTATCAATCCAGCTTAGGCTATTCAGTGTTACACTGCCATTGTTTAAAGTGATTCACCTGCTCTGAATGCACTGTGATTACATCCCTCTTTAGAATTAATTCTCTGCGAAAGGCTGAAGAGTTTTAAGTTTACATTTTTATGCACTGCTTAACATCCTAAAACTACAGCCTAATTCTTTTTATTATTAATTCTGATTGTAAAACTGCAGAGTCTTAAGATCATTAGACCGGCCTTGCACTGTCTATTATTCTAAGCGAACAGCTGAATCCTTTTTAGAATCAATTTCTGTATAAAGCTGTAGTTTTAATTTGACCAGACTTTTCATTGCACTGTCTAGCATTTTAAATTGAATGTCCAATCCTTGAGTCTTGCTTTGCCACCTGTCTGCCCCTAACCCACTTATGTCTCCTTCCTGCTTTTATTACCCACTTTGTGGTTCAGTCTCCTCCTTCCAATTAATAGTGACCTTCCTGTTTCTTTGTTTGAGTTAACCACACCTCCCCTGCCTGCTCCTACTTAACCCATCTCCTTTCCTCTTCCCCTCAGATGTGCCATGCCCTCCTGGGCCTCACACCTCACTACCAGAGGAAAAGCTACAAGCCTGTCCTGAGAAGCAACCCACGATTCTGCTACTGCAAATTAGCATACCCTGAGTCTTTCTTCCCTTGTTGAAACTGCCGCCCAGGATCTTCTGAACTCCATTTCTTTACAGGGCCTAGAAATCTACAGAAACTGCCAAAAGCCGTATACCCCCTCAGGTACGTTGGTATTTGGTGCCTTTGGACATTCTGAATTTTCAGCGCCAGCACTCTGATAGGAGGATCTCAGCCTCACTGACTTCTTCCTGCTGGTCTCCATTTTACCTTGCTTAATTAGAGATGTTTATCAGCACTGCTGACCTTGGGAGACTATCCCTTTTTGTAAAGCAAGTATTTCATTTGTTTTTTTGTTTTTTGGTTTTGTAAGAAAATTGTTCTTTTTTGTAAAGTTTGAATGGCATGAAAGCCCCTCACCCACGCTGTTTCTCTCCTCATCTATCAATCCAGCTTCAGCCATTCAGTGTTACACTGCCATTGTTTAAAGTGATTTACCTGTTCTGAAAGCACTGTGATTACATGACTCTTTAGAATGAATTCTTTGCAAAAGGCTGAAGAGTTTTAAGTTGACCAATGCAAAAAAAAGTGGGCAGCCAGAAAGATGGGTTGAATTTATGTTTGAACTGAAAAAATGTAGATCAAGCATATGAAAAGCGCAAGAGGCCTATGAATATAACTTATCAACGTCCAAAATAATTATAAATCTTTTTTCTCATATATAAATAATAAAAAGGGTGTAAATAAATCAATAGGGCCCATAAGGGGGCCACATGGTGATTTGATATTATACGATAAAGACATGGCATGCCATTACTATGCATATTTTGCATCAGTGTATGATCCAAAAACCGAAAACACCTTACAACATCAGGTAAAGGATGTAGGTTTTCCCCTTAAAATCGAGGTCAATGATGTGAGAGACAGACTAAAAGCCTTAGACCAGAATAAGGCACAGGGACCAGATGACATCCTCCCTAGTGTGCTTAAGGAGCTGGCTGATGTATTGCCCCCCCCCAGTAGCCCAATTATTTCAGTATTCTATAGATAAAACTGAAGTCCTGGTTGAATGGCGGCAGGTGGATATTATTCCAATATATAAGAAAGGGTCAAGACAGGAGCTATCAAATTATAGACCCATCAGCCTGACATCAATATTGGGAAAAACCCTGGAAGCCATCATCAAAACCCATATTACCAACATGTTGGTTATGTCAGGAGATCTAGACCAAAATCAGCATGGTTTTAGAAAGGGTAGGTCCTGTCAGACAAACTTGTTGGAGTTTTATGATAAAGTGAATCAAGCACTCAACACCTGAGTAGCAGTGGATGTTATTTTCTTGGATTACTCAAAAGCATTTGATAAGGTACCACCTGGCCTCTTGACTGAGGCCCTAATTAAGCAGGACATACATGCCAATATTACCTTATGGTTTGAGAACTGGTTGACAAATCGGAGGCAGAGAGAATCAGTGAAGGATTGTCGGATTGGGTAACAGTGACTAGCGGGGTGCCGCAGGGCTCGATTCTGGGCCCCTGCCTTTTCAACTTATACATTACATCTATGCAAACTTCGACAAATGTGTGGCTGTCAAAGTTTGCAGACGATACAAGAATAGGGGTATCGGATAAATTCTAAGGAGGACTTGATACCTTACAACTAGCATTAAGAGAAATCAAAAACTGGGCAATAATAAATAAATCTACATTTAATGTAGATAAATGTAGGGTCATGCACCTGGGGAAAAATAACACCCATTATGAATATACACTAAATGGAGTAGTGTTGCAGGAAACATCAGAAGAAAAGGACCTGGGGATTTATATTACCAATGATCTGAGCTTTAAGACACACTGTAATCACATTATCAGAAAATCTAGTGGTCTCCTACATTGCATAAACAAGAATATTAAAAGTAGAGACAGATCAGTGGTAATGCCTCTATATAAGGCTCTGGTCCGTCCGCATCTGGAATATTGTGCCCAATTTTGGTCACCTGGGGAAAAAGGGACCATAAAATCACTGGAACAGGCCCAAAGGAAAGCAACATGACATGTGACAGGCCTTGAAGGGTTAAGCTACCAACAGAGATTGGTAGAATTGAAACGTATTCTTTGGAATTCCGGAGGCTCTGAGGTGATATGTGCATGGTATACAGAGCACTATCAGATGATGACCTGTGGCATAAACTGGGATTGGAGTTAAGGATGCAGCCATATGATACAAGAGCTCACCCATTTCAAATCCGGATCAGCTCCTTCTGTACAAATGCTAGGAAAAACTGGTTTAGTAAAAGGATAACTAGTACATGGAATGGTCTACCCTTGGAAATAGTGGCGAGTTCGTCAATGAATATTTTAAAAATTCCTTGGACGAATACCTGATTAAACAAGATATAACTGGATATTAACTAGGCAGGCCATTATGGACTTTTGTCTTCTTGGCCTTGTACTAACCTATGAGGCCTTTTTATGCACTCCTTAATATCCTAAAACTACAGCCTAATCCTTTTTATTATTAATTCTGAGTGTAAAATTGTAGAGTCTAAAGATTATTAGACCTGCCCTGCACTGTCTATTATTCTAAGTGAACAGCTGAATCCTTTTTAGAATTAATTTCTGTGTAAAGCTGTAGTTTAAAATTGACCAGACTTTCCAGTGTACTGCATAGCATTCTAAATTTAAAGCCCAATCCTTGCCTCTCGCTTTGCCACCTGTCTGCCCTCTAACCCACTTACGTCTCCTCCCTGTTTCTATTACCCACTTTGTAGTTCAGTCTCCTCCTTCCAAATAATAGTGGCCACCCTGTTTCTTTGTTTGAGTTAACCACACCTCCCCTGCCTGCCCCTACTTAATCCATCTCCTTTCCCCTCCCCCTCAGATGTGCCGTGCCCTCCTGGGACTCGCACCTCACCACCAGAGGAAACGCTACAAGCCTGTCCTTGGAAGCAACCCACAATTCTGGTACTACAAGTCAGCAGACCCTGAGGCTTTCTTCCCCTATTGAAACTGCTTCCCAGGATCCTCTGAACTCTGGTTCGATGCTGGGCCCAGATATCTACAGAAACGGCCAAAAGCCGTATACCCCCTCAGGTACATTGGTATTTGGCGCCTTTGGACATTCTAAATTTTCACTGCCAACACTCTGATTGGAGAATCTCAGCCTAACTGACTACTTCCTGCTGGTCTCCATTTTACCTTGCTTCATTAGCGATGTTTATCAGTGATGTTGACCCTTTGAGACTATCCCTTTTTGTAAAGCAAGAATTTCATTTTTTTTGTTTGTTTTTTTTGTAAAGAAATCGTTCTTTTTTGTAAAGTGAGAATGGCATGAAAGGCACCCCCTACACTGTTTCTCTCCTCATCTATCAGTCCATCTTAGGCCATTCAGTGTTACACTGCCATTGTTTAAAGTGATTTACCTGCTCTGAATGCGCTGTGATTGAATCACTCTTTAGAATTAATTCTTGGCAAAAGGCTGAAGAGTTTTAAGTTGACCTTTTTATGCACTCCTTAGTAACCTAAAACTAGAGCCTAATCCTTTTTTTTATTAATTCTGAGTTTAAAACTGTAGAGTCTTAAGATTATTAGACCTGCACTGCACTCTCTATTATTCTAAGCGAACAGCAGAATCCTTTTTAAAATTAATTTCTGTTTGGAGCAGTAGTTTTAAATTGGCCAGACATTTCAGTGTACTGTCTAGCATTCTAAATTTAAAGCCCAATCCTTGCCTCTCGCTTTGTCACCTCTCTGCCCTCTATCCCACTTACGTCTCCTCTCTGTTTCTATTACCCACTTTGTAGTTTAGTCTCCTCCTTCCAAATAATAGTGACCACCCTGTTTCTTTATTTAAGCTAACCACACCTCCCCTGCCTGCCCCTACTTAATACATCTCCTTTCCTCTCCCCCTCACATGTGCTGTGCCCTCCTGGTGCTCACAACTCGCCGACAAAGGAAAAGCAAGAAGCCTGTCCTGGGAAGCAAATAATGATTTTGCTACTGCACATTAGCAGACCCTGAGGCTTTCTTCCCCTGTTGAAACTGCTGCCTGGGATCCTCTGAACTCCTCTTCTTTGCAGGGCCCACAAATCCACACAAATAGCCAAAAGCCATATAACCCCTCAGGTACATTGGTATTTGTCACCTTTGGACATTCTGAATTTTCAGCACCAACACTCGGATTGGAGGATCTCAGCCTCACTGACTTCTTGCTACTGGGCTCCATTTTACCTTGTTCATTAGAGACGTTTATCAGCTGTGCTGATCCAGGGAGATTATCCTTTTTCTGTAAAGCAAGAGTTTCATTTTTTTTGTAAAGAAATTGTTCCTGTTTGTAAAGCTAGAATGTCATGAAAGCCCCCCCCCCAAACACTGTTTCTCTCCTCATCTATCAATCCAGCTCAGGCCATTCAGTGTTACACTGCCGTTGTTTAAAGTGATTAACCTGCTCTGAATGCACTGTGATGAGATTCCTCTTTAGAATTTATTCTCTGTGAAAGTCTGAAGAGTTCTAAGTTGACATTTTTATGCACTCCTTAATATCCTAAAACTGCAGCCTAATCCTTTTTTATTATTACATTATGAGTGTAAAACTGTAGAGTCTTAAGATTATTAGACCTGCACTGCACTCTCTATTATTCTAAGCGAACAGCTGAATCCTTTTTAAAATTAATTTCTGTTTAGAGCAGTAGTTTTAAATTGACCAGACATTTCAGTGTACTGCCTAGCATTCTAAATTTAAAGCAAAATCCTTGCTTCTCACTTTGTCACCTCTCTGACCTCTATCCCACTTACGTCTCCTCCCTGTTTCTATTACCCACTTTATAGTTTAGTCTCCTTCTTCCAAATAATAATGACCACCCTGTTTCTTTATTTGAGTTAATCACACCTCCCCTGCCTGCCCCTACTTAATACATCTACTTTCCTCTCCCCCTCAGATGTGCCATGCCCTTCTGGTGTTCACACCTCGCTGACAAAGGAAAAGCAAGAAGCCTGTCCTGGGAAGCGACCAGTGAGTCTGCTACTGCACATTAGCAGACCCTGAGGCTTTCATCCCCTGTTGAAACTGCCACCTGGGATTCTCCCAACTCTGGTTCGTTGCTGGGCCCAGAAATCTACAGAAACAGCCAAAAGCCATATACCCCCTCAGGTACGTTGGTATTTGGTGCCTTTGGACATGCTTAATCTTTAGCGCCAGCACTCTGATTGGAGGATCTCATTCTCACTGACTTCTTCCTGCTGGTCTCCATTTTACCTTGTTCATTGGAGATGTTTATCATCACTGCTGACCCTGGGAGACTGTCCTTTTCTGTAAAGCAAAAATTTCATTTCTTTTTATTGTAAAGAAATTGTTCTTTTTTGTAAAGCTAGAATGTCATGAAAGCCCCCCCCACCCCCACTGTTTCTCTTCTCATCTATCAATCCAGCTTAGGCCATTCAGTGTTACACTGATGTCAGGATATCTAAGCCTCACTTTCAGATTCTTGTCAATATTGGAATGCAAGTAATTACAGACACATTGCAAAAGAGAAATGAACTTGTTTATTACTATCAAAAATGATAAAATCACAGTTGCCCTAAGCAGTTCTTAAAAATACAAACCGGGAACCAGTGCTAAGCGTTCCCTATACCTCGAGGATTCTTTGTGTCTCTTGGGATCTCTGAGGTACAAGACTAGTGTATCACATTATATACCTGTGATAATTATTGTGGTTACTGTAAGATAGAAACATTTCTAGTTACATAGATGAGCCCTATTGGCTAAATTGAAGGGGGATCCACTGTCCAAGATAACATTATACAATTTTATAGTAGTCATTAGTTTGTGAAACAAAAGAGTTCTTATACAGAGTCTTACATATCTCAGTGTAGTAGTACAAATCACCAAAAGGTGGCAATGCCGACTTACATCTCATAATTATTCCAAGGACACAGGTGCCTTGGCATCTTACAAGTAAGAAATACCCAGAAAATACATCGGAGAATATATGTATTAGCAAGCAAAGTGTATAACAACAATATGCGTACATATTCTGACATCTACTGTTGTATGGTAGATGCCCTTAGCCCTACATGTTAGCATAGCATATGCTTAAGCACTAGCTGTCTACGGTGTGCCTCTGAGAGTACCAATTAGGGTGCAGGGACGTTGTGTAACACTGCCATTGTTTAAAGTGATTTACCTGCTCTCAGTGCACTGTGATTACATCCCTCTTTAGAATTAATTATCTGTGAAAGGCTGAAGAGTTTCAAGTTGACCTTTTTATGCACTCCTTAATATCCTAAAACTACAGCCTAATCCTTTTTATTATTAATTTTGAGAGTAAAACTGTAGAGTCTTAAGATTATTAGACCTGCACTTCACTATCTATTATTCTAAGCAAACAGCTCAGTCCTTTTTAGAATTAATTTCTGTGTAAAGTTGTAGTTTTAAATTGACCAGACATTTCAGTGTACAGCCTAGCATTACAAACTTAAAGCCCAATCCTTGCTTCTCGCTTTGCCACCTCTCTACCCTCTATCCCACTTATGTCTCCGCCCTGTTTCTATTACTCACTTTGTAGTTTAGTCTCCTCCTTCCAAATAATAGTGACCACCCTGTTTCTTTGTTTGAGTTAACCACACCTCCCCTGCCTGCCCCTACTTAATCCATCTCCTTTCTTCTCCCCCCTCAGATGTGCCGTGCCCTCCCCGGGCTCGCACCACGCCGCCAGAGGAAAAGCTACAAGCCTGTCCTGGGAAGCAACCCACGATTCTGCTACTGCAAATTAGCAGACCCTGAGGCTTTCTTCCCCTGTTGAAACTGCTGCCAGGGATCCTCTGAACTCTGGTTCGATGCAGGGCCCAGAAATCTACAGAAACAGCCAAAGGCCGTATACCCCCTCAGGTAGGTTGGTATTTGGCACCTTCAGACATTCTGAATTTTCAGCGCCAACACTCTGATTGGAGGATCAGAGCCTCACTGACTTCTTCCTGCTGGTCTAAATTTTACCTTGCTTCACTAGAGACATTTATCAGCACTGCTGACCCTGGGAGACTAACCTTTTTTGTAAAGCAAGAATTTCATTTGTTTTTTTTTTTTTGTAAAGAAATAGTTATTTTTTGTAAAGCTAGAATGGCAGGAAAGCCCCCACTGTTTCTCTCTTCATCCATCAATCCAGCTTATGCCATTCAGTGTTACACTGCCATTGTTTAAGGTGATTTACTTACTCAGAATGCACTGTGATTACATCTCTCTTTAGAATTAATTCTCTGCGAAAGGCTGAAGAGCTTTAAGTTGACCTTTTTATGCACTCCTTAATATCCTAAAGCTACAGCCTAATCCTTTTTATTATTAATTCTGAGTCCAAAACTGTAGAATCTTAAGATTATTAGACCTGTACTGTACTGTCTATTATTCTAAGCGAACAGCTAAATCCTTTTTAGAATTAGTTTCTGTTTAAATCTGTAGTTTTAAATTGATCAGACTTTTCAGTGTACTACCTAGGATTCCAAATTTAAAGCCCAATCCTTGCCTCTCACTTTGCCACCTTTCTGCCCTCTAACCCATGTACGTCTCCTCCCTATTTCTAGTACCCACTTTGTAGTTTATTCTCCTCCTTCCAAATAATAATGACTGCCCTGTTTCTCTGTTTGAGTTAACCACACCTCCCCTGCCTGCCCCTACTTAATCCATCTCATTTCCTCTCCCCCTCAGATGTGCCATGCCCTCCTGGGGCTCACACCTTGCCACCAGTGGAAAAGCTACAAGCCTGCCCAGGGAAGAAAACCATGATTCTGCTACTGCAAATTAGCAGACCCTGAGGCTTTCTTCCCCTGTTGAAACTGCTGCCCGAGATCCTCTGAACTCCAGTTCATTGCAGGGCCCTGAAATCTACAGAAACAGCCAAAGCCCGTATACCCCCTCAGGTACATTGGTATTTGCCACCTTTAGACATTCTGAATTTTTAGTGCCAACACTCTGATTGGAGGATCTCAGCCTCACTGACTTCTGCCTGCTGGTCTCCATTTCACTATGCTTCATTAGAGATGTTTATAAGTGCTGCTGATCCTGGGAGGCTATCCCTTTTTGAAATGAAAGAATTTCAGTTTTTTTCTTGTGAAGAAATTGTTCTTTTTTGTAAAGCTAAAATGACATGAAAGCCCCCCACTGTTTCTTTCCTCATCTATCAATCCAGCTTAGGCCATTCAGTGTTAGAATGCCATTGTGTAAAGTGATTTACCTGCTCTGAAGCCTCTGTGATTACATCCCTCTTTAGAATTAATTCTCTGCAAAAGGCTGAAGAGTTTTAAGTTGACTTTTTATGCACTCTTTAATATCCTAAAACTACAGCCTAATCCTTTTTATGTTCGCTTGCGCGCATGCTCAAGGAACATTTTGGGAGAGTAGCACACTTGGAGGTGTGCCTCTCCCACCCAATGCACTGCTCCCTTGAGCAGGCATGGAGGTCCAGCACCAATGGGTGCAGGAGCTCAGTATGACGGCGGTGTTCCTCTGCTTCAAAGGAAAGCACCACTGCCATACTGAGCGCCGCCCCCCCGCGTCATGCACTACCACCACCCGGGCACATCACACGGCCCCCCCAAAGCTTTGGTGCCACACTGGGAGCCCACCCCAGCATGGCAAATGTTGTTTGCTGATGGGGGTGCCCAATCCCCCGTCGGCTCCATGGCCCCCCCAAGCCGTCCTGCTGCCATGCTGGGAGCCCACCCCAGCGTGGCAAACCGTCATTTACTTTGCCGACAGGGGTGCTCAATCCCCCGTCAGCTCCTCAGCCCCCCAGCCATCTTCTGCCATGCGAGCCCACCCAGCGTGGCAAAGGTCCCATATTGTCTGTTTTTTTTAAACCTGAAAACAAAACGGTCCCAGGTCTCCCAGCCCCCTCCCACAACCCGCACCCACCCACTGCGCACCCAGCCTCCCACACCCCTCACCCCATACTTACCTCCAGACCCAGCGATGATCTTCGGTGGACCGGGAACACGCCTGCACTCTTCAAAGCCGACCGCGAACTGAGGAAATGCCAGTAAGCTGTATAATGGGCTACATTGGGGGTTTCAACTTATGCATATCTCAGTCATTTTTGATTTTGCACCAAATTTTCAACATGGGCTTTTGGGACCTTCTCATGAATGATGTCACTGTCATGGTGTTATTCAGGCCCGAAGGGTGATTTCCACAGGCACTGTGTGAAATCACCCTTCAGCCTCAAATAATGCCATGACAGTGACATCATTCATGAGAAGGGTCCCAAAACCCATGTTGAAAATTTGGTGCAAAAATTCCAAAAATGTTGTTTTACGTAGTGCTATGCAGTTCCACGCAGGCTTGTGTGTTCGAGAATTTTCAATATTTTCACTCCAGATTTTCAACATTGCCATTTTATCACACCTTCTTATGAGTTGTACAGATGTCATTTTTCACATCTCACCCAAAATGTGTTTCCACCCATGTAGCGCACAATGGCGCAGTCGGTGTGCGAAATCAATTTATGGAACACATTAAGAAAATGACAGTGACACTGTTCATGAGCAGAGGTCTTAAAATGGCTATGTTGAAAATTTGGTGAAAAAATTCCTAAAATGACTGTTTTACGAGCGTGCATTGCGCAGTTCCTACGCACGCTTGTACGCTTGCTTAATTTTCAATATTTGCACTCAGATTTTCAACATTGCCATTTTACCACACCTCCTCATGAGCAGTACAGCTGTCATTTTTCACATCCTGCCCAAAATGTGTTTCTGCCCATGTAGTGCACAATGGCGCAGTCGGTGTGCGATCTCAATGTATGGGACAAATTATGAAAATCACAGTAACACTGATCATGAGCAGAGGTCTTAAAATGGCTGTGTTGAAAATTTGGTGAAAAAATTCCTTAAAATGACTGTTTTATGACTCTGCATTACGCAGTTCCAAGGCACGCTCGTAAGTTTGCAAATTTTCAATATTTTCACTCCAGATTTTCAACATTGCCATTTTACCACACTTCCTTATGAGCAGTACAGCGGTCATTTTTTACATCCTGCCCAAAATGTCTTTCCACCCATGTAGTGCACAATGGCGCAGTCGTGTGCGAAATCAATGTATGGGACACAGTAAGAAAATCACCGTGACACTGTTCATTAGCAGAGGTTTTAAAATGGCAATGCTGAAAATGTGGTGAAAAAAATCCTACAAATGACTGTTTTACGAGCGTGCATTGCACAGTTCCCACGCACGCTCGTAGGTTTACGAATTTTCAATATTTCCACTCCAGATTTTCAACACTGCCATTTTACCACACTTCCTTATGAGCAGTACCGCTGCCATTTTTCACATCCTCCCCAAAACGTGTTTCCGCCTATGTAGCGCACAATGGGGGTAACAACAAGGTCATGCTGACAATTTATTGTGCAAATACCAGCAATCGCACAGGGCATTAGGGTAAAGCACCATACATGCCAAACACCACTGCAAATACCTGCAAGCGAACATTCGGCATTGACAAATGCCTGTTATTATTAAGTCTGAGACTAAAACTGTAGAGTCTTAAGATTATTAGACCTGCACTGCACTGTCTATTATTCTAAGCGAACAGCTGAATCCTTTTTTTTAATTTATTTTTTTATTAAGTATACTTTATTAATTTTTTAATCTAAGGTAGAGACATCTTACAAACAGGAGATCATACAATGCTGTATATATGCTTGTTAAACAGGTCTTCTGATCCCCATACAATTCTGCCATTATCTAATAATACCAAATTTGATGTCTGCACCCCCCCACTCTTTTTCCCCCATCCACCCCTACCATCCCCATCTTAACCCCCCCATCTCCCACCGTCACAAATATCAGCCTTAACAACTGTGGATATATATATAAATAGGAAACCCGATTGAAAGTAAAGGTTAACTTTTAAAGGGGCATTAGTGTTAACCATTATTGTATTGAACTGGATTAATAGCAAATTGTAAAAGGGATCCCAAAGTTGTTTATATTTTCTCATTCTTTTGGTTAATACTGCAATAACACGTTCTGCCTGTATAGCAAACATGATTTCTTTGTACCATTCGGTATAGGTTGGTATTAGGGCATCTACCCAATGTCTAAGTAATACTTTTATGGCACAAGCAGATATCAGTGCCATATAGGCTCTTTGGGTTTTGCCCTGGAGGGTCGTGTAGTCCCCTAAAATACAAATTTCAGGGGTAAATTTATCTGAGAGAGCTAGTAATGAGTCCAGTCGGGATTTAATGCAATTCCATAATGGGGAGACTTTATCACATGATCATAACATATGCAGCAGATCCCCTTGGGCTTGAGAACACTTAGTGCAAAGATTAGACTGCAGAAAACCCATCTCAAATAATTTAACTGGAGTATAATACATGTTACGTACAATTTGAAATTGCATGTATCTATACCTATCCCACTTGATGTATCTATACAGGTGCTTCCAAATTTTAAGCCAATCTCTAGGGGGGTCAGAAGTTGGAAGAGAGTGATCCCACCAGTAAGTTCTCTGTCCTTCTATCCCAGCAATCGTGGTTTATAAGAACTTGTAAGTATATGAAATTAAGTGAGCAGACGGGACTGACTTAAAATATGGGGTTAAAACAGTTAGAAGGGGGGTAGTCCACCTCCCAGTGCCAAAATACTGTATTAACATATGACTAATCTGCAAATACTTAAAAACATGAGTGGTGGACCAATGATACCGACTACTGGCCTCCTGGATCACATCAGTTTCTGGTTAATAATTAACTCCTCCACCCTTCCAATCCCCATATTGGGCCAAAAATATTAAGTTTTATTGGTTTGCCAGAGATTAGCAGATTAGGATTATTGAAAAGGGGATGTGTTACATCTTTATATCCATTAGTCCTTAGTAAGGTATTAAGTTGGTGTTGTATAGCCAAAAGAGCATCAAGCGGGGATCCTTTCAGCTTACTTGGAAGATTTTTCTTATTCAGAAAAGGGAGGACTTCTGGAACCATACATGTAATGCACACAAAGATTTCTCAGTTCCAAGCCCGAGAGGGAAGTACGTAGAATCAGATGAATATTCTGATGGAAGTATCCAGTACCTCAATCTGGCTAGATGCATTGCAAGGTAATATAAGTATAGATTGGGAGCTTGAAGGCCACCATCATTTTTTGCCTGTGTAAGCTTACAATAGCCTCTTCCTGATCTTTTCCCAGCCCACAGAAAAGAGTTTTAAATTGACCAGACTTTCCAGTGTACTGCCTAGCATTCTAAATTTAAAGCCCAATCCTTGCCTGTCGCTTTGCCACCTGTTTGCGATCTAACCCACTTACGTCGCATCCCTGTTTCTATTTCTCACTTCGTAGTTTAGTCTCCTCCTTCCAAATAATAGTGACCACCCTGTTTCTTTGTTTGAGTTAACCACACCTCGCCTGCCTGCCCCTACTTAATCCATCTCCTTTCCTTTCCCCCTCAGATGTGCTGTGCAGTCCTCGGGCTCGCACTTCGCCGCCAGAGGAAAAGCAACAAGCCCCTCCTGGAAAGCAACCCTCGATTCTGCTACTGCAAATTAGCAGACCCTGAGGCTTTCTTCCTCTGTTGAAACTGCCGCCCTGGATCCTCCGAACTCCGGTTCATTGCAGGGCACAGAAATCTACACAAATAGCCAAAAGCCATATACCCCCTCAGGTACTTTGGTATTTTCCGCCTTTGAGCATTCTGAATTTTCAGTGCCAACACTCTGATTGGAGGATCTCAGCCTCACTGACTTCTTCCTGCTGGTCTCCATTTTACCTTGCTTCATTAGAGACGTTTATCAGCGCTGCTGACCTTGGGAGACTATCCTTTTTTGTAAAGCAAGAATTTCATTTTTTTTTTGTAAAGAAATTGTTCTTTTTTGTAAAGCTAGAATGGCATGAAAGCCCCCCCCCCCACTGTTTCTCTCCTCATCTATCAATCCAGCTTAGGCCATTCAGTGTTACACTGCCATTGTTTAAAGGGATTTATGTGCTCTGAATACACTGTGATTATATCCCTCTTTAGAATTAATTCTCTGCGGAAGGCTGAAGAGTTTTAAGTTGACCTTTTTATGCACTCCTTAATATCCTAAATGGCATAAGCTAGACTTGAGATGAATAGACTCCAAGTTCTATACAATAAAGTGGCTTGGGTCGCCACTCAGTCAAACCCCAATAACCATCACTGTGACACTCTATCCCAACTAAATTGGCCCTTCTGGGAAGCCCATCTCCAGTACCCCTTGCTTTGCCAAACCTTTAAATTAAACAGTCCAACCCCCTCCCAGCCTCTCGGGACTCATTGCACTAAAGAATAACCCTCGGCTCCTCCGCACAATGGATTACATGCTCATAGCTGTCCCAAAAGTCAGAACCAAGGTGGGGGTAAGTCTTTCACTCACACAGCACCCACCCTATGGAACGCCCTCCTTCCTGGAGTGCATGAAGCTCTCTCCATCAAAAGTTTCTGCACAAGGCTTAAGGTTCATGTTATGGCTACCTCCAAATGCAGCTGCTAGAGATACGGGTAAACCAGACATACACCTAAACCTCACTGTCCGTTACTACCTACTGTGCGTAACCTTCCTCTACATTTGCGGTTCACACACCCCTCTTTATTAGTAACAATACAAATGCACTTCTGTAATACCAATCTCAGCACATGTAAACAGCTGACTGTAAATCTCTGTATAACTTGTATCATAACTGTATTTTCTACATTTACCGCATTATGGTATGTAAATCCTGGGTTGCCCCTGAAAAAGGGACCTCCGGGGCCCAGTAGATTCACCCAGTCACCAAAATGTAATAAATAAATAATTATTAATTCTGAGTGTAAAACTGTAGAGTCTTAAGATTATCAGACCTGCACTGCACTGTCTATTATTCTAAGTGAACAGCTGAATCCTTTTTAGAATTAATTTCTGTGTAAAGCTGTAGTTTTAAATTGATCAGACTTTTCAGTGTACTGCCTAGCACTCTAAATTTAAAGCCCAATCCTTGCCTGTCACTTTGCCACCTGTCTGCCCTCCAACCCACTTACGTCTCCTCCCTGTTTCATTATTTTTTTTTTAAGTGTCTACTTTCTCATTTGGAAATGATACTACATAGCCACTGGAGTGCTACAACAGCTGTCTTGTCTGTTAAAGAGGAAACACATAATATTTTCTACTTCCTCTTCTGCTCTAGTGGACCTGGGATACCTCTCTTTCTGAGGACCATCCCAGGGTTTTTCCTGCCTGTTTCTCTGGCCAAACTATGCTCATCCACTAAGGCCACAAGACTTGAATGCCTGCCCCACTTCCTTTCTGTACTGGTGGAGCAGGGCCAGAAACAGAAATGAAAGCTACATACCAATCTTGCCACACCAGATTTCAGCCCTGAACCACCTCACTGGCTCAGCTGCAAAGAGTTGCTCCACAGGTATGTTCGGCTCCAAAACTGCCTCTCAACCAATAAAAGGATTTTTAACTTATGACACCTGATCACCGATTGGTCTAGGCTTCTAGTGGATTTTACTGCCGGCTGTTGTGGTGTTTAGATCTACCATGGGAAATTACAGCTGGTTCCTTGGTGTGTCACTAGCTTTACTAGCACTCAGTTCAATTCTTCAGAACCCTCATCCCTCCCTAAAGTGGAATGACCCTTGCACTTCTCCCTGTCCTGCATCCAACAGCTCCTTTCAGGTAGCCATTCTGGACTATTGGGCTTCTCAGCTGTCTCTGCTGGGGAGTGGGACATCTCCCAAGCTGCCTCTGCAGATTACTCCCCCATCCAGACTTGAGACTTCCTACTCATACTAGTGGCTGTAACACTAGGCCAGTATAACACCAGGAGTGGGTACAGGCCTCCTCTATCACCCAAAAGATAGTGTTTACAAATTACAGTTTGCTACCTTAAAAAGAATCCTGCTTCTTTTACTATTGTGCTCAGGCAATGTTGAACTCAACTCAGGATGATTAGACACCCTTGCTTCTCCATCAGACCTGGCAGGTATCAAAGGAATGTCTTTTATGCATCTTAATGCCTGTAGTTTACTGAAAAAGTTCACCCTTATCCAGGCTTGGGTGAGCCACACCCTACCTGACCTTCTGGTGATCACTGAGACCTGGCTTAGGCCAGCCACCCCAGATAATGAAATCAATATCCCAAATTATTTACTCTTCCAAGTGGCTAGGCAATCAAGAGGAGGTGGGGTGGCAATTTATGTAAGGGACAAATACTCACTCGTATGCATAGACGCATCATCCTCCCCCAAAGAATTTGAGTGCTTGACCCTAAAGATCAAACTTTCTCCTTTCAGTGCACTCTGTGTAATAGGCTGCTACAGGCCCCCTTCTGCCAGGCCACATCTCCTGTCTCACCTCAGTTCCGTACTGGGGCTCAGTTCCTTGGAAACCATTATTCTTGGTGACCTGAACTACGATTGGCTATTAAGTGCATCAGCTCCCTTGAAATCCTTTTGTGACACTCTAGGGCTGGTGCAACTCATTGGTGAGCCTACTTGCCCAAATAAAAAGAACCTTAACAACAGCTCCCTCTTAGATGTAATTTTGGTTAGCAAGCCACACCTGTTCTCTCATGTAGGAACATTTTTCTTAGACATTAGCGATCATTGTATAATCACCACCATTAGATCCGTGCACAACCCACAGTTTGTGGCAAAGTTCTCTATCAAGATGTGCAAATGCAACTTTGATTTGTTTGCTTATGTCCATGACTTGAAACATTCACCGTGATGGCAGGAATTCTTCCTAGCCAAAATGGTTAACAGGGCGTATACTATTTTTTACGATATTTTAAGTGAGGCTTTAAATAAGCATGCACCCTTGGTTAAGGTGCAGGTCAGGAGCAACACCTGTCATTGGTTCTCACCTGAGCTCAAAGCTTCCCTGTTAGAAAGGGATACTTTATGGAAAAAATCCCGAAGAAGCAAGAACGACTTGGATTGGTGTCTTTTTAAGAGAGCACGTAACAAGTGCACCAAGTTGGTCAGAGCAGCCAAGGACGCCTACTATCATTCAGAGCTAGCCTCTGCCTCAAAAAATCCTTCAAAGCTCTGGAAAACATTAAAAGACATGTCTTGACATGCACCTGGTAATTCCATTCCGACAAAAATTATGCAACATTATCTCTAACCGATCGGAGATATTGGGAAGCCCTCAATAACCATTTTGCAACAGCAGGGCTAGCATTTGATACTTCTCCTGCCAATGACCTCCACACAGCTCAAGGCCCACCAACCCATGAGTCCCCCTCTACCGAGGAGGCCTTCTTCCTCCTGCCAGTCTCTCTAAAAGAGGTGGAAGACCTACTGCTGCAACTGGACACCAGGAAGGGAGCAGGATTCGACTTCATACAGCCATACTATCTGAAATGTGCCTACCATGTGCTTGCGGTGCCAATCACCCACCCATTCAACATGTCACTCTCCCAGGGTAGCCTCTCCCCCTCAATGGAAAATTGCCCATGTCATCCCTCTATTAAAAGCAGGTGATCCCTGCAATCTAAATAATTACAGACCAATCTCCCTCCTCCCCATCCTGTCTAAATTACTAGAAAAAATAGTGTGTTGCCAGCTAGGGGTATACTTAGAATCCAGAAGCCTATTAAACCCGGTTCAGTCTGGATTCAGAGCAAAGCACAGCACCGTAACAGCCCTAGCCAAAGTGCCAATGATTGGATCCTAGACCTTGACAACAAGAAGCACGTCTGTGCCATTTTCTTGGATCTTAGTAAGACATTCAATACAGTTGATCACAGCCTGCTTCTTTCCTCCCTAAGCAACTTAGGCCTGGACCATTAATCTATGTGCTGGTTTGCAGACTACCTCGGAGAACAGAAACAGCAGGTTAAAGGTGAAGGTGATCTTTCTCCATTAAAACCTATGCTGAGGGGCGTGTCCCAGGGCTCTCTCCTTGGTCCCCTCTTCTTTGCCTTCTACATTAACAACATCAATGACCCCATTAAAAAAGCCAACATCCACTTATTCGCAGATGACACTATACTGTACTTGAGTTGTCCCATGCCGGAAGGAGCCTGTGACGACCTCCAAGCTAAATTTAACCTTCTACAATACCAGCTCATAAACAAAAAGCTTTTGCTCAATGCAAAAAAGACAAAAGCCATGCTCTTCTCCCCCTCCTTGCATGCAGCAATTCCTTCTGGGGGGGGAGCTATCCCACAAATCACCACTGTTCTTGGAGAAACACTAGAGTATGTAGCTAAATTCAAATATCTAGGAGTTTGGCTCAATCATAAACTTTCCTTCACCGACCATCTCGAAGAACTACAGAAGAAACTAAGGCAAAGATTAAGACTATTCTATAGAATTAGCCACCTGCTCACAAAGGAGGCCAAGATTCAACTGGTTCAAGCTACTTCCTATCTTTAATAGATTATGCGGACCTGCTCTGCAGCCACTGCACTGCCTCTGCATTGGCTAAGTTGGACACCCTCTACCACAGAGGTATCAGGTTCATTACTGGCCTTCCACTTTCCACACACCACTGCTCCCTGTACTCATTGTTAGGCTGGACTTCCCTTCACTATAGAAGGAGTAGAAATGCCGCTCTATGGGCCTTCAGAGCGGTGACCAACAAGCTTCCCTCATATGTCTCAGATTGTATTCCCCAGAGTGTGTTAGGCACCTTTGACCATTGGAGGAATGGTCAAATGTATGGCAGCTCAGATTCAATGCAAAAAAGTGCAAGGTAATGCACATGGGAAACAAAAACCCAGGGGAAGTGTACACAATGGGGGGTGAGATACTGACAACAGTAAAAATGGAAGAGGACCTGGGGGTAATTATATCAGATGACCTAAAGGTGGGCAAGCAATGTGAGAAGGCAGTAAGGAAGACTGGGGGATACTGAGATGCATAGGAAGAGGCATCAATAGTAGAAAATAGGAAGTTGTTATCCCTCTGTACAGACAGTTGGTGAGACCCCATCTGGAGTACTGTGTGCAGTTCTGGAGACCCCATCTCCGCAAAGATATACTGTAGACAGAGTGGAGGCTGTCCAGAGGAGGGCAACCAAAATGGTGCAGGGTCTGCACCAGAAGACATATGAAGAAAGACTAAAGGAGCTTAATATGTATACCCTTGAGGAAAGAAGGGAGGGAAGGGACATGATAGAAACTTTCAAGTACCTCAAGGGAATCAACAAAGTCCAAGAGGGTAGCATCTTTCAGAAAAAGAGATGTGCAAGAACAAGGGGGCACAATTTGAAGATGGGGGACGGCTCAGAGGTAATGTGAGGAAGTATTTTTTCATAGAGAGGGTTGTGGATGCATGGAACAGCCTCCCTGAGGAGGTCGTGGAGTCAAGAACAGTGGATGAATTCAAGAATGCATGAGACAGACATAAGGCAGTCCTAGTGGGGGATAGGAGGAAGTAAGCTTTTGGTTAACTAGGATCTGCAGCTTATCTGTTCGGTAGGAAAATGGGCAGACTAGGTGGGCCAAGCAGTCCTTATCTGCCATCAAATTCTACATTTCTATTTTTCTATGCTCTAAGGAGCTGTTCCCTAATTTATTTATTTTTTATTGACCGGGTAAGTGCACTAGACAAATCCTGCCTATTTTCAGGCATGACCCGGGAGAGGGGGGATACAGATGAATGCCAACTGACCATGAACCAGATTAAGCTATTGGTGGTATTTTAGTGAATGTGGGAAATTTGGCCGGGACACCGGGGAAATTCCTCTACTCTTTTTGATAAGTGCCATGGGATCTTTAACATCCACCTGAACTGCCACCAATCCAGGCAGATGGGACCTCGGTTTAATGTCTCATCGAAAGACAGCACCTCAGAACTGCAGCACCCCCTCTCATGCTGCACTACAGTGTCAGTACTGGGATATTAACCCAAGTGCCAGATGTGAGAACTGAACCCACAGCCCTCTGATCTCCTGGCCTCAGAGGCGAGTGTGCTACCTACTGAGCCACTGACAAAGAAATTGCCCTCCAAGTTCCAAGGGTCAAAACTCATTTCGGCAAAGCTGCTCTAAGCTTCTCTTTACCCACATTGTGGAATGGTTTACAAAGGAACTTGAAGCTGAGCTGCCCTGTTAGCCTGAATATCTTCAAGGCACTCTACAATCACTACATGAAAGCACCTTGCAAATGTTTTCCTCACCGCTAGCCCACTAATTCCGCAACTCCCCCCTTTCCATCCTGATGCTCGCCATGTTTCTACGCCTGGCTCTCACTCTTTCCCTATTAACTCTTCCTGCTGCACCCACCCTTCCCTGTCCACTCCAGCCTGGCTAAAGTCCAGTAGTGTCCCAATTATCTACCCCTCCTCCGTCATTATCATAATAAACAAGTACACGACAGCCATCATCACTTTCTGTGGTTTTAGCTAAAATTTTCCCCCAGTCGTTGGTAATATATCCCTCCTCTTCTTTACCTCTCTAACCTGCCACCTCATACACAGCCTCTTTTCCCTATATGTGTAGTTGCTGGCTGTCTCACTCAAAATATCTCTGCTTATAACCCCTGTATGCCTATGGTTGATTGTACATCTGCTGACTTCTTCAATTGTTGAATAATGCCGTTTTTTTTATTTATTTCAACCTTGTACTGTACTGTATACACTGTATATACTTTTTCTTCCTTGTATATTATTGCTTTTTGTATACCTGCTTCTGTACTGTACTTTGATGTATTCATAACAAGGTCCACCTTGCAAATGAGCCTTGCTCAATGGTGCCCACCTGGATAAATAAAGATTTTGATTGATTAATTGATTGATAGACAATCAACTGTGTCCACACCACTACACAATGGACATGTGACAGTGGCACAACTGACACTACTGCACTCACTGCTGTCACAGACATGTGGCACTGCATGCAGAGCAGCAGCCACACCTGGAGGAGTACATGGCCACCTGCTTCACCTCTACTGGAGGGCTTCATAGAGGACTTTGTTCTAGTACCATGAAAGGGGAAGGAGAAATTTTTTCAGCAGGAAAGACACACTAACCTGGAACTTGTTTCCAGGCGTGACCTGAGAGCACATGGAAGTTAATTAATTTCTCAGGGTCACACAGTATGAAAGTGGGGGCTGATGGAATTCAAACACATATGTACAAGTATGCTATGCTATGCAGCCTCAATGATGGTGCCATGGCACCAGACATTTATCAGGTGGGCCATGTGGCACTTGCCATACTGGGTATGGCACCAAGATGTAGGTGCATCCTGCTTTTCTTTACTGTCACTGTTTGAGTCCCAGTCTTACCTGTTTACGTTGCTTCACTCGTGGTGGGTGTACTAATGTCCTGGCACATATTTGCCTCATGCACTATATCTAGTATATTACTGTGCATTGTGTTTTACCTTGCTTCAGTAAATTTCTGTGCAAGCAGATGATCCCTTACCTCCCTGGACTGTGTGGCAATTTGGGAGTCATGTCTCCCATAGTGAACCAGTGAGCGGTAATCACGGGTGTGTAATGATCACAGATGTGCAGTGGTATTCCAAATTCCCCATCTATGACAATGCTGCTGTCCCATATTGTTCAATATTGGTTTTCATCTCTTGTCATCAGTCCATACTGTCCTCCTCCCACTCCACTTTACACCATCTCCCTCACGCTCATACTCCCATGCACTCTTCATTATTATCTCCCACCACTACTTCTGCGTCCTTCAGGGCCCTCCTACCACTTAGCACTACAGGACTGTGAGCCCCAGTAGTCTTTTCCCAAGCTTCATCACTTTTCAGCAGCTACCATCGCATCCCTATTACACACATTGAAAACCTCACTGTCTCCTTAGATGCGTCTCTGACATTGGGAAACAAACAGCTGTCATCCCCCTCTCAAAAGGGGGCAATCTGTCCACTACCCATAACTGTCATCCAATGTCCTGTTCTCTACCCTGACCAAATATTAGGAACACATTCCCAGCTCTGTGCAGCACAATAACAAAAAAAGGGATAAGGACCACTATACTTTTGAGACACACACACACTGCCCAAACATGGGAGAAATATCTACCATTCTGAAAGCTCCATGCCGCCTCCCTCATCGCTACTCTCTGGATCGTTCACTGATTGGTTCTCCATTTCAGGAGCCAATACAGGAACATCTGCCAGTGGCTCAAAGCAATAGGAGATCATATGTGTCCCAGAGGACCCAGCTAAACAGGAAAGCACTACCGTTTCATCTTCATCCAAGGAGGACATTGTGCTAAAAGCAGGCTGAATGTAAGCAGTCGCCTCCTAATGACATCATCAAGCGCGCGACCAGTGACATTCACATGCTCTGTAAACATCAGGAACTTATAACGTGTGCTGCAAGATAGGCAGAATTAAAAACCATGGACTTTAATCAAAATAATGAACAGAAACAGGAGGTCGACTTACCGATCGTAACATGGGAAGGTAGGCTGACATAATATGGGCTGGGAACGATTACAATGCAGCAACTTTGCATTTGATCTTTAAGAGTGATAGTGTGAGAGCCATCCTCCAAATTGGAATATTTTCCACCCTCCTTTGATTGGGTTTTCAAATTGCAGCAGCAGAACCATCACTAATCAAAAACATCTCAAGCCTGGAGGGAAGGTGACCTAGGCCTTGGTTTCCCAGAGATTACCTCCTCAAAGGTTTTTTTTTCTCTCCTCTGTGCCACAGGTCATATTTAGTTAGCTTTAGGCAATAATCCCCATGTCACTTAGGTAGGTTTCTGCTGTTGGATGGAGCAGGTGGCCATCCCATAAGTGTCCTTTCCCCCCTTTTGGCTATTCTCTCTCTCTCCTTAGAAAGCCAGGCCTCCACACCTTAAAGTCAGACCTCCGAGTGGGTCACTATTCACCTGTTTTTCCTGCCTACTCTACTCAAACATACTACCAACTGACCCATGCTATCAACTGAACCTATGCTAACAACCGACTTACGTACAGGTCCTCGACCCCGATAAGTGTTCACTACCTTGTATGCTTTGCTTGACACTCTTTTTGGGCTTCTTTCTAAAGTACCTTTAGCCAAGGGAATCACTCCTGCAGCACCTCAAGGGGTGGAGCCCTTCCCTAGGATTCCTTGCCTTTGTATCCCTACAGGGTGGTATATCCCATGGACAGAGAAGCAAACAGCCAAAGTTTATCTATGTTACACAAGCATGAAACCAGCTGCACAGGCACATTGAATTGGAAGGCTATAACCTGTAGTTCAAGGGGGCAGTGCAACTGGCCACACACCCCTTTTGATCTATTTAAGGGCTGCTCTCCTCATTCCACACATAAGCATTTTTACCTTACCCCTCCATCCACCCCTCCCCTTCAGCAACACACCTATCTGTCCCATGGGGTTCTTCCTAGGGTACCTTTAGCCAAGGGAATCACTCCTGTGGCACCTCAGGGGTGGAACCCTCCCCCAAGGGTCCTTGCCTTTGTACCCCTACAGGGTGGTATATCCCATAGATAGAGAGGTGAATATTCAAAGTTTACCTATGTTACACAAGCACAAAACCAGTTACGCTGGCACATTGAAATGTATTTATGTATTTCATTTTTGTTGACCGGCTAAGTGCAATAGGCAAAACACTGCCTATTTTCAGGCATGACCCAGGAGAGTACAGAACAATGGTACAGCAGCAGGACAGACTGCAGACAGCTGTAAGTAATACAGTACTGTATGACATGACATTTTAGCAAATTACATACTATTTCAAAGGAAGCAAGTATTCAAACAAAGACATCACAACTTTTTAGCAATTACATACATTTTCAGAGGAAGTGGGTATTCAACTATGACAGTACAAGTAAGATCAGAGAATGGAATTAGGTAAGTGCAGTGTGGAAGAGATCCGAGCGTTAAGTTGAAAAGTCAGTGGGAATTGTGAGGGGGAAATGCAAAACTAGTAATGGAGATTAGACATTTGTGTGAAAGAAAGGACAGGGAGCAAGTGCAGTATTAAGAAAGTTAGAGATCAGTTACTGGTGCAGCTGTCTGAAGTACGCAGGAAGTTGTGAAGTGCTTTCTTACAGCAAATTCACCTGCTACGAGCTACACATAACATTTGTGTAGTGTGCATTATGCAGTTTGTCACAGCTTTGGTAAATATTACTATGTGGCTTGCTACAGTTTGCCATTTGCAGTGGATTTGTGCCATGGAGAGTATCAATTAATGTAGTAAAATTCACTGCAACTGCATGGTGTGTGCATAGTGCATGTATAGTGTGGCAGCTTGCATAGTAAAATATACGAAATTGCATGAAATGTACTAAACAAATTGTAGCACACTGATCCACACTACATGAATTGTGGAGTTTGTAAACTTTGTACAGAGCTACCAATGGTAGCAGAATTAATTTCAGAAGGTCTGATGCAATTTTAAAAGCTCTTACCATAGAAGGTTCAAGTTGCTTCTTCAAACAGTGGTCCCAGTGTTCTGCAGCATTTATGAGCTAATGGAAAACAGTGGTTGATTATCAACTATACATTTTTTATGGATTCCTGCTAGCCACACTCCAGCTGCCCTGGCATTGGTGTTTGAACCTGGATCACCAGTATTCTGCATGGGTGCTTCACTGATCTGCACTAAGCAGTTGCATCCACATACTAAATATTGTAAAGATAACAAGCATTTGTCAATGCTGAATGCTGCTTGCTTGTATGTGCTGTTTAGGTATTTGGAAGTGATGGTTCCATGCCTTCCTCCCAAGACATGCACTGTGTCTTTCTGTTCAGTATTCACAGAAGAGTGGGAGGAGCAAGGGCCACAGCAGTACAGCAGTTGCCAAGGGGGTGAAGAGGAGGACAATAGTCCATTCAAAGGCAAAAGAGTCCTGCAGGAGCTCACTAAATTGAAGTTGGACAAAGCAATGGAACCAGATGACATACACCCAAGGATATTAAGAGAACTGCAAAGGGAGATAGCAGTACCTCTGGCAGCCATGTTCACTGAGTCATTCAACATGAGTGAATTGGAGGAGGGCACATGTGGTCCCTCTACACAAGTCCAGCAGCAGGGAGGAGGCAGGGAACAATAGGCCATTCAGCCTTACCTGAGTAGTGGGGAAGATCATGGAGACATTGCTTAAAGAAAGGATAGTGGGACTTCTAGAAGCCATCGAAGCCCAGGACCATAGACAACATGGATTCACAGTGGGGACATCATGTCAGAAAAATCTGGTTGATTTCTTTGATTGGGTGACAAAGGAAGTGAATCAGGGTGGGGCAGTGGACAACACTTACCTTGATTCCAGCAAAGCCTTTGACATCATCCCACATAGGAGGCTGATAAACTAGCTGAGTAGGCTGGGTATGGGGGAAAGGGTGGTAAACTGGGTTAGAAACTGGCTAACAGAGAGGAGGCAGAGAGTGGTGGTAAATGGGGTGCAGTCTAGGGAGAGGGGGTGACCAGTGGGGTGCTACCAGGGATCGGTCCTGGGGCCAGTCCTGTTCAATGTCTTCATTAGTAACATTGCAGAACAGCTGAAGGGAATTTTTTCACCAAATTTTCAACATAGCCATTTTAAGACCTCTGCTCATGAACAGTGTCACTGTGATTTTCTTAATCTGTCCCAAACATTGATTGTGAAAACCGACTGCGCCATTGTGTGCTACATGCACGGAAATACATTTGGGGTGACATGTGAAAAATGACAGCTGTACTGCTCATAAGGAGGCGTGGTAAAATGGCAATGTTGAAAATCTGGAGTGCAAATATTAAAAATTCACAAAATCATGAGTGTGTATAGGAACTGCTCAACGCACGCTCATAAAACAGTCATTTTTAGGAATTCTTTTACCAAATTTTCAACATAGCCATTTTAAGACTTCTGCTCATGAACAGTGTCACTGTGATTTTCTTAATGTGTCCCATACATTGAGTTTGCACACCGACTGAGCCATTGTGTGCTACATGCATGGAAACACATTTTGGGAGAGATGTGGGAAATGACAGCTGTACTGCTCATAAGGAAGTGTGATAAAATGGCAATGTTGAAAATCTGGAATGAAAATATTGAAAATTCGCATTCTTACGAGCATGCGTAGGAGCAGCACAACACATGCTCATAAAACAGTCATTTTTGGGAATTTTTTCACCAAATTTTCAACATAGCCATTTTAACACCTCTGCTCATGAGCAGTGTCACTGTGAATTTCTTAATCTGTCCCAAACATTGATTTTGCACACTGACTGTGCCATTGTGTGCTACATGCGTGGAAACACATTTTGGGCGAGATGTGAAAAATGACAGCTGTACTGCTCATAAGGAGGTGTGGTAAAATGGCAATGTTGAAAATCTGGAGTGAACATATTGAAAATTAGTGAACTTACAAGTGGGCTTAGGAACAGCACAAAGCATGCACGTAAAACAGTCATTTTGGGGAATTTTTTCATCAAATGTTCAACATAGGGTTTTTGGGGGCCTACCTCATGAACTGTGACACTGTCATTTCATAAATCAGTCCAGAAAGGTGGTTACACACAGTGACTGTGAAATCACCTTTCAGGCTGATTAACGCCATGACAGTGACAGAATTCATAAGGTGGGGTCCCAAAAAGCCCATGTTGAAAATTTGGTGAAAAAATTCCCCAAAATGCCCAAGATATAGACTAAAGTTGAAAACCTCCTATTTATTCCATTATACAGCTTACCAGCATTTCCTCAGTTTGTGGTCGGCTTTGAAGAATGCAGACATGTTCCTGGCCCACTGAAGATGATCACGCTGGAGGTATGTATGTGGTGAGGTGGGGCTGTAGGGAGGTAGATACACAGAGGGTGGGCACGGGTTGGGGAGGAGGGTCAGGCCAGTCTACGAGGGAAGGTTTTTTTCTTTTAGGTGTTTTTTTTTTTTTTACTTGGACAACGCTGGACTTGTGCCACACTGGGGTGGGCTCCCAGCATGGCAGCTGGAAGGCTGTTTGGGGGTGGGGCAGTGGAGCCGACAGGGGATTGGGCACCCCTGTCAGCCATAGGACCTGTTGCCATGCTGGGGTGGGCTCCCAGTGTGGTACTTGATAGTCTGGGGGGAACAGTAGAGCCGATGGGGGATTGGGCACCCCCGTTGGCCATACAGACTGCTGCCATGAGGGGATGGGCTCCCAGCGTGGCACCTGGAACTTTGTTGGGGGGGAACTTAGCACAGCCAATGGGGGATTGGGCAACCCCGTCAGCTATACAGTGTGTGCATGGGGAGAAGCACGAGTACGCAGTATACGTGCATGTGTGTGTGGGGGGGAGCGCATATGAGCATGTGATCTAATCACTGCTCACTGAAGCTTAGCTCTCCCTTTCAACTGTATGGCCACTGTATTTTCAACTGCTGTCATAGACAGCTGCAGCATTGATTGGAGAACTGCGGCCACGCCTACAAATACACTGACTGAATTGGAAGAGGGCTGCCACACCTCCAAAAACTCAGATGATGGCACTATGTTTCTTGCACATGCATGCAAGCAACATAAAAATTACTTCAAGACATTTTGCAAGCAGTACAATCAGCTGTTTAAATACCTCTTAACAGCAATTTCCAGTAAAGAAATGGATGAATATTTTTTCATTACCAGTTCATTGAACTTTTTTATAGTCAATTAGTACTCATGATTATCAGCTAAGAGCATCAAAGTCCAACTAATGCCCATGAACACTAGGACCATCAGAATTCATGTATGAAGAAGTTCATGGACTCATTTGAGTCTAAGGAATGAAGCACGGCTTTTGGTTTTCGTACATATACATGTGGCAGTACATGTTGCACATATATTTTACTTTATAACTGCTGTGGCATTATTGCATCCATTGCTGTCATATTTATTTCTTTTTATTGCTCCACACCTGCCTTCCTCCAGGATACATCTGGAAAGAAGCCAGTCTCAGCTCAATATTTTCTTCTTACTAAAACTTAAAAATTAAATACATAAATACACAGTAACTTGGATCAGATGCACTAGCTTTTTAAATGTAACACACCCCTCCTCTCCATTAGAGGGTGGGAACATTCCCATGTCATCTAGTTATCCCATGAAGGGTCCACGCCTGGTACACCAAGAGTTAAGGCTGCCAGGCTCAGGTACAGTGGGAGAAGACATAGGTATAAGAGGGATGGAAAAATCCTTGGTTTGAGAACTGGGAGGATATAGCCCCAAAGCAAGGGTGGGCTGTGTGTGTGTGAGTGTGTGTGTGTGTGTGTGTGTGTGGTGGGGGTCCACCCTCCAGGGATGTTACTTAATGACTTTAGGGCCTGGAAAGCTTTCTGTGCTAGTAAATCCTCAAGAAAACTGAGGTGGAATGTAAGTAGGAGGCCTTGGTAAATGCATGGCTGGGTTAAGGACTGAGGCAGTGTGGTCCAGTGGTAAGAACACTGTCTCATTATCCAGGAGATAGCAAGTTCAAATCGTACAACCAAATACTCAGTGTGGCTTAGGGCAAGCCACTTAATCTCCATTGCTCCAGTTCACCCAGCTGTGAAAATGAGTAGAAACAGGACCAATTGGTTGTGAGATGTTGCATTTAAAACTGCAGTGAAATCAAAGTTTCCTGGTGAAGGTGGTATGAATTCAGGAACTTTGCGCTATGCACAGCAGAAGGAAGTATACCATTTTCACCCCAGCTTTGTGTAGCAATAGCCTTTTTTTAAAATAAAAAAGTTTTAATACTGTTGCACTCACCTGCCCTGCCCACTGCCATTTAAGTCCCACCACCCAGACTCATTACAACACAGCACCCCTCCCACCCTACCACCCTCTAGGACCTACCTCCATCCTCTCCTCCATAGTCCCTTCAAAGTTGTTATATTAAAACATATATTTCTTGAATTTCTTCCTCCTATCAATTCCAAATCATTACGCAGATGCCACTTACCTCTTCCAACTTGGTGACTGCCCCCCTTGAATCATATTAAGTTAACAAGCACCCACACTACCCACCTTCTAATACCCAACCTATCTCTTCCCACCTATCATAAATGTTTCAGGATACACAACATAAGCAGGTACCTATAAAAATGTCTGGTGCTGGAGCTTGCCCTATGCCCTCTTCTCTCAGTGGTGTCATGCAATCGCATGAATGAACAAATTAACAATGGCATCCTCCTATAGTTCCACCTGATTGGCCACTTGTAAACCAATCAGTTATATTGCTATAGGAGGACATCATCATTATTTTATTCCATTGCAGGACATTGGTGAGTGAAGAGGATATCTTGTTACAGCACTGGGCATTTTCCTTTTTTACAAGTACCTGCTCATGCTTGGTATCCTTATGGTAGTGGGAATGGAGGGGTGTAGAATACTAGAGGGTGGGATATCACTAACTTAGTATGATGTGGTATGTGGGTGTTGTGTGTGTTTAATGATGTGGCACAGGTGGGTGATGGGAACTCAATGGATATTTGTTATAAGAACTTTACAAGGATTGTTAATAATTTCTAATAACATGGATTTCTCAAACCATATAACGAATCTGTAAATAAAGCGCATTAAACGTAATGTCTACACTAAAGACCCAGAAGTCTTGATGCCATTGTTTAGAGCATATGTTAGGCCTCATTTGGAATATGTGTCTCATCTATGGTGTCCTTACAAGAAAACCAGTATAAACCAAATTGAAAGAGTGTAGTGTAACTTTACTAAGCACTTGAGAGGCACATGCTGTACCTTCTTTCATATGAAGGTAGACTTTACAAATTTAATCTGTTATTGTTAGAGACTCATAAGCTACGTGGAGACTTATTATTTTTATATGATGTTTTCCAGGACCCAGAGTTAATGGTTGACTTGGGATTAAAGTTTAAGGATTATGTCTATAACACTAGAGGGCACCCCCTTTAATTGATAGGTAAATCTTTTAATTATATCAGAAGGAAATACTTCTTCATCTTAAGGGTGATTAAGCCTTGGAATAATCTACCCTTACAAGTTATTATTAATAAGGTTAAAGAACAATTTAAAGTGAGAGTGGACAAATATTTACTATCCGTTAAACCATTGACATATTATTGACTCAAGATTAGTATGTGAGCATTTATGGGCATATAGGCTCTCTTGCTTTCTATGTACCTTAGTATGATAAGGGAGAAGGGGGATGGGTGCCATAGGGTGGCAGAGCTGTGGTGGTGTGTTTTAAAGGATTCAGTAATGTGGGTGGTATGGGTAGGAATTGTATGTCAGTGGATAGAGTGGGTTAAACAGCTTGAAAAGGGGTTTAAAAACATACTTCACTTCGTCTGGTGACAGCTATGCATAGTGGGACTTCACCAGCATTTTTTGCCAGGGAAGTGCTACTGCAAAATGCCCTCTTCACTAGTCAGTGCTATGCATAGAATAAATTAATGATTACATTATCTTATAGTAATACTTGACTGGCTGACAAGCAGACAACCAGATGTTACTGTAAGTGAAGATGTCATTACATATTCTGTATAGGACACTGTGTGGTGAAGGGGACAGCTTGCTCTAGCATGAGACAGTTTTATTTTAATGTGACAGAAAACCATTTTTTACACCTCTAAATGCCCTCATGTTGTCTTTTTAGTATCTAACCAATATTTAGATATGTGTTTGCCCTTTCCTGTTAAATTAGTAATCAAATGTTGTTGCCTTTATAACTACAGTACCCTGAATCAGTCTATTTTCAGTCTTTGCAGATCTCTCTTCATACTGCTCGAACATTTTATAACATCAATAACACTACTCTAGGCCATTTCAGTGAATAGCATGTAATGGTGTTATTGATGTCATGGAATGTTTTAGAAATATGAAAAAAAGAACAGCAACTGGCGAGGAGAGTGGAATTCTATGTAGATTTGAGGCCCCCCCAAATCTTGAGTATTTATTTATCAAACATTAGTCAAATCATATCACAATACATAACTGTCATGGAAAGGAAGATGGGAGGAGAGCTGACTATGTAAAATCATTTATCTCCTTCAGGTGTATTCTTATAAATTTGGGGTTGAAGGAAGAGGGAAGATGGGTACTAGAGGACTAGAGGTGGGTAGGGTGGGGATCACTGTACTGTTTGGGGGTTTGTGCATGGAGAGGGGGAAGGTGGGTGATGTGGTTTGATGACATAATGTAACGTGCATGAGAGGAAGGGATGTGCTTGATAATGTACTGGGACTACTAGTACTTTTATTTATAGGAAACTTCACTGGGACAGGGAGGGACAGGGAGGTGGGTGCTAGAGGGTGGTGAGGTGGGGGTACAGTATTTTTAAAGGCCTGGAAGGTGGTAGGGAGTAGGAGGCACTTGCACAGTGGGTGGGGTAGAGTATACTTAAAAAAACCTTTCTTTTTAATGAACTTAACTGTGTGAAGTTGAGGAGAAATTAGAAAACTTCACCTCACTACACATAGTGAAAAACTGTTAACTGCACACTAACTTGGCTGGCAAAGTTAAATTTAGCAATATCTCTAACCCATGAAAATCTAGAAACCTAGAAATACAGACGATCACAACAAAAGCATCCTCAGGACCCATTCAGCCTGCCTAACCCTACCTATGGTATGTTGCAAGTACCCTAGTGGTCACTCACACTTCCAGCACTTTTACCATCACCCCCCCAACAAACACACACACACACACACACACACACACTGTTACTGGCCCCATACTCCTATCCTGTCTGTGCTTAAATCCTACTACTATTTTGACACAAACCACTTTCCATGGCAACTTGTTCCAATTCTGTTACATAGGTTACATAGGTGGTTACAGAGCATTGCAGACTCAATGTTGATAACCTCTGATATTGTTATTGATATTGTTGGAGATACAATATTCATCTAATTTTTTCTTAAATTCCATCATGCTCCCACTACCAACTCATTCCTTGGGAAAAGAGTTCCAAAGTACCACCACCCTCTGATTGTGCCAAGCTGAACTTTTATTGATATGACATACCTCACCCTTAACTGCAGGGAGTGTGATCTGGTACTGTATGTCTGGTGTTTCATTTCTAGGCTCAAATAGTCCCACACATCATTATTAGTTAGTGCCCTATATAAAAGTCACATGTCTCCCCTCAATATCCTATACTCAAAAGAGAATGACCTGAAACTGCTCAATCTGTCCTCATATTCCAGGTCCCTGAATTATGATCCCCTTCCATTGTCTATGTAAGGAAAAATATCCTTTCTTAATCTCCCTCCCACAAGTTTCATAGTTTCGTCCTTGTACTCATATTTTTCTTTGTGAACAGCCTCTGTACAGTAGAACTTAGAGGTCTCTAAGATGTCACTCATCTCCTTACTGGCCTCAAGCATGTACTGTACATGTTCAGGTCCTTTAGCCCTTCTTCATAGAGCTTCCTATGCTGGTGGACTGCATCTGCTTTGCCTCTTCCCTATCCCTGTCCTTCCTCAAGTGTAGACCCCAGAATTTCACACAGTAATTCAAATGTGATCACATAAGGGATCTGTACAGTGGCAGGTTCATCTACCATCTTCTGCAGCCGATGCCCCAGCTTATGTACCCCAGCATTCATTTTGTCTTCCCCACTGCTCTGTTAAATGTGGCAATTGTTTTTGGTTATCCATAATTATGACCTCTAGGTCTTTCTCTTTAGCTGTCTCTTCTAACTTCACCACCCCATCCTGTACTCCGTTCTTGGATTCCTGGCCCCAGTGTGCATGATTTTACACTTATATGCATTAATACCAGTTGTCAGACCTTGGACCATTTCTCCATATTGACCCTGAGTATCATGACACCTTCCTCATTGTCCACTCTGGCATAGATTTATTTGTAATCTGCAGAGAAGCAGATCTTTCCCTAAATCCCCTTAAAGTCTCATATGATGACATTAAAAAGGACTGGGCCCAGGATCAATCCCTATGGAATGCCACTTGTGACTTGTCTGACCTCTGAGGTTTTTCCATTCAAGATAACTCTCTGTGTTCTTCCACTCAACTAATCCAGCACCATAACTCTTTCTCCCATCCCCAGGTATTTCAATGTTTTTATTAGCTATTCATGTAGAACAAAGCCAAAGACAAAAAGTCCTCCTCCACTGCCTGAACTTTATTAGATTCAAGGTGGGAGGGCCCTGGAGCCTCATGGTAGGTAAACAAATCTGAGGCACACTGGTAGGAGTGTTATGCCTGTTACGCCCCTAACATCCCACATACATCTCACATATACCTCACACTGTATTACTGGTCTATTATACTGTGATACTGCTATTTTGCACTAATATATAGATTTAGGCATCCATCATATAAGCATGCATGCCAGGAATGTGCTTTCCTGCTCATATACACCAAAGTTTACATCCTTATATAGGATTAAATCATGCATGACTATACCTCACTATAATGCATTATGTTTGTCTTTTACATATATTCCATATATAATCTACCTAATCACTGATAAGATGACTCTGAGGGGTCATCAGTGATTATTGTATACTTATATTCTCATATAATTATATCTAGTGTGTGTTTTACACTCAGGAAGATATGCCACGTGTAATAGGGCCCCATCAGCATTTCTTTTGTCCAAGCTATAATGCAAACGGAAGCATATTATCTGTCTCATATGATATTCATTAGTAATTCTGTCTCCTAAGTCATTATCCAATATATATTGTTTCTCATGTCTGTAACTATGAGGTAATCTCTGTTGCTATGCTGTTATCTGTAGTATTTAGCCTTCTGCAACCCAGTTTCATGGGGGGAGAGAGAATAAGATCTTGGAGAATCTGAGATCCTACAATCCTGGAGATTATGTACATTCTTCAGGAGTGTGGTGAGAAACCCATCTCCCTTGTGATTTTCTTTGTCACATGCTTGGCAAAAGTAACATAAACATTTATTAATACTCTTGCCTGTTTATGAATATGTCTTGGCAGACTCTGAAGACATAAGAATCTGTATTATTAGTATTATTATTATTATTTACCCTACACTAAGAGTGTTTAGGCAACAGGAATGCCCTAGCAGGGGTTGAAACCAATAACCACATCTGTACAAATGTCCAGTGGCTTAGTGTAACTGCCTTTTTGGGAAGATGGTGCATGTCCATTAATGAATATTGTGAACTGTAATCAACTTGATCAGTGATCAGTGAAGAATCATGAAATAATCCATTTGTGCACTACCTCATGTCTGCCAAGTCTACATTTCACTACAAGATTAGTATTGATGAGCATATCCCAAGGTTGCTCCCAGTTTCCCTAAATCCTAATATTTAGCCTTGGCTGGTCCTTTTACATACGGTCTGAATACCACAAGGGTTTCAAAATTCTTACAATAGAGGTACAGTATCACTGTAAAGCAGGGCAACAGATTTTTTCAGGAAAGAAGTTATATTTTGAAGTTTATTTGCTGTGCACATACAGCATAGCAGTTACAATGCAATGCAATAACTTGCAGTAAGTAGCATGTCACAAAATACTGCATGACAAATTGAATTACATTGTTCTCTGTAGTACACTGTAGCATTTTGTGATACACTGCAGCATTACTGCATTGTATCCTGGCTGGTGCCACTGTAACTGAGGCAAGAGGAAAATGAATAAAGAGACTTACCAAAAAAAACCAGAAAAGGTCTTATATCAGATTCAAAAATTACCCTTGCAGCAATAACTATGATCATTATAAAAAAAATATCAAAAACTGTAGACACACAATTAGAAAAAGTAAATGAAACATGGAATCTACACTAGCCAAAAATAAAACAGATGATAATACATTATTTAGCTACATAAATTTGCTGAAAAGTAGGGAATCAAATGTCAGATCACTACTCATTGAAGGATGCTTAATTAAAGAGCCAGCACTCATTGCAGAAAAATGTAACAATTTTAGCACAAATTTTTGTACAAACACAACCAAAACAATTGTAAAAATAAACAGCCCAGTATTATATGATGTGCAAAGTAGTGATCTGTTTAGTGAAGACAACATTTTTAAGGAACTAAGAAAAATAAAAACAGGCAAAGCTCCTGGACCTGACAACATGCACCCTCTAACAATAAAAAATCCTGCATATCTGATTTCCTGCCCTTTAAGTGTCATTCTTTCTAAGTCCTTTGATACCAGTTTGGTCCCTGAAGACTGGAAACATGCAATTGTTGCCCCAATACTAAAAAAGGGTAACAAACAATCATTAAATATCTACTGACCTATAAGCCTGACCTTGATTTTGGGTAACGTTATGGAGGGATTTTTAAATGAAATGATACTGGATACTATAAACCATGAACATACTTTTGACAAACATATCATGGGTTCACAAGGGGGTGTTCATGTGTCACCAACTTAATTATGTTTTATGAGCCCATCAGTGAATACCTAGACAGCAATATCCATTGTGATGTCATTTATTGAGATTTCAGCAAGGCATTTGACCATGTACGTCATGGTAAACTGATTACAAAATTGGATCAGCAAAACTTAAATTGTAAAATTATAAACCGGATTCAAAATTGTCTGACTAATAGGAAACAGAGGGTCAGGTCAGAGGTGTCTCGGACACATTGACACTATGAGTGGGGTACCTCAGGGTTCCCTGTTGGGTCCAGTTCTTCTCAATGTATACATCAGTGACAAACATGGGGGTTTACATGGCAAACAACTTTGCAGATAATACCACAATAGGGGGCAGAGTCAGTAACAATTAGGATGTAGAGAGGATGCAGTAATATATTAACACACTGTGTACATGGTCCACGATGTGGGACATAAAATTCAACCACAGCAAATGTGTTATGCCCCATTTGAGTAAAAATAACACTTCTGCAACTTACTACCTGGGACATGCAGCCTTAAAAGCAGTAAAGGAAGAAAGAGATCTAGGGACTGTAATACAGCAAAACTTGCATTTTTGATCGAACAGCTCTGCTGAAATTGCTAAGGCATCCAAAATCACGGGGTGCATAAAAATATATTTTCTAAGCAGAAACAGAGTTGTTCTCTTATCACTTTTAAGAAGCTTAGTTAGGCCCCACCTCAATTCCTGCTCCCAGTTTTGGTCACCCCACTACAAATGCGACAAACTGAAAGTGGAGAAGGTGTGGAGGAGGTTTACTAAATCTGTGTATGGTTTAAAAAAAAATCTCCTTTTTAAGGAATGGTTGAATATGTTAGGATTACACAGTTTGGAGAGAAGATGATTGAGGAGTTATTTGATTCTGGTCTACAACGTAATTAAAAACATAGAATTAATGGTTGATATACAGCAGGTTTGGAATTTAGAGATTTACCATTCAGTTCATGTATAGCTGCATCAAACAGCTACAGGCAAATCTTTTAAAACTGAAAGAAGTGGTACTTTTTTCACACAGAGAGTTGTAAAATACTGGAACAACTAGCCCCAACATATTATTGACTCCCCTAATTTGGAATTTTTCAAGACAAATCTTTATGTTCTCATGGAAAGCTTAGAATACATTTGGATCACCACTGATTAGTGGGGGAATAGATACGATGTACCTATGGTGCCCTTCTTCTCCTAAACTACCAAAAAAAAAAAGAAATGGTGCATGAATGTTGTTGGAGACAAGCACACAGAGCTAGGCTCTCTCTCATGGGTAGGGGAGGAGTTGGCACATTGCTTTTCCTCCACCATTTCTCATTCATTAAGGAGGGGAAGGGACAACTGGAGGTGTGCCTACCCAGTGGTCAGGATGGGCTGAAGACAGAAGTGGAAGTTTAGTGTGTTCAAGCAGATAATAACCTCAGTGCTCAGATTTGGGGCTGCCAACTCCTAATGCAATAGGAATATCTAAGTACTCCATTAACTCTCTGTTAGAAAACATAAATAACAAAGACTGGTGACAACATGTATATGTTTTGAGTTTATTGATGCCAAAACAGACAAGCCAACAGAGAACTCCTGTCACTCACGAGCAAGCCCTGAAGACAGTATGGTATAGGCAGGAAAGATGACACATGTGTTACCTGGAGAGCTGGGGCACTTGGACGTCAAGGTGCCTGCTGCCAAAGAGCTGTCAGAAAAGTGAGTGGCTCCCATGGTAAAAAGTATCTGGTGCACGGTAGAGGCAGGTCTGTCCTGGTGGAGAAGAGCAGTGGTCTCTGGAGAGCCCATCAGCCATATAGGTGATCTGGGAAGCAACAACTAAGTGTTACAGAACGGTCAGCAGAGTGTAGAGATGTGCGAAATTGGAAAATTTCATTACAAAATATTTCATGAAATTCACCCGTTTCATGAAATTTTTCATGGAAGCATACTGTGTGACCCTGAGCAAGTCACTTAATTTCCTTGTGCTCCCAGGTTGCACCTGTAAACAAGCTTTCAGCTTAGTGTCTCTCCAGGTTAAAAAAAAAAGAATGTAAAATTTCTCCCAAGGAAGGCAAAATTCCACCCACAAAATGGCAAAATTTGCCTTTTGCCAGTGAAATTTTGCTGCTTTTCTGGCAAAATTTCACATTTTGATGATGAAATTCTGCATTGCACACCCCATGAAATATTTCACATAGCTGGCGAATTTTGCAAATATTTCACACAGTGAAATTGCCGATTTTGTGGGAATTTCACCAGTGAAATATAATTTTTCAACTTCTCTAGTAGAGTGGTGAGAGATGATGGACACCCTGCAACATCTGGGGTCAATGGTGATGGCATAGCTCACAGGGAAAGAAATGATTAGAAACTGTTAGAAGTTCACAAAGCACAGCAAAGGAAAAACAAATGCAAATTTAACATGTTCATTGTAACAAAGATTGTACACATCAAAGTATGCAGCATTCTATGAAAGGGATATAGTGGACATTGGCTGCAAGAGTACCAACAACAGGAGATTTGGCTGAGCAATCAGGGCAGTCCTACTGTGTGGGCCCCGAAGAAGGGAATGATAATTGCTACCTAAGGAGACTGGATAGATCAGCAGTGAGACTGGATAAGGAATAGAAGGCAGAGGCTTCACAACCTCCCATGGGAAAGGCAATAGTGGATTAAGTGTTCATAGAGCACAGGTATCATGGGGAACCTCCAAACTGAAAGTGACCCCATGGGATATCTGAGGAGGCAGATGTCTGCAAGGAGCCTTATGACAGGGAAGATGAGTATCCAACCATCTGAGACTCACAAACTGGACTGGTGGGACCCTGGCCTTGAGGAGGAGATATTGGAATCATCTTTTCCCAACAAGGCACCACCCCCTCCATCTGCAGAAACCTCTAAGATCACCACAGGAGCAAAGATCTCAGCTACATCTGAATCTGCTGGTGCCATGGAGACTGAAGGAGCTATGGGAGAGATGTCTTGTTGACTCTACCACTAAACCTACATTCAAGGCAGTGGACCAGAAGGTCATAAAATGGGCGCAATCAATATCCAAGACTCATTCAGGGCTTTCATTGATTTTCTGGGGATCCTGCACAGGGGGGCTTGCTAAAGATTTGTCACCACCGTCTAAAGATTCCAATGTGTTGAACAGGAGGAAATATGGCTGCCACTGTGCTAGAACAAAGGAAAAATCCCCAAGAAGTGCCAGTAGAACTGAATGCTAAAGAAGAAAATCAAGAACATGTTGGGGTTTGATTTACCATCCATCCCCATGTAAGCTGGGACCTCTTGGAGACTCATCAAGAGGAGTCTGTTTGAGAAAGTCATTGCAAAGCTATGAAAGGGAGGCCTGGGGCATCTTTCTGATGAGACTATTTGGTAGAGATGGAGGTCATGGAAGTATGGCACCTCAAGTACAGCATTGACAATGGAGCTGTAGTATTAACAGTTGTGAAGGGTGGCACCTGTTTATCCACTGTTCTCTTGCATTGAGTACCTGGGAAGAAAGTGGTCAAACTGCACCCTGACTATTACCGCTAAAGCTACAATCAATGGATCTGAAATACAAAGTTGCCCCCATTGGGGCCAATGTTGTCTGTCTGTCATACAGAGACTTCAAGATGAAAGACGACTACTGACAGAAGGAAAATGATGAAAGCTGTGGTCTGCCAGTAGGTATGATCTGTTATAGCACCCGTGATCATATGGGATTGAAATCATGGACTCAAGTCCCTGTGGCTTCAGATTAAAAGTTTTATTCCATGGTTTATATCCTTAGTTAGATAAAAAATTTATGTATGTTATTCTAGTAAGGTGTATTTTCCAGTTCACTGTGGAGCATTGAGCACTTGTACCTATATGTGTTGAGCTACTGGTGGTGTAAGGGGAAGGCCAATGCTGTTATTCCTGGGGTCCTAGACACAGCTGGTATGCCTATTATTAGTTTCTGGCAAAGGTTAAGTGCCACCACTAGTTGGCCATATGCTCTGGGACTAGGGTGGGTGACATTTGACCCAGTATTGGATCATTGGTATGTTATGGGTCAGCAACCCAAAGCAGCAGGAGTAGTTTAACACAGTCCCTCTGGGGACTGTGGGACTAGTTCCCCCAGGGATTGTGGGCAAGAGCAGGTAAGGTTTCACCCAATTGCTGCATTTTGGTCATGCATGTCATAGGCCAATGGAAGGTTCACAGCCTGTGTCGACCTGTGGTGGTGGGTTGCAAGATAGCACCCACTAGAGATTGTTAGGGACAACATTCATTTTAGGAAGGATATTATATAACACGCCAACCCCTCCACGAGGGGACTGGGATTGTTACAATGTCACCTTCTTCTCCCTAAGAGGTCCATGCTGTTTACATCAATAGTTAAGTCTTCCAGGCTCAGGTTCAGTGGGAGGAGCCCTGTGTATAATGGGATGAGTTAGAGCCTTTTTCTGGGAGTTTGGAGGATCTATCCCAAGGGGAAGATTTTACTATGGGTGTCTCCACTCGAGGGAGTTGCCCAGATAGCTTCCAGACCTGGATAACAGTCCTGAGTTGATAACACCTAAAGGAACCATAGGTGGAAGAAGAGTAGGATGCCCAGGTAATACATCTGCAGTACAAAAGGGTGGAATGTTGTGTTAATGCTGAGCACCCGTTGCATTGGGGAGCAGGGCACATTAATGGGAAGTTCCCTTTATATCATCATTGGGCTGGACACCAGTTGGGGCAGCATTCCCAGATGGAATGGGCTGAGGAGGCTTGAACCAAGAAACAATTTTGGAAGGCCCAGACTTTAAGGTAGGTATTTGGACCTGAGATGTACTAGTAGTGATGCAATGGCAGGGGTTGTGACTAGTAACAAGACCTGATCACTGCACAATGGCATAGGTATAATTGAATGTGGGGCAGAGGATGCAGTAATTAAATTATGTTGTGAACTGTCTTCAATTCAGTTAGTGAAGAATTAGTAATGAAATCTATTTGTTCAAGACCACATGTCTCTGAAGTTTATATTGCACTGTAAGAGTGCCTGTGGTGCACATTTGCCTGGTTCAATCCCAGTTCCTGCAAATACATAAAATTCAGCCAAGGCCAAGCCCCTCACATATGTGGTCAGTAGCCCTGAGTGCCATGGGGTGTTCACATACTCTTTTCAGATGTTTATACTTTTAGAAGTTTTGACTTCAATTACTGGTTTCCTTGGCTTTAGTATGGCAGTGCTGCTGTATTTATTTTTAATTGAGAATGACATATAGTCTGATAACAAAATGAACTGAAGGCAAATAAAAAAAAGCAACAGATACTCTTCAGTCTTAAAATGCACAGAAAAGTCACAGAAACAGGACGAATTCACGGGAGCAGGAAGAATACATAGTTTTATTCAATAGTTAAGGTCAAACTTTATCCTTGGCTAGGTCACCTATTTCATAGTCTAACACATCTCTGTCAAAAGGAGAGCCTGTTCCTGCTGTTGACTATCAGCTCGTGGGAGGCAGGGTTGACTTGCAAGAGAAAATGAGAGGATTAGGGAAGGTAGGAGGTTGGGACTGTTATGGTGGCAGCCGTTGGAGTAAGGGGTATCAGAAAGATAGGAATTCTTAAGCAAGGTCAGACAATCAAATCTCATAAGAGTGATCAAATGTAACTTTTCTGTAGCTAGACAGCTTTGTGGTCAGAGGGTGGTATTAGGAGCTACAGTATAGGCAGAGGTGATGATGATAGCAAAAAATATCACAGGCAATGGCTGGCTAGTACAAAGATTTTAGCTGTTAAGATTTTTTTTTTCTTTGCATGGGTATGACTCTTTCCATAGATCTCATGCTCATTTATTAAAAGTTTACTGTATATTAAAGGGACTAAAAACTGTATTGTTTACATTATTAATATAATTAGAACTTTGGGCATGTCTGATGTGTATTTAATATCACCAGTGTACCATTTCATCTGTTTGTTTTTAAATAATTCAATTTTTTTTAATTTTCTCTCACTTTTGTTAATGCTGTCTTGTTCCGACCCAATATAATTTTTTTTATTTACTTAAGAATTATAAAGCTTAAGCTATTTGTTGAGTGCCAGCCTACAATGAACTGCTCCATGTAAGACCTCTGCTAAACTGATGTTATGAGCTTTCAGAACAGATAAGAAATTAAATAAGATCTGGTCAGTGTCTTAATGTTTGCTGCAGGTTTTATTAGTGAAATTGGTACGCATGGTTAATGACAGCAGGTACATTAGGATTTACCTGCTGATCATTTGTGCTGGGTTAAGCTGGCAACCGTGCATGACTTATTCAATACAGTTAAGCTAAAAGGGTGATTAACTTTAGTAAAGTTTGATAGGCTAGACAGAGAGTGTTAAGAAGCAAAACAGAATAAAGCAGTTTAAGTTGTTTTCAAGTGCTAAAGTACAATATGTGTTTGAAGAACAGGGTATCAGAACAGCATCACATCCCGGTGTTTCTTCCAGGGCAACAGCATCTGTCTGCACTTTGAGTTTGGGACATGTCATAGTAAAACATGTTGCTATCAGAAAAAACAAGGCAATTGTACATTAACTGTATCCACTGGAGATCTATTGTGGCCATAGAAGGGTTGGAAGGGGGCAGTTAGTGTACTGGAGTCAGGGATGTACACCTCACTGCCAGTGTTCTACTGTTGCAGAAGACAGGCTAGGGCACCAGTTAGTGTACAGGAGGTAGGGATGTATACCTCACTGCCAGTGTTCTACTGTGGTGGCAGACTGACTAGGTGGCCAGTTAGTCTACTGGAGGCAGGGATGTACACCTCACTGCCAGTGTTCTACTGCTGCGGCAGACCAGCTAGGTGGCCAGTTAGTGTACTGGAGGCAGGGATGTACACCTCACTGCCAGTGTTCTACTGTGGCAGCAGACTGGCGAGATGGCCAGTTAGTGTACTGGAGGCAGGGATGTACATCTCACTGCCAGTATTCTGCTATGGCAGCAGACTGGCTAGGTGGCCAATTAGTGTACTGGAGACAGGGATATGCATTTCACTGTCAGTGTTCTACTGCTGTGGCAGACTGGCTAGGGGGCCCATTAGTGCGCTGAAAGCAGGGATGTACACCTCACTGCCAGTGTTCTTCTGTGGCAGCAGATTGTCTAGGGCACCAGTTAATGTACTGAAGGCAGGGATGTACATCTCACTGCCAGTGTTCTACTGTGGCAGCAGATTGGAATTCTACTGTGGGGAGAAGACTGGCTTGGGGGTCAGTTAGTGTACTGGAGGCAGAGATGTGCACCTCACTGCCAGTGTTCTACGGTGGTGGCAGACTGGCTGGTGGGCAAGTTAATGGGTTCTATGTGATAAGGGTGAAGAAAATACTGTTGGCTGCAATGTGGCTGTGGAGTCATCTAGTGAACTTGCAGCAGGGATGGGTACTAAGGATGCAGCTGATTACAAGTTCACTGATGAAGTTGGTGCTAACTCAAGAACTTCACATTATGCATAGCTAGGGAAGTATTCTTGACTGCACCAAACTTTACAACACAAAGTTTAAAAGAAACAGATCTTTTAAAATTTTCAGCATCCCCACCAACAAAGCAATGTCTTCCCATACTCTTCCCTCATCCCAACCAGCCAGTAATGCACTCCAACAAAACCTAAAACAGTTTGCACTTGAACTCAACAATGATACAATCACCAAATATTTCAGCAAGTAATAACATTGTTTAAGTAATTCAAAATGAACCTTCACATGGTAGATGCTTGCAGAAAAAATACCTTTTTGATTAAAAACAAAATCATAAACAATTAGTGGGGGCCATTTGGGCTGCACCTGCTGCCTGTAATTTGATTTCTCAGACACCATGGGCTGGATTTTCAATGGCCTTAGATTGACGCAAGGTGCTGTGTCAAACAGGTCTGACACAAGGACACCTAGTGCCAAGGGCTGCGCCAAGTGGGAATTTGAAAGGCAGCCTGTGTCACCCAGTAGGCTGCCTGTGCCAATGTGTGCTAGCATCATTCTTGTGCCACAAAAGTGGCTGTGGTATGGCACTTGGGGTCTGCGGCAGACCCAGACTGCCGCAGCCCTCGTATCCAGAATTTGAAAGAACCCCCCAGGAACCAAGTGCCAAGTACCCTTAGAACAGTGAGGGGCAGGTCTAAGGGGACTTAGACAGTTCCTGGGGGGGTCATCCTGTAGGTGCCACCATGTGGCCCACCCTAGCCATCCCTGATGGGTGATCCCTGGTGGTCTCCCCTCACCCCATCACGGTGCCCAACACCCACATCCGTGCATCCTGCCAACCTCTGCTACCCATCTCAGCACTCCCACCCCCTCCATAACCTGATCCGGCAACCAGCACAGCCTTCCACACACCACCATGGCTGGCCACTGAATGAGAAGTCTGTGCGTGTACTGTATACAGTATACAGTCACACACACACAGGCTGCCCATTCAGCAGCCAGTTGGGGTGGCGTGTGGAGGGCTGTGCCGGTCACTGGATCAGGGTACACCGAGAGGGGTGGGAATGCTGAGATGGGTAGGAGGGCACTAGCCCACCAGGGTACTGGGGAGTGTTGTGTTGGTGCCATTGGCGTGGTGGTGTTGGGGGTGTAGTGCCTGGTTGCCAGCCCCTATCCATGGGTGCTGCAGACTCCCCACAGCTGTTGTGGCATTCCACGTGGGTGCGCCATACATCGGGCACAGCACCTCCTTTGCTACACACTGCTGGACTTAGGTGCTGGGACCTGTTCAGTAGAAATTCAGGTGCAGGGTCCCGGCGATCAAGACTGCAAGCTGCCATTGTCGCAGCTATGCCGGGCTTTGTAAATTCTGGCCCCATGTGTTCAGTATTTCATTTGTAATCAAAAGTTTTTTTCTGCAAACACATAACATATGCAGGTGATTGTGAATTAATTAAAGAATACTGCTTGTTTGCTGAAATCTTTGGTGCCTGTATAGTAATACAACAAAGTAAAAGAACTGTGCACTCTTTCAGAGGCACCCCAGCTCCTAGCATTCCTGTATGGTATGCTGCACTAATCATTTTAAATGGAATAAACTCACATAAATAACCGTTTTTAGAAGTAAGTCCTCATCTGTTTGAAATGCAGTGAGTGCTCAGTTCTTTTCCTTTGATTGTACTCTTCAACTGCAGGCTCTGCTGGTCACTCAGAGTGGCCTTCAGTTTGTGTCTCAGCCTGTATCACTGTTGAGTTCCAATGCAGATTGTTTGTGGATATGTGCACTTCAGAGCTGGCTGTCCCTTATTCTGCACTCCCACTGTGCTGTGTGCAGATCCATTTCTTTTAGATTGTTCAGCAATGCACCACCCATCTTCACTACCCCTGTAGCAGCACCCCTCCACCTTCCTCCCCCGTAGTACTGGCAGAGTACTATAATTATGAAATTGCCCCACATTACAAGTTCCAGTAAGTATATTCACACCTCCACCCACTATAAATAGTACCCACCATTCCCCTCCACCCAAGCCAATCAAACACAGAAGAATACCCCTTTCCCTGCCACGCTGTGGCACACACCATCCTCCTCCTCCCTTCCCCACTTACTGCAAACAAAAGCATATGAGTTACAGCGAATTGGTGCCATGGCAGGTGGCTGGTACAGTCCTCCCTGTACCTCAGCTGTACATCATTTATGGAATAGAACCAGGCGTATGCTCCTATAATAATCTCCTCATTGGCTGCAGGTAAGGCCGATTAGGTGACTGGTAGAGCACATACAATTACATTCTGTTGATGACAAACAACTGAGGTGAAGGAAAGACTGTGCCAGTTGCCTGAATTGGGACCAATTTGTCATAACTTGTGTCCTTTTGTATGAGGATGAATGACTGTGTAAGGAAGGTGATGTGTGCCAGTGGTTGGTATGGCAGGGGTATTCTGTTCTTAACTGGCTCAGGTGAGTGGATGATGGTGAGTTTTACAGACAAGGGTTGGAACAGGGAAGGACTCACTGTAGCATATGTTCTGGGATATACATGTAATTTTACTGCTTTGCCAAGATGTGGGGTAGGGTGCTACTGCAAGAATGAGGGGGTGGAGATGCATTACTGGACACGGATGGTAAGGGGAAGAGAGCTGGAAAATATTGCTATGTGGATGGAGGTGGTTAAGACTTTGAATGTCTTTTTCTTACTACAGTATTCATAGTGACACTGCAAAAGAGTGGCAGGGGCCAGTTAGATCGATACAAGCACTAAAGGGTTTTTACTGACGTGACCACTTGTTATACTGGAGCTAGCCCAAAGGGGGGTTTTAGTATATTAGCTACATAATGGATCAGTATCACAACAAGATTCACACCTGAAGCAATGAATGAGATCCATGTAACATAATATCAGTCAAAAAGAGATGCTAACTCCTCAACCAATAAATCATGTAATAAATGACTTTAAACAGGAAAATGTTGGCAGATGGTGACATAGGTGATTCTGCCATTTGATAGGCTACATCTGGCTGCAGAAAAGGTCACATGCAGATGTGCCCAGAGACCCACAACAGCACTGACTGGAAATGTGGAAAGACTGCATTCTGCTTCCCACTCTAGCTACTACCTTGATACACCTACAGAGTCCAATTACCATCCCAATATATTTGCTTAGCAATTTTCAAGCAAACATAAAATTAAATATAGGGTTGGAAAATATTCAAACTAAGAAGTTAGTGCTCAACTCTAGCTCAAAAACAACTGACCATTGAGACCATAAATTTACAGGTTCAGCATTGTTTGACTCAAGGAGGTGCTTCTGATAGGTGGTTTCAATGAAGAACGTTCAGTTATTAAATTGTTAAGAAAAGCAAATGCTATTCTTTAACATGTGCAAAACATTTTTTCAATGTTCTCATCAAAAGGTGTCTTTCATGGCAACAGACATTTGCACTGTTGTCACTGAAAAATAGTTGACATGAGCCAGTGTCATGATTCAGACTGGCTCATTTCAACAGTCTAGAGCACCTTCCTACCAAACGGTGTCCAGTGAACAAGGTGACTGAAATTGGGCTCCTACAAAAATGGTGACTCAATAATGGCACCTGTGTTCATGGCTACCAAGCAGGGAGGTGATCAGATACTGGGGTGGGTGAAATACCGCAATGTGAAGTAGTGAGTATATGCGTGCATGCGCGCACACGTACACACGCAGGCAGGAGAGGCAGGGGAGGGATGGTATGTGGGACGGCATGTGGTGGGCAGCTGCTGAGCTGGTCCATTAGTGTGGTGGGGAGGGTGGTCGGCTGGGAGGCACAGGGTACAGAGTTCTGGTCTGGCGTGGTGCAGGTTATTTTTTGCTGGCATGCAGCCTTTTTATTTTTTTAAGTTTTTCACCCCCCTGACATGCACCCTCCCCAGACTTCAGAATCCATAAGTAGGGGTGGGAGGACACAGCCCCCACATTAAAAAATGAGACCCATAGGTCTTGGATGCAGTGTTTGTCTGCTCTGAGAGTGTGAATCGGTGAAATTCATTTTTGGCGATGTACGCTCACCGTAATGGCGATTGCTATTCCGTGATCACTGATATGACATGGAACCCTACCAAACCCAGCTGATGCATAGTTTTACCAATGGCAGTTGCCCAATACCACCTTTGGTACACCCCCCCCATGATCCAGCTGTGAAAAAGCATTACCAATGGTGGGTACCCAATCCTGCTGCTGGTATGTCCCACCTACTGGACTTAGTTGATGCACTGTATGCAGCCTTTGTTGTAGCCTAGACAGGTAGACCTGAGTGTTTTTGCTTTTCTTTTTTTTTACACCAAAGGAGCACTTTGAAAGTGATGAGAGTGCTGGGAAAACTAAGCATACACATCCAGGAATCAAGAACTGTTTCAGTCAACACTTGGTGAGTCCTGTTAGTTTTCCAAAATTGGTGGCAGACATTGGGAAATAAGGGTTTAACCCTCCCAGCCAACTGAGATTCAAAATACAAACTAAACTTTGTGAGGCAACACTGAAGGCAGGGGAAAATAGAGGTAGGTGTTAGCCACCTTAATCCACTAATCTCTGGGGGTTAGGCTTTTGCTTACTTAAAATCAGCAGAGGTAATTAAGTGTTCCTAACTGTACTTATCATCATTTCAAAGTTCTCTAATAGAAAAATACTGAAACAAGACAGTCAAACTTAAAGGAAAAGAAAGGAAACTGCTAGTGCTGTGAAGAAACTTTCATAAAATGTTCCAAAAGTTTGACTTTGATGAATCCCGAATCATCCGAATGTGTTCCACAAATTTTCCTGATTCTTCAAAATTGACCAGCTGAATTGCTGAATGATACACATGAACAGCGGAATGACAGTTCTATGGAATTCCACTTCACCATTTCATTTAATACATCAATTCACAATACATGCAATCATTATGAGTAATTTGTATCTGCAGAATAACATTCTGCAACATAATGCAGCAATCTGCAGTATTACTATACATTCATTTTGCCAAAGTTGTCAAAGTGCATTCAGAAACTTTGCAGAAGTGACATTCCTACTTGCATGGTAATTCACAGGTGGAATTTATTTTTGTACAGCACTAAAAACTGCAGCTACTGAACAAAGTAAATGTTTCATAACAATTAAGTAGGGTCCACTGCTCCCTCCCAATCACAGGGATAATGTGTTTTTACACTAATGGCAGGATCTAAATCCAGCATCTGGTACTCCTTCCCTCCTGGTATAGGCATCTGGTACTTCTTCCCTCCTGGCATAGAACCCATCACCCTTTAGCAGCCATGCCATCCTCCTCCCCCACCGATGTCTACCTGTGTCCCTTCTCTGTAATCCTCAATGATCTGTGATGGTGATTCCTTGGTGTTCCTTGATGTGCTCCTCTAAATAAAAATGTTGAAAAAACCTAAGTGCATGAATGTACATACTGCTCATCATGCACCTGGATTTAGTTTTGTCCCCTATTTTTTTTTCCTTTGACCATAATTCAGACATTTTAAGGCATTTTGACCCCAAATGTTAAGGTCTAACAAGTCACCACCCCACACCATTATCACATGAATGACACCTTGTTACTCTAATCCAAAATGTGTTTTAGTGGTCAAACACCCAAAACACATTTCAGTTCAGATTTACAAGGTGCCACTTATGTGGTTGTGAGGTGTGCTGGTGACCTGCCCACTCATAAAATCTGCGGTCAAATTAGCAAAAAATAACAAAGTTCAGGCAAAAGAGAAAAACTGTGGAAAAATGTCAGTCCAGGTGCAGGACACACATTTTTGGAAACAGTTAATTTTTCAGTTATTTGTTTTTCTTTTACTTGTACCATTGCCATTTTTGCCCATTTTGGTCCCAAATTATTTATTTGAAGAGTTTCACCAGGAAAGGCACACTGAGCTGCAATAGCTTGTCTCCTGGTGCATCCTGGGGGAGGGAAGTATGGAACAGTGGAGAAAGTAACAATAGTAGAAAAATATTAAATTTGAACAAGGTAGTGGCAGCACAATAATGGATTGCACAAATATCATATTGAGTCAGTACATAACAGTATTGGTAAGCATATATCACATCATTAAAATGCAAGCTAGGAACTAACAAAGGGCATATATAAATACTAGACACATTTTGCAATAATTTACAAAATAGGAACTCACATACTATAATCACTATAAGTGCTGAAATGAATGCCTGAGTGTAAAATAAGGGAGAACAGGAAAGTGAAGGAGAAGGGGTTAGTGGACCAGCCCCCCCCAATTGGGATGCATGAACCGCATGTGGGGGGAGGCCTGTGGGTCATGTGTGAGGCAAGAGGTGAAGACAGATTAGGGGAACAGGAGATGACAAAGAGAAAGGACAAAGAGATGTAGGTAGAAAACTAGTGTCAAGAAGAGGGGAAGAGGAGAAGAGAGATGGAAGTAGAAATTGCTAGCATACGGGAGGCCTTGGTAAGATTAAGAGGAGAGTTAGAGGGCTGGACATAAAGGTAAGGCAAGACTCCTGCAGTTGCAGGAGGAGGAAGTGTGGATCAGTAAGAGGTGGGATAGTGAACTAGGTGTCAGGGCAGAGTGAATATCTAGAGGAAGGGAATTCCAGATCTGGGGGAGGTGATAGAAGAAGGCAGATCTGCCAGCCATGGATGAGCAGGGTGGAGGGCAAACCTTCTTAGGGTGGAGTTTTGGAAAGTATAGTGAGGCGTAGGAGGGAGAGATAGGAGAGAAAGGAGGTAGGGTGGCAGGGAGCCAAAGCAGAATTTGCCAATCAGAGTTGCACTGTGGTCAAGGTGTCTGTCACTAAGAGAGGGGAAGGAGAGAGAGGCGTAGAGGTCACAGTGGTGAGTATGGGGTGGACAGTCAAGTGTGAAGCAGCAAAAGGAGTTAAAGATGGCATCCGGTCTGGTAAGGGTGGATTTAAGGGTTGAGCAATAGATAATGTCACCATAATCAAAAACAGGAAGGAACATCGTTTGGACAATTTTCTGATGGGCAGGAAAGGGAAGGCAGCAGTGGTGCCAATACAGAGCACCAAGTCTGGGGAATAACTTTGCATGGATAGTGTCCACATGCTCAGAAAAGTTGAGGTTCTTGTCAAGCCATAAGCTGAGATATTGGAAGGAGAAGATGTCTTCAAGAGTGGAACCATCAAGGGTGTGAAAGGAAGAGGTAACAGTGAGCCTGGCAAGCCTTTGTCTGATGCCAAAGGTCATCGAGACTGTCTTTTTGGCATTTAGTGACAGTTGCTTGTCACAAAACCAGAACTGGACATTATTATCTCACCTTTAAGGCCCTACACGGACAGGGCCCTGGTTACCTGTCAGTCCTTCTGACACCTACTCCCTCTGTCCACCCTCTTCGATCCTCCAGTGGTGGCCTCCTGACCATTCCTAGAATGAGGCTTAAATCAGCTGGTGATAGAGCCTTTAGTGTTATGGCTCCCGTTCTATGGAACTCTTTACCAGCTATGGTCAGAGAGGCCCCCATGATAGATGTCTTCAAGGTTCGCTTGAAGACATTATTATTCTCACAAGCATTTGATGTTTAGAGTATGATTTAGTATATAATTTGTGATTTATTATTTTTACTTGTTTGATTGTTTGTGTATAATGTTTTAAAATTTGTACGGCACCCAGAGCCTCCGGGATTGGGCGTCTTTTAAATAAATTTGCCTTGCCTTATTGAAATCCAGTTGAAGCCTGGTCTCGACATCTGAGGGGGAGGAACCAGAGACAAACAAGACTGTGTCGTCCACGTACATATGGATTTTAGCAGAAGAACAAATGTTTGGAAGCTTATTGAGGAAAATTGAGAAAAGTGTTGGACTGAGGATGGAGCCCTGAGGGAACCCAGTGTTTATGGGGAGAGAGGGGGAGAAAGAGTTGTCAACTGTGACTGATTGGGACCTACCTGTGAGACAGGAATGGAACCAACAGGTAGTGGAATTGGATAGGCTGGCTGCTTGAAGATTGCAGAGGAGAAGGGTGTGGGCAACAGTGCTGATAGCCTTGGCAGGGTTGACAACAATGGCAGAGGTGATGCATCCCTGATCCATGCTAGAGAAATTGAGTCAGTGAGCTGGAGAAGGGAGGTGGTGGTAGAATGGGCTTTCCAGAAACCAGACTGGAAAGGAGTGAAGAAGGAGGAAAAGATGAGGAAGGAGGAGAGCTGATCCAGAGCCAAATACTCTTATAATTTAGTGAGAATAGGGAGCAGTGATATTGGGCCAGATATAGTTGCCAGTGTTGGAAGAGTCATTGCCCTTAGGAAGAGGGACTATAGTAGCATGCTTCCATGCTTTTGAAGCAGAGGCAAAAGAATAAGAAAGGTTCAGGAGAATGAAGAGTGGGAGGACAATGGCAGGGGCAGAGAGATGCAGTAGTTTGGGGTTTAAGACCATCAGGGGTTAGGGGTTAAGAGGTAAAAGAGCATGAAGGGGTCAGCAGGGGAGACAGGCTGAAAGGAGAAGTTGGTTGTAGGAGCAGACCAAACTGTTGATGGTGGGGAGAGACAGAGGCCAGAAAATTGGCAGCATAAGTGGTAATGAAGATGTTGAATTCCTCGGTGACTGCTGGGGGGTCAGAAATTGTAAGGTTACCAACCTTGAGGGCTGGAGAAGGTGACTGGGTGGGGGGAAGAATGGGACATGTACAACCTTCCAGAATTTGGAGGGGTTGTTTAATATTTTCCTGGAAGGTAGAGCAGATATATTCAGCTTTAGCAAGATGGATAGCTCTGGTGCAGGAGTTCTGTAGAGAGCGGTATGTAATTAACTCCCTGGGGGCACCAGATGCTTTATAGGGAGTAATGGACTCTACTTTTTTCTAAGAGGGGCATGTCTGTCCCAGGCATTTAGGAACTGCTCATTAAAGTAGGACAGGGCAGAATCAATGGAAGGGGCATTGGCCATGGGGGTCCAATCAGTTCTCATGAGTTCATTGAGCAAGGAAGACAAATCTAGAGATCTGAAGGAGCAGAGGTACAGTAGGTTGGGGGGCAATTTTCTCACACAGTAGACCATACAATGGTCACTGAGAGCATCTGGGAAGATATCTGTAGAGATCACATGGTGAGGATGTGAAGTCAGAACCCAGTCTAGCAGGGTATGGCTACCTGACTTGAAGTTTAGACACATAAGCTCAGTTATGAGCTGTTGTAACTTTAAGGAGGAGACAGAGTTGCAGAGTTTAAAGTGATTCTTGGACAGCCAGTTGATGTTAAAGTCACCAAAGGATGTAGAGTTCCCCATAGGAGGATTAGGTGATAAGTGAGGAGATAAGGTCAGTGACAGTAGCAGGAGAAGAATTAATAAGGCTGGGGAAGCAATAGACTCTTCCCACAAAGATAGGAACAGAGCGCGTGGGAGTCAGCTTTCGTAATAAAAGTTCATATGTGGCAGGGGAAGAGATATAAAGGCAAATAGAGTATTGGAGAGAGGAGGAAATGTAAATAGCAACTCCCCACCCCTAGAAGGACAATCTTGCTGGATGAGGGAATACTCAGGGATGGAGATAGCTGAGTCGGGGATTTTAGAGGCGAGTCAGGACTTAGTGATGATAAGAACTGAGGGTTTAAAAACTGATCATGAGTAGACTCCTGATATTAAAGTTGGCAATTTTGAGTCCTTTTGAGAGGTCAGTGGGGGCAGGGGGAGAAGGCCCTGGATTAGGTTCAACATCGCTGGCAGAGAGAAACAACACCAGGATTAGTAGCCCAGTGGGGAAGGATGCACGTCTCCTATGATAAATGGGAGAAAGGGGTACTGGGGGGGGCTAGCAAAGAGGACTAGGACTGGGGATGGGGGAAGAGTAAAGACGAACTGAAGCTAAATAAACTCCGGAAGAATGAAGGAGGAAAGTGCATGGGTGCCATGGGGAGTACAGAAGTGCCTGGAGGCCAGTATTAGAGGGGATGAGAGGGAGGTTGGAGGGAAAGAAGATGAGGAGAAAAAGAGGGACATGATGGAAAGGGCGAAGAGGAGCATAATCAGAGTTAGTGGATGAGACTATAGAGGGAGAGAATACAGCATTGCAGGAAGTTAAAGAGTGTCCCTAGTGGCCAGTCGCTATTACCAGCTAATGGAAAAGTAGGGAGATAGCTTTACAACAGTAGGCAAACCAAGCAGTACTGCTAGGCTAGATAGGATAATATGTGTAGGAGGGGAGTAAGATATAACAGGCTGTATGGCCTAGTGGGTAAGGCTTCTGACAGTGGAGGATTTAACACAGGGGACAAAGGTCCAAATGTTCAGAGTTGGCACCTTGACTTATATGTGATTTGGGTGTCAACTCCCACAAATACATTTAGGGTAGAATTACTATAGAACTGTTTATTTTCATGCAAGTTTTATTTAGCACATGTTGCTAATCGACCACAATTGCACACATTTAATTTCACACTCTGCAATTAGTGCTCATTTCACACCCATTTGAGGTTTGATATTGAGTGCAACATACCATTTGGAGGCCTTCTCAGGAGGTGCAAGCAGCAACTTACAGGGAGCAACAAGGAGTTGTCTGTGAGATGCCAACCTGGATCTTGCAGGATTGCTTTCCTTGGCTGGTTCATCTGCTTCTGTCCTGCTGCTGCCCATGCTTTTAGCCAGGTCCGATTCATCACAGACTTCTGTGGACTACCTCTGTATCTCTTCTTTGGAGGACTGCTAGTGGTGGCCGGGGATTGCTCCTGGTGTTCCGATTGGCCATGGGGAAACTGTGCAGTATAGTGCAGGTTTCTACATTGCTCAGGGACCTCGGTGTGTCTGAACTTTACATGCAGAGCCCTGCTTGCATGCAGTGATTGCTGGAAGACTGCTATTTCTGTTCTTGGTGGAGATGCTCCCTAGATGCTATTTGCCTCTGACCTGGGTGGGGATTTTCCCCTGAATTTCTTCGGTTTCATGGACTTTGGTTACTGGTGAGAGGAGCATCCATGACTTTTGTACCCACCCCCCGTTTAGTCTTTGCTCCTAACATCTTGACTGTAACATGGTGGTGGGAAGCCCCGAGTAGAGTGAAAGTCCTGCTGTGTCTGTCTCACCACACGTTCGGTCATCCTGAATATTTCTCTGTTACTAACTTTTCAGCTGGCAACTTCTACTTTCCATCTTGGGAGCAAATGAGTATTGCTACTGCTTCCAATACAGACATTGTGCAACTAATGAGAGCGTTTTGCTAAACTTTGTGGTAGCAGTTGCTGAAAGTCAAAAGAATGTTGAATATTATTATAACTTATTTAACTTTGGACCTTGCTCCGTTCATAGTGTTCGCAAATCCTGTACTCTGTCCTTCTCTTGTAACAAATTTGCTGACAGACTGAGATTTTAAAGTGCGGGGGCTAAGGGGTTTATTTTAATATTTCGGGTGATCAGCCAGGTTGAGTGTGTATGTATTTCATTGTTGAAGTGGGGTGGGGGGGTTAAGATTTTAATTGTCTCAATAGTGTTTTATGGGGGGCAGTGGAGGTGTGTGTGTAGGACAGTTTTTGTTTTAGGTGTGTGTGTGCTTGTGAGTGGGTAGGTAGTAATAGCTTTTGAAACCAAAGGAACAAGGCTTTTTGGAGTATTTTGGGTTGGCACTTTGTCCAGATGTGCAAGGGTCTGGGATTGGCATGGATAGCCTATGAGGCATTCCATCTTCCCGATCTCCGGCACTTCACTGACCTCCCTGTATCAGTGATGACAGCGAGGTGCTGTAATGAGGTCAGGATTTCGAGGGGCTGAAATGGTTGGTTATGGTGGGGTGCTGCAGGCCTGATGGAGGTGGATAGGATAGGGGTGGTTATGTGTAGAGGACACCCTAGGTTTAGATGGAACCTGGAGAGAGGCCAGATGTTTTTGGTTTCCATCCCCAGGGATCCCACCAGACCGAGTGGGCAGTACCCGGAGGGGCCGCAACATATACCATTCACCTTAGGGCGGTGCTTTGCAATGCCAGATTGATCAGGAACAAGACCTCAATTATGGTGGACTTAATTTCCTTGGTCAATCTGGCTTGCATTATGGAAGCCTGGGTGGGTGACGATGCTGGGCCAGTCTTGGAGGCAGCTGTCCCCCCTGGGTATTCTGTAGTGCACTGCCCTAGGGTGGAATGCAGGGGCAGGAGAGTGGCCCTCTGTTTTAGATTTGACCTGGGCTTCACTGTGCACCCAGTGAAAGCTACCAGGTCTTTTGAACATGTGGTAGTGTGTGGGGGTCCGGGTGCAGGCTGCAGGATCCTCCTTGTTTACCACCCTCCTGGGGTAAGGGGAGAGTTCCTGCAGGAAGTGGTGGAGCTCATCATCTGTGAGGTGTTGGAGTCCCCCAGATGTTTGGTGCTGGGGGACTTCAATGCCTGGGCCAATGATGAGTTCTCCTGGCTTGGCTCCAACCTCCTCCAGATGATGTCATAACTGGGCCTGACACAAGAAGTTACTTCCATCACCCACCACGGTGGCCACATGTTGGACCTGGTGCTGTTACTGGAATTTGAGGTAGCTAACCTCAAGACTGAGCAGATCATCTGGTCTGATCATTGCATGGTGAGGTTCTCGTTCCCCCCAGAAGCCCTCCTCCTGTTGAGATGGTCAACTACTGCCTTTTAAGGGGAATGTCCTCGAAGGGTTTTCTGGTGATAGTTGATCTATCTAGTGTAGGTGCTTCATGTGTGAAGAGCACGAGCGAGGCGGTTGCCACCTATAATACCTATAATAGGGTGATGTCCACATCACTCGATGCTCTTGCACCGATCCTTGTAAGACCCAAATCTCACTTGAGGTATTCTTGGTTTGATTGAAAGCTTAAGGCGATGAAGATTAGGGGTCAGAAGTTAGAGCATTGCTGGTGGAGGACAAGGCTAGAGGAGGACAAAATGGCCCTGTGTGCTCACTATGGTGAGTACCAGAGGGCAATCAATTGTAAGAAAGCAGAGTTCCTGTCCAGGGAGATTGCTGCAGGGAAGAACTGAACAGCTGTGCTATTTCAGACTGTTGACAGGCTTTTACATCCGGCCTGTCCACAGCCAAAAAAAAGCCTTTTCAGACACCTTTGTGACGAGTTTGCTCAGTTCTTCACTGACAGAGTGTCCTCCATCCGGCAGGGAATTCCACCAATCAGCTGTATTATGACTTGCAGTGATTGCCTTGGATGTAGTAGAGGCCTGTCTGGGAGGAGTTTAAACCACTGAGGGTGGCTGAGGTCATTGAGGTCAGATGCATTTTCTAATGGGATGTGTTGGTTCCATTGGCCTGGTGTTTGCCTTGATTGTTTGGTGCTTGTTGTTAGAGGGGGTCTTACTGGATTCCTTGAAAGAGGCTCTAGTGAGGCCCCTTCTGAAGAAACCATCTCTGAACCCGGACATCTTGGTGAATTACCAAATGATCTCCAACCTTCCATTTTTGGGAAAGGTTGAAGAGAAGATTGTGTTGTAACAGCTTGAATAGCACCTCGTGACCTTTGACATCTATGAGCTACTCCAGTCTGGTTTCAGAGCCAAGCATAGCACTGAAACAGTGTTAGTTTGGGTGAATAATGACCTCCTCAGGGCAAGGGATAGAGGAGATGGGTCAGTTCTTGTTCTCCGCAATCTTTCCTCAGCTTTTGAAACTGTAGACCACCTTGTGCTGCATGATCATCTCAAGAGAGTACTGTGGACTTGCTGGAACAGGCATCAGCTGGTTTGAGTCCTATCTTGCTGACAGGAAGCAATGGCTAGTGATGGGGAATTTCTTCTCCTCCCCAAGGCACCTGTCATGCACAGTGTCTCAGGAACCTCTCTTGCTGTCAATGTTGTTTGCAGTGTACGTGCTGCCCCTGAGTGAGTTCATTAGGAAATACAATGTGGATGTTCACTGCTATGCAGATGATTCCCAACTGTATTTGTCCTTTTCCCCTGGAACATTCAACGCTGTGGAAGTGCTAAATAACTGTCTGGCCAAAATCAATGACTGGATGTCCTCCAGCTGGTTGAGACTGAACCCTGGTTCTAGTAGTGGAACTGAGCTGAAGTTGTGATAGGAGTTCCTCCAGTGTGGCAACTGGTCTCTTCCTGGGGCCTACACTGTTGTTGTCCTCCTCTAGGGTGCAAGATCTTGGTGTGTTCCTGGATGATAGGCTGACATTTGAATCTCAGGTGTCATGGGAAAAAGATGGCCGCTGGACTGAGCGTGCTGCTGCTCTGTGTTTGCGATTTTGAGTGTTATTTTAAGTTACTTTAAGTAATTTTATTTTTTGTTTTGTAGTTTCTCTTAGTTTTGCTTTCTTTTAGTTTAAATCGTCTTTGCATTTTAGTGTTTTAGCGTTTACTCCTCTGCTGTCTGACTGTGACCTTGACCGGGCATTGAGTGAATCAGAGTGAATCAGTCCTGTGATTAGAATGCCGAAGAGCACTGCTCACCACAAGAACTATTAGCACCAGGGTTCTCTGTATGTTTACCCCCGACTCTTTCTTTTGGTTGGGAGTCGGCACTGAGACCTGTGCTCTGCCAGATTTGTGAGCCTTCAGCGCCCATAGGATTTCTTCCAGTGCTCGGACTTTTTCCACGGTCTGTTGCTGTGGGGGCTCTCCTCGCCCTTCTTTCTGGGTGGCGACTGAAGTCGGAGTGGAAGGTCGCTTGGTTGTCAAACTACGAAGGGATTTGAGACTGAGACTCTGGATATTTTGGATACTTTGATTCGGACATATTCTTCTGCAAGAGGGTAGAGAAGCTGCGAAATTCGACAGGGATCTGTAAGTGGTAGAAATTAAAGATAGACACTTAATGGTATGAGTGTTAAAAAGGATGAAGAGGGATTTATTGAGTTAATTCCAAGTTGTCTATAATGTGTATGAAATTATCCTGAACTTGGTTGCAGGACTGGTCTGAGGCCTAACTCTCCCACTGGGATTTTCTGCATGATTTGTGGTTTGAATGGGGTATCAAGACTTCTCTAGCCAAAGAGTTGGCTAAAGTTTCATGCCCCCTAGATTTCCAGGCTGAACTACTAATGTGACTTGCCCTGGGTGTTTTATCAGGCTACATTATCTCCTGTGGTGCTTTCCCAGTTAGGAGTAAGGGGACCCTACTATATTGTGGAAACTGTTGGAATTTTGTCAGCAAGTCTCTGTGGATCTGGATAACTTGCATCCTGGATGTTCCCTGAATTTGCCTCTTCAAATAAGTTTGCTTGGACAAGTAGACTGACTGTGTTTCCTACTTTTGATCCCTATGGATTTTGGTTCCCATAGCCAGGGCCCCGATTTTTCTGCGGCACATTGGAGCAAAGTTCTGTGGCAGGGTTCTCATTTGCCGCAGAACTTCTGCGGCACTCAACAGCAATTTCTGCGGCAATTCTACGGCACATTTTACCACTTAATTTTTTCCTTTTTTTTTTTTGCCATATCTGACGCAATGCACGCCAGAATACAGCGTCATTTTAAGGGTGTTTGTCACCAAATTTCAACATAGCCATTTCAAGACCTCTGCTCATGAACAGTGTCACTGTGATTTTCTTAATTTGTCCATACATTGATTTCACACCGACTGCGCCATTCTGCGCTACAAGGGTGGAAACACATTTTGGGTGAGATGTGAAAATGACAGCTGTACTGCTCATAAGACAGTGTGGTGAAATGGCAATTTAAACTCTGGGTGAAAATATTGAAATTTACATGAACTTACGAGCTTAACGCGTAGGAACTGCATAGCATACGCTCGTTAAACAGATCATTTTTGGAATTTTGAACCAAATTTCAACATGGGGCTCTTCTCATGAATGATTCACTGTCATGGTGGTATTTGGTCCCGAAGGTGATTTCACAGTCACTCGCGCAGTCACTGCGTGAAATCACCCTTCGAGCCCGAATAACGCCATGACAGTGACATCATTACGAGAAGGGTCCAAAACCCCATGTTGAAAATTTTGCAAAAATTCCCAAAATGCCTGAGATAGTGAATAAAGTTGGAACCCTCCTATCTAGCCCATTATACAGCTTACCGCATTTCCTCAGTTCGGGTCGCCTTTGAAGAGTGCAGACATGTTCCCGGTCCACCCAAGATCATCGCGCCGGAGTCCAGAGGTAAGTATGGGGTGGGGGTGGGGGAAGCTAGCATGAGTGGGTAGCGGGATGTGGGAGGGGCTCGGGAGATGCGCTGTGGGACAGTTTTTGTTTTACAGGAAAAAAAAAAAGACACGCGCAGTTGCTTGCCATGCTGGGGTGGGCTCCCAGCATGACTTTAGGGGCATTCAGCCGCGGGATTGGGCACCCGTACGGCAAAAAAAAAACTATTAGATGCTTGGCACACGCTTGGGTGTGCCCAGCGGCACAAGCACCTTGGGGGGCGTTCAGCCAATGGGGAATTGGGCACCTGTCGGCAACATTATTGATTGCCACGCTGGGTGGGCTCCCAGCGTGGCATGTAAGCATTTGAGGGGACAGTGAAGCCGACGGGGATTGGGCACACTCGCCGCAAATGAAGCGGACGCTTGTTCCGCAGGCGGCCGCGACCTCGCTGGTGATGGCAAATTCCATGGATATTTCCGCGGTTTTCCGCATCCGCGGAATCATGGAAAACTCAGGGCCCTGCCCATAGCCCTTAGATACAATTGACTCTGTGCCTTGTGGTGCAAGGACTTCTCATTTTCCTCTTTGGCTTGTTTTATGTTTATTTTTTTATGGACAACTAGGTGGTGAGAGGACCTTGTGTCCATTTATTTTCTGAAGTTTGATTGTTTTTTCCTATACTCCCAGTCGTGAGAGGATTGAGGGGGAAGGGATGTTTTATCTTATGTTTTTTGTTTTTAAGTTTAAGATGTTATTTGTGATTTGATTTGTAGAATATTTCTGTACTTTGGTAGTGAGAGTGCCAAAGCAATCTTTTTCCTTCCTCTGGTTGTGAGAGAGCTAGGGGCCGTAAATTATTTTATTTTATATTTATTTATCTGTCTTTTGTTTAATTTGGGTGGTGAGAGAACTCTTTTATATTTATTTTTAAGTCTAAGGAGTAGTTTAGTTGCCCTCTAGCCTAGCCCAGATTCAATTTCCCCTATTGGGAGCGGGGTAGCTTTTTTATTTATTTTGTTTGTTAAGTTTTAAAAATTATTTTGGGTGATTTATTGTAAGTGGGTTTATTGTTTGGTTTTGACTCTCCAGTAGAGGCATGTGTTGACCTTAAATCCCAATGGTGGTGCACTATTCATCCTCTTCTCTTCATGCCCTCCACCCTTTTTGTTCTCCCCCACACCAATATGAGATTTACTGGTGCTGTAGAGCACTTGGAATTACTTGTAGGAGAGGAAGGAGGGTGGGGGACCGCGAACAAGGGAGGATGAACGAGGGGACCACCGTGTTAGGGTAGTTGGATTGAGAAGGCATCCTGAGGTGAAATGGAATCCAGATCATGGTTTGCCATGACTGGTGCCCATACCCAAGGGCACTACTGAATTTAGTAGGCAGATGGGCCCGACAGCCTCCGAGGTTCGTCCAGCTCAGGTGGTGCTGTGCAATGCCAGGTCCATCAGGAATAAGACTGGCATTATTGCTGATCTTGTTGATTCAGTGGACTTGGCTTGTATCACCAAGACCTGGCTGGATGAAAATCCAGGCCCCACTTTGGAGGCTATGACTCCGGCTGGGTACTCGGCGATATACCACCCGAGATTGGATCGCAGGGGTTGGAGGGGTTGTAGTCGGTTTCAAGACTGAACTGGACTTCATGAATGTAGTAGTTGAGGAGGCTGAGTCCTTTGAGTGTACAGTGGTGGTAGTAGGTGTCGGTGTTCGAATCATTTTCATCTACTGTCCACCCGGGGAAGGGAAGCGATTCTTACAGGAAGTAGCAGACTTCATCATCGACATGGCATTTGAGTTGCTTATATTGATGGTTCTGGGTGATTTTAGCACCTGGGTCAATGATGAACTCTCAAAATTTGGTAATCACTTCCTCAAATTAATGATTTCTTTGGGCCTTACACTGGCAGTTTCCACTGCTACCCATAAATCTGGACACTCTCTGGACTTAATCTTCCTACTAGGGATCGAAACATCTGACTTGGAGGTGGAACCAGTCACTTGGTCAGATCATTACACCATGAGGTTCAGTTTTTGCAACCCCCTGAGAAGGCCTACCCCTGTGGAGATGTTAGGTACCACCCTTTACAGGATATTACTCCCCAAGGCCTTGCAGTGGTCCTTGACCTCTCGTACCCCCGTGTTGGTGAGCAGAAGTCCAGAGACCCTTGTGTTGGCTTATAATATGGCTGTCACAGTGGCTCTGGATTCCATTGCTCCTGTCCGTGTCTGCCCCCTATCCCTTCACTCCAAGTCCCCCTGGTTTGATGGGACATTGAGGGAGATGTCGAGACAGGAGCGAAGGTTAGAGCAGTGCTGATGCAGGTCCGCCTTTGAAGCCGACCACCTTAGATTGATGGACCATTATTTAGTCTATCAATCTGCAATCACCCTTAAGAAGGCAGAATTCCTGTCCAGGGAGATTGCGGTTGCTCGGAATCGACCAGCTCAGCTTTTTTGAACTGTAGATAGACTGTGCAACCCAGCCTGTCTGCAAGTTTGGAATGTCTTTTTGCAATTAGAGTGTGAGGAGCTTACTCGATTTTTTGTAACTAAGGTGGCTGACATCAGAGCGGATCTACAACCAGCACTGTCTAGGGGGGATGCTGTTGAACAGTGCGAGTTCACAGTACCTCAGTTTTCTTGGAGTTCCTTCAGTCGACCTAATTTCATAGATGTCATGAGGATTATCCATAGTGTGTGCCCTACATGCTGTAGTTTGGACCCTGGACCGACTTCCCTAATTTTGGGTTGTAGTGATATCATTGGTCCAGTCCTTGTGTGAATAGGCTGGTGCTCCTTGGAGTTGGGTGAGTTCCCTAGCTCCCTGAAAGAGGCGGTGGTGACACCACTCTTGAAGAAAGCCCCCTTGGACCCAGACTGTTTCACAAACTACAGACCCATCTCCAACATACCCTTTATCGGGAAGGTGATTGAGAAGGTAGTGGCAGCCCAATTGGAGGATCATTTAACCATCCATGACATCTACGAACCTCTCCAGTCCAGTTTCTGTAAAAGACATAGCACCGAGACAGTGCTGGTTCAGGTGCTCAATGATCTTCTGTGGGTGAGAGATCAGAAGAGATGTTCCATCTTGGTTGTCCTCGATCTCTCTCTTCAGCCTTTGACACCATGGATCACATGGTGTTGATAGCATGCCTGAGGCATATTTTCAGAATATCAGGAACCGTCCTTTGATGGTTCACTTCATTTCTCACTGGGAGATCACAAAGAGTTGTGTCTGGGGTTTTTTCCTCTAGCCCAACATCTGTTGTGTGGGGTGCTTCAGGGTTCAGTGCTGTCTCCCATGCTATTCGCAGTGTATATGCTACCCCTCGGAGACATTGTAAGATGGTATGGGCTGAGGTTTCACTGCTATGCAAATGAAACCCAGCTATACCTGTCTTTTGCGCCTGAGCAGGATGGAGCTCTCTTGGTGTTTAACAACTGTCTGAAAGAAATCCAGGAGTGGATGGATTCTAGTTGGCTGAAGTTGAACTCAGAAAAGATAGAGGTTTTGGTTGTGGATCCAGGTCACCAGATAGAGGGGTCGTCTGTTGGTACGCCCTCAGGAATTTTTTTGGGTGGCGTTTCACTTTCAACCTCTGAACAAGTGCGTAACCTGGGAGTTGTCTTAGATGACAGGCTGACACTGCAGTCACAGGTGTCAGGTATCAGCGGTCATCAGGACTTCCTTCTACCATTTTAAGAAAATCACCAGAATTACGCACCTGGTTCCGTCTGGCGACCTTCCAACGTTGGTCCATGCCTTTGTGTCCTCGCGTCTGGACTATTGCAACTCCCTTTACCTTGGGCTTTCAAGGGTTGAAATCTACCACCTGCAGCTTGTGCAGAATGCAGCAACCTGGGTTTTGACTGGCTCTAGTAGGTCCTGTCATATCACCCTGGTACTGCACAAGTTGCACTGGCTGCCTATAATTGTAAATGGAGTCCACTCTGAAGAAAGAGGGGTTACTAGTGGGGTACCACAGGGTTCAGCACTGGATCCAGTCCTTTTTAATGTCTTTATAAGTGACATTGCAGAGGAACTGGAAGGAAAAGTATGCCTCTTTGCAGATGACACAAAGATCTGCAACAGGGTTGATACACACGGAGGCGTGGAAATGAGAAGAATGGACTTGGCAAGGTTGGAGGAATGGTCAGAAGTATGTCAGCTTGGATTCAATGTAAAGAAGTGCAAAGTAATGCATCTGGGAAACAAAAACCCAGGAGAAGATTACACAATGGGGGGGAGGTAGTAACAACAACAAAAATGGAAAGGGACCTGGAGGTAATCATATCAGATGACCTTAAGGTTGGCAAGCAATGCGGAAAGTGGTAGGGAGGGCTGGGGGGATACTGGGATGTATAGGGAGAGGTATCACCAGCAGAAAACAGGAAGTTGTTATCCCCCTGTACAGACAGTTGGTAAGACCCCATCTGGAGTACTGCATCCAGTTCTGGAGATCCCTTCTCTGCAAGGACATAGACAGGATGGAGACAGTTCAGAGGAGGGCAACTAAAATGGTGCAGGGTCTGCAAGAGAAGCCATACGAGGAGAGACTAAAGGAGCTTAATATGTATACCCTTGAGGAAAGGAGGGAGAGGGGGGACATGATAGAAACATTTAAGCATCTCAGTGGAATCAGCAAAGTCCAAGAGGGTAGTATCTTACAGAAAAAGAGATGTGCAAGAACAAGGGGACACAATTTGAAGATAGAGGGGGGACGGCTCAGGGGCAATGTGAGGAAGTATTTTTTCACAGACAGGGTGGTGGATGCATGGAGCAGCCTTCCTGAGGAGGTTGTGGGGTCTAAAACTGTGGGAGAATTCAAGAATGCATGGGACAGACATAAGGCAATTTTTGTGGGGGGTAGGAAGAAATAGGCTGTTGGTTAAATAGGATCTGCAGCTTATCCTCTAGGTAGGGAAATGGGAAGACTAGGTGGGCCAAGTGGTCCTTATCTGCCGTCCAAGTCTATGTTTCTAGGTTTCTATACAGTGGTGGATCACCTTTAAAGTCAGTTTACTGACTTTCAAAGCCCTTCATGGTCAGGGTCCAGCCTATCTGAATGAACTCCTGGTTCCCTACTGCCCTGATCAATAGCTCCACTCAGCTGACGAGGGTTTGCTGGATATTCCAAGATTGAATATTAAATCATCTGGCTGTAGAGCATTTTCTTATGCTGCGCCCACCCTCTGGAATTCTCTACCTCGCCGGTTACGGGAGTGCACTTCTGTGGAGGAATTCAAGAGGGATATGAAAACCCATCTTTGGCAAATGGCCTTTAAAGAAAATTGAATGTTTTTTGAACTTGATGGTTTTATCTATGTTTGATACCTGATTTTAATATTTGATTTTGTAGTGTTTTAAGCTATACAGTGCTTTGAAAAATGAAAAGTGTTATATAAATAAAACTAGTATTATTATTGTTATCTGTTGTCCAAAGTGGTTTTTACCACTTGAGGAATATCGCCAGGATCAAACCCCTAGTTCTGCCTGAGGACCTTACCACACAGTGTTATGCCTTTGTAGCATCCAGGCTTGATTACTGTAATGCTCTTTACTTCAGGGTCTCTGGAGGTACCCTCCGCCAACTGCAGCTGGTGCAGAATGCGGCTGCCAGGTTCCTGAAGGGTCTTTTGAGGTTCTATCATGTAACCCCAGTGTTACGTGAGTTGCACTGGCTGCCAGTCAGGTGGAGGGTTATCTTCATGGTGGGTTTACTCTCCTTTAAGGCCCTACATGGACTAGGCCCTGGCTATTTGGCTGATCTCCTAACACTGGCCACCTCGGTCCGCTCCCTCCGTTCCTCCTCTAGCGGTCTCTTGGTGATTCCAAGGATGAGACTTAGAACTGCCAGTGACAGGGCATTTAGTGTCACCTGCCCTGTACTATGGAATGTGCTACCCCATCCATCAGGGAGGCCCCTTCAGTTGAGGTCTTTAAGGGCCGTCTTTAGGCCCACCTGTTTTCTTTGGCCTTTCCGGATATAGTTATCTGACCTGGTGTAGTAAATTTTAACTGAGCTGAACTATTTATTGATTTTATTGCATTATTTGTTTTATTGTTGTTTTAACTGTATCTGTGTGTGTTTTTGTACTCCCTTGCTTGTTCTGAATGTGAGGCACCCAGAGCCTCTGAGATTGGGCACCATAAAAATAAACTTTGCCTTGCCTTGCCATTGAACACATGCAATTTTGGCCAATTAGCGTAATTTTTTTTGTGCAATTATCACTTGAGTGAATATAGCTATAATTATTTTACACCAGATATAACCTGTTGTACAGTATCATGGTGCCACTTATGTGGTCCTGTGAAGCAGTGGAGACCAGGCCAACCTAAACATTTGGGATTGAAATGGCTAAAAATGGCCATGTTACGGCTATAAGTAAAATTAATTCACCAAAAAATAAATGAATAAGTCCAGACACATTTCTTGGCATTCAGATGCGGAGACTGCATTAGGCAACCTGTGGTCTGGAGCACTGTACTTCGCTATGTGGCTGCTACATAAGTGACCCATAAGGCCACACGTGAAGCAATTCCAAAACCACTCCAACAGCTGTGTGAACAGAGGTAGATGCCTGGTGCTGAGAAGGCATTGCTAGCCCCTGCTACATGTAAACACAGTTCCAAGGAGACCCAGTACTCAGTTCAACACTTAGATGAAAAATCTTACAGAGGCTTCATAGGCTATTTTGCATCTTTTACTCAATTTCATCCAAGAGTATAGAACAAATTTTGCCATACAAACACCACTCCAGTCAAACACCTCAGTGCTTAAACTAAAGTCTTCATCAGGGGATGGAGTAAGAGTGGTAAGGAGCCTCCTTTTATACAATTTGTTACTATGACATCATTAAAGCCCCTTATAGGCAACATGATTTATTACCATTTAAAAAGTGGTACTGGAAGGATTCGAACTACTGAACACATGTTAATTATACAAAACCAATCACAAAATAAATTATTATGCATACAAAAAGAAGAATAGCCAGCCCAGTGGTCTGGAGGGCTGAGTTATCCATGCCTTACCTTCTGCCATGCTGGTGACCTGTATTCACAGTGCAAGCGGGCCACCAGGGGTCGGCTGGGGAGGGAGAGGATCAAGCATCCGGAATGAATCATTCACCTATCTGGAATGTGTAGTATGGTATGGGCTGCACGTCCATTGGCTCATGCTGTGAACCAATGGGCATACAGCCCTGCCGATGGTGTCAGTCAGCGGCGGCGGCGGGGTGGCAGGTGGAAGGGGTGTTCTGACCAGGGGAAGTGGGGCAGTGAGGCTCAGTGGGTGGGTGGGAGGGCACCTAGACCACCAGGGATATTGGACATGTTTTTAATTTTTACAAGTGCTCACGATCAGGCAGATAACAGTCCACTGGACCACCAGGGATATAGGACATATTTTTTTTTACAAATGCCCACAATCGGGCAGCTAGTAGTCCACTGGACCACCAGGGATATAGGACATGTTTTTTTTACAGATGCCCACGATCGGGCAGAGAGCGATCCACTGGACCACCAGGGATATTGGAATTCTTTATTGTTATATACAGATGCCCGCGATTGGGCAGGTAGCTGTCCACTGGACCACCAGGGATATAGGACATATATTTTTTTTACAAATGCCTGCAATCAGGCAACTAGCAGTCCACTGGACCACCAGGGATATAGGACATGTTTTTTGGTTTTTTTACAGATGCCCGCGATCGGGCTGTGGAGCACATTGCCAGCTGCAGGGGGTGTCGGTCCCCGACGGCTGCTGCCTGTCAGGGCGCAAGTCATCGGGGATCGGCGCACCTGCATGCAAATGGGGCCATAATGCCATGCAAATGGCCCCATTTGTGCCTTGCATACATTATGACCCCATTTGCATGTCAAGTTTTGAATTTTCCGGTTGCTGTGCATAGTGCAATGGAACCTGCTCTAGTGCATCTCCATGCTCCACTCTGGCCACTTGTGCTGGCGCAGTGCCACTGCACCATGCACACTAGGGGGGCCAGGGTGTGATATTTAATGATGCTGAGCCATAGCCCAGCTCCGTTGAATATCGCCCAGTCCACACCACTGCACAGCCAAGTTGAGCTGCGCCCAAGCTTGCGCCACAGCCTGGTGCAGTTTGAATATCTGGGCCACAGTGTATTGTAGCGGCTTCTGTAACACATCATTTCCAGAGGTTAATACTGGTACTGCATGGAAACCATTAATAGCTGAATATCACACAATTTTAAAATTAACAGTACATATAGATAAAGAACTTTGTTAGGAACCTTCGATTTCTAACAGCGATGTTAGTTTATCAGTTCATTATGCAGCTGCTATTTTAATGCCAGTTGCAATTTAATGTAGTGGTTCACAATGAAGAACCGAACTATAGGATATCAATGCACTAGAGGTGCCAACCATACAGAAGAGTTAGATAACACACTGACATACTGCATATTATACATATTAGATTTAAGGGAAGAAAATTGATTGCCATAGGTTAAGGATAACTGATCACTCCTGGCACTTCAATATTCCAGCTCCTGACTGCGGGGGATTGAGTAGTCCAAAATGTCTAGATGCCATCAAAAGGAGAACTGTAAAGAAGAAACATAAAGACATAAGGGAGAAATCAGTTACCCATTATAAATATAACCATAACATTTTGTTCGGCTGAAAGGCTATGCTTGTAGTTCAGTGGGGTGTGCAACCAGCCACGTCCATTTCCTGAGCTATATAAGCAGTTTCTTTTAGCCTCCTTCTAAATCACTTTGTTTTTTGTGGCTGGAGGCTGTGTCCATCTCTAGCTTCTCCCCTGGGGCATGCTGGGGCTTTGCCCGCCCCCCGCATCTGCCTCCCTCCTTCCCTTGTGCTTTGGGCTCTGCCTGGTTTGTGGAGGACTTCTGTTTGTTGTGTTTCTCCTGCTTTTTGGTTAGCATTACTTGACTCCAGCTGCTGTGTGCTTCTTTATGTTACTTGTTTTCTGTCCTCCTGTGTTTGTGTTTTTTTGTTTTACATTTTTTTTTTCCTTTTTTGGAGCTTTCTAGTTTTTCTAGCATCTTGTTGCCCTTAGTTTCTATCGTGCCAATCATGTGATTGTGCTATTTTAGGCTCCCATTTATTCATCATATTTCAGCAAACCCTCAGTGCAACTGCAATTGTTATCTGTATGTTTCAGCTCAGCTGCTGCTTCCCTGCTTCTGCTGTCTGTGTGCTTATCTGCCTTAATTGTTTGCACTTGATCAGGTTCACTCTGCTCCAGCTAGCTACAATCTCTGCTGTGCTCTATTTATCTCAGCAACTCTGCTCAATTCATTCAGTGTTAGTGCCATCAGGCAGCTGCTACCCCCAGCTTTTAATTCCCCTGCTTGCTTTTCTGCAGTGTAGTGTGGCTCTGCTGCAGTTTATTATTTCTCTACTGCCTCAGTGGCTTTCTATCATGTGACTATCCTTTACTAGCACCTAGCCCATAAAAGCACCTCTATTTTGGGAGTTCCTACCCAATCAACATTACAGTGCTGTTTGGTCTCATGGTGCTCAGCTTGTGGCTTCCTGTTATTCCCATGGTGGGGGACTGTGATGTCATGGTGGGGCATCATGGCTCTAAGCAGCAGGACCATGCTTTATGTAAGCTATATGATTTTGCCCTGCTTTCTTGCCTACGTGGTGTTCAGTTATCAATGCATAAATCATTGACCTCACAGCCTTCATGACCTTCAGATATTCATTGTATTATATTACTGTGCTGCATGCTCCTTACTGGAATAACCTATCTCCATCTTAATGGCATTTAAGATATTCATGCCACTCATATCAATTCACTAGTCATGCAATCATATCAATTCACTGTTCATGCAATCATATCATTTTACTATTTGTGCTGAAACCATAGCATCAAATGCTTTTATGTAAACTATGATTTGCTCCTTTATGGAACTGGTTGGCCAAACATATATGTAATTCAGCTTACCTCATATGCAATGCATCATGCTTTCCTACAGTATGCTGCTGCCCATTTTATTGCTGTTGCAAATGCTGGTACATATCTACTATCGGCTACACCTCAATGATTCATTTACACTAAACCTGACACAGGGTCATAATGTCACAAGACATTATGCCGCAGCAATATACTGCGCTGCCAATACAGTGCGATACTGTATATTCCAAGCAGCATATGTCTTTCTTTTGAAGGGGGCTCTGCCCCTCGAAGTCCCCCAACAAAAATAACCAATTCTGAGGGGTTGGGTTTTAACATTTAACATTGCACAAAGTGTGAAAAATAAAAAAAAATTCCTTGTGTCTGGGACTGGGAATTGAAACCCTGTCCCAAACTCACCACCTCCTTCCCTTGATGCCTGTGACTCACCCCTTTGAGCCACGGCAGCTGCTCGCCAGCTCCACCATCCAGCACAGGTCTCATCCCCTATCTGGGAAGAGTGAGAGGGTGCACTACCACGTATACATCCTTTTGTGGTTTTGCACCCTCTCACTCTATCCTACTGCACTGTTCCTATTGCACAGTTTTAATGTACACTATTAAGCTTACCAGATGCTGACCCACTAGGACTAAACCCCATTAATTCAATCACTGGCATCACAGCCTTTCACTACCCAGAACTCCTAACTTTGATGTCACCATCAGTTCAGCTTTCGTAATAGAATTGGTTGGCTTGTTTTCACTATTACTATCAAACCATCAAATGCTGGCTCACACTGCAGCCTCTTACCTCACCCAGGCCCCAGCTTGGTAGTTCTTGTTGTTGCAGAGTGTGCTTGCAACCTGTCAAGGCCAGCCTCCTCAACAATATCCACAGCTGCCGGCTTCCTCCAGCCTCCTCATCAATAATCTGCTACCTAATCTAGGGCCACTGGCTTCACCTGACCTCCTCCTACCTAGTACTTGAAGTAAATTCATGCTCTCATTCATAAATCAGAGGCATGCCAACCATTTCCATTGTGTTTTCTGGCTCATGGCTTGCCCTGTAAGTCAAAGTTCTTGCTCTGCACTCATGAAGTCTGCATCTTGGGCATGTGAACCTCGGGATGGGGTCCTTTTCATCTGGCCCACACTGGGAATGTCCTCACTCTGGGTGGACCTTTAACATGCAGTCATATGGTGCACCTCTTGATGCAGAAATTAAGATATCCACTGCCAGGGGTGGGGCCCTTTCAGTCAAACAGCACTCCTTTAGCTATGTCATCACTGTAGGACCTTCAAAAGCTATTCTCCCTACGACCACCTCTGGTTCACCTGGTTTGTTTTAGTTGGTAGGCCAGCTGAGTGCCTCAGTGGTCATCGCTGTCCTCCTCCCACCTTGGGGGGTCTGCTGTCACTTCAGAGTACTTCTTGTTACAGGGGCCTCTCACAAACCTTCATGGCATTCCCTTTAGAGGGATCATGAGAGATTTCCACCAAATTGGAATACCTGTATTTCCTCTCCACTGATTTGATTTCTAATTTGCAGCAGCAGAGCTGTCACTAAATAAACTACCCTAGCCTGGAGGGAGGGCAACCTAGACCTTGGATTCCCAGAGGTTTCCTCTATTTAAAAGGGTTTGTTCCCTCTCCTCCATGCCAAAGGTCATAATATGTACTAAGCTGTTTATAGCTTATTCCCTATTTTCCTTAGATAGGTTTCCACTGTTGGATGGATATGGCACTACCCACCATTCTCTCTCTCTCCTTAGGAAGCCCTCTGATGTGATCAGTGCAATATATTTTATCAGAGCAATCCTGACAAGGAGTGCATCTCATTTGAGTTTCATCAAGCTGTCTTGTTGCTGTCAATCTGCTTCTCTACCTCGTAGTCAATGTGTACTGCTAAATGTTCTTTTTGGGGCTCCTTCCTAAGGTACCTTTATCGAAGGGAATCTTTCTTGTGGCACTTCTAGGCATGGAACCCTCTTTGACAGTTCCTTGCTTTGGTATCACTAAAGGGTAATCATTCTCTGTGGAACAGAGTGTGAATGACAAAACAGTTATCACAATTGCACAAGCATAACACTGCTCTGGTTGTGTAGGCATATTGAATTGAAATGCTATGCCTGTAGTTCAGTGGGGTGAGCAACCAGCCATGCCCCCTTCCTAAGCTATATAGGCAGTTCTTCCCAGCATCCATCTGAAGGACTTTTCTTTGCCCTACCTTCCTACCCTCCCCCTTCAGCAGCATTCCTCTTTCCTGGGGGGGCTCCTTCCTAAGGTATCTTTAGTCAAGGGGAATCTTTCCCATGGCACCTCTTGGGGTGGAACCCTCTTCAATGGTTCCTTGCCTTCACTTCCCCTACAGGATGCTAAGTTCTCATGGAATAGAGTGTACAAATGGCCAAACAGTTATCACAGTTTCACAAGTATAACACTACTCTGGTTGCGTAGGCCCATTGAACATCATTTATCTCTTTTTCAGTGATGGTTTTAGATCCCAGTATAAATTAGGTCCTTTATACTGCAATGTATCTAATGTAAAGATCCAGAAACATTCCCTCTTGAGAAATTTATTTTGTCTGTCACCTCAGCTAGGATTTCTGCCAGTACCTCTTCTGGATTTTTATTGTGCGTGTCAGCATAATGTCTCCCCAGTGGTGTATTCCATTGCCCTGTCCTAGTTTTTCTTATATGCTCTTGTATACATTTATTTTTGCCTTGATAGCAAATGTGACAAACATTACATCAGCCACATTGGTATATACCCGGTGGTGGTGGTAACCAATTTCTGATTGGTGGATCAATTTTTGGTGAACAGTACCTGCTATGAACAAGTTTTATCTTGCATATTATCTGCCCTAGAGAAAGTGATTCTTGGTTGTGTTCTTGAGCAAGTAGCTGATCATTAAGCAGAATCAACCAGTATTTTCTAACAATGGCTCCAGTCTGTCATGTTTCTTTGCTGTATTTCATCACAAAGGTGATGGGTTGTTTTGTAGGGGGAATCTGGGGTTTTGATTTCAGGAGCAACCTTCTGTCTTGAGATTTGGCTCTCTCTAGAACTGCTGTTAGAGTCTACCTTCCATATCGCCTCTCAAGAAATCTATTGTATAGATCTTTAGTTTAAATTTGAAATTCTTCCTCTCTAGAGCAGTTCTTATGAATCCACAGGAACTGCCCATAAAGAACAGAGCAGATCAAGGCATGGGGGTTTAACTGTCTGTTCTCAGTAATGCATTAGTGGATGTAGGCTTCCTGCAGTCTTTAGTCTGAACCATCAAATTTTCATCAATAAAAGGGTAAGATCAAGGAAGTTAATGGCTTGTTTATTCACACAATGCATGAATCTTAAATTTATCTCATTGTTTTTCAGCCATTGCCACATCCTCCTCAGAACCATCCCATACACACAACGCGTCATCTATAAAACTGTAAATTTTTTTCAGATACTTAAGATTAGGGTTTGTGGTATTTAACAAATTAGTGGTCTTTTCCTGGTACCTAAGGAAGAGGTTTGCATAACTGTAGGCCACAGCAGCTCCCATTGTAGTGCCCTGTAGTTGTAAAAAATAGTCACCATTAAACTCAAAGTAATTATGAGATAGTACAAATCTCAACACTTCAATGAGGAAGTCAGTAGAGAAACTGCCACTTAGTGGATGTTCTGTCAATACCAGCAAACATACAGAAATCCCTTTGTCATGTGGCGTTCTTTTATAGAGTGATTCAATGTCTATACTTAGCCACATGTAGTTATTGTTCCACTCAAATTCCTGAAATTTGTCAAGAACATCCATTGTGTCCCTAAGTTGGGATTCCAGACTAGATAGATAGTTTTCTAGGAAACAAAACCAATGAATTTATTTAGATTGTCTGTCATGGATCCCACCCCAGAGACAATGGGATGACCAGGTGGGCTCTTAAGTCTTTTATGGATCTTAGGTAGGGCATAGAAGGTTGGGGTTGTGCATGCATCATGCCACATAAACTTGAATTCAACATCAGTTGTATACATATTTGCCCTCCCCCATTCCAAAAGATTCAGTGGTTCTTTTTTGAAAATACCAGATGGATCACCTCTAAGTTTTTTGTAGTTCATTTCATTGTCTAACAAATCATGGACACATCTAATATAATCTTTAGTGCCCATGATTATGATATTTCCCTCTTTATCAGCAGGTTTTATTATAATATTGTTCAAACTGGAAAATTCCTCAAGAGATTTCTTTTCATTTTTGGTTAGATTATTGCCAAAAAAGGGGAATTTTTTTTTAATAAGGTTCTATCTCTTTAAGAACCACGTTTTTGAAACTTTTGATAAAGGGATTCAGAGTATTTGTGCAAATTGGAGACTGTGATTTAAACAAAGCTTTTCTCATGTCTCTCAAATTTTTTAGTGGACTGTCATTGACAGTATCAATACCACATATCATTTCAGTCTCAATTTCTCTTTTGTCTGCATCAGCTTCCGCTAACCATGATTCTAAGCAAAGCAGGGTCACTGTAATCAGTAGCATTATTCATCTCAGCACCTTCTTTTTCACTTAAATCTGTTAGTAAATCAATCATTGTGGTGTCAAACATCTCATCCCCTTCCCAATAACAGGATAGTTTTCCCCTCCAATTGTAGAGTGTTTATTTTTATTGTGAAATTCACACAATCTGATTTTACAAAAAATCTAAATAAGACCACTTGGGTGGAGAATCATCACATTCTTATACTGGGCAAAGTTCAGACCTCTCTTCAGGAGTTTATATTGATCTTCAGATAAAATTATCTGAGAGAGGTTGATTACTTATGTAGTTTCTTTATGCTGTTCCTGAGAGATCTGTTTCTGTCTTCCTTTTCTGTATCTTCTTGTTTTCCTGCTTTTACACCTTTTGTTGTGTTTTTTCCTTGCTGATTCAGCACCACTGTTGTCACTCCTAAGACTCGCTAAATAATGCTCTGAATTTAGACAAATAGTGAAAACTGGACTAGTACACATTAATGGACAAAAATCATACATGCATATTGTGCAACAAAATCACAAATACTGGAAAACAAACAAGATGTCTACATCATATGGACTTTTGCTATATCAGAAAACCAGACTAAAAAAGAACATACTGTACATCAAAAACAAATAAATCTTACACACACTGTGTGATTGATTTACTGCAAAAAAGTAAAAGCTATAGTAAGTATCTGACAAAACATAATACACCCGTTAAAATTAAACAGTGTAGTCCCACCCTCCAACTGCCTGTCAACACAGCACTCATACAAACTTAAAATAAAGTGCTGTTGAATTGCAAACAAATGTTTCATCTGCAGAACCACATTCTGTTAACAGAAATGCTTTATATTTTACTCAACTAGTCTTGCTCTAATATGATAAAAAGTAACAGAAGAAATAATCCATAACAAAATTACTTCTTCAGTCTGTAAAGTGTTGGTTTTAATTTCTTTGTGACATCATTTTTAACCTGAATTCCCTAGATAAGTCATCTACCAACCTAAATCATTAGCAAACATATTTAATATTTATTTGGTGCCCAAATGCATCTAGTAGAAAAACAAATAAGGACATTTTAAATACAAGTTCATGTAACAGACCAATAGCACAGAGAACTGTGCACATTAAAGAATATATATATATATATATTAATATATACATACATATATATATATATATATATATATATATATATATATATATATATATATATGAGATATATGATGGGCAGGAGTGTGATATGGGAAATATTTACACTCCTGCAGAGTGAGCTCTGTATTCTCATGAGTGCCAAAGGTACGAGTGAGAATGCACAGCTCACTCTGCAGAAGTGAGAATATTTCCCGTAGCACATGATCTGTGCTATTTATACAATGGGGTAGGAGCTTAAGAAGTGTTGTTGTGTTTTGCTGTGTCTTTTTCCTATTTCTATGTGCCTTTTTTTAAAGTCTTTGGTAACCAGGTGAGTTTTTTGGAGTGAACTGGGAGCACTGTGCAGTTCAATGACTTGTTCAGAGTCACACAGTATGCAAATGGACGCTGTGAGAATCAAACCCAGCCAGGTCTGGTCTGCTGAATGTACCAAGCTTGTTCACAACTCATTACTCTAACCTCTAGGTTATACTGACAGCACTGTGTGTGTGTGTGTTCTGGGGGTGTGGGAGTGTTAGAAACACTAAACAAAGAGTCAGAAACCACTCAATGTACCTGCAGTAAGTCACATAGGCTCAACTGGGGGGGCTAATTTGTGTGAAACTCTTGATTTTATACACTTTTAATGAAACATTTTGCATTTGTTGCCCTGTGACCCCTGGTTGCTATCCTGGAAACCAGGAAGAGAGACTGCCTGTAGTCTGTGAGCTGTAGTGCTCATCCTTATTTTTTGTTGTTGCTGTACAAATAGAACCAGACAGCGCACACTTGTGAATCCTATAATCTGGTATTCACAAGGAAGTGTGCCATTGGCGGCATTTTGTAAATACAAACTTATAATACCACTTGCATTACTGGTGACCCTTGCGGTTCACTTCTGGGACAGCTGACGCTATATCAGCAAGACCTGCTGTGAGCGGGGCGAGTCGAGCAGGGCTCACATTGCAGCACATGGAGATGTGTGCAGAGACACGTGCATTTGCTTTTGTCTGCTGTGTCCGCTTGGGACTCTGGGGAACTGAGCATATAACCGCTGCTGTAGCAGTAAGTAAGATCATACGTTTACTATTAACTAACGCAGTAAAATGGATGGTCCTATTAAACAGTGCAGCCTTTGCTTACTGTTTTGCCAGGGAGATCCAGACAGTGATTTTTCCTGTGTCAAGTACTTATTAATAAATGTCTTACAGGAACAGATAGCTAGTCTCCTTGCTAGGGAAAGAATCAGTACAGACATCAAAAATATAGAAAACTTTATTGATGATGCTGTTGAACATTATACTGCTCCTGGTTCCCACCACCAAAAAAAAATCATGAAACTTATGAAGCTATCTATCCCCTTTGGAACCAGAAATAAATCATTCTCATTCTCCTTCTCCCATAGAAGATTGGGCCTTGGTTACAAAAACCAAAACCAAATGCAGAGGGGGTCAGACCCATCATCCATTCCAGATTCCTCTACAAAACAGATTTGTGTCACTAGTTAACCAAGAGCCTCATTCTATAACTAGTAACTCAGAAAATTCTATTTCATGTGTCTTGCAGGAAACTATAAAATCATCTAAACCCGTATCTGCAGAGGATATGAGTATAAAACATTCGCCAGAGTCTCATATGTCACCTGACTCTAGACCACATGAGAAGCCTAGTCCTACAAACTCCTTCACGTCAAGTACAAAACAAAATCCCACTCATTTAACATCCATTGAGAGACCACATCAGAAACAGATATTTGTTTTGGGTGACTCTATAATTAAACATATAGACAGGGCAATCTGTAATCCAGACAAGGTTAATCATACCTGTTCTAGTTTCAGGGGGGCTAAAGTATCTGATATCACTGCTATGATTCCTAATATTTCACAAAATTCAGGTTTAAATCCCTTAGTCATTATCCATGCTGGCACAAACGATATACAAAGCACTAGTCTAAATAAACCGAAACATGAGTATATTGCACTTAACAACTTGCTTACAGAAAAAGGCTGTACAGTCTGTTTCTCAGAAATTTTGCTAGTCCCCAAAGCTTCTCAGTTTGTAGCTTCAAGAATTAAAAGATTAAACAAATGGTTGCGTAAATGGTGCATCACACAAAATATTCCCTGAGTTGTACACTGGGAGAACTTTGTCGACAGACCCCCTGGTACAGTTGGGATGGACTGCATCTCAGTAGAAGAGGCAGTACCATGTTGGGGAAATCTTTATTAAACATCATAAACAATCATTTAAACTAAACATGAAGGGAGAGCATGGGGAAACACCCACGTCTCTTACTTACCATAAAAATCAGTTAAAAAGAACATGTAATATTTTGTCACTGAATGCATGATCATTAAATCTCACCAAACAGATGGAGTTAGAAGCAAAAAGCAAATTACTAAATCTAGGTATCATAGGAATGACAGAAACATGGTAGGATTCAAACTGTCTCTGGAATAAAAAAATACTGGGCTATAAACTCTATCACAAAAATAGGGTAGACAAAAAAGGCAGAGGGGTCTGTCTTTATGTAAGAGAAGATATTCCCATCTACGAATTTACAGTCCCAAAGTAATACTGAAAGTATTTGGATGGCAATCCAACTAAAAGGACTTTAACAGATTATAATAGAAAATTGCTATAATGCCCCATCATCTGATTCTACTTATAGAGATGCGTTGCTAAAGGATATCACACATTTTTCTGAGCATAAGGATGTAATAATTATGGGAGATTTCAACATGCCTCATATAGACTGGCCCACAAACACAAGTAGTAGTAAACTTGACTTTGATTTCCTGGCTATGTTAACAGAACAGGGCTTGTCACAACTAATTTTGTCCCCTACTAGAGGCAGTAACATCCTTGATCTTATCTCAAACTTGAGCCACAAAATGGCTAATATTCAGATATTAGATCCATTGGGAAATAGTGACCATTACTCAGCCTTGTTCAAATTAATAGGGGAACATCATAGTCTAAAAAAGAAATCAACATATAGGAACTATGATGGAGCTGATTTCAAGAGTATTATTAATAAATTAAATGACTTTCAGTGTAATAAATCTCTTCAAGGACTTACAGCTAATGAGGCATGGCTTAAACTAAAAAAAATATAATTAATTACCTGGAGGAAAACCATGTTCCCATAAAAAATAAATATAATAAAAAGGGTAGGATACCAATATGGCTAAACAAAACAATTAGATTACAAATTAATAAAAAAAAAGTGTTTTTTAAACGTAAAAACAGTAAACTGATTGAAAATAGCACACTCTATAGTAAATACAAGAAAACCTTACAGAACCTGAAAAACTTGATTAAGAAAGCCAAAATGAAAATAGAATTCAAGCTGGCCCATACTAAAGATGGCTACAAATCACTTTTTTCCTATTTAAATAACAAAAAGGAAAATTCCAGAAAGATAGGACCACTTACTAATAATGGCAATACTGTGCAGTCCGATACTGACATAGCTAATCATTTTAACACTTACTTCTGTTATCAAAAAAAGAACCTTATTTACCAAAGGTGAAGTCTAGGGCGTGTCCAGATTCTAGTCATAATCATAACATTACTGCTTCTGACATCATTCCATTTTTGAAATCCTTAAAAAAAAAAACTAATACAGGGCGTGACCAAATCAGTGCTAGATTTCTTATTGAAACTGCTGAAGCAATATCAATCCCTTTAAAAATAGTGTTTAATAAATCCTTATAGTCAGATGAAATTCATGCAGACTAGTTAATAGCATTTGTTACCCCAATACACAAGAAAGGTAGTAGATCAAGTGTTCAGAATTACTGCCCTTACCCTTACATCATAAGCCTTACATCAATTATCTGCAAAATTATGGAAAAGATAATAAAATAATTTCTAATGGAAGAAATGAGGGAATTAAATATAAATGATAACACTCAGCATGGGTTTAGAGCTGGTTACTCCTGTACTACTAATGTGTTAGCACTTTATAACATTAGTCTGGGTCTAGATAACAAACAGCAGATGGGTGTCATTCTGCTCGACTATAGTAAAGCCTTTGATAAGGTCCCCCACGGTAATCTACTCAAAAAAATGAAAACTTTAGAGTTTTCCTATCATTTAATTAATTGGATAAATGCATGGTTGTCAAATAGAACCCAGAGAGTCATCATAAATAACTGTGTTTCAAACCTTGGAGCAGTTACTAGTGGGGTTCCACAGGGCTTGGTGCTTGGCCCCATTTTATTCAACATTTACATAAATGATATTAAAATAAGCACTAAAAATTGGTTATCCTAATTTGCTGCTGATTCTAAACTAGGGGGTATAGTGGATAATACTCAGGGTTCTGATTCACTTAAATTAGATCTTCAACATATTGAGAAATGGGCACTAGAAAATAAAATGGAATTTAACACTGATAAATGTGTGGTCTTACATTTTGGGTCACATAACCCATAAAATAAGTATTATATAAATAATAATTTAATTAAATCCACTAATAAGGAAAGGGATTTGGGCATATTGATAAATTCTAAACTGTCACCTACAGACCATTGTCTACAAATTGCTAATACAACAACTGGGTTAATTAGGCAAATTCAATGCTCTTTTATCACAAAAACAGAACAATGTCTAATACCCCTCTATAGGGCATGTATCAGACCACTCATAGACTATGGGTCTCCCTTTTGGAGCCCTTATTTAAAGGGAGATATTATCCGACTGGAGAGGCTTCAAAGATGGGCAACCAGGATGGTCCCAAGACTATGACACAGCCCCTATCATACTAGACTTCAGATCACAGCTTTAAATTCTTTACAACATAGAAGAACTAGAGGGGACCTACTCTTAGTCTATCAATTGATGAAAGATCCAGAACTTATGAATAAGTGTGGACTCAACTTAACTGTGAGGTGAACTACACTGAGATGCCATAACAATCAACTTATTGTTCCAAAAGTAAAAATCAATCAGAGACTAAATTTCTTTTCAGTTAGGGCACTGAGACAATGGAATAAATTACCACAGGAACTGGTCAATTCTACTAGTGTAGATGTTTTTAAAAAGGGTCTCAATAATTGGTTAACCCAGAAATGTATGTTCTAATTTGCCCACTGTGTGTGGGGGAAAATCTAGATGGGCCTCGACCTTCTTTTTTCCTTAAAAAACCTAGTAAACCTAGTATGGGAAACAGATGATTGTGTTTTGCAATGCTAACTGAGTTAGTTGCAGATTGCACTGAGAAAGAGAAACTGCTTTGTAAAGAACTTTCCTTTAGAATTCAGGTTGTTTTGAAGCTGAGATTAGCACAGTAATGGGCTAGGAGTGTTAGAAACTATGGGACACAGATAAGTGTGTTTTGCAATGCTAATTGAGTTAATTGCAGGCTTCAGTGAGAAACGGAAACTGATTTCTGAAGCACTTTCATTTAGAATGCTAGCTTGAGTGAATGAGTGAGCGAGTGAGTGAGTGAGTGAGTGATGACAGCAAAATATAGATATATGGAATATATCTCACACCACTGACGTCATCAGCATTTGTCTCACTGCAGTGAGAATATCTTCATTTATTCCACTGGAATAGCTCTCACCCCCCATTGTATAAATATGTATAAATATATATACATATATATATATATATATATATATATATATATATATATATATATATATATAATAAAATAGGGCGGTCACGCCCTACATTTAGGTTATGAAGGCACTTCTATGTCAAACTCGAATATTTGTGTATTAATAACTTTGGACCTGGTCAACGGATTTCCATGAAATGTGGTATGCACAGTGGGGCATGGTTGATCTCTTGATCTGCCAAATTTTGTTTCAGTCGGACTTACGGTTTTTGTGCACCAAAATGCTGAAAAATGCACTTTTCGCCAGTTATGTGAGCAATTTTTTTTTTATTTTGTCTGTGACGCTGCATGGTCGTTGTGTGCCATGCTGCTCTGTGACTTGGCTCATCTGAAAGAGCTTGGGTCAGGGAACATGCCACTTTTCATTTGGTGAAAACAAATTAAGCCATTCAAAAGTTATTAAACTTTTAACTTCCCATTATAAGTCAATGGGAAAATGTATATGGTTATTTTGCAAATGAAGAGTGGGGTTTAGGCCATCTGGTTCCTCCTCATGATCAAAGAATTTGCAGGCTTGCGATAAAAGAATATTTGACTCCGAGAAATTCTTTGATCATGACGGCCACCATCTTGTTTTCACTTTCCGGCTAGAAAAATTCAAATTTCTCAGCTCAGGGGGGACTTCTGAAGTAAAACTATGGTGGGTTTTACTCAGGAGTCTTCTATCTATCAAGCCATGTCTGTGGTTTTCTTCAAAATGGTCAAAAAAGAGTTTTACACTTTTTTATTCTTTGATTGTGGCTCACTAGCGATCTTTGATCGTGAGCTTGCAAATTCTTTGATCGTGAGATTCTTTGATCGCGATCTTTGATCGTGAGGTGAAGGCCAGATGGTTAGATTCAAAAATTTAATTTCTCAGCCCAGGAGTGACCTAGAAACACAAACTAGGATTGGTTTTGCTCAGGGGGCTTCATTTTATTGAACCATGCCGGTGGTTTCATGTATTTATGTTTAAAATTTGAATTACACCATTTCTTATTCTTTGATCATGAGCCTACAAATTCTTTGATCGTGAGCCTGCAAATTCTTTGATTGTGAGATTCTTTGATCGCGATCTTTGATAGTGAGATGATGACCAGATGGCCAGATGAAAAAATAAAATTTTTCAGCCCAGGGGTGACCTCGAACCATAAAATAGGATGGGTTTTGCTCAGGGGGCTTCATTTTATCGAACCATGCTGGTGGTTTCATGTATTTATGTGTATAATTTGAATTACACCATTTTTTATTCTTTGATCATGAGCCTGAAAATTCTATGATCATGAGCCTGCAAATTCTTTGACCATGAGATTCTTTGATCATGATCTTTGGTCGTGAGGGAGGGACTAGATGGCCAGATTTGAATGCAACAGATAGACCAATTTTAACAATGTTTAAAATTAAATATCTTGGAAATGTTTTTTTTTTTTACTTGAAATTTGGAGGGTGTTGATGGGATGTCCTGTACATGGGAATTATGATGTTTACATGTGGGACAATATATTTTTTTATGGAGATATTGTGTGGTGCAGTTCACATTTTGCGAACAGCATTTTCCATTGTGGTAGTGGCTTGAAATGTGTAGGGTAGCTGGCCTTACTGCCGTGGATGTACTTTTTAGTCATTAAGTGTGTAACATGTCAACAGGTGTGGAATTCTGCCACTCCAATGAATGAAAATCTCAAACTTTCAAATCTTGTATCTCAGAGATGGTTTGCTCTTTTACATTGAAATTTGGAGCATCTTCATGGGATGTCCTATGCATCTGAATTATGGTGTTTAACTGTTGCTAAATTAATTTGCTGCAAAGATATTGTGTAACATGCTTTATGTTTTCAGTATGGCATTTTGCATTATGGTAGTGGCTTCACATTTATAGGGTACCTAGCGTTACTGCCATAGAGGTGATTTTCAGTGGTTAGGTGTCTGACATGTAAACAGCTGTGGAATTATGCCACTCTGATGAGTGAAACTTTGTTTTGTTTCAAGTGCCCCATGTGCCCATGCATCTGCTTTACCACCAATACATATTATATTCAATAGTCGCACTGTTATGTTCAGGCCCCACACTCCCACCAATTTGTGCGACTTTCTACTTTTTTATTCTTTCTCAAAAAGTAAGGAAATTCTATGCAAAAAACTGTGTTAAAGCATCATTTAGGGTTAAAGCATAACAAGTCAGGAAATGAGACATTTAGAATTGACCCCTCCCCCCTTCGTGTAACCCCTCCCTCCTCCCAAGATTGACAGACAACGGGGTGTGTCATTTGGGTTGTAAGGCCTAAATGTCACCCCATTCTTCTTTACTGTGGCTTGTGAATATGATTACACATGGAATGGAGTGACATTTAGGCCTCACAACCCCAATGACACACCCTGTTGTCTGTCAATCTCGGGAGGAGGGGCTACATGAACGGGGGAGGGGGCAACCCTAAAGGTCTAATTTCCTGACTTTTTATGCTTTAACCCTAAATGATGCATTAACAGTTTTTTGCATAGAATATATATATATTTATATACACACACACACATATATATTCATTGCAAAAAAACTTCATTAACGCATCAGTTAGGGTTAAAACAACAAAAGTGGGGAAAATAGATGTTAGGCTTCAGCTCCTACCCCCCCACCACCCCACCACCATCCTACACAGACCGACAAGATGCCAGAGTGTGCCATGGGGTCGTGAGGCCCAACTCTCACCCCATTCCATGAGTAAACAGGTTGACATGCTACAGTAAAGGAGAATGGGGTGATAGGCCTCATGACCACATGGCACTCCCTGGCATCTGTTGGTCTGTGGAGGAGGGGGTTGGGTGGTGGGTGGGTTAGGGGCTCAACCCTAACATCTCATTTCCCCACTTTTGTCACTTTTACCCTAACTGATGCATTAACAAAGTTTTTTGGAATGAATTTCCTTACTTTTTGAAAAAGTGTACTATAACTAGTAAATGGTATGTGTTGCTGGGAGCAAAGAACCCCATCAACCTGCTCATTTGTGCATAATGATATGCATCTGTGGGAGTGCTATCCTTCTGGGCCTTGAACTCCCATTTACACATAACTATGGAGCCATACAGCAGCCCTATAGGGCAAGGAACACGTGTAACACTAATTTACCAATATCTCAGCAACGGTAGTAGCTATGAAAAAAATTCCAGTGCCATTGTAAATATAACAGTGAGACCTCCACACGAGAAGGTTGAAAAAATCTGTATCTCACTTCATTTCTGAGATAGAGCTCCAAAAAAATTCTGTGGGCACTGCAATGTTATCCTATTGGAAAAATCTCAACTTTGTAATTGCATATCTATGGAACCAATAACATTTTTTACACCCAAACAGCACAAGTCGCATCTCTGGGACACCCCCTTTATACTCTGCAAATTTCAAGGCAAAACACAAAAACTGTTTATTTACAGTGTCACATACCTGCTAACTGGTAAGTGTTGGTGGGAACTTGGGCCCTCTGTGTCCTGCACTCCCACCAAACTGGCCATTTCAAAGGTGTCATAGGTATCATAGAAATCACTAAGCTTGTTTGGACTTTCATCCATTATGCTTGCTCAAGTTAAGTGATCTTAGAAACATAGAAACATAGAATTTGACCGCAGATAAGGCCCACTTGGCCCACCTAGTCTGCCCATTTCCCTACCTAACGGATAAGCTGCAGATCCTAGTTAACCAACACCCTACGTCCTCCTCCCCCCCACTAGAATTGCTTTATGTCTGTCCCATTCATTCTTGAATTCCCCCACTGTTTTTGACTCTATGACCTCACAGGAAGGCTGTTCTATGCATCTACAACTCTCTCTGTGAAGAAATACTTCCTCACATTACCTCTGAGCCATCCCCCCCATCTTCAAATTGTGCCCCCTTGTTCTTGCACATCTCTTTTTTTGAAAGATGCTACCCTCTTGGATTTTGTTGATTCCCTTGAGGTATTTGAAAGTTTCTATCATGTCCCCCCCTCCTTTCCTTGAGGCTATACATCTTAAGCTCCTTTTGTCTTTCTTCAGATGTCTTCTGATGCAGACCGTGCACCATTTTGGTTACCCTCCTCTGGACAGCCTCTGCCCTGTCTATGTCTTTGCAGAGATGGGGTCTCCAGAACTGTACACAGTACTCCAGACCACAGTACTCTTACCCTCGGACCTGTAATAGGTACCTGTATTTATTTATTTATTGAATTTTGATGACCGGGTAGGCCCACTGGGCCCCGGAGGTCCCTTTTTCAGGGGCAACCCGGGAGTAACAATTATTACAGGTAACAGATCAGTACACTCAGATGATTATCATGTTATATGTCATAAAAGACTTCATAAGTTTACAAGCAGTAAGTTGTGGAAGACATACAGGCAGTTGGGACATAGTAGTTACACATCGAGAAACATTTTGCATATCAGGAAAAGTTTAGATTAAGTGTGCTCGAGGTTAGGGCAAGGCAGTTGCTAGGGTCCTATGGTTCCTTCCTTATGGGCATAAAGGAAGGGGGATATGCAGACACGTAAGTGCTCCCCATCCTTGAGGCAGGTGCGTTGACCTACCGGGATGGCATTAAATGGTCAGGTCCTGTAACATAGGCATATGATCCTATCGAGCAAGTGTGCCTTAAGCTTTGTTCAGAAGCAGGTGATAGACTCCACCTCCTGCACCTCCAGGGGGAGGATGTTCCAGTTGGAAGGGGCGGCATACGTGAAGGACATGGACCCGGCTTTAGTCCTTGTCTTAGGAACCACAAGGAGGGTTTGGCCTGAGGTCCATAGATTCCATGGGCTAAGTTTAATGCTAATGAGACCATTAAGGCTAGGGGGGAAGTGTAGGACCCATTAGCTTAAAAGTAAGGCAGAGGGTTGGATAGATGAGGCGAGCTTCCAGAGACGGCCACCTGAGCCTAGTTAGGGCCTCACAGTGGTGAATCCTCGGGTGTGACAGTGAGGCAAAATGGACTATCTTGTTGTACAAGGTCTGCAGCTTGCATAGCTCCATCTTGGCCACACCCTGGAGTACTGGGGCCACATAGGTGAGCTTTGGGAGAAGTACGCTAGCCGTAATGGCTACCCTTGCTTCGGGGATAAGCTGGTCCTTTAGTCTGTAGAGGATTCCAAGTTTCCCATGGATGGCTTTAGTGATTTGGTCCACATGATTTATTAGTGTGAAACCTTGGTCCAAGGTAAGTCCAAGGTATTTGGTGGAGGCTACCACTTCAAGTTTTTTGCCCCCCCAGACTGAAGGTGTAGGAGCAGTGACCTCTCAGGACCCAGGGATCTGGGCCCAAACAGCATCACCTTCGTTTTGTTGGTGTTTAAAACCATTTTGTTCAGAGTGAGCCAGTCCTCCATCTGAAGGATATCCTCTTGGAGGGCTGTCCCCAGCTCTGTTAGGTTGTGGGAGGCTCTGTAAATGACCGCATCATCCGCATACTGGATAATGCTACTGCTCCCACAGTGTGTGTGTGCAGCTCATTTATAAAAAGTGTGAAAAGAAGGGGGCCGAGTATTGACCCTTGTGGTACCTCTTCTTTGAGTGGTAATAGGCTGGAGACATTGTCCTTCCACTTGACCCTCTGGGTACATTCAGAGAGATAGCTCTCGAACCATCCCAGAGCGTGAGTGTCAAGGCCAATTGAGCAAATTTTTTGGAGTAGGAGCTTGTGGTTTACCAAGTTGAACGCTTTGGAGAGGTCTATAAAGACCACGCCTGTACTGGCCCCTGAGTCACTGTTGCTCAGTACAGTATCTAAGTTATGTTTAAATGCATTCATTGTAGGACCACCCACCACTTCTAGTGGAAGTGCATTCCATACTGGGACTACTCACTGTGTATACCAACATCTCCTATTTTAATAGTTCCATTTGTTTGTTATCAGTTGTCAGGGGTGGGCTCTAATGTTGTAGATTTGTGGTTTGAGTTCTAGACCCAGGTCGTCCCATAGAGAAGGATCTGAGAATGCTTTAAATAACAGACACATATCCCCTCTTTGTATTCCAGGGAGAAAAGACCAAGTGTCTTCAATCTGTCCTCCTATACCCAGAATTGCTCTTATTGCTCTCTTCTGAACCCTCTCCACTCTCTTTATTGCTCCCTTTTTATAAGGTGCCCAGACCTGTGAACAGTACTCAAGGTGCAGTTGCACCAAGGCCCCATAAAGCGGCATCAGCACCTCACTTCTTCTACTCCCAATATGTCTGAGTATACAGTTTAAGGTTTTATTTGCTCTTTTAGTAAATAGGTCACAATGTGACTTAAATTGTAAGCCATTTGTGATTGCTACTCCTAGGTTCCTTTCCTCTACAGAACTGTTTAGATTTTTATTTTCTAAATGATATCTATAACCTTGATTTTTTTCCCATATGCATAACGATGCACTTGCCCTTGTTTAACTGGAGCTTGCTGCTGCTTGTCCATTCCTGTATGTGGTCTAATGCTTTCTGGAGTAATATGCTGTCTTTATATGTATTTATGACAGAACTCAACCTACAATCATCTGTGAATTTCGTTATCCATGTATTGTTCTGTAAGAATTGTAGTGAGGAAACGTATATGTTGAATAAAGATGGTCCTAGCACAGACCCCTGTGTCACCCCACTAGTCACCTCAGTCCAATCTGAGAGGACCCCATTTATTGCCACCCTCTGCCTCCTACTCCCGAGCCATGCCGATACCCAGGTTACTATAGTTTCAGCAAATCCCATACTTCTGAGTGTGCAGACCAGTTCCTTGTGTGGTAATTTATTGAAGGCCTTAGACAAATCCAATAATATGACATCAACTGACTATTTCCTGGTCCAGTGCCCTGCTAAATCTCTTATAAAAGTGGAGCAAATTAGTCTGGCATGACCTAGTTTTTTGAAGCCATGTTGTGTTGGATCATGCATGTTCTTTACCTCTAGACTTTGTAATATATGGTCTTTCAGTATTCACTCAAATATTTTGCCCAGGATCAAAGTTAAGCTTACTGATCTGTAGTTTTTGGAGGAAGTTTTTGTTCCTTTTGTATAGCTGGGGATAACTGTTGTCTCTCTCCAAGCTGATACCACAACCCCTGTGTTGATTGAAATTTGAAATATATGTGTCAGGGGAGGTGCTCCTTGCTCTGCAATTTCAAGAATAATTCTGAGGTGTAGACCATCAGGTCCTGGTGATTTATTTTTGTTTATTTTCTTAAGTCTATCTAAGACATCAGTGAATTCTATTTGTATCTGTCCATGGTGTGTTTTTTTCTCAGTGTGTATAGGAGTACTTTTGGTATTGAAAACAGAACTGAAGTATTGATTTAGTATGTTTGCTGTTTGTTGTGGATCTGCCACTTTGTTGTTTGCATCTTTAAATAGTCCTATGGTCCTGTTTGTCTCCCTAGCTGCATTTACATATGCATAAAAGGTTTTGTAGTTATCCTTAATATTGTGCATGATGATATGCATCTGTAGAAGCGTTGGCCCTCCAGGCCCTGCACTCCCACTTACACATAAATACAGAGCCATGCAGTAGCCCAATAGGCCTGAAATGGAACCCTTGTAACACTAATTTGCCAATATCTCAGTAATCATACAACCTAGGAAAAAAATTCCACTGCAGATGTAATCAATGATTTCCAAATGTGTCTTTGTGGCTTAGATCACCTAAAGGTGATCTAAGGTGAGACTAGAGAAAAATCCATATGTTGCTTTGTTTTCAAGATACTGGTGCTGAAAGTCATTATGGGTGCTGCAATGTTATCCTATGGAAAAAATCAAAACTTCACAATAGCATATCTATGGAACCAATTAACTTTTCAACACCTAATAGAGAATAATGGATAGCTCACAGGGTATTACCGGTGAGTAATACCATCGAGAGGTTTTAGGCATGTAGGAACCTCGAGAGTGAAGCTCGAGAGGTTCCAGTGTCCAGAACCTCGAGATGGTATTTCACCGGTAATACCCTGTGAGATATGCATTATTTTTTTAAATATTTGGATGCAAGTATTTTTTTCTGCTTTCACAAAGAAGCGTCCGACTCTTAGGTGACTGCCATACTTTCTGTGAGACTCTAACTGTGCCGCTGTGTTCCTGCTGCCCCAACGCTCACACACACACACACACACACACACACACACCCCCATGGTACTGGAAAATTTTGTCTCACTTCTACCTTTTGGTTTCTTGGGGGGAGGGAGCACAGGATCAGACATCTAAATCCTTAGTGTGGTACGAATTAAAAAAAAGAAGGAACAAACTGAGGAATCACTACAGATGGTTTACGCTCTCGCTAAGTTGAGAGATTGACGCCATGTTTTTAAAACTGTTTTGGATGCCCACTGAGAGAAACCATCCAATGATGAGCCACGCTGTAAATATCCACTCTTGATTGATGTTTGCCAGCTTTACCAGTTTTTTGAATTGTGCCCTTGCACACTTGAGCTGCAGTGATAATGCTATTGTTCAGGTCCCAAACGATGCTATCACGGGACCTGAATGATAGTATTATCACTGTCGAAGTCTGGTATTATCACTTCGGGAGTGATAGTATTACCGAAAAAAAAGCAAAGAAATTATAGCAAAGAAAGTGAAAGCCAAAAAGATTGCATTCAGGCAATACAAAAAGACACAAGCAGAAGGGGATAGGGAGAAGTACCAGGAGAAACAAAGGGGGCAGGGAAGTCAGTAAGGGAAGCCAAAGCTCAGACAGAAGAACACATTGCAAAATCAGTGGGTAAAGGGGACAAAACCTTTTACAGGTACATAAGTGAAAAAGAAAGACAAAGGGAGGGATAGTGAGACTGAAGGGGAGGATGGGAGCCGCGGGAGGACGACAACAATAAAGCTGACATATTGAACAGGTATTTCTGCTCAGTCTTTACTAAGGAAGAGGGGTAATGGGTCTGAAGGGAGTACAAGGGTGAGAATGGTGCAGAAATGGACACAAGTCCCTTTACATGAGAAAGGGTCCTGAAGGAACTGGAAGTAATAAGAGCTGATAAAGCAATGGGGCCAGATGGGGTGCACCCAGGGTCCTTAAAGAACTAAGAGAGGTGGTGGCTGAACCTCTGGCTATCCTGTTCAGCCAATCACTGGAAACAGGGAGGTACCCAAAGACTGGAGGACAGCAGATGTAGTCCCTCTTATACAAAAGTGGGAACAAAGAGGAAGCAGGGAACTACAGACCAGTCAGCCTCACCTCGGTAGTGGGAAAGATCATGGAAGCACTACTGAAGGAGAGATTGGTGGAACATCTGGTTGTCAATGGACTACAGGACCCAAGGCAGCATGAGTTTCACCATGGGAGGTCATGTCAGACCAACCCCATTGAATTTTTGACTGGGTGACTAGGGAGGTGGATCAGGGAGGGCAGTGGACATGGCCTATCTGGACTTCAGCAATGCCTTTGACACTGTGCCACATAGAAGACTATTACACAAACTGGGGAATATGGGTGTGGGCAGGACAGTAGTGTGGTGGGTAGGTAACTGGCTGGGTGGCAGGACACAGAGGGTGGTGGTAAATGGCTGTCACTCCACAGAGGAAGAGTAACCAGTGGGGTACCACAGGGATCAGGTGGGACCGGTCCTATTCAACATCTTCATCAGTGACATTGCACAGGATCTAGAAGGCAGAATTTCACTGTTCGCTGATGACACAAAGCTCTGTAACAGAGTAGACACACCAGAGGGTGTAGACAGAATGAGAAGGGACCTGCAGAAACTTGAAGAATGGTCAAGGGTTTGGCAGTTGAAATTCAATGCAAAGAAGTGCAAGATAATGCATATGGGGCACAAAAACCCTGGCACAATATATCAGTTGGGGGGTGAGGATATAGCATGCACCAAGCAGGAAAGGATCTTGGGGTTGTCATCTCTGATGACCTCAAGGTAGGGAAACAGTGTGACAAGGCATCAGGTAAAGCAAATAGGATGCTGGGATGTATAGGCAGGGGCATCACCAGCAGGAAAAGGAGGTCATAATTCCACTATACAAGACACTAGTGAGGCCCCACCTGGAGTACAGTGTACAGTTCTGGAGACCATACCTACGTAAGGACATAGACAGGTAGAGAAGGTTCAGAGGAGGGCAACAAAGATGGTGCATGGGTTGCATCACAAGTCCTATGAAGACAGGTTGAAGGAACTGAACATGTACTCCTGGAGGAGAGAGGGAGAGAGGGATATGATAGAGACATACAAGTATCTTACAGGGAGGAACAGGGTGCAGGAAAACACTATTTTTAAGCGAAAAGATGTTTCAGGACTAGAGGGCATGGGATGAAGTTGGAGGGAGGATGATTCAGAGGAAACATGAGAAAGAATTTCTTCACAGAACGGGTGGTGGACAAGTGGAACACCCTGCCAGAGGAAGTGGTGGGGGCTGAAACAATCACGGGATTTAAGAATGCATGGGATAGACATAAAGGAATTGTAGAGGGCCGGGGTAAGGGGAAACAGACTTCTAGGAAAACAAACTGAACTTACAAGCTCAAATGGGCAGACTAGGTGGGCCATAGGCCCTTATCTGCTGACACTGTCTATGTATCTATGTAAAAAAATTGTATGCTTTACTATACTACTAAATTGAAGATCCATATATTAAAATAGAATAATTCACATCTCTGGGGCATCCCCTTAATACCCTACAAATTTCAAGTCAAAAGACCAAACTGTTAATTTACAATGCAGTGGGAACATTTTTAAAAGTTTAAAAATTCCTAGTTCGTGAGGTAGAAAAATCCCTGACCACCATGTCAATCCCCATTTGCAAGTTGTCGAAATCACCATCCGCGAGTAATCCTTGACCATCAGATTTTGGCCATCTGGTCCCTAAATGACATTCAAGGATTTTGCAAGCTCACAAAAGGGGATTGCTTGCAGACAGGGATTTTGTCAGCTCACAAAAGGGAATTCAAAAATCCAATCACTTTCTCAAGCTGACAAAATCCCAGTCTGCCAGCCGATCCCCTTTCACGAGGCAGCAAAATTCTTGACCGTCAAGTCAATCTTTGTCCGCAAGAAGAGACATCTGGTCCCTAAGTGACGGTAAAGGATTTTGCTACCTCGTGAAAGGGGATTGCTGGTGGATGGGGACTTTGTCATCTCATGGAAGGGGATTCAAAAACGCAATCCCCTTTCGCGAGCTGACAAAATCACAGTCCGCGAGCTGACAAAATCCCCATCTGCCAGCAATCCCCTTTAATGAGGTAGCAAAATCCTTGACCATCACTTAGGGTCCAGATGGCCAAAATTTGACGATTAAAGATTACTTGCAGATGACAATTTTGACAGTTCATGAAAGGGGATTGGAAGCAAGTTGCAAATGAAGAATTTTAAAATTTGAAATGGACATTTTTTGGACAAAACAAAGCAAACCAATGGCATAGGTTTTAGAGGGCAACACCCTGAAAGAAACCAATGCAACCAGAAGTCACCTGTGGAGGAAGCTACAACATTTTGTTTGGGAGAAAAAATGAAAACAAGATGGCGGCTAATGACAAGGAATTTTTTCTGATGCATGAGGATTTTTTAAATCCCCATTTGCGAGCTGACAAAATTCTTGACCATGAGCCCAATCCCCTTTTGCAAAAAATACATATAAATCTTGGAGTGAACTCAGCATGCTCAGAACCCCAAAATTAAAAATTAGATAACTTTGGAATGGATTATTATTTTTTAATCAAACCAATGCTGGAGTGTTCTTTGACCCAAACTCTTTCTATGGTCCACATTTCAGACAAAAACATAAAATGGTATGGTCACAGTGTGACGAACACAAAACATGTCAAAAGCGGTAAAAAAATGCATTTTACAGTGCTTCGCTGAGCAAAAACCGTAAGTCCAGCCAAAATGGAACTTGGCAAATCAAGACATCTACCATACCAGACTGCGCATTCCAAACTTTGTGCAAACCTGTTAAACGGTTGCAAAGTTATTAACGTGCAAAATTTGGGGTTTAACATTAAACTGCCTACTCGACCCTAACTATACTGGCACAACCACGTCTATATATTATATATATTATACTGGCTCGGTCGTGCCAGTATAGTTAAGGTTGAGTAGGCACCTTAATGTTAAACCCCAAATTCTTCATGTTAATAACTTTGCAACCATTCAACAGATTTGCACGAAATTTGGACTGCGTGGTCTCGTATTGTAGACCTCTTCATTTGCCAAATTGCGTTTTGGTCAGACTTACTTTTTTGTGCAGCGAAGCCCTGAAAAACACATTTTGTTGCCACTTTTGACACATTTTTTGCCATCACACTGTGACCACACTGTTTGGACTTTTGATCTGAAATTGTCAGGGTAGAAAGAAATTGTGTCAAAGAACAATCCAACGTTGGTTTGGTTAAAAACTATTAATACATTCCAAAGTTATTTAAATTTTAATTTTTGGGTTCTGAGTATGCTCAGTTCGCTCTAAGATTTATATGTATTTTTTTGTGAAAGGGGATTGGGCTCATGGTCAAGGATTTTGTCAGCTCACAAACAGGGATTTAAAAAATCCCAGTTCGTGAGGAAAAATTCCCCTTTTGTGAGCTGCCATCTTATTTTCATTTTTTCCCCCAAATAAAATGTTGTAGCTTGCCCCACGGCTGCCTTCTTTTATAACTGAGGCATGGATTTTGTTCAGGGTTATGCCCTGTACAAATCCATGCCTCTGGTTTCCTTCATTTTAGACAAAACATGTCTGTTTTAGATTGTAAAATTCTTCGTTAGTGACTCGCTTCACATTCTCGTTCACAAGCTGAAAAAATCTCTGTTCATGAGCCAGTCTCTTTTTGCAAGGTAGCAAAATCCTTAATCATGATTTCAAGACCAGATGGCCCTATCTCACGAACAAGGATCGGCTCACAAATGGGGATTTTGTCAGCTTGCAAAAGAGGATTGGGTTTTTGAATCCTGTTTCCTGAGCTGACAAAAATCTCCATTCACAAGTTTACAACATCCTTAATCTTCATTTTGCAGCCAGGTGGCCATTCTCGTGAATGAGGATTAGCTCACAAATGGGGATTTTGATGGCTTACAAAAGGGGATCAGCTTGCAAATGAGCATTTTGTCAACTCACAAAAGGGGATTGATTTTTCAATTCCTAGTTCACGAGGTGTCAAAATCCCCCTTTGCGGGCTCTCAAAATCCCCTTTTGCAAGCCAATGCCCTTTTGCACGCTAACAAAATCCCCATTCATGACTTGGGACCAGATGGCCAAAATCTGATGATCAAGGATTATTTGTGAATAGGGATTGACCTCGTGAATGGGGATTTTGACACCTCACGAACTAGGGTTTTTAAAAATATTCCACTGCACTGTAAATAAACAGTTTGGTCTTTTGACTTGAAATTTACAGGGTATAAAGGGGATGCCCTAGAGATGTGAATTCTGCTATTTAGGTGTGGAGTAGTCAATTGGTTCCATAGATATGCCATCACAAGGTTGAGATTTTTCCCACAGGATAACATTGCGACACCCATACTGACTTTCAGCAAATGTATCTTGAAAACGAAGTGAGATATAGATTTTTCACTACTTTCTACAGCAAAACAAGTTTGGAAATCATAGATTATACCTGCAGTGGAAATTTCTTCCCTGGTTGTACAGTCACTGAGATATTGGCAAATAAATGTTACAAGGGTTCTTTTTCAGGCCTATAGGGCTGCTGTATGGCTCTGTTTTTATGTGTAAGTGGGAGCACAGGGCCCATGCTCCCACAGACACATAACATTATGCAAAAATGGACAATTTGGTATGGGGCTCCATGCTCCCACCAGCACATACCATTTACTACTTGTATTACACTTTTTTAAAAAGTAAGGAAATTCATTGCAAAAAATGTCGTAATACCTTTGGAGCCATTCAATGGATTTGCGTGATGTTTAGCATGCGTAATCTCTAGTTGTAGATCTCTTCATCTGCCAAGTGTAGTGGGAATTAGGTTAGTGGTTTCAGAGATATAAAGTGTTGCAAAACAGAAAAATCAGTATAGTCAGTGAAAGTGCATGTCTATGTTACAGCTCACTTTGAAGGTTAATAACTTTGGACTGGTTAAAATGCATTAAATGAAATTTAGTATACTTATTCTCTAGGTAAAGGGCTCTTGACCTGCCAAATGTGGTGAGAACCTGTTGAGTAGTTCTTGAGATATAAAGTGGTGAAAAAACACAAAAATCATTGGTATAAGGGTGAGATTTTCTCACACCTGGCCAATTTGCGAAAACAAGACTTTCGGAAACATGCTACATTTTTGTACACTTTGAGGGTTAATATATTTGGACTCATTCAACTGATTTGCATGATATGTGGCATGCTTACTACCTAGCTACAGTTCTCTTGACCAGCCAATGTTGGTGGGAATCAGATTATTGGTTCCAGAGATAGAAAGTGTTAAAAAACAGACAAATCCTCAATATAGGGCGAAAGTGCATGTCTGTTATAGTTCACTTTGAAGGGTAATAACTTTGGTGTGGTTATAAAGAATTACATGAAATTTAGCATGCATATTTTCTAGGTATAGCTTGCTGGATCTATAAAGTGTTAACACACACAAACATCAGTATAAGGGTGAGATTTTTGCACATATGCCAATTTGAAAATCAAGACGTTTGCAAACATGCTACATTTGTGCACACTTTGAGGGTTAATAATTTTGGAGTAGTTCAAATGGATTTGCAAGATATTTAGTACACATAAGCTCTAGGTATAGATATCTGTATCAGCCAACATTGGTGGGAATTAGATTAGTGGTTTTGGAGATATAAAGTGTTGAACAACAGAAAAATCATCAATATAGTTGGGGTCAAAGTGCACATCTATGTTAAGAGTTCATTTTGAAGGTTAATAACTTTGGAGCTAGTTCTCTAAGTATAGCACTTTAGTATACATCTCTTTCAAATTAGGTGGGACTCTGTTGAGTGGTTTCTAAAACAAAAAGTGTTGAAAAAACACAAACATTTTCAGTATAAGGGTGAAAGTACACTTCTATCTTAAAGTTCAAAACTTGAGGGTTAATAACTTTGAAACTGTTCAACAGATGTGCATGTGATTTGGCATGCATAGTTTCTAGGGGTAGGTATCTTGAACTGCCAAATTTGGTGTGGATCTGTTGAGTGATGTCTGAGATATAATGTGTTGAATAAATGGAAAAATAGGGATTTTTTGACATTATCATCCTGGATCTCAGAAATGGCTTTATATTGTGGGCTGACATTTTCAGTGTAGAAAGCCCTTGGGTCACAGATGTAACTTTTGGAGGTTTGGTAGAAAAAATATTAATACATTCAAAAGTTATCAAAGTTTGTCATTTCCCATTATTTCCTATGGGAAAAGTGTTTTGCACGAAAGCAAAATTTTCGCAAATGTGGGTACTTGTACAAAGATTTTACTTTTGGAAGCATTTCGAATGTTCAAAAGAATACGTATTTGTACAGATATCTGAGCATGGTGCAAAAATATGTACTTTGCAAGAGCCATTTTTGATAAAAAGCAACATTTTTGGACATGTGGGTACATGTGCATTAATTTTACTATTGAAAGTATTTTTTTAATTTTTGAAAGAATGCATATCTGTATGGTCATGGCACGAAAATATGTTCGTACAAATAGTACAACCTACAGTGTTTGGCAAAGGTATGAATGGAAGTCCAAGTAGCTGCCTTGCAGATGTCTTCCATAGACACATTAGCCCTCTCCGCCCAGGAGGTGGACACTGCCCTGGTAGAGTGAGCCCTAATGCCTTCTGGAGGCATCAGATTCTTTGCCTTGTAGGCCTCTTGAATGGTTCTCTTAAGCCAGCTTGCTATTGTGGTTTTGGATGCTGCCTTACCCTGTTGTTGTCCCTTTGACACAATAAACAACCTCTTGGTCTTACATATGTGCTGAGTTCTGGATATGTTTATTTGTTTAATTGTTTAATTAGTATTTCAGAAAGACCTTTGAGTGTGAGCTCTTTTACAAAGGTTCCAAGTCAGGGTGGACAATAAGACAATACACATATTCAGTGGTTACAGAGGCCTGATCATTAGGCATTAAAGAGCGATTACATGACAATTAGACAAATAGGAGAAAAAAACTGAGCAGTTGTAATTGAATACTAAACTATTTCTTTTTTTTTTAATTTAAAGTTTATTGAAAAAGTTTTAAAATTTTACACCACAAAATACAATGGCGGACATACCAAATCATGAGCATGATACATTAGACAAGTGATAAGCTGAGTCAGCCCACCCAATTACCCCTCCCCACTCCACCCCTCCCACCCTACACATATTGAGCACAATAATCCATCAGAGAAATCTCTTTGACACAATACAAGTGCTGGCTTACTGAGTTGGACATAAGGAACCTGTTAGCTGGGTAGCCTTATTGCAGAGAGTATAAGTTATAAGGGTCCCAGATTTTCTTGAATTGCTCCATTCTATTATTAAGACTGGCAATGGCCCTTTCTGTACCAAGATTCACCAGAAGCTCGGATAGCCATTCATTATAAGGGATCTCGCTCTGATCAGTCCAGTGTCTTAATACAAGCTTTTTCACAGACATAGCTATTAAGGTTATATGGTACTTATGAACTCGGACTTGGACCTTGGATAGATCCCCCATAATACATATTACGGGCTTAAACAATTCTTTAAGCCCTAGTAAGGGATCCACTGACTGTTAGATAGTGGCCCAGAGGGAAGACACTTTAGAGCAAAACCAGAATACATGGGAAATTGTACCCTCTTCCTGCAAACACCTGGAGCAAGTTGGGACGGGCCTTAAGCCCAGTTTAAATAACCATGCAGGGGAATAATATGCATTGTGTAGGATATACATTTGCATTAATCTAAGCCTATCTTGAGTCACAAATTTGTGACAGTTATGCCACAGTTTTAGCCATTCTATGTTATGGTTAGGAAATAAAGAGGCCCATACCTCAGTGGGCCCAGAAAGGTCAGGGAATTTTCAATCATGAAGAGTACTATAAATTTCCGAGACTGCACCCAGGCGACCACACAATTTTAAAAGTTCCGAACTAAAAGGGATACCCTGCACCACGGGGTAGGGTTTACCCAGGGCTTTCATTAAAGAGTGTCGTAATTGCAGGATATGAAAATAATATTTATTGGGAATTCCCAAACGAGTAATTACATCTTTGAGTGGGAACCATTCTCCATTGTCCATAACAAAATTAGAAACTTGCATATTTTGTAGACCGGGTATCCATTTATGAGGAATTAGTTTACCATCTATTAGGAAATGGGGGTTTCCCAATATCGATTGATTAGGGTCTCTGCCAGGTTCATATCTAAGATACCGGCAAATCTGAGCATGGACCCTAAGTGAAGTTATAATAGTGGAGTTCATGGCTTTTAAAGGAAGAAGTCCCAGTCTAGCAAATAACAATCCCTCTGGTTTCATACCATATGCATGGATTAGCGTATGCTCAATTTTTAGCCAAGCAGGGGCAAATTGTAAATCATCCCTCGTTAGCCATCTTAAATATTTATTAATGTGATTGGCCCAAAAATACAAGGGAAGGAAGGGAAGATGAAGTCCCCCTTTTGCCTTGGGGGCAGTCAATTTATAGTAAGCAATCCATGGGGGTTTATTGTGCCAGATGAATTTTGTAATGAGAGATTGAATTTTAGTGAACTATGACATTGGGAGCCAGATATTGAGCATTGAGAGGGGATAAAAAATCCGGGGAAAAACATTCATTTTAATTAAGTTTATTCTAATTCACAGGGACAGGGGAAGGGAAGACCATCTGTTGAGATCTAAGGAAATCATGTGAACTAGGTGATCAAGGTTTAACCTGACAATATGAGCAGGGCTCCTGACTGATTCAATACCCAGGTATCTCAGTGATTCGTACTTCCAACTTAACCCCAAGGCCAGACTATCCACTTTAAAAACTTTATGATTTAAAGGAAAAGCCATGGTTTTACCCACGTTCAGTCTGTAATTCGAAATAGTGCTGAATTCCTCAATGATCTCTAGCATTGGGGGTAGGGAATCTTTGGGGTTTGCCACCTGCCGGAGGAGGTCGTCCACATAAGCTAACACTTTTACCTCACACGGATGGATAGGGATCCCCTGTACCTCCAGACAAGCTATTAATTTACGAATTAGTGGTTCCAGATAGATGTTGAACAAAAATGGGGACAGGGGACATCCCTGTCTGGTGCCAGAGTGCAACTTAAACACTTCAGAAAGCACACCGTTACAAGCCACATGAGCAGAGGGGGAATGGTATAAAGCCTTGACCCACACGATAAACTCTGCAGGGAAACCAAAAGCCTCGAGAGTAAGAAACAAGTACCGCCAATTAACCCTGTTGAACGCCTTCTCAGCGTCCAGCAAAACCAACACAGCTGGATATGGAACATCTCTACACACCAAGAAGATGTGCAACAGGGTATGCAAATGGTCAGAAGACAACCTTCCCGGCATGAGACCAACCTGCTCAGGGCCGATCAGGGTACCAATTACAGTATTAAGGCAGTTTGCCAAGATCTTAGTTAAGATTTTTATGTCTATATTCATAAGGGAAATGGGTCTATAATTAGTGACCTGATCGGGGGCCTTATCTGGTTTTGGTATTAAAACTATAAGAGCCTCAAATAGAGAGGTGTCAACCTCATTCCCAGAGATAATCTGTTGAAATAAGGGAAGAAGCATCGGGATCAAATGGGTCTTGAACTTCTTATAAAAGTAGGTGGAAAAAATGTCTACTCCCAGGACTTTATTCACTGGTAGGTTATCCAGCACCTCAGAAATTTCATTAGCAGAAATAGGAGTTAGCAAATAACTCCATTGGTCCTTGGACAGTTGAGGTAAACTGGCACCCTGCAGATAGTTTTGTATGGTCTGTTCCGGAAGGGGGGATGACATGGGACCATATAAATCTCTATAGTATCAGGTGAATTCTTTTGAAATATCTACAGGGTGGGTTTTGGGGGTACCATCTACCCTGGAAGTTATTGAGGATATATAACGGGAAGACTCCATTTGCTTAATCCTTAATGCTAAAAGACGTCCTGTCTTCTCCTCTTGATCAGTGTAAGATGTCCGGGTTTTTAACATAGCATATTCAACTTTCTTCCTCAAAATGTCATTATACGCTGCTCTTACTTTGGTTAATTCCTGTCTAACAGGCTCAGGAGATTGTGGGGAAAGGTTCTTCTCGAGCTCCCTCATTCTAGTCAATAATTGGGACAGCTTTAGCGTTGCCACTTTCTTCCTGTGGGTGGCCATACTAATTAAGATGCCCCTCATATAGGCTTTGAAAGCCAGCCATAGCATATCTGATCTCCCTGTGGGATCAAAGTTGTATTCATAGTATCTTAGGATATGCTCTTGTATAAGACTGACCGAATCCGGTTCTTGGAACAATAGATCATTTAACTTCCACCTGGACCCCCTTCTGGGTAATGAGAGCAATGACAACTGACAAGAGACCAACGAATGATCAGATAGGGGACCCGGTAATATCTCAGCTTTTATCACCCTGGGTAATAAGGAGTGGTATTGAAAGATGTAATCAATTCTGGAGGAGGATTAATGGACCGGGGACGTGTAAGTGTACATCCTGTCCTGTGGGTGTAACACCCTCCAGATATCACAGAGTCCCATCTGATCCGTTAGCTCTCTAAGTGCCCTCTGAGCAGGAGATAAGCCCTTTCTCCGGTAAACCAATTTGTCTACCTCAGGGTCAAAAACTCAATTAAAGTCTCCCCAATAATCAGGGGTAAAGCAACAAAGGGTAATAACACCTGTGTTAACTGCATGAAAAAGTAGGTGTGTCCTGGTTTGGGCCATAAATACTAGCCAGAAGGACCTCCTTACTGAACAGGAGACCATGCACTAGTAAGAATCTTCCTAAGGGATCTTTGACCTCCTTAATCATCCTGAATGGTATTCTTTTATGTATAAGGATCACCACCCCTGCACTTTGAGTTGTCCCACCCACAGCGAAGCACTGGGCAAATTGTTGCCTACTTAATTGTAATGTCTCAAATCTAGCAGATGTGACTCTTGGATATATGCGATATCAATGTTCAGAAATTTTAAATGTTTGAGTATTTGGCCTTGCTTAGTTCTATTCCGGGCCCCTTTTACGTTCCAGGAGGCTATGGTGATACAGTTAGCCATCTTCCCGACCAGAAAGAACTGTAACCTTATAACTTAGCCACACTCTGTAAGCTCTAAGGAAATTTGTGCTCAATACTAAAGTCCACCCCCCATCACCTCCACTCCCCCCAAAAAATAATAAACAAAACTTGTGCAATTTCCACCCACCCTTACCAAAACCCCCACTCAACCCACGCACTGTCTGGAATCCGTTATGCATGGTATCCTGAGATGTCCATTCCCATCCAACTCCCAGTCCCCCAGATCATGATGAAAACCACTAGTCTGCCTACCAGAAAACCTCATGAGAATAGCTCTTCTAACCAGAGAATAGGGAATTATGTAAACATAACAAGACGAGATACAGATCTGATAGAATCATAGCTCTACTTATTAAATAAACTGCTGGTTAGTAACATGAATAAGAGGTAGGCAGACTGAGTAAATAATCAGGGAAAAGCCTAGGGCTTTTACATAGCCAATTATGCTATAAAGACTTCTGTGAACCCCGATACTCAAAAAAGTGAGCAACTGGGCATCCCCAACAGCTTAAAATTACAATCGAGGAAATGCCACAGCAATCACAGCCTGAAAGGAAAGAAGCGGCAAAAGTGGAGCGAAGACGCCCTCTTGTGCCATCTGAAGGCAAGTTCAATCCCAGTAAGAGAACTACACACCGCAACTAGTGACAAACTATTCTAGAACATGAATGAAACTCAACGGGTTACACCCAACCTGTATGGCTAACAACCCACTAGAGTCAACAACCAGAACATTACCCCTGATGATGGAAAAAACAAAAACAGAATTCACAGTGAAATTAAACCAGAAACAGGGACATTAAACTATAGTAAAGAGAAGTCCATCCTGTAGAGCATGCTATCCCTAAAGTCCTATATTATGCAGGGAAACAAGAAGTAAGTTCCATCATAGGGAGAATTATTGGTAACATGCGACAAGTTTGTCAACTTTTCCAATAAACACGGAGGGCTCTCTCATGTGAAGAAGTCCCCAGGTAATGAATTGACACTAGACAAGAATCCAATGCTTCGAGAAAGTTCAGGGTGCAGACATAGTGAGCCGATATCTTCCCTTCAGATCTCACTTCTTTGTTCAACGAGTGGGAAACAAGTCTGGGAAGGCCTTATGCAGGGCAGATTTAGCACTTTCCAAATCCTTAAAAGTCGACCAAGCACCAGATATTAGGACTTGCAACCATGCAGAGTACCCCATACAGAATTTCACTTCTGCAGCAATTAACTTGGACACTACAGGGTGGAATTGGGTTCTCCGCTGCCTCATGGTGGTGGGTAGATCTTGAGTGATACAAATTCTTTTTCCATCCCATGACACCTCCTGCAGCTCTTTAATCTTCCCCATAAAATATTGCTTTTCTTGGAAATTCAAGAATTTTAATATAATGGGTCGGGGGGGTGCACTGGGCACAGGCATTGGCCTATGGGCTCTAGGGACCCACTCAATGGGGTAAGTAGCATCAAAAGGGGAAGGTCCAGCCAGCTTCATGAGAAGTTTCTGAATGAATAAAATAGCATTCAACCCTTCTTCTTTCTCCAGAATCCCAATTATGACAATATTATTTCTGCGACTCCTCCCCTCAAGATCCTCTATTTTCTGCTCAAACTTCTTTATCTTTTGGTGGTTATCCACCACTTCAGTGCTAGTGCAGTCAGCTTTTTTCTCCAAAGAGACCAGACGAGACTCACTATCTGCCATCCTAGTGGAGAGGTCCTCTAGCACTGTGGTAATCTGCTTTACTTCATTAACCACCGCTTTAAGATCCTCACAGAAAGGCTTCAGCTCTTGTAAGAATATTTTGAGGGTCAGAGGAGTCACCTCTGTAGAAGGATTAGAAGCGGCCGCCCCCGTAGTGGGCCTAGAACCAGTTGCAAGTAGGGCCCGGGATCTCTTGCTGCCTTTTTCCGGCGTGATGGGAGGGGTATGCTTCGGCATGGCAGTACGATTTCAACTTCCATTTCCACCCAATCTGTTGCCCAGAGGTTCTCTGTGATGACAGGAGTCTTTGTAGGGTATAGCCCCATGCAAGAAGCAACAAAATAACCCCGAAAATAGCACTGAGCGATGGGAGCGGAACCAAGAAGCAGCTACTCGGACCTCAGCATCACGTGATCTCATACTAAACTATTTCTAATCAGTTGCCCTAGGTAGCACACCACTGGAAACCTCCAAATCCATTGATTGACTATGGCAGAGTAACTGCATAGGGTTTAATGCTATCCCAGATGGTGAGAGGCTGGGTGACAGTGAAACAAGGGGGACTGGGTTTGAAACCAACCGCAGAGAGTGAGAGGTGGGGGATAGTAAAACGGGGGCTGTGATGGGGGAGCAGCTCCAGAGAGCTTTGTCAGTATGGGGTGTGTGTGTGTGGGGGTGGTTTGGGAGGGGCAGTACCAAGTACGTTTAAAGAGGACTGATAGCTTACTTAAGCCCTTGGCTAGGCTGGAATGAAGGCAGGGTTCTGTAGGTAGTCCTGCTGGGTGTTACCTTGGGAGCAGACCTGTCTATCAAGTGGGGCCTGAGAAGCAGGTGCATTTTGAGTTAGACATTAGGTGCTGTTTGAGGCCTACTTTGAATTGAGACAGGCTGTTGTTTGTTTGTAATTTCATCGGGAGTTCATTTATCCAGAGGGGGGCCCGATAGGAGAAAGCACACTGCCCTAGTGAGGTTTGATGGAATGGTATGGACAGTGCTCCATTCTTCCTCCATCTAGTGATGTGTGTTGAGAGAGAAGCCTCGAGTAAGTTTCCTATACAGGGTGTTTTTTTTCCAAGGAGTGCCTTCTTTCCCAGGAGGCAAGTTTGGTATTTGATCCTGTCTTTTAGGTTAAGCCAGTTTGTATGCTCATACAGGGTGCAAGTATGAGTGTAGTGATCTGCACATAGGGTGAGGCGGCATGCCTTATTGAGTGCAATTTGGACCCTTTTGATCACTGTATCAGTAGCAGCTCCATAGACCACCAGCCCGTAGTCTATGGTGGAGAGCATGGAGCTGGAGACTGAGATTTGGAGTGCTTCCGGGGTGAGGGATTTCTTATGCCTATAGAGGACCCCGATCTTTGCATTTACCACTTTGACAAGAGAGTCTACGTGGTGTGTATAAGTGAGAGAGTCTTCAATGGTGACTCCAAGGTACTTGAACAAGTGCACCTGCTCAATCTGCTCACCAGTCTTGTTGGTGATTACGAGGGGAGCATGTTTGTGTTTGTTGTAGGGGCTAGATTGTAGCATGGCCTTGGTTTTCTTGTAATTTAGTAGCAGCTTTTGCCTACTGAACCAGTTCTCAAGTTTATTGAAAGAGTTCTGTAGTTCTGTTTGTAGGGCAGCCTGAGAGGTGCTGCTGCTCAGCAGTATAACATCATCCGCATACAGAATAAGTTTGGTGTCACAGGCTGTGGGTAGGTCATTTACAAAGAGGCTGAAAAGCAGGGGCCCTAGAATTGATCTTGAGGGACTCCTAGGAGTACATCTCTGGAACTGGATAATGTCTGCCTGATTTTGACTCATGGCTAAAGTGCCCCCTTGTCCAAATGATGGGGTATCATCATGTTTCCCATCTGTGACCTATTGGAGAAGGTTGGCAACTCAATTGGCTGTTCCCTATGGAAAGTGAACGTGACCTTGGGCTGAAAAGCTGGAACTGTCTGTAGGTGTATCCCATGAGGGGTGAATATGGTATAAGGCTCCTTATATGATATAGCCCCCAGTTCGCTAATCCTCTGAGCAGAGCATATGGCCACAAGAATGCAGGTTTTCAGACCTGCCCAAAACAGGTCCACCTCATGCAATGGCTCAAATGGCATTGTGCTGAATGAATCCAGGACTAGTGTCAGCTCCCAAAGGGCGATTAGAGTTCTGACCCTGGGGCATAGTACTTCCACCATCCTGAGGAAGTGTACTGCATTGGGGTGAGCCCCCAGGCTATGGTGGCCAATAGGGCCAATGGCGGTACCAGTGGTGGACAGCTGCACTCATAGGGATGAATGGCATAGGCCTTTATCCACCCCCTGCTGTAAGTACAGTAGAATGGTTCAACTGGTTCTTTGCCCTTGTCTCTGCACCATGCTGCAAAATTAGACCACTGCCTGCATAGGTGGAGGTGGTCAAAGTCCTTCTAGACTGCAGCAATGTGGATATGACCGATGCGTGATATCCAGCTTTCAGCAGTCTCTGCCTCTCAGGATCCAGGGCATTAGCTTCAGGGTCCCTGGTGCAGGGTGCACTATGGGTCCCTGCATTAGCATGTCCAGCCAGTAGGGAAGTGTGCATTTGTCCAATGCCATAGCTACTACTGCTGAGAACCAGGCTCTCCATGGCCAGTATGGTGCCACCAGGACAACGGTCCTGTGAGATTGTCAAATTTTGGATAGGACTTGCGGTAGTAGAGGAATGGGAGGAAAGACATACACCCACTCCTGGGACCACATCTGTGACACAGCATCTATCCCTTGTGAAAGATGCCCCTGCATTGTGAAAAGAACCTTTTCACCTGGGTGTTCTCCGTTGTTGCCATGAGGTCCATGGAAATGGGGCCCCATGTTTCCTGTATCAGTTGGAACAGGTCAAGGTGTGGGTGCCACTCCCCTGGGTGCACCTGTTGATGACTGAGCCAGTCTGCTCAGATGTTGAGCTTGCCTGCTAGGTGGACTTTGCCAATGTGCACAAGGTTGGCCTGAGCCCAGTTCAACACCCTCATCACTTCCATCTGCATAGCTCTGCTTCTGGTGCCTCCCTGTTTGGCAATGTAGGCCACCGTGAACTGATTGTCGGAGTGAATTAAGACTGATTGACCTGAGATAGTCAACTGGAAAGATCTGAGGGCATGGTAGACTACCCTCATCTCCAACACGTTGATGGACAGCTTGGCCTCTGTAGTCGTCCAGTGGCCTTGGGCGGAGTTGGAGCCTGAGCATGCTCCCCACCCTAGGAAACTTGCATCTGTCTCGATGGTAACATTGTAGGTCACCTCTAGTGGGATGCCTCCAGTGAGATAGTGACTCGTAGTTCACCAGGCTAGAGACGGCTGCACAGTGTCCGGTAATGGTATCCTGACTTACAGGTTCCGCTCATTCAGGGATCCATGAATCACCATGTAGTTCTGCAGTGGCCTCATATGCCACCTGGCCCATGTGACCAGGTCTATGCATGATGCCATGCAGCCTAGCATCTGAGCTATTTGCCCAGTGGTCAGTAGGTTGCTGGCCCTCAGCTGATGAGCTAGGGATATCAAGGTTTCCACTCACATTTGGGCTGGTGCTGGCCAAGTCCTGGGACATGTTTATTTCTGCTCCCAGGTGTTCTAGTTGTTGCGTGGGTACCAGGTAGATTTTGGCCTGGTTCACTACCCAGCCATGTTCTTCGAGTGCCCGTAATGCCACCTGGGTGGCTCTCCATGACTGTTGTTTGGAGCAAGCTCAGATCAACCAGTCATCCACGTATTAAATGATATCCACTCCCTGCTCTCTCAGTCTGGCAACAAGAACTACAGACACCTTGGTGAACACCCTTGGTGCTGAGGTAAGACCAAAGGGTGATGCCTGATATTGGAAATGCTGCCCTAGGATGTGGAACTGGAGGTACTGCCTGTAACTTGGCCTGATTGGGATGTGAAGATCCGTGTCCTTCAGGTCTGTTGACGTGAGGTAGTCACCTACTCAAATGTAGCGTAGGGTTGATTTCAATGTCTCCATTTTGAATCTCTGGGTAACTACATGTCGGTTGAGGTGTTTGAGATCTAGGATGGGGCGACGTTCCCCTGTCTTTTTGGGTACGAGAAAGAAAATGGAGTACACTTCCTGTTCTTGCTTGTGTAGGGGCACCAACTGAATGGCCCTGTTCTGCATTAGGTTCTGCAGTATTTGTTGTACCTGATGAGTGGATGCCTTCTTTTTTGAGATGGAGGAGCTTATGAATCAGTGCGGTACCAGGCAGTAGGACAATTCTATAGAGTACCCCCTGGACACTACCTCTAGTACCCATCTGTCGGGTGTTGTGTGTTGCCACCTGTGTTGAAACAGCATTAGTCTCTTGCCCATGGGCGGGCAATGGCCCCATGCGGGTGGCATCCAGGGAAGAGGGGATCTGCAGTCATTGTTGTTTGTCCCTGTTCCCTCTTCCTCGGCCTCAAAACTCGGAACCACAGCCTCTGAAGCTGGAAGATTGGTAATTAGAGCTGAAGGAGTTTTAGGGCCCTCCTTCAGCTCCTCTGCCTCAAAAGGAGTTGTTCTGGTAGTAGTTGTCTCTACGAGCCTGCTGGGACTTGTTTCCTTCTCGAAATCACCATCTTCCTCATGGTAGGTATGTTGGTCTGTTAATGTTCTTGAGCAGATCCCTCACTTCCTCTTTCTGCTTTAGATACTCCTGTAGTCCTTCTCTGAAGACATGCTTACCCAACATTGGTAAGTTTTGCAACAGTGACTTGGACTCATTATCTGCTTCCCACAGCTTGAGCCACAGTACTCTTCGGGCACGGTTCTTTAGAGCCATGGCCCTGGCATTTAATTTTAGAGTGTTCACTGCCATGTCCACCAAATATTTTGCAG